>OY986437.1:209589726-211047226 GCA_963920525.1 Dichetophora obliterata | reverse complement strand
TTATACCCAAATTTTTTGTCGTTTTTACAACTTCAATACATGACCCATTTATTAGTAACGTCCGGAAAGGGCAAAGAAGAGTTATGTTTTCAAGTTATAATTAAACATTTTGACTTATTTAGGTTTATGCTTAAGCCATTAGCGGAAGCCCAATCGTAAATTTTACACAGAATAGCATTCAGACTATCAACACACGTGGTAATATCACATTTGCGACAGCTAGTATACAGTTGTACATCATCAGCGTACATTTGTATACCACAATTTTGCAACACAGTTGGTAAGTCGTTTATATAAACCGAAAATAAAAGAGGGCCCATTACAGAGCCTTGAGGAACGCCACGGATTGCAGGTAAGAAATTAGAAGTAACGCTGCCTATATTTACGGCTTGTGATCTGTTTGTGAGATATGAGCTCATTAGTCGAGTTGCAGTAGCGGAAAAATTAAACACATTTAATAATTTCGAACATAAAATTTGGTGATCAACCGTGTCGAAAGCTTTCGAATGATCTAGCAAAACCAAGAAAGTGATTTTATTGCGATCGAGGTTATTTCGAATTTCATCGCTGACGTCAAGTAGAACAGTCACGCAACTGCGCTTAGGTCGGAATCCTGACTGTCTGTCAGTTAGCAGTTTATTGTCCAAAAGAAATTTGTTTATTTAGTTGTTCATCAGCGTTTCAAAAACTTTTGATAGATATGGTAAAATTGCAATGGTGCGGAATTTATTACCAGTTTTAGGGATGGGATTAATTTTAGCTTTTTTCCAAACAGCAGGGAATTCTGATTTATGTTGCCTTTTAATTTTATTATCCATGTTTTATTTTGTATTATTATATATTAATAAAAATATGTGGTAGTCTAAAAATTAAATAAATTAAATTGTTATGGAAGCTTAAAAAATTAGGCTTCATTATTTAAAAATATTAAAGTTTTATATTTGTGTTAAAAAATTATTGGTTTTTGGATTTTCATACGTGGATACTATTTTTTTCAAAAGTGGATACTTTTGGATACTTTTTTGACCTTTTCATGGATACTTTTTTTAGAATCGTCGCGGAAACACTAGCAGACAGTGCACTTTGTCGTCTGCTTGATGAATTCGGGGGTGAAGCGGAAAGAGGAGCGGAAAATTTTGAGAGAATGAAAAGCGTAAATGCACAGAACACGTGAGAGCGAGAGCATGCTGTAATGAAAAAGCAGTGTTGCACATTCTGCATATGTTTCCTTAAAAAGGTTTTTATTATTTGACATGGCTACAAAGAGTGATGTTGCTTTGACGTATAATTACGTCTTACAGCGCAAATTTGTTTGTTGGTTTTTGTTCAAACTTTTGGGTGAACCTACAGAATTTAATATTCAACGTTCAAAGATAAAATATATAACAAAATATCAGTTATGTGGCGAATATTGATAAAATTGTGTAACCTTTCTTCGCAGGTACAATTAGAACATCTCACATGTCAGAATATTAGGCAAATTTTAGTTTTATTTTTGCGAAAAATAATAAAAAACAAAATAAATATTTTTTTCTCAAAATTTTAAAAGTCAAAATATTACTAAAATTTTTTTTTTTTTTTTGAAAAAAATACTTACTCGATACGGTAACTAGATAATTTTCACAGTATTTACGATTACAGTTATAAAACGCCCGATTTTTATATCACTGAGGATGCAACATTGATTTTAAGCGGCTCTGAGTGAGCGCAATTATAATTTTCGCAATAGAGGTGTTCACACGTCTGTCAAATGATTGAAGTATATCGCGATTTTTTACTCCCTTTTACTCACTAAAATTTTTGATTTATTTCTGCTCACACATGATTTTTTGATTGAAGTACCGATGCAGGCATTTGTTACTCTTCTGCCTACTTTTCTGTCTACTCTTCCTTTTTTCTCTTCAAAAAACTGCTTTTGTGTTCAAATAAGTACTTTTTTAGAAATAATTTGCTACTAAACAACTGACAAGTAAAAATATGCAACCCTTTGACTGATTGATGCAGGTCTGGAGCTCAATCAAAATTTTGACTGATTCGATTAAAAGTTTGAAGTTCATTTTCGCTCTCGCAGAGAGTTAATTTTTTTAACATAGGAAAGCAGCAACAATTTTTTGATAGATTCAATCATTTGACAGACGTGTGAACACCCAAAGTGCAGGCGCTCATACTAGGGTTACCATGCAACTATTTTTTTAAGAATACAAATGATATATTTTTAATTCAATATATTAATTCTTCTTCTATCAAACATAATATTATACTATTATTTATATTATTACGATCAAAATTATAGAACACTTCTTCTTTAAATTAAATTAATGAAATGACTAATTCCATTAAAGCGTTCAGTCAAAATTTTTTTTGGAACCGCTAACTTGGAGAATATAATTTTAATTGTTTTCCTTGCCTTGAAACGCTATCTTAAGGCCGAAACATGACAGGCTCGAGCTGGCTGCAGCTAATGTCATATTTGATACAACTACATAGAAATGATGCGTACAACCCATAATTGCTCAAGCCAGTTTTTTCGTCAAATTTCGTTAACTTGATCTGGCTGCAGCCAAAGCAATTAAAATCGAATGTTCCGTAAGGAATCAGCTGTGTTTTTCTTTAAAACTAATTAATTTACAAATTGGCGAATTTTTTCAATGACATAGGGCCAGTTTTTCAGTACCAGTTTAAATTTTAGTCAAATAAAACCTAGCTTGGTTTTAAACCTCATCAAAATTGGACGTTTAAACTCGGTTAAACTAGATATTTTATCATTCGTTGAAGTTAAATTGATTTAAACTATCAAAAAGTGTGTTTCTATTTTGCCTAAACCGAATTAAAAAGTCCAATTTTGGTGAGTTAAGGTCTGCTCAATTTTCTAGACCTTAAACTCGTACTGAAAAAGTTGCGCTTAAAGATGAACTCGATCATGTCTTTTCGGTCAAATTGAGTATTTCGCAGAACTTTAGCTAGCTTTTCGTTGATTTTTGACATTAGCTACAGCCAGCTCGAGCCTATTATGTTTGAGCCTTTAATCTCAAGATTTGAACAGTTCAAAATATACTGACGTTTGAGAAGTCAAAATTCTGATATCAGCTTGGGATAAATAATACGCCTTGCCTCCACATTGTATTAAAAGCATTATTAAAACCACAATATTATTAAACTCATTTTGATTTTACACACTAGTTGTCAGTTATAAGATATTTTTAAAACTTTTAAAAGATTTAATTAAAAAAGTTTTTAATAATAAAAATATGGTAACCCTGTGTACATTAATAAGCTATATTATGACTTTCGTAAAGCAGACTCTCACACTCACCATCAGTGCTGCTAGTTCAGCTATTTTATAGCTAGATTCAGCTTATTTTTTCGAAAGTTGTAGTTTAGCTCCTAGCCACTTTTTCAAGCTTTTTTCTTTTAGAGCTTAGCTATTTTTAACTACCACTTTTATTTATTAATAAAGGTCAATATTAAACTATATTTGAAATTTTTTTTTATATATTGAATTTATAAATTCAATTTAATATTCATACAAATTTATCATTGTTCTTTAATTTTGTGTGTATAAAATTGAATATAGTTTTTAATAATTTTTTATGCAGCTATGCATTGCATTTACAAATCAATCAATATAATTGATAAACTGATTAATCTTATAAATAGATTATATACAGCAGTTGTGTTTGCTATTAACTATTTTCTTTTTTAGCTTACAAAAAATGGTTAGCTCTTTTTAGCTACTTTTGTTAGCAATTTTAGCTACAGGCTCAACATTTTTCTGGCAACACTGATCACGATATAAATGGCTTTTTCTTAAGCTCTTTCTCATTCTCTTCGTGCATGTCCCTCGTTCCTTTTGCCCCCGAATTCATCCAGCATATGCTGTTGCCCGTGCTGCTTGCTGCGGGCAGGCAGAACGCCCGTATGGGCAAAACGCCCGTACTGGCGACTTTGGACACCCCTACTCTACAACATACAAAAATTCATTGAATGAAAATAAAAGTTTTTACAAACGTTTTTGTAAATTATTGCTCTCAATAGTGGATTTTTTTGAATTTTCATATGAAAAATTGGGGCTAATCGAAAAAACCATTGCGATATTTGGATTCGACGAAAAAGTTCACTATAAAAAATTGTATCGCTGTTTGTTGTAGTGAAAGTTTTTCAAAATTTTTGGCGTAGTGTAATTATGTTCAAATAACTTTACTAGCAATAATAAGAATAAAGAAATGTCAAAGTAAGCAATAAGGTGTATCAAAAATTGAAAATTACATTAATAACATTTTTTTAAATGGGAGAAATTTAAATAGTCCGAAATGAAAACGCACGTGCCTTAGCTCTCGTCTAATCTCGAAAGTACCAAAAATAGCACAATTATGGCTATAGTTCCATCCCTGATTCAAGTTCTTATTTATTGTCTTTTACGCTCTTCTTATGTTTAACAGCTACGGTACCCACCTCTCTGGGACGACTCTACCATGTTGAATAAACCATGGCAAAATTAGACAAGGTAGTGTTAGGGCGGAGAGCCGGTGACCGAAACTGTCAAAACAAAATTGGCATTTCATACAAAATCTGCAACCAATGAGAATGCAATATGAAAGCAAAAATTAGCAAAAATACCAAAATGGCTGAGCTTGACAGTTATGGTCACTAAAAGAACACATTCAGCCCTAACACTACCTTGTTTAGTTCTACTATGGAATATACCTTGTATTGAACATCGTTGCTGTAGCACACACGAGAGAGAAGAGAGTGACTCAAAATACTTCAACAGAGCTGAGTGGCATTGTTTTTGCTGCTGTTTCTTAATTATACCCCTTTTCCACATGGCAAGTTTTCTTCCCAGCAAGTCGAAAATACAAAGGAAAGAAGAGCACAGCATCAAAGAAAGAAGAGCACAGAAAAAAACTTGCCAGTACAGACTTGCCTCTATCGCAGACTTGCTGGCAAGAAAACTTTCCGTGTGGAGAAGGGGTATTACTCTCTCGAAATGATAACCTGAACCAAAGATTATATAGTATAATGGTCCAGTTAGCCTCGCATGGCATAGCAGTGCATGGCTTAACAAGCGTCACATCGAAATCTGTTCAATAGGATTTGTGTGTATCTGATTATGCACAACATGGCAACGCATGGCAATGCTCAGATAAAAACAGAAATGCATCTCTGACTACATAGATAAACATGGAAGATCTATTTCATTTTAATATCTGTGTATTCTTCTATGTATTTGACGTTTTGGCAAAACAGATGTGAAGTTGTAAAATTGTTTGATCAAGTGCGGTTAATTTATTAAAATAAAATCGTTGTATTCTTCTTTTTTATTGTTTTATTTTGACCATGTGACTATGCTTTGCATAATCACCATTTATTTAGCTGTGTGCTAGCTGCTTATCTGCGTTGCATGCACTGCTGTGCCATGCGAGGCTAACTGGACCATAAAGATGTGCCACGTAGAACATTAAAAAGTAACAAATATTTTTCAGATCAATACGTAAGCTTTAGTGAGAGCGATGAAAATAGCTTTCTTGAGAGAAAATTTTCCAATCCTTGCATGCACATTCTCTCTGTAATGCTCTTTCACTCTTCACTCCACAATGCTTCACAGCATAGATTACACTGCATGGTTTCTCATAGCTAGCGAGAGTAGTGTAATTTAATGTTGTAATTGTTTTTTCCGTTGTTGTTGTTGGAACTAAGCAGTTGTGATCTCTGCTTGTCAGCAACAAATGTTTTTGTTTGCTTTGTTTGCATTATTTTCATGATGATTTCCTTATTTTGTGCTAAGCAGATTTTTCTTATTCACTGCTTGCTATTAATATTGACTATTTTTGATTGACTATCAGCCAGTGCAGTAAAATCTGCATATATATTCAGAATCTTAAGGAAAATTGAATAACGACATACAAATCCATCCAATGAATTCAAAATTGTTTATAAATAAAATTTTTAATTCACATTAAGTTTTAAAAAATTGATAAGTAATTAATTTCAATTATTTTTTTTTTCGTTATTCAGAATAATTTTTTTTTTTCATATGAATGCTATTTACAAAGAATGCAATTCAAAAAAAAATTAAAATTTTTCAATAATTAATTCTTTGTACATTATTATTTTTTGATTCATTGCCTATTCATGTGTTATTCATTATTAATTTTATAGTCATTATTAATTTTTTATTTATTATTAATTTGGTTCATTATTCAAAAGTGAATAACTAGATTTTTTTCATTTTAGTTATTATTCAAAAGTCAATGAAAAATTAAAAATGAATACTAAATTTATAATGAAAAAAAATTAATAATGAATAAAAAATTAATAAAAAATGAATAGCGAACATTTTATTTATGAAATAGTAGTGAATAACAAAGTTTTTTATTCATTGTATTTATTATATAAAAGTGTTAACAAATTAATAACAATGGTAAGCAATTTGAAAAGGTATGCGCGACGAAAACGACATTGTTAGTTGGATTGGCTATTTTTTCCAGATAATAAAAATCATTAAGACTTTTCCAGGTTGGCTCGAATTTTTTTTAGAAGAATTTTCAACATTTTTTAGTTTTGAAAAATATTTCCCCAGTTATGATTCTATAACTCCAAAAGTTATCATTTATTGTACAAGTTTTATAAATATTTACAAATGAGTCATTTATAACTTTTATTTAAGATATTATTTATACGATTATTTATACGGTTTTTGTGGACATTTGTGAAAGAGTTTAAAATAAACCGTTTATTTAACATTTCCCCCATATTAAAGTGAGCAAAAATATGACTTTGATTTATAATTTGAATTTATTTTACTTTGTTGTTAAATATTATTTCATCGAAAATATTAAAGTAAAAAGTATGATTGTAGCAGGTTGGATATTTAAGTATTTCGGTTTTAGTAAAAATACTCAAAATTACCTGCATCAAAGTCGACGTGGTGAGTTCGTACCAAACAAATTCTTCAGACTTTAAAAACCCAATTATCATATATTTAACTAAAGATTTTGTTTTTAAACAATGTTCTTAGCGTTTTTAGGTAAATTTAAAAATCCCTAAATCGGAATTTTACATTATAATAGGATTTGCAACTCTTTAAACTCTTTGAAATGTGTAAAATGACAGATATAACGTAAACAAAGATACGTCAAAAATAAACTAAAACTAAACAACGAAATCTTCGCGCTGGTATAAATGAAACACTGTGCTCTGATGCCACGCCCCCCTTGCTAAACGCCCATAACATGAGTACCAAATTCCGAGGCTGTGCGGCCACCTATAACTCCAAAGCTATTCAATATCAAAAATTTCAGTTGTGTGGGAGGGGTCACGCCCCTTGCCTAACACCCATAAAATGTTATTAGTGAAAAGTGTAAATTGTAGTTGAATACCGACTTCCGAGGCTATGCGGCCTATAACTCCAAAGCAATTCGATATCGAAAATTTGGGTGGTGTAGGACGTCGAATACCGAATTCTGAGGCTTTGCGAAATATAATTATAAAGCTATCCGATATCGCATATTTGGCCTGTATAGGTGATGATTTTTAGTATTAACCATATTTTTTAAACTCTTTCACAAATGTAGAATTTAGAAAATTTATACAAAAATCGTGAGATCAATACAAATGATAGTTTAAATTATATAAACGTCTTTTTTGCAAATATGTATAAATTTTGTAATATGAAAAAATACTTTTGAAGTTATTGGATCATAACTGGGGACATAATTTTCAAAACTTAAGAAATCGAAAAATCTTTAAAAATTCTTCAATTCTTTTCGAATTGCATTCGCTCTATAATACTCATACAATTTAACACAAAGTCTATATTAATAAAACTTATTTCCCGGTTTGTTTGTTTAATTGCCATTTATACAAATCTAAATGGCTTAACGGACTTCGCTCAATTTGAGTATACATATTGTGTGCATCCTAGATTAGATTGTAACATACTTTTTTCTAGTTTTGATAACGCTCATTCTACCCATTTTCACTTACGTAAATTTTGATATTGAAAATCTTTCTTGAAAAAAATTTTTCGCAAATTAAATTTAAAAAATTTCAGTAATTTTAATACCAAAAACATTCACATATCTTTAGAATTTCAGAAATTTTTGGTACAGCGACTTTTTCATAAAACATCTCTCCCTAAAAATGAGAAAAAACGACATGAAAATCAAAACTTCGATGCAAATATATCCGCTATTTTTATACATATTTAATTCTAATTTTTTGATCAAAGTTTTAATAAAAGCACTTTACAAAAATAGTTTCAACTGTAGCGTTAGGTCAGTAAATATATTCTTTATTTTTTTTTTTTCAAAAACGTTCCAAAATATTGAATTTTTACTCAACAAATGATTGAAAAAATGTTTTTGTTGTATATATAAGAACAACTGAAAATTGCATAATCTGAGTACTTTTCATATAGTAAAGCATGTATTTGCAATAATATAATAAAAATATATAAAAGTAGAAAAATAAAAAATTTTTCCGCAGAAAAACAACTTAAAAAATATTGCCTACAACATTATTAGCGACTAAGCTTCAACTAATGGAATCGCCCTTACAATAATATAACTCTAAGAATATCATATGTCAAAACGGAAAAAAAACCAGGTCAACACACAAAATAAACCTAGATTATGTCATCTTTATGATATTATATTCTTGAAATTATATAACAAAAAGATAAGAGATAATGCAAAAATGTATAATAACTTTAAATTATATAATGGTCGTAGGGCAGTTTATTAAAAAAATTGACTACATTTTTTAAGTAAAACCTAATGAAATTCTGCTACATTTTGTTGGCAGCTACATTGTTTATATAGATGTTTCATGCATCAAATCTTTACATATCATTTCTATTGCTTTTCAATATTATGCTCACATTTGCTCACATTGTCGCTTACTTATTCTCTCGCTCTCAAAAGCTTTAAATCGTTCGCTCGCTGACTCTCATAAAGCTTTTATGAGGATTTATGATAAATCCACAGTCAAATTTTAGTGTGCCACTTGCTTGTATGGCGGTGGCACATCTTTCTATTATATTATCTGTGCCTGAACAGAATACAGTAATTTCATTCAATGAACCCAGTGGTAAATAGACACATGACGCAACCAATTTTTTCTTTTATACCTACAATGTAGCTGCGAGACCTCCAACGTTTGTTGAGTTAATACTTGAGTTTTTGAAGTGAAAACTTCTTCAGGCGCGTTTAGTAATTTTGTGTAGAGGAAAATCTTTACTTTAACGAAACCCTTACTCATGACACGACATCCACATATTAAGAGAAATGCCATATTTCAGACAGTTTTAGTCGTATTAGCAAAAAATATAAAATGTAATAAATTTGGTATGTTAGTGCTATTTAAAAAAAGCTGCCATGACTATTTTCAACGGCTGTTAAACGACAACACTGTTTTTTTGTTTATTTGTTCGTCCTTTATCCCTTTCAGACCTGACGCTAAGCCACTGAGAATTTTTGTATGATTTTTGGAGTAAATGGACTTTATATGATCTGAAAATATATTCAAAGCCAAAACTTTGATATTTTCATGTCCTTCAAAGATTTTCAAGAACCAAAAGTTTGTACTGAACAAATTTTGAGCCCAAATGGCCTCAAATCAATTAAGATTTTAAAATATATTATTTTATTTGTTGTCCACTTTACTAAAATTGTATTTAGGTAAATGAAAAAAACGACTAACGTCCGCTGCTCATTTAAAAAAAAAGTGCGACGCGAGAATTCCGTGAAAATTTTACAAACGGCTAAAAGAACATCGAAACAATATGAGAATCAAACATAAGCATTAATCAGCGCAATCGATACATGAAAATTTGGTTAACATTCTGATTCTTATTACAGCGAGTACAGAGTACGTAAAATGTAATGTGAATATGTATTAGCCAAAAGTATTTATCAATGTAATGTTTTTAACTTTGGTAAACGTTTTTCAATGAAAATTAAAAAAAAAAACAAAAGACAAATCGATTTTGATGTGGTCGAACTTCGACCACGGGCGATACTAGTTTTCAATATTTGGATAAAATCCACACCCTATAAAAGTGACGTCATCAAAATAATACAGCATTAAAAACTTCGAATATACTAAAATATGGCTGTGGGGGTATTTTAACTTCGGTCCAGTTGAAAATAATTCATAACTAGTTCTGAAAGACCTTGGTTTTCAAAAAACCCAAACCATACATCAGATAAGAAAAATTAATACACCAAAACTGTTTTCTTTAAGAAATTCTAATCGAAATTTTTCCAATTGAATATCTTAGTTTTTTCTAAATAAATGCCAAACAATACATTATACTAAGAACGATTTATACCAACAAAATGATTGCTGGGACCTTACATACAAAACTGCATCCTTTGAAAAACTCTAAAATAAACGTTGCTACCTAAATCAGGGCTTATCATATTAAAATAATATTTAAACTAAAGATGGTTTTACTTTACTTACTTTCTCACAAAGAATTACTACATGCTTCTTTTATCCATTCTTTATGATTCCGTGATAATCAGTTTTTTATTTCTCGGTTACACAAGCTTTTTCAATTTCTCTCTTAACTACTTGAGCAAGCTTAAATTGCGCCTGAAGGACACGGTTTATGCAATGTATTTCAATTTGCCACCTAAGCAATTTATAATGACACTTAATTGATTTATCAGATATTATTAGTTAATTCTTGTTATGTTTTTTTGAACGCTTGCTAACAGCTTAACTGCTGCGAAGAGATGTGGGGAAAAATAATCATTTCAATCTGACCTAAAAAAGCGTTGCAAGCGCAGCAGTTCACACAATTATAAGTCATTAAAACTGCATTGCGAGTGGTGGGGTGGGGAGGGGGATGGGAGAGAACGATACGGATAAACAGTGTACAATTCTGAAGAGCCTTTTGAGTATAGGCCTTTACACTGTGAGAAATGTTTTCTTTTTTTTTTAACTAACAGCACAGCAGCGCACTTAAAAGATACCAGTGTAAATCACTGCCTAAGCTCTTCAGTGCCACCCACTAGATGGTCATTAGAGGGAATAATAAATAATTGAAAACTTACCTTAGTTCCACACAGAGACACACACGCGAGCAGCAAACTTTTTACCTAAAATTCAACAAGATGACGACCAGCAGCGAAAGGTTAATGGTTGAGCGCAGGCAAACAAATGTCTTAACGATATTCTTTACAATTAAAAAGTTTTACTTCCGTTTGAAGTTTTGCCTGAACTTCTTCAATCTAAGATGGCTTATCAGGATATTGTTCCTTAAATTTTTCAATTAATGTTTTTGTTTTACCTTCGCGTTAATTAAAACTTTTCCTCGAGCCCGTTCAAACTCAGAAAAAACAGTCAGAAAGAAGGCCAAATTATTATTTAACTGGAGCACAACAAAACAAACACTTGTCGTGTCTGTGACTGTCGAAAGACTGAAGAAACGTCTGAAGTTACCGTTGAACCAGACCAGTTCACAGAACCTAAAAACTGTCTGAAACTGAATGAAAAATTGTCGTAACGAGCACGCCGCCGTTCATTCGATTTGTTGCTGCCGTTTGTATTGGCAGCCTACTTGTTTAGTGTTGTTGTAAACATGGGTCTTGTTGTTTTTGTTTAAGTCCAGGACGATGAGGACCAAGAAACGAACCAAGTTGTTGCATCGAACTGCATTGAATTGAAACAGTCACCGTGGAACTTTTGGAAATGGCACGTGGTAAAGCAGTGATGGGTGCTTTTTCTCTTTGCCCCATAATTTTTCTGGGTTAGTGGTTCCATTACCAAAAGTTGACTTATTCAAATACAAGAGTGTCATTAAAAAAAAAGAATAACCTGAAATGACATAACATGAAAACAAGAGGCGAAGCTAATATTTTGTGCTTACTGGGATAGTGAAATATGCAATGTGAAATAACGTAAGATATTCGAAGGTAACATCACTACGCGTTAGCTTATAACGTAACCTAGTTGTTATTGTGTTGTTGTTTTTATTGTTGTTAAATCTAAATTAATGACTGTTGCGTACTTGTCTCAAGTGCTGCTTTTACCTATGTTAAGCTTGGCTGTTTCAATACTTCTCGTTCCTGAGCATTTCGATACTCTCGTGATACCGTAAACTTTTTCCATTAAAAAAGAAAATAGAGCAATGCAAGTAAAGCAATAGTGTGTGTGTGGATCGAAAAATTCAACAAGTTATACTTTTTTGCTATGAATCCTTTTAAGAATAAGATTGAATATGAATTATTTTGAACTTTTAGTAAACATTTAAGTGTCAACGATTTAACCATTTATAGTGTACAAATTTTTACCGGCACTTTTCTTACTTCTTAGTTGCATGTACAATTTTGTTTCACCTTTTTGTTGCACGTTTTTTAACCCTTTATACCTTAGCCAAACTCTCTGTCATGCGTGAGAAAAGCTTTCAGCCAGCACGTGCTATTTTTGAAGCTTTTATTTTATTGATTAACGGTTATGTTGTCTCTTTGTTTCATTTTCATTATATTCCCTACGAATAACAGCTCTCTTTAGTTTGCAATGCTGCCAGTCAGTGTTGCCAGGTTAGGGGATTTCCCCATAGATTTAGGGGTTATTTAACTGTGTTGAGGCATTTTAGGGGTAATGAATCTTTAGGGGTTTTTTAGGTAGATTAAATGTTTTTTAGGGGTGTTTGAATAATGTACCTTTGGAAATAAAGATTTCTTACTTTTCCTTAAAATTATGCTTAAAATTTAAAAAAAAGAAGATATTTGAATTGGCAGCACTTCAAATAAATTACCAATAATTTCCCACTTCACTTCAAACTTGCTTCGCGCTTTACTTGCAATTGATTGATTCCGTGTAAAAACTAAAAACAAAGCAAGTATGGGAAAAACTATAGACAAAAAATATATCAAAAAGTGGGAGACGGTGCCTAATTTTTAGGTCAATTTTACATTGGAAAATTAAGAGCTATGAAGCTCAGTCCAACTGCTCAGCTCTTTAACCCTATCAATGGCTAGGCAAAGCCAAGAACAAAATAATATTTTTGAGGTAATATTCCTCTCATTTAGGACCTAAAAAGATGAAAACAATATAAATTGGATTTTTACCTGCGCTACTTACGTTTTGCAAGCTTGCACAAAGAAAAAATTGTTTTGTTCCTGCTCGGCACAAACATTTTTTTTTAGTCCCTTGAAGGTTTTTTAAGCCCTTAGACCTTTGTTTCTTAACCCCTCTTAATATTATTATCATAAGAGTAATCTATTTATATATAAAAGAGAGTGGAAAACTACGCTTATAACTCAAGAATGGCTGGACCTATTTCGATGATTCATACCAATTCGAATAAGTCTCCGGCCAAACAAGAAGAATACCTAAAAAAATTCTCGAAAAATCCCCGAAATACAATATGAAGAAAATTCATTTTCCCATATATTTTTTATGGAGCTACTTTACGACGCATTCTGGATGATCGATGACGCTTTTTTTTGTAGCAATTTTTTTTTGTCACACATTAAAAACGAACATAATTTTAAATGCTGGTTCCGTCAGAATTTTTCAAGTTTTAATAAATGTTTAAGTATTCGACCGCAATTTACACAAGCAAGATTACATTTAATGGGCGTTTGGAAACGGGGGCGTGGCAGCAAAGCTCCTGGTTTCAGCTAGTAAAAAGATAAAAAACATAAATTTGATTTTTGTCCGATTGATTTTTTTTTTTATAAAATACATCTTCGTTGATTTTAAACACCGATAATTAAGTACAGAAAATTATTTATTTCTTCCAATATTTCGGATGTTAAAATTCCTAAGAGTTATAAATTTATATTGAATGCATTTGATTATCATTTATAATTTTACATACTTTTTTGGTGAAGAAAGAAGACAAATATGTTTAATTTTATTAACTTCACGTAAAGAAATATAGATTTAATGTTTACTTTACGTTTGACAAAATTGCAATGATCAACCTTCAAATGTTCGTTTACCTCTTAACTGCATTACATCACCTCATTATTTTGAGCATATATTAACCTCTACAAATGTATAAGTATGAACAGTTAGGTATATCTTAGGATCATTTTAAGTTTTGGTAAATACATAAAAGAATAAAGAATACAACAGAACAGCAGTGGAGGTAACACATAGTATAATAATGCAAGTAGTAGCGACAGTTCTAGCTTCGGTCAGCACATGTAAAAAAAAAGCAATTCAAAACGAGAGCATGCTATGGTTGCTATGGCAGCTGATGCAAAACGGAGATATCAAAAATATTTTTTCCCAAAATGTTTTTAGTTTTCTTTTGTTTGACTTATGCTGACAGCAGCTCATGAGAAAGTAGGTAGTTGTCAAGGCTACCTAATAGATTATTTTATCATGTTTTAATCATGTTGGTTTATCTTTTTTTCATAGAACCAAACGATTTGATTTAAAAAAAAGAAGCGTTGCAAAATAAAAATAAAAATTAATTTCTGACGTGTCCAATATGGTGCCGGGACATAGCCCTAAGGGACATAATCCTAAATTTGAAATTTGAAAGAGGACATAATCCCAAAATTTTGATTTAGGACTATGACCGCTTATTAAGCGGTGATAATCCCAAATGGGGGTTCTGATCTCTTGGGATTATGTCCGCTTTTAAGAGGTCAAAATCCCAAGTGGTTTCAACAAATGCTGACATCTGTGTCGATAAGCAATAACAGCTTAAGTCTGATTTCAAAGTTTCGAGAAATCTTGCTTCAAAGTTTTCAATCGCCATATAAGTTATATGAAATGGTCTTTTAATTTTGTGTCATAACTTTGGCTAAGGTCATGCTGAAAGCTCCATATTTTGTGTGTTTATAGTGTTAAGTGCGTGGAACACAGCTGCATCAATAACTCAGATCAGTCTTAAGTCGACCTAAGATATTTTTTTCTTAATACAGATTTAAGAGAAAATTATTTGCCCTTGTACGAAACGGTGATAGCAACATCAGCAAGATCAAATCAATTTTTTTAAGGTTTTTTTTCGATAAAATAATTTGCCCTTTTAAACAGCGAAGCCGATGTTGGACTTACTGAGGGTTGTAATCCCTAAGCAGCGTCCGAATTCCGCCTATTAAAAAGAGAAAACTAAGTACATTCAGTTTAAGTTTTAAGGCTGTGTGCAAATTGATCTTAATACGACCTTAACTAAATTATGTTAATAAAGCAGTGCTTCCTAATTTATAAATAAAATAAACTGGCCATTTCAGCCTTGGAAGGACTTTGACCAAGCTTCTATTGATCAATTGTGTAGTGCGTGTTATTATGTGTTTGATCACAAATGACCGAAAACTGGACCTACGTGTTTTATGCCGACTCCGAACGGCTTATGTTCTCAAGAAGCTTTACATGGCAATTTATACTCTCTGAGGTTTGCCATTGTCTGCAGAGAGGTGACGACCGAACAGAAAAAGTAATTCAATTGAAATAACTTTTCCGTCTGAGCTGGAATTGAACCCGGGCTACCGCGGTTCTTTAGCTTAGAGGCCACGCACTCTACCCACTAGGCTACGGCCGCTTCCTAATTTAGGAAATTAATAATTGTAGCAAGGGACTTGGTAAGACAGCGAAAGCGTCAGTACCAGTTTACTTGCGTAATAGTTTTTTAAAATAAGGATCGTACGATTTCTACGTATGTCTTTCCATAAAGAAAAAGACATCTTTCCTTTTCAATATTTTCTATCGTAATGAAAATTTTATTTTATTATTTTGAAATATCTGAAATAATTTTCATTGAAATACAAATTATATTTTAAAGTATTTTAAAGTAAGGTAAAGTAAAGTATTTAAATATTTAAATAATATGACAAAGAACGAAACTATATAATGACAGTAATTGCAATCGTTACAAACTCCCCCTCTGCTACAGTAAATCGTCCCGATGATGTAGCAGCAATTTTAATAATTTCGGAAACCACGTGTTGTGAATTTATTACTTCTTGACATATGCATCTTTTATGTTAGTTTCATCTGGAGGCCGCGAAAGCATTTATGCGAAAACATTTTGTTTACCTGGCTTATATCCAAAGTGAATGTAATAAATTTGTAACATTAATGCCCATAGGGCTAATCTGCCGATAGGTGATTTCAATGAGAGGAGCCATTTTAAAGGTTGGTGATCTGTAAGAACAGTTATTTTAGGTCCTTCAACATAACCGCGATACTTCTGAATAGCCCATACTACAGGAAGTAATTCACGTTCTGTTGTTGAATAATTTTTTCAGCAGGGAAGAATAAGCTACTTGTATATTAAATGGGATGCTCTGGTTTCTTCTCCCCCTGCAGTAGAACTGCTCCTAAACAATAGTTTCTATCATCCGTTTTGAGGATAAAAAGTTGATTTGCATGCACTTGACATAAAATTTGTGGTGAAGAAAAAATAACCTTAATATTATTTAAAGCCGTATCTTTTTCTGAAAGCCATTTCCATTTTGTATTTTTCTTTGTCCAGCTTGATAATGCCTTAGAAATTTCTATAAAATTTGGTATAAAACGATGATACCATGAACATTTTTGTAGGAATGAAATTAGTTGCTTAATGTTTTTGCAATTTGCTTTTTTTAAGATAGCTTCTGTTTTTTCTGGATCAATTTTTAATCCTTCTTTTATAAATTCAAAAATTTTATTTGGGTCATCTTTATAAAACCAATAACGTTGAGCTAAGTCGAGCACCATTCCAACTTGTTCCATGAAATCAATTCCAAGTAGTGTGTGGTTATTTTCTGCTGAGGGAAGGCAAATCAATTGGATCTTTTTCTGCCTCCGTGGAGTAAACCTTTTGTTGTTTTAGAATACCGTCTGCTAGTACCACTTCTGCAAAAATTTTTTTGAATTCCACACCTTTTTGTTTTAGTTTGTGGAAAAGTACATGTCCAGCAATACTTGTTCGTGCGGCGGTGTCTATATAAGCTTCACCATTTAATCCGTTTATATTCAAAGTTACGATAGGTACACTTCTTCCGATTACTGATGTATTTATTGAATTGAAATCTATCCGTACTGGCTTTTTGGTGTCCTTAAATTTGTTACAGGTTGGACAGTTTGACCGATAAACGCCTGGTGCGCCGCAACCGTAACAATTGAGAGTGGTTCGCTCAACTTGTGATTGCTTATGGTTTTCAATTTCAGCTTTTTTGTAGCATTCTTCAGCAGTGTGGTTTCGTTTGCGACAGAACGTGCAGCGTTTTATTGTAAAATTGTTTTAGTTGGTCTTCTATTCCTTTCGAAGAGTTCTTTTCATTAGCTATTAGTTCTGCTTCTCTAGCTTTATACAACAACTCTTGAAATGTCCGAATATTTTCTCTTTGGACTTTATCACGAATTTGAAACAGGAGCTGTGAGTAGAGAATATTTAGCATAGTGTTTTCACTTAGTTTCTCTTTAAGTTGAGCGAAAAGTTTTCGTTTTCGACAGACGAAATTGTCTGTTGTTTCTGATGTATGTTGCTTGTCTTTATTAATTTCGTAAAAAATTCTCCAATCAGGTTTTGGTGGAGAGAATGCTTGCAATAAAAGAAGGATGGCTTCGTTGAATGTTTTTGCTTCGTCTTTTACACCTTGCTACCAAGAGGATGCATAGCCTTCAAGTAATAGCGGAAAACTTGCCAGAGCGAATCTATCATTGATGCTCTCAGCTTCTTTGAACACTTGAATGGTTGCGACAAAATCTTCAACATTAGTAGTTCCTGGATCTCCATTGAATCGAGCACTGCATTTGCTGAATGATGATCGAATGTCGTGATTCGATTGGATAGATTCTAACAATTCGATAAATTGTTCCCGAGTCATGCTGATGTTGGTTGAACTGATTTGATCAACAGTAGCTGACGTTGATCCACCAACAGTTGAAGTGGTACGGGGACTTCTTCGCATGTTTTTCTTGAATAGGCAATTAGTACAGGCTATTGAAATAGCTTTTGTAGAGTTGTGAGTTTCGATCTCACAGTAAAGTAAATATAGCACGAATGGATTGGATATAGTATTGTTGCGGTAGAAAACAGATTTAAAAGGTGCAGATGTATAGTATATGCGTCGTTATTGATGGACGCGATGGTGGTATAGATGAGAAACGGATGGCAACTGCTTCTAAGGATCTTAAGTAAACGCGCGGATAGTAGATGATTGTGCGTCACTGCGGATGAACAGCTAATGAGACGAGGGACGTGGTAAGACTGCAAAAGCGTCAGTACCAGTCTCTCTCGTGTATTATTTATTTTTGGTGAGGTTTGTTTGAAGATGAACACACACAGCAAGGGTTAAGTTGCAGTGGCAGAGGCAAGTTCACGTTAATTAGACTTACAAACAATGAACGAAATGGGCTTCGCTGCGGCTAAAAAGCTTATGCACAGTTTGATGAGTGTAAATTGCACGGCTTAATTTTCTGCGGTACGTCGTATATGTAATTTCAGCGAATGAATGAATGTCGCTGTCGCAGAATTGTACGGACTTCGGGCGTATGGAATATGTCGTTGTATCAGCAAACAGGAAATTCTTGCGGCTAGTTTTTAGATTTTTTAGTTGGGCGCCAATGTAGCAAGGAACTTGGCAAGACAGCGAAAGCGTCAGTACCAGTTTACTTGCGTAATAGTTTTTTCGTACGATTTTTTCGTATATCTTTCCATAAAGAAAAAGATATCTTTCCTTTTCAATATTTTCTATCGTAATGAAAATTTTATTTTATTATTTTGAAATATCTGAAATAATTTTCATTGAAATACAAATTATATTTTAAAGTATTTTAAAGAAAGGTAAAGTAAAGTATTTATATATTTAAATAATATGACAAAGAAAGAAACTATATAATGACAGTAATTGAAATCGTTACAATAATCATATTAATTTTTGTTACATTATTTTTGTCACATGTTCTCTTAAACATAGAAATATTATTTTAAAATTAAGTAATTTTTCATTTGTTTTGGGTGATTTTTCATTTAATTTTTTCGGTCATGAAATTAAATTTGGGTGATTTTTCATTTTATTTAAAACATTTTTTGGAGATTTTTTCATTTTTTTTTTTTTTTTGGGCGATTCTTCATATAATTTCTTGGGCCATTTTTAATTGGGTCAATTTTTAATTTTTTTTTTTTTTTTTTGGGCGATTTTTCATTGGTCGATTTTTCATAGCGCCGGCGCTTTCTTCTCCCATAATTTAAGGAAATTAGTAAATAGTTATTTGTAAAATTCAAGTTGTTATCACCATTCCGTACAAGTTCTTTATAATGAAATAATTTCCCTTTGTACATAAAGTTGTTAGTTCAGGCATATTTAACTTACTTAAATACTTAAGTTTACAAATTAAACATTACATTCCTTTTTAATAATAAACAAAAACAATTTGTTTTTAATTTATAATTATTTATTATTATAATTTATTTAATGATTATTATAATTTAATATGAACATTTTTACAAAGAAGAATGCAAAACTTTTATTTGGGATTATGTCCCCTTTTTAAGCGGTCAAAATCCCAAATTCATTTTGGGAATTTTTTTTTTTTTTGCAACTATAACCGCTTATTAAACTTCAAGTTTTGGGATTTTGTCCTCAAAAAAATGGGACTATGTCCCATTTTGGCATTATGTCCCTTGAAGCTAAGTCCCGGCACCGTCTAATATATTGGGCAAACCCACTGAAAGGGTTAAATACATAGCTTTGCATTACTACTTTTCAGTTGCCCCGTATAAAATTTTTGTGTGTTTTTCGAAAAAAAATTTTACAAATCTAATCTAGAGGTAAATGGCGAAAGGCACCTGGCAACACTGCTGCTAGTACAGTAGAAAAATTTCTCACATTTGAGTCAGTGTGGCCAGATTGAGCTAAATTTCTCTTAATGAGTTAATTTTTTACTCATTGTTTGACCAGAGGTATAAAAGGTTGACCAAAAGTGGTTGCTAAGAAAGCAACAAATGCATTAAACGCAAAAATGACAATAGAAAAAAGCCGGTAAGCAGTAATTCCTGTTAATCCCGTTTTAAAGATTTTTCGCTAAACGTAGTTAAGCTAAATTTATTTTCGAGTAGCCTGGCCTCAGTATTTTGCGCATTATTTTAATTTTGAGTTAGCGTATTTTAACTTAAATGCACTAATGGCCTTATTTTTTGAAACGATCGCAGTTACTTTCGTAACATTTTTTTATCTGGCAATATATTTTAAAGGAAAATTTCAGTGAGAAAGAGTGTGTTTGTTCTAATTCATATGGAAACGGAATTGCCAGACAAAAAAGCGTGCGTTGATTGCGTGCGTTTTACTATATAAGGAAAATTGCAAAAAAGGATTTCGTTTATAGAAAGCCATGCTGGCTATAAAAATGTGTTCCTACAATAAAAAAGTGTTCATTGAAAAGGGGATTAAAAAAGCCCCCCCTACATTTAATTGATAAGTTAGTCCCGATTTTGATGTCCAGAGTACACTGAGATTATGGAGGGAACACTTCTCTAAGCTTCTAAATGGCGACGCTGACAACAATCCCGCCAATAGAGATGATATCCCGAAAGCCCCAACTACGGATGACAGCGTCGAGGTTCCGCTGCCCGACTATGATGAAGTTCTGACAGCTATAACTCGGCTTAAAAATAACAAAGCCGCGGGAGCTGATGGCTTACCTGCTGAGCTGTTTAAGAACGGAGGCAAAGCTCTACTTAAATGCATTCACGAGCTTCTATGCAGAATATGGTCGGAAGAATGCATTCCGAACGATTGGAATCTCAGTGTGCTCTGCTCAATCCACAAGAAAGGCGGTCCCACTATCTGTGCCCTTACCGTGGAATAAGCCTTCTTAATATCGCATATAAGGTCCTGTCGAGCGTTTTATGTGAAAGATTGAAACCCATTGTAAACGATCAGATCGGACCTTATCAGTGTGGCTTCAGACCTGGAAAGTCCACCATCGACCAGATTTTCACGCTACGACAAATCTTGGAGAAAACTCAAGAAAAACAAATCGACACCCACCATCTTTTTGTCTACTACAAAGCCGCCTTCGATAGCCCAATAAGGAAGCACCTGTACTCCACCATGTCTGAATTTGGTATTCCTGCAAAACTAATACGACTTTGCAGGATGACACTGAGCAACACCAGCAGCGCAGTTAAAATCGGGAAGGACCTCTCCCTACCATTTGTTACCAAACGAGGATTCAGACAAGGTGATTCCTTATCGTGCGACTTTTTCAACCTAATGATGGAAAAGATCATCCGAGCTGCTGATCTGAGACGTAGTGGCACAATATTCTACAAGAGTGTTATGCTGCTTGCGTATTCTGATGACATAGATATCATTGGCCATAATACGCGCGAAGTCAGTGCAGCATTTTCCAGATTAGAAAGAGAGTCAAGTCGAATGGGTCTGTCAGTGAATGCAGATAAGACGAAATACTTAGTGTCAACAAACAAACAGTCCCAGCGTCTTGGAACCCACGTTACCGTTGACAATACCTCCTTCGAGGTTGTGAAGAACTTCGTTTATCTGGGATCCAGCATTAATTCAACCAACGACATCAGCATTGAGATCAAACGAAGAATAACTCTTGCCAACATGTGTTACTTTGGGCTCAGTAGGCAATTGAGAAGCACAGCCCTCTCTCGACGAATGAAAATCACGCTCTATAAATCGCTCATCATGCCCGTCCTACTTTACGCATCACAAACCTGGACGCTGAGCAGTTTAGATGAAAAGATTTTAGGAGCATTCGAGAGAAAGATTCTTCGTAAGATCTACGGACCAATCTGCGTCAATGGCGAGTACCGAATACGGTGGAATGATGAACTGTATGAGCTGTACGCTGACATTGACATAGTCAAGCTTATTAAAATCGAGTGGCTTCGCTGGCTAGGTTATGTGCAGCGCATGAAAGACGATGCTCCAGTGAAGAAAATATTCGATTCGGTACCCAGCGGCGGTCAACGCAGAAGAGGACGACCGCATCTTCGTTGGAAAGACCAAGTAGAGGACAACTTGACGAAGCTTGGAATTTCCAACTGGCGCTAGCAAGTGAAAGACAGAAATGGTTGGCGCAAATTCTTATATGAGGCCAAGACCAACATACGGTTGTAGCGCCAACTAAATAAGCAAGTAAGTAATCCCGATTTTTCAAGACATTAACAGTGAATCCAAAATAATAACAAACATAGTGGTAGTACGACCGCCATTCTTTTTTTCTAAAAATTGTACTGATTTTTTATGAACACGTGTAAGGCGTCAGGTAGATCTGACAACTCAGTCTTTTACAGCTGTCCAAAGTAGACGTGTTACATTGTTTTTTTTTAATATGGAAAAAAACAAGTACCGTGCAGCGATAAAATTTTTATTTTTGAAAGGTGTACAATAGACTGTGTTATTCGCAAAAGTATCTCAGATTCTCCCTCCACAGACAGATTCTGAATACAGCATATTTGAAGGTCAAGAAGGACGATTGCTTAAATTCAAAATTTGTTGATGCTGATTGGAAGAGCTTTTTTCCGCCTATTATTTCCGACACTATATGTTTTAACACCTATTACACCAGCCAACATATTCACACAAAACATGAATTTTTGAGGTTTTTGTAAAATGATTTAGCTCACTAGAGATTATCGTAAGAGCCAAAATATTTTGGGAATCATCATAAAATAGACCAAGGTTAATTTTTAGGGGGGTACAAATGGAACTTCTTTTCAAGGTGGCTCGACTTGTAAAAAAATATATTTGAATTTTTTTAATTCACAAGAAAGGGTATGAAATTGTCTCCGATGTGAATTTTGTTTTTTTTTCTGTTAGTGTAACTTACCATGATGTGGCAGACATTTGAATTCAAAAAAATTTTTAAATTCTAACAAATTTCAAGTTCGCGGGCTGAATTTTCCCACAAATTAAACCGTTATCAAATAAATAAGTACACAGTTAGATTAAACTTCTATATCGATTATTTTTCTTTACCAATAAATAGTGATTAAATATCAATAAGTGATATTTTTAAAAATGCACCTCAAAAATCACTCTTTTAGGTGGCGCCCACTCAGTTTTTACAAATTCGAACATTTTTTCGTCCTTTGTGACCTTCAAATATGCTGTATTCAGAATATGCCTGCGGAGGGAGGATCTGAGATACTTTTGTAAAATTTATGTTTCAAAGATTCAGTCTAGTGTACAATAGGGCGGAGCGATTATATATGGGCATTTCCAAACTGGCGTTACGGACGATTTGTACGAAGAAATATTAAAAAACAATAATGAAAATTACATTAAAAATAGTTTTCACTATTGAGGCGGTTTTTTAAAAAAGAGAATTACACTTTAATAATGAAAATGTCTAATTTTTAGAAAGGCTTTTTTATATTTACGTAGTAATTAGGTAGCACCATTTTAAGTAAAAACAACGACAACAATCGACCCTTAGAATTTAAAGAAATAAGAAATTTTGATTCGGAGTTACGTTACTGGCGTTACGTTACTTAAATTGCCATGGTAGGTTAGTTTCTTAATTAAGTAATTACGTAGTAAAGTAATTATGTAATCTAGTAATTAAAAAATAAATTTAATATATTGTCCCTTCCTTGCCTCAACCATTTTTTCCATATCTTTAGAGAAAGCCTTACATTTGTACTAAAACAAAAGAGCTTACGAAACGTTTACTAAACATTTACAATAAAAAACTTCATATGTGAAATAGTGCAGACGATTTAATTATCACGGTTAATGAGTTTATGTAGACATTGCTTAAATTATTAAAATTTAAATGTTATAATATAAGTATAACTAATAAGTTTTTAATTGCCTTTATTCTTGTTGTCACCTCACCTTTGTGAGAGTTCTCACACTCGTGTCACGTCACTAGAAATCTGGTATTCTTGTTGTCATGTGACGTGAGTTTGTGAACTCTCACATAGGTGAGTTGACAACAAGAATAAAGGCAAATAAGTTTTAATTTTTTGGTCACGGCAGACTTTTCTGTGGAAATGCCCATATGAGAAAAAAAGTACCCTTTTATCGAACTGGCTCAGGGGGGGATCGATAGATATGGTATCATATATGAATGATACAAAATTTTGAAAGGATAAGACTTCGTCTTTCCACTCTGGGTTTGAGCCAAAAACAGGACATTCTTTTAAATGATTTTTTAAAAAAATTTCCAATGAATGCAATTTTTAAATATTGGAGCCATGATTATTAATACAAACTTTTTCATTAATACAAAGGTCTTCTTAAATAATAGATTTCATAATAGATTGCAATAAAAATTAGCAGAATGGGTAGAAAATCTTCTATATAAAATTTGGTCTCGATATGACAACATCTGCAATCTATTCCAAAATGTCCTCAAATATCACGATGTTAAAAAAATTAATTTTTTGTCAATATTGTAGTCGATTTCAGAAGATTTATAAACACTGATTCTGATTTTTTATCTTTGTTCGATCTTAAGATATGTAGTGTTGAAAAGAAAAACATATGCGTTTTTAGGCATATTTGAATAATTATTAACAAAGATTTCTGTAACTTAACATTGTTAAAAACTTTAAAACAAATTTGAAGAGTTCAGTTTTTATAGAAACTGATAAAAAATGCTGATATAAAATTTTCAGTTTGCATGAGCCACAAGTAGATATGATTTACCGTTTCTAGCACAGTGGATACTGTGGATAATCACGTTTACAGCGCCATCTAGTGGTGGTGCGGGTAATTATTGGGTTTGTGCAATAGCTAAATAGGTTTGTGTATTAGCTAAATAGGTTTTGTATTCGCAAAATAGGTTTATATCTTCGCTTATAATGTTCTAAAGCGACATCTAGCGGTGATGCAATGAACTATTATGTTTGTGTCTTAATTGAAACGGTTTGACAATATCATATATTAGTGGTGCAATGAACTATTTATTGGGTTTTTGTCTAAAATATTAGGTTTTTTCCTTAGCTAAATATGTTTGACAGCGCCAGTGGAGCTGTGTAGCCGTTTCTTATCCGTGTTGTTATTATTATTGTTGTAGATTAAAGATAAGCATATAAGACTACAGCTTGTGCAAGTGAAAAGAACTAAACTTGGTTAACGATCACGCTGTGAAATGTGATCTGGTGGTTAAGGGATGGGGGATAACAATACGATGACTGTGTATTGTTATCAGTGATGCTATTAAAATTTTTATTGCTACTTATTTAACTCAATAGTAATGAATTTCATCACAAATTGTTTTGAGTAGGGTATCTGAAGCGTGTTGTTGTTGTTGTTGTTGTTGTTGTTGTTGTCGTTGTTGTTGTTGTTGTTGTTGTTGTTGTTGTTGTTGTTGTTGTTGTTGTTGTTGCTATAATTTGAGTATGTACATGCAAAGATATTATTTTTAAACTGGAATACTTTTTTTATCAGTAATACTGTTAAAAATGTTGATCTATAGATTTTTGCTGCACATTGTTTTGATGCTGGTGGTTGAAGTGTGATGTTGTTAATTCGAGATAAACATAAAACGTATGAATTGATAAGAGTGTGACCCAGCAAACTTTTTGATGCAAATGTGACAAGCATTCTTAGGGACACTGCTTCAAGAAGACATTCTATCGATCAAACTGTGCTTCTTCTTAATCTTATAAAGATATTCTTTCAAGTGGCATTCTGATAACATACTTCTGGAAGACGTTTAAATGGCATTTAAATCCAATTTTAAAATATTTTTCGTGGGATTTTTTAAGCCCTCAATTAAACTTTCAACACCAAAATGCTTTGAAAATTGGGAAAAAGGATATTTCACGTGGAATTTTTTTAAACTCCCAACAAAACCCAAATACTTCTCATTTCCAACACCGAAATCGCGAGAACGTCGAGAAAAGGGATATTTTTCCAGGAATTTTCTTAACCCCCAAACCACAAAAACCATTCCATTCCATGAAATGCCTTCTTAAAGTTTTTCTGGAAAACACCTACTAGATTTCTTTCATTAATGGTCTCACAGAAATCTTCCATTGAAAAAGTTCTGGAAGCACTTCTAAATAAGATTAATGTAAGCATTCCTCCCAATAACAAGCATATGTTAAAAGAATGCCTTCTGGGTGTGAAAGTGGAAGGGATAGAATTCAAGATTTTCCCTTCTACTTTAGCTTCTTTTGGAAGCACTTTTTTTGCTGGGAATTTGAGTTGATATATATTATATGTCGGCTAATGATTCTGAGCTGATGGAAAGCGATATCTCTCGCTCTCCCTATCTCTCTCTCTATGTATATATATACATATATATGTTTCTATCTGTAGTATATATATTAGGGCGGGTCGATTTATTTTTCGACAATTTCCCTATGATTTCCGTATTCTATGGGTTATTCCATGAAAATTTGCCAAAGGAACCATACCTCTACCGTTAAAATCGAGTCCCCTACTTTTTGTTGGTAGATTTTTTCCCAAATTGACGTTCGTATGAAATATTACCTACACGTTCACATCCATAACTCAAAAACTATTGATCGGGTTTAATCGCCAGTAGGCGCGTTGGAAAGGTGAGCTCATTTTGATTAATTTACAATTCAATACAATACAAATCTTCAACATTGGTGCAACGGTTCAAAAGTTACGGGCATTTTTGTCCAAATTTTGGACCATTTTTCCATTTTTTTCAGACTTTCAGAAAAAATAATGTTTTTTTTTTTACATTTTGTCTTTTACTGCACTCAAATTGAATATTTTTTTTTTTTTGATAATAGGTTGATAGATACTTTATTATCTCTTAATTTGAATTTTTGTAGAAAAAAAAATAAAAAGGGAAAAAAAACCAAAAAGTTGGTTTTATGTGTTATTTTGTTTTAGCAATATCGCATGAATTAATCAACCGAATTCGATAAATTTGGGCTTAAACTCTTCGTTTTGAATTGTAAATTGAATTAAATAATGGATTGAGTCAAAAAATGGCCATGAAAGTAATATTCTTGGACAAAATCATGAAAAAAATGGAAAAATGCTCTAAAATTTGGACAAAAATGCCCGTAACTTTTGAACCGTTGGACCAATGTTGGAGATTTTTTTTTGTAAATTGATCAAAATGAGCTCACCTTTCCAACGCGCCCCACAATTAAGTCCGATCGATAGTTTTTGAGTTATGGATGTGAACGTGTAGGTAATATTTCATACGAACGTCAATTTGGGAAAAAATCTACCAACAAAAAGTAGGGGACTCGATTTTAACGATTGAGGTATGGTTCCTTCGGCAAATTTTCATGGAATAACCCATAGAATACGGAAATCATAGGGAAATTGGTGAATTTTTTCACTCCCTACAAATCGACCCGCCCTAATATATATATATATATATATATATATACATATATACAGTTGCGGTCAAAATAATAGTAGCGCCCTTATATTCATACATGTTTGGATAAATAATACTAGTATAAGAATTTCGGATCCGGTAAGTCCATTTTCATTCCTATATGTACTTTCAACACTCGTTCCAACTCCGTACTCAGTTTCCTCCTATATTGTAAAACTTTCAAGATACAGGGTGTTTTACGGTTTTGGTACGTGTTTAGTATTATTGATCTAGAATCTAAACTACTCACCATAAAATAAAAAATAATATTTTTTATTTTAGAAAAAATATAAACCTTTCCATCAATATATCAACCACTTTCGTGTCATGTGCTGCAGCTGAGCTAAAATTTTGTGATTACTCAACGAAATATCAACAAATTTTGTATCTTTTGTTTTAGCGGAGCTGTAATCGTCCAAATTTAAAATGTCTTTTTTTCATGTAAAAATACACTTAATCAACAGTATTTTTTTAAATTCTAACTTTGGACAGTAACAGCTCCGCTAAAACAAAAGATAGAAAATTTGTAGATATTTTTTTTATAATCTCAAAATTTTTTCTCCGCTACAGCACATGACACGAAAGCGATTAATATACTTATAAAAAATCTGATATTTTTTCTAGAATACAAAATATTATTTTTTATTTTATGGTGAGTTGTTTAGATTCTAGATCAATAATACTAAACACGTACCAAAACCGTAAAACACCCTGTATCTTGAAAGTTTTACAATATAGGAGGAAACTGAGTACGGAGTTGGAACGAGTGTTGAAAGTACATATAGGAAACCGGATCCGAAATTCGTATACTAGTATTATTTATCCAAACATGTATGAATATAAGGGCGCTACTATTATTTTGACCGCAGCTGTATGCGTCGGGTTATATATATATACCAATGGAAATTTATATATATGCGTCGGGTTTGAAGAGAGAGAGATATATATATCTTTCCGTTTCACTTTTCACTTGTTTCATTTTTCCCTTACCTGTAAAGTTGACTTGAATAAAAAACAAAACGAGTTTAACTTTTGTTATCAGTGATGCCGTTAAAATTTTATTTTGCTGCTTGTTTAATTCTTTAATAATGAGATTCATCCCTTTTTTTAGTATGGCTGTTGTTGTTATAAGTTGTTGCTGCAAATTTGGGATAAAGGGAGAGCATTGTAGAATGGTTTGTTCCATTTTATATGCTTTGAGGAATCAAAATTAATATAAAAGGTTTAAAAAAATGTTTCCTTCCCAGTTTTCAACATTATTCCTTTTAGCGTTCTATTAAATCGTATGCGAGAAATTACTAAAAATTATAAATATAAGTCAACAATTAAAGCTAAAGAGATCATTTAACTGCCAATCGTGTTACTTTGTAGCAAGAAAATCTGACTTCTACGTTTTTGTATACAGAGTTTAATCCTGCGAAAGTAATGTCGGACAAGAAGACATTTGACTCACTATTTACAGAGCTCTTATCGCGTTAAAAAACATAACATTTTCTTAGACAAGGTGTTTAAGACTATTTTGGAAAAGGAAGATTTTATTATATTGAGAAAAAATTTTGAATATGCTTTTTTCTATCTGATAGCTATTGATCCTACTATGTTTACTGCGATAAAAATAATTCTTTAAATATGATTTTTTCAAGGACATCTGAAGTGCACGTTTGGGGTCAGATCGTTTTAAATATGCTTAGTTTATCCTATTATCAGCTGCTTTGGCTCTAATTTTTAACGGTTTTTATGATTTTAAAAAATATGCCATTTTCAAAGACATTATGGAATAAGAAGATGACGTTATAATAAAAAATATATAAAATAAATTGGCCATTTTAGCCCTAGAAAAGTACTTTGTTTGAAAATATTTTAAAACAAATGATCGAGAACTGCTTTTGTTCTCAAGAAGCTTTACATGGCAGTTGTTACTCTCTGAGGTTTGCCTTTGTATGCAGAGAGGTGACAACCGACAAGAAAAATTAATTCATTTGAAAAAACATTCTGCCTGAGCTGGTATTAAACCCAGGCTACCGCGGTCACGCACTTTACCCACTAGGCTAAGGCCGCCACTGACATTATATCAGATGACGTTATGTCGGAAAAAAATTTCATATGATCAATAATTAGTTTAGTACATATAACTTCATCTGAAAATCTTTACAATATAATTTTTTTATAATTTATGTAATTTTTTAAGGATATCTTAGAGCATTAAGATGCGATCAGAACAGGACAAAATTTTGTGTAGCTCCATTTCATGTTTGTTCTAACCGAACCACTTATTAAAAATTTTCATACAAAAAGTTTTTAAAAAATGCCTTAATTTTAACGACAAACCGGAGCAGGAAGATGCAATCTGATCGAAATAAAATTTGTAGTTTATATGTTTGTTACAATACATGTCGAATGTGCACTGAGCCAAATCGATGCTATGCAATTTGAAATTCGCTCCGGGCTAGTGTACAACTAAAAGAAATTCATGAAAAATTATTTTAGGTGTATAAGGACTCTACACCTTCACTTGCAACAGTGTAGTACAACTGAGTTGCTGAGTTTAAAGTCTCGAAGATGATTCACGTCAAGGAAGTCCAAAAAGTGTATCAACACCAGAAATCATAGCATAAATACAGGATATGGTTTCGGAAGATCGTAGATTGACTGAGAGAGATTTAGTAGAAGCCATAGATATCTCTATAGGCAGTGTGAGCCATATTTTAAGTGAAGTTTTGGGTTTCAAAAAGGTGTGTGCAAAATGGGTGCCGTATTCGCTAACAATCGAACAAAAACACATTCGTATGACACTTCCGCAGCAATATTTGGAGCCTTTTCAAAGGGATAAAAAGGATTTTATGCGTCGATTGAACACTGAGGATGAGACTTGGGTCAACCACCATGATTCTGAATCAAAACACTTTGCTGCCGATTTTAGTAAATCACTATCCCTAATTGTTTCCCTAAGACTCTGAAAATTTTTTTAATATTGTGTTCAATCAGTTATGATCTTTATTATTTGGCTGGCTCCACACTTTATTACAAGATAACAATAAATATTTTAATATTTACTTGTATCTGCCTTAAACCTTTTGTTTAGTTTTTTAAAAGTTAAAACTTAAAATTAAATTGAGAAAAAGATAGTAAAAATATACTAAATAAGCTAGTAGGCAAAAATTTAAGCGACGGTAAAATTACAGACAATATAATTAATGAAGCTCATTACAACCAAGATAATATCAACAATTTAATGAAGTGAGACCAAAACCGAAAAATCATGGTCGATCATAACTTTTTGAGAATTTTAAATAAAGTGAAAGGCAGAGCATGGAAAATTTTTTTGTGTGATAACTGTTTAGAAAACAGGAAACTACTAGGAATTCCTGAATGCTTATGCGAAAATGGGATGTAGAATGTCTATCAAAATGAACTTTTTGCATTCTCATTTGAATTTTTTTCCGCTAAATCTCGGTAAATTTAGCGATGAGCAAGGCGAATGAATGATTCCATCAAGAACTGGGAAAAAATTAATCCTGATTATAGCAAACTGGTCATTTAAGAGAGAACATCCAGATAAAACATACAAACGTAGCAGATCAAGCAACCACCTCTGTAGTGAAATTCCCAAAAGCGTTAACGACGATATTCGATATCGTTAGTTAGCGAAAACTGTTATTTACTACACTTAGAGAAAAACCGCAGCGTAAAATTAAAAATAATATCGTGTTAATTGTACGTTGCTCCATTTTTAAGAAATCATCTTTAAATTCACATTGAAATCCCTTAAATCAAATTATAAAACATTTAATCTCCAATAAGAATAGTTATTATGTTCTTTAAAGTGCATCCACTTCGAAATTAAGTTGATAAATAACATTGTTTATATTAAAGATATCAGTTGTGAAAACGAAGTAGAAAATATATATTTTAAAGTGGAAGACACTTCAATTTGCAGTTGAATGCATATTTTTGTTTGTTCATAATAATTTCGTTGCAATCGTTTTAATAGCAGTTAAGCAAACAGTTATGTTTTTCGCTCTATCTGTCTTTCTAAGAGAAACAATGCACGCTGCTTGACTTAATTGAAATAATTTCAATTTACTCAACAAAACTGACTGAACGTCGCTCAATTTTGTGCGTGCAAATAGTAATAGTAAGTGCAAATAAGTGAAGATTAATAAAAAGGAAAAATATTCAATATATTAATGAATTTGGCCAAGTTCTTAACTTGTGTGGATGAAGTTACAAATTTGGAAGAAGACGATGAGAGAAGAAGCTAGAAGGAGACGAAGAATTTCAGAGTGGGTCCAATATAAAGGAATTATTTATCAATGTAATTATTATTTAGCATTTTGGAGTCCATTTTTATTTCATCTTTTTAAGATTCGTTTGTTTTTTAATTCGTTTGTTCGTGGCGTCCGTAGCCTAGTGGGTAGAGTGCTTGGCCCCTAAGCTAAAGAACCGCGGTAGCCCGGGTACAATTCCAGCTCAGACAAAAAGTTTTTCAATTGAATTAATTTTTCTGTTCGGTCGTCACCTCTCTGCAGACAATGGCAAGCTTCAGAGAGTAAGCCTCAGAGAGTAAAAGTTGCCATGTAAAGCTTCTTGAGAGCATAAGCCGTTCGGAGTCGGCATAAAACACGTAGGTCCAGTTCTCGGTCATTTGTGATCAAACATTTAATAACACGCACAACACAATTGATCAATAGAAGCTAGGTCAAAGTCCTTCCAAGGGCTGAAATGGCCAGTTTATTTTTTATTTTATTTGGTTTTTAATGTAGAGCAAAATATTTATGTTATTTATAACCCTATAAACATCAAAAGATTTTGTAAGCATTTTCAATCATATGAAGTAGGTCTAAAAGGCGAAAGTGTGTTAATTACAAATATTTCTTATTTCACAAGTACTCCTTTGCATTTATACCAAATGAATAATGGTAAAACTTATGTGAGAAATAAACTTTTATAACTGCATTTTCAAATCATAATTCTCTTATATAAATGTAATATATTGAATTATAATATCGCTCGTTTTCTTCAATAACGTTACAACTAAAAAAACATAAAAATCGGGTTAACTATGCAGGAACGTTCGTTCTACTATGCTCTTTATTATATGTTATTTTGGCGATGACGTCTTTCATATTCTCCACTTTAGATTTGACTTTGTGATTACATCACCTTAATACATTTTTTTATTTACGTAAGAAACGAGAGTACCTGAAATTATGTTTGCACCATTGTACCTTTGTGTTCGTGCCAAAACCGGATTCCTTCTCTGATACAAACCATCTATTGCCAATGAACAAGTGAGTATCATCCGTGGCCTGCACCGCTTCATGAACAATTAATGAATAAATGAAGAGCCAACGATCGACAAGTGAAGAATTGAAGAAGAGATGAATAGTAACAGTTTCTTCGCAAGAGTAAAAAATATTCTTGTTCACAAACTGGTTTCCTTTTTTTCAGTTCATGAACAAAAAAAATATGCTCAGCTCTTCACGAAAATCAGCTGCTTACTTTGATCTCTCTTCATATTCTTAAATGAATGAGTAGAAGCAGAAATGAGAAGTTCATGAATGAGCAAATGTGAACCCTGAGCAGGTGTGCGCGAAAGGCCGTATCCATGGTATACCATGGTATAATTATTTGATAAGGTATCCGTGATAGTTTTTTGGCAATTGGTAGTTGTCAAAAACAGCTAAAGAAGTTGTAGTTTGATGCTGTTGAATAGTTTATTTTTAACTTATTTAACTTTTATAAGCTTATTTTTAAATTGTCTTTGATTCATTAAATTTGTTCGCGAAGTTTATTGGAATGTTTTTAGTTTGCTGCGATTCACTAGCTATGTTTGAGTCGTTGCTTATTTTTCGCATTTCTTTGATTAATTGCACGAACAGCTAATTTTGACAACTCCCATCGCCGCTCGTGAGAAAAAGCCAGTCTACGCTACTACCTTGTCACATGAGCGGAGAGCCTTCACACGCGTTTTTTGACATGAAAATAAAAAAGCTTTCAGTAGCTATCCAGACTTCAAGTACAGATAATATAATAGAAAGATGTGCCACCGCCATACAAGCAACCGGCACAGTAAAATTTGAATGTGGATTTATCATAAATCCACATAAAAGCTTTATGAGAGTCAGCTAGCGAACGATTGAAAGCTTCTGAGAGCGAGAGAATAAGTAAGAGACAATGTGAGCAAATGTGAGCATAATATTGAAAACCAATAGAAATAATGTGTAAAGATTTGATGCACGAAACATCTGAATAAACGATGTAGCTGCCAACAAAATGTAGCAGAATTTAATTAGGTTTTACTTAAAAAATTAAGGCAATTTTTTTACTCAACTACCCTACGAACATTATATAATACTAGCTGAAACCCGGCGCGTTGCTGCCACTCTCCCTTGTCAAACGCCCATAAAATGTTATCAGTTAAACAGCATGTCTAAACTGAGGTCATATACTGAATTCTGAGACTGTGCGACCTATATCCACAAAGCTATTCGATATAACAAATTTGGGTTGTATAGGAAGTGCCACGCCCTCTTGATCACCGCTCATAGAATGTAATCAATTAAACTGCATGTGTACATGGAGGTTGAATACCGAATTCCAAAACTGTGCGACATATAACTCCAAAACTATTCGATAGCACAAATTTGGGTTGTATGGGAGGTACCACTACCCTTTTCCTTACGCCCATAAAATTTTACCAATGAAACTGCATGTGTAAATTGAGGTCGAATACTGAATTCCGTGGCTGAGTTACCTATAACTCCAAAGCTATTCGATATCGCAAATTTAGGTTAAATTGGAGGTGTCACGCCCACCCGATAAACACTAAAAAATTTTATCAGTAAATCAGCAAGCAAGCGTAAATTTTGGTCGAATACTGAATTCCGACGCTGTGCGACCTTGAACTCCAAAGCTATTCGATATCACAAATTTTCGATGCATGGGAGGTGCCACTTCCCCTTGATAAACGCTCATAAAATGTAATCAATGAAACTGCATGTGTACATTGAGGTCCAATACTGAATTCCAAAGCTGTGAGACCTATATCCCCAAAGCTATTTGATATATCTATTTTGGGTTAAATAGGAGGTTTCACTCCCCCTTGTCGATATCACAAATTTTCGTTGTATGGGAGGTGCCACTCCCCCTTGATCAACGCTCATAAAATGTAATTAATGAAACTGCATGTATAAATTGGGGCCGAATACTGAATTCTGACGCTGATATTCGATATCGCAAATTTACGTTAAATGGGAGGTGCCACGCCCCTCTTACCAATGAACATAAAATTGAATCAATGAAAATGCATGTGTACATTGAGGTCGAATACTGAATTCCGGCGTTGTGCGACCTATAACTCCAAAGCTATTTGATAGCACAAAGTTGGGTTGTTTGGGAAGTGCCACTCCCCTTTTCCCTACGCTCACAAAATGTAGAGGAAGGAAAGTGCATGCATAAATGTAGGTCGAATACCGAATTCTTACGCTGTTAACCTATAACTTCAAAGCAATTCGATATCGCAAATTTGGGTTGTAAGGGAGATGTCACGCCTCCCTGTCTAACGCCCATAAAATAAAACCATTGAAACTGCATGTGTAAATTGAGGTCAAAAACTGAATTCCATAGCTGAATTCCTATAACTTCAAAGCTATTCGATATCACAAATTTGGGTAGTATGGGAGGTGCCCCTCCCCCTTGTCCACTACCATAAAATTTCATCACTGAAACGGTACGTCTCAATTGTGGTCGAATACCGAATTTCTAAGCTGTGCGACCCATAACTCTAAAGCTATTCGATAACAACAATTTTTTATATATATGTGGGAGGTAAAAGGGGGTGTGGCATTTCCTCTTAAACCATCTCGTACTCAAAGCAAAGCGTACTTACAAAATTTGAGCTCAATCGGACCAATAGTTTCGAAGTATTTTGATATTTTCTTAAAAGTAAGCGTAGATGAAGTGTGACCACGCCCATTTTAAAGTTAATGATAGTTATCACACGAACTTATTTACCAAATTTTAATTTAATACGACCAAAACCGTCTTAAATACAGCATTTTTATTGATTTGTGGGCGACAAAAGGGGGTGTGGCATTATATTTTTCCTAAACCAGTAGAAAGAAGTATCCAATTTGGTTCAGTCGTTTTCAAGTTTTAAGCATCCGAACAAATCACGACTCATTTTTATATATACAGATATTGATTTGTGGGCGGTAAAAGTGGGCTTGAAAACATTAATGTATCGTGACTGCCTCTTGGAGCACCTACACAGCAAGTTTCACTATAAAAATGTGTAGAACTCCGGAATTGCCATGATTTCGAAAAAGTGGGCGTATATATATTGCGACCACGCACATTTTTTGTACAGTTACTGACAGTAACCATATGAACAAAATTACTAAATCTTAGTTTTTTACGATCGAAACCGTCTGATATATATCCTTTATTTAGTTTGTGGTCGGTAGCGCAAATTTAGCTTGTATGGGAGGTACCACGCCCCCTCGTCCAAACGTTACCAAACCTCACAGGAACACTCACTCTCCTCGGCAGACGTTGTTCTGCCATAGACCGCCTTACTGCCATATACGAAAATGTCGAATAGCTGCCGAAAGTAACCATATGAACTAAATAACCAAATTTTGGTCTAATACGATCAAAACCGTGCGAAATATAACATTTTTGTTGTTTTGAAAGCGGTAAAAAGGGGTGCTGCAAAATATTTCCTTACAGCCATCTCGTAATCGAAACAAATCGAATGCCCAAATTTCAGCTCAATTTAGGTTGAGCCTGGCGCATTTTACTTCACTCGATGCTAACTCCCCGAAAAGTGAGTTTAACTAAAGTGGGACAGGCCTATTTTTAGTGCACTTGCCGAGAGTAACCATATGAACTGAATTACAAAATTTTTGTCTAAAACGACCCAAACCGTTGAAATAAAACGTTTTCATTGGTTTGTGGGCGGTAAAAGGGGGCGTGGAAACCAATTTTTAGTTCAGTTGCTGACAGTAACTGTACAAACTAAGCCAACATTTTAGCTCAATCGACCCAGTAGTCAATTTTAATGATTTCTCAAAAAATGGGTGTGGCTATATAGCGATGACGCCTTTTTTTAGTACAGTTGCCGAAAGTAACCATACAAACTTAGGTATCACATGTTAGTCTCATACGGTCAAAACTGCTTGAAATATACCATTTTCACTGATTTGTGGGCGCAAAAAGGGGGTGTGGAAACCAACTTTTCGTACATTTACTGTCAGTAACTACACAAACCAAAGAACCAAATTGAAGTCTTATACGACCAAAACCATCTGAAATGAACCATTTTCATTTATTTTTGGGCGGTAAAAGGGGGCGTGGAAACCCATTTTTAGTACAGTTGTCGACAGTAACCGAACATACTAAATTACAAAATTTTAGCCTTATACGACCCAAACTGACTGAAATATAACATTTTTATTGATTTGGGGGCGGTAAAAAGGGGGTGTGGCAAATTTTTGTTCCTAAACCATCTCGTACCTGAAACAAATCGACTGCCAAAATTTCAGGTCAATCGATTCAGTAGTTTTTGAGTCTATAGACATCACACAGCCAGACACACATCGTTTTGCTTTTTATATATAGAGATATTGATTTGTGGGCGGTAAACGTGGGCGTGAAAACATTTACATATAGTGACCGCCTCTTAGATCACCTACACAGCAAGTTTCACTGTAAAAATGTGTAAAACTCCGGAATTGCCATGATTTCAAAAAAGTGGGCGTATTTATATTACGACCACGCCCATTTTTCGTACAGTTACCGACAGTAACCATCTGAACAAAATCACCAAATCTTAGTTTTTTACGATTGAAACCGTCTTAATATATCCTTTTTTTGGTTTGCGATCGATAGCGTAAATTTGGCTTGTATGGGAGGTACCACGCCCCCTCGTTCAATAGTTACCAAACCTCACAGGAACACTCCCAAGATGTGGCTTCAGTTTCCCTGAAAATTTCATAAAGATCGGTTCAGCGGTTTTGGAGTCTATATGTGATATAGCCACATACCCACATACCCACATACCCACATACCCACATACATACATCCATTTTTATATATCGTCGTTAAATCGTAGAAAGGCCCTAATTGACGATTTTTTTGAAACACGTTTTTTTTACATATTCTTGAAGATTAACCTGAAATACACCTTCACCCAAAAAATTGAATCGATAGCACCAAAAATACCGAAGTTATTAGGTGATATCAAAAAGCCCTAAATGCATTTTACCTTTTCTTGATGTAAAAAGGCCCTAAATGCATTTCCTGGCAAAGTAGTTTTGAATTTGAAAATTTTTAATTTGCAATGGGTAGCGTAGAAGGCTTTGAATTTCTATAGAATTTTAAATGCATAGCAAAGTGGCTTTTTAATTTTTAAAGAATTAGAAAAAATTAGTGCATAACTTGTGTCGGAACGAGTGCGGTCGTTTTTTTAATCTTTCAAAATGAGTGTTTCTGACAATATTTTATGTGAGATTAATGCCGCTGATCCAATACCGGAAAAATCAAAACGCGCTCGAATTTTAAACACTAAAAAACGAATGAAAGGAGATGAATATACGGGCGTTTCGATTAAAAACGGGTTGTGCCAGAGGACTAAAAGACAGCTTGGACCACCGTGCACTTCGAAATATTGCGAACAAAGAAGTAACCGGAACTGTTCACGTTTTAGTGCAATTGTACGGAAAGAAATCTTTGATGGATTTTGGAAAATGACATGGGAACAAAAAAAGTTATATGTAACAGGCCTTGTTGATTCCGTTAACAGAAAGCGAGTTGTGTCTGAAAACTCAGCGCACACTCAGTCTCTTGAATATTTTTTAAAACATAATTCCCAACGTTTACAAGTATGTCGTCAAATGTTTTTTTCAACATTAGATTTAAAAGAGAAGATGGTGAGAAATTGGATAAAAGGCAGCTGTATTCATGGCACTCAAATTAGCCCTGATGATTCAAAAATCTTGCGAGTACAGTCAAAGCGGGTTTCCTTAATCGGTCAACAAAACCTGCGTAACCGGAATAATTTGAAAAGCTTTTTAGATAGCCTACCTAAGATGGAGTCCCACTATTGTAGAAAAAGTACAAACAAATTTTACTTTGAAGCAGATTTCACTTCACTATCTGAAGTTTATAAATTATATAAAAATAAATGTGAAAGTGACGAAATACAAGCATTGAGCTATAACTATTTTAGAAAATTAACAAAAGAGTTAAATTATTCAGTTTATATTCCTAAAAAAGACGAGTGCGATTTATGCTTATCGTATAAAGCAAAAAATGTATCGGAGGAAGAGTATAAACTGCATAGGGAAGATGTAGAAAGAATGCGGGAAGAAAAACGAAGTGACACAGAAAACGCTTCTGCAGGATTAAGCACTCTACTTTGCGTAGATATGCAGGCTGTTAAACTAATTCCTCAGTTGAACGCAAACTCTGCCTATTATAAAATGAAGTTGCAGGTACATAATTTTACCATCTATAATGTTGTTAGTCATGAATCGGTGAACTATGTATGGGATGAAACGGACGGAGAGCTCGTCGCATCAATATTTGCGACTTGTATTATCAAGCACATTAACAATCTTATAACTCGTAGAGCAGACATCCATCACATTATAATTTATTCCGATGGTTGTGGATACCAAAATCGAAACGTCGTACTTTCAAATGCTTTACTTTCTTTATGCGTAGAAAAGAAAATAACCATAGAACACAAATATTTAATAAAGGGCCACACACAAATGGAGTGTGATGCAACACACTCACTTATTGAAAGAAAAATAAAAAACAAGAAAATCAACCTACCATCTCAATTCGTTCAGTTGATCAGCGAAGCACGGAAAAAACCACCTCATCAAGTTCACCAATTAAGCTATGATTACTTCTTAAATTATGAAAATATTCCTAAACGTTATACAACAATTCGACCTGGTAAGTTTCTAAATTATTTATTCTTATACATTGTTATTCTGATACATTCTAAGCTTTCTAATTTGTATGTATTTTGATTATATTTACAGGAAAAAAAGCTGGCGATCCGACAGTAAATATGCTCAGAGCCTTGGCATATGACCCTTCTCACGAAATATTTTTCAAAACTGACATACAGGATGAATATCAACCCTTACCTATGACATCACAATCAAGAAGTTTTTCCATAGTAATGCCAGGCCCTTTATATAGTCAAAAAATCCAAATTTCAAAGAAAAAGTGGGACCATTTACAAGATTTGAAAATTTTATTGCCGCAGGATTGCCACCAATTTTATGACAATTTGCAATTTATGTAATACATTAATAATTTCATTAATTTTGCTTTAAAAACTACATTTAGTAGTGCTATATTTAATAATATATTTAATTTCGGGCTTGTTTTTATTTTATTTTTGTATAAATGAATTAAATTTTTAGTTTCAGAAGTTACGGCGAAAAGCCCTAAATGCACTTTCGGATACATAAAAATGATGTCAAAAAGCCCTAAATGAAATAAAAGAAGTATCAATAAAAAAAATTTATGTTTTTTAATAAAAATAAATATATTGCTGTTTTTTTAAGTATACTACATTTAAACAATTTTGAATTTTCTATTTTGGCGGTTTTTATACAGTTTTTTGCGTCTCCAGAACAATACCAAAAATGTCAATTAGGGCCTTTCTACGATTTACCGACGATATATAGATAAAGTTATAATATTTTTTGCATTATCTCTTACCTTTTTGTTAAAGAATTTCAAGAATGTAATATTATAAAGATGACATAATCTAGGTATATGCTGTGTGTTCACTTGGTTTTTTTTGCCGTTTTGCCACATGATATTTTTAGTGTTATATTATTGTAAGAGCGATTCCATCAGTTGAAGCTTAGCCGCGAATAATGTTGTAAGCAATATTTTTTTAGTTGTTTTTTGCGGAAAAATTTTTTATGTAACTTCTTTTATGTATTTTTATTATATTATTGCAAATACATGCTTTATTATATGAAAAGTACTCAGAAATGCAATTTTAAATTGTTCATATTTATACAACAAAAACATTTTTTTAATAATTTTTTGAGTAAAAATTCAATATTTTAGACCGCTTTTGAAAAAAAAAATTAAAGAATGTATTCACTGACCTAACGCTACAGTTGAAAATATTTTTTGAAAATGCTTTTATTAAAACTTTGATCAAAAAATTTGAATTAAATATATTCAAAAATAGCGGATATATTTGCATCGAAAGTCAAAGTTTTGATTTTCATGTCGTTTTTCTCATTCTTGGGTAACGATGTTTTATGAAAAAGTCGTTGTACCAAAAATTTCTGAATTTCAAAATATATGTGAATGTTTTTTTATTAAGATTACTGAAATTTTTTAAATTTAATTTTCGAAAAATTTTTTTCAAGAAAGATTTTAAAAATGAAAATTTACGTAAATGAAAATGAGTGAATGAACGTGATCAAAACTAAGTATGTTACAATCTAATCTAGGATGCACACAATATGTGTACTCAAATTGAGCGGAGTTCGTTAAGCCATTTAGATTTGTATAAATGTCAATTAAACAAACAAACCAGAACATAAGTTTTATTAATATATACTTGTGCTAAATTTTATGAGTATTATAGAATGAATTATATTCGAAAAGAGTTGAAGAATTTTCAAAGATTTTGAAAAAAGTTTTGAAAAATATGTCCCCAGCTATGATCCTATAACTTCAAAAGTTTTTTTTAATATTACAAAATTTATACATGTTTGCAAATAAGACGTCTATATCTCTCATTTAAGCTATCATTTGTATTGATCTAACAATTTTTGTATACATTTTTTTAATACTACATTTGTGAAAGAGTCTAAAAAATATGGTTAATACTAGCTTTATAATTATATTTCGCACAGTCTCAGAATTCGGTATTCAACCACAATTTACAAGTAGCGTTTCCCTGATAACATGTTATGGGCGTTGTTCAAGGGGGCGTGGCACCTCTTACACTACCCAAATTTGCGATATCGAATTGCTTTGGAGTTATAGGTGGCTTAGCCTCGGAATTCGGTATTTGACTACAATTAACACGTTTCACTGATAATATTTTATGGGCGTTAGGCCAGAAGGGGCGTGACTCCTCTCACACAACTGAAATTTTTGATATTGAATAGTTTTGGAGTTATAGGTGGCCGCACAGCCTCGGAATACGGTACTCGACCACAATTTACTCGTGCCATTTTACTGATAGCATGTTATGGGCGATTGGCAACGGGGGCGTAGCAGGAACACAGAGTGTTTTAGATAGTTAAATATACTAGTTTAGGGATTTTTAAATTTAGCTTAAAACGCTAAGAACATTGTTTGTAAACAAAATCTTTAGTTAAATATAAGATAAAAACCCATAAAGTCTGAAGAATTTGTTTAGTACGAACTCACCACGTCGACTTTGATGCAGGTAATTTTGAGTATTTTTTTTTTAAACCGAAATACGTAAATATCCAACCGTATTCGTTGAAATATTTTTTTAACAACAAAGTAAAAATAAAACCAAATTATATATCAAAGTCATATTTTTGCGCACTTTAATGTTAATGTGTGGGGAAATGTTAAATAAACGGAATATTTTAAACTTTTTCACAAACGTAGTATGCATTCAGAAAATGTCTACAAAAATCGTACAAATAATCGTGTAAATAATAGCTTAAATAAAAGGTATAAATGTCTCATTTGTTAATATTTATAAAACTTGAAAATAAATGAATACTTTTGGAGTTAAGGATCATAACTGGGGAAATATTTTTCAAAACTTAAAAAAGTCGAAAAATTCTTCTAAAATAAATTCGAACCAACCTGGAAAAGTCTTAATGATTTTTAATATCTAGAAAAAATACTCAATCGAACTAACAATGTCGTTTTCGTCGCGCAAACTTTTTTCAAATTGTTTACCACTGTAATTAATTTGCTATTTACTTTTAAATAAAAAATACAATGAATAACAAATTTTGTTATTCACTCAAAAATGTTCGCTATTCATTTTTTTGTTAATTTTTTATTCATTATTAATTTTTTATTCGTTATTAATTTTTTATTCATTATAAATTTCGTATTCATTTCTAATTTTTCATTCACTTTTGAATAATAAATAAAATGAAAAAAATCTTGTTATTCACTTCTGAATAATAAACGCAATTAAAAATAAATAAAAAATTAAAAATGACTATAAAATTAATAATGAATAACACATGAATAGGCATGAATCAAAAATTAATAATGTACAAAAAATTGATTATTGAAAAATTATAAATTCTTTTTGAAATGCATTCTTTGTTAATAATAAAATAATTAATTATTCTGAATAATGAAAAAAAATAATTGAAATTAAATACTAATCAATTTTTTAAAATTCAATGTGAATTAAAAATTTTATTTATAAACAATTTTGAATTCATTGGATGGTTTTGTATGTCGTTATTCAGTTTTCCTGAAGATTCTGTATATATATGCAGATTTTAGTGCTCTGGCTGAGTCAATAAAAAATAGTCAATATTAATAGCAAGCAGTGAATAAGAAAAATCTGCTTCGCACAAAATAAGGAAATCATCATAAAAATAATGCAAACAGACAAAAACATTTGTTGCTGTCAAGCAGAGATCACAACTGCTTGGATCCAACAACATTAAATTTCACGCTAGAAAATTCACGTAATCTCTTATTCATGATAGAATAAGAGATTACGCTTTGCGCAGGTCCGTTATTTTTGCTAATCCACTGCGATCGGTTGTGTTTAATTTAATTGTGTATATATCGAAGTATATTTGCGAGTTTTTAACTTAAAATTTTAAAAAATAAAGTGTGCAGCTGCTAATTGTGGTAACAGTAGCGAACAAATATTTTTCAGAAACCTGATGTTTGCAATAAAAACAAAAATTAAACCAAGAATTTGTAGAAAACGCACACAAATGACAACAAAAAAAAAAATATATTAACTTAACAAAATTTGTTTCATTATTTAAAAACTTGAAAATGATAGTTCCATTTATTTGTCCTTTCAATTCGCAGGTAAATTAATGGAAAAAAAATATCTGGGAATGTTTAAGCTACATTAATTAAAATCTTAATAAACATTTTTATAAAATCCAAGTCGAAAAATAATGCTCACTGAAGTTGGTTTCTGGGAGAATTTTTTTTTTTTTTTTTGACTTAGCTGCTTACTGGCTGTAATAAATTAATAGTAAAAACAACGTTTGCAAAGGAGTACTTAATAAATTTACCTTCTTCTCGTTCCAATAAATTGCTTCTTACTTCTTTAATTTCAATTATACAAACTAAAATGTATGCAATTTTCATTTCTGTGTAGAAATCGTATGCAAAGTGTACGCTCTCCAAAACAGCATTGATATTATGACGTACATGCGCAGAACGACAATTTTGTTGTACTCATATTCTTGTCTTTGGCGCAATCTTTATATTCTATCATTCTTGAATTTCACGACTCTTGCTAGCTATGAGAAATCATGCAGTGGTGATCTATGCTGTGAAGCATTGTGGAGTGAAGAGTGAAAGAGCATTGCAGAGAGAATGTGCATGAAAGGATTGGAAACTTTTCTCTCAAGAAAGCTTTTTTATCGCGCTCACAAAAGCTTACGTATTGATCTGAAAAATATTTGTTACTTTTTAATGTTCTACGTGGCACATCTTTATACTATATAATCTTTGCTTCAAGTTTCGGTTCAAGTTTCGGTTGCTAGCTGTTTAAAATGTTCTTTTTTTTTACGTAAATTATGCACTTAAAAAAGGATACGAACTGAACAAAGATGAAAGGTTAAAAACGCATTTTTACTAAAAAATAATATAAGTTATTTATTTTTTTTTTTTTATTCTTAGAAGCATATATTAACGTTATTTAAAAACATAAAGTGTCATAAATATAGTAAGTAAATTTTTTTTCGTTAGGGCTAAAGAACTGTTTAGAAATCCAAAAAAAACTCTTAAAAATTTAAATTCAACAACTCTTGTATAAATAAAAATTCAAAATATTTGAATACATTTTATTTTCGGTTACAAAAATAAGAGTTAAATAAATATAAATAGTGTAAAAAATAAAAAGTCACAACTAGAAATTTTTTGTCGTTATTGACCTCGTGCTTTTTTCCCAATGCAAACTTTAAAAGCAAAAGCTTTACAACACAAACATAAAAATGTGTTTGTATATGTGTGCACACTAGAGATGGGCAAGGGTTCACACGAACACGCAATTTATTTTTCGCTCTTGAGCAAAAACGCAGGAAAAAGCAGGACTTAAAACTTTATAAAGTAGCTATTAAAAACTTACAAAAATTTTTTAAAATTTATTTTTCAATTTGAAAATATTGGAATTATTATATCATTAGAATGTGTTGTTATTATTTTTATTAGTTGTGAAATAATGATAAAATAAAACATAGCTGCTAAAGTGAAAGTAGTAAAATTTTACTGCACGATCAAGGAAAAGCACCCACGGCTTTGCTTTTCTTAAGCACGGGCCCGCACGTGCACTCATGAAATTATTTTTTTAGGCACGTGCACGCCGTGGCATTGAAAAACCATGGCACACGCCCATCTCTAATGCACACCCCTGGTCATTGTAGTCAACTTCGTGATTTTTTCCACCAGATTTGGTGCATTTTCTAAATTTTGGCGCAAAAAAATAGGTTTGGTGCCCGGTGCATTTTTTTTGTGCATTTTTTTTTTATTTCAGATGCACCAAAAGTGCCTAAGTTTGTGCCTTAATACTTAATAGAAATCAATCTGAAGAATTGTTTGAATGGTACAAATATATTAGAGCAATAGTTATTTGTTGTATTAGATTCATTCAATAAGCTTAATTTAAGTATGAACCTGTGAAGTTAATTGTTTTTTATAACTGGCAGTTCAGAAAGTAATTAAATTTCTAAATTCAAATGTTAATTAGTATTTTATGACTTTGATGCACATTATTGTTTTTAGCGAAAAACTAACTCACGGAAAACTGATTTAAAGAACAAATTTGAAAAGCAATAAATTTAAATTTCTAACGAGATATTAACAAGCTCACCCGACTTATCTATTTCTAAGCTGTGCTCGTGTGAAGATAAAATCAATCCGTTGAAACTACATAGTTTCAAGTTTTAGCGCAATTTTCTCTGAATTTCCAAATGAATTTTCAAATTTGTGACTTATTTCAAGGTATATATAAGAAGGTAGATAAAATTCTCTTTTGTTGTGTGTACCTTAGTTGTCAAAATCAGTTGTTTATGAACAAAAGCAAAGCAAATAACAAAAGTTGTCAATAAATAGAATTATGTTTTGAATTTTTTTATTTTAAATCGATTTATTTAAACTGATTTTAGCAACTTTATTGTTTAACTTTATTAACTTTAACTTAACTTTATTTTTGCAACTTTAGAAGTTCTTGCGAATCCGTCCTTCTTGGCCACACGCACAATGCATTTATAGGATTCACCCAAATGTCTGATTTCGACAAAGGTGGCATAAGTCTTGGAACCAACTTTCATGCAGCCGGTTACTGCATCAACATCAACAATGCTCCATTGCATAGAGGCATTGTCCTTGGTATGAATGATTATGTTAGATGCAGAGCACTTTCAGGGGCAGTACAAATCAATAGACTCCCCCGGCGTCGTTTTCCATGTATATAGACTTTTTGTAGAAATTTACAAAATGTATGGCAATGAAGTCGAAAAGAAAAGCCATTAAAATACTTGCAAACAAATTAAAATATTTCGCAACAGTTATTTAATTAAATTTATTTAATTTAAGTTTCACGAAAAATACTACAAAAATCATTAAACATGTACAAAATTGAAAACTATATAAATTTCAGAACACATTTGATAGTTTTCTATCAGCTTTTATTTATTGTCTTTTACGCTCTTCTTCTCCAAGGAGCTGGAGAAGAGTTAAGGTAATATTTATACCCAAAGCTGGGTGGAGAGCTCATGAATCAGCCAAGGGTTTTAGACCAATAAGCCTCACATCATTCGTACTGAAAACCCTAGAGCGTGTACTGGATATTCATCTCAGGGACGTTCTAAAGGGTGCTAACATATCCAGCGCCCAACACGCATACCTCAAGGGCAGATCCACAGATACCGCCCTACACGAGGTTATTACCACTATTGAAAGATCCATCTTCTTTAAACAATACACTTTTGCGGCCTTCTTAGACATAGAAGGGGCTTTTAACAATATTCATACTAGGGCCATTCTGGATTCTCTTACCAACCTTGGTGTACAAGCACCGGTGAGAAACTGGAGAATCTCAATGCTCAGTAACAGAATAATCCAGGTAGACCTGGGTGGCTGCCAACTCACGAAATTTGTCAGTAGGGGTACTCCACAAGGAGGAGTGATCTCCGCCCTACTCTGGCTCATCGCCATGAATGAATTTCTTAATACACTAAATTGCAATGGGGTCAAAGTGGTGTCTTATGCGCATGACGTGGTTGTAATGGTGTCAGGACTATTCCCCTCTACGCTCAGTGAGCTAATGGAGGTTGCTTTGGGAAAACTCAGTGTCTGGGCTGCCAGGGTCGGCCTAGGAGTTAACCCTAGCAAGACGGAACTGATGTTATTCACCACAAAAACGAAAACTCCACAATTTGTCCTTCCAAAGCTAAACAACCAACCTCTTACACTATGCAGTAGCGCAAAATACCAAGGTGTCATTCTGAATCCTAAGCTAAGCGGGAAAACTAACATCGAACAAAGGGTCCAGAAGTCCTGCATAGCCTTCTACGCCTACAAAAAGACCTTTGGTAGAAAATGGGGTCTTCAACCAAAAATGCTGTTATGGCTATACACAGCGGTAGTGCGACCTATCTTGACGTATGGTGCACTAGTATGGTGGCTTGCACTGAATAAAGCATACAACACAACAAAACTAGCTCGGATCCAGCGATCCGCATGCATAGGTATCACAGGGGGTATCCGCTCATGCCCCACTGATGCACTTAATGTCCTGACACATTTACTCCCCATAGATCTACACATTAAGCTTACTGCAACAAATAGTGCATTCAGACTCAGAGAGTCGTACAACTGGCGGAATAGGCCATATGGACACAGCAACATTCTAAATCCGCTACCTCGGGAACTGATTCCTGGAAAATCGGACACTCCCAAACTCGACTTCACGAAATCCTTTACAACCAAGTTTCCCACCAGGGTGGAATGGCGCAATTTGGAAATTGATCTAGCCTTCGATGTGTCCTTTTACACGGATGGCTCCAAGATGGAGTGCGGAGTGGGAGCGGGCATTTACTCTGAGAAACTGGGGTGGCGGATTCTTTTCGTCTGCCAAACTCAGCAAGCGTCTTTCAGGCCGAGCTTTTTGCGATAAGAGAAGCTTGTCGCACCTTAAGGAGAGCTAATACCAATCACCTAAATGCAGCTATTCTGACGGATAGCCAAGCTGCCGTCAAATCTTTAGCTGCGATCAGTACCAGCTCCAAACTGGTACGGCAGTATAAAAATGAACTGGCCCGGCTTAGTCACCAACTTAGCATTACTATAATCAGGGTTCCCGGCAATAGAAACATAAATGGTAATAAAAATACGGATTAATTGGCTAGGCGGGGTTCTTCCCTTAACGTTTCAAGAGCGGAACCAGTCGAAGTTCCACTGAACACAGTTAAGGGAGGAATTAATTCTTACTACTTAACCTTAGCCGGTCGTAGATGGAGAGAACTACCAATCTGCAGCACATCAAGAAAAATATGGCAACCCTAACACCATAGGGTGCTACCCTTTACAACATAAGTAGAACTCAACAGATGCTCTCAAAACCCCGGAACGACATAGCCAGAATAACGGCTATTATTACGGGTCACTGGTGCATCGGAGTTCACGCCGAGAGAATTGGAAAACCAACCAACGCTCTTCTTATGTTTGACAGCTATGGTACCCACTTTTTTGTGACGTCTTTAGTATGTTGAATATATTGTACCTTGGCTTATTTTATTTTCTTTCTCAAGAAAGAAATTATTCTCAAACAAAATCATAAACACATCTTAAAAAATAATAAAAAAATAACAAAATCAGAGACAAAATATAGTCGATATCTGTTACGATAGAGCTGTAAAAGTCTGAAATCTTTTGGTATGGGTATAAATCGGTAGATAATGTTGTAAAGTCAGTGACTTTGATGTTGTTATTTCCATTGTCAAATGCGGCTTGCAAAAGATTTAAGGTCTCTGCCCACTTACGGCACGTAACGAAACGACTGTAAATCGACTTCGAAAAGGCAACGTAATGTTGAATGCACACTTAACGAAACGGCAACAAAAATTTTAATTAAACAAAACAATAAGCGCAGAATTCTCTAGCACACAATTAGCTTAAATAGCTTTGCTATTAGATGACGATGTAGAAAACTGATAAAATCATAGATTTTGGATTAATTTTATGCTTTAAAAACGACATTAAATTCGACATCAGTAGAATTTTTACTTTGCACAATAAACTGTTGGAATCCATTGTAATTTTTGTAAACAAAGAGAACGACAAGCCGGTCAGAATTCTTTGAAACGATCACCACCGGCTTTTTCGTCGGCTTCAACAGTCGTTGCCGTTTCATCGTCGCTTAGTGAGCATGTATACATAAGAACACATGGTAGTTATATTTTGTAGTTTCGTGTCGTTTCGTTACGTGCCGCAAGTGGGCAGAGACCTTTATTCTCATATGTCAACACTTTTTGTTAAATAAACTAAATTAAACTAAAACTAAACTTTAAGACCAATAGCTATTACAGTTGTAAGAAAAAAAATGCAAATTGTAATCTTTAATTTATTTTAAAGATTTTAATCACTTCAATATTAAAATTGATTATATTACGTTAATCTTAAAAATTTTTAAATAATTCTATAAGAAGTTACCAACTTATTCTTAAGCCAAACCTGTTACTTGCTGTTTTGTTGTTGTTGTTGCAAGCTATTAATGCATGATCTTATTTGGCATTAAGCTCAAACATAACTCAAAAAAATTATATTCCTTAAAATAATAAAATTTTTTATATAAAGTTTAAAAATTGTATATTTCTTATAATTATAAAAAAAATTCAGCAATTAAAAAATGCCATCATTAGTTATTCATGCAAACCAATTTATATGTTTTGGTCAAATTTCACTGCATTTTGTAGATTTTTTAAGTTTAATAAAATTTTTTAATATATCAAACATAAAAATATATAAAAATTTTAAGAAAAACAAAAACATAAGTTCTCACAAAATAAAAAATTTTTCAGTTTTATATTCAGTTTGAATACGAAAACATGTTTTTATTTAATTAGAGCTTATATATTTGACCTTAAAATTATTATGTTTTATGTTGGATATGTTATTATTAAGTTTTAAATTAAATTTTTTAACTCTTATTTGTGTATTCATATTAACTTTTTCTCTTTATGTGCCATAACTTTTTTCTGTCTTGTTGCAAAGACAAAGTTGAAAAGTCCTTCAACTTTTTTCACAAATAAAACTAAGTGAATAGTTTAATACTTTTAAACATTTTATTTGTCTTTTTGAAACATTTAGATCTGAGAAAACTTTCAAAGAAATACATAAAGAATTTTAATTGTTTGTATATATCTGAAACAACACTATATTACTTTAGTCCCATTTAATTAAAATTATGTTTTTTACGTTAATGTATTTTAAACATGTAATAAAGACTGACTTTGTTTAACTTAATAGTCTATGGATTGTTTTGTATATTTAAAATAGCTTAAAATATTTACAACATTTATCTTAAGAATAAAAATATTAATATGTATATATTTGTATAGTTTAATCACACTTAAGAAAAATACGTACTAAGATGAAGGATACCTGCAGCAGAGGTGTGCTAAATATATGACAAGAAAATCTATGTATGTGTGATATAAAGTTGAAAATTACCTGCAAAAGAAAAAAGAAAAAATATATTAGCTTCCATATTGCCAGCGTAAATTTAAGGGTTAGAGTAAAAGTTAGCATTTGCCCCAAATAACTAAAAAAAACAACACTGTTCTAAATGTCAAAGAGCGAACGAGAATGTAAGGGAATAAAAGAGAAACATAGAGAGTAAGAGAATTATTGTGTTTGATGTGAAGAGAAGTAATGAGCGATGAGGGAGATAAATTGACAGAGATAGAGAAAAAAGACAAGCTTTGAAGCAAAAAGCTCTGCTTCTTAACAGAAATGTTAATTGTATGCTTATTTCGTATAAAAAGCCAATGCATATGTTTGACTAACATGATTATAACATGTAAATGTTAGTTTTTAGCACTTTTAATGTTATTTTAACATGCCAAAAGATGCGGTAATGCCATGTTTTTCATATATAATATGTAGCAAATAAAACTTAACAATGAAACTGTCATAAAATGTTAGTATGAAGAGTAGCTGAGCACAGTTATAATCAACAACAATAACAACAACAACATTTAACAGTTTAACACACGTGCATGAACCAACATCTAAACTGTGAAAAATCCTTAGAATAACAATAAAATCAACAAAATTACGTAGGCCACAATCAAAAGCCTACATAAAATTAATTAAAACTGTCACTATTGACAGAACATTCCAAACGCACTAACAGCTAAGATGTGAAAAGCGCAAAAAGTGACGCACTCTTTCCATCTCGCTCACCCACCGCCAGCTTGTCTTATGCATTGTGGCTAAAACGAATTAACATCAAACTTAAAATCAAGATCCAGATTTCTCAACGGATTGTGACGCAATTTCTGCTGCATGCCATGATGATGATGTTGCGGTATGTAAACATCCACTTCCGGCACAAACTCATCCTGCCCGTCAAAGCGTCGCACTAAAATTTGAATATGTAAAAAAGTGGCATGTAAATAAAAATAAAAGTTTAAATCAACAAATAAATGTGTAACGAGAGTGAGAGGAAAGAAAAAAGCATATTGAAGAATACTTCTGGCGACAACAACAAGTAGGTGGCAGCTACAATGACATTAATAAAGCTGGCTTAACAAGTGCAGTGTTGGCTTTTTATATAGATATGGTTTTTTTTTTTATTAAAACTCGAGATTTGTGCTGTATTCAGCTCTCATCAATGTTAACATACGTTACAGTGCTGTTAAAGCTCTAAAGCTTCTTGTCATTTTGAGTGTTTGTTTGTGTTGTTTTTTTTTGCGTTATTTTTATTTTTTGTTTATGTCGTCTTTTTCACATAAACACATATCTCTTCATATCTTCAAAATCCCTCTTATAAGCTTATTTGTTTTGGGATTAACATATTTTGTTTGTTCACATAATGTTTAAATTTAACAGGATTTCCGAGGAATAAATGGATGTGGTTGCATGTGTATCTGTAAGAGCTTCCTTTTATGGCTTTTATTTTTTTACGTATGCCACACGAATGCTTTGTTGATGATATGGATTAGTGTCTTTGTGTGTATTTTTTTGTTATATTGGCGGAATTAAATCGACTTTGCAATCAATTTTGTGATGAGTCGTTAAGAACTCAAAAGTGCATTATATTTCATAAAGATGAAGTTAACAGTAATATTTATTTCAAATCTCGCGGTATTGCATACAAGGCCACAATAAACAGTTATACATACATGTAGTCTCATAAGTGTACAGCGGGGCGTATGAGTAACATTAATTCTACAACTACTTTTTATTTAAGTTAGAGTTTGGACGTTTTTGTAATTATATTTTGCCCATGATACCTGCCTATGATATCTGCATGGTATCTGTCTATGCAATACTACGACTCATGCAGCTGCAGTATAAAAACTATCTCATCAAAGAATACGTTCTTATGTTTGTGGGTATTTAAGCAATTAAATTGATTTTTTTTTTTGCTTAAACGTCATTTCGCTGAAAATAACTATTTTAAGCTCTTCAGAACATTTAAATCTGATATTCATAATTTGTTTTCAGTCGTAGTAGTGAGCTTAATTCTATCAAGAAGTTACGCACTTTTTAAAGTTACTCATACGCCCCACCATCAGAATAGTAACTAACTGCTATCACTTAATGACTATCCACACGGTCCAACACATCAATAACTATGAATTTCTAACAACAAATTCTGGTAACGAAAACAAAAAAAAATTGCTCACATTAGCATTTCAAAGTTTATTTTGTTTAACTAAAATTTTAAATGGTTTTTAAGTTAAGACAAGTTTTGACAATTTACTGCAGCAAAAAGTAAGAAAATTTCTAAATTTTTTACTTTGACTTTTTACCTAGGGCAGGTAATAACTGTTATTTAACAATTTTTAGATAAAAAAGTCATAACGAAAAAGTTAACGGTGGACTTTTTCAAATTGTGTACCATTATGGTCGTAATGGCAACAGCTTTGCGAATATTAAAAGTAGTATTTTCAATACATTAAAACCTCTGAGATTTGAAGATTCTATTATAATTTGCAAGGTAATTGTTGGAAACTAATGACCTTATTTGGTAAAACGTACGCAATTACTTCACTTGGACTTTTTATGTCTGGTAATAAATCTATAATTGTATAATTTTCTACACTTTATAATTGTGTAATTTGTATGCAGATACTATATCTTTACGTTATTACTTGAGCAATATCTTAAGTTTTTATGTTATTTTATTAATGGAAATGGTATTTGCTTTACTTTTTTTATTAGTTTTTTTATTTTATTTATTAAAAGTTTTTACTTAAAAAAAAAATATAAGCAATCATACAAAAATTATATTTCTAATCTTATATATTAATAGGCAGACATTAAATGTTGTCATACACTTTTTCGATATAAATTTTAGAATAAGGGCCATGAAAATTATATCATTCGAAAGGTACTGCGCCCTATATGTGCAGAATTATTTAATATTTTAAATTTATGACCTGTGACCCGAAGTATTAACGTTTAAATTTTGTATTATTTTTAGTAAGGAATCTCAGGGCTAGGAAGAGGAAGAATGGTGAATGAGGTATTAAATGAAAGATCTGGCTGCACAGTATGATTACATTTTAGATTGGTGACCTTCGACCTGAAATATGAGCGTAAAATTAAAGCTAAGCAGCTGTAACAGATGGAAGAATACAATGTAAGAGGGAATTTTAGACATTGATAAGGTGTGCAAAAAATACTTCCGACATTTTGCACCATCTCTTACGTATACCCTACAATAAGCATTTTTTATGTTAAAAGTGTGAATATATATTTTGATGGTGAAATTTCTTACAAATAGCAAATTACGAAAAATTTCCGTTATTTTGACAAGAAAATGTTTGTGGTAGCTCGAAAACTATAGATGTTTTCAGTACAACGTATTTATGTATGAAACGACGTTGGTTCAGAAATATAACTGTATACAAAAGCTTTTTTGGTAATATTTTTTTTTTAATAATATGTTAAAAATGCCCGTTATAATGACATTATATTGAACTATTGAGATATCTCAAAAAATGTAGATTTTCTCAGAACAACGTATTTCCTTGAAGCAGGGTCATCACCATAGAAAGAGAAAAAAACGATTGAAATTATGTTTTGATTTTGCAAGCAAATATATTGGCCAATTTTCAATCGATTTTCATTAAATTTTCTTTGGCTGAAAGATCAATAAATTGGCTTTGGAGAAAAAAGAAAAGATTTACCGTTATCTCACCAATTCAATGTTTTATATGGTTTTAAAAATACCTCTAAAATATTCAGTTTTTGCTCAAAAATAGGCCAAACGTTTTTGTTGTAATTTTTTTTTTCTTATAAAAATTTTTTTTTCAAATTCTTTCATATGACATATCACTTATTAGCAAAAATTGTTTCATTTTAACACATAATGCAAAAAACCGTTTCTATCATCGAAAATCATGACCCTATGATTTTTTTGATGAAAATTAAATTTTTTCAAAACGTTGTTTTTATATTTTCTACAAAGTTCTACAGCTTGAAAAATAATTTCTGTGAAAAAAATTTTTAAATATTTTAAACCACTCCAAGGTTATATACACAATTCTATGTTTTAAGCCATTTCGTTTAATTTTTTAAATAAATTAGAGTAGGGAGAAGAAGTTCATCGAATAGTTATGTGACCTTTGACCTGAAAGGTCTGAATTGAAAGAATATTTCTGAAGTAAAACCTAAACTATAAGAAATGGATGAACATGGCGTAGGTGGAAATTTTAGATATTAATACAATGTAGGAAAAACATTTTTCACTATCTCTTACGGACACCCTACAAAAAGCATTTTTTATAGTACATTTTTTATTTTACAAATAGTGAATTCTGAAAAATTTTGATATAAAAGTTATGACTATATCTCGAAAACTGTTGTTTTCTCTCGAAGCTTAAGATTTTCTTAGTACAACACATTTTCTTGAAGCAAGGTCAATGCCTCAGAATGAGAAAAACGATTGAAATTTTAGAAAGTTGGTCGAATTTCGACCACAGGCGATACTAGTTTAAATAAAAACATGTGCATCCGCGAATCTGTTTTTAACTATCCACATCCTCAATGAAAGCACTTTAACGATCCGCATCTGCAAAATGAAATTCGTCACATCCCTAGAAAAAATACCCATTTTTTGAAAATTGACATCATATGTAAAAAATTTTTTTTTCAAACAAATTATATTAAATTTTTCAAAGTCTCAAATTTTTAGAAATTTCGATGAGTTAATTAACCTTCATCGGTCCTTTATTTCTTGAAACGAATAGGCTCTTTGTGTGTATATTGTACACTATATATATTGTTTATTCATCGATGAGATGAAATGAATACGATCTCATAGTTAAAAATTCATTATTTTATTCAATTTAAAAAAAAAATCAACCAAAAAATAATGAAAATGTTTAGTTTTTAATAATGCTTTTATATATTTGCATAGTAATTAAGTAGCACTATTTTAAAAAAAAAAATGACAACAATAGACCCTAAGGCTGTAGAGATACAAGAAAAAATATGTGTTGGTGGTTCGTTACACAAAATGGAAGTGATTTTTGACTCTCTGAATTGGGCAAGACTTTTTGTATACAACTTTTTTAGAATGGTTTTAAATAACATAAGTTTATTTTCCAAGTAACGCAATTTCAAAATTTTTTCTGGTTTTTTTTTTATAAAGCTTTTTGGTCTGGTGTTACATTACTTACATTTCCATTGCAGTAAAATTGGGTAATTAAGTAATTAGGTAGTTAAGTTATTATGTAATTTAGTAATTAAAAAACCATTTTTTCACTATCTTTAGCCACTGCCTTCCATTTCTACTAAAACAAAAAATTTTACGAAACTATTAATAAAGATTTACGAAAAAATTTTTAATTTTAAATTAGGCAACTTTGATCTCTTAAATGATATGTTTGTCAATGCTAACTGGAATAATTTCTTTATAAACCAAAATGTTGCTGATTGTTTTGATTTGTTTACTTCCAAATTGTCTGCTATTTGCAATGAGCATATCCCACATTTTCCGCCTAAGGTGTATAGACTACCTTGGTACACAAAAGGGTTAAAGAGGCTGAAAAATTTGCGTAATAAAAATATAAAATTATTTAAATCAACTAATGATAACCGGTAACGCGAGAGAATTCAATTTTTTGAATAAATTTCTTTACAAACAATATATCTTACGTTGTGATAATAACATAAAAAGTAATCCTAAGTCATTTTGGCATTTTATTCAATCCAAGCGTGATGGTTCTTGCATTCCCACATCGACTTACTACAATGGGTCCACAATCTTTTGCACTTGAAGATACAGTGAATTTATTTGCTGATTACTTTAAGTCTAACTACGTAAGTGTTAATCCGTGGTTTGATGTGTCAATTTTAAATAATGTTGACTCTTTTTTAAACCTTGGCTCCCTTGTTTTGACGGATGAAGAAATTTTCAATGCGATGTCTAATATGAAAATTTCGGTTAAAGCTGATAATGATGGTATTTCATCTATTTTGCTCAATAAGTGTGCTGTATCTCTCTCTAAGCCATTATGTATAATTTTCAATAAATCTTTAAGAACTGGGACTTTTATTGATTGTTGGAAAATGGCCACTATAACACCAGTTTTCAAAGCAGGCAGTAAGAATGATTTAGCAAATTTAAGACCTATTTTCAAATTGTCAAACGTTTCCAAACTCTTTGAAAGTGTCATTAGGACTCGGCTATTCTTCCTAACTAAGCAAAACATTTGCTCTGAACAGCATGTTTTTTTTTTGCTAGTCGATCAACTATCACGAATTTAGCTGTTTTCTCCAAATTTTGCATTTCATCATTTGAACTTGGATATCAAGTTGATATTGTTTATACTGATTTTTCTAAGGCATTTGATAAGGTTCCACATAATGTTTTACTAGCCAAACTTGCTAAAATGGGTTTCCTCTCAATTTTTTTGAATTGGATTCAGTATTACCTTCATAATAGAGTGTCTTGTGTGGAGATAGAGAGAGTTAAATCCTATAAATTTATAGCTTCATCTGGAGTGCCTCAAGGGAGTATTCTTGGACCATTGCTCTTTTCTTTGTTTATAAATGATGTTAGTAAATGTTTTCAATCGGTAAAATTTCTACTATACGCTGATGACTTAAAGGTATTCAGTCATATTTCTGATTTAAATGATGCTGCTCTGTTACAGAGTGATCTTAGTAATCTACTTTCTTGGAGCTTGTTAAATTTTTTACCATTAAATTCTAATAAGTGCTTTTCAATAACGTACTCTAAGTGTAAGATTTTTTAAAATTTTTCGTATTCCATCGAGGGTACTCCCCTGGAGAGAGTCAGTACCATTAAGGACTTGGGTATAAATTTTGACACTAAGTTCACTTTTGCTAATCACATTAATTATGTTGTTCCAAAATCATATTCTTTACTTGCTTTTGTGCGTAGAAATTGCTCAGAATTTTCTGACCCTCATACCCTAATTAGTCCCTTTAACTCATTTGTAAGATCAAGGTTAGAGTATGCTGCCTTCATATGGAGTCCTTTCTACATAATTCATTGTGATCGCATAGAGAAAATCCAGAAATCATTTTCTCGATTTGCGCTACGTTCCATAAATTTTGCATAACCTCTGCCAGCATATGATGCTCGTATTTTGCTTTTGGGATTAAAAACATTGCATCCTTAAGTTGTAGCAACTGAATAATAACCTCAATACAGCATAGGGTTGCAATGACTATTTTCAATGTTCTTGTAACTAAATAAAAACCTCATTTAAACCTTTTTGCAATAAAACAAATTCTCATCATTTCAAAATGATTCATTGCCATTCAACGAAAAAATTTTTCAATTTGGTAGTCTGGTTGGACCCTGCCCATATTTGGCCTATTTATGTTATTTATGTAAATGAAGTTGGTTTTTTGACGGAAACTCTTTATGTAAATGGCTTCTGAATTAAAATAACTAAATTTGTGAAAAAAATAAAACAAAATCAGATTACATGGTAGTAGAAGCCTACATAAAGAAATTGACAAGAAAAACAGAATTTTTTGTTAACAATAAAATTTGTATTTTGCTTATGGCATTTTGTAGTGACTTAATAAAAACATCTTCAAATCGAAGTTTTGAGCATTGAGTTGTTGTGACATTGATATAACTTAATATAAATATAAACATAAAGCAACTTGGTTGCATCTAGGTTGCTTACTCGTTGCTGTATTTGTTACAATTACAATACACGAAAATTTTTTATAGGTGCTACAAAAAGAAATGTTGTATTAACGTTAATTTAATGTAAAAATTACCTATTTTTTCAAAACTTTATGAAACATTTGTACAAAAAGTGCATTTATTCGTAACATAATAAACAACGTAGTTTAACTTATTTGCAACAAAACAAATGATTTGTTACAAATTACTTATTTGAAACTTTAATGCAACCCTTTTGTGACTAACTTTGTTTAAAAAAACTGGAATACCACCGCATTATAACATATTTTTGTTACAAATTGAAATCTGCACTACACTGTCAAAAATATCAGTTTGAAATTTAAACTTTGAAAACCATTTTTGAGCTTATAACTATTTTTTTAAACTTTAAAGTTTATTTTTTAAACTTCTCAAAGTAGAAGTTTAAGAATTTAAGATTTAAATATTTCAAACTTTTGGGTTTAGAAAGAAAACCCAAAAACAAGGGTTTTATTTTTTTAATTTTCAAAATAGTATATACCCTAATATATAATCTGCCTTTATTATAATTTAATTTTTCAGAATAAAATAAAGATGTTAAATATTTTCTGGCCTTGCTAAAACTTTGCCTCTAGCGCCAACTACAAGGAATGAGCAAAGAACTAGTGTTTTCGAACAGCAGCGTACCTCAAGCTTCTTACGGTTCTTTGACGACAAAACTTCAGCGAGCGTGATTGAAAATTCTTTGAAGCAGCCAGAGCCTACTATTATTGCTATAAGAGTTTCAAACTTATCAATAAGACAGTATTTTATTTCTGTAGACAGTAAGTTAATACCGATACCGAGTCATTACAATTTTTACCAAGTTTTCGATATTTATTATAAGATCTTCCAAATTTTTAACATTAGGTATACGGGAAATTTAAGCTTTTTCCTAAACTTTTTTCCCAAACTCAAAGCCATCCCCAACAGTTTTTGAGATATGGTCAGCAATTGAAAATTTCGTAAACACAAATTTTTCTAATTCGCCAAATTTTACTTATTTTTAAACATTCATGACATTCATTCAAACATAAAATAAACATTTCAAAATGGTTACTGTATTTTTTTGTTCTATGTATAAGCGGAAATTAAAATACTTAAATTTTATTACAAAGCATTTAAAATATGTTCATAGCCTACAAAGTTCTAAAAGATTAAAGTTGCTTTGTATTGCATCACTTAAATGTACTCAAACGTTTTTAACATATTCAGGATTTAAGAAACGTATTCCCTATATTACAACATATATAAAACTCAATTTACTTTTCAAAAAAACTTCTTACAATTCCGTAAAAGTATTTAATCCTGAATTTATTGTAGCAAAAACAATAACAAAATAAGACGCTTTGTATTTAATTTATTATTTAAACTTATACCTAATATTTTATGACACAATAAAAATTGATAATACATATTAATTTTTCTAATTGTTTCAATTCATCGGAAAACTTTTGGTTTCAAAACGAAACTCTTAGGGCCAGATTTTCAGTACGAATTTAAAGTCTAGTCAAATTAAACTGAGACTAACTCACCAAAATTGGACGTTTAAACTCGGTTTAGGCAAAAAAGAAACATATTACATGATAATTTAAGTCAATTTTACTTCAATGAGTGGTAAAATATCTAGTTAAACCAAGTTTGAACTTTCAAGTTAGGTTAGTTAATCGCAGTTTAATTTGACTAGAATTTAAACTCGCACTGAAAAATTGATCCTAAGAGTTAAAAATGTAAACTCAGGAAAATCAAACTTGAGGGCTTAAAAATCAAACCTAAAGGGTTTTTGTTCAGTTGAATATTTATTGAAGAGTATAAAAATTAGAATACAGAGATTGTAATTTTGTTTGACATATAAAACTATGCTTTTATGAATAAAGAGAATGCTAAAGTAATAAGGTTTGCTATCAGCTAGTTATTTCATTCACAACACCTTCCCTGAATGACTTAAATAGCAAATTTTCGATGTTACTCTTGCATTTCCTTTTAGAATTAAGGAATAACAAATTATAATTGACACAACGTAGAATACACAACTTTAACAATAAATTTCTACTCAATGCCTAGTTTATTTAAAAAATATTGAAGTTTCTGAACTGGAACAGCTTTGGTAAAAATATCAGCGATCATTTCTTTTGTTGGAAGATATTTTATATCAACTTCTTTGCTCTCTATTTTCTCTCGAATAAATTTTGCTTTAAGATCTACATGTTTGGTTCGCGAAGAACACGAATTGTTCACAGCTACTTGTATTGCTCCTTTATTGTCACAGCACAAAATCATAGTCCTCTTATTGTTTTGTACGAGCTCGTGCTCAAGTTTTTTTAGCTACACGGATTCCTGCATCGCTGTCACCACTGACATATACTCTGCTTCGGTTGATGATAGAGCAATTGTTTTCTGTTTCTTGGTACTCCAAGATATTGCGCCATGTTGAAGCAAGAAAACGTATCCTGTCGTTGAACGCCTATCGTCTAGGCTGCTAGCCCAGTCGGCGTCACAAAAACCAATTAATTCACCGTCGCACGATTTTCTATAGACAATACTCTTGTCAATGGTGCCTTTCAGGTATCTCATGATTCGTTTTACAGCCTCCCAGTGGGCCTTCCCTGGGTTCTGTGCATATCTGCTGTAACGGCACCAAATCTCACTTTTTGCGTTCTTGGGGTTGTTCACGATGTGGTGTATTTGTTATCAAATCTTGGTACAACATTTTCAATCCATACCACGTATCGTGAACACACCTTTGATACTGCCTTGTATTTGTTTCAAAATACACAAGGTATTATCAAATGCGCAGCATCGTGAACGACCCTAACTCGTAAAGGCGGCAAAGTGTTATTTGACCGTGATATTAACGAATGTGACAGCTGACATATTTTCAATTGTGACAGCTGACATATTTTCAATTGTGACAGCTGACATATTTTCAATTGTGACAGCTGACATATTTGCAATTGTGACAGCTGACATATTTTCAAGCATGACAGCTGACACACTTTTAAATTTGCCAGTTGACATCTTTTGCTAACCCGAGTTAATTGCTTTTAAGATTCTGCTATGGTGTCTTTTGCCAGTTGTGTCTCAACCATTGTGTCACACAGCGTGTCGTAGTTCGCTAGCAAGATGTACTACGCCTTGCATAGTGAAAACGGTCGTTGTGAAATGGCGAATAGAGCGATGGCTGGCAAATTTCCGGCCATTGTTCTTTTCTTTTACTTCGACTGGGGTGCGGTCTGCATGTTTTGTTCTTGGTAAGCAAATATGTTGTTAATAAAATATTTAAGTATACTAATGGTCTTCCCTAACAGCTTATCGCCTATGCTGTACGCAACTTAGGCTTCATTTTTTTTGGCAACAGCACTACCACCAGCCACTAGCACTACGTGTGCCAGCAGCGACAGCGCAGTGCAATCACTTCTACGGCTAACAAACTAGCGCTCCACATATCGGCACACCAGGCTGCGCAAAGTAGCTAACGCTCTGTTAGCGAACGCTTCACTAGCTGGCGTCAAACTGGCTAGCGCTCCACATATCGGCACACCAGGCTGCGCAAAGTAGCTAACGTCTGTTAGCGAACGCTTCACTAGCTGGCGTCAAACTGGCTAGCGCTCCCTACACTAGCGGCACACTAGGCTGCGCAAATTAACTAGCGCTCCATACATAGCCAGTGCCCTAGCACACGGCCCACAGCCACACACATCCAGAAGAAAAGCTAGGGCTCCATACATAGCCAGTACCCTAGCGCAAGGTCCACAGCCACACATCCAGAAACTAGCTAGTGCTCCACGGAATGCAGCTAGCATAGACGTCGACAACGTCATCAACGTCAACAACGTCATCAACGTCGACAACGTCATCAACGTCATCAATGCGGGTGCTATGTCCAAAATTGCGAGACAACGCCAACACCAGCTACCAGCAGGCTCAATGACAACAACGACCAGCTACGACCACCGCTACACACGACTAAGGGGACACCAGGTTTTTGGTTTTGTTATCTTACATTTTGGCTACCATTTAATCCCAATGAGCGCACTAGAAATGACAAGTGCGCTTTCTTAAAATTGTATTTCGGAAAGTACCAGATTTTTAGGGTGAAAAAGAAAAAAAAAAAAAAAAAAAACGAAGGGAAAGAAAATTTATAAAGAGCGCACTTGTCATTTCTGTTGCACTCATAAAGACGGGCTTGAAATTTATTCATATATATAGTTTTGCGTTTTGATAATTACTTAGCCTTAGGGCGTATTGGACCTTTTAAGGTCCCACCGTACGTTAATATTAAATTGACCGAATTTACGAGATTTTAAAGCTAAAATTAACTTAAATACAAATTGGTCTAAGACTAAAATAATCTGAATTCAAATTGAGCTAAACAGAAGTTAAAGTATTGTTGAGCAAAAACCAAATTAAGCTACAACTAAATTAAATAGAAATTGGTCTAAAATTAAGATAATCTGAATTCAAATTGAGCTAAACATAAGTTAAAGTATTGTTGGCAAAAAAAAAACCAAATTAAGCTAACAGTAAATTAAATACAAATTGGTCAAAAACTCATTTAACCTAAAACCTAACAAAAATAAACCTAATATAACTCACTCAATCTAGAATTAGAATTTACTCATATGCGGTGCTAAAAATAAACTAAATATAATCGGAAACTAAATTAAAAATCAAACCAACTTAAACTAATCGGAAATAAATACAAATGAAATTCAAATTAAAACTAATACCAGCTAAAACTAAATCGAGCTAAACTAAGTTCAAATTAAATCAAATTAAATTAAAACTAATAATAACTAAATTCAAATCAAAACAAAACTAATATAAACTTAAATTAAATCGCAATAGACCTAGAAAAAAATTACACTAAACTACAACTAATATAAAATAAAACTAATGTAACGAAACACTCAACAAAAATTATATGAATAAACTTAGGACTAAAATATAAGCTAAAAATTTAATCACAACAATGAAAAAAAAATAACATACATTAATACTTACCTATTTTTTTTTATAATGACAGTCATGCACTGAGAAAAAATTAACTTACTTTAATATTTAACATTTTTTATAATGACAGTCATGCACTGAGAAAAAATTAACTTACTTTAATATTTAACATTTTTTATAATGACAGTCATGCACTGAGAAAAATTAACTTACTTTAATATTTAACATTTTTCATAATGACAGTCATGCACTGAGAAAAATTAACTTACTTTAATATTTAACATTTTTTATAATGACAGTCATGCACTGAGAAAAATTAACTTACTTTAATATTTAACATTTTTCATAATGACAGTCATGCACTGAGAAAAATTAACTTACTTTAATATTTACCATTTTTCATAATGACAGTCATGCACTGAGAAAAAATTAAAACCTACTTTAATACGTATTTTTTTTTACCATACTTAAATAAAACATTGTAATATGAGTATTTCAAGTTAAATCCTTTTTATTTGGTCGAGGGAGAAGAAGAGTTTGCTATTGGGAGGGTTTTCTATATATTTAGCCCCTGAACCCTCACGGAAGGGAGGGAAAAGTGTGGGCCGAGCTCGTCAACCAGAGCCCAAAGAGTAGTTGTTGGATGATTGGGCCAGGGGTGCCCAAACGGTTTCCTTTATTTAATTATTTTTTTCTGATTAATATTTTCTCGTTTCAGCAAATTTTTTTTTTTTTTGTATTTTTGATTTGGAATCACCGACGTGCCGATGACGTATGCACGTGATCATTTGTACGGCAAGGGTACACGTGGACGGCCACAAGACCCTACCCCACATCTCACCGAACTGCTAGCAATGGCTAACTAGCACGTGCAGCCGTGGCCAACCTAGTGTCCGCGGGTCACTGGACCGGGGCGATGGTACCACCTCTGTGAGTGAGCGGCCTTATAAATACTGGTCATCGAGAACCAGGGGCGCTGTAATAAGGCGCCCTCAAGCTAAATGCACAGGGCCGCCCTCTCGCAGAGATGGTAGCACCGCTCCACAACAACAAAATTTTACAAGTTTTGAAATCTAAAATTTATTTTGGAATTTTAACGTCATACGGTGCCCGGTAAACTTCGCTTCCGTTACACTGCTTAGAACGTTTACTGCGTAACAAATATCTGGTCGGCTGATCTGTGCTGCATATAGCAAGCAGCCAATCGCTTGCATATATGGCTTTCCAGCCATCAGCTGCTTCTCGTTGTCATCTTTGGGTGACATTTCGGCGGTAAGCTTTTGGTTGCAATCCATTGGTGTTGATATAGGGTTGCACTCGCTCATTTTAAAACGACTCAAAACATCAGCTAAGTACTGCGCTTGATCTATTTTGATGGCATCTCTGGAACGAGTAATTCTTATGCCAAGGATAGACGAAGCCTCACCCATATCTTTCATCTTAAATCGTTGTGAAAGCTTCTTCTTTACGTTTGTGATATCGGCTAAACGATTGCCAAATATCAACACGTCATCCACATAGACTGCGACAAATACCATGAACTCAGTTGATTTCATATAGTATACACACTGGTCAACCTCGCTTCTAATGAGACCAATGCTAACCAGCTCGTTGTTGAGGGTCTCATTCCATACACGTCCGGATTGTTTGAGCCCATATATAGATTTTAGTAGCTTGCATACTTTTCCTGAACCGTCATTAAAACCTTCAGGTTGGCGCATGTAAACCTCTTCCTTCAATATTCCGTTGAGATATGCGCTCACAGCATCTATTTGATGTACATGCATATCGTGCGTCACAGCCAGCGCCAGCAGGAATCTAATTGACTCATACCTTACTACAGGCGCAAACGTCTCGTTGTAGTCGATTCCTTCTCTTTGACAAAAACCGTTTGCCACCAATCTGGCTTTGTAACGAACAGGGACACCATCAGCGTCGTACTTGGTTCTGAAAACCCATTTTGAACTAATGATTTTCTTTCCTCTGGGAAGTTCAGTAAGAATCCATGTGTCATTCGAAACCAATGAATCCATTTCACTTTGCATTGCTACTTGCCACTCCTTTGCATTGTCGGATGCTTTTGCTTCCGCCACTGTCGCCGGATCATTTGAGACGAACTGCATTGCACAAAAGTTATATGTTGCAGCCTGCTTGTTGGCAATTCTTTCGGACCGTCGAATCATAACTTGGTCTTGTTGAATTCTACTTTCAACGGGAATCTCACTGTCAATACTGTCTTGAAATTCATCTTCATCACTCGTGGCATCGTTTGATGATTGTGGTAACACTTGAGATGAGGAATCATTACCACTTACACTCTCCGCTGATTCTACGTTCCCAGCAGTGTTGCCATTAGAATCACTTATCAGTTCTTGGTAATAGAAATCAGTGGCATTCAGTGAATCTGAAAAAATTGAATTTTTAAACCTATTCTTTGACTCATTATCTTCAAAGAATACAACGTCCCTACTGGTGATAATGAGTTTTCGGCATGGATCGTACAGCCTATAAGCCTTACTCTCACTGCTGTATCCCATCATGATGCATTCTATTGATTTCACGTCCAACTTCAACCGCTTCTCTTTTGGAACGTGTACCATTGCCATGCAGCCAAAAACACGGAGAAATTTTAAATCTTGTTTTCGTCCGGTCCAGAGCTCTTCAGGGCTACGCTCATTTTCACGGCATGGTACACGATTTATCAAAAACGCAGCTGTTGATGCAGCTTCTGCCCAAAAACGATGATCCAAGTTGCTATCAATCAACATGCATCGCACGCGCTCAATTATCGTGCGATTTATTCGCTCTGCTACGCCATTCTGTTCTGGTGCATAAGGCATGGATTTTTGGTGGATGATCCCATTTTTTGATAAAAAACTTTTAAAATTTCCATTAACGTATTCTCGTCCATTATCAGACCTCAAAATTTTTATTGATTGCCCGCTCTGATTTTCGGCCATATTTTTGAACTCTTTAAATTTTGCGAAAACATCAGATTTATTCTTAATTGGAAAAACAGTTACCCTACGGGAAAAATCGTCCACAAAAGTCACCAAAAATCTCGCACCAGCAAACGAATTTGTTTTTAATGGCCCAATGACATCTGAGTGCACCAACTCTAACAACTTGCTCGCTCGTGTACCAACATCTTTATTGGGTTTTCTTGTCTGCTTTCCTTTTAGACATACGATGCACTGGATACTTTCAGCATTGTTAAAATTAATACCTCGGCTTGAATTCTTTAAAACGCGTAAATTTTTATCACATATGTGGCCTAGACGACGATGCCACAAACTGTATTGATTATTTACAATAAGCGCTTTATTCTCCTTCATGTTTATCGTGGATATCAAACGATAGAGATCATTGTGAACTGTTGCTTTTGCTATCATACATCCTTTTTTGTCAAAAATTTTGCAGTCGTCTTTCTCGAACACTACTTTGTTGCCGATTTTAGCCATTTGACGAACTGAGAGAAGGTTCGCGCATAAGCCAGGCACATATTCAACGTTTTTCACTTTTGCTTCTAAGCTTCCATTTTTAATTTGTATGAGCAAATCTACATCACCAGCGCATTGAACAACCATCTCGTTCTTATCTGCTACAATGATACTTTTACTCGCCGCTTCATGAACATTTGATAAAATAGTTTTGTCATTTACGAAATGTCTGCTAGCACCCGAGTCCACATACCAATCGATCGAACAGTTATCTACCACATTCAAATTCTTCGGATTCTTCACTGCTGCCTGCATTACATCGTTTCTTTTCGATTTTTCGTTCATACCGGAAAAAGTTTTTGCAAAAAGTAAAGCGCCATCTTTTTGTTTTGTTGAATTTTTGCGCTTATTTTTATTTGGACAATTTCGCGAAATGTGTCCCAAGGCACTACAGGAATGACATTTAATTTGGCTTAAGTTTTTACCTTTTTTCATGTTATTGGTATACATTGTAATGGCCACCTCTGAACAAAATAACCACCTACGTATCTTACGTAGTGGCACGCAGCGTGCAGTATCCCACCGCTGAAAATGTAACCTGCTCATTAGCAAAACAACCACGCAACACCCTACCTCTTCAGGTGTAGCGCATTAAGGTGTTCAACAAATCTTCTCGTTAGTTGCAATATCTGTTTAAAATAATCAATAACTAAACAGATAATAATAATTTGCAGAAAAACCAAAACTATAATAAGTAAAAAAAAAAAAAAATACTTAATAAATAAATAAATAAATAAATAACTTAATCAATAACTTAATAAATAACTACATAACGTATAAAATATAAGCTAAAACATAAAAGATTTACTAAAATATACAGATAAAAGGTAAACATAAACATTAAACTAAGATAATACAAACATAGGGAAATATCTATAAATGAAAGATATAAATGAGTATAAATCACAAGTATTGATAGAGTAGGGTTTTCAATAAGTCATAGCGACCAACTTCATACAAGCTAGTCGCAGGTACCAAAACACATGATAAATTGTTCCGTTGCCTCAAATGACCAACTCTCTTTTGTTCATACACAAAAACCACCTCGACTTAACATTAAAAGATCAGTTCTGAGCAGCGACAATTAAAATCGAACAACGCATGAAGCAACAAGTGCTGAGTTAAGCAGTGATTTATCAAGTAACGTTTTGCAATTTATATTAAAGTGCAAAAGTTAATTTTTACAAGCTATAAGCTTTAAAGCATATTTTCTTCTTGGAAAGATTTGGAATTAGTGGTAAGGCAATCACAAAAGAATATACAATTATTTGGTTTTAACAAGAGAGTTTACTAGTGTGTCAATCGTATATTGGATTATTTTTACCAAAAACCAAAATTAAAATATCTGCCACCGTAAAGTCACGGTTCCCGGAGCGGAAAATTGGACTCAAGGGCGTATTAAGCACCTCAAATCTTGCTGCATCTGTCTCTGCTTCCGCCAAGTCGGTTTGCCTCCACGTGCCCTTCGACCGCCCTTCAAGTACCCTGCACAAGTACCCTGCAAAACGCTCACAGACGCTCGCTAAACTTACGTCACCAAAAGGCGCAGGTACCGTAGGGAACCAAAAAGGTTTCTCACGTAAATAAACGCAACCTAAATACATAGTAAATACATACACAAACAAAATCCTAAAATAAAAAAAAACATAAACTTTTTTTTTCAAAGATAAAATTTCAACTTATATCGATGTACAACTTAAAGAGTTTACATTGCTAAATAAGCTTAAAAGTAGTTTACAACTTAAAACTCAAAATTTTATAAAAATTTCAAAACATAAAATTATTGGATTTAAAACTAAACATATAGTTAAGACTTGCAATTATTTCATCTGATTTTTTTTTATCTATATTTTTTTAAATTTTATAATAATTGTGTGAATTTAATATGAATTATTACTTCAATCTAAACACGATAATAATCTGAACTTAAATATTAATTAAAATAATTTTTTTTTCATCTAAAGTTTAAGAATATTCTTAACATTTTTTTGTTAAACTAAAATCTAGTAAAAACCAGAAAAAACAACATTCTTAAAATTAATTCAAATATTTTTTTTTATTAATTTTATTTTTTTAATTATTATTATTGAATTGAACTTAACTGAAATTCTCTATACTATAGCTTAAATATCGTCAAATAGTTTCAAAGCAGATACGCAACAACAACAATACCATCGTCGTCGCTGAGCTCACCGATGCTGATCTAAAAAAAAGTAAGTTTTTTTTTCTTATTAAGAATTCGTATAAATAGAGAGTATTTCAGTTAATTAGATGCAATGTTTCAAATCCACGCGTTCCGCTCTGGCGATAGGTTTTTTTTTTGGCTTTAAACTATTCTATTACAAGTAAATTATAAACTATTTCGCTGTAACAAAAATGTAATCTCTTATGCTCGTCATTGTTTCAATTCCGCGCGGTTCAAGACCGGTTTAGTTTTTGTTTTAGTTTTCTCTATGCTTTACTCTGTTTAAGAATAATTCTCTGTAAGCAACAAAAGTTCTTAACGAACTTAAATTTCTGGTTGTTTTGTTTATTGCTTAATGAAGCAGTTTTTTTTCGATTTATGCAGTAAACATCTTCGGCATAAAACTATATATAAAAACATCTAGTAATATTTTTTTTTGCTAAATTTTAATACAATTATGTATATTCTAAAGATATTGTAACATGCTTAGGGATAAGTTAATAAAATAAAGTGTTATAAATGAAACTTAATAATACTATAATGGCTTAATTTATCTTTCAGTCCATGGTTCAACAGCAAGGTAAGGTGAGGTAGGAAGGTTGTAGCACAATTAGGGCAATTTTGAAGATCGTCGTGAAATTGCATGGTAGGGAGGGTAAAGAAGACGAGTCCCTATAACATCTAGGGATGTAAGCATTTTCAAGCTAATTTCGAGTTCTTTGTTTATCATCCGGTTCTTATTTTTCATAAAGTGGACATACATTTAATGTTGTTGTGTCTTGGCGTCAACGGTTTGGAAAGATCCCCGACTGCCCGGCGAGCTAGCCAGAGCAGAGCTAGATGTGCACAATCCTCCAGATCGTTTCGACGCAAACCCGTAAGACCAAGCACACTACAACATTGCCGATTTATTTTCCGCTTGGCAGTCGAATTTTGCATCTTGAAGCAACAGATTTTTAACAGCATCCACAGTAAGCTTCTCTTTAGAGTTTTCAATAGCCATCACCAATGGCTTAAAATCATCCATAGGGTAGTCCAGCAAGCATCAGCGACGCAGTAATTTCATCGTCTATCTTAAGGCCTGCATTTTTTACTTTCAGTGCAGTCATTACTAACATATTTATGTACTCCTGAATATTGCTGCAGTTCTCCAATTTGATGTTGACCAGATGCTTCAGCAGCTCAACTTTTCTTGTGAGTCCCGTATCCTCGTAGGCATGCACAAGACAATCCCAAGCTTCTTTAGCTGTCTTTGCAGTAGCGATGTGTGCGAAATTACTAGGGTCCACCATCAATGTAATTTCAGCCAACGCACGCTCATTGGTGTCATGGTCCTTTTCATCAGCGACACCCTTTTCGACAACTTTCCAGCATCCTTTGATGACAAGGCAAGATTTAGCTTGCCTTTTCCAGACATCAAAGTTCTCTCTACCGCGCAATCTTTCCAATGGAAAAGATCCGGTTGACGATGCAGAAGCCATTTTCAGCAAAAAAAAATTTGATTAATTTATAAATTTTTCAATTTTTTTTTTTTTTTTTTTTTTTTTTTTGACGCGTAACTACAGGCCCATAACCTGTTCAGTTGAATATTTATTGAAGAGTATAAAAATTAGAATACAGAGATTGTAATTTTGTTTGACATATAAAACTATGCTTTTATGAATAGAATGCTAAAGTAACAAGGTTTGCTATCAGCAAGTTATTTCATTCACAACAGTTTTCAATGTAAGTTCTGTGGTTTTTTAATACACTTTTAAGTCTAAAAAATAATCCGATGGGTTTGAATTCAAAGCCTCTTGAGTTTTAATAATAAACCCAATTGTTTATAAAATAAAACTTTAGGATTTAAAAATCAAACCACAGAGTTTCAAATTTAAACTCAGTGGTTTTTTAAATAAGCTTATGGGTTAAAAAAAGGCAATGGGCTTAAATTCAAAACCTCCGAGTTTTAATACAAAACCCAAATGTTTGAAAATCGAACTTTAGGGTTTAAACTTAATCAAAATCCTAAGCCTCTTGAGCTTTAAAACTAAACCCAATTGTTAAAAAATCAAACTGTCGGGCTTAAAAATGTACATAAAATTTCCTATGTACTATTTTAACTGCAAAGTTAAATCCAAAACCTATTTGAGTTTGGATAAATATAGAAACCCTCAAGGTTTTAAATTTAAACCAAAATTTACGAAAAATTCGTTGGAACCCCCAATCTATATAAATAAATGTTGCCACACCTGCTTTACCGCCCATCTATCTATATTTAAATATAAAGGGTGGTTAAATTTTAAGGGCCGATATTGAATGTAAACCACACCTACACGTCAAGTTTTTTCTGCATTTCATTTGACATTTCTCAATTTCAGACTAATTCAATTTGAACTATGGGAAGATACACAAAAGCTATTCAGGCTTATTATGAAAATGGACGTTCAAATCAAAATGTATATCGTACACTTCGTGATTTTTCGGTCAATTTAATCGTCCAAATGTGCGTACAATCGGAAAAATCGTGCAAAAATTTGAGCAAACCGGGTCTGTAGGAGATGTAAAAACACCAAAGCATGCTCGTACAGCTCGTACTGCAGAAAATATTGCTGCTTTTCGCGATAGTGTGGCTGAAGAGCCGTCTACCTCAACTCTCGTCGTGCCCAACAATTGCACCTCTCACGCTCGTCGTTGATGAACATCATGCATAAAGACTTGCATTTACACACTTACAAGGTGCAATTGACTCAAGAACAAAAGCCTCTTGACCATTTCAAGCGTCGTCAATGGTCAGAATGGTGGCAAGAAATGGCAACAGTGGATGATCAATTTTCGAAGAAAATCAAGTTCAGTGATGAGGCACATTTTCACCTCAGTGGATTCGTCAATAAGCAGAATTGCCGTATTTGGGCAAATGATAATCCTAAAGTGATTGTTGAAAAGCCAATGCACCCACAAAGAGTGACTGTTTGCTGCGGTTTATGGGCTGGCGGCATCATCAGGCCGTATTTTTTCCAAAATGAGGCCGGTCAGTCAATTACTATGAATGGTGTTCGCTATCGTGAGATGATAACGAACTTTCTATGGCCCGAATTGGAAGATATGGATGTGGACTATATGTGCTTCCAACAGGACAGTGCCACTTGCCACACAGCTAACGAAAAAATGGTTTTTTTGCGCGACAAATTCAATGGCCGTGTTATCTCACGTGGTGGCGATGTCAATTGGCCGCCAAGATTGTCTGATTTGACACCGTTGGCCTTTTTTCTTTGGGGTTATTTGAAAGAAAAGGTGTACGTCGATAAGAAAGCAATAATTCAAGAGCTAAAGCATGAGATCATTCGGCACATTAACGGCATAGAACCTCAAGTATGCCTCAGCGTCATCGAAAATTTGGACCATCGGATGAAGGTGTGCCGCCGAGGTCGCAGCGGCCATTTGGCCAATATTTTGTTCCATACATAATTGAACCACACCAATATTATCATAATAAGAAGAAATGACAATAGCTTCTCAAATAATTTGTGTTTTATTCAAAATCAACATCGGCCCTTAAAATTTAACCACCCTTTATATACCCTATAGGAACAAACTAACTTGTTTTTGAAAACAACTAAATAGCTTATGAACTACTTTGATTTATATTAAGGTGGCATCCACTTCAATTTTGAATAGAAATATTGCATTATATATGAAGTAATTGAAAGACTACTTCAAAAAAAGTGGTTTAAAAACAACTTTGAATTATATTAAGGCGGCATCTACTCTCATTTTGATATTTTTTATTGCAAATTTCTATTAGATTACAAGTTTTTATATATTTAACCATGCTATTTCATCAAATATTATTAACTTTAGGCTTTCACTAATATGAATTAATGTATTTTTTTTTCAAAACAATAAAATAAAAGATCTCTTTGATGTAAAGAAATTTAAAATTTGTATGCTTTTAAATTCATCTTCAGTAAGTGGAGTATTAACTAGTTGTCAATTGATTTATTTTAAAGTAATTAAAAAAATAGTTTCAACTTAACTAATTTAAGAAACAGTTGAAAATATATGCTGTTTCCATTTAATTTATTTTAAGGTAGTAAAAAAATTATTTGAATTCAACTTATTTAACAAGTAGAAAATATGTTAGTTCGTTCTACGGAAAAAAGTCCGAATTTCAACTAGTTGTGGTTGACAAAAACTACTTTTCAACTACTTTTAAATTAGCTGCTTTTCCTACAGGGAATATATAAATTAATGAAGTAAATATGTTTGCGGGTATGTGTGTATATCACGTAAAGACTCCGAAACACCTAAACCAATTTGATGAAATTTTAGGCGTAACGGTAACAAAATCTTGAGAGTATTCCTGTGAAGTCTGGTGCCAATTGCAAAAGGGGGCGTGGTACTGTAACGGTAGCTTAGCCTCGGAATTCGGTATTCAACCAAAATATTACACGTGGAGTTACACTGATAACATTTTATAGGCATTGGACAAGTGGGCGTGGCAGCAATGCGCCAGCTTTCAGTTAGTTAAAAATTCAACTGAATGTATACGAAATTATATTGCTTCTCGTGTCTTGCTTGTCGTTGGCTTGCGTTTTCGATTTACAACATTAGGTGGTAAATTTAAATTGATTCAAAATGAAAGATTTTCGATTCAAATTGTTGAATGGCATGGGTTCTTTTGAATATCTAATATGTTTGTCTTTCGACAGCAGCAGTATGTCGGGATAAAAAACAGCCAACTTTCTTGTCCTTTCTTGTCTCTTTTTGGGCAAAATTGGCGCTGGAATCATCGCTGTCTAACTCATCCTCGCTATGAGGTCCACGGTCTTCTTCTGCAAAGCAATCATCACTATCTGCATCATAATCACCACTCTCATCACTTCCATACTCATTGAAATAGAAAAATTTTTTTTATTAATTTTCAAATCACACACCAAACAAAAACATAACGCGTCTTTTAACAACATATACATATATAAGAGTGTCCCAAAAATATATTTTTTTTTTTGACAGATGTCCGTGGCTTTACTACTTTCATTTGACCTTAGAAATATCCTCTGTGAAGCGCATCTCAATTTATAAAGGTTTAGAGGTCACGAATTCATACGCGACCTCTAATTTTCTAATTTTCCTATACGGTTTGTATGTGGAAAAATCAGTTTTGCTGGTAAATTGAATTTAGAGCCATTATCTTTTAAGCAAAATGTTAAAAAAAAACGTGTTCCCTCAAATTTTGTCTGTCCATATTCAAATTTCATTTTCATCGGATTATTATTTGGTGGTTGCCCAAAACGATTAAAAAATAAAAATACAAATACAAAAAACTACATGCTGTAGCTTTTAATCCAAAAAAATCCATACGGTTGTATAACAATTAAATAATTTTTTCTTTATTGTGCATTCAAACTATCATCATCTAAAATGTAAGACCAATAACATTAATGAAAATGGAGTACTCTAAAAGATATTGATTTTAATGAAATAATTCTAAGTAAAAAGTATTCATTTATATAGGTACCTCTAAGAAGTGAACCACAGACCACCAAAAAATTTGGATATGTCATAACAGGCTTGAAGGATAATGATTCTAAATTCATTGGGAAAATTAGAAAATGAATTGGCAACCTCTAAAACTTTACCAATTGAGATGGGCTTCACAGAGGGTGTTTCTAAGGTCAAATGTAAGAGGAACAGCTGCGGACATCAAACACGATTTTTTTTTGGGACATCCTAATACATATACAGGGTCTTTTAAGTTTGAGTTTATTTTTCCAATTCAAATTAAACACATATTTTGAATGGAAATTCATCATCTGTTTATAAATATATAATGTAGAGGGTCAACAATTCAGTAATGATAAATAAAACCTTCCATATGTCCCCGCAGTGCACGTCTACAGATATCGATTCTTTTGGTGAAATATTCGATCACATTTCGGCATATTTGGGGCTCTGATATAGTGACATGTGAACAACGTTTTTTGGGCCTTTAGTTGATGGTATGGATATTGAAAATATATGGTTTCAAAAAGAAGATGCGACAATCCACACAGCAAACAAAACAATGAATTTATTGCAAGAAAAATTCTCGGGAAGAATGATCTCACACAATTCTGAAGCAATTTGACCGCTAAGACAGCTCGAAATGGAACATATCATTCGGAGCATCATGCAGCGTTCCAAGGGAGCCCCGACATTTGAAAGTGCAAAGCATACAGGCCGCCCTAGATCTTTAAGCAGCCGTGATAGCAGCCGTGAAAGCAGCCGATAGTCAAAAATTCTTTATTGAGTTCCAAAATATTCTCAGCACATATCGCTGCTGAGATTAAAAAGAGTTTGGAAATTATGTTCATGCCATTCTGGTCCGGAGAACACTGCATAAAGCAAACTATAATTGTCGTAAATCCATATTTGAATAGTGAACCAAAAGAAGCGTTCAGCATATGCCAATGGGTACTTCGTAAGCCAAATGATTTTTGGGACCAAGTGCTATTCTCACATGAAAGCAAATTCAAAATCTTTGGCTGTGATGGCCGCCAAACTCTTATTTTTGTTCACTATTGAAATAAGAGGTTTTGTCAGCAACACGACAATTGTGGTTCGCTGAATGCTGTGCTCTCCGGACCGTAGTGCATAAACATCTTTTCCAAGCTCTTGTTTAATCTCAGCAGCGACCTGTGTTGAGGATATTTTGGGACTCACTTTGACTTTTTTTATTATTTGGCTGCATTCAAGCGCTACTTAAAGATTTAGGGCAACCTGTATGCTTTGCACTTTCAAATGTTGGGGCTATCTTGACGCGCTGCACGATGCTCCGAGTGGTGTAGCCCTCTTAAAAATACACATATTTAAAACAAGTTTTATGGATATCATTGGAATTACTTAAAAAAAAATCACTTTAAGCTGATAACAAAACCGCACAAAATAAATCAATCCAATCAACTATTCCATTGAATCAAACATCAATAGTTCAACAAATAGACTGGCTCAATTTAGTATTAAAGTTTGCTTAAATAAACATAGAGTCCAAAATTTCCAAAGCAATAGAAGAAAGAAATATAAACAAACTTTTTTTTTACACTGTTTGCCTCTATTTAATTTATTTTATCTGCTGCTGTGAGCGCATTTTTGCCATTGTAAGAAAAATCCAAACAATAACGAGTTTCTACCTAATGTTCTTTTTTCATTCTATTTTTTTTTAACCCATGCGGAAATTGCTTTCATTGGAAGTTGATGTAAAGAAAAAAAAACGAAAAAATAACCACAAACTAAAATCTCGTAAATAAGCAGGAAAAAAGTCACGGCAAAATCAGACAATAAGCCAAACCAAGCCAAAAAAATGCGCGCGCACAGTCAAAACTTCAAATTTAAAAAATTCGCAAACAATGAATAAATCGAAGCCAACTTCATGCACAAAATTTCTGAGCACCAGACAAGATGGCTGCATAAATGGCGTCGCCGCATCAAGTTATGGCTGCCAACAGAAAATAAAAACTAAACACAAAAATATTGCTTTTGAATTAAAAAGTTAGAATATGCGCTCCACATTATACATAGCTTTAAATTCAAAATTGTAAATTCACTTTAATATAGTACTTCACTCAAATAAACCACAAATTATATTTCCCACAAAGCTGGCAACAATGTTTTCAACGCTAGACAAGACAGCTTGTTCAACGTACAAAAAAATATTAACAGAAAAAAAACCAGCCAATTTCATCCGGAAATTTTCCTTCCTTTTTTTCTAGCTACGCAAAACTTTGCTCGTTTTGCAATTAGCTTTATTAAGTTTTAATGTTGTAAATATTTCGACTCAGCTAACAATCAGAAGTTTTCTCTGTACTTAAGAAACTTTTCCACACAGCATCTTGTGAGTGTGTGTGTGTCTGTGTGGACCATCAATGATGCTGGAGGCAGAAGTTCTTTGCGGTTGTTATTTTAGCCAAAAATGAAGTGTGCTTTATTGTTGTAGTCCTGTATAGTTTTTTTTTCTATTTCTTGCTACCCTCGCACTGTTTTCATTAGTTCTATGCATTGTTTGTTTTTACATAGTTTCATAAAAGTCTCAAGTATGAATGAAGAAAAAGTTTTTGTATCGCATTAAGATACAACAAAGAAAATTCATTCAGTACTTGTAGCACAGAAGAGAGAGAGAGAGAGGGAGAGAAAAAAAATTCGAAGGATAACATCAAGATTTTTGTTATCGTTATTGTTATTAAAAGAAAAGAAAACTTTTTCTGAATTTATAATTAGAAAATGAATTACAATTCAGTAGATAACTCTTAAGACCAAATACTAATTAATGGAAATAATCGATTTTTTCAGAGCATATTTGACATAAAGATATGTAATAAGGAATATATTAAAAAAAAAATTGACCATTTAAGCTCTTAAAAGGGACTTTGGCCGAGCTCCTATTGTGCAAATGTGTTGTGCGTGTTATTAAATGTTTAAATACAAATGATCGAGAACTGGACCTACGAGTTTTATGCTAATTCTGAATAGCTTATGTGCTCAAGAAGCAAAGTTGTCATTGTCTGCGGACAGGCGCCGCACAGTGGGGTATTTTATCTTGATAATGGATATCAATGCACCTTAAAGATGGAGGTAACTTTGGACTTTTCTTTTAGTTTGAATGTGCTAAAATAAGAAAAAAAAATTCGTCCGTCCGTCTGTCCGTCTGTTTGTTTGTCGACACGATTACAGGCGAAGCTATAGTAATGAAATTTCTAAATTCCCGGAAAACCGAGGGCGAACCTTTACAGGCTAACATGTCGGACTGTCTCAACCTGGTGAGGCCAGCATAATCTTTGTGAAATCGCCTCAAGTCGACTCAAACCTCCTCGTGGTTTTTCCTGGGCAACGTCAAAACTGACAACCGTTAGTTTGGAGGCTAATCTGAGCAGCGGGCCTTCCTAGGCTTAAATTAGGTTGTGCGTCGGGTTTGAAGCCCACCCGTAAAAACCCATTTCAATGAAAACTAATAAGAATAGGAGAAAACTGATCCCCAAATCTGATGACGACTACCGCAAATGAAAAACTGATAATGATTACCGAACCCGTAATTGGGAAGGTGCCTCTATTCAATTGTCTTGGAAAGATACAAAGCTGATATCACTGCTATCCAAGAAATGCGACGGAAGGGACAGGGTTGCATTCGGCAAGCACCCTGTGATATCTACTACACCGGCCATGCGGAGAAGCATAAGTTTGGATGCGGATTTGTAGTTGGCAAGAGACTGCGGCCCCACTCCTGCGATTCACACCTGTGAACGAACGACTTGCCAAAATCCGCATCAAGGCTAAATTTTTAATATAAGCCTAATATGTGCGCACGCTCCGACAAAAGACAAGGACGATGAGATCAAGGAAATTTTCTACGAGCGCCTTGAAAATGCTAACGAGCGCTGCCCCCGTCACGACGTAAAAATTGTGCTTGGCGACTTCAACGCTAAGGTGGACAAGGAAAATATTTTTGGTCCAACAGTCGGAAAGTTCAGCCTCCATGATAACACCTCCGATAACGGAATGAGGCTGATTGACTTCGCCTCAGCATGAAACATGGTCATAAGTAGCACTAGATTCAAGCATCTCAATATTCATAAAGCCACCTGGATGTCCCCTGATCAAAAAACCAAAAATCAAATTGATCACGTTTTGATCGACGGAAGGCACTCTTCCAGACTATTGGATGTACGCACGATCCGTGGTGCAAACATTGACTCGGATCACTATCTTGTTGCAGCCAAGATCCTTACACGTCTGTGCGGAGCTAAGAATACACGCAACCCTACACAGAGAAAGCTAGACGTCGACAAGCTGCAATCGAAACAGACAGCCGATGCTTTCGCCACTCAACTCTCACTCCTGCTTCAAAGCACTACTCCCATCGATGACATATGCGCACAGTGGACACACATTTCCAACTCCATGCGTGCGGCTGCTGAAGAGGTGATTGGCTACCACCGCCCTCGCCGAAACCAGTGATACGACCAGGAGTGTCGCGACGCCACTGCAGAGAAAGACGCAGCCTACAAAGCCACCCTGCAGTCGGTTGTAACGCGCGCTGCTAAGGAGCGATACAAAGAAAAGAGGAGGGAAGAGAGACGTATCTTCAGAGATGTATGGTGACAGGAATGAGGCCCGAAATTTTTTCAAAAAAATAAGACGCCTTGCTGATGGTTTTAAAACCGGGGCCTCTTCCTGCAAGGATGAAAACGGGAATATAGTGACAGATGTCCAGAGTACACTGACGTTATGGAGGGAACACTTCTCTAGGCTTCTAAATGGCGAAGCTGACAACAATCCCGCCAATAGAGATGATATTCCGGAAACCCCAATTTCGGATGACAGCGTCGAGGTTCCGCTGCCCGACTATGATGAAGTTCTGACAGCTATAGCTCGGCTTAAAAATAAAAAAGCCGTGGGAGCTGATGGCTTACCTGCTGAGCTGTTTAAGAACGGAGGCGAAGCTCTACTTAAATGCATTCACGAGCTTCTATGCAGAATATGGTCGGAAGAATGCATTCCAAACGATTGTAATCTCAGTGTGCTCTGCCCAATACACAAGAAAGGCGATCCCACTATCTGTGCCAATTACCGTGGGATAAGCCTTCTTAATATAAGGTCCTGTCGAGCGTTTTATGTGAAAGATTGAAGCCCATTGTAAACGAACTGATCGGACCTTATCAGTGTGGCTTCAGACCTGGAAAGTCCACTATCGACCAGATTTTCACGCTACGACAAATCTTGGAGAAGACTCAAGAAAAACAAGTCGACACCCACCATCTTTTTGTAGACTACAAAGCCGCCTTCGACAGCCCAATAAGGAAACACCTGTACTCAACCATGTATGAATTTGGTATTCCTGCAAAACTAATACGACCTTGCAGGATGACACTGAACAACACCAGCAGCGCATTTAAAATCGGGAAGGACCTCTCCCCACCATTTGTTACCAAACGAGGTTTCAGACAAGGTGATTCCTTATCGTGCGACTTTTTCAACCTAATGATGGAAAAGATCATCCGAGCTGCTGATCTGAGACGTAGTGGCACAATATTCTACAAGAGTGTTATGCTGCTTGCGTATGCTGATGACATCGATATCATTGACCATAATACGCGCGAAGTCAGTGCAGCATTTTCCAGATTAGAAAGAGAGTCAAGTCGAAAAGGTCTGGCAGTGAATGCAGATAAGACAAAATACTTGGTGTCAACAAACAAACAGTCCCAGCGTCTTGGAACCCACGTTACCGTTGACAATACCTCCTTCAAGGTTGTGAAGGACTTCGATTATCTGGGATCCAGCATTAACTCAACCAACGACATCAGCATTGAGATCAAGCGAAGAATAACTCTTGCCAACAGGTGTTACTTTGGGCTCAGTAGGCAATTGAGCAGCAGAGCCCTCTCTCGACGAAAGAAAATCACGCTCTATAAATCGCTCATCATGCCCGTCCTACTTTATGCATCACAAACCTGGACGCTGAGCAGTTCAAAGGAAAAGACTTTAGGAGCATTCGAGAGAAAGATTCTTCGTAAGATCTACGGACCAATCTGCGTCAATGGCAAGTGCCGAATACGGTGGAATGGTGAACTGTATGAGGTGTACGCTAACATCGATATAGTCATTCGCATTAAAATCGAGCGACTTCGCTGGCTTGGTCATGTTCAGCGCATGAAAGTCGATGCTCCAGTGAAGAAAATATTCGATTCGGTACCAAGCGGCGGTCAACGCAGAAGAAGATGACCGCATCTTCGTTGGAAAGACCAAGTAGAGGACAACCTGACGAAGCTTGGAATTTTCAACTGGAGCCAGCAAGCGAAACACAGAAATGGTTGGCGCAAATTCTTAGATGAGGCCAAGACCGACATACGGTTGTAGAGCCAACTAAGTAGTAAGTAAGTAAGGTTTAGGATTTAATAAATTGTATCTACTTTAAAATAGTCCATTTGATTTATATAAAGTGCACATAGATAATTGTGAATGTATTTTAAGTAACTTAAAAGATAACCAGCACGTAATAATAATGGGTGATTTTAATCTTCCTAACATAAATTGGATTTATGATGGCGATGAGCATTACTAGCTACCTTTTAATATTACAAGCAATTGTGAGAGTGTAGTTGTTGATAGTTTCGCGGAATTTGATTTGCACCAATTGAATGGTATTTTTAATAATAAGAATAGACTTCTTGATCTTATTTTTGAAGACAGGGAAATAAATGCTTATGTTAGCAGTGTTAATTCAACATTAGTACTTCATACGAACCATCATAATGTACTGAGCCTTACATTCAAATTTTATAGCTATCTTAAGCCAACTCAAATTATTATTTTAATTTTTCCAAAGGTGATTTTTGTAGTATTACTAGTTATTTGAACAATATAGATTGGTTGTCAGTTCTAAACATTGCTGAATTATCAAAAAACTTTAACTATTTTTTGAGTAAGCTCAATGAAGCAATGAATTTTTTCATTCCTAAAGAATATTTTAAAACATCTTCTAAGCCCAAGTGGTTTAATAGTGCTCTAGTAAATCTAAACAACAGGAAGAACAAAGCGTATAAATTCTTTAATAAAAACCTACATAATATGGAGCTTTATGATAAATATCGAAACCTTCAAAAACAATTTGATCATTTGAATAAATTTTTGTATAAAACTTATATACTTCAGGAAAAGTCTAAATTAAAAACTAATAACAGTAAAAGCTTTTGGCAGTTTAAAAATAGTAAAAAAAATCTTCTGGTATTCCAAATACTATTAGTTATCTTGGCAATACTACCTCCGATCTCCCCACAATTTGCAACCTTTTCGCCAAACTTTTTAAATCTGTTTATACCTCTCCCACTTCTAATCCAACCTTAAATAACTTAGAATTAATAGACACTTCGATCAACATAGGAAGTTTTCAGCTAAGTGTGTTGGAAGTTTTTGAAGGTTTGATTCATTTAAACACCGATAAACAGCCTGGAATTGATGGTTTTCCACCAATTCTTTTAAAAAAATGTGCAAAAGCATTAGCTTTTCCTTTTGCTTTAGTTTTTAATCAATCGCTCAAAAATGGTGATTTTCTTTCCGAATGGAAAATTTCATTTATTGTACCAATTCACAAATCAGGGTCCAAGAACGATGTATCGAACTATCGACCAATTTGTAAAATCTCGTCGATTCCCAAATTGTTTGAGAAACTGGTCTACAATAGGCTCACTTTTTTTGTAAAAGAGGCTATATCTCCATTCCAACATGGTTTCGTGACCGGTAAGTCAACTGTTACTAACCTTACTATTTTTTGTAAAATGACTTAAGTCCTATCTAACTGGTCGGACGCAATATGTTCGCATTAACACTGTGCTTTCAGAAGTTATCCGGATTACTTCTGGCGTTCCTCAAGGCAGTCATTTAGGACCTCTTCTGTTTTTATTATATGTTAATGAAATACCTAAAATTCTTACTTTTTCTCAGTGTTTAATGTACGCTGACGACATAAAAATTTTTGCTCGTTTGAAGTTGACATCCGAATGCGCGGATCTTGAGTCAGATGTAAAGAAACTATCTACTTGGTGTCGAGATAACTTATTACCGCTCAATATTGCAAAATGTCAATGTTTGACTTTTCACAGAAACTCTAATCCGTTATTTTACCCGTTTAAGCTTGGCGATATAACTTTATAACGAATAACTGAAATGAAAGATCTAGGGGTAATTCTTGATCATAAGCTCAGTTTTTCTAGGCACATTGATTATATGATCTCTAAAGCCAATTCCATGCTGGGTTTCATTACTAGAAACTCAAAGGAATTTAACGATCCTTTTTCTTTAATTTCATTATATAATGCTTTTGTGAAATCAGTATTAGAATACTGCTGCATTATATGGGATCCTTTTTACGCAGTGCACTCTGATAGAATTGAACGAGTTCAAAGACGTTTCACGAGATTGGCAATCGGACGATTAAATTGGAATATAGAAATGCCGTCATATAAAGTAAGATGTCTACTTCTTGGTATTCTCACTTTGAAGATGCGTCGTAAATATTTTGCCGTCATGTTTGTAAGGGATATTATATGTAGTAGCATTAATTGTCCTGAATTGCTTCTTCAGATTAGTTTTCGCATTCGCTCACGAGATCTTAGAGCACGGAATTTATTTCATATACCATATCGCAGAGTAAACTGCACTTGTAATGAACCAATAACACGTTGTTTAAAACTGGCGAATTCAGTCTGCATACATGTTGATTTCTATCCAGGTTTAAGCAGAGATGCTTTCAAAAATCACTTATGTTCTTATTTGCATAGTATAAGCAATATTTTGAATAACTATTTTTATTAATTTATTGTTAACAGTTAATACTTTAAGTCTAGTAGTCAGTAAGGATACTTTAATCTGTTGATGAATGAATGAATAAATAAATGAATAAAATAAAAAATCCAAGTCAATCCATAGAGTAGTTCTTGACATATCGTGGAGGCCAGTTTGTAAAACATGATTTTTCTGAAAACGCGTTTTAAGATTTGGTTAACGATTGTTTCAAGTGCGTTAATAAAAATATGGGTTTCTTTCGTATGCGATAACTATTTTATGCAATCGTTATCGGCCAAACCGCTTTGGGAACATACATATGATACACATCATTAGCTATCGAAAAATAAATTAAAAAAATAGATTTTTTTGGTCGAGCCTCATGAGAACCTTTCCTTAAAGATAATAATAGTTACGAGAACTTTTTGGGCAATACTTCTTACAGATAGTATGTTAAATTCCCGTTATTTTGACATCAAAACTATTGCGATACATTGAAAGCTAAAGATTTTCTTAGTACAGCGTATTTTAAGGCAAAGTAACCTCAAAATGAGAAAAAAACTATTGAAAATTCAAGTTTTGATTTTGTAAGCCAATATCTCAGCTATTTTCAAATCGGTTTTCCTCAAATTTTCTTTGACTGAAAGTTTAATTAAATCTCTATAGAAAAATATGTACATATATCCACCAATTTTTGTTATACATACATTGTTTTCAAAAGAGGCGTAGATAGCTTTTGGTAGTGGGTGATCCGTAAGAAATATAATAACATTAATATAGTATACTTTTGAATACCTGATTACATGACTGTTTTGTGAGTAGAATGTCATGTTCCACAGCCTTACTTTGTTGAAACGTCAAAAAACGGTAGGTAGGTAAAATAAGTATGGGCTTGTTGAATTGAATCTAAACAACACCGAATTTCTGCAAACTACACATGTCACTATATCTCTAGTAATTGTTGACCGATTAAAAAAATTTAGCACTAAACTAAGTAAATCAAATTTTGATAACTTTCTTTAGAAAAAGAAGAATTTTTGGCAATGCATATACATTTGGATTCATGCTAAACTTAATATTAGAATCAATTCACTATAAGTTGAGATATTTAATAATGTTTCCAAGGCTTTGAGATGGGTCCAGCCAGGCCCGCGGACCCCTGCCCCCCAAAATATATGACACTAATTTTCAACACGCATTTAGAATATTCAATGTTCGATAATGTTAAAAGTGATTTTTGTTTTATTTTTTTTTTTTTTTTAATTTTTCACACCGATTTATATGACAGATCATTTATCCGCAAAAATAAACTCGTTTTGAAAACAAACTCAAAAAACAGTTTCTATCATTAAAATCATCGGCTAGGGCCTGGATTTTTTTTTTTTTTTTTGAAAATTAATTTTGTTTTTATATTTTAAATAAAGTAATACAGCTTACAAAAAAATTATGGTGAAAAAATTTCCTAAATATCTCTAACCACTCAAAAGCTATAAATATATATATAAAAACCATTTCACTGCATCTTTTTATTTTATTAATATACCCAGTGAAAAAAGTATCAACCAAAGATAAACCGTGGAGCGCTCCTTTACGAGTAATAGAGTACTCTCCATTGCTTCGAAGCCTTTGTATTTTGTACTCCATTTTTGCATTGCGTGTCACTGGACACTCCCTTTTACATCCTAAACGAGCAGTTATGGAGAGCTCCAATGATACTCTTTTGCGAGTAATGAAGGAGTACTCTTCTTGCCCTCCCAAATGAGCAATAAAAGAGAACTCGCTTTTTCCTCTAAAGTGATCAATAAAGGAGGACTTACCTTTTCCTCCAAAGTTATCAATAATGGAGTACACTTTTTAATATATTTAATGAGCAATAAAGGAGCAATACAAATAAAAAAATTTCATATGGAAATCGATAGATGAAAAATTATTAATAACACAGTTTAAATTATGATTCCTGCGGTAAAAAGGGGCTTTTAATTTTCGGAAAGCATCTCTCATTGGCTTTTTAAAATCTATAATCTTAATATATAAAAGGCAAGCACGCTGCTCCGTGCCCAATATTTCTCAAACTGTTTAGCCCGAAAGTATGCACATTTTAATACATAAAAGGCAAACATGCTGCTCCGCACACAGTATTTCTCAAACTGTAATCATTTTTTGAGAGTAAAATACTTTTACAAGACATACTCTCCTCAAAGATGTTAAGCCTGAAAGTATGCAAAGAATATATATTTGATACTTATCAGTGACAATATTAAGTTTTGACAATAGTACGTTTTTGATCTATCTACCTTTTTAACACTGCTTTAATACATAAAGTGTTATTTAAAGTGGTACATTAGTATTTTTCATGTTCAAAAATCAATTGAATAAAAAATCAAGCTTTAAAAAGAGAAAAAAGTGCCTTCGGCAAATGGCTCTAAAAAGGAAGTATGCGGAGGTCCTACGACAGGCTTCCATACTAGTAAAAAACATAATATTTAATATTAAGAAAAATGTGTAAACTCAATTAAATTTGTATTAAATTTGCCCAAAAATAAAGTGTTTAGCCACTGCATTATAGAGATTTTATTTTTAAAACCATCCCAATTAATTATGAATATTACACTTTTGCTAAAAATGTGACAGAACTTTGTTCAAGGGAGTTCTTTTAAAGTTCTCTTTGATGCAAGATATACCATATAATCAGAAAATTAATCAAAACAAATTTTATTAAAGTACATTTATTAAATCTTACCTTGAGTTTTATCGCAAGCCTTTTGATTGAAAAAAATGCAAATAAAATAAATATATTAATGAAAAAAATTTAAACATTTGACGCCGAACATTTGTGCTACTACGATAAAAGAAAATAAAACAAAAAAAAAATCGATAAAAAATTTAAAAATAATAAAAATAGTATAAAAATCTCCTTTATAGCTGCAAATGTAACAATAAAGTAGGAATCGCACATAGCTCTCTTGAATGAATAAAAAAATGTTCTTTATAAGTTTAAATAGAGTATGAAAGAAGAGTTTCTTTATTTGTTCCTTTATAGCTTGAAATTTTGCTAATACACTTCTCGAACATATACGACATGATTAAAAGTAAAAAAAATTTTCGTGCCACAGCAAAACGTTGGGGTCGAAAGGGTTTAAAATATTGATACATTAATAATATTTTAAAAGAATTTATTTGATTTGATGAAATTACTTTAAGTAAAGGCAAACATTTTACTTTTTCTTTGGTAAAATCCATAAAGTTTTCATAAAAAATATATTAGAAATTGTGTTTTTATTTTATTCGAAAAGCAAAAGCCTTCTTTAATTACTTTACATTTTTTCCATTTGAACATTCCTCCAATAAATATCTGCCTCTCAAACGAATATGTCAGCAATCTAGAACGTGCATAAATCTCACTCTTAATCTACACTTAAGTGAGGCAAATTTCATTCTGTCAAGGATATAATAACGTATATCCTTGAATTAATAAGCAATTCATATATCATTAAAGATACAAGCACGTAGACAGAATGTAATGAATAATTGGTGGAAATTAATCCTGCGGACTCAAATGCGAAATATATATCTGTGAAAATGCCAAACGCACACACATAGATAAAGGCAAGTACAAAAATTAAAATAGGAAAAAAATGCAAGCAAACCAAAAACTTTGAATATAAGAAACTACAGGGGGTGGGAAAAAAACTCATAAATTAAATCGTAAGTGCAAAATTATGTTAGAAAAAAATAAGAAGAAAAGAATATCTAACAACATGGTTGTTGACAATAATGATAACAACAGCAAAAGTGGAAATTGGAAAAATAATAAAATAGAACAAAACTCACACCAAGTGAAAAGCCAAACTTTGACACATCGTATATTCTTGTTGTTCACAAGTAAGATAAAAAAAACCAAGGAAAAGAAAACAAAACAAACCAAAATGACAGCAAACTGAAAACAAAATAACTGTAGCTGATGTTGCGTGAATAAACACTACAACGGAAATAAGATAAAAACATTTATTATATGGCTTTGAAAGAGTGTAAATGCGAAGAAATAATAAAAAAATAAAGAAAGAAAAGACAGAAAAGAAAAGGAAGAACAAACTAAACAATGCCAATTTATCATTTCCGTTTTATAGTACTAAGCGACAAGCGATGTAATTTTCTCACTGACACCGGAATGTGTAATTTTGTGTTCAACAAAAGAAAGAAATGATGGCTAAATGACAGCTAAAGAGAGAGGACTGAAGGAACAAAAAACAAGTTTTTAACTTTAAAAGAAATGGAGTGTATAAATGGGGTACTTTGGGAAAATAAATCTAGCGATCTATGATTATAGTTTTAGATGTTGAATTTTAAATTGAGCACAATAGATAGCTCATGATTTACATTCTGTCAAAAAAGTACAAGGAATTGATAGCATAAAAAGTCCGCTTAAAGCAATTGTTAAAATTTTTGCCAGAAAATCAGACCATAAACAAGCAATATTATCACAGCAGTATGCGGCGTTTGAGAGAGCAAAGACGCCAAAAAAGGCCAAATTCGTGGAAAGAAAACTCAAGAATTTTGCACCACGATAACGTTCCATCTCAACAGACTATTATAGTATTTATATTATTTTTCTCTATACATATACTAGGGCGGGTCAATTTGTATGGACGAATTTTTTGGAGGTCTGGCTCAGCGAAATTCGTAAAATACATGTAATTTCAAGACTTTTTCTCCACTACAGCATATACAAATTCTGAAAAAAAGCTGTGCGGACTTTCGTAAATAGATTTTGTTCTCAATTATAAAATATGAATGTATGAATGTATGTGTATGAATCTATTTACGAAAGTCCGCACAGCTTTTTTTCAGAATTTGTATATGCTGTAGTGGAGAAAAAGTCTTGAAATTACATGTATTTTACGAATTTCGCTGAGCCAGAATTTGACCAACCCTAATATATACTCTATATTTGTTGAGTTTTTGGAGTATATTATATATATATATATATATCTATATATATAAAAGAAAGTGTCCGAATGCGATGTAATCCCATAACTCGAGATCGGCCGAGCCGATTTTGATGATTTATACTTTGTTGGAAAGGTATTTTTTCAGTTCGGGTTTTAAAAAAAAAAAAAGAAAAAAAAATCGAAAAAAGTGTAAAAAAATCAAAATTTCAAAATGTTTTATTTTTATCAAGGGCCTTCTATGCGATTCTCATACTCGCAAGGCACCTGCCATTCTTTGGAATTTACAAAGGACAGCAAAGCTAGCCTATATAAGGAGAAGGCAAATACTCTGATTATGGACATCACAGTGCAAGCATTAAAATAAAAGCGTTAAAATAAATAAAAGAAAGTGTTGGAAAGGTATTTTTTCAGTTCGGGTTTTAAAAAAAAAAAAAAATAAATCAAAAAAAGTGTAAAAAAATCAAAATTTCAAAATGTTTTATTTTTATTGTTTGGAATAGTACTGCTAAGCAGCCAGGATCTCCCAAAAATAATTTTACTCCCCCTTCTTAATAACTTGCATATACATGTAAGTATTTCATTTGCTGTTATTAGTTAATCTCACACACAACATACTCTCTGCTTTGATACAAGTCGTTTATTTGAAATTTTTGTTGTCTCTTTTGCCTGAGGTGGTTTTCTTTTTGTTTTGTTTTCTACAAATATTGTGCCATCATAAAGTTAAATGTAAGAATTAAATATTATTAATGCAATAAAATAAAGAATTGTTGCAAGAAAATAAAGAAACTTAGAGGAACTTTGTTTTTGTTGTGTTGTCTACAAATATTATCTGTTATCGATCAATATTGAAGCCAGTTTTGTTTCATGTGTTGTGGCGCTGTCCACGTTGTCTAAAAAACTGTTGATATTGACGTTGTTGTCCATTTTACATGGATTTTACGTTTCGTTTCCCCTCTATTTTATTCATATGTCTAATGTGGCATTTAATTCAGTTGCTCAGTTTCTTCATTCGTTGCTGTTTCACCGTCCATATTGCACTTTGCGAATTCGTGTTTTGTTCGATCGAATAACGTTTGCTGGCCATTACGGATTACAGACTCGGATTTCTTCATTACAATTAAGAAAACTTTTTATTTAAGAATATAATTTATTTTATCTCATTCTAATGCAACCCAATAAGACTTTGCAACGGAACAAATTTTCAGTGAAAATAAAATTTCAAGGCAAAACAACGTTTGCCGGGTCAGCTAGTATATATATATATATATAAAATATACTCCAAAAACTCAACAAATACCATCGAACAACCACTTCAATCAGCTGATATGGCTCCGGCCGACAAAAAATACACATTACCACTTCGAGGTACCCATTTGCGACAATAGAAGACATAAAAGAAAATTCGCGGTGAGAACTAAAGCTGATTCCTGAAAATGTGTTTAAAAAACAAACTGACAGATAAACAGAAATGAAGTAACCGTAGTGGAAATCACACCGCTAACTATAGAGGCTGTCCTATTTATGCCAACATAAAATCTTAACTTGCCCAACGATAAACAGTTGTCCAAAGGCGAGTAGTTCTTTCTAATTCAAATGTATTTCACAGAGAACCCACTACCACCACAATCTCAGCAAAAGCATGATGCAAGAGTTGATCAAATCTCAAAATCAACTTTTACAAGTTCTTGCTTACCAAATTAAATTTAGTTAGAATTTGTCACTGGAACGCAAATGGCATCAGCCAACATAAACTTGAAAATAAAAGTTTTTTAAGTGCCAGTGATATTGTTATCATACTAATATCCGAAACTCACTTTACAAATAAGAATCATTTATCGCGATTAGCAAATCCCAAAGGAAACGAACTTTTTCTGTCTTAATAAATAAAAAAAATAGATTTTATATCCCACCAAAGATACCTGGTCTCATGGATTTTGCAATTTGTAAGAACATTGATCGGCAATCAATGCATAGCCAATAGGGTATGCAACTATTCGACGCTAAAATCCGGTCTCGAATTGTACAATTTGTACAAAATTGGTTTTCGAATTATCAACCACCGGAAAAACCATATTTTTTTCAAAATCGAACAAATTTTTAACTTTTTTACCTACATATGATATATTTAGTTTTTATTTAGCAAAAATAACAATTCATTTTTAAAATATACATAAAGGTACTTATTAGATGGGTTCAGGCCTCCATACATTTTGTCATTATATTTCGGAACCTACCTGCATGGGCAGAATATGAGTGCTGGATGTCATAATAATATGTGGGTCAAAAACAAATTGAAAAATTCAAAAAACTGGAAGAGCGCCGCTATAAAACGCGATTTTAAAGAACTAATTTTTAATTTTTATAAATATTGAAGCGGTACAAAAACTATTTTTTCCAACATATTTTTATGTAAAATTGTTTTCTGAACTCAAATATGTCAATGGATTTTTCAAACAATTAATCTTTGGCCTTAAAACCCTTAGCAATTCAAGAGTTTTCGTGTTTTTTTATTGATTTTTAACTTTGAACCGTACATTTGACGAGATTTTGCAACTTTTGCAAAAAATAGGAATACACGATTATGGACTGTTTTATGTAGTTTATTGTAAAAAAAAACAGCAAACTTGGGCTATTGTTTTTCCTACAATTAGGTTTTTTGTTACACCATATTAACAAAAAGTTTTTTTTTAATAAATTTTTTTGTCCCCTTGTCTTATTTTGTATATCCTCTTTATAATGTTGCAAGGAAAAACCTTCTGCTGATTTTCAATCACTTGCAGAGCCAACTTTAATTAAGGAATTTGAAGCTATATACGCAAAAGTTAACTCCAACAGAAACAACCAATTATTCCTTATGGAAGGCAAGTAAAAACATAATAATTTCAAAAGAATGTGTAGCGCCCTACGTGCAAAAAATTGGAGATGGGCGAGGAGTGATGAAGGAAAAGCATTTGCCTATACTGAGCACTTAAAATCTGTATTTCAGCCAAATCTAACCAGTAACAATTTTGAGATTCCTTGCCTACTTGTATACTCAAGCGAGGGAAAGCCCACTAAAAGTGAAAGTCGAAGATATTGACGGAATTATTAAAACACAACTTAATACTAAGAAAGCACCAGGATATGATCTTATGATTCCAAAAATGATAAAAGAGTCTTCAAGTATTGCTATCAAAATATTATCACATATAATTAATGCAATATTGAGGGTTGGCTATTTCCCAATGTCTTGGAAAGTTTCACAGATAACTATGATCCCCAAACTTGGAAAAGACCCAACCCAAACATCCTCTTACAGACAAATAAGTACTAAACTATTTGAAAAGTTACTGCTAACAAAGTTACGGTCACATATGGAACAAACAATAATTTTCCCAAGCCACCAATTCGGCTTTCGAAAAAAACATGGTACTACAGAGCAAGTGCATCGTATTACAAATGAAATAAGGAAAGCCTTTGAAAAAAACAAATACTGTTCTACGACTTTCTTAGATGTTGCTCAGGCATTTGATGGTGTCTGGCATGATGGTTTGATATACAAAATAAAAATTTTGTTACCTGTTTAAAAAGTTTAGAGTAAAATGTAAAAACTTTGTTACATCTAATTTTCCAATTTCAGCTGGAGTTCAAGGTAGCGTCCTGGGTCTAGTAATATACCTTATATTTACAGGGGATCTACTAACTAGCAATCGATTGGGCACTCCAACATTTGCTGATGATACAGCTATTTTAAGCACCCATTCAAACCCTATAGTTGCATCCAAGGACCTAAATGAACATCTAGAAACCGCTGGAAACATGGTAAGCGCTGCAAATTAACTTACTTGTTAATTTTGTTGTAGCTCTAAGCTAAATATCTCCATTTTTCTTCTTTTCTTTTTTTTTTTTGCATTCCCGATAATATTTAGAATCGCCCAAGGTCACATGCACTTGATCCAGAAGACAAGAACCGCTATTTTAAAAAATTGTTCTTCAAGCCTATTGTAAATGCTTTCCTTTCCAACCTGAATAAACTGCTAAGATTTATAGAAATTAAGCTATTCGATATTCATTTTTGTTAAACTGCAATGATTGTAATAAAAAAAAAGTGTTTGGCACTCGGCAGAAGCAGTGTTTTTCACAGTTTGAAATATTTAATAGTTTTATAAAATGAGCTTTGCATTCAAACCAAAGCTTAGCTCTTCATATGTTCACAACGCCAACTAGATGTGAAATATAAATGTTGACCTGACCTTCTTAGTCCATTAATGTCGACGCACAGTGGGCTTTTTTCGATTTTAGGAAGACATTTGCGTTATCTCAGAAGCTATCAAAGCTAGGGTTATTGTACAAATGAGTTTTAGTATAAATTAAGTAATAGCACAAAAAATTAGAATTCTAGGTAAACTACATCGCCTACCTCCCATACAAACCATAATTTTTTTTTTAATAAAAAAACCTGCATAAAATTGCTAATTTGTGTTTTTAAAGTTTAAATTTAATTTATTTAACTTTACTTAAACGTCATGCTAAAAATATTTCAAATATTGTAGGATAACTTTTAGATATATCTCATATAAAACAATATCACCAAATTAACGAAGTTTAAAAAAAAATTTAAAAAATAGTTGCTAAAACTAAATTAGGTCACAAATTGTTTTTTTAGAAATTATGAATTCTATTTTATTTTTCTTTAAATTTAAGAGCATCTACAAATTTTCTTGGAAATCAGTGCATTTTAAGGCAAAATATGATTTTAAAGCGTTTTTTTAAATGAAGTGTTTTTCCTTCTGCGCAACTTTGCGCACTCAATTTTTTAAGAAACATAAGGCAGATATCGTCTTTATTATGAAAGTATAATTATTCGATTGTAATTAGGTGGAACTATTTAGATTTTTTCCACTAAATTTAAGTAAAATAAAAACTGCTTAATAAATATAGAGACATGTTCCAACGTTTTTTCTAATTCCTTATTTTTTAATTTTTTTTTAACTTGTTACAAATTGGTTATTAACAAATGTTAATTAAGTTAATAAAAATTGCCAAAAACAACCAAATTTAAATATATGCTTTCTCTTCTAAATAATAAATGTTTCGAATTGCCTTACTTTTTTAGCTTGGAATGCGCTACTTTTTGTTCGAAAAAAGCTTCAATTTTCAAAAATCCAATAAAAATATCGGAAGAGAGCATCAATTCTATAATATCATTTCCATAATATTTCGTCAATTATCCGTCGAAAATAAAATACATTCTTGTTTAATTTCATGTAAGTCATACGACGCACAGTGTAACGAGGTGGACAAAAATAGGTATGGAAAAACAAGTCATAAATTTGTAAAAGTAAGTATGCAAATTTATAGTTAGAAGTCTTAATTATTTGAGTCTTTAAGGATTCTTTTATATCTTTCCATTTGTTGTAGTTATGGTCTTTATACCCTGCCTTAAAAATTGTACGAAATTTTAGTTTTTATAGTTTTCAAAATCTCAAAAGAGAGGTATTTGGTTCTCTCAGTTCCTCAGGAATGTAATTGGAAAAATATCTTCAATTCCATTACAGGAATTGTAATTGGTAATTGAACACCTCAATTCCTCAGGAATAGATTTGGAAAAAATCGTCAATTCCATTACAGGAATTGCAATTGGTAATTGAACATCTCAATTCCTTGTAATGGAATTGCAAAAGAATTCTCAATTCCATTACAGGAATTGTAATTGGTAATTGAACATTTCATTTTTTCATAAATTGAATTGGAAAAAATCGTCAACTCTATCACAAGAATTGTAGTTTGAATTCAAAATTTCAATTACTTTTTCATTAACTCAAAACTACTTAATTTTGTTTTGACTTTATTTAACTTTAGTTGACTCCAACTGTCGGTTAATGAAATATTTACAAGTAAATGTAATATCGAAGATACCAAATTTTTAATTTAATGCCACATTATGAGTTAGAACAAAAGATATAGCTGCTACGCTACCTGGTTCAATTCCGCCGACTTTTTGCAAGGTGCTTGGTACACAACTTCTATACCCCTGTACAAAATTTCATTAATCTATTATTAAAGCGATGCTTTCCAAGTCTATTCCTAAGGTATAGAGGCGTTCAATTACCAAGTACAATTCCCGTAATAGAATTGACAACTTTTCTAATTCCATTCCGTGGAATTGAGGTGTTTAATTACCAATTACAAATCCTGTAATGGAATTGACAATTTTTTTCCAATTTCATTCCTGAGGAATTGAGATGTCCAATTACCAATTACAATTCCTGTTATGTAATTGAGAAGTTTTTCTAATTATATTGCTGAGGAATTTATATGTACTTGTAATTCCAAGGAATTGGAATTGAGGTGGAAATCATTACAACCCATCTCTGGTTACACTGTGCGACGCCATCTACTACGTGAAAAAATCGTCATCCAAACACTGAAAAAACAGAAAATTTTTTTTTAAAACTATATATGTATGGTGATGGGTAGTCCTTGGGCCTATGTATATTATGGTGGGTCGATTTGATGAAATTATGTTTGAATAGTTTTTCCCAGTTAGAGGACAAAAAAATAATTCCATGGGTATATATTTTATTTATTTATTTATTTATTTGGCCAAGCAAGACAATATACTTATTCTAACAGGTTGTTTTTTATTTATTTTTTTTTCCTCACCCCTTTCCTTGTTTTGGTGTACAAAGACATGCTAATCGAAGTGGGCGTAATCTGCCCACATGAGTGACATGAATTCAAAAACACGTCAAAAGGAAAAGGAGAGAGGAAAATAAAAGAAAAAACAGAAGGAATTTACACACTAACATATTTTACACAAAGTAGTAGGAAATATGACTATAAAACTACTGTGCTATCTTATAATTAATAGGGAACAGTTAAAGACGCATTGATAGTGATTGGTGATAAAGATAGATGCTTAGGGTGATAAAGATAGACGCTTGAATATGTATTTAGACATAGGTGGTATGTAGTGCTCGCTGATAGTATTAAATATCATACAATATCTGTTAACTGGTTCGTTGAAAGCGTACGTGGTGTGGTGCTGTGATTCACTCAGAAATCTTGTATGCCTAGTTCTCCTAATTGGGTCATTAATTGTTACTTTGCTGGAAATATATTCGCTGTCAATGTTTCGGGCAGTGACATCAAATATAAAACATGAACAGAGTAGCGATCTTCTTGTTGACAACGGTATTAAGTTAATGGCTTTCAGTCTGCGAACATATGGTCGCAGGTTTCTATAGTCCCGAGGGTTGTACGTGTCTCTCAAGGCAAAAAGTAAGAATTGTTTTTGGATAGATTCTAGGATAGGGATAGGGTTTTAGTTACACAGACGTTCTTGAATTCATTTGCGCTTCTTTCAATGAATCCGAGAAGCTGGTTTGCCCTGGATGTAATATGATCGAGGTGAAGATTAAAGCGCAGCCTAGAATCTAGGATAACCCCAAGATCTGTAATGTGATTGATCCTTTTTAGTTCAACCCCATTAGCTCAAAACTACTGTAAGCCATTTCTTTTTTACGGCAATAACTTATAGCATAGCATTTATTTTCATTTAGAGAAAGCTTATTTTGATTACACCAATTTTCAAGGGATACAAGTTTATTCTGTAAGAAAACTGTATCCACATCAGATTTAATGACATAATACATTTTTAAGTCGTCTGCGTATAAGAGACGTGGAATATCATACAAAACTTCAGATATATCTGCAGTAAATATGTTAAAGAGGAGTGGACCAAGGTGACTTCCTTGAGGTACGCCTGATGAGATAATAATCTTATGAGATAGAGTACCCTGAAATTTAACATGCTGGGATCTTCCACTAAGATAGGACATAAACCATTTCAACAAAGAACCTGATATACCGTATGAGAATTCGTATGAGAATTTTTCTAATTTTTTAGGTAAGATAACGTAATCAACTCGATCAAATGCTTAACCTAAATCGGTATATATAGCATCTATCTGATGATCTTTTTCCATATTGTTAAGAACATCTGCTACCAGTATTGTGAGGTTTGTAGTGGTTGCTCGTCCTTTACGGAATCCGTGTTGTTGTTCATTTAAGTGTGGATTAACTATTTCAGTGAGCTTGGAACATATTATTTTTTCAAAAAGCTTAGGACTAGTTAACAATAATTCAATACCTCTGTAGTTTTCGATCGCTCTCTTATAGCTATTCTTATAAATTGGTGTAAGATCAGATGACTTCGTAAAAGATGGAAAAACACCTATTTGCAAAGACTTATTAAAAATAATATGTTATGGTGTAATTAATTGAGCTAGGCACTGAACGAAGAGAATTGGTGGAATAAGGTCAGGACCGGGAGACTTGTAGGGATCTAATTCATTTATAGAATTAATTATGTCCTCTTGTGTAATATTGACTGTGCAAACCAAAAATTTTTAGGGTCATTAATTTTTTAGGGTAAAATTTATATGCTTCTTCAGACTTTTTTGAAAACTCTTTAGACAGCTCTGCATATCTTGCCTTTACTTCATCACTTACAATGTCGGTGTTTTTAATGAGTTTGTAGAGACTAATTCTTTGATTTCTGAGTTGCCTAAGATTGGGATCAAGCCGCGCTTCAGATAGTTTGTTTTTTTATTTTTGGAACAAAAGTACGGAAAAGATACTCTGATAGAAAAACGAAACAGCATCGTCCAAATCCAAGACTAATAGTTGGTCCCAGTTAAAATAATACAGTTCATTTCTTATATTATTATAATCAGCGTTAAGAAAATCATACACTACAGAATTATTAAAGGATTGTCTAAAAGTTATACGGGAAGAAAGTAATTGAACTGTAAATGCAGTGTGGTGAAGGGTATTTGAAAATAAATGCTCTACTTCACAGGTTGGAGCGACGTTGACTTCGTCGTATGAGTTAGTAAGAACTAAATCTAACCACCGTCCATTCTGGTTAGGGATGGGAGCTACTTGCAGACAATCGTTACTATAAAATGTGCTAAGTAAATTAAAGTCGACCGCATTAGTAAGATTAATTGGAAGGAGGTGTTTGTCATTATCATCGGTAATAAAAGAAATATTGGGACGGTTAAAGTCTCCCAATATAATTATTTTATTTTCTTCGTTTAAGGTGGCTGTAATTGAAATTATAGTTTCACATAACTCATTGTATGAACTTTCTTTTGAGTTGGGAGGAATATATAGTGCACCAATATATATATATAACCATTTAGATCTAGTATTATTCTTATTATTCGGAGTTCAAGGCAATTATGAGAGGATGTTGCAATTATCTCACTAGTCAAGGCATTGTGTGTGGCGATCAAAATTCCCCCACCACGAGAAAGACCTGTTTTTGTATAATCTCTATCATAACGGTATATTGTCCAATTACAATCAAGAATTTCCTCCTTTTTGAATGTATCATTTAACCGTAAAGACAAGAACATTGAAGTGACAAGATTTAGCATCAACAAAAAGTTTGCTAAGTTTACCTCTCATACCACGACAGTTATGGTAAAATAAGTTAAAAAAAACCTTAACGGATTAGGCTGGTTTTGGGAGATAGGAGTCGTAATAGCATGAGGGCTAGGAGCAGTAGTAGTTTTTTGTATTAGTTTGAGATCTTTGTAGGTGCCAAATCCGTTTTCAATGTGTATGCGATGCGAATGCAGAGAGATAATTTTCACATCTTTTGGGGATAACTTGAAGCTTTCGTGGTAATTTATTAAAATTTTCTTCAAATCTTCTGGCTCCGTTGGAAGACCTTCTTGATGTATCGAAACAATAACACTTGTTTTAGTTATACAATCTATACAAATAGAATCCGATTTGTTATACAGGTATGCCAGGTACAAGCGGACATTATCATATAAACGCCGGTCACGAAGACGAGACATGATAAATCGGCCTTCACTACTTATGTCAGAAATAATTTGTTGTTTGACTGACCATTGTCAGTCAGATTTTTGTTAATATCACTCGGGGGGGGGGGGGGGGGGGTAGAAGAGGATCAATAAAAGATGGTGGTGAGACGAAGGGTGCATCTGAAGAGGATGTTGCAGTCGATATTGGTTGATTTGTGGTAGATGGAATGGTTGAGGTTGTTGAAGTGGGCATCTGAGGATTAGCTTGGGTTGTAGATGTTGATGGAGCATGTGATTGTGAAGGGTTAAGAACGTGAGACCGAATAAAATTAGGATAGCTTTTATTGGTATTTAAGTTATTGGTAGGTGGGGTTGGAATTTGTAAAGGCTTAGAATCGGGGTTAAGGTTAAAAGAAACGCGTTTATTAACACATTATATCCATTAAATAAAACGTACCTCTTTTTCACGTTCTTGTAATTTTCCAACAATTTTGTACTAGAGCTCCCTAATGGTTCGTTTTTTTTTAAAAAAAATCTAATACCAAACAAATTCCATAGATCATGAAACCATATTTTGCAAAATTTTAACGAAATCGTTCGGTCGAAAAAAAATGTAACAGCACTGTTAATATAGCACTGTATTCAAATGTACACTAGCGGTCAAAAAACTTACTTACTCACTTAGTTGGCGCTACAACCGTATGTCGGTCTTGGCCTCATCTAAGAATTTGCGCCAGCCATTTCTGTCTTTCGCTTGCTGGCGCCAGTTGAAAATTCCAAGCTTCGTCAGGTTGTCCTCTGCTTGGTCTTTCCAACGAAGATGCGGTCGTCCTCTTCTGCGTTGACCGCCGCTGGGTACCGAATCAAATGTTTTCTTCACTGGAGCATCGTCTTTCATGCGCTGAACATGACCAAGCCAGCGAAGTCGCTCGATTTTAACGCGATTGACTATGTCGATGTCAGCGTACACCTCATACAGTTCACCATTCCACCGTATTCGGTACTCGCCATTGACGCAGATTGGTCCGTAGATCTTACGAAGAATCTTTCTTTCGAATGCTCTTAAAGTCTTTTCCTTTAAACTGCTCAGCGTCCAGGTTTGTGATGCATAAAGTAGGACGGGCATGATGAGCGATTTATAGAGCGTGATTTTCGTTTGTCGAGAGAGGGCTCTGCTTCTCAATTGCTTGCTGAGCCCAAGGTAACACCTGTTGGCAAGAGTTATTCTTCGTTTGATCTCAATGCTGATGTCGTTGGTTGAGTTTATGCTGGATCCCAGATAAACGAAGTCCTTCACAACCTTGAAGGAGGTATTGTCAACGGTAACGTGGGTTCCAAGACGCTGGGACTGTTTGTTTGTTGACACCAAGTATTTTGTCTTATCTGCATTCACTGCCAGACCTATTCGACTTGACTCTCTTTCTAATCTGGAAAATGCTGCACTGATTTCGCACGTATTATGGCCAATGATATCGATGCCATCAGCATACGCAAGCAGCATAGCACTCTTGTAGAATATTGTGCCACTACGTCTCAGATCAGCAGCTCGGATGATCTTTTCCATCATTAGGTTGAAAAATTCGCACGATAAGGAATCACCTTGTCTGAAACCTCGTTTGGTACTAAATGGTGGTGAGAGGGCCTTCCCGATTTTAACTGCGCTACTGATGTTGCTCAGTGTCATCCTGCAAAGTCGTATTAGTTTTGCAAGAATACCAAATTCATACATGGTGGAAAACAGGTGCTTCCTTATTGGGCTGTCGAAGGCGGCTTTGTAGTCGACAAAAAGATGGTGGGTGTCGACTTGTTTTTCTTGAGTCTTCTCCAAGAATTGTCGTAGCGTGAAAATCTGGTCGATGGTGGACTTTCCAGGTCTGAAGCCACACTGATAAGGTCCGATCAGTTCGTTTACAATGGGCTTCAATCTTTCACATAAAACGCTCGACAGGACCTTATATGCGATATTAAGAAGGCTTATCCCACGGTAATTGGCACAGATAGTGGGATCGCCTTTCTCGTGGATTGGGCAGAGCACACTGAGATTCCAATCGTTCGGAATGCATTCTTCCGATCATATTCTGCATAGAAGCTCGTGAATGCATTTAAGTAGAGCCTCGCCTCCTTTCTTAAACAGCTCAGCAGGTAAGCCATCAGCACCCGCGGCTTTGTTTCCGAGCTATAGCTGTCAGAACTTCACCATAGCGGAACCTCGACGCTGTCATCCGAAATTGGGGTTTCTGGAATATCATCTCTATTGGCGGGATTGTCACAAAAGCGGTCAAAAAAAGCCGAGTTAAAAACACAATAAAATTATAACACATTGTGCCAAAACCATAAATAAACATGAACATCCAAACTTTATAAAAATTCTTAAAGAAGGACATGTTAAGAGTCCATCGCACGTGATTTGACATTTCAAGGTCATCAAAATTTTTTCAACTTAAAAGTTGAAGTGTTCGAATTTTGTTGCGCCGATATTAATTGCATTTTTACGACCATTTGGCCTATTGGAAACGAAAAATAAAATTTACTTTTTTTCAATAGAATTTGAAGTAAAATAAGGCAAAGTTATTATAAACTGATAGCAAATTTGTACTGAACTGAAGCAAATACTTGCTAAGCAAATAGCAACTTTTTGCTTAACTCAACCAAATATTTGCTAGGTTTAGCAAATATAAGTATTAGCAAATAAATATTGTTAGCTCAAATATCAAATTTTTACTTCATATAGATTTTAGCAAAAACTAATAAAAATTTTCAATTCCAATTTATTAAATATTTGCTTGAACTAAGTCGAACTCAAGCAAATATTTGCCAAGTTATTATAAACTCAAAAAGCAAATTTCTACTTAATTCAAGCAAATATTTTCTAAGTTATTTTAAGCTCAAATAGCAAATTTTTACTTAACTCAACCAAATATTTGCTAGGTTATTATAAGCTTAAATAGCAAAGTTTTACAAAGCTCAAGCAAATATTTGCTAAGCTATTATGAGCTCAAATAGCAAATTTTTACTAAACTCAAGCAAATATTTTCTAAGTTTTTGTAAGCTCAAATAGCAAATTTTTACTTAACTCAACCAAATATTTGCTAGCATATTATAAGCTCAAATGGCAAATTTTTACTAAATTCAAGCAAATTTCTTCTTAACACATGAGCACACGTTTATTCTTAATGAAGAAAATTAGGCGACGATGGATTAACAGCTGCGACGGTCGAATGGATAAGCTCATGCACTTTAATCACGCGGCCGAGGTTCTAGTCTACGGATAATGGTGATTTTTCAATTGAATTTAAAGTTAATAATTATTTCACTTCAAAAATATGCTAGATTTCAGCAAAACCTAATCAAAATTTGCAATTCCAATTTATAATAGCTTGGCAAATATTTGCTTGATTCAAGTAGAAATTTGCTTTTGCAGTTTATAATAACTAAGCAAAATTTTGATTAAATTCAAGCAAATTATAAATGGGAATTGCAAATTTTGATTAGTTTTTTCTAAGTTATTTTGAATTTAAGCAAAATTTTGCTAAGTCATTGTAGCTTACCAGGATTTTGGTTTTATTTAGATATATAATTTATTTTATAATACATATATTTATATGAAAATATTTAGCAATATGTTTTGTTAAAAAACGATGAAATTATTTGAAGAATTACAATTATATGAATGACTAGCTGAACCCGGTGTGCTTCGCTACCCCCCTAGTATAAAATAAAATTAAAAGTATTTATATATTTACAAAAATTAATTTAGTTAATTTATTTATTGCAATGCTTCGCCTCTTTTTTTGTTGTAAAACAATTAGAATTCAGCACTGAATTGCATGTCATTTGCTTCATGCTCCCCCTTTTTATTTTTAGACCAATCAAAAAGCAGCAATTACACAATCAGCTGTTTCGCAGTCAGTTGTGGGAGAATGAGAACGGGGTTACCCCACTCTCTATTTTAATTAACACGTATTATAAAATCAGCTGTTTTGAAGACAGTGGTGGAAGAAAGAGAATGGGGCTACCTCACTATTTTTATTAATATGTATTTTAAATTTGTGGTAAAGCCGTTAATAAACGTAGTAAAAAAGTAGGTGTAATAAGTATGTAATAAGTATTACTGAGTCAAAGCTGAACGCTGTGAAAATTTAAGATCGGTTATCAGGTCCAGCCTCCAATATATCGCAAACAAATGGGCGTGCTCTGCCCACTTTTCTTTTGGTACGTATTTCTATTCATGCCAATACCATATATAGCAAATACTGCCGCCGTTGGTCAAAAAATGCCCAAGATATGACGATTTTAAATTTTGGGTTATATAGACGAAGCCACGCCCCTTCGTCCACTCACAACTTTATATAGTCAAGAATTTATTATTTCGTAAGAATATCCTATTGTGAAAATTTAATGACGATCGGTTCAGTAGTTAAGACTATATTGCGATTTTTAATTTTACTAAAAGGGGGCGTGGTCCCACCCACTTTTCTCCTAATTATGCCAATACCATATGTACCAAATAGCATCAACGTAGGTCAAAAAATGCCCAAAATATGGCGATTTAAGTTTTTGGGTTATATGAACAGTGCCACGCCCCTTTGTCCAATAAAAACTTCATATAGCCTATTATTCTTTCCAGAGTCATAGTAAAATGCTGTGAAATTTTAAGGAAGATCGGTCCAAGGGTTTGGCCTCCTATAAAGCACAAACAAACAAACAAACAGACAGACAGACATTCATTTTTATATATATAGATTGAAAGCAGATTAATTATATTTAAAGTAAAATGGGGCGAAAAAGGGGGATTTGCTAAAAAAAAATCTATGGCTACCTTACCTGTAGATAAAAATTATATAAAACTTTAGGTAAATACATATTACAAAAAAAGTATTTTGTATAGCAAACATTGTTAGTGGTATAAGTATGTATCTGAATTTAAAAAGGGGGCGGTGAATTGGGCGTGGTTCATAGTAATATGGCGACGTTAACAGTATTAAGAGCAATATACTACCAAATAAAAAATAATCCGTTTGAAGGAACAAATTTGTACAGAGAACAAAAAGTTTAAAACTTAAATTTGGCGTGAAAAGGGGCGTGAAAGGGGGCGTGGCGTAAGAAATGTTTATTTCTACCTCGCCTGGAGTATAATGTGTATACAATTTGAAGTAAATCTGTTAAAAACTATATGGGAGCCATTACATAATTTTAAAAAAGTGGGCGTAAAAGTGGGCGTGGTCGAAAAAAGTACCCTATTAATCATGCCAGAGTCTCAGTTAAATGCTGTGAAAATTTCAGGAAGATCGGTCCAGAGGTTTGGTCTCCTATAAGGTACAAACAAACAAATAAACAAACACACATTCCATTTTATATATATAATAAGATAGAAGATAAAAATATTTCATATATAAATATTTTTTTTATATTATTTTTAAAATATAATTTGAAAAAGAAATTAAACAAGTACTAATAATTGAGAAAGAGATAGAACATAAATATTACCCAACAATTATTATAAACTAAAATAGCAAATTTTGATTAGTTTTTGCTGAAATCTAGCATAATTTTGAAGTGGCTGGGATTAAAGTGCAAGCTTAGCTTAACCACAATACAAATATAACAAACAGTTTTCTCCGTGAATTCTTGTCCACTTTTTGTCTGGTAGTCATTATTTTATTCATAAAATTCTATGTAAAGTTAAAACTATTGAATGAAGTATATTTATTAAGCTAAGAGATATAGTCTTAAGTAAATCACTTTTAACAATTTGTTTAACTTTTTTTTATGAAGCATAAACATTTTTAAAATGTAAATTGACATGCTAAGCTGTTTGAGCATATTCTTTAAAATATTTAAAACATCACTTTATTAAATCGTTGTTGCATTAAAGGCATACCGTCAACATTAACTACAAACTCCAAAGGTTCATTTTCGCGTTCATTTTTTTTTTTTTCTAAATTCTCCAAAATTCTTGCCCATGGAAAATTAAGTTTTATATCTTTATTAAATGCTTTCATGTTACACGCGCTTTTAACGTTTTTGTAATGAGTCCCTCGTGGCGGTTACTTTTTTTTGGAGCAGTTTAATTATTGTATGTGTCATGAACACAACGCCTAAAAGTGTGTTATGACCAGTGTTGCGAAGAGTGTTGTTCATGAAGAGTGTTTAATTGTTTGTGGTGTGAAATAAAGTGGACAATTTGAATTATAATAAATTTTAGTTTAAGTTGGTGTTAAGTATTGTTTTAATTGTAGAGTTTGCGAACAAAATTTGGTAAACCAGAAGCAATAAAGAGAAAAAGTACTAGGTTATTTTTAATTACAATAAGAAATATGCATACAAAAAGGTGCGCTACACAACAGTCCCAATAACGGCATTAAGGTTGTTGTCTAGCGCATAAGTTTAAAAAAATCGTTTTTTTTTTAATGTGTTTCAAAAATAAAATATATTGAGATTATACTGTAAAAGTTTCATACCAATATTGAAAAATAAAGATGTTATAAGCACATAGTCGAGAACGCCTCTTAATTGCGCGCTGACTGTTTTTTAAACTTTAAAAAGCGTTTTTTGATCGGGACTTAAAAAAATTCGAGCAAGCCTATTGGGCTAAAATAATAATACTAAACGAATCATTTGATAAATTTGAATTTAAAGAAATGGGCCAGCTATTTGGCCACCTTGTTCCTGCGATTTGACGCCATTAGATTATATTCTTTGGAGTTATTTACAAGCGCGTCGGAAGCTAATTTCATCTGGGGGGCAGTAAAAATGGTGGTACAAATTTTTTATTTTAGTTTAAAATAAAAAAAAATATAAATATATATAAAAAATATTAAAATTTCATTAGTTTTAAAAGTTCTTCCAATTTCAATATTAGAAATCATTTTTTAAAGGATCTTTCATATGGTAATATGAAAATATAAGAAATAATTGTTGCTTTTATAAAGCAAGACTAGGTATATCTTTACATGGTTTAAATGCAATAAGGTACAAAAAGTTATATCAATTTTAATTATTCCAAAATGTTTCTTTCTGTCCTTGCGAGAAACAAACTCTTTCACCACCTCCATCGAATTCAATTCTTCGGTTTAATCTTTGTGAATGTGCATACGTGCCGCATGAGTGAGTCGTTTCTGTGTCATAGTTACTCGAAGATACGTTTTAAGTCGTCTTAGTGCACTAAAAGAACGCTCAGATGAAGCTGCTGATGCAGGCACAGCAATAAGTTTTTCAACTTAATTTAATAGTTTTTTTACAGTATCCGAATTTTTCGCAAATTGGGATACAATGCCATTACAATTTCAAGGTGTTTGGCCAGGCAATTGCTTCAGCAAATTCATCTGCAAAAAAGTCATCTGCATAAAGATCTAGTTTTGTTTTTAGATTTTGTTCAGAAGGCACTTTTCTAGAGGTGGGTAACTCAATGCTGTGCTATGGCACTGTGCTGACTCCCTGTAGTGTGCCATGTGTGCTAGCACACTACGTTGACTCACGTAGTGGCACAATAGCACGCAAAGAGCAGAGCTTTGACGAGCTTTTGCGCTTACAGTTACTTTTGTATGCTGTGTTGGGATGAATAGCAGAGTGTTGTGCTAAGCTTCTTCACTGACACTCATTGGCTATCGCTACTGTGCACTGTATTACTTACATTTTGTAAGTTTTTGCTTAGTACAGTTGATTTTGCTTTTACTTTGGTTTACTTGCAATAATTGACAATATGCAATTTGTGATTATTGTAAACAAATCAATAGAAAATGGTGTTAGCACTCTATTTGTTATCGACACTTTTATTAGTGCTTTGTTCGATTGTGGCACAATTGTGCTATCACAGTGTGCTGACACACAAGGGTGCACATGTGCTGGTGAGTTAACACACAAAAAAAAGTGCTATTACCCACCTTTACACTTTTCCGTTGAAGGCTTCGATTACAATATTTTCCAACGATTCCAGAGTGTCAAGATCTGTTTAAATGTACAATAAGATTTACAAAGTGCCAGTTTACACTTGCTTCACTCAACCGACTCACCGAATGTTAAATCAAAGTGAGTCGGTTGAGTGAGGCTGGTGTAAGCATGCAAAAATAAAAAAAGTAAAATATCAACCTGTTTGATCGAATCTAGCCGTTATCTCATTTGAGAGAAGATCTAAAATTTCGAAATAATCTTTTCGTAGCCGGTCATATAATGGCAACTGTACTGAAGGAACCGGATTTGATGTTTCTTCAAAGCGTCGAGGTGGATTTTCATCAGCTAATTCACAGTAGGGGCTTTCGCATGGTGCAAAACATTGGACCAACATGGCAGATTGAACAACATGTAGTACCATGCGTAAGCTAAAACGATAGTCGAAATTTTTGGTTTTTTTCTGCCGATTGTACAATATTGTACAACTATGTAAAATTACTGCTCAATTGTTAGGGCATCTAAAAGTTGCTTAGCTATTAGCCGGATGTGTTCTGCTTGAGAGCTTGCAATTAATGATGTTGCTTTACAAGTTGGATCGTTCGAACGCTCAATCAAATTGTCCCATTAGTTTTCCACCTAACTTATCGCACAACATGTCGTCCAATATGGAAAGCCCCTAAGAACATGTCAAATTTTTACTTACCAGAGTTGCAAAATTAACAAGCATTAAGCTAGATACTTAAGGGTGCTTTTAAACTGAAGTGGTGGGTTTGCCGTAGAAACTCTACATTTTGTTCTATCTTTTTGCAAACACAGAAAAGGAAAATGGTTATCCGCAAGCATGCTTATGAAGAAGAGAGAAAGAAGAGGAAAATATATAATACAAAAATATTATCGTTGTAAAAAAAACTGATATTTTGAATAACTTTTTGAAGTTTTCCTTTTAAATTGTTTATCTAGCTAAAAAAGTGGGGGGCAACTGCCCCCCGCTTCCGACGCCAATGGTTATTTAAGGTCGCTTGTCTACCCCAAAAACCAGAAACAATTCAGCACTTGGACGTCAAAATTCTAAGCGTTATTGTCGAAATACAGCTTTATTTACTGCGAAGAGTGTGTTAAAAATTGCATCCAGATAACGATTCTGCGTATGGCCAGCTTAAAAATTGTCCTTAAAATATAGTTGATTTCATGGATTTTAAAAAACATTTGCCAAAATTTTCTTCAAATCTTCTGGCTCCATTGGAAGACCTTCTTGATGTATCGAAACCATAACACTTGTTTTATTTATACCATCTATACAAATAGAATCCGATTTGTTATACAGGTATGCCAGGTACAAGCGGACATTATCATATAAACGCCGGTCACGAAGACGAGACATGATAAATCGGTCTTCACTACTTATGTCAGCCAGATTTTTTGCTAATTCCACTCGAGGGGGTAGAAGAGGATCAATAAAAGGTGGTGGTGAGACTACGAAGCGTGCATCTGAAGAGGGTGTTGCAGTCGATATTGGTTGATTTGTGGTAGATGGTATGGTTGAGGTTGTTGAAGTGGGCATCTGAGGATTAGCTTGGGTTGCAGATGTTGATGGAGCATTTGATTGTGAAGGGTTAAGAACGTGAGACCGATTAAATTAGGTTAACTTTTATTGGTATTTAAGTTATTGGTAGGTGGGGTTGGAATTTGTAAAGGTCTAGAATCGGGGCTAAGGTTAAAAGAAACGCGTTTATTATCACATTATATCCATTAAATAAAACGTACCTCTTTTTCACGTTTTTGTAATTTTCCAACATTTTTGTAGCAAAAAAAATAATACCAAAAAAATTCCTTAGCTCATAAAACCATATTTTGCAAAATTTTTAGGACTGTATACAAATGTACACTAGCGGTCAAAAAAAGCCGAGTTAATAATAGCACAATAAAATTATAACACATTGTGTCAAAACCATAAATAAGCAAGCACATCCAAACTTTATAAAAATTCTTAAAGAAGAACATGTTAAGAGTCCATCGCACGTGATTTTACCTCTCAAGGTCATCAACATTTTTTCAACCTATTTTTAAAGTTGAAGTGTTCGAATTTTGTTGCGCCGACATTAATTGCATTTTTACAACCATTTGGCCTATTGGAAATGAAAAATAAAATTTACTTTTTTCCAATAGAATTTAAAGTAAAATAAGGCTAAGTTATTATAAACTGATAGCAAATTTGTACTAAACTGAAGCAAATACTTGCTAAGCAAATAGCAAATTTTTACTAAACTCAAGCAAATATTTTCTAAGTTTTTGCTTAGCGTTTTTGTCGAAATACAGCTTTATTTACTGCGAAGAGTGTGTGAAAAATTGCATCCAGATTACGATTCTGCGTATGGACAGCTTAAAAATTGTCTTTAAAATATAGTTGATTTCATGGATTTTAAAAAACATTTGCCTGTGTTTTATTTCAATATAAAGTCTACAAAAAAAAACACCCTCTAAAAAATAGTCGAACAAAAAGTAATAGATTAAATAGTATAAATAATAACAAAAAAAAGTAATAGAGATTATAGTAAAAAAAAATATCTAAAAATTGTAGTAGAAATATGCATACCATACAAAGCCCATCAATAGCATCATACAATACCATCATATCACACCATCATAAATATCACCTTTCCGTACGTAGTAGAAATATCATAGTAGAAAATAATAGAACGAATTGTGGTCGTATAGATAGTAGTATAGATAGTAGCATAAAATAGCAGAGGAAAAAGTAGTAGAAATATTAGTAAAAAACAGTAGTGTGAATGTACTAAACATATCATTCCATACCATACCTTCATTTTATACGTAGGCACTGTTGCCAGATCAGCGGATTTTGATGTCATTTGGCGGGATAAATTATAAAAAATCCGCTGGTGGATTTTTCAACGGATTTTTACTTAGTGTTTATTTGGCTTAAATTTTATTGCTGTAAAGATCATTGAGCACCCTGAACAATATTTTTAAAGCAGTAAAAGAAGATATTTAATCTTTTTTAAAAATTTGTGGTTGTAACCCGGCGTCTCGACAGGCAATAATCCATTGCTTACCATCTGTCAAATTCCATTGCAAGCAATGGCAATATTTCAAGGTTGGGTTTTGTCACGTTACGAAATCAACATATAATTTTATCATTTATTATATAAAATTATTATTTTATAAATTTATTATGCACGCTACTTGATTTTTATAGATATACACATTTAAAATTTTGGAGAAAAATGAAAAATGGCTGTCAAACAAGAAAAAATACAGCTCATTGCTTGGCAATACATGGAAAGCAATATCGCTCGCCATGAATTGCCAACCATGGCAATTGAGTGGTCTCGATTAGCAATAATTGCCAATTGACAGATGGAAAGCAATGAATTATTGCCTGTCGAGACGCCCCGTAACGATGACCATATTTTGAAAATATTATGTCTGTATCGAAAAAAAACCTCTTTAAATGGAATAATGTATCAATACACCTGATTTTTGGTTTGAAAAACTTAAATATAAGGATACATCTGTCAATTTTATTTTTTAGTAACTGGTAAACATTTCACTGCACTTTTTATCATTTCTATGGTTAAACGCTTATGTTGAACGAGCGTTTAGCCAGCTCAATATTGTGAAGTCCAGAATAAGAAATCGTTTCCAAATCAACACAGTTAGTTGCATTTTAAATGTTAAGCATTAAGAAAAATAAATTAAAAATAATTCTAATTTTTAAGCTATGGCTTAAGAGGACAGCAGAAGTGCTGCCACAACTAAATATAATATGCCTTGAGCATTTCTTATGTTAATTGGGTCAAATGCAATCTATGAAAACAATAACCTTAATGAAGAATGGAGTGATTTAGTTTTTTAAATTGGATCTTGAATTGATATTTTTTGCGATTTTACTTACCTTATTATTAATAACTTTACATTAATATTTTGTTATAAATTCAGCAATTCCATTTTAAACGTACCAGCCTTACGGAATTACCATATCTGATTTGTGTCAAATTTTGCATGAAGCATCACTCACGGAAACAAGAAACTTAATTTGGAGGAAAAAGTTTGCCGTGATTTTTGACGTGATTTTTAAAGGGTGAACAAAATTAACAAAAATCGGCAAAAACGTCGAAAATCGATTTTACGAAAATTTATATCTCAAACACTTCTTAACCGAATGTTAAGTTTGAGCTACTGTTGGAAAGGGTAAAAAAATCTTTTCTGGTAAAATTATTTTTTTAACATTACAAAAATAAGGGTGGGGACTCAGTGGGTTAATGAGATATAGTAGTTTTAACATATAAACACTAATATATTTTTGACTAGCTGAAACCCGGCGCGTTGCTGCCACTCTCCCTTGTCAAACGCCCATAAAATGTTATCAGTTAAACAGCATGTCTAAATTGAGGTCAAATACTGAATTCCGAGACTGTGCGACCTATATCCACAATCAATATAACAATTTTGGGTTGTATAGGAAGTGCCACGCCCTCTTGATCACCCGTCATAGAACGTAATCAATTAAACTGCATGTGTTCATGGAGGTCGAACACCGAATACCAAAACTGTTTGACATATAACTCCAAAACTATTCGATAACACAAATTTGGGTTGTATGGGAGGTGCCACTCCCCTTTTCCCTACACCTATAAAATTTCAGGTCCAATACTGAATTCAAAAACTGTGCGACCTATAATCCCAAAGATTATAGGTCGCTTGATATCTTTAATTTGGGTTAATTGAAACTGCATGTGTAAATTGAGGTCAAAAACTGAATTACAAAGCTGAATTTCTATAACTTCAAAGCTATTCGATATCACCAATTTGGGTTGTATGAGAGGTGCTCCTCCTCCTTGTCCAACTCCCATAAAATTTTATCACTGAAACGGTACGTCTAAATTGTGGTCGAATACCGAATTTCTAAGCTGTGCAACCCATAACTCTAAAGCTAATCGATAACACAAATTGTTTTTATATTTATGGGAGGTAAAAGAAGGTGTGGCATTTCTTCTTAAACCATCTCGTACTCAAAGCAAAGCCACTTACAAAATTTTGAGCTCAATCGGACCAATAGTTTCGAAGTATTGTGATATTTCCAAAAGTAGACGTAGATGAAATGTGACAACGCCCGTTTTTATTTAAGTTAATGACCGTCATCATAAGAACTTATTTACCAAATTTTAATTTAATACGACCAAAACCGTCTTAAATATAGCATTTTTATTGATTTGTGGGCGATAAAAGGGGTGTGGCATTACTTTTTTCCTAAACCTTTGCGTAGCAGTTAAGAACAAACCAGTAAAAGGAAGTATCCAATTTGGTCCAGTCCTTTTCAAGTTTTAAGCATCCGAACAAATCACGATTCATTTTTATATATACAGATATTGATTTGTGGGCGGTAAAAGTGGGCGTGAAAACATTTATGTATAGTGACTGCCTCTTGGAGCACCTGCACAGCAAGTTTCACTATAAAAATGTGTAGAACTCCGGAATTGCCATTATTTAGAAAAAGTGGGCGTATGTTTAAAGTGACCACGCCCATTTTTTGTACAGTTACTGACAGTAACTATCTGAACAAAATTACTAAATCTTAGTGTTTACGATCGAAACCGTCTGATATATATCCTTTATTTGGTTTGTGGTCGATAGCGCAAATTTGGCTTGTATGGGAGGTACCACGCCCCCTCGTCCAAACGTTACCAAACCTCACAGGAACACTCACTCTCCTCGGCAGACATTGTTCTGCCACAGACCACCTTACTGCCATATACGAAAATGCCAAGAAATGCAAAATATATTCACCATTTCCAGTATAGCTGCTGAAAGTAGCCATATGCACTAAATAACCAAATTTTAGTCTAATACGATCAAAACCGTGCGAAATGTAGCATTTTTGTTGTTTTACAAGCAGTAAAAAGGGGTGCGGGAAAATATTTCCCTTGAACTATAAAAATATTTCTCGTAATCGAAACAAATCGACTGCCCAAATTTCAGCTCAATTTAGGTTATGCTTGGCGCACCCTGCTGAAACATCCATCGAAGCGGCATATTAAACTCTGCGTACGGCAATATGGTTTCACTTAATATTCTGGTGTATTGCAAAGCAAATATCTTTCCCTCTAAGCGAAATAAGGGACCTGTGTCATTCTATGAGAAACATCCCCAAACCATTATACTCCCACCGCCATGTTTAACCGTTTTTATAGTGTGTTGAGGGAGGAATTCGGTATTGGAGGGTCTTCTCACAGAAAGGCTGCCTAGGTTTGAGTTAAATAACTTAACTTTGGTTTCATCTGACCAAAGAATATATCGCCATTTGCTCGTTGGCCAATCAGCATGATCCTTTACGAATTGTTTTCGCTTGCGGACATTAACCTTGGTCAGAAATGATACCTTCCGAGCAGCTTTAGCCTTCAATCTGTTTTTAATTAAAAGTTTTCGAATCGTTGAAGTTACCACATCCAAGGAATATTGTTTTTTGAGAGCGGAAGAGTTCACAAATGGATTATTTTTTACGTGGCGTAAGATTCGTCCTGAGTACACTGACGTTATGGAGGGAACACTTCTCTAAGCTTCTAAATGGCGACGCTGCCAACAATCCCGCCAATAGAGATGATATTCCGGAAACCCCAATTGCGGATGACAGCGTCGAGGTTCCACTGCCCGACTATGATGAAGTTCTGACAGCTATAGCTCGGAAACAAAGCCGCGGGAGCTGATGGCTTACCTGCTGAGCTGTTTAAGAACGGAGGCGAAGCTCTACTTAAATGCATTCACGAGCTTCTATGCAAAATATGGTCGGAAGAATACATTCCGAACGATTGGAATCTCAGTGTGCTCTGCCCAATCCACAAGAAAGGCGATCCCACTATCTGTGCCAATTACCGTGGAATAAGCCTTCTTAATATCGCATATAAGGTCCTGTCGAGCGTTTTATGTGAAAGATTGAAGCCCATTGTAAACGAACTGATCGGACCTTATCAGTGTGGCTTCAGACCTGGAAAGTCCACCATCGACCAGATTTTCACGCTACGACAAATCTTGGAGAAGACTCAAGAAAAACAAGTCGACACCCACCATCTTTTTGTCGACTACAAAGCCGCCTTCGACAGCCCAATAAGGAAGCACCTGTACTCCACCATGTATGAATTTGGTATTACTGCAAAACTAATACGACTTTGCAGGATGACACTGAGCAACATCAGCAGCGCAGTTAAAATCGGGAAGGCCCTCTCCCCACCATTTATTACCAAACGAGGTTTCAGACAAGGTGATTCCTTATCGTGCGACTTTTTCAACCTAATGATGGAAAAGATCATCCGAGCTGCTGATCTGAGACGTAGTGGCACAATATTCTACAAGAGTGTTATGCTGCTTGCGTATGCTGTTGACATAGATATCATTGGCCATAATACGCGCGAAGTCAGTGCAGCATTTTCCAGATTAGAAAGAGAGTCAAGTCGAATGGGTCTGTCAGTGAATGCAGATAAGACAAAATGCTTGGTGTCAACAAACAAACAGTCCCAGCGTCTTGGAACCCACGTTACCGTTGACAATACCTCATTCGAGGTTGTGAAGAACTTCGTTTATCTGGGATCCAGCATTAATTCAACCAACGACATCAGCATTGAGATCAAACGAAGAATAACTCTTGCCAACAGGTGTTACCTTGGGCTCAGCAAGCAATTGAGAAGCAGAGCCCTCCCTCGACGAACGAAAATCACGCTCTATAAATCGCTCATCATGCCCGTCCTACTTTACGCATCACAAACCTGGACGCTGAGCAGTTTAGATGAAAAGACTTTAGGAGCATTCGAGAGAAAGATTCTTCGTAAGATCTACGGACCAATCTGCGTCAATGGCGAGTACCGAATACGGTGGAATGATGAACTGTATGAGCTGTACGCTGACATCGACATAGTCAAGCGCATTAAAATCGAGCGGCTTTGCTGGCTTGGTCATGTCCAGCGCATGAAAGACGATGCTCCAGTGAAGAAATCATTCGATTCGGTACCCAGCGGCGGTCAACGCAAAAGAGGACGACCGCATCTTCGTTGGAAAGACCAAGTAGAGGACAACCTGACGAACCTTGGAATTTCCAACTGGCGCCAGCAAGCGAAAGACAGAAATGGCTGGCGCAAATTCTTAGATGAGGCCAAGACTGACATACGGTTGTAGTGCCAACTAAGTAAGTAAGTTAGTAAGTAAGATTCGTCCTTGCAAACTGGTACTTATTTTGGTCGTTTCCTTTTGGTTGCGTTTTTTTGTGTAAACTTAAATGGGCTCTCAACCATTTTCTTTGAGCAGCCAACTATACTGGCTATTTCCTTTTGACTTTTAACTTGTTTAAGTAAATTTTTAATAATTTTTCGGCTTTCAGGACTGCAATGCCTGGCTCTTCCAATTTTTAGACCAAATTGTTCGAAACACTAAAATGTATTTTAAAATCTTAAAACTGAGAACTCTTACTCATGTTTTGTACTAACATTTTATTAAAAAAGATCTTTTAATATTAAAATTTTTTTAATTGTGTTGGTTGGCTCTATTTTAACGCACACTTTTAACACAACAATATCACAGTTTCACAGATTTGCGAAAAATAAACGCGCAGTTGTACTCAAAAACAACTGTACAATATTCATGGTAGAACTGGTTTTTAAACTACAGTTGGCAACACCGATACACATACTATAAATTTCTTTCATCTGCTCTACCAGAATCCATACATCAAAATCTGCTATTTTAAAAAAGGTTGAAAATTGTCAAACAGTGCTATCATCTGTGGCTAAAGTGACGATTCCACTTAATTAGGTTTAACCAACAGTGTCAACTGATATGTTTTCATAGATAATCTGACAAATCCGCCTACCGCCCATTCAATGTATTTCGTAGATTTCAATTAAGTTTTGCCTACTTTTAATTGAATTGGAAGAGCCAAATAATTAAATTCCATATAAATGAAAAGAAGAAGCATGCGTCTCCAAGCCCCAGCATACCATATAATTAAAATTATGCTAATTTTATGGCTCGTTTGTCAAACTGTTTTACTATTATTTGTGTGGGTGTGTGCGGTGTGTGTGTGTGTGTGTGTGTGTGTGCATTTGGCTGTAACTGTGTTTGCAGTTAGTTGAATGATTGGGTTTTCAGTTCGGTTGAATGGTCTGTTCTGTAATTTTGTTGTGTGCTATTCTATTCTGTACCGTGCTGTTGTTCACTTTTGGTGGCTATCAGCTGTCTTATGACTTCATTTTGCATATATTTACATAGTTTATTTGGCACCATCTGCTCATGGCTATCATAGTTACATAACATATAATGTCTAGTTAATGTTTTAATTAACCGACATTGAGTAGGGTTATAAACGCAGGTTAGGCATAGCACAGGTTGTCACAATAAATGACAGCTAAAGTATTTAATGACAGATTATTTAGTGAAGTGTGGTGGCCGTTGCCGTGGCTATAGACTATAAGTGAATTGTTGAAATGACTTCATTTCATTGTCGCGATTTCAATTAATTTTAGGCATATTTTCGGTTGACCTCAACAAAGCTATTCAGTGGTTTGATAAAAAAAAAAGTGAAAAATAGTAATTTAACAACTTGTTAATTACGAAAATTATTACACCTTAAGTAGATTTCACTTCTATTCATTCACATAATTGATGATTTTACAAGCATTTTGAGTGAAAATTGGCAAGGACATTGTCTACGATGTAGAACAACCAAGTTTTATAACTACTTTCAGTTTATTGCCATACTTATATTCAGCAAACCTAGTTCACATTGTCGTTAAAGTAATGACATTTTTATGGCAACCTTAAAAATTCTATAAAAAAATCTTGCGACTTCTGAAATTAAAGTTCCCTCTTTTTGCCAGAAATCAGACACCATGCTGATTTAAAGTGATTTATTCACCAAATGCTTTCAAATATTTTCATTATTCACACTTATTTCACTCAGCTTTTGCATGTATATTCGTGCGTACATATATTTGTGTTAGTGTGTTCAGTGTGAAAAACTTATTTTGCTTTGACTTGACAATGCGTAAAATTGTTTTTGGCAAACGCATGCTTTTATTTTGTTCCAGTTTTAACTTGACTTTTGGTGGATATCTTTTTGAAAGAGTTCCAAAAAGTTTGATTTATGTGCAGATAATCTCTTTGAAAATTCTGAAATTATATGTTGTGATATTTTAGAATGCATAAGTATGCGATTTTATTTGAAGCGTATTTTCTTCAATCTTAAAAAGATAACTAAAATGTTGACTAACTGCATTATTTTGTATCACGAAGAAGCACACCAACGATGAGAAAGAACGAGATGCAATGCTTTCTACCATACAAAATTGTATTGCTTCTCGTGTCTTACTTATCGTTGGTGTGCTTATTCGTGATACAAAATAAAGCAGTAAATTTTATTAACACTTCTGGACTTCTGCCACGCTTACAATGGGAATTCAAGAAATGCAAACTTGGAGGATTACTTTAGGTATAGACACTGAAATTTATGCTTTAAGCTTGATTTTGAAAAAAAAAAACTAAAAAAATAGCACTTGCATTTAATGAGAGCTGCCCATTGCAGTTGGCCTCTACTCAGCACTAAAACACTTTATTTCTTTCAAAATCTATGGAATGGAGGTCTATCATTCTTTATATGAAGGTAACAATATAAGATCCTTTTATAGCTTACTAAATAATATATAAACACTCTGGATAGCGCTGGGAGCACAAGGTTTCCTATTTATAAATTTAAAGTTAAATTTAATGTATAATATACGTTAAGGTGGATCGTTTTGTTCAGGTGTAAAAAAACACTTTTTCGACACTCATATTCTGGGAGCTGGATTCAAGTAGATCTGAAATCCGAAAGGATATTGAAATCGGTGGAACCGTCGTCCAGCGGTTTTAATTTTAAAAAATCACCTTTTCACCAAAAATCACCGGTTTTTTCGCCGTAAGTTTTTATCAATCTAAAATAACTACCCTAAAGTTGGGTGCAAATGAAAGGTATCTTGGACCCTAAGGTTGTAAATAGGAAGATGGTTATATTCAAGAAATTTTTTAGTGCAACGGTGTTCAGAGTTCGGTCAACATTTTGGGTATTTTTCACTAAAATCGCTATAAATTTGTCATTTTTCAGTAAATTTGAAAAAATTAAGTATTGTTCAAAAAGACTTGGTGTAATCTATTGATATATAAACAAAAATAAAAAAATCAAAACAGTGGACTTTTTCTTTAAACTTTTTTGGAAAGTATTTTTGAAAGGGTATTTTTCACAAAAATCTATAAATCCACTAATTTTCAGTAAATTTTAGAAAATTTACTATTTTTAAAATGGTATGGCTTTGAAGAGGCTTCACCTTTTGTGGTGAACAATCAAAAATTAACATATTTATAGCGAATGAACAGCAAATTTATAGCGATTTTAGTGAAAAGTGTTGCACTAAAAAGTTTCTTGAATCTAAAAATCTCCCTATTTACAACTTTGGTGTCCCAGATACCTTTCATTTGCACCCATTTTTTAGGTAGTTATTTAAGATTGACAAAAAGTTGCGGCGAAAAAACCGGTGATTTTTGGCGAAAAAGTGATTTTTTTAAATCAAAACCGCTGGGTGACGGTTCCACTGATTTCGATATCCTTTTGGATTTAAGATCTACTTGAATCCAGCTCCCAGAGTATGAGTGTCGATAAAAATGTTGTTTTTTATCCACCTTAATATACGTGTAACACGTAAAAAAGTCAGCTCTTTTCAAACATTTTTTTTAGATACAATAAAATATTACTTTTTTTTTTAATTTACATATGCAGGTTATTGTACATAAGAAATACTTCATAAAAAAAATTTTTTAAACAATTTTCTGGCTTATTCCTCTAGGAAAAATCAGAAGGCTTCCAGTCATAAAAGTGATAAAGAAACATTCCCCACCGTATCTTTTGGAAGCTTAAAGGTAGTTTTGTATTCACGTTGTTTCCAAACCGCTTCTTTAAGAATGCATGTGGAAACTTTTACGTATTGTCAAGCAATGACAATGGGATATATTAATATCATTGTTTCCTAGCCGCTTATTAGTGAATTCGATAGTCTAATGGTAGCGCGCTTGACTGTCGCTCAGTGGTCCCGGGCTCGAATCCTGGTCGGGCATTTTCATAACAAGGGAGAGGAATGTTTCCACATTAATTTTTAGAACAGGGCAGAGGACTGCTTTCAATTCACTTATTAAGACAGCGGAGAGGAATGTTTCCCTTTAATGACATGCTATGTAAAAAAGAAATGGAGTGTCCAACGGAAGGGAATACTTCCTACATTCCATGGAATATTTCCTGTTTATATCCGGGAATGTTTCCATTTCCAGAACGGTATAGAAAGCGCTGAAAATTGCATTGAAAAAAGACATCCAAAACGGTTCGATGGATATTGCCTTTTAAATCTAAAACAAACAAATCACATGTCATTTTTAAGTATTGATCACCGATTCGGCATCCCCTCTACGCACAACCCCCGGGGGGTTTTTTTATTATGGTGAAAGTTGGAGTAAAAAGTTAAAAAAAGAGATAGATTTTCGCGAGCTTTTTTGTCTAAAAAAATATAAGTTTAGGGGGGATGCTTAAAGGACAAGATTACGAACAAAATTCAATAAGATTCATTGCAGTTGAAACAAAAGAATTCGAGTTATCTATCGAACCGTTTTAAAAAAACTAGATTCTAGGAAATCGCGTTTAAAGTTTTTTTTTTCGTTGTAGGGAGCAGAGAACTGCACAAGCCTACTTTAACTCCATTTCAAGTACTTGCTTAAAATACAAGTTCAAGCTTGATAATTTTCAATCAAGTATAACTTCAACTTGAATATAAATAAGCCTACGATAGCTTGCGATTCGCAAGTATGCTAGCTTACAAGCGAACGGCACGAAGTCCCAGTTAAAGCTTAGTATGCTGTAGAAGCGAAAAGAAATCTTCCGTAAGAAATGCATTGCGTTTTTGATAGCGAAAAAGTAGCGAAATTTTTTTTTCGTTGGTTAGTACGCTGTTGAATAGAAAATTTTTTTAATGCAGCAAAATTCACAACCATGATTGGAGAGTTAAAATGTCAAAATTTCGCTGTCTTTGATATGTCCGTACATGTAATTGGGGTGGAAATTTGACATTTACCAATACCCGATCAGCCAAACAAGCTTGGAAGAAGCTTTAAACAAGCTTAGAACAGTAAGCATCAAGCTTGGAAAAAGCTTTAGATTACTATTGGAAAATGCTTGCAAGTAATTGTAGAATAAACGAAAACGATCCCTTGGAAAAATATTCCTTACTACAAGCTTAATCCAAGTGTTTCTTTACAATTGGAAATTATTATTTGAATAAGCTTAATCCAAGTGTTTCTTTACAATTGGAAATAAGTATCTAAATAAGCTTTTTCCAAGTGTTTCTTTACAATTGGAAATTAGTATTTCAATACGTAACTTTTATGAATAAATATATTTACCAAACAATGCACAGCCATCTTAAATTAACAAACAAGAATAACAAAAGAAAATTCCCCGGTTCGAAAGGCTGTACCGTCCTCATTTCTCACTATCAAACTCGACTTACCTACAAGAAAACTTGCCTTGTTGCATTTTAAGCCCTCAGTTGTGGCTCTTGTCCTTTAAATTCAATATTTTTCACAGTTAGCTCGTGGATTTCTATGTTTAGTTTCCATAATTCTTAAATGTAGTAAAGAGTCAAGAAAGTGAAAACAACCACGATCGAACCCGGACTCGAACCGGGGACGTCTGGGTTGATAGTCTAGAGCACTGTCCACTAGACTACACAGGCCAACAGTTAACAGCAATCGTAAATTTGAACAGTTGCAAAATTATTACCTTATCAAACATTTTGCAAGTATGACTGGAAAACACTTACTTAAAGCAAGTCTTCCAAGTATTATTGTACAACACTTACTTTTTGTTTTTTACGCAATAATTCTACAAAGCAACTTGGAAATTTATTACCTGCGCAAGTGTTTTACAAGTGTGCTTGGAAAAGGCTTGGTTTTTGCATTGTATGTTAGCTTAATCCAATCACAATTTCTAAATGGCTGATTGGGTAATATTCAACTAACACATTCAACAAACACGTTATGGTAAGTATGTGTTAGTGTTAGTCTACACCAAAATTTCGCGTGTAGAAATTAATGCCTCAAAAGTTTCGTTCCTACAGCATACTAAGCTTAAAGGAAAACTTGATGCCTTCGGCAAAAAGCTTGAAAAGCTTGAAATTGAAGGCAAGTATCCAAAGTAAAGCAAGTATCCAAAAACTTCAATGAGCTTATGTTTAAAAAAACTTGAGCGTAAAGGACTTTTAAGGGTCCTGTGGACTCCGTTTGTTGGCAGTTTTAGGTGCCACCTAATAATATGTATTTTGGAGAGTTTTAAACATCATTTAACAGTGTTAGGAGTCGCTGATTTCGAATCTGAATTCAGAATTTTAAAATTCAATATGGTGAATAGGGTTGCTACCTTATTTTTACTTATTTTTACGAATTCGGTGCATGCGCGAACACTAGGTAAAAATGGGCAGCTGAATCCGAATCCGTTGCTAGAATTTCAATATGATGAAATTTTTGTGTAATAGGGTTGCCACCTAAATATATGCATTTTTAAGTGTTTTAAACAGCATTTAACAGTATTAGGAGTCGCTGATTTTGAATCTGAACTCAGAATTTTAAAATTCAATATGTTGGATAGGGTTGCTACCTTATTTTTACTTATTTTTACGAATTCGGTGCATGCGTGAACACTAGGTGAAAATGGGTTGCTGAATCCGAATCCGTTGTCAGAATTTCAAAATTATGAAATTTTTGCGTAATAGGGCTGCCACCTAATGATATGTATTTTTGAGAGTTTTAATCATCATTTAACAGTGTTAGGAGTCGCAGATTTCGAACCTAAACTCAGAATTTTATAATTCAATATGGTGGATAGGGTTGCCACCTAATTTTCATTGGAACGAAATCGGTGCATGCGCGAACACTAGGTAAAAATGGGTCGCTGAATCCAAATCCGTTGTCAGAATTTGAAAATTTGAAATTTTTGTATAATAGTGTTGCCACCTAATAAAATGTATTTTTGAGAGTTCTACACATCATTTAACAGTGTTAAAAGTCGCTGCTTTCAAATCTGGACTCAGAATTTTAAAATTCAATATGGTTTATAGGGCTGCCACCTAATTTTTTTATTGTAACGAAATCAGTGCATGCGCGAACACTAGGTAAAAATGGGTCGCTGAGTCCAAATCCGTTGTCAGAATTTGAAAATTTGAAATTTTGTATAATAGTGTTGCCACCTAATAAAATGTATTTTTGAGAGTTTTAAACATCATTTAACAGTGTTAGGAGTCGCAGATTTCGAATCTGAACTCAGAATTTTTTTAATTCAATGTGGTGGAGAGGGTTGCCATCTAATTTTTTTATTGTTATGAATTCGGTGCAGGCGCGAACACTAGGTAGAAATGGGCCGCTAAATCCGAATCTGTTGTCAGAATTTCAAAATGATGAAATTTTTTTATAATAGAGTTGCCACCTAATAATATTCATTTTTAAGAGTTTTAAACATAATTCAACAGTGTTAAGAGTCGTTGATTTCGAATCTGAACTAAAAATGTTAAAATTCAATATGTTGGATAAGGTTGCCACCTAATTTTATACTTTTTACGAATTCGGTGCTGGCGCGAACACTAGGTAAAAATGGGTCGCTTAGTCCGAATTCATTGTCAGAATTTCAAAATGTATTTTTTGAATGTATGTACATTTTTTATATTTTTTTTTAAAAATATGATTTTTTGCAATTATAAAGTCGATTCTTACACACAAAAAAACACAAATCCGTGAATAATAAAAAGTTATTTAGAGAAGTGTTTTTTTACATGTTATGTAAGCTTTATCCAAAAAAACAAAATCACAAACATAATGCCGCTGAAATAATATAAGAAAAAAATAGCATGTGGAAATGCGATATTTTTGGTTTACGAGTTAAATTGCATATTTAAAGCTCTGCCAAAAAATATTAGATGCATATACTAATAAAAAAAAACGTATAAAAGCTTAGATTATTATAAATAATTTTTCGTCAAAATATATTCCATATATGTTTTTGTTTGAGCAACACATTATTCAAAACGGTTTAAGTCTTAAATAACTCCAAAATGACCTTAAAATGATTTGCGCAATATCTAAAGGTAAAATTTTTTTGGGTCTTAAGGTATTTTTGTTCTCATTAGGAATGGAACTTTAAATAAATGGACCTGCACCGACAAAAAAGAGACTTATAATTTTCCTCATATAGTTTTGAACTGGTCTAATATACACTCAACTCTCTTTTTACTCGGTAGATACGTTCCTAAGTAATTTAGGGATGTGTTCCAAAACTTTAAAAAATCGTGTAAGTTGGAAAAGTTTTGCCCACAAAACCGTGCAAAAAAGAATTATTTCAGTAAAACATGCAATCATATTAAATAAAAATAATTAATTTTTATTAAAAAATCAATAGAAAAAAAAAGTAAGAGTAAAACGAAACTATAAAAATCGGGTGTTCCCCGAAACTTGTAAGCGTAAACCAGTGGTCGACAAAGTTTTAAAGTCAGTAACACACTCGTGTGGGCATTAGCCGATCATATTTGAATGCAGCATGAAAATTGTTCGTAAATACAAATATTTTTAGTCGTGCAAAACCGAAAAATTCGTGTATAAAAATTTGTTGTTACAACCGTGTTATTCCAAAATCTTGCAAAAAAAGTCTGTGTAAAAAAAAATTTGAGTGTACAATAATCAACACTCGAGTGTACAATTCTGTTCAACACTCGTGAAATAGAAGTGAAGATATTCTGTATCACGAAGAAGCACACCAACGATGAGAAAGATACGAGAAGCAATACAATTTTGTATGGAAGAATGTATTGCTTCTCGTGTCTTTCTCATCGTTGGTGTGCTTCTTCGTAATGCAGAATAATGCAGATTGAGACTGAAAATTAACCACACTGTTGATGTTTCCGGTCTGAGAAGGATAAGATTTCATTTTGATGTTAAATAAATGAAGTATTTTTTTTTAATATTGCAAAAACCTTGAACGCTAATTGAAAAATTTAAGAATATATCTGTTTCATGTCTTTTACTTCAGTCTTGGTGCATCGTAAGTACAAAATCATAATAAAAACTTTCCAATGGCCCATTAAAAAGTATGTATGACCGAAAATGACTATCGTAAAATACCGAAATTATTTCAAATTAAAACGTTCATGAAAACACGTTGGTAAAAAACAACAACAATAACTTTTTTCATCACGCACACGTACATATACTAAAATACGACACCCACAAAGCATACTTGTATAATATCAATAATTAAATAAATTCAAATGCACATAAAAGTGTCAACACATGAGCACACTGAGTCATAGCGCAAAACATGAGGGGGTGTTAAAAATTCTGAATAATTTATGAGTCATTTTAAAATAACTACATATCTAGCACACAAATAACGAACAGAAACGCACATACACACACACACACACGCACGCAATAAATAGACAAACGCACACACGTAAACAACACCACTGTTTACACCATGACCGAGTGGGTTGGGTGGTAAAAACACCACAATAAAGTATACAAAATGGATTTTAAAAATTCATAAATATTAAAACAATTAATCAAAACACAATAAGACTCCACGCTTTGAAGGCACTCTCATTCTGCCTTCAACATTTCTGGGCAATTTAATTTGTGTCTCGCACTTAAATAAATGGGGGGAAAAAATTACTTATAATTTAATGGAAGCAGAACCAAGGCGAAGAAGACAGACTAGAACGAAGAAGAAGAAGCAACATAGTAAGAGGAGAGCAGGCAAAGAAACTCACCTTCATCTTCGCCCAACTCCACATCGTTCAATTCCGATATTTCCGCTTTATCGCATCTACGCGCCTCCTCCATATCGTAGTCGCCGACAACGCCATTATGTGCGCCATTCAACATTGCAATAACGCCATTTTGTTTAGGTGAAGTTGGCGATGATGTTGTCGGTGATGATGATGATGTTGTTGCGCCAGCATCCTTGCCGTGCTTTAGGTTGGCATCACCGTTGGTAATAATTGAATTTGATTTGGAGTGATTTTTTTGGTGATGATGATGCGAGTTGTTGGCGCCAGCGGATGCTGCCTCGTCGCCATTGTTGGACGTGCCATTTGTTTGATGGGCCTCGCCATTTTCGATGGGCTCATTTGTGGCGCCCTCCTCAATGTTGACTGCGTTGCTCTCAGCAGCAGCGGTAGTGGCATCTTTTGTTTTTAATTCCTGACTTGTGTTGCAACCCATTTTTATTTTTAATTAATTGTTTTCTTTTTCGTTTGTTGTTTTCAAGACTTTTCACTTCAGTCGCAACAGTAGCTATGTTTTCTATGAAATTCGTTAATCGGTGGTTATGTGTTTGTTTTTTCAATTAATGCACCTTGTTGTTGTTTATATTTTCTTTTTGTTTGTTTTAATTTATTTATTACTATTTATTGATAATCTATTGCTGTCTTACTCACACAGTAACCTAGAATTTAGAGGATGTTTGGAATAGTTTATTTAAGCTCCAGGGCAACATGCCACAAAAGTTGTTTAATCAATTAAAGTGGCACGTGCGCTGAAAAGCTTAGCATTTATAAAATAATAACAAAACAAAAAAGCTAAAACAAAAACAAATATTTGGTGCTACTTTCTGATTTTTTTTCTAAAAATAACTATTAAATTTCACATTAATTTCGAAAAATTATAGCGGCTCACACTATGGCTTTCAATTTATTACCAAATTTTTTAAATCAAACTCTATTTTTTAAACTTTTTAAGCAAAAACCACTAAAATTGCTCCAAGCTGTTACGCCCAAAAGCAACACTTCCGCTTCAAAACTGCCCAAGCCTTGTTTAAAATCCTTTCTCAAAAGCAAACAAGCACACACACACACACATACACTACACACAACACCCGGCTTGTCTGGCTTTAGTAAAAATTTGGTTGCTTTAATTTTTGTATTTATTTTTTTTTTTTTTTGTTATTTTTGTTTGCACAAATAGGTTTCTAAAAATACCGTATTATTTTCGGCTTTTTGCAAGCTCTACTAGCCAGATACACACAGCAGCTTTTTCAAAGGACACTCAAAGTAGTAGCAGAAACCGACCGAGAATGAAGGACGACAACGAAATTCTCATTCACGCAACTAACCGGGGATAAAAATTGATACGCAGTAGTGATGGCAAACAACGAGAGCAAAGGACGAATTTCAACAAACGAACGAACGTACGTACGAACGAGCGAACCTTTGATAAACGATGAAAACGTGCGAACAAATAGCAAGGAACGAACTACTACCGACCAGCAAGGACGACGACCGAACGAACGAGCGTACGAGTAGACGATGAGCGCGCGACTAACTGGGAGGACTAAAAACATGTCGTCCGTTTGTTGCAGTATCAAGTCGACAAGATTAAAACGGAATGAAAAAAAATAACTAAAAACCAACAACAGCAACAAGAGCAATAACAACACCACAAGCACAAGGTTGGGAATCTGGAAGCCAAGCCGCGTAGTCGTGCTTCTAGCTACTACGAGTGTCGCCCAAACGTTTTGTCAGAGCCAGACATAAAAGCAGAGCAAGTCATTGACAATTCAAGCAAGCGGCATCGCACAGTGGGCCAAGTGCGTAAATTTTCTAACAAATTTTCTTCTTCGCTTTCGGCTATCAATCTATTGCTGCCTTTTTTGTCAATATTTTGTAGTTTGTTTTTTTTTTGATAAAGTTGGATAATATTTTTCGTCATTAGCTCGGATATTTTTTTCATTCAAAAATAAGACAACATGATAAGACAAGATCAGACAAGACAAGACCAGACAAGACAAGACAAGACAAGAGAAGAGAAGAGAAGAGAAGAGAAGAGAAGAGAAGAGAAGAGAAGAGAAGAGAAGAGAAGAGAAGAGAAGAGAAGAGAAGAGAAGAGAAGAGAAGAGAAGAGAAGAGAAGAGAAGAGAAGAGAAGAGAAGAGAAGAGAAGAGAAGAGAAGAGAAGAGAAGAGAAGAGAAGAGAAGAGAAGAGAAGAGAAGAGAAGTGAAGACAAGACAAGACAAGACAAGACAAGACAAGACAAGACAAGATAAGATAAGATTAAATTAGATTAGATAGATTAGATTAGATTAGATTAGATTAGATTAGATTAGATTAGATTAGATTAGACTAGACTAGACTAGACTAGACTAGACTAGACTAGACTAGACTAGACTAGACTAGACTAGACTAGATTAGATTAGATTAGATTAGATTAGATTAGATTGGATTGGATTGGATTAGATTAGATTAGATTAGATTAGATTAGATTAGATTAGATTAGATTAGATTAGATTAGATTAGATTAGATTAGATTAGATTAGATTAGATTAGATTAGATTAGATTAGATGAGATTAGATTAGATTAGATTAGATTAGATTAGATTAGATTAGATTAGATTAGATAGATTAGATTAGATTAGATTAGATTAGATTAGATTAGATTAGATTAGATTAGATTAGATTAGATTAGATTAGATTAGATTAGATTAGATTAGATTAGATTAGATTAGATTAGATTAGATTAGATTAGATTAGATTAGATTAGATTAGATTAGATTAGATTAGATTAGATTAGATTAGATTAGATTAGATTAGATTAGATTAGATTAGATTAGATTAGATTAGATTAGATTAGATTAGATTAGATTAGATTAGATTAGATTAGATTAGATTAGATTAGATTAGATTAGATTAGATTAGATTAGATTAGATTAGATTAGATTAGATTAGATTAGATTAGATTAGATTAGATTAGATTAGATTAGATTAGATTAGATTAGATTAGATTAGATTAGATTAGATTAGATTAGATTAGATTAGATTAGATTAGATTAGATTAGATTAGATTAGATTAGATTAGATTAGATTAGATTAGATTAGATTAGATTAGATTAGATTAGATTAGATTAGATTAGATTAGATTAGATTAGATTAGATTAGATTAGATTAGATTAGATTAGATTAGATTAGATTAGATTAGATTAGATTAGATTAGATTAGATTAGATTAGATTAGATTAGATTAGATTAGATTAGATTAGATTAGATTAGATTAGATTAGATTAGATTAGATTAGATTAGATTAGATTAGATTAGATTAGATTAGATTAGATTAGATTAGATTAGATTAGATTAGATTAGATTAGATTAGATTAGATTAGATTAGATTAGATTAGATTAGATTAGATTAGATTAGATTAGATTAGATTAGATTAGATTAGATTAGATTAGATTAGATTAGATTAGATTAGATTAGATTAAATTAGATTAGATTAGATTAGATTAGATTAGATTAGATTAGATTAGATTAGATTAGATTAGATTAGATTAGATTAGATTAGATTAGATTAGATTAGATTAGATTAGATTAGATTAGATTAGATTAGATTAGATTAGATTAGATTAGATTAGATTAGATTAGATTAGATTAGATTAGATTAGATTAGATTAGATTAGATTAGATTAGATTAGATTAGATTAGATTAGATTAGATTAGGTTAGATTAGACTTGATAAGATAAGATCTATTATACAGAGTTTAGTCCATTCTACGCTGAAAGAACCATACAAAATATCCAAACAAGCTTACCTGGGAATGCAATAGAAATGCTATTTGACTTCTGCAAGTTAATTTTAAAGGTGAGCAAAGGGCGTGGCAGATCTTGATGAAAATTTTATATGATTATTTTGTGAATGTAGTTTGTAAAAAATTAGTTCACTTTTTTTCTATACATTTTTCAACTCGAGATGTTGCACTTTTATTCTTCATTTTGTGTGGAAGATGGGTCAAGGACGTGGCAAATATTGATGTAAATTTTTAATGGTATTTTTGTGTATCCAGTTAGTAAAAAGTTTGTTAATTTGGTTTTTACACTTCACTCGAAATATTGCACTTTTATTGTTAATTTTGTATGGAAGGTGGGCGAAGCGCGTGGCGGATCTTGATGAGAATTTGTGTGACATTTTCTATTTATGAAATAATGGTTTATGCTATATTTCATGTACCTACGTAGTTTTCTTCTATTTTTTTCCTCATTTCATTAGACCTCGTTACACTGTGCGATATTAAAAATTTTCTTGTGTCTTAATAATTGCAAAGGCCCTAAAATACATTTTTAATATTGCACTGAAGAGACAAATAACTGAATGGTTAAAAATCTTGGAATAAATTTTAGTCCAGCTAAAATACTACTGCAAATTTTTTAACCTTGAAGTTTAAAATTTAAACTTTCACAAATACTAACACATAATGAAAATTTTTCTGTACTAAAATTTAAACCAAAGAAATATTACAATGCTAAATTTTAAAATAAAAAAGTTTCCTCACGACAAAAAGCAGACCTTCTCTACAGTATATAAAATGTTATTTTGTCTTAAGAATTGAAAAAGTAACAGATGAAAACGTTAAGAAATTTAAAACTATTTTCTTTAAAATCACCTAAATGCACTTGTAGATACTAAAATCTTTTTTAATTTCGTGACCAACTTCTTAAAAGTCTGAAAAATGGTGGTCTGAATGTAAAAAATATGTATACACACGGTTAAAAATCTTGAAATAAAATTGAAACTCTTCTGTGCTTTATATATGACCACACTAGCTTTGGTTTCAAATCTAGTATTTGCAAAGTACTAAAAAATCGTTTTAATACAGCTTTGATTTAAAATTTAATGCAAGCTTGGATTGAAATATAGCAAAAATATAACAAACATAGTGAGATTCGAACCAGGGGCATCCCTAATATTGAAAAAATATTTTCTTTACGAACTTCTATTGCTCTCGTGTCTTGCTTGTCGTTGGTGTGCATATTCCTTATACAGAATAAAGCAGTAAAAATTCACTTTGAGCCCAGTTAAAAAAACTGTTACTAAATTTTTTATTTTTTTTCATATGGATATTGTTTCAGGCGGTAAGTTTTCTCCATTTTGTAGGTTTTCTTAACCATATCAATTTTAGTGTAGTAGAAAAAATACTTTTAGAATACACTGAAATTAAAAAAAAAATTATAAAGAGGTTCTGCTTTTGATAGTGATTTAAAAAAATATATAAAAATGCACTATTTTCAATCAAACTTGTTTAAGGTATTTAGACATTGGTTTTTTAGTAGTGATAAGAATTATGTGTTTATATACGCCGATGACCTATATTTTCCGCTTTTAAGGGAGCAACGTCCCAGTAGATGTCCGAATTGACCGAATAACAAACGAAAATGTGTTATACTTTGTTCGCGAAAAATACCTTCTAAATCGACAGTTACAAATATGCGAATGCAGTATTCAAATATGCACTGTCAAAGCTAACAAGAAAAAAATTTTTCAAAGTTTTTCTGTAAATTTACATAATTGTAAATTATGTTATTACTCATTTTTTTATTTTATGTTATACATAGATACACTTAAATACTCTTTAAAGCATGTAAAAATCGTAAATTTTGTGTAACAATTTCAATTTAAAATAAATAAGGATATTTTGGAATTGGATGTATATTGGAATTATGTTTTTTAGGACAATCCTAAAGTAAAATATATCTCAAACGTTAAATACCATTGTCTTCAGCGTAACCTTTTTATTTAAGAATATCTTATATATCTTTTAAATTACCATTATTTTCGATAAAAAGAGAGCATGAATAATCTAAATATTTGTGTTGCTTTACGTGTGGGTTTAAAGGAGAAAATAAGGGTCTTATGTTACATAATTGTGCATATTATTTGTTTTTGTTACATAAGCAGTTTTTAAGTTATATTTAAGTTCCCGTAAACTCAATATAGTGAACCCTGTCCAATGTAAAGAAAAAAATTATTCAAAAGAGCACATGAATTTTGGTATTTATTTCCATTTTTGAAACCCGGTGCGCCGTGGGACTTTCAACTTTCAATATTTTGGGCTATATTAACGAGCTGAGACGTAGCGTAGTCTGAATTTTGACGCACTGACGCAATACGTACTGGACACGTATAATTATATTTAATGTCTATTTTTTAAATATATTGGAATCTTTCATGTGTACAACAAAAATTAAGATTTTGTCGAACAAGAGAGGAAATATTTCCCTTTTTTTCAAATCTCCAGATTTTATGAAAATTAAAAAATGAAACCATGTTCTCGAACAATTTATTAATGAACGAAAATTTGTGTGATTTATTTTTTATTTTGCAATTTTAAAAGCAAAACAGAGTTTATTGACAAATCGTTATGGAATCGTTACACTCATGCAACGTACATTTTAAATTTATTGAATCGACAAGAAATTAAAAATATTAATATGTACGAATTGTGTTCGAATCAGTTAAAATATGATAAATTTTGACATAACTTTGCAATTTTTATTTGCTTCTATATAGTTGTATTGGGAAATTTTTAAGAAAAACAAATTAATAAATTTTTTATATACTAGAAACTTATAGTAATTCGAAAAATGTTCGATCATTATTCACAACAAAATATGTTTATGAATAATTAAATATACATAAATGGAATTAATATTGTTATATATTGTATTGGCTTTATTTCGTTTCGTTTCCGCCCACTGTGCAAGGAGTACAATTTGAAGCAATGAATATACATATATATTTAAGATATACACTCAAAGTTCGGTAAGCTCTCCCCAAAAACAAAATTTGAGTGCGCGTACGTGTGTTTGTGTTTGTGTTTGTGTAAATGTGTGTTCAATTTTGTATGATATACACAAGCCGAAAAGCTTGTCTATATACGGGGGCAGACAGCTTATGCACGCACACATACACAAAGCTATTAACAAACAAACAAATGGAGCAACAACCACCTCGCTGCTCCCCAACCCTCACGTGGCGGCATTTCGACTGAAAATAAACCTTAAATTAAAAGAACATGCTTTTTCGTTTTTATATCATATATTTTGCATTTTTTTTTCTCTTTGGCTCTTTGTTGTCTGCTTTGTGCGTGTGCTTGTATATATATATATTTGTTTGTGTTTACTTACACTCATATCCTTAAGGATTTATACGAACGCTCCCAGTTTTTGTTTAGTTTTTTCATTAAAAACTTTTCCCATTGCTTTTCCCTTCAGGTTAGCCCTTTAAGCATTTTGTGGTAATGCTTTACAGGGTATTTCTTGCATTTAATAATTGTTCCTTATTAAGGCTATTCTCTTTAATTTCACATTAATAATTAGCATGGCATTAAATTGAAACAGCTATTGAAAGTTTTCATTTAAGCTTAAGAAAATATTGGATTTTCTGTTATTCAAAACCCATGGGATAAGTTACTGTCCTTTCACTCTCACATACTTGGCTAATATAAAGCTTTAAAGAGAAACTGTTAAGCTAGGCAAAGGACCAGAGTGAAAGATTTTTTTAGAAGCAAAGCTTTGATTCTTAATTTATGTGGGTCTCAAGTGTTTCCCAAAAGGCTTCTTTGAGACTAATTTTTACCCTTATTTAGTTAATGTTTCTTGACGTTAGACAAAAGAAAAAAACATTTTTTCTGACAGTAGAAAAAGGGATATTAAGCTGTTAAGATACTAAGAATTGAATTATATATTTGTTTTTATCGTACCATCAAATTTATGTCAGCATTGGGTTTGAAAAGGATATGCTATAGGAAGCATAACTGTAGTAAACGAGTGTAATTCCATTAACGAGAGTTTTGGAAATGAAACATTTTACAAATCATCCATAATTTTGTTGTATTCATTAGAATATTGGATACCCAAGAGAACCCCAAAAATTTAATTTCACAAAGAATTTTATAAAAAAAAATTATTTTCTGAATTCTGAAAAGATCAATTGCAATTCAGAAATACTATTCGAAATTCAAAATAGATCAATTTATTTTTAAAAAATACTAACTGAAGTTCAGAAGGGATAAATTAAAATTAACTCTTTCAGCCCTGAATTATTTTCCGCAATAAAAAAGCTTTTCTTCCTATTGTTTATTTTTTTCATTTTTGCACTTGCGACACGAATAAAATGACGGGTGCAAATCAAAATTCGGATGTAAAAGGACGTCTGAAGCAACCTCTAGCAGTGAGTAGTTGAAATATGCTGTTGCACTGGTAAAGTAAACCTCTAAAGCTTATGTTGGCAATAGCCAGATCCGAAGGGGTTAAGAATTCCATTGAAAATTCAGAACAGAACAGTTGAAATTCAGAATAAATCAATTTAATTTCCGAAATTTAGTTTCAAATTCATAATAGATCAATTGATCAATTGGGTTTATAGATGGAGAAGTGTCGGTGAAGATTTGTTTTAAATTTACACAACTCAAAACTGACGGGAAATACGCTCGCAGGTAGACTATTCCACAACCTTTGCTGTGTGGTGGTGTCAGGCCATGTATCTCCCTTGAACACTTCCCATGGTAGTATCTATACAGAAGGCTGAGGCAACCAACACTACGTCGCGACGATGCCCAAGAGAGTTGAGAGAAAATGAAATATTTTCAACCCCTATCAAATATATCGCAAGACGTTGAATTCGATCCAAAAGCTCCAAAGAAGATCTTTAAGCCCCTGCCCAAATGTGCGAATATATCTGTGGTCACAAGGAATAAAGACTAAACTCAAAGTATCCTAAAAAACAATATTTTAATTGCACGAACTACGACCCATTTTTTGAAATAAATGAACCATTACAAACAAAATATGTGCAGACATAAGTGATGATCAATTCTGGACAAAAAATGGATATCTGAATACTTCCAAAAATTGGCAATAAAGTAAATTCCATATCGCTTTTTTACGATATTTTGAGTTTAGTCATTATTCCTTGTGATCACAGATATATGGAAATAATTAAGGTATCGGTAATGGTAATGGTAATGGTAATGGCAATGATAATGATGATGGTAAAGGTAATGATAAAATTCAATTTTTTATATTTATTTTTTATATACTCGTATTAATATGCATTACTTTTGTTTATTTTAATTGATTTTTTCTGATTTTCATTTGATCTTTTCTGAATTTTAGTTCATATTTGTTAAATTTCAATTCTTTTCCATATAAATTTATCTATTCTTAGTAAGTATCCTACGTTTCTTCGGATATACAGTTGCGAACGAAATAATAGCAGTACTCTTATTTTCAGACATGTTTGGCTAAATAATACTAGTCTACAAATCTTGTACCCGGTAAGCCCACTATCATTCCTTTATGTAATTTCAACGCTGGTTTGAAATCTGTACGCAGTTTCCTCTTGTAAAATCTTCAAGTTACAGGGTGTTTTACGTTTTTGGCACGTGTTTAATATTATTGATCTACATAGAATCTAAACTACTCACCATAAAATAAAAAATAATATTTTGTATTTTAGAAAAAATTACAACTTTTCAATCAATTTACCAATCATTATCGTGTCATGTGTGGTAGCGGAGCAAAAATTTTGAGATTAGCTAAAAATCGTCCAAATTTAAAATATCTGCTTTTCATGTTAAAATACACTTAATCAACAGTTTTTTTTTTCTAAATTCTAACTTTGGATGATTACAGCTCCGCTAAAATAAAAGATACAATTTGTAGACTAGTATTGTTTATCCAAACATGTCTGAATATAAGAGTACTACTATTATTTCGTTCGCAGCTGTAGGTAGATACGTTTTAAATAGAAAAATAATTCAAGTCTTATACAAGCCCTAGCCACTATTAATTCGTACAGCTGCCTTTTTCTTCGAGCATTGTTTATAACAAATTTTTTAAAAATCTTACTCACAACTTTTTGATGAAACCATTACTTTTTAAAAACCTCTTGATGTAGTTGTTACTAAATAATACACATATTATATTTTTTTAATACATTAATAGAAATATTTTATTTAAACTGAATTCATTTTTTAAAAACAATTTCGGAAATGACCACTTTTAATTCGTACAGTATTTAAAAAATATTATTAATATTGTGTAACATTTCCGTTCGCTTTTATAACTGCTTCTAATCTCTTCGGGGCTTGAGAAGGGGCAATCTAAAACCTTTATTTGTTTTTCTTGAAGCCAGTTTCTTGTAAATTTTGCGGTATGGGGCGTGGCACCGTCCTGTTGAAAAATAAGTTCATTGAACAAACTTAATTTTTCAATAGATGATATTAAATTGTTTTCTAAAATTTCAACATAATTTTTAGCATTTACAGCGCCATTTATGAAATAAAGTTTGCCAACACCTTTCGCAGACATGCAGCCCCATACCATAACGCTTGCCGGAAACTTTACTGTTTTCTTTAGACAATCCTTGTGGTATAACTCCTTTTTAGTTCGAATTACCCTCTTTCGGGCATTGTCCACGCAAACATCGAATTTGGATTCGTCGCTAAAAATTACCGAATTCCACTCTCTTTGTACCCAGTTTCGTTTATCTTTAACCCATAAAAGACTTTTTTCTTCTGTACAGCTGTTAAAAAGGGCTTTTCTTTGGCCCTACATGCCAATAAATCATTCAAAAATTCATGTTATTATTTTAATACTTTATAAAATCCATATTCCATCTAATGTAAATTTTTCTAGTCCATTCTCGTCCTACAGTCTTCCCAATTTTTTGAGACCATTCTGCCGACAAATTTCGAACAGTACTTCGTCTGTTTTTTTTTTTTGTGGACAATGCTCTTAAGGCTCTTCCAGTTAATTTCGATGTTCGACCGCGTTTATCGACATTTGTTGCAAATGAAACACTTTTTTTAAAAGATTTTATAATATTAAGGACCTAGGAAGTCCTAAATCTTTAGAAATATCACCATAACTTTGTGCAGAATCATGGTTTTTTATTATTAGTTTTTTAATTTCTTCAGAAATTGGCTTGCCATGCACCATGTTCACACACTGTTGAAGACTAATTAAAAAATGCCAGCAAAAATTCACCTAACTCATCTACAAAGTGAAATTGATATACTTTATAAATGGTGCACTTATAACCATATTTTTTTAAATCTAAAGAAGAGATGCGTTTTCATGTCTTTCTCTAAGTCAGATAATCTCCATTTGTCAGCATACCATATTGCTAATACACCTTTGCTATCTGTTAAGGTGATTAAAGATCTATGAGTTGTTTTTGATATAAAATTTTCATTCGTCTCGCATTTAGATTACATTATTCCTAAGGCGTATGCTATGCTTGCTTTCATTCGCCGTAATGGTTCTTGTTTTTCTGATCCCTACACTTTAAAAGTATTATTTACTGGCCTGGTTCGCTCAAGGCTTGAATATGCTTCGGTTATATGGGACCCATTTTATGTGACGCATAAGACGAAACTTGAACGAGTCCAGAAATCGTTTACTAGGTTCGCCTTACGCTTGCTTAATTTTGAAGATTCTTTTTCCCCATATAGTGCTCGTTGTTTGCTTTTTGGTCTTAAAGCTCTTGAGAGTAGGAGAAACATTGTGTCTCTCCTTTTCGTCCATGATATTATTTCTGGCTTGGTTGACAGCCCTACACTTTTAGAAATGATTAATTTTAATGCTCCTAATAGGATTCTCAGTAATCAGGATCCTTTTTATTTAGTAATGTGTCGCACTAACTACGCTGCTAATGCTCCTATTTTTAAAGCTCTTCATATGTTTAATATTATTAACGCAAATCATAATCTAGATTATTCTGTATCTAAAAATCAAATGCGATCTCTGTTAAATAAAATTTTGTAATACATATTTTTTGTTAATAACTATTGCCTAGTCTGTAAGAATTATTGTTCATAGACTGAAGAAACTAAATAAATAAAAAAATAAATAAATAAAAGCTATCTATAACGGAAAAAATGCACATTGGCGAAGATTATTTGAGAGTTGTCCCGTTATTTTATAAGAAATGGGACTGTACGAATTAAAAGTGGTCAGCTTTAATATGCACACTAATAAAGTGTGTTAAGTTTATACAAATTATTTTAATTAATATATTAAAAGAATTTAATTTGTTTATTATTTCTTAACAACTACAACAAGGTAATCTTTTTAAGATAATCTTGAAAAAGTAATATTTTTATCAAAAAGTTGTGAGTAAGTCTTTTAAAAAAATCTATTTTGTACGAATTAATAGTGGTTAGGGCTTGTATATTTCGTATTATGTATATATAAAGCAGTGTGGGCCAACGCCTATGCACGCGTGCATCGTGAACCCTGCCTCTGTCGCTCTCACCTGTGCGCATTCTAGCACACAACAGAAATAACAGTGCAAGTATTTTTATTTGGCTGATTTAAAGTTAAATTTTGTATGATACATTATTTTCCAAGTAATTATTTTCATTATTTCATAAAGTCTAATAAATTTTATAGATAAGATATATGGATGCCACGCCCCCATGTTATGCAATGTGTTGAAGCTATGATTTATTCTTCGAACAGGGGTCGAACAAGGTTCGCATGACCAAGCAGTCTTAAAACAATCAAAAAGCAAACTCGTCCAAACAGCTGCCGAACGCGGGTCGAACATTGGCCATTTTGAAACAATATTCTGTCATTAGTTTTTCTTTCGAGCTTATACCATACTAAAAATATGTAAACCAACAACAACCGAAACAGCTCTCAATGTCAATGAAAAAACTCATTCGCAAAAACAAAAGCAATCTATATATTGTTTATCAAATTTGCTAAAGCGTTTCTGCGACAAATATGCATGCCCGAATAATACAAAAAATTACTATCTTTGCTGTCGCTAATGCTCGCGTTATTTACGTTTGCACTTGAAAGAATTGTTTTTGTGCATGTAAATTTAAGTGGGTAGATTTGATAAAATTTCATTTTTACATGGATTTTTTTATAAGTGAAAAAAAAACAATTTTGAAAGTATGTTTTTTTTCTCTGTACCCTCCCCCTTTTTAAAAATGTTGTGCTGTATCCTCCCTAATCGTTCGTTTTTTTTTAAATCTGATACCATAAATCAATTCATCGGCTCAAAAAAAACACGAAATTCATCACTCAAAAATAAAAGTACATACAGCACATTAAAGGTAAAAAAATTTTATTTTCACTAAAAGCAATTTCACTTTTTACACCCATAAAAAAAGACATCTACTTAATATATGCCTTTGACAAAAAAATTTAGAGGTTGCATTCACAGACTAATTGTGAAAGCTTATGAAAAATATTATTACATCATCGAAGCCATTAAAAAAATTGTGTGCAAGAAATGTTGAAATGTCGTAAAATTTGTATTTTATATTTTTCTATTTATCTTGATGCATGCCACCGTAGATTTTTTTTTTTGTTGGAATCGTGTAAATCCTTTGTTTCACTTATTTTTCACTTGTATTTTACTGTTTAGGCATTCATTTCAAAAAAGCATTCATTTCAATAGAAAATTGAGGCTTAAGCCAGATTATTGGCCAACAACTTCTCCACTTTTTAATAAATTGAAATACTGAGCATACATGAACCTTCTAGAATAAATAATAGTTCTAATAGTGAATATCAGTAAGGTTGGTGCAGCTGTTTTTGAGCATACCTATTGCAGTCACAAAAAACGAATCCTCGAATTTCATTTTTATATAATAGTGAGATAGTTCGACCCTTGTTCGGCCGCTGTTCGGTCAAAAATTTCTGCAAATGCCCATTATACAGCCACTTCTGGATCCTTTCTTGACCCATATTACTTCCAAACAGCTGCTGTTTGACTTTAATTGGCAACAGTAGGACCGTTGATCGGCCTTAGTTAAAAAAAATTTAAAGTCTTGAATTCCATCCCTTCCACTTTCATACCCAGAAGGCATTCTTTTAACATGTGCATGTCATTAAGAGGAATGCTTTCCTTAGTCTTCTCTAGATGTGCTTCTAGGACTTCTTCAATGGAAGATTTCTTTAAGCCCTTCAATCAAAGGATTCTAGTAGGTGTTTTTCAGGAGAACTTTAAGAAGGCATTCCATGAAATAGAATGGTTTTTGTGGTTTGGGGGTTACAAAATCCCTGGGAAAAATCTCTTTTCCTAACATTCTATCGACTTTGGTGTTGGAAATGAGAAGAGTTTGGGTTTTGTTGGGGTTTAAAAAAATTATATTATAATTATACAATTTTTGTGCTTTAATTGCCATTTTAATGTCTTTCAAAAGTAGTTTATAAAAATGCTTCTTGAAAGAACTTCTTAATAAGGCTAAGAAGAAGCACATTTTGATCTATAAAATGTCTTCTGGAAGCAGTATCCCTAAGAATGCATGTCACATTTGCATCAACAATTTTGCTGGAAAGTTGAGAACGGCATGACGAATCGACATTTCGGCGTCTTCTTCAACACTTCGCGCTACAGCAGCAATATTCTCTTCGGTACGCACATTTCTTTGTCTTGTTGATGGTTTGGAATCGAGAAGAGTAAAATTAGTGCGAAAACGATCAATAAGTGCACTAATTGCTTGCTCACTAGGCCGATTATGTTGACTGTAAAATGGACGAAGTGCTCTATGAACTTCACGAACCGATTTATTTTTTTCAAAGAAAATTTCCACAATTTGGAAGCGTTGTTCTGGCGTTAAACGATTCACAATGAAATGCCGAACCTTACTGAACAGAAATGTTAACACAGTTTGACATTCTCAACTGTCAAACCATAGACAACAACCATCGAAACTTCTCATGCAGCTAAAAAACGCCCTTTTAAACTTTTAAGCAAAGTTATGTTATTGAATGGTGCTTTCATCCATATTTTCCATGCGCATTCGTATGGGAGCTGCCAATTTCTCTTTTCCAATGTCCACAATTAATTCTTCAAAGATGACTTCAATGAATAGTGGCTTTTTAACAAGCTTCTTTACTCTATCGTTTTATAGTGTTGTATTGGCGGTGCCACGCCCTGTAGGTGTTAATTTGTTGTAAACCATATCGGGACTAGTTTCTATGTAAAAACTGAGCCAATAATTCTTTTAAAACGTCCATTCGATTTAGGGCTTAATTCGACACAGACAGACAAACGTTCACAAATATATAATATATACAATCTTAAATGACTATTCTGCTTTTTTTTAATCCGATTATAACTTTGACAGGCTTCATTAACAGGGTGGCACCAATAATTCTTTCGTGTAAGTATTCTGATTGTATTCAAACTACCCTGAAGGTAAGTAATAATGATTTGCCCCACCCTGTATTGTGGCACTCTTATATCAACGAATGATACGATTACATTTAAATGCTTTTATATTTTAACAAAACTATACCGTACAGAACACACCCATGTTTAACGGTTATCGCCCAAAGCCAGTACCATGCCATACCACCACGTCTGCAACTCGGAAGAGTGCTTCAGTGTGCGTGTGTGCAGTTGAATAAATGTTATTGCCTCAGGCAACAAGGACACCTAAAACTGGGAGAGTCACATAACGGAGTGTGTCGCTCCGAGGAGGCTAGAAGCTTAACCATATCCGCTACCCACACACACCGCCATCACCTCCAACAACAACAACAACAAAACAACAAGAACTTTGAGAACATTGAAGACATTGAATACATTGGTGTGAAAATTGAAAGCATTTAATGACACGATTTCACACGTAGAACCGAACCCTTTCGTGTTGATAAATATTTGGGTAAATTTTGAATGTAACGAATTTAAAAAAAATTGCAAGAACCTTGTGGCTCGTGCCACGTGCGCAACGGGGTGTGCTTGTCTACAGCTTCTTTTATGATGCAATACCGACTTAGAGGCAAAAACAGATGCTGATGCTGTAATGCAGAAGACAAAGGAAAAAATGTGCTCTGCGAGCGAATAGTTGAGAGCAAGTGAGCACGTATTCTTGCTTGTCTTCAGTGTTGCCGCTTTGAGTCATTTTTTGGTGTTAAAAACGTTAAACTTACTTCCATTTTGACATTTTTTTTTACAAAACAATTCATTTAATACAAACAATTTTTTATAATCTATGAAAACGTATTCATTTGCATAACTTACAAAACGTTTAAAAAAGAAAGTTTTTTTCTCTTCTATCAAACAAAAAACTTGTTTTCTGCCAAGAAATAAGCCCTGAATTTGGTTTACGGTTGTCGTTTAAACTACGGATTACGAACTGGTAGGGAATCTACTCCAATGCAGCTAGAGAGTAGATTTTGATGTCAAACATTTTTAAAAAATACCAACTTGCCGACTGTATAAGTGTCCTAAGTGCAGAAACTTCTTAAGTGACCCAAATCGGACTTAACCTCAACTTGATGATTTGGTATAGAATCTGCTCCAATGCAGCTAGGGAGTTGATTTTGGTGTCAAAAAATTTAAAAAAAAATATACACTTTCAAGCTACATAGGTGTCATATGTGCAGAAAACTTCTGGGATCCTATTAATGTATTTTTTAAAAATAGGTTACGACCTGGTAGTGAATCTGTTCCAATGTAGCTAGAGAGTTGAATTTGGTGTCAAAAGATTTTAAAGAAAATTCACTTTCTTACTGCATAGATGCTTTATGTGCAGAAAACTCCTAGAATGCGTGAGAGCAACAGCGACGATTTTTATTGAAATGGATTAAGACCTGGTAGTGAATCTGTTTCAATGCAGCTGGAGAGTTGATTTTGGTGTCAAAAGATTTTTAAAAACATCTTCTTTGCTACTGCATAGGTGTCATATGTGCAGAAAACTCCTGGAATCCATGAGAGCCTCAGCGACGGATGACGACCTGGTAGGAAAGGTGTTTCAATGCAGCTAGAGAGTTGATTTTGGTGTCAAACATTTTTAAAAATTACCAGCTTTATGACTTTAAAGGTGTCATATGAAATTTTTTCATTAAATATTTGCATTTTGAACCTCTTTTTGTTATGCAAATATTAAAGAAACCAAAAAGAATAAAATCATGATTTTATTTTTTAAGATGTTGCTTATATGTTTATAACTGATCTCTGATACTTTTTTTTAATATACGTTAAATAAATGGGGCACTCACAGTTTCCTTTTAAAGTTAATATGTGGTATCTTTAGAAATATAACTCATTAAAAGTGTGAGCACCCCTTTACATATTAATTCAAAAATTCACATTTTGCAAAAGCTTCTGCTTCACCTGAGAAGAAAAGTTCAATCAACTCAAAGTTCAACATTAATTTATTCAAATTTATTTCAATTTCCTTTAAAATTGGATCTTTTGCTTCCATTTTCTGAACAATAAAATAAATCAACTGTCAGCATTGCCACATTACCACAAAAGACAAACACGCTTCAAAGCATGGAAATTGTGTTATCTCATTTTGTATGCAAAACAAAAACAAAAATAGTTACCAGATGACAAAATATTTTAAAAATATAAACGAAACTGTGAGCACCCTAAAAGAGTTTTACTTAATGTTCATTAATTAAGTAATTAATGAAACACCCTGTGCTCAATAACTCAAATCGTCGCTATCTTCACGGACGTCTTGACAAACATTGTATTGTATTAACGGTTAAGAAAATGGCAAAAAAAAATGTCTTATGTCAGTGTTCAATTAAAGATGAAGATGAAGAAACCAATTCTGATAAAAATGCATCCATCAAAGATTTCATCCAAGTAGTTTACTAGCCAATCTTCACTTATAAGGCAACTACTTATAATAAAAAGTAATTTTTATACAATTACTAGCTGAAACCCGGCGCGTTGCTGCCACTCTCCCTATTCAAACGCCCATAAAATGTTATCAGTTAAACAGCATGTCTAAATTGAGGTCAAATACTGAATTCTGAGACTGTGCGACCTATATCCACAAAGCTATTCGATATAACAAATTTGGGTTGTATAGGAAGTGCCACTCTCTCTTCATCACCGCTAATAGAATGTAATCAATTAAACTGGATGTCTACATGGAGGTCGAATACAGAATTCCAAAACTGTGCGACATATAACTCCAAAACTATTCGATAGCACAAATTTTGATTGTATGGGAGGTGCCACTCTCCTTTTCCCTACGCCCATAAAATTTTAGCAATGAAACTGCATGAGTACATTGAGGTCGAATACTGAATTTTGAGGCTGAGTTACCTATAACTCCAAATCTATTCGATATCGCAAATTTGGGTTAAATTGGAGGTGTCACGCCCCCCCGACAAACTCTAAAAAATTTTATCAGTAAATCTGCAAGCGTAAATTTTGGTCGAATACTGAGTTCCGACGCTGTGCGACCTTGAACTACAAAGCTATTCGATATCACAAATTTTCGTTGCATGGGAGTTGCCACTCCCCCTTGATCAACGCTCATAAAATGTAATCAATGAAACTGCATGTGTACATTGAGGTCCAATACTGAATTCCAAAGCTGTGAGACCTATAACCCCAATGCTATTTGATATCTCTAATTTGGGTTAAATAGGAGGTTTCACGCCCCCTTGTCGTACGCCCATAAAATGTAATTAATGAAACTGCATGTATAAATTGGGGCCGAATACTGAATTCTGACGCTGATATTCAATATCGCAAATTTACGTTAAATGGGAGGTGCCACGCCCCTCTTACCAATGAACATACATTGAATCAATGAAACTGCATGTGTATATTGAGGTCGAATACTGAATTTCGGCGTTGTACGACTTATAACTCTAAAACTATTTGATAGCACAAAGTTGGGTTGTATGGGAAGTGCCACTCCCCTTTGCCCTACGACGAAAAAATGTAAGTATTGAAAATGCATGTATAAATTTAGGTCGAATACCGAATTCTTACGCTGTCAACCTATAACTTCAAAGCAATACGATATCGCAAATTTGGGTTGTAAGGGAGATGTCACGCCTCCCTGTCCAACGCCCATAAAATAAAACCATTGAAACTGCATGTGTAAATTGAGGTCAAAAACTGAATTCCAAAGATGAATTCCTATAACTTCAAAGCTATTCGATATCACAAATTTGGGTTGTATCGGAGGTGCCCCTCCCCCTTGTCCACTCCCATAAAATTTCATCACAGAAACGGTACGTCTAAATTGTGGTCGAATACCGAATTTCTAAGCTGTGCGACCCATAACTCTAACTAAAGCTATTCGATAACAACAATTTTTTATTTATATGTGGGCGGTAAAAGGGGGTGTGGCATTGCCCCTTAAACCATCTCGTACTCAAAGCAAAGTGTACTTACAAAATTTGAGCTCAATCGGACCAATGGTTTCGAAGTCTTTTGATATTTTCTTTAAAGTAGGCGTAGATGAATTGTGACCACGCCCATTTTTTCAAAATTAATTATAGTTATCATACGAACTTATTTACCAAATTTTAATTTCATACGACCAAAACCGTCTTAAATACAGCATTTTTATTGATTTGTGGGCGACAAAAGGGGGTGTGGTACAAAACCTGCAAAGATACACACATGCAATTTCTTATGTGCACCCTCCACACAGACCCCAATCACCCCTGAAAATTTCATTGAAATCGGGCAAGCCGTCTAGGAGGAGTATGCGAACAGGAAGTTTTGCCACTTAATTTTATATATATAGATATCAAAACAGTGGGCGCAAAAGTGGGCGTGGTCAATTTTTCTTTCAGTAAACACTTAAATTGGATTACTACGAACATTTGAAAAAAAAATTATCCAAATCGGTCCAGCCGTTTTCCGATTTTAGATAAATTGAAAAAAGTGGGCGCAAAAGTGGGCGTGGTCAATTTTTCTTTCCGACAAAACTTAAATTGGATTACTATGAACTTAAAAAAAAAAATTATCCAAATCGGTCCAGCCGTTTTCCGATTTTAGATAAATCAAAAAAGTGGGCGCAAAGTGGGCGTGGTCAATTTTCTTTCCGTAAAAACCTAAGTTGGACTATTACGAACATTTTAAAAAAAAAATTATCCAAATCGGTTCAGCCGTTCTCAACTGATGCAATTACCAACGAACGACATTTGATTTATATATATTTATATAGATTTATGAAAAATTAATATTAAAATGTTTACTATTTATTTGGTCAGAGTCGCAGTCGAGATTTTTTGGTGCAAATCCGCAGGCCTGCATCATATTCCAATTGGATAAGCATCTTAGGCTCTATTAATGAAAATATTTTAATTTTTTTATATTTTTTTTCCAAAAATGTTTATAAAATTGAAAATAAGTTTGCTTACAAATTTATAAAAATAAAAGAAATTATATGGTTTCATAATTTTATTTTAAAGTGTGTTTTATTACAAAGAAAATAACATGCTGCTCTAAAAAATCTGTCACTAAATACAACTGTAAGAACTACCTGAGTGAAAGTAGAAAAAAATCGATTACAAAATCGATTAATACAAAACCACTTAGATTTTGACTTTCTGGAAACGCCTTTGGTTCTATAAAGTATTGGACCTATAAAGTATTTCTTTTGAAATAAACAACATTTTCTGAATCTCGATTATGAAAGCGATGAGCATAGAGAAAGATTTCACCAGCAATTAAAAAATATGGAACGCCGATACACTGGCTCCTAGAACGAGTCCATAACGGGTGACTACGCTTTGTTCCTGATAAGAGAAATAGATTACAGTGAAAACAAGAGACGAAGAAGATCCAATAATTTCTTTTAATGTCATCCATCTGTATTTTCATATTTTGAGCTTGACGTACTCTGGTGCTCCCGCCTAATTTTTAAGATTTATTTCGGAATTTTTTTATAAAAAAATAAAATACAAATGTTTAAATTTTAATATTTTTACCATTAAATATTGAAATCCCCCTGCATAAAGCGTTGTTTTGTGGTGTGTCCCGGCATCACCCGGGGACATATAGTGATGTGACGAGTCGAGTTATTTTACTCGTTAATTCGAGTTGTCAGAAAGTTAAGCGAATTTTTTTGCACAGCTTCAATTTCAACAAACTTGTAAATGAAAAGCCCTTATTAGGCAGTGTTAACAACTCCCAAATATATTTATCCGTAAAGCTTTAGTCAACCTCTTAAATCGCGACAATACTTGGGAATCCCCCCAAAACAAAAAAAAAGATCAATTTACATTTTGTTCTAATCTTTAGTTATAAATGTTTTAAGATTTACAAAAACAAAATCGGTTCTTAGGTTTTTATTTAAACCAAGATGAAACTTTTGTTGTAAAAATCTAACACTTGAGTTCAGCGTTGCCATATGGTCCGATATATCGGATATGTTACGATTTTAATACTTAAATCCGACGTTCCGATATTTGACCAAAATTCTTCAAAATGTTACGGTTTCAGAAAAAGCATATATTTTTATTCACATATATATATGAAAAGAAAAAAGTATTAAAATAAAATTGATGGCAATTTTAAAATAAAAAGATGCGATGGTACTTCTGCATTTCCAATAATGGGAAAATTTATTTTTGAATTGTTTAGCTAACCGAATTCCTCAGCTAAAGTTGATCGAACTTTTAGTCAAATGAATATTAATAAAACTAAAGTTCGCAATAGATAAGAGTTAGATACAATGGAAGGAACTCTGCATATAAAAGATTATCTGCGTATGAAATCTTTTAACTGTTTTAGTCTTGAAATTGATAAAGAATTGATAAACAAATTTAATAAAGCAATGTATATAATATGACTTTGAAAAAATTCTATTTTTTTATACACATTTTTTTTCACTAAAATCTAATTTTTTTTTTTAGTTTTTGCTGGTTTAAAACAACAACATTTTTTCGTTAGTTTATTTGAAGCAAAAGCTTTACATTTATAGAGTTAAAATTTAAAAATGATGTTTTATAGCTCTATGTATTTCATTTTTACCAATTTAAGAGATCTACATTAAACCAAACTGTGTTGAAAATGTATTTAATTTGATTTTTACTCTTCGTTTATGTTCAAAAATATTTTCAAAATATAATTTATTATAATATATTTTCTCTATTTATAATGATTATTGAATTGACTTTTGAAAAAATGTGATTTATTTAAATATATTAACCTTAAATATACGTCATACGTCTAATAAAATGCAATATTTTATTTCTCTTCTTTGTTGTAAAATGCAACTGAAAATTTCTTAGTTCTTGTTTCAGAGTTTCACAAATCCGACGAGAAATCCGACGAGCAGAGTGCAAAAGTTACGCTATAAAATTTTTTTTCATGGCAACACTGCTTGAGTTATCAAACCATACAAAATCACCTTCTCTTCTCTTTCACTCATTCACAAGTTTAACAGCTTTAGAAAAATACTTAGACGTCACGTTCATCTTGTTTTTTACACCATGGTAACAAGCAGGGAATGAAAAAGGGAACAAATTGAGGAGTAAATGCATAGCATAATCAGAATAAATTCAAAAACTTTGTAGTAAATTGGATTATTCAATGCTTAAGAATATAAAAAAGTCCCTAAAAAACCCCTAAAAAATATAATACCTCTAAAAAATCCCATTCCACTTTTTCCCCTCTAAATTTAGGGGGAAACCCCCTAAGTTGGGAACACTGTTATTAGGGTTTTAGAGACGCTAAAAATAGCGTGTTTCATAATTTTAATATCATGTTTTTAAAAGCCAAATGAAAACCGAACGAATTTTTTCTTGAATGTGACTTAAGAATCAGCATTATAGAATTTTTTATAGAACTGGCTTTGCATCGAAATTTAAAAATTTTATTAATAGAAGAAAGAGCTAATTGTAATATAAAAAAAAATCTGCTCCGAAAATTGACAATTTTACGTTGTATCAACCGTAACGAGCAATAAATTGCTTACTCGCTTTGGCAAGCTGACTCTTAGATCGAAACAAGCAATTTATTTTCAAACTCGACTTTGAAATACTGACTCACTGACACGTAAACTCGAATTTCTACTCGAGTCAAAATTATTCAGACTCGAGTAACTCGAGTTGAAAAAGTAATCGACTCGTCACATCACTAGGGACATATTGCTCAACATGGGCGTCCGTAGGATTTCTTCTAGGGGGGGGCAGCCAAAGACAAAAAAATTGGTCATGAATGAGCATAAAGAAAATGTAGCCTATATAATTCTATTTTTTGAGATTTTTGGTACTAATTACCCATAGGAAAATCCAATATATTTTAAGGATGAGGTAAAAATCTTACTCGTGTCATACTCGAAATATTTCCAAATTTAATTTTTTTATTTTTGTCATGTAATACACTTCAATACTTTGATTGTGTTTGAGCGCGAAGCGTTTCGGTACTTTGAACTTAAAAAACTTCATTACTCTAATTTTTTTGTAAGTTAAGCCTACAAAATGTGTCATAAAGACAAAAATGTCAAAAAGACGGAAAATATAAAAATGTAAATAAAAACTACTTACATAGTACCAAAGCGCTAAGCAGGGGGCTAGAGACGGGGTAAAAAACATTTGAAATTGGCCACTAAGTTTCTGTCAGTCCGTCTGTTCTGATTTTAATATATTACTTACATTTAGAAAATAAATTATCCTTAAATTTAAGTATCACAAACCAAATTTTTCCAAACTGTCTTCTCATTTATTCTTAAATGAAATCGCATTAATTACTTTTGAGTCCCCAAGTTTTCAATTTCAAATAAGAATACAAAAATTTGCCAATATTAAACAATATTTTTGTTGGAAAACTGGAAACAACAAAATTTTTAGGACATTTTTCAATTTTGGAGATATATAACTTCTAAACCTATTGGGAGCGGCCTGAAATTTTTTAGATTTAGATTGAGGTAGTCAAAATACATATAATCTGCAAAAATTAAAAATTAGAGTTTCGTTATTCTTGAAATTCTTCCCGTATGCTAAGAGAGATGTTTTTGACCGGATCTCACACCGCATTGACGTTAATCCACATATTATATGAATAATTTAAAAAGTTTTTTATTAATTCAAATCGTGAATTCAAAATGAAAAAATGAAAAGTTCAAAAATGAATAAATATACTTCTGGGTTGTGGGTTTCATACATTTTCTTAACATATTCCAGAACCTCCCTGCAAGGCTCGATTCTGAATCCTGAATTTAATATAAGCACGTGACGCTTAAGAAACGTGAATTTTTAGAAGTATTTAATGGATTTTTCTAAACAAGTCTCCTATTTACATTTAAGTAATAAAAAAACTTTTGACCATAACATGTTCTAATGTAAAATTGTTTTCTTATCCGAATTTTTCATATTATTTTTAAAAAATTTGTCCTTGATTCAAAATTGGCCTACTTTATTAATAATTTCCAAATTTTTTTCTTTTGCTTTTGAATAAGAATCGCCTAGATCGCTGCAAATTTCTCAAATTTAAGTGCTGCAGGATTGTTAGCTTTTTTCATAAATTAAGGAAAAATTAAAAAATTATCGAAATTGGGACATTTTTATGACAGAAAAATTCTTTTTTTTATGCCGAATTTTTGGAAAAAATTTATGTTTATAAAATTTATTTTGCTTGGTTTTCTGCTGGTTTAAAACATAAATTTGTTTTTCGTCAAAGTTTATATCCGTTATTAAATTAAATGACCCTTGCTATCTGTTGCTGCGAAAAATTATCTGCGAATAATAAGGTATATCATTCTTTAACATTTTTCACTTTCTCGTACGGTTAACTTCTTAATTTCTTCCATTACATTCTTAGTATTTACTAATAGTTTCGTAATATTTACGAATCAAAAATAATATTAGTAGAAAATATTAATACGTATGTTGACCATACGCATTATTCGTAGAATGTACGAATTATTAATTGAGTTTAAAAAATCTAAAACCGAAATCGTTCAGCCTGTTACAACAGTTACCAAATAAAACGATGGTTAAGCGCACAGAAGTGACAAGTCGAAATTTTTAAATTTCCAGAAAACTTTTTTTATTTTTTTAACTGAAATGCATTGAAAATTCAAAAATTGTCATTTACCACTTTTATGCGCTTAACCATCGATAAGGAAATGTATGATTGCAAGGTGGCCGTATCCTACTGGAAAAGTAGCTGACTTGTAAACTAAAGGACCACGGTTCAAACCTGAACTCAGACAGAATATTTTTTTTTTGTAAATAGGTATTAGAATCATTTGTAAATGTAACAAATTTATTCGTACTATATACATTTTTTTTGTACAAATATGAATAAAATATTCGTAATATGTACCAAACTACGTCCATTCTACGAATCCTATTCGCGGCTTACAACTACGAATAGAATTCGTTGATTTAAAAATGCATAGTTTAGATCAGCTTTATTTATAAATGTAATTTCTTCAAAAAATATTAATATACATAATAAGCATATCGTCATATGAAATAAAAAAAGCCGTAAGTTTCAAGCAATTTGAAATAGACTTTTTGTATAATTATGATGCACTCCTACAACTAAAAATCGCGTTTGTATAAACAAAGTTCTAAAATATCCAAGTTTAAGTGCAACTTACAATTTTGAAAGTCTTTTGCTTTTCCCGTAAAATTTTTTAATATAACTTTACAGCTTTTTTTATTAAATATGAAGATATATTAAAAATTAGGGGCTGGGGAGCGCACCCTTCCCCCCCCCCTGCGGACGCCAAGTGGCTCAAAGTTATTTTTTGTGAGGATATAACCCAAAAATTGTAGGGGAAAGGGCTGGGTTGTGAACCGGGCTGGGTAGTGAACAATTACTTATTTTTCTTTCCTTAATTGACACTTTCTTTCAACTGTCAAGCTTGTCTTTTGACATAACTCAGTTTTTGTAGTAACACCTAAGTGTACAGACGTATTGGTTGTGGCAGCTTCAGACGTCGTGTTTGAAAATTTGTTGCAAACACTTTTTTTGATTTTTTTCAAAGTGCTAAGTGCACCAAAAAGGTGAGTGTAATGCATATTTAGTTAGTATTTTGATTCTTTTTTATGATCCAATATTTGGTTATGTCGAAATATAATTGGAGGTGTCGTTGTTTTTGATGTCGGCCTTTTTAGTCTAGTGAAGAGTGCGCTAGACTATCAACCCAGAGGTCCCTGGTTCGAATCCGGGCTCGGGCATAGTTCTTTTCACTTTCTTTGTTCTTTCCTACATTTAATAATTATGGAAAACTAAAAATCCACAACTAAATTGTGGAAAATGTGGAATTAAAGGACAGGAACAACTAAGGGCTGCAAATGCTTGCCGAGGTTAAGGCATAACACTAGCCTCGATTAAAAGCAATTCAGATTGTCTTTCACGGTTGTTTCGCCTTATCAATAATTCACGTATGGTTCCAATCAATTCCTCTTAATAAATCTATCCCTTTCCTTTCAGGTCAAAACCAAGCCTTGTTTGTATAAGGCGCATGCCTTGGCTCTTTGATATTTAAAAAAAAAAATTAGTTTCTTAGCTGGGTTGTGAACTACTGTGGTGACTGGGTTATGAACCATCCGTTTTTCGTAGTAGATTTCTACTAGAACTGTCAAACAACGTCAGGAAGCACCAGTGTTGCGTCTGTTATGGATAAAATTGGGCTATTACAAGCAGCCACCCCAAAGAAACCATTGTAACGTAGCCGAAAGGCAATGGAGAGCTGCGAGCTGACTTCTTCAGACAAAATGGATAATCTTAAGCAAAAAAAAACAGCAGAAAAGTCAAAACTTCCAAAAAAGTAGCACCGAATAATGCACAACCTGCACCACCCAAGCGTTCCAAGCGTTCCCAGCGTTCCATGGCAAAACAAACAGAAAAACCATCTGATGAAGATATTGATTTTTGCACCATCTGTTGCTGTTTTTGCTTGAAGAACTGACCCCTAAAAACTCCATCGAGTGCAACAAATGCGGCCGGCCCGTTCACTTGAAGAGTGCCAACATGGGAAAACAATCGTACTTCACATGCAAACATTGCGACACCGATTTGGATGAAGATGAAGATGAAGAAAATGTAAAAAAAACTAACACTTCAATTCATTTCGATTTTTTTAGTCGTTTCTCGAAAAAATGTTGCATTTTTTCTGCCCTCTTTCTGCTATCTTTGAAAATTCCAAATTTTTTTCTACTTTTGAGGCCAACATTTTCAAAAAAAGAAGACGATTCTATTTCAGAAGTCACTATTTTTTTCTCAAGAGGGTAGAATTTTCAAAAAAGGCAGACAAAATGTTGCATTTTTTCGAGAAACGAAAACGCCATAAGTGTCTCCATTAAAACTTGTTTTGCCTCTTGAGGCTTTCTAAATAAATTAAATCTTTCTTATTATTAAATTATGGGTGTTTTAATTCGTATTTTCAGGCTTTTATTGGGATTTTTCAGATGGTTCACAACCCAGCCAGTTTTTTGGAAAAGCGAAAAATCACGTCCTCAGAAAATTGGCCCTAGTGAGTGAAATTTTAATCAAAACATTTATCCCCAGCAAAATACTTGAGAAAATGTGACATGCATTCTTAGATCAAACACTTCTCATTTCCAATACCAAAATCGGGAGAAAATCGAGAAAAACACATATTTTTCGTGGGATTTTTTAAGCACTCTAACCATTCCATGGTATGCCTTCTTAAAGTTCTCCCGGAAAAGACCTACTAGAATCCTTTCATTGAAGAGCTCAAAGAAATCTTCCATTGAAAAGAATTCTGAAAGCATTCCTTCCAAAGACATGCATATGTTAGAAGAATGCCTTCTGGGTATGAAAGTGGAAGGGATGGAATTCAAGACTTTCCCTTCCACTTGACATTCTTTTGGAAGCACTTTTTTTGCTGGGTCTGTGTGCATAAAAAGTTGCGTTTTATATTTACCTTTCCAATAATTCCAATAATTCCGATAATTCGAGACCTCTATTCTGTAAGAGCCCAAAACACGGCCGTAGCCAGGGGGGTACTGGGGGCAGCTGAGCACCCCCCAAAATTTTTCCGAGCTCCCCCAAAAACTATGCTACTTTTCAAAATATTAACAGAAAAGTTTTCAGAATTCAATTTATGAAAAGAAGCTCTCAACAGAAAAGATTGACGTAAAATGTAGGTGCCAATTTGTGTTGTTTACACGCAAGGCTAATTACTAAAGGTTAACGCACCTAGCGAAATCTAATGCTAGTGACTATTTTTGCACTACGGGATATAATAAATGGTCTAAGCCTCGTGCAATAGAAAAAACTGTGAATAAACATGACTTAAGCAGTATACATCTTTCTGCTATGGTTGCGTGGAAAGAACATTCTTTAAGTATTGAAAATAATCTAGAAATTTCGAGCCTTCTTAAGAACACTGTCATTGATAAGCGACAATATTATGTCAAAGGGATTGTTTCTACAATTTGTTTCTGGCTAAGAATAAGCTGCCTTTTCGAGGAAATGGTTTTTATGACGAAGAAAATTAAGAGTCAAGACTGTTTCATAATATGTTTAAAGTTTGAAGACATGATCGAAAAGCACAAAAACGTAAAGATATGTCAAGATGGTATGCCTACCAATGCTGTCTATACATCGTTGCAAATGCAAAATAAAATCATAAATATTATTGCAAATTGTCTCCGAGAAATAAGTGCTAATGAGCTAAATCATATTTAGCATTGATTGCAGATACGACAGAAAGGAGTGAGAACGAAATATTTTCGATTGAATTTCTGTACATTGTTCGTGACTTTGCTTCAAAAAAGCTGATGAAGTCACAGCTAAGGCATTCTTTAAACTTTTTATCGATCGACTGACAGAATTTGGAATTGAGCTCGAAAATATTTTGGACCAGGTTATGATGGTGCTGCTGTAAAGAATGGTCAATTAGGTGGACTGCAGAATTTCATACAGGACTTTTTCAATCGAACAATTCCAGAGGTTCATTCCACCGGTTCAAATCACCACCGTCTTCATCTTGTCGTTGTCGAAATCATGAAGAAAAATTATGACTCCCGACTTTTCTTCGACCAAAAAAAATTAGACGATTTTTACTGTCGCTTCAAAGTTTAAAAAAATGTACGAACAGACCACAATTTCTCTGCTTTTCGAGCAACGTTGGTGGTACATTACAAAGCAATTGTTGTAATTCAAAATGACTTCGATCAAATTCTAAACTCACTGATAAGAATTAAGGAAAATACCGGACACTTCATCTTTTTCAATACACCGGAATTTCATCTTGGTGCAGGTGAAATGCTTTTAGCTGTTAGACTGCTGGGTTTTCTTGCAAATCATTGGAAATAATAGAAACAACAAACAAAATTTTGCTAACATGAAAGTGATCTTTGCAATGAGTCTGCATTAACACAGAGTCTACACTTACAATATTTGATTGCATGCGAACTGTCAAATAGAATTTCATGATATCCAGATGAAATATTTCATGCTATAATATTTAGGTGGGCACTTCATCTCATGAAATTTCATTTTTAAATTGCTTATAAAGTTTATTAAATTCATAGTTTCATCCATTCGTCATTACATTTCAGGTATTTTCGCCTTTTTAATGCTATTGCAATATTTTTTGCTTGAAAGGTTCTTAAAAGTGCAAACACTTACATATTTTACTGAAAGTGACAGCTCATCTCATGAAATATTTCTCAAGAAATATTTCAAGAGATAAATTTAATGATATGAGCAATTTCATGAGCAGTACTGCACTTGCGATACTGCTCATTAAATTCAATTTGACAGTTCGTATGCAATAAAATAATGCAAGTGTAGACACTGTGTAAGGCGCATTTATTATTAAATAATTGACTCAAGTATTTCAGGAATTGATCAGCGTTTTGAGAAAAATAATGAGGACTTAGTCTGCGGACAGAGTAAGCGCTGATGCGAGTAGGCAGGCAGGCAGGCGCAGTCAGGTACCTGCTCAGTAAATAAGCCGTGCAGAGTGAATGCGAGCAGGTCAGATCAGATCAGTGCGAGAAAAAGTTTATTGTTTATTTTTTTCCACAATAGCTTTCTATTTTAAATCCTCCGCTAATAGCGTTTATGAAAATTTTTTATTTTCTATACATAAAAAGCACACTCTCTTCAAAAGAGGTACAACTCAAAAAATTTTAATTTTCAGGAAGAGCAAAAAACAATTTTTTTCTTCAATGGACTCCATACAAAAAAAGAGACAAAACGATTTTTTTTTAATTAAAGACTAAGAATATGTGTAAAAAATTAAGATAGCCGAAGTATATAATCACTACAAATAGTCTTACACGAAAAAGTATATATCTAAACATTTTGAGTTGTGACTCTTTTGAAGAAGGTGTGTGATATGTAGTGCCACTAGGCCAGCCTAATTCAAACTAAAATTAGCGTTTCTTCCGGTGGCTAGAAATGTTTCATTGGCCGATAAGATAACTCTACAGAAATTTTATCCAAATCGGACACAGATAAAGCAAGGCTCATTGCGATTGAATCTTATTACATTGGTATAAAGGGCGAAAATGAGGTGTTTCGTCATTAAAATGTGTTTTAAAATTCTGTAAACTGATTTAATCATTCCATTTATACTTTTAATCAATAGCAGATTCAATGTCTTTACAACGTGTCATCGGTGAGAAAAATTGGATGAAAATTACCAGAATTGTGATATTTTACTTTTCGAAAAAAATTCTATTTTCTTGTTGTAATAAAAAATCGTAAAAATCCAAATTTTAAAAAACTGCAGTGAAATGTTGTTTAACAATTTTCTGAAACAACACGTAATACTAATACAAAAAATTTTGTCATTAATTTGAATAACTTGATCGTTATAGAATTTTTTATTAAAAGCGTACCCTTTTGAAAATGTCGAGTTTGAGTACTTTTACGAAAAAATTCTCAAAAATCCAAAAATGCAAAATGTTAACCAATAACAACAACAATGCTTAAAGTATAATCTTGAGCTATTTTGTGCACAAAATTAAAAATCAAAATCCTAAGAAAAAGTTATAGCTGGTGAAACTTGATTTTTTTTTAAATCCGCAAAGTGCCTGTGTTTGGCATTTCGAACACAAAAAAATCATAAAAAAATCATAAAAATGTTATATCTCATTTGAAATGACTTTAAAATTAATGCTTTTTAAATATTTTTGATTTTTGTATTACAAAAATTTTGGAATTTGAGTGCTACCAACATATTGGACCCAGAAAACCAAGCAATTTAATTTTTTATTGTTTTGTTTATTTTATATGTATTTCTTTTGTTTCTTACATGCCCAACAGTTGCCCATTCGATCAATATATCATTTTCGCGTGCACAACTTATCACCAACAACAACACAATCTTAATCGACGTTAACCAAATTTCCTAATACCCACCAAAAACAGCCCTCACACTCTCATAAACATTGCGCGATCACTGCTGTTGATGTTTGTTTCGTTCAATGCGTTGTTGTTGTTGAATGTTTTTGTTGTAATTGGTCTTGTATTCTAAAGATAATAAAAAAAACGCAGTTTCCTTGAAAAATTACAAAAAACAACACAAAAAGATCAAATTCAGTTGCGAGAAACCTGCGCCAGCCTGATTTCTCGCAACAACCCGATCTGATCTGATCTGTGGTGACCTGCCTGCTTTCACTCTGCACACTTCGAGCAAGTTTATATGAAATCGTATGAAGCGAGTTTTCTCGCACTGGGACAAGTAAGCAAACCTGCCTGCCTGCCTGCCTGCCTGTCTGCTTCAGCGTTTACTCTGTCCGCAGACTTAAAAGCCGTTAACGACTTTTAAGCATAAATTTTAGATTCGATGCATTGCAACCATTAAATAAAATTAAATTGTCGTTCCGAGAAGAATTTTCCTTTGTCAAAACTTTAGTGGCCAACGAAAAATGCAAACCTTTATCGCATTTCAAAATCGAGAATTGATTCGATACGACGATCCCCAGTGACCAATTAACGATTGCGGGGTTTTATATTCCTTGGTTTCAAAAGAAAAGATTGGGTTCATAGCATTGCAAATAGATCTTATCTATGAATAAATAGTTATTTATTTTCCTGAAAAGTCAGCTCCCCCAAAAACTTGCTCAACGCCCCCAAGTAATCGTTCCTGGCTACGGCCGTGGACTGAACTATTAATAATTGTTTCCAATCAAAATATGTTCCAATTTTTCCGTTTAGACACGACATTTTTTAAAATGGTTTAAGTCCCACATAGCTCTAAAATGACCTTCAAGCGATTTGCGGAACCCCTAGAGGTCAAGTTTTTTTAGGTATTAAAATATTTTTGTGCTTAGTAGGGGTCGAACTATCAGAAAATGGACGCGCACCGGAATATTTTAACACTTTTGTAATGTGAACCGGTCTAATGCATATCTTTAAAAGAGCGGATGAAGTCTCAGTGTATGTTTCCAGTACATATTTATCCAAATTTAAAAAAGTTACCCTAAAATATGCTCGCCTGGAGTATTTTGTTGTATATAATAGTTCGAATAGCGAATAAGTAAATGTCATATTTTTTCGTTACGTGTTTAACTTTCTTAATGAAGTCAATGAAAACCTTTATTTCATCAAACTTTTCGAGTTTTCGTATTAGGTCACACCCGTCACATTTTCTTACAAGTGTTTTTTAAAGAAAAAATTATTTTTTCTAGACAGTCAAAAATACAATCAAAAAATTTTAAAGCTTTACCAATATTATTGTGTTCGTTCTGCGAAAAATTTACAGAACATATCCTAAAAGTTAGCATTCTATAAAAGCTAAAATTTGTAAGGTCACACCCGTCACAGTCTTCTAATGGCCATTCAGAGCACAGATCGTGTTCTTTCAGTGTCTACCTGTTGTTAAATGTTTTAAGACCTTACAGCCTTGGGAATCGCAGCCTTTTTTATATTTTTGAATTATAACCAAAATTGTGAGTATCAGTGTCACACCCGTCACAATTTAATTGCCCTACACAAAAAAAAATAGCAGTTTTTTCGTAGCTAATACAATAAATAAATTCTTCAATACTAAATTTTTTTTTTTCGTAACTTTTAGCAGTCGTAAACAGAAAATTCTCAAGTAATGCAGGGCTTTGTAACTTAAACGCTGAAATTTGGTAACTCGCGTGCAACATATTTCTCATTGTTTAGAATTTTTAGAAACATTAAAATGATAAGTGTGTATTTAGATTTATATAAATTTAACTACTCGAGTAACACCGGCTATATCAACTAGTATTTAATAAAAGACATAATATTAAATTTTTGTATCGACTATATTTTGAAAATTTTTTTATAAAATGCAAGTTTTTTAATGCTTTTTTGTTAAAAAAAATGTAGGGCTGTGGCAACCCTATTTGGCTTGCAATAACGCCTGAGTCAACGCTTTTCTACGAACTTTGCATAGAGATTGAAAAGTTGTTTGTTTTTTGTTCTTGCATCCTTTCAGAAGCTACAGTTATTGTAGTTGTTATTTTAGGGGTTTTGAAAACGGTTGTTTGCATTTTACGTTATAGCCAAAAAATAACAATTAATTTCATCAGAGCGTGAAAGGGAGCAATAGACCGGCTTTACACATACAAAGTAAAATTCTCCCCTCATACTCAGTCCCGTACAACCCTCCCCCCCCGCCCAGTTGTTCAGTGATTTCTGTGTGCGTGCTGTAAGGATGCCAGCTTTTTGAATGAAATGCAATTTGTTTTTGGTTTTTGTTATTGCTTCTGTCTGTGTGTGTATTCCTTTAAGGGTAGCTCTGATTTTCCAAGCATAACGACTTAAATTCACCGCATGCATCGTATGTGTGTGAGTGTGTTCGATTTTGAGCATTTCTTGTTCATTACCTTGACCATTGGGGCTTGTTCTACATGCTGCCTACTTAGATCCTTATGGCTTGTGCCTTGTGCCGAAATCATGATGTCATTGCCACGTTTACAAACTAAACTATTGAACGGTTGTGCTTTTTGTTCGATTTCGCATATCATCGAGTGTCTTCCGTCCGGAACAGAAATGGTACAACGACAGAAATTGAAATTTATTGTTGTTGAATTTTGTATATATTATATGCGCGTATGTATGAGGGTTTGTACAAAATGCTTTCGAGTTTAATGGCATTGCTTCTATGCAAACGAAAAAATGTTTATTCTCGAAAGTATAGTACAGCAATGAATTGCCAATACTAAAATGCCAATAATGAAATTGAGTTTCGACGTTTTTACTGTACTTTATCGAAATCGAAATCTTCGTTAATGTATTGGCAAAATGCGTCGTTACTCACTCACATAAATGGGCTTTTTTTACCGGGATTCCGGGATAAAGATTTTTCGATTCTCAAAAATTTTTTTGCCAAGTAATTTAGCTAGCTATTTTGGAAGAAGCTTGACACACTGTAAAAAAATAATTGTTTGTAAAAATAATGCTTATGGATTATTTTTTCAATTGTAAATCATGTGAGCTTGAAATACAAGAAGAGACACCTTTTTGAAAATGATTTAAAAAATAGACCCTTGAGTGTAGGTACAGTGGTGGTCACGAATTAACACCCTTAAAAAAGTTAAGTGAATACTTATATTTTCTTTTTATTTGTTGTAAATTTTTAGTTAACTTTTTTTTAGTGCATATATTATGTCTTCTTTATTTCTTATATACATTTTTTTATTTCAAAACTTTTTCTTATAGGACTTAAAATCAAATAAAAATTAAAAATAAGCATTTAGACTTGGTCATGAATTTAGCACACGAGCGAAAAAATGTCTAGGATGAAAAATATAATCAAAATTGATTGCATATAACTCAAAATATTTCGTAGGAAATCCCTTATTCTTAATTACTGCATCTCATATCCTTGGTAAACTTTTGACAAAAGCCTCACAACGATACTTTGGAATACTATACCGAATCCTTTGGATTTCCCTAAACAAATCTGGCAAATTTTTGGATTTTACTGTTAGTATTTGCTGCTCGACATCCCTCCACAGATTCTCAATCGGGTTTAAGTCCGATGATTGCGATGGCCACTTCAAAATATCAATAGGGCCGTTCACGATCTTATTTGCACCAGATTGCAAAATTATGCAATTGCAAACATTTGCAATCAACTGTGAACAGCTCTTTTTGGATTACTCTGCAACACTTCTGGCAAAATTAATACACAGCTGATTTATAAAAAAAAATAAAAAAAAAATATTTTGTGAAGTAATAATTTCTTATATTTTGTTTAAATCTGCAATATTATGCCGAGAAAAAGTGAAAAAGAAGCAATAATAACCTATTTTGGTTTCTCACACAAAATTAATTTGTCTACACTTTCCGGCCATCAGCTGATTGTTCGATTGAGCTTGCAATCCAGTGTTGCACATGCGTAGCATTTGTAAGCTACAGGTTTTTAGTGTTGCATTGCTGCAAGAATGTAGCAAGTGCAAATCTGTGTATTTTGTTAGTGTAGTGCAAATATATGCAATAATATTTTGCAAATGCACTCATGCAAGACCATTTGCACTAGATCGTGAACTCCACTAATATGTTTGTCTTCCAAGCAACTCTTAACTATGTGAGCACTGTGCTTTGGATCATAATCCTGCATAAAACGCCATTAAAGTGGAAAATTATCCTCTTGAAACGGTATCATTGTATTGACAAGTACGTTTGTGTAAGCGTGCTGATCCATTTTTTTGGTAAATTTTAACAATCGGACAAACTCCGTGCCAAGAAAACTCCGCCCATACCATAACATTTCAGCCACCCCGTTTAATCGTCTTGAGCGTGTACTTTGGATTGTGTTGCATGTTTTGAGGACGCCAGATGTTGCGTGCGATGTAAGTCAGAGATCTGAAAAAAATAACATTTAAAAATGAAGTAGAAATAAACATTCATTACTTACCAGCCAAAGAAATATATGTAGCAGGAACAACCACCTGGTCACCCTAACGCTAGTCTGCTTGTCTGTAATGTAAAAATATATGAATGTTGATTTTAATGCAACCTCAAATAAATATAAGCACTTACTTGTCATTAAAATAGAACAATGCCATGGCTGGTGTCTGGATTAAAACTGACTCAAATCCCACGCTTAAACGAAATAAAATTTATGATGGTCGCGATGGTGGCATATGTATTTTTAACGGGGGTAAAGGCGTACTTGAGGAGAATGATATTTTCCGCAACACACAAGCTGGTGTGCTTATATCAACGCAATCTCATCCTATACTACGACGTAATCGCATCTACGATGGCCAGGGACACGTAACAATATGGCGCCCAACTAATAAACAAAGCGACAGTGTTCTATCAGACTTTTTCGGCGTATTCATGCGTAAGGCTGGCTTAGCAAAAGTATTTCAACGTAAGGCTAATTGCGCCTGCATAGGAATACGCTGAAAGACCACTGATGAAAACCTGTTAGACAAGGAGACGATTTTCCATTTTTATTTAAAAGCATTTTTAATTAAATTTTTTTTACGAAGAGGTGCCGTAACAATATGGCGCCCAAGCAATAAACTAAGCAGCAGCTCTCTATCGTGCTTTTTCGGAGTATTCATGCGTAGAGCTGGCTTAGCCAAAGTATTTAAACTTGAGACTAATTGCGCCTATGTATGAATACTTTGAAAGACCACGGATGGAAGCTGGTTAGCCAGGGAAATAATAGTTTTCCGTTTCATATACAATCACTTGTAGTTATTTATATTTTTTTTATGGTTTTGTGGTGCTGAAACAATATGGCGCCCAATTAATAAACAAAGCGACAGTGTTCTATCAGACTTTTTCGGCTTATTCATGCGTAAGGCTGGCTTAGCAAAAGTATTTCAATTTAAGGCTAATTGCGCCTGCATAGGAATACGCTGAAAGACCACTGATGAAAACCTGTTAGACAAGGAGACGATCTTCCATTTTTATTTAAAAGCATTTTTAATTAAATTTTTTTTACGAAGAGGTGCCGTAACAATATGGCGCCCAATTAATAAACAAAGCGACAGTGTTCTATCAGACTTTTTCGGCGTATTCATGCGTAAGGCTGGCTTAGCAAAAGTATTTCAACTTAAGGCTAATTGCGCCTGCATAGGAATACGCTGAAAGACCACTGATGAAAACCTGTTAGACAAGGAGACGATTTTCCATTTTTATTTAAAAGCATTTTTAATTAAATTTTTTTTACGAAGAGGTGCCGTAACAATATGGCGCCCAAGCAATAAACTAAGCAGCAGCTCTCTATCGTGCTTTTTTGGAGTATTCATGCGTAGAGCTGGCTTAGCCAAAGTATTTAAACTTGAGACTTATTGCGCCTATGTATGAATACTTTGAAAGACCACGGATGGAAGCTGGTTAGCCAGGGAAATATTAATTTTCCGTTTCATATACAATCACTTGTAGTTATTTATATTTTTTTTTATGGTTTTGTGGTGATGTAACAATATGGCGCCCAAGAGGAAATAATAGGTTGTAGCGCTGTAACAATATAGCGCCCAACCAAAAGTTAGATTAAAAATTTTTTTGTTGAGTCAGTAGTTTTTGTTTGAAGTGGGGCTTAGCAATACGGCGCACAAACAAAAATAAGAAAAAAAGAAAAGTAGCGAAAAGGACCAATTGTGCTTCATCAGTGCATTCAAGTAGAGTAGCTTAGCGAGGCGAAATTAATCCTTAGGCTAATTGTACCTATGATTTATGCCCTGTAGAACTAACAATTGAGGAAGAATAATGTCAGTAAAGTTTTAGTTAATAGAGTTTTCTCATCACACCCTTGTGGCAGTTGACTTAGTCGGAGGACTACTTAAAAGTCGAAACTAATTGCAATTGACCAAGGAGGTGAGTAGACGTTAATAAAAAAATTACAAATTTTATGGAGTGGCAGAACCAAGAGCGGGTTTGTTTTATCATGTTTTTTCGGGACATTCCTGTGTAGTGCTGGCTTAGCCTGAGTATTTGGACGCTAGGTTAATTGCGCCTACGTAGGAATGCCTTGAAAGACCACAGATAGAACGCAGTAAGCAAAAATGGATAGAATTCAATTCCATTTAATTTTAAAGTAATAGAGAATTTTTATGTGTAAACGGTAAATGAAAATTTGTTACCCAGTAAGAAAATTAGGGCAATAAGCAATTGTGCTTCGTCAGAGGATTAGAATAGCGTAGCTTAGCGAGGAAAAATTTGTACCTGGGCCAATTGTACCTATCCGTGATGCTCTGTAGAACCAGAATTGAAGTGATAATTATTGAAAAAAAAAAAAAAAATCTAAATTAATTGAGCTTGATGGAGAAGATAATGGAAACTCATAATAGAGATCTTTGGTTTGTGTAGTAGAGCAAATTGCGACAGCTTATGAGTGGACAACCTGGTTCCAAAACATAAAAGTGTAGCATTAGTTCTATTGCGTCAAATAAAAGTCGTCTAAAAAAATTTTGAAGTTTTTATTTTTAGTAGTTTTAAATTGAAAAAAAGATGTACGAAATTGTGGTAGAAGAAGACAGTTTTGTAGCATGAATGTCAACCACCATCAAAGTCAGTAGTCGAAATTTGAAGCGAAGCATCCGAAAATTTCACATAGGACATATTTCGGATTCGTTTGCTTAAGAAAATATTCGTGCCAACCAACCAACAACACACCAAAATTTTTTTTTGTAACAGCCAAGTAAGGTAAACAATCACCGAAATACACATGAACAGTGCAGCACCCTGTTAGAAGGCCCCACTTGTTCAATAAATTAAATTGTTTAAAAAGTTCGAGGTGAAGAAATATTATATTTGTTTTTTTTTAATAAATACTTTTTTCATAGAACATAGCTAGATAAATAGGAAATTCTTTCTTTTCAAGAGAAAATATTCTGTCTAAGTAATTAGAAATTAAAAATTTTTTTATTTTTTTTTATACGTGTGGTAATGAGATCACCGGTTATTCAAAAAAAAGATTCGTCCCAAAAAGGCAACACGTCCGATTCGATCTTAATAAATCATCGCCGCAGATAAAGAAACAAAAAGCAAACACTCCACGAAAAGTCATGGATATGTCGGTGAATGAGGGAACAGGAGCCGGCGAAGACTCTGCGCGGCAGACGAGTTTTCACGATTTGTCGAAAACCATTAAATTATCTGCCCAGCAAAAAGCAAACGACGCAACCGAAACAAATTGTAATCAAACGCAGGCAAATACTGGTGCTACACCGAAAAATCCTTTAGGCAGAAATTTTCCACCCGATTTTGCTGATCCTCCGCGTAGCAATAGGTATAGTGGAAATTACAGAATGGACGCTAATAGGTACCAGAAGGCAAGGTCATATCAAGAGGAGGCTAGGCCGTCTAGGCAAGAATTAGAGGCTGAGGTCATCACCGAACAGGTTACTGAAGCGTGTCGTGAAGTAAAAGCGTCGCTAGAACAATCGATAGCAAAACAAATACAAGATGGAATTCAAGTGGGTTTAGCAGAGATGATGAAGCAAATGCACATCATGCTTCAGCCAACATTGAACGCTAGAAACCAAATGCCACCAAAATTGACGCAAGGAGAGCGAAAAGATGAAGGAGAAAATAATCGTCAGCGTCAAGCAGCGAATTTGGCATGGTCAAATTCGGCACATATCGAGCAGCCACCACGACGTATTACTGGAGGCTATAGACAAGGTCTACCTCTACACCCAACAACTTTTGATGAGAATTTTGGAAATGGCGGCATGCCGCAAAATAGATATGGGTCACAACAGGAGGGACCTAGGACAATCGTCGGGTCAATTAAGGTCGATAAATGGGGCCTTATATTCGATGGTCGCAGTGGAGGTACATCTGTCGAAGACTTTGTGTTCCGATTAGAGTACTTGCAACAACAATATGGATGTAGTTGGAATGAAGTTATGCGAGATTTTCACCTACTTCTGAGCGGTGAAGCGAAAGAGTGGTACTGGCTCTACATAAAAACTAATAACGTTTACCATTGGCATACCTTGCGTAACGCGCTCCTGAGGCAGTATCGCACGTGCCGATCAAACTTTGAAGTGATGAGAGACCTCGTCGAACGGAAGCAGCAGCCAGGTGAATCAATCGACGCATATTTCCATGCCATCTATAAAATAAGAGCCAAGTTAATAGAGCCATTGCCAGAATTTGAGATGATTAAAATAATAAAGAGAAACCTGAGAGAAAATGTAGCCCGTATGGTGTATCCAATAGCCGTGTATTCTGTTGAGCATTTGCGTGAGGAGTGCCATGAAGTCGAGAGGAGTTTTCCACGTCGTGACGTCCGTATGGCGCCACCACCGATCCCTAGATTCACTCGCCAGGTCAGTGAATTAGCCGTAGAGTATAATCAAGATGTCGAGGATGAAGCGATCGACGTCGAAGCAGTGACAGCAGACCCGCAGGGGACCAGTTTGCGACAGCAACAAACAATCAAAAGGGTGTTGATCTGTTGGAACTGCCGTCTGTTGGGTCACACGTTCAGAGAATGTACGTCGTTGACACAGAACATATTCTGTTTTAAATGTGGTCGGCCTAACGTGATAACGCCGAAATGTCCTGAATGCAGTCCGGGAAACCAGCAACGGAACGTGATGACAGCGGGAGTGTCACGCTCCAAACAGAATCCCGCAGAGCAGCGACAGTGAACGATTCCGAATGCGCAGATGGTGTAAATAATGCCAGCAGTCGAATAGAATTAGAACAACCTGAAACTATAAAAAGAATTAGTATTTTAAATCGAATAAGAAATAGCAATGAAAATAGAAATAAGCTTAAAACTATCAAACCAATTGAAGACCGAATCCATGAATATTACGAAGCAAGGGAAAGAATCTTCAGCGATGGTGAGCACATGGGTAGACGAGAAGTGTCGAGAAGGATCCAGCGGGCACGAGAAGGATTTGCCAAGAGAAAAATCATACGCAAGCAAATAGTTGAAGCCGTAAGCAAAGCCGATGAAAACGATCCAAGAGCCTACGCAGACATCAGGGTACAAGGAAAAACAATTCGAGGTCTACTAGACACAGGCGCATCAGTCAGTATATTAGGGCGTGGGTGTAGAGAGCTGATAGAAGACATGAACACCGACGTGATGCCTTTCTTTTCCGTCGTCAAAACAGCAGGTGGGCGCCAACACAATGTCATTGGCAAGGTGAATTTGGCAGTGCGCTATAAAGAACAGGAAAAAGTAATGAGTTTCTATTTATGTCCATATTTAGAACAAAATGTTTACCTTGGCATTGATTTTTGGAGATTGTTCCAGTTAGCTACCGATGTAATAGGCGTGGCTGAAATCAATGTGGAAAAAGTGACAGAGCACTTTAATACAACAAAACCCAGCACAGCCCATGAGCTAACTTCACAGCAGCAAGATCAGCTTAATCAGGTGGTGAAGCAGTTCCGCACATTTGAAGAACATGGCCTTGGTCGCACGCATTTAGAAACACATGAAATCGAGCTGATCAAAGGAACGGTACCGGTTAAAGATCGACACTATCCCATCTCGCCTGCAGTACAAGCCGTTGTATACGAAGAGATCGACAAGATGTTAGAGCTTGGAGTCATCGAAGAAAGCCAAAGTCCGTGGAGTAACCGTACAACGATAGTGCGAAAACCTGGGAAAAATCGTTTTTGCTTGGATGCGAGGAAGTTGAACGAGAGAACCGTCAAAGATGCATATCCGTTACAAAATATTGACGGCATTCTGAGCCGCATCGACGAAACGCACTTTATTAGCAGCGTAGACTTGAAGTTTGCATTCTGGCAAATTGAGCTGGATGAAAAGAGCAAGGCCTACACAGCGTTCACCGTGCCAGGGCGTCCTTTATATCAATTCACGATGATGCCATTCGGCCTATGCAATGCAGCACAACGTCTCTGTCGGCTCATGGACAAAGTAATTCCATCACATCTGAAATCCAATGTGTTTATATATTTAGATGACCTGCTTATCATCGCAGCCGACTTCGAAACACATATGCGAGTCTTAGGAGAAGTAGCCGATTGCCTGAAAAGAGCAAATTTAACTATAGGTTTAAAAAAATCAGCGTTTTGTTTCAAGGAATTAAAATATTTAGGCTTCATTGTAGGAGGAGGCACACTAAAAACAGATCCAGATAAAGTTGCAGCAATTAAGCAGATTCCAGTTCCGCGGTCAACAAGGGAAGTCCGAAGTTTTCTGGGCACCGCAGGGTGGTATCGACGCTTCATACAGAACTTCGCAGCGATTTCAGCACCACTCAGCGACACTCTTAAAAAAGGCACGAAGTTTACCATGACCACAGCAGCGCTCGAAGCATTCAACCGCTTGAAGCAAGCGCTCACATCAGCTCCCGTTTTAAAGCATGCTGACTTCACCAAACGGTTCTGGATACAGTGCGACGCGTCAGATATTGGCGTAGGTGCGGTGCTGTATCAGCTTGACGATAATAAAAATGAAAATCCAGTGGCATTCTATTCGCAAAAACTCAACGGCTATCAAAAAAATTACAGCGTGACAGAGAAAGAATGTTTGGCAGCAGTCTTGGCAGTGAAAAGATTTCGACCATATGTGGAAATGATGCCGTTTACGATAGTTACCGACCACGCCAGCCTTAAGTGGCTGATGTCCCTAAAAGATTTGAGTGGTAAATTGGCACGGTGGTCGCTGCAGCTGCAAGCATTCGACTTCCAAATCGAACACCGAAAAGGCGCAGACAATGTCGTTGCCGATATGTTGTCACGAGCGATTGAAGAAGCAGAGTTAAGTGGAGACGAATTGCTAGATTTGGAAACCACAGAATTCGCATCGCAAGAATACTTAGAGTTGATTAGGACCATTAAGGAAAACGAAGAGAGATTGCCAGATTTAAAAGTGGAGAACGGGATGATCTTTAAGAAAACGAGATTTAACCAAAGCGATAATGAGGAATTGTCATGGAAGCTATGGGTACCAGAAGCGCTGACATCGACCGTGATTACAAAAGCACACAACCCACAAAATATAGCACATGGAGGCGTTCGAAAAACACTTCACCGATTGCAGCAATTTTATTATTGGCCACGCATGACGCTACAGGTGCGAAATTATGTCAACAATTGCCAAACTTGCAAAGAGTGTAAAGCGACTAATATAGAGCTTAGGCCAGGAATAGGTCAGGAGGTAGTTACAGAGAGACCCTTTCAGAAGATTTATATAGACTTTCTAGGAAAATACCCCAGGTCGCGAAAAGGAAATGCCTACATTTTTATAGTAATTGATCATTTTTCGAAATTCTCACTGCTCAAAGCGATGCGAGAGGCAACAGCAAATAATGTCGTCGATTTCCTAAAGAATGAAGTATTCTATAAATTTGGTGTACCGGAGGTGATCCATAGTGATAACGGCAATCAATTTACAGCGAAAGAATTTAAGAAAATGATAGAGAGCTTTAAAATAACCCACATGAAAACCGCTTTGTATTCGCCGCAGTCAAACGCATCGGAACGAGTTAATCAGTCGGTGCTGACAGCTATAAGGTCGTATCTGGAAGAGGATCATCGCGACTGGGACCTCTATTTACCAGAAATCGAGTGCGCTTTGCGCAGCTCTATTCATGCAGCAACTGGAGTCACACCATTCTTTGCGCTATTCGGCCAAAATATGTTTACCAGCGGCGCAGATTATAAACTGGCGCGCAAGCTAATGTCTCTTAATGAGCCGAATCTTTGGGTCGAAAATCGTGAGGATAGATTGGCGCTCATACGCGAAAGGGTTAAAAAGAATTTGCACTCAGCGTACGAAAGGAGTTCTCGGCGTTACAACCAAAGAAAAAGGGAAATAATATTTTATCCCGGACAAGAGGTGTATAAGCGAAATTTTGTACAAAGCGACTTCAATAAAAATATCAATGCAAAGTTTTGCAGAAAATTTATCAAGTGCCGTGTAAGTGGAGCTGTGGGCAACAACATGTATAAGCTCGAAACCCTTCAAGGAAAACCCATCGGAACTTTTCATGCGAAAGACATGAAACAATAAGAGCAAGTCAAGACTGCAATGCCTACATACGAACTACTCGAATGATACCAAAAGAAATATTTGTTTGCAGAAAAAAAAAAAAAAGTGTTGAATACTCACTCGCAAGAGATGCAATCAAGAACACGAAGTCCATCAAAGCTGTTGAAAAGAGCGATGTCCATTGAGATATGGAAAAGCGAACGGCATGTGGTCCGATTTGGGCGAGCTTTAAAATAATAAAAAAAAAAAACAAGAAAATAAACACAAAGTAAAATAACTTAAATACAAATTAATTTTGAAATACTTCCCGGCAGGTATAGAGAGAGTCAGGAATCTATAGTAAAGTCGTCGTTGCACAAACTTCAGCGTACCTAAAAAGAAAAATTTTATATAGGATAAAATAATGATTTTGTAGTTGTTTTGTTAAAAAAATAAATTAAGAAAAGAAGATGAATAAAATAAGGAAAGCCCGGCTAACGAAGTAGAGCTTTAGACTCTTAATCTCAGGGTGTGGGCGGAAGCCTACGCTGGGCGCTTTCATTAATAAACTTCATGGTTGATAAATAAAAAAAAAATAAAAAAAATCTCACCTCCAAAGCGCACGAACGTATCACAGTGCAAATTGTCATCAACACGCACACTGTCTTTGAAGATCAAATTGAACAAAGCCAGAGTTTTGTTGCGTGCGATGTAAGTCAGAGATCTGAAAAAAATAACATTTAAAAATGAAGTAGAAATAAACATTCATTACTTACCAGCCAAAGAAATATATGTAGCAGGAACAACCACCTGGTCACCCTAACGCTAGTCTGCTTGTCTGTAATGTAAAAATATATGAATGTTGATTTTAATGCAACCTCAAATAAATATAAGCACTTACTTGTCATTAAAATAGAACAGGAACCTGGCGAATGTCTGATATCATTGTAATAGCCTGAAAAGATATTATTAATTGATAATTTAATGAATAAACTTACCTTGCCTAATTCTGTTGTTTTTCTTTTGCCGACTACTTGTGACAGCTACTGGAGGCAGCCATCATGTTTCAATCAACATCGTACCTATGATAGTAAAAGAAGAACGTAGTGGAAAAGTGAGACATAGTAGTAGGGAAATAGTGTTGCCAGAACAAAAAGTTCATTGATCAGTAGGAAAAGAGCTGAAAGCCGAAAGTTAAGTCGATTCATTCATGAAGGTGCGAATCGTATACCTACTAAATAAGTATGAACGCCTGGTACATAAGATTCCGATTTTTCTTTATAATGTACGGAAAAAGACCACAAAAGGGGGAAAGAAGGGGGGAAAAAAATAAGGAATAAGAGGAGGAAAGTCGGGAAGGGCTATGTGACATATATTTTGGACTTTTGGAGGCAAAATTCGGAAATATATATAATTCGAAAGAATATATATATTAGGTACAGAACAATCTAGAAGGCCGGGAAAATATAGAAACCGCAAAGGCACCAAAAACATCAGAGATAGGGGAAATGAGTTATGGGAAAAGTTCGGTTAGTTGAGGTTGACAAGAGGGTTCGTCTGATGAGGTAAAAATTTTAAAGTTTCATTCTGGTGCAAAGTCTAAGAAAGATAAGTCAGTGAAGTGAAAAAAAAGAAAACATATATATAGTAAAAAGTTAAAAAAGTTTAAAAAAAAAAAAAAGAAGAAAGTATATTATAAAGTGATAAGGACACAGAAAAGGAGGAAAAAAGGACATTTGCAACATTTACACAAATTTCGACATCAGTGGACAAAGGAATTTAGAGGCAAGGAATTTAGAGGACGAAAGTTTCTAACAGCGGAAGGCGGAAGGCAGAAGGAAGCAGCCCAAACAGGATTAGTGAAGGCAGGAATTAGAAAGAAAGGAGGATAGAGTCAGGATCACCAGATTGTGTCTTTTGTGTTGGAAGAGCAGAAAGAATATTTTTTAATCGTCTACGCAAGGGACCTGGTGAGTAGTTTTTTTTGTGTGTTGTGTGGCATTAGGCTAAAAGTGATTTTTGCAATTAGAATAAAAGCAGAGAGAGAGGCCATAGAAAGGACGATTGCCCAAGAAATTGAAATTGGTGCACGGCAGCAGAAAATTTTTAGCAACAGCAGATATCCGGTGCTCGGCGGATTTAACGAGAAAAAAAAAAAGATAAGTGCTTTTAAATTTAATTTATGTCCTAGCTGATATTCAGAGTCCCGTGCGTTTCCAACGAACGAATTAAAATCAGAATTAAAATTCTTCCATAAAGAGAAACAAGCAATATAAAAGAAAATTGCGTTTCGAACGAATTAAAATTAAAATTAGAATTCTTACAAAAGAAAAGAAAATGTAAAGAAAGATATGTGTCCATCGATTGAATTAAAATTAGAATTCGTCCATAAAGAGAAAAAAACAATATAAAGAAAATTGCGTTTCGGACAAATTAAAATTAGAATTCTGCCATAAAGAAAAGAAAAATATAAAGATAAATATGCTTTCGAAAATTTATATATTACGTGTCCGAAAACTGGAACACCTGCAAAGGAAAAAATTTAAAAATATTGTAGGCCGAATATTTTAAAATACTCAAGTTTCCACAAAATAAAAAAAAAAATAATTGTAGTTCGAAAATTCAGATAATTGCATTCCAATTAAAATAATTGTATTCTGAAAAATAAAAAAAAAAAAAAAAAAAATTTCATATTGAATAATTAAAGAAAAAGAAATATTGCACTCAAAATAAAAAAAAAAAAAATTATTAAAATTTAAATACCAAGTAAACAAAAAAAAAATAATCTCTAAGAAAAGAAAAAAAAATTAAAGAAGAATTTTTTTTTGTCAATTAAGCATATACATATATTTATAGAAAATAAGCCTGTAAAGAAAATTATATGTTTCAGTAGTAATGTACAAGGTACAACAATACAATTATTTAAAAATCAGTTTCTTTGTAAAGTGTGAGGCATTGAATGAGTGGTAATAAAATTTTTTTTTGTGTTAAGAAAATGTCCTTCGGGATGTGTTATTACTGTTCTACAGTCGATTTCATCCTAAGCGAGCTCCCTTAGGTAGGCATAAAACAATAAAAAAAAAACAAAAGAAAAAAAAATATAGAGAAAAATTTGTCCGATAAGAAAAAAAAAAAAAAAAGGCCAAAAATTTTACCAAAATTCAGGAAACTCATTGACTGCCCCATTATATAAAAGCGTTGTTAATTGCTTTGAATTAGATTTATTAACCATAAATTGTGTTTTTTTTTAACATGTTTGTTTTTCTTACGTTAATTAATTTTTGGTTTGCATAAAATTTACATATTTATTATGGTATTTGATGTACAATTTATTTTGATTAACATTTTGTCATAAAGCGATTTCTTAACAAAATGGTGAAATAAGAAAATTCGTAATTTTTCAATGGTATAAAAAAAAAAAAAATAAATCTTTTTGAGTATAACGATTAAGATTTTTCATCGGGTGTATTAAATAATTACAATTAGGTTTTTTTTAAAAATATAAACTAAGTTTAACTTAAAGATATTGTAGAATGATCTGGATAGAGATGAATCTGAAAAGAGATAGAAGATAAGAGAAGAAAGAAATTATTAAAATTGTGAATTAAAGAAAATAATTAGTTTAGTAGTTTTTTTTTGAACAAACATAATGAAATAAGCTGTAAGAGAATGTATAAAATATTATAATGTAGGATCCGATCTGGTGTAGTCTAACTAATTATCTGAAAAGAAAAGGAAATAAACATGAGAATTGTAAAAATATTAGATTTTTTTTAGCACTGATTTTGTGATTAGTATGTTAATTAAATTAAGTAAGCTGCTAGCTAAATAGAAAGAAAGATAAGAAAAAAATTTGTTCTCGAAATATTGTAAAGTATTAGATCTGAAAAGAAGTAAAAAAATATAATATTAGAAAATTTTTATAAATAAAGATGTGAATTGTTATTAGTCAAATTAATATGGTCTACTAAATTTTTATAAGCGGGGGCCTGAAGACAGGGGTGCTTCTGTGATGGTGATGTGGTGGTAATATCTGATTAGTTGCGAATTTGGCTGTCGCATAAATGGGGTTATCAACAAAAAAAGAGAGAGAATAATACAACTGATAACCAAGGATGGGTGGGTACCGGGAGATAACATCTTCTCCTGTTTTGTGTGTGATGTATGGTTGAGGCGTATGAACTGATCTGGTGATGACGAGCTAGTAGTTTTATTCGCATTGCAAGTGTCAATTTCAGTGTGGCGAATATAGCAAAATGAGACGATTTTTTTTTGTCTTTAGTAGAGTTTATATTTTGGTATTTTCACTTCCGGTGCAAACCGGAAGTTATTGTTTGCTCCCTCGACCTGGCATGACGGGTTGAGAACAGCGCCCGTAAATTCTGAGCTAGTCGGCGCGCGGTCATGCCAGGTACGATGGCTAGGGACGTGTAACACAGACATATTGTTTGCTGTCAGATGCGAACCGGCAAAACTTTGATTTATCCCTCCAAAGCACATTTTTCCAAAATTTCGTTGACTTTTTAAATATTCTTTTGCAAACGCAAGACTGCATTTAATATTTTTTTGCGACACATGTGGTGTTTGTTGGGGTATAAAGCAACGGAAATTGTTTTCATTCAAGAGTCTTCTTATGCCTTTTGAAGATACATTTATGCCATATTTTGATGAAATTTCATTTTAAATTTTATTTGAGGTCTTAAAAGGATCACTAAGTGAAGCTCTATAAATCAAATGGCCCTCTCTTGCTATTGTTTTTCGCGCTCTTGGTCGCTATTTTACATTTTTATTGCTCTAATACTGCTCTACATGTTGTAATGCGTTACATAATAACTTTCACGAACATCTAAGAAGTAAAGCAATCTCTGAAACTGTGCTTCTACCATTTTTCATTTGCTGAATCAAATGCCGCTGAGCCTCTGAACATCAGTAGCCTTTCGCCATATCTTTCTGCAATTTTTTGTTAGAACTCAAATAGAAACTTAATAAATTTAGTATATCTTACTAGTAAAGTTTAATTAACGAAAATAAAATACGATATGGAACAGTAATTCTAACCTGTGCTAAATTTGTGTCCAGCATTTAAACCATATTGATTCAAACCTACTTGAGATATGTCAGAAAATTTAAGAATAACTAAGAAACCAACTAACGGTACATAGAGTTAACTTCATAAACAATACTCAACAAAAAATATTTGATTACAATTCTCAAGCTAAGATGTATAAAATTTCAAATTAGAGCTACTAACACAGTGTGTGCTAAATTCGTGACCACCACTGTATGTTTTTTAGTAAATTAGTGCAAAAAAGTACCATACACTGCTCTTTCTTTCAATGTTTCTCAAGAGCAAGAGCGTTCAATTCGTGTATCAAAACATTTGCAAATACTAGGTAGCTTGAAACTTTGTATCCTTTTTGTTTTTTAGAAGTTTAATAAAAAGTTCTCTTATTTATGAATTCTGAATACCTATTAAAATTCAGTTTAGGTTCAAAATAATCCAGAAGAATATGTTATTGCTCAACCGAAAATTTGTTAATTTAAAGTTGAAAAAAGCAAATTTTTATTACTAAAAAGTATAATAAAATATGTATTTTTAGATACTAAAAAGTTTTTTTTAATATATGATATAATAATAATAACAATAATAGTTACAGAAAATAAAAAGTGTTTTGCGTAGACAGCTGCCGAGTATATCCATGATATAATAATGATTAGAGCCCGGATTTTGTTGACTTTGCCTACTTTTTTTGTCGTTTTATCAACTTGAGGATAAAAAATTTACACGTTTTGAGTCTTTTTGATTTCAAATACAAATTTTATTTTGCCTTTTTCCTAATAAGAATTCCTAAATTCCTAAAGAATTCCTTCATTTGTAATTTTAGATTTTTTTTTTAATTGCATTATTTTTCTGTTGGCAACACTTTAAAAATACTGAAATAGTGTCTATTTTCCATTTCGCTGCAACAAATAATGTGTTAGAAGGAGATAGCTATAGTCTAGTCAAATTGTTAACTCTAAAGTTTGTTTTCAGTGTTGCCACGACGATTCTAAAAAAGAATCCATGAAAAGTTCAAAAAGTATCCAAAAGTATCCACTTTTAAAAAATAGTATTCACGTATCAAAATCCAAAAACCAATAATGTATTCATTTTTTTAACACAAATACACAACTTTAATATTTTTAAATAATGAAATCCAATTTTTTAAGCTTCTATAACAATTTGATTTATTTAATTTTAAGTTTAACAAATCTTTTTATTTAAATATAATAATAGAAAATAAAACATGTATAATAAACTTAAAAAGCAACATAAATTTCAGTACTTCTGTGTTTTATATGTGTTGCTATTGCCCTTTAATTCAATTAATTTTATAAGTATAATATTTAGACAAAGTAGTATACAAAACAGTATATAATTGCATAAAAAAAATATAATTAAGCTGACTAGTTTAGTGTAAAATATATTATATGGGTTGCTTTTGACTTTTAAAAAGCTAACATAGCACGTTGAAAAAAATTTTAATTTAAAACATTTATCTGAATGACTTGAAATTTGATTAACGTAAGTAATACAAAAACATATTCCAAATAAGTTTTTTAATGCATCTTATTCTCGCTAGGTGGCGTAAAACCAAGTAGTTTTCAGACAGGGTCACGATATTTTGGTCCCAATTTACCGGAAACAAAAAAATCAAAGTGCATTTTTTTATGATTTATTAAGAAGAGTACTTAATCATTTATCTTAACGTTTTTGTCCAATTTAAGGGACTGCTTACTTTTTATATTTTGCAAACAAAAACATACATTCATATCAAAACAGATTTTTTAAAAAAGTATCCAAACTTACACTAAGGCTTAAAAAAAGTATCCATCAGTTTTTGAAGGAAAAAAGTATCCAAATGGATCCATTTGGATCCAAACGGCAACACTGTTTGTTTTGGCAAATTTGAAAAGATGGTTTTCGATTCTTCAGAATTCCGTATATTTTATTCAAGTTTCGTAAAAGTTGTGCATTCAAAACAAAAATACGCTTCAAGTAAGTCAAGCAAACTACGAAATCTCGTAGAAAAGTTTGGAAACGATATGTATTCCACAAATGAATGCTGTGAACGGCGAAATAGAATATTTTGTGGAGCAACTCATTCAAAGAAAGAAACACAAAAAGCCGTAGAACTATCCCTTTAGGAAATTTTAAAGTGCTTTATTAAAAAGCAAGTAAAAAGGTCTTCACTCTGCCTATGAATAATGCTTTTGAAAAGTGCTTTGCTCCCGCTACAAATTAAGCTTAAAAAAAGCTGTTTGGTTTTGAAATTCTTCGTTCTTTTTCGTTATCTACTCTGCTGACTAATCGTGCTCTCACCACTAACATCGCTTGTTGTTTTCTCATCATTATTCATCACTTGCTTATGCAAAAAGTTCAATTCGTGAAAAAGTGTTGCAGTAAAAAATGAAAAAAATAAGGTTAAAACGTTTATAAAGTGTTAAATTGTAATGTTTTCATAAAAAAGGTAATACAATTAGTGGCAAGTGGTTTGGATATTTAAAACGTAATTGTAAAATATTACATAGGGCAAAAATATACGCCATCGAAAATGAAGTCGCGAATGCAGGTGCGAACAAAGCAGGCGCTCTTTCCGAAAGGAGAGCAAAGCGCTTTTTTGAATCACTTTTCATAGCGAAAACAAATGTCTTCTTTCCAATGGCATGACAATTTTAAATAAAGCTCTATTTAAAGCGAGAACAAAGCGCTATTGTGGTTTTGTAAAGTGTTTTGCAAGTGGTTTTGAAGCGTTTTGTTTCCTAAAGGGTAGTTAAAAAATGGGCACAAACAATAACCAACTTTAAGGCAGCAGCAATAAAAAAACTAGCGTCTGTCCAACTTACGACTTTCGAAAAATTTTAATACTTTCATTTTATTTAAAAAAACTAATTTGTGTTCGAAATTAAGATTTTGTATAATGGCAATTTTTTTCTTGAAGTTTATGTAGTAACAGGTCGTAAAAATATTAATTTTTCAGGTGGAAAAGCCCAAAATAGGCCTAAAATGTCATTCCTGTAACCTGACCTCTATCAAAATTATAACAATTCAAAGAGTGTAGCTTCCGCAGTTTTTTTTTTACATGTTCTAGATGAAAAGGCCAAAATATTACGTATACCGTGTTTATAACACGTATCATAATCATTTCTGCCATTCTAAATGATTATAAGAAATTTTTAACATATAGGCATTTCCAAACTGGCATTGCGTACGATTTGTACGAGAAATATTAAAAAAGAGAATGAAAATCTAAATTTTTTAAAAAGGCTTTTTTATGTAAACACAACAACTAGTAGTTGTCTTACTTTTTTGTTTGTAAAAACATAAATTGCCAATTGTACAAATGCTATTTATGTATCCCAACGCAAACTGCTGAAGTGGAATATTGACTTTGTCACAACGTTTTTAACGCCGATAAGTTGGTGAAGCTGTGTGATAATAATTTTAAAGCTATCGTAACGATATTTAATGTATGAACTTTTTAATCAAAAATAGAAATTAAGTTCGAAAATGAGCCAAATCGGATGAAAACCATGTCTACCTCCCATACAAAGTGACTTAACCAAAACGATAAAATCTTTTTAAATTCCACAAGAATTCATTCAATGTCTTCAAATTTTTAACATAAGTTTTAATATGCACTCTGAGCATGAAATTTTTAAAAACCTATAGGAAACCACGCCTACCTCCCATACAAAGTGTCTTTATAAAAACAGTAAAATCTCCTTAGATTCCACAAGAATGAGTACAATCGCTTTAAATTTTGCCAATAAATTTTAATCTTAACTATGCTCTCGATGTTTGGAGTTTAGTAAATAAAAATAGAAAACTCCACTTACCGCCCATACAAAGTGACGTCATCATAAAAGCAAAATTTTATAAATTCCAAAGAAACTATTGTTTAAACTTGATGTTTTACACATACACGTTAGCTTTGATAATTAAAATGAACTCTTAGCTTAAAATTTGAAATATTTGGATAAAAACTGCGCCCTATAAAAATGACGTCATCCAAATAATACATCATTTAAGACATCGAATATATTAAAATACGGCCATGGGGTATTCTTATTTTCTGTCCAGTTGAAGATTCCTTACGAGTTTTTCCTCTTGATGTGCTGTTACTTTGCTTCGACCGATCGATTTCGTTTAAAATTTGCATTCGCAATGTTTTCTGAGCAGAGAAATGCATTTTTGGCATCAGTTTAAACAAATAATCGAACTATTAGAAGGAAAAATTGCAAAAAGTCAAAATGGTGGGGTACGTTTTATTTCACAGAGAAAAAAAATTCGCCAAAATTGTTTTTTATTCTCTTTTAAAAAATCCATGTTACGACTTAGTTTTATTAAAATACAATGACAGTCTGTAAAAAATTAAAAATCCATTTTTGTTTTTCGTTAGAATATGGTTCTGTAAGGTCTTAAGAATACGTGTACAAAATTTTAGATATTACATATATTATATTCGTATTTCGCGTGATATTCAAGAACCTTTAAATGCGTTTTTCTCGAAACAAGGTTTTTCGAATCGGCTTCTAAGATATCTAGAGTTCTACCTAATCGATTTCGATGAATCTTTATTCATTGTAATCCTTATAGACTCTGTTAAGCACCAGACCTATAAAAAGCCAAAAAACATTTTATATATATTTTTTTTTGTATGACTCAAAGTTTCGGTAAAAAATAGGGTACATTTTTTGTACATTTTTTTTTTAACGCATGCCATTTTTTTTATTTATTTTTTATTTGCGTAGGTTGAGTGCTCAACTACAACCCTTAATTCAAGAATGCACTTTGATTTTGTACTTTCAGACGCTTTGTAAATGCTGGAGACGAGAAGCCAATTGCAACAATTTTTTAAACACGCTAACTTCAAAGCCCTATATAAAATTAACAACAACAATAAAGACAAAAGAAAAACAAATTTTTATTTCCTCATGAATAATTCTTCAATATGTAAAAAATTTGAATCATTAAAATTAATAATACTGGGTAAAAAAAATTAGTAAAAAGGGTGTTTTTAATAGCTAAACACTGTAATAGTACCTTAAATCGGTTCACCATAAGTTCATTGCATAGTTTCAAGAGCTATTAAAATAGCAATTGTTCGCCACATAAATACGATGTAGACAAATCTATTGTAAAGAGGTTTATACTAAAATTTTTAACGGAACATTTTCATAGGTTACTTCAACACTCTAACAACTCTATTCTAGCATCATCGCACAGTGCGTTCATCCCAAACAAAATTGGAACAAATATAGAAAAAGTGCTCCCATGATCATGAAATTTTTGAATGATTGGTTAGTTTAAGCAACCTAAGAAAAATTTCAAAAAAATAGTTAAAATCGGTCAGTCCTTTGTGGTATCTCCCTTGGGCCTCTATTACTTTTGACATGATTTTGTATAGGAGGTACATACAAACGAAAGCCGATCTTAACGAAACTCGCTCAGAAGGCTAGACAAATAGAGTAATAAATGTATACTTAAATTGCTTGAAAATTAGTTAGAATCTAGGGGTACCTTCTTTGGACCTGTGTACTGAAAATGTGTACTGAAAATAGTCAAAGTCGGCAAGACCCTTGTGGTACCTCCCTTGGAGCTATATAAATTTTATACATGATTTTGTATGGGAGGTACATTTCAGGAGGCATTGCGATGGCCACATTTATGGACATCGAGGGTGCTTTCGACAAAATATGCTTTGGAAGGCTGCGGCAAGCCCTGACAGAACGCAATGTAAGCCCAATGATAGCAAATTGGGTGGACAATATGCTCAAACACAGGGCTGTCAACATGCAGAATGGTAGAGTAAAGACTAGAGGTAGAGTAAGTAGAGGATGTCCCCAGGGCGGGGTGTTATCGCCAACCCTGTGGAACATAACTGTGGACTCACTACTGGTTAGACTGGATGAATCGGGCATACACACGATAGGGTATGCAGATGACATTACGTTGGTGGTCCGCGGCAAGTTCATTGACACCATCTCTGACATCATGAAGGGAGCACACCGAATGGTGGAGGAGTGGTGTCGAGAACAAGGCCTTACCGTAAACGCAGGCAAGTCAGACAATATTCTCTTTACTAGAAAGAGGGTAGGCCTGAGTACAGAACCACTCAGACTTTTTGGAGCTGAAATCATGTCCACATGTCCACGAAAGTTAAATATCTAGGGGTAACCCTTGATAGCAAACTGAACTGGAACGAGGATGTAGAAGATAGGATTCAAAGAGCCAAGAGGGTTCTGTTCCATTGCAGACGCGTTTGTGGTCTCAAATGGGGGCTAAACCCAGAGGCTATGAAATGGGTTTACACTATGATGGTTAGACCTGTCATCACGTATGCTTCGGTGATTTGGTGGACAAAAGTCAGCCAGAAAACCATTAAGAAGAGACTGGACAGAATCCAACGGCTAGCGTGTGTTGGAATAACAGGTGCAATACGCACCACTCCAACAAGCGCAATGGAGGTTCTGTTAGGTATGCTGCCGTTGGATTTAGAAATAAAGAAAACAGCGGCGCTGTCAGCCCTCAGGATGTTGCGAAATGCTACGTGGCATGGGGCAACGGCCCTGCATGGTCATATTCGCATCCTTGATATTGTACAGAGAGATGTCAGGGAGGCGTTTATGCCTATGGACGGAAGGCAGAGAGTAAAAATAACAGAAAAATGTTATAAAACTCTTATAACGGATGGAGCCGTTTGTGAAGAAATCGCTGGTAGCGATATCAGTATATTCACAGACGGCTCTCTGATGAATGGCCGGTCCGGGGCAGGCGTGTACTCAAAAGAGTTAAGCCTATCCTGTGTACTGAGGTTGGGGAGGTTTGTGTCTGTATACCAGGCAGAAATGCCTGTGTTGTCATGTCCACATGTCCACGAAAGTTAAATATCTAGGGGTAACCCTTGATAGCAAACTGAACTGGAACGAGGATGTAGAAGATAGGATTCAAAGAGCCAAGAGGGTTCTGTTCCATTGCAGACGCGTTTGTGGTCTCAAATGGGGGCTAAACCCAGAGGCTATGAAATGGGTTTACACTATGATGGTTAGACCTGTCATCACGTATGCTTCGGTGATTTGGTGGACAAAAGTCAGCCAGAAAACCATTAAGAAGAGACTGGACAGAATCCAACGGCTAGCGTGTGTTGGAATAACAGGTGCAATACGCACCACTCCAACAAGCGCAATGGAGGTTCTGTTAGGTATGCTGCCGTTGGATTTAGAAATAAAGAAAACAGCGGCGCTGTCAGCCCTCAGGATGTTGCGAAATGCTACGTGGCATGGGGCAACGGCCCTGCATGGTCATATTCGCATCCTTGATATTGTACAGAGAGATGTCAGGGAGGCGTTTATGCCTATGGACGGAAGGCAGAGAGTAAAAATAACAGAAAAATGTTATAAAACTCTTATAACGGATGGAGCCGTTTGTGAAGAAATCGCTGGTAGCGATATCAGTATATTCACAGACGGCTCTCTGATGAATGGCCGGTCCGGGGCAGGCGTGTACTCAAAAGAGTTAAGCCTATCCTGTGTACTGAGGTTGGGGAGGTTTGTGTCTGTATACCAGGCAGAAATGCTTGGCGTAGTGCATGCGCTGGACCACCTGATAGATGGCCGGATCAGTGGCAAGAAAATTGTCATCGCTCTCGACGATCAGTCTGTGATTAGGTGTATGCAACGGACAGACATCACTTCCAGGTTGGCCATAGAATGTCTTACAAAACTCAATAGGTGCGCCCAGACGAATGAGCTCACACTTATGTGGGTGAGAGGACACTCTGGCATAGAACAGAATGAAGAAGCTGATTCTTTAGCAAGAGCAGGATCAGCAGAAGAATTCTGTGGACCAGAACCACGTATCGCCATAGGCGACAATATGGTGGCAGGCCTTATTAAACAATGGACGGACTCGGAACACAGTAAAAGGTGGGAAGAAGCTGTTAATTGCAGGCAATCAAAGGCGGCCGTGAAGTGGTCTCGTAGTGAGGCAGCAAAAGTTATCCGATACAATCGAAGGACTTTAAGCTGGCTTACTGCACTGGTCACAGGACACGGTCCCTTCATGTACCATTGGAAGATGACTCTGACCGAGGACGATGCGTGTAGGTTATGCCTAGAGGAGCCGGAAACAGCAGCACACATTCTGTGCCAGTGTCCGGCGCTGGCAAGCATAAGATTGACCACTCTGGGACGCCCATTTATTGGCGAAGCCGAGATTGGTCAACTAACCTATAACGATATGCTTGAGGTGACAAAGGATGCTTACACAAGGAGCATGCTCACATACGAGTACTCCGAGCAGTAGTACCCTTTGTCCAATGGGGGACGAAAAGGGACCCACTGTGGTCTGCTTCGACAAATCCCCAACTTATTATATGGGAGGTACATCTGTTGTCCCATAAATATTCCCACTTGTATTAATTGAAAACTCCACTTTCAGGCAAATTTTATTTTATTTAAGAAAATAAGGTACAAAAAATATACATATGTTCAAACATGTACACAAAATCAAAAACCCATATCGCTACTAACATTCATCGCTACTGATTTCTTCGTCAGAATTACTATTAACAATTTAAGGTTCATCAACTAATTTAATGAACTTCTCCATTTTTTTATAAATAATTATATTTGATTTTGATTTGGTAGTTATTTTGGAGAGGACAGGAGAGGCTCAGATGTCAGCAACAATATCTGCATTAAATCTTTATTAAACTGAATGCTCGAGCATTGACTGGTACGATTAAGTAGATTTTTTCTAAATTCCTGTAAATTCTAAATTCCGTGTAAAAGAACTGCATAAATAATGCTCGGCATACAATACTAACCATTTAAACTTATGTACAACTGTATAGTTTCTTCTAATAACAATTTGGAGTTGTTTAGATCTATGTATAGGATAGCCCATGATTTAAATATTATAGGTTATCCATTCGTTTGATAACACCCGTAAATGTGTTAACAAAAATATATTCTCTCCCAAATATAAATGACAACTAGGGTTTTATGGTCTTCTCTGAAAAAAGTTATGTTTCGTTGTGCATTTTTTTAAAAAAGGAGTTATTCTATATCAGAAAAAAAAATTACGGGCGCCACGATATGAAAATGGTATTTTGTTCAGAACAAAAAAAAATATGTTTGGTCAAACAAGAAATTGATACCTCCAACTACTTATTGAGTTATCGATTTTTAAAATTTTTTTGCTTGATACAATATCTGTTAACCCTTTGACGACCAATGGGACACCGGTGTCCCATTTACCTTTTTATTTTTCCTGAAAAAACTACTGAAACCTATTTTTCTCAAATACGTATTATTTAATAGGGAATAAATGTGGCTTTAAAAAAGTTTTTAATTTTTTAGTGTAGGTGCATCCCTTTGCCTACCAGACCACCCCAAAGTAGAAAAATCTTAACTTTTTTCCATCTATTTTCTTGCTGCAATATAATGGAGGGTTATGGAGCTACAGGTCCAAAATTTTGACAGAAGTTGTGGACAACCTTATTCTTTCCAACAACCACAAAAAAAAAAAGATGGTGCACTTCGACCACCCACACCATCAACCAATCTGATGGGACATATATGTCCCATTGGTCGTCAACGGTAAAAATCTAAGAACTTTTATAATTTTGTTCACGAGTTCATTTATTAGTAAAAAAAAAACAATTTGGCTTACATTTTGAATTATTACATGAAAAGTCATTTTTTGTGATACATTTCAAAACAATTTCTTTCATTATTGAAGCAAAATGGTTTTTTGCATATGGCACAAATAGAATTTGTTCGATTTTCCTTGCCTTGTTTGGAGCAGACAATACATCTCTTACGTCCGGTTTCACTTTTGCAAAGATAATGGCCGGACAGTGTGGGGACTTGCGCAAGTTTGACTCGTTTAGATCCCTCTGTTACAGAAGTAGGTGGTGGTCTCTTGCGACTGCTTAACGAATCGATCAATTGAGTAGCCAGCTGCGCACGGAATTCCAATGCACTGACAGAAAATGGATCATTATTCGATGTCGAGATTTTGTTGTAAACAATGTATGCATTATGCACACTCAAATCAAAGAGATCATAGAAAAGACGCAAGTAGAATTTGGTTTTTGATTTGCGATCGTGTTCGTAGTAAGACTTAAATAAAATAAAAATACAAATTAGAATTTAATTTTTGGCCAAAAAAAGAAAAATCGACCAACTTTTTTTTGATCCATGAGATCCACTCCGCCCATTCCTTTATTGTAGTGCTGAATTGCAACTGGAAATTTGACATCGATCTTTGTGGCGGATCCAGCTTGGCGTCGTTTTACGTTGACTGATTCAAGTGGGGGTAGAAAATTAGATCCCAAAAATACGGCACGATTGTCCATCCACTTCAGCACGGCCACACCATTATCTACCATGCACTGGAATTCGCCACGTTTGAATTCCTTGTCTCCATCAAATTTAGGCATTTGTTTACGGTTGGAGCGAAGAGTGCCACAGGCTCTAATGTCTCTCTCTTTTAGCGTGTAAAGCAATTTCGGATTGTTGAAAAAATTATCGAAATACAATTCAATACCCATGCCATCGAGACCTTCCGCCATATCCAGAACAATTGACTCGCCAATGCCTATTTCTTTTTGCGATTTCTTGCCTGTGTATATGTCAAATTTGTGAAGGTAACCAGTCGCCGAGTCACATCGGCACCACAATTTAAATCCCCATGAAATTGGTTTATCCTTCATGTACTGCTTCATTATGTTACGTCCTTTGAATTTTACCATATGTTCATCGATGGCTTGGCACTTGGTCTCGCACATTGCATTCGCGAATGCTTTGTTGAAATGAATGATTATTGGCCGAATTTTGTACGCTCGATCGTACGATGGATTATCTCGAGATGGCTGTTCAACATTGTTGCTAAAATGTAAACAAGAGCGAATTTCTTCGAATCTTTTTCGGCACATTACATTTGAAATAAGTGGCACTGAGTAAATGGGCAATGTCGACCAGTATAGCCTAGTGTCTGGGAGACGGTGAATTGTCATGCACAAAATAATGCCCAAAAATGCCTCCAATTCAGCCAAAGAAATCAAGAAAACTTTGCCTTTTTGCTCAGCGTATATTTCCGACTGTCGCTTGATCAATTTAAGCATTGTATCTAGGTTGGAAACTGCACTAAACACATCGTAAACACTCGGCACGCCACTGTCGGGTGCAGCAATTGGCAACAAGACTTTTCCGTATTCGAAATCTGGATCAGTAAACTTTGGTAGAGTGTAGTTAGCCTCCGCATTTTTCCACTTGAAAGTTACTGGTTCAGTTGTTGGTAGCTTCTCGCATGTAACTTGCGGTAGTGTTGCTGACTTTTCACGCGCAGCAGCGCTAGTCGACGGTTGTTCATTCTCAGCAAGGATATCATCGATTACGATTTCTGTTCCGGGCTGTAGGGTGGCAGCATCCTCCTCAAGAAAAGCAATATCTTCTTCATCCAACTCTAAAGCACGTTCATCGTCATCGCTATCATCGACATTCAGCAATTGAATAATTTGTTCCTCAGTGAGGTAGAAACGGCGCGATCTCATTGTGTAACTGCAAAATTGAACCGACAATATTTCTGAAGCACGAACCAAAAAAGGCAAGTCACTTACCAAAATTTTATGAAATTCCAAACAATTTGATATGAAGGACTGTTTTTCACTTTTTAAAACGCTCTCGTTTAACAACTACTTTTTCTGACTGAACGAGACACGTACAATATATACAATAATGAGAATAAAAGAACCCACAAACAGTAAACAAAAAAAACCAAAACGAAGAAACAAAAAAAATGCAGTAAGCTTTGCATTTTTAGCATTCAAATTTGAATTAGACCGTGTTTTTGCATTTTTGCATTACCAACGTAAAAAAAAATGGTTCATAAATTTTTACCGTTGACGACCAATGGGACATATATGTCCCATGATTTTTCACACCTTTGCAGGTGGAATTCTTTTTTTTCGCATCACCTTTGTTTAGTAACATGAGGTCTCTGAATACGAATCCGGTGTCAGATTTTTAAATTTCCCAGCGGTTCAGGAGCGGTCGTCAAAGGGTTAAATAAAATATTTATATCTATACCATTATCTAATACATTTTTTTTAACCAAGGCATCCGCCTTATACAAACAAGGTTAGGTCTTTGACCTGAAAGGAAAGGAATAGATTTATTTAGAGGAATTGATTGGAGCCATACGTGAATTATTGATTAGGCGAAACAACCATGAAAGACAATTTGAATTGCTTTTAACCGAAGCCTAGTGTTATGCCTTAACCTCGGCAAGCACTTATAGCTCTTAGTTGTTCATGTCCATTAATTCCACATTTGCCGCAGTTAAGTTGTGGATTTTAAGTTTTCTATAATTTTTAAATGTATGAAAGAACAGAGAAAGTGAAAAGAACCATGACCGAGCCCGAATTCGAACCAGGGACCTCTGGGTTGATAGTCTAGCGCACTCTCCACTAGACTACAATGGCCGATATAAAATATTGGTATGTTATTTGAAAGATAATTAAATTATCTATTAGAAATAACGGGGCGTCTCGAAAGGCAATAATTCATTGCTTTCCATCTGTCAATTAGCAATTACTGCTAATCGAGACCACTCAATTGCCATGGTTGGCAATTCATGGCGAGCAATATTGCTTTCCATGTATTGCCAAGCAATGAGCTGTATTTTTTCTTGTTTGACAGCCATTTTTCATTTTTCTCCAAAGTTTTAAATGTGTATATCTATAAAAATCAAGTAGCGTGCAGAATAAATTTATAAAATAATAAATTTATATATTGTAATCTAATATATAAAATTCTTCTGTCACGGGGTACGTAATCGAACTCCTCCGAAACGGCTCGACCGATTTTCATGAAATTTTGTATGTATATTTTGTAGGTATGAGAATAGGTCGTAAAGTATATTTCAACCTCCTACTAACAGTGGGCGTGGCACCTCCCATACAACCCAAATTTGCGATATCGAATATCTTTGGAGTTATAAGCCGCTTAGCCTCGGAATTCGGTATTCGACAATTTACACGTGCCGCTTCGCAGATAAAATTTTGTGAGAGTTGGACAAGGGGGCGTGGCACCTCCCATACAACCCAAATTTGCGATATCGAATAGCTTTGGAGTTATAGGCCGCACATCCTTGGAATTCGAAATACGACCACAATTTACACGTGGCGTTTTACTGATAAAATTTTATGGGAGTTGGACAAAGGGGCGTGGCACCTCTTATACAACCAAAATTTGCGATATCGAATAGCTTTTGAGTCAATCAAACAAAGCAAACAAAGCCTCGGAATTCAGCATTCGAACTCAATTTACACATGCAGTTTTACTGATAACTTTGTATGGCGTTGGACAAGGGGGCGTGCCACCTCCCATGCAACCAAAATTTGAGAAATTCTACAGCATTTGAGTTATAGGTCGCACAGCCATGGAATTGAGTATTCGACCACAATTTACATATACAGTTTCACTGATAACATTTTATTCGCGTTTGGCAACGGGGCCGCGGCAGCAACGCGCCAGGTTTAAGCTATCTATATATATAAAATAAAATGGAATGTGTGTTTGTTTATTTGTTTGTTTGTACCTTATAGGAGACCAAACCTCTGGACCGATCTTCCTGAAAATTTCACAGCATGTAACTGGGACTCTGGCATGATTAATAGGGTACTTTTTCGACCGCGCCCACTTTTACGCCCACTTTTTTAAAATTATGTAATGGCTCCCATATAGTTTTTAACAGATTTACTTCAAATTGTATACACATTATACTCCAGGCGAGGTAGAAATAAACATTTCTTACGCCACGCCCCCTTTTACGCCCCTTTCCACGCCAAATTTAAGTTTTAAACTTTTTGTTCTCTGTACAAATTTGTTACTTCCAACGGATTATTTTTTATTTAGTAGTATATTGCTCTTAATACTGTTAACGTCGCCATATTACTATGAACCACGCCCACTTCACCGCCCCTTTTTTAATTCAGATACTTACTTATACCACTAACAATGTTTGCTATACAAAATACTTTTTTTGTAATATGTATTTACCTAAAGTTTTATATAGTTTTTATCTACAGGTAAGGTAGCCATAGATTTTTTATTACCAAATCCCCCTTTTTCGCCCCATTTTACTTTAATTATAATAAATCTGCTTTCAATCTATATATATAAAAATGAATGTCTGTCTGTTTGTTTGTTTGTTTGTGCTTTATAGGAGGCCAAACCCTTGGACCGATCTTCCTGAAACTTTCACAGCATTTTACTATGAATCTGGAAAGAATAAAAGGCTATATGAAGTTTTTATTTGACAAAGGGGCGTGGCACTGCCCATATAACCCAAAAATTTTAATCGCCATATTTTGGGCATTTTTTGACCTACGTTGATGCTATTTGGTACATATAGTACTGGCATAGTTAGGAATACGTACCAGGAGAAAAGTGGGTGGGACCACGCCCCTTTTTAGGAAAATTAAAAATAGCAATATAGTCTTAACTACTGGACCGATCATCATTAAATTTTCACAATAGGATATTCTTACGAAATAATAAATTCTTGACTATATAAAGTTGTGAGTGGACGAAGGGGCGTGGCCTCGCCCATATAACCCAAATTTTAAAATCGTCATATCTTGGGCATTTTTTGACCAACGGCGGCAGTATTTGCTATATATGGTATTAGCATGAATAGAAATACGTACCAAAGGAAAAGTGGGCGGAGCACGCCCCTTTGTTTGCGATATATTGGAGGCTGGACCTGATAACCGATCTTAAATTTTCACAGCGTTCAGCTTTGACTCAGGAATACTTATTACATGATAATATTTTTCGACCATGCACACTTCTGCACCTACTTTTTTACTACGTTTATTAACGGCTATACCACAAATCATGTCATTAAAATCATTAAAATACATATTAATTAAAATAGTGGGGTAGCTCAATTCTCTTTCTTCTACCACTGTCTTCAAAACAGCTGATTTTATAATACGTGTTAATTAAAATAGAGAGTGGGGTAACCATATTCTCATTCTCCCACAACAGACTGCGAAACAGCTGATTGTGTAATTGCTGCTTTTTGATTGGTCTAAAAATAAAAAGGGGGAGCATGAAGCAAATTACATGCGATTCAGCGCTGAATTCTAATTGGTTTACAACAAAAAAAGAGGCGAAGCATTGCAATAATTAAATTAAATAAATAAATTTTTGTAAATATATAAATACTTTTAATTTTATTTTAAACGAGGGGGTAGCGAAGCACACCGGGTTCAGCTAGTAAACGATAAAATTATATGTTGATTTCGTAACATGACAAAACCCACCCTTGAAATATTTCCATTGCTTGCAATGGAATTTGACAGATGGTAAGCAATGGATTATTGCCTGTCGAGATGCTGGGTAACAAATTTAAGCAATAGTTTTATTTTGTGAGCAGTTTTATTTTACTTTTGCTTTTAATTAATGATAAAAACGTTATTTTTCAAAAATTTTCAGCATTAAGGTGTCAAAAATATATTAAATATTTAAAGCCTATAGTTTTATCTTTCATTTGATAAATAGAAATCCGTATTCTTTTTTTGAATTGTATCTAAGTTTAATATATATGTTTTGATAATCAACTATTTAGTATAATAAAATGGAAGCTGTTGCCCAGAACTGATCAGCTAAAAATTTGTTCATTTGTGTAAATTGAAGTGTCAAACTTAAAAGGGAATATGCAAAACTTGACTGTCAAGTCTTGACGAGTGTAAACCAATATAAAGTTGTCATTTCTGTAACCAACGGTGTATTCAGTTAATGATAGACCAAAATGAAATTTAGTATAACAAATTAAAGTAGTTATCAAATATATGATTAAAACGTGCGGAAAAGTGTTTTTGTTATCTCTAATACCTTTTATCTGCAAATAAAGACGATTTTGTCATTCCTGTAACCACTCAAAAAACACAAAATGCCTACTATTCAATTTCATAACAACGATGCTCAAATCTTGCTCTCGAGCTAAGAGCTTTTTCAACCATGTATACTTATATAAATTCTGGCGTCGCTACAAAGCTTTCAGTCTGTAGGCTTATATATTGTAGCTTCAGTTTTATTTTACATATATCCATTTTTCAAAAGAAAAAACGGCACTTCTGGCGGAACTACTCCCATATACTAATTTTTGGAAACAAAATGTTACGAAAACATTCAATCTATATTTAAAAACATGTTTTCAAATAAATTTTTCTCTAAACTGACTATAATTTTACTAATTGTTACTTCAAAGCTAAAAAATAATACAAATATTCATAAAATTTAAAAATTGTTTGTGTAATGTGTGCTGTATATATTTCTTTTATTATTTCAATATTGATATACACAACATTGTTAAAACATTGTTATTACCTTTTTAAAAATTCAATCAAAACAAACAAGTAGTGGAAAACGTAGCAGAAAAAGCAGTATCTTTTTGCGAATTTAATTCGCAAATGAATTGGGTATTCATTATTAATGAATTGGGTATTCAGTATTACGACAAAGTATGATATTTAGGCAACTGAGCAAGCGCGGCGGAAGCAAATTTCATCTGGGGGGCAGTACTAATGGTGGCGCAAAAAAAGTTCACCAAAATTTCTTCACATGAAACATGAAGAAGAGAGAAAGAAGAGGAAAATATATAATACAAAAATATTATCGTTGTAAAAAAACTGATATTTTTAATAACTTTTATTTTTAAATTGTTTATCTAGCTTTATAAAGTGGGGGCAACTGCCACCTTCCCCCCGATTGCTACGCCCATGCAACTTAGCTATATTTTGTCATTTAAAAATTACTCTTTCGCTCTCCACTTCAATTTTATGGGTGTATATAATTTTTCTTATGAGAAATCGTCAAACGATTGGACAACCTATAGTAATTAAATCATGGGGCAGCCTTTTTTTCAAAACTTTCATTATAATAGAAAATTTTTCAATAAAATTTTTTAAAGTTTATTTATGCTGAATTTAGTTCAACCTGTGTTTCCGTCATTAGAATTTTCATTTCCTGGCTTTGGTTTGTCGGCCAAGAAATTAATTTTTCTTTTAAGCTCAGCTTGAATTTTATTTTTTTATTTATTTTTTTCAAACTTTGCTCAATTTTTAGTTCCATACAAAATTGGCAATTTTTCGCAAAAACGCACTTTTAGAAAACTTCATAACCTTCTTTTTTATAAAAAGGTGCTGATAATATTTTAGAAATAAAAAGTTACTAATTCAAATAAAATTAAAAAAAAATTCGTCAAAATCCAAGAATCCGCTTTTGGCAAATCCTTTTCAAACTTTGCTCAATTTTTAATATATTTCCATACAAAATTTACTATTTTTTGCAAAAACTCACTTTTTGAAACCTGCATAACTTTATTGCTTATGAAAATTTTGCAAATAATATTTTAAAAATCAAATGTAAATGCTTCAAATATAATTACAAAAAGTTTCGCCCAAGTCCAAGAATTCAGTTTTTTTCGTTATATCTTATCAAAATTCGCAAAATTTTTTAATTTTTTTTTTAAAGGTAAGGAAAATTTTTTACTCAAAAAAAATTAGGTACATGAGCAAAATGCAATTTAAAATAATCTTCTTCACTGTGTTTTTCAACAAACATGCTAAATTTTTTAAAACATTAACTTATTTTTAAATTACTTGTTTTTCTTTAAATAAAAAATGTAGCATACACGCCTTGCATTTATTTATTATTAAATTTTTTTAAAAAACTTTTAAACATTATGCATATCTTAACATATAAAAGGCAAGTACGCTGCTCCATGCCCAATATCTCTCAAACCAAGAATTTGAGCCTGAAAGTATGCACATCTTAATACATAAAAGGCAAGCATTCTGCACCGCAGACAGTATTTCTCAAACTGTAAATATTTGTTGACAGTAAAGTACTTTTACAAGACAGTTCTCAAAAATGTGCAGCCTGAAAATATGCACAGAGAATATATTTGATACTTATCATAGACAATATTAGGTTTTAACAATAGTACGTTTTTGATCTAACTTCTTTTTCAACACTGCTTCAATATGTAAAGTGTAATTTAAAGTGGTACATTTGTATTTTTCAAAAATCAATTGAGTAAAAACTCAAGCTTTTAAAAGAGAAAAAAGTGATTTCTGCAAATGGCTCCAAAATGGAAGTGTGCGGAGGACCTGTCGTAGGACAGGCTTTTATACTAGTAGCAAAATAATATGGTTCGAAATTGTATACTTTTTTAAAACAATAATTTTTTTCATTTTTTTTACCCATTTGATGCATTGTGCATCGTCACAATCAATTGATACTGACCAATTGTGATCATTTAGATCCGGTATCTATTGATTGGTAATAAGAATGAACTGTCACAAGGAAAAAACTTAAAAATTCACCACATGGTGTAAAGACTTTTCAATCTGCCATTATTATTTGACAGCTAATTGAAAATTTTTAAAATTCAAAGATAATTTAAAGAGCATATTTGGTCGAATTAAGGTAATCCGTCGTTAATCGGTGCCACTAAGCTAGATTTTTTTAAGTATCTATGTAATAATATTCTTTCATTTATTTCAATAATTTTTTTCTGTTGGTGAAATATTCCAACCCTTTAAGATTTTATTTATTAAAATGATGGTTAATGTTTCAGTTATCTTTTTCATAATTCAACATTCATTTTAAGATATATGTATAAGTCATAAAAAAGATGTTTTCAATATGACAAAATTTAATAAATCTTTGTCTCCAACTCTCAAGAACTCTCATAAAAACCGCTCTTTAAACCGTCTACGATAAAAAAAACTTCGCATATACACATGCATAAACTGTAAACACACATGCACGCACACCCATAAGTGTATATTCATACCACAAAAAATTAAAGATTTAATACTTCCTTTACTGTGGTTTCTAAAAGCACTTAATGACTTCATATTTAACGATTTTATAAATTCTTGTAACCGCTTCTTTTCGATCAAAATAAGCGACAAATCTAAGGGGCGATGAAAAAGGTTACATAAAAGGCAAACAATCCACACAAATATCTGCAGAATGTGTTTCAGAAGATGTAACTACAAACATATGTTTGGGTTACAAGTTGTAGCATTCTTTGTGGCGTTGCTAACATGTGTGAACTTTCAATAACATACATTTAGGCGCAGCAACAGTGATAGCCAAAAATGCCAAAATATTTCTGAAACACATTTGTATATATAACTATGCCTATATGTTTGTTTGTATGAACATGGAAAGGATTATTATGTTCAGACACAACATGCAATATTTTACAAACAGGAAAGAATATTAGTGTGTGTGTGTGTGTGTCAGCCTGCGTGTTTGTTTTTCTGTACTGCGATGAATCTTTGGGTGGTGCCAGGAGGCGTCACTTAAAGTCAAAAAACTGTTGACTACATTTCTTCGAAACTTTTTTTTTATTGCTATTATTATTGTTGTTGTTATATAATATGATAGCAGATGGCCAACAGTGCTTGATATTATTACTTTTAGGTTTAATTTTATTTTTAATTTTCTAGACCGCCATTAAATGGATATTAATCAAAATGGTTATTGCGCATCAAGTTATATGCATTATTAATTTTTATCTGTTCACATTTGATTTTTTATTTTTTTATTTCATTGTGCAGAGTCTGTCACTCGGGTATGACAAGATAACATGAAAATTGTTCTGCACCATCTTTTAGTAACACGAAACAAGGCGGCATGAAAGCCAGTATTGAAACGATGGGCTTTACCTTATATTGTGCAAAAATCTATTGCATCTTTTGTTTTTGCTAATCGTTTATATGCTTTTTCGTGATACAAAATGAATTGGTTAATAACACAGCCGAACAACCAAAATATTTACAGACCTCAATAACGAAGTCTGGTAGAGAAAACAAAAAAAAACAAAAGTGGTGCAGTCGAGGGACACCCGTCAGGAACGAAGTTCCTAACGCTTTTTCTTCAACTCGAATGTTATTAGAAATAAAATTCGTATATTTTTATTTTTGTATTATTTTTATTTTATATAATTTTTTCAACACAAATAAAGTAAATGAATTGATTGAAAAGTTGGATTAAAAACTAGACTAACTTAAAAGTATACAACAAAAAAAAACATTTTAGGGTCCGCCCTATTTTCAAAAAACTAAATGTATTCTTAGATCAGATTTGAAATCAGCGACCTTCTACAAAGAGTATAAAACAAAAATACATTCTTAGGGTCCACCCTAGTGTCAAAAAAATGTTGTAAATTTTAACATAAGAAACGAAATCGGCGACCAGCACATCTACGAAGAGTATAAAAGAAAAACACATTTTAAGGGTCCACCCTAGTGCCAAAACAATTTTGTAGATTCTAACATTAGATACGAAATCAATGACTTCTCAATACTGCCAGCACATACATAAAGAGAATAAAGTAAAAAACACATTTTTAGAGTCAGCCCTAGCGTCAAAAACCTTTTTGAAATTCGTACATCAGGTTCGAAATTAGCGACCCCTTAATATTATCAGCACAAAGAGTATATAACAAAAAAAAACACATTTTTAGGGTCCACCCTAGTGACATAAACTTTTTGAAATTCTAACATCAGATTCGAAATCAACGACCAGCGCATCTACTAAGAGTATAAAGCCAAAAAACACATTTTTAGGGTCCACCCTGAAGTCAAAAAGAAGTTCTTACATCAGGTTCGAAATTAGCGACGCCTTAGCATTACCAGCACATATACAAAGAGTATAAAACAAAAAAACACATTTTCAGGGTCCACCCTAGTGTCAAAAAACATTTTGAATTTTTAACATCAGGTTTGAAATAAGCTACCAGCCCATCTACAAAGAGTAAAGGGCCAAAAAACACATTTTCAGGGTCGACCCTGAAGTCAAAAAATTTTTTTAAATTCTAGCATAAGATGCGAAATCAACGACCCCTTAACACTGCTAGCACATACATAAAGAGCATAAAGCAAAAAACACATTTTTCGTGTCCACCCTAGTGACAAAAAACTTTTTGAAATTCGAACATCAGATTCGAAATCTGCGACCAGCGCATCTACAAAAAGTATAAAGCCAAAAAACACATTTATAAGGTCCACCCTAATGTCAAAAATTTTTTTAAACTCTTACATCAGGTTCAAAATTAGCGACCCCTTAATACTGTTAGCACATAAACAAAGATTATAAAACCAAAAAAAACACATTTTCAGGGTCCACCCTAGTGAAAAAAAAACTTTTTTCAATTTTAACATCAGGTTTAAAATCAGCAAGCAGCCCACCTACAAAGAGTATAAGGCCAAAATACAAATTTTTTTGGTTCCAAACTGAAGTCAAAATTTTTTTTGAAATTCATACATCAGGTTCGAAATTAGTGACCCCTTAATACTACCAGCACAAATAGTATAAAAAAAACATTTCTAGGGTCCACCCGAGCGACAAAAAACTTTTTGAAATTTTAACATCAGGTTTGAAATCAGCGACCAGCTCACCTAGAAAGAGTATAAAGTCAAAAGACCTATTTTCAGGGTCCAGCCTAGTGTTAAAAAACTTTTAGAAATTTAAACATCAGGTTTGAAATCTGTGACCCCTTAAAACAGCCAGCAATAAAATTTTAAGGTCCACCCTAGTGTCAAAAAACTTTTTTAAATTCTAACATCAAATTACACTGTAATACACACATTTGCTGCAGTTTCCATTTCTTAATAGCAATAAGACACAAATAACACACAAATAAAAAAAAACAAATGCGTTTTGACGAAATTTCTACGTGTTAGTAGTGTTGCCATATTACAGTTTTTAAAAACAAGTTTGGAAATACAAAGGAGAAAACAGAGCAGCATCAGATGTTATGCTGTTCTTTCCGTTGTATTTTCGAACTTGCTTTCAAGAAAACTTGAAGAGTGGAAACTTAATACCCGCGCGCACACACACACACACACACATACACAGCGCACTCGCCTGATAACCCAGTGTGCATTTTAGCGAGTGCTCCGCAAAAGAAGGCATGCTACCACTGCTATTATTGGCGTCAATACACCTTCCGTGATCTCTGCATTGTTGAGTACTTCTGTAAGGCCTACCTTTTGAAGGCTCTGATTCTTTTTATATTATTTTATATGAAAAAATTTACAAAAAAAATTCAAAAAAATTTTAAATACACAGAAAAGTTTTTTAAAAAAATTTAGATTTTAAAAAAAAACTAAAAAAAATTTTTTTTTGTCCGAGTTAGGTCTCGAAAACTAACACATTACATATATTATTATAAAAAAATATTTATATGGAAAAACTCCAAGTCTTTTCTTATATTTTTGTATGAAGAAAATTTATAAAAAAACTCAAAAAAAATTTTAAATACACAGAACAGTTTTTAAAAAAATTTAGATTTAAAAAAACAACAAAAAATTTTTTATCCGAGTTGGTTCTCGAACCCGGGCTCCCGAAAGCTTACTTTCATTTGTATTGATGCAAAATAAGCAATTGATTTTTATCAACCACGATAGAAGAGTGGGTAAGATGTTGGACCGCCGCATGAGAGGACCATGGTTCAAATCTGAAATTGTTAGTCGTTTTTTATTTAAAGTTGATATTTATATCGCTTTTCCTTCTAACGTGACTTCTCGAAAGAGCGCTTCTGGCAGGTCTCTTTTGAGCAAGGAGAGCGGTAGACCTGACAAATTTTCCCATTTCATACAAGCAATACAACGGTGTTTGCAAGGAGTGTGGAAAAAGGCCTATAAAAACCTAACGCAGGCCTGCTAGAAGGCCTTGGAACTACTGCAATTGCCCACTGGAAAGTAGTTAGTAGTCTGCTCGATACTCGCACTCATACACACACAGCAATCTGACTGTTACGTGACGGTTTCTACAAAATCACTCCATCCGCAAGCCGCGTTCCATAAATTATACGTGTATTAGGGCATTAAGCTTGAACCAAGCAAGAAGACCGGTACTCACTCATGCATAAAATTCACAATTCAAGCATTATGTTTCTAGTATGAAGAAAATATATAATGTCTTATAATATTTTTTATACCGAAAATAAGTCTAAGAAAAAATTACTTGAGCCAAGAAACATTTTCTTTAATTTTCACTACATTTCTTCTTCAAAGTTTGAAATGCTTGAATCTTGATGATGATGATGAAGAAGAACATATCTGTGTCAATAAGCGATAATAGCTTAAGTCAATTTAAGACAGAATTGAGTTATTGATACAGTTGTGTTCCACGTATATATCATTATGAACACACAAAATCTAGAACTACTAGCATAACCTTAGCCAAAGATGTGACGCAAAAACAAAAGGCCCTTTCATATAACTTATATGGCGATTGAAAACTTTGAAGCAAGATTTCTGGAAACTTTTGAAATAAGACTTAAGCTGTTATTGCTCATCGACACAGATATTTTGATCATCTTAGTTTTTTTCTCGAAAACCACAAATCGACAGTGTTAGCTACCCTTACTAAAGGGTGATTTTTAAGAGTTTGGTTTTTCAAAATTGAAAACAAAACCAGAAATTTTGCAATAATGAATGAAGAAATATTTCTTTGGAACGATACATCAATGTCTGCCATTTACTTTTAAAGGATTATTTTATATAAATTTTACCCGCGGCTACGCCTGAGGTAGTCCATCCGTAAGCTCTAAGTTTGGCATAGTTTTCCAGCATTTCGGCCGGTATCTCATCTATAAATCAGCTGTAATTTTGTCTTCCAGGGTTGCAATTGTGGCTGACTTGTCCCTGTACAAGAAAGACTTCACGTAGCCCCACAAAAAATAATCTAGTGGGGTCAAATCGTATGATCTTGGTGACCAATGGACTGCTCCAAAACGTGAGATTAATTGTTCACCAAACTCTCCTTTCAACAGGTCCATGGTCTAGCGTGCCGTGTGGCATGTGGCACCGTCTTGTTGAAACCACATGTCAACCAAGTCCAATTCTTCCATTTTGGGCAAAAAAAAGTCGGTAATCATCACACGGAACCTTGCTCCATTGACTTTAACATTGCGATTTTCATTATTTTTGAAAAAGTACGGTCAAATGATGCCGCCGGCCCACAAACCGCACCAAACAGTGTATTTTTTAGGTTGCATTGGCAGCTCTTCAGACCAAATTCGGCATTTTTGTTTGTTGACGTACCCATTGATCCAAAAATGACCTTCGTCACTGAAGACAAGTTTTCGATAAAAATTGGTGCGAAATACATTTCTCGCAGAGCACGAATTTTGATAATAAAATTCAATGATTTGCAAGCGTTGTTCGTTTGTTAGTCTATTTGTTGTGAAATGGCAAACCTAACTGTGCTATTTTCGCTTTGCCACATGTTACGAATCACGCGTGAGGTGTCAAAAATTTACACTGAAAAAACAAATAGCAAAAAATCACCCTTTTGAACTACCATTAATTATTTACATGCCGACCAGTAGGCGCGCCGTGGTCGATTTTCAGATCCGTTCTAGGTTCTGAACGAAATTAAGGTCCTAGTCAAATAGGCAACATTTTTTTAAATGCAATTTTAAAGATATTATTATCATAACTTCCGAACGAGAATCAATTTTACTCAGTAACTAGGAACAGTTCTTCTTATGGAAAACAGTGGCAAAATTTAAATAAATTATTATTATACATAAGCAGTCGAGTTTGTTGTCATAACGTTACTTCTTTCTTCATACGCTTTTGCTTCCACAAATTTTTTGCCTAAAGAAGCTCGGTAATTTTTTTTTATACTATATATCGATTAACATAAAAATTTTTAGATTACCTACTAAAAAACAGTTTTGATACTAACATTAATTTGTGTGTACCTTCATATTTGTTTTCCCTAAAGCGGGCCCAACTGTTTTATAGTGCTTAAAATAATTGAAATGAAAGCCAACACCATCCAGATAGTAATTCTTTTTGCCACACACTCTTTTAAATACATACAGAGATGGGCAACTGTTTTGCCTTACTGTTATTAAACAAATACAAGGGAAGCTTACATTTTAATAAGGTTTTTCAATTCTTCTATACATTTTAGTAGGCTGTTATTAGGTTTTTAGAATATTCGAAATTGTTTAATATCGATATTCGAACACGAATAATGAAACATATTCCACGTCAAGTGTGCCACTGAAAAATTTCGTCGTTCCGATTTCGGTGGAATTTGGTAATGTTGTTGTACTATCCAAGTAAATAAAAAGTGCAAAGGGAGGGTTGCTAAGATATAGGGTCTTAAATTTAGTTCCGAAATATGTATTTTAAATTATAAGTCAAATAACATCGTTATATAAAAAAAAGTTTGACGTTCTTAAAGGATTTTTCCGTTCTTTTCGATAACCCCAAAGTGAAAAAATCAACGTTATGCAAACTAAAATTTTTTCGTACCATACTTCAGCACATACTAAGAGCTGTAAGAAATAAAAGCAAAAACATGTCTGAGCATATACACTCGCTATGAACGGCGAAGGAATGAGAATACACGAAAATACGGTATTTTCTATCATTTCAGTGTGTGAATTAAAGCACAGTAAGCGCATTTTTTGTAAGCAAAGTTTTTGTTTTTTTATTTTCCGTGGCAAGACAATAATACGTTATATAAAATTAAAGTAACAGTCATTAACAAATAGGTATATTAACAGAGATATGACATAAAATATCAAACGGAAAATTTTGTCCACCATACGCGACCAAAAAGACAATTTTTTTAAATTGTGTAAAGCCTCCTTAAAACAAATCAAGAAGAATACTTGCAACTGTAATTTTTAGAGTTGCTCTACCTTTTTGGATCTTAATCCTACTATATGTATTGGCAATTCAAACATCGATGTGGCTCATAAAACCAATTCCTCAGAAGGTCTCATAAACCTCTTGAAAAGTTTTGATTTCGTAAATTTACATACTCTGGTTAGGCGACTGGAAAGTGAAGCATCGATTGATAATGTTTTTAGCAATATATCTGATAAGTGGATTCAATTGAATGCTCACTTTCCGATCACAATTTGCTGTGTTGCAAGTTGAAATTCGAATATACAAGCCGCATCAAACAATTTGCGATAGAGGGGAATCATTAAGCAGTGATGTAGAGAAAGCCATGGGCTTTTGTAACGTGACGTTACAAATAGTATATATTTCTGTATACTACATAAACAATAATATTAGATTTATATACATATATATATATATATATATATATATATATATATTCATATTATATGTTATTACTTAAATATTTCTATTCTAGTTACCTATTATAAGAATTAAATATCGATACGTCCAACGTATAAGTTGGTAACTCAAGATATCAAGTTTTTTTGAATAATTTTTTAAGTATTGTTTTCGTCATAAAATTAAAATTGAAAACTAAAACTCGGTACAGGAATTTGTACTTCCATCTTTTAAAAAATTTTTAATTATTGAGTTACCAACTCATACGTTGGACGTATCGATATTATTATTATTATATTAATATTAAAGCAGCTACAGACCGACATACCTTACTTATTCCAGACAAAGCAGCGACAATACACAACCGTACTACGACACCAGACCATATATACCGACACACGCTACATACCTACTCATGACACCATAAAAATAAAACTAATTAACATACACACACCACCTATCTATGCATAGCCAGGCAGGCAACCAGTAAACTCTTAAGGAACCAAGAACAAAGAAAGCTAATAACCGAACGTATAATTCCCAACTTGTTTTCATGCCATATCAAATGAAAGGGCGACACAAAACCAACCAAAGCAGCTTTGCTTCAGGTAAGCTCGAAGTAGTAACTCTATGGCGAGCCAGTTTGCTGGTAGTTCATGGTTCGTCCAACGCAGTCGGCATACTCTTTATTTTTGGTCGCAGTGACTCAATGGCGAGCTAGCTTGCTGGTTCTTCCCTTTGAGTCTCTGTTTGAAAGTCGCACTTGCGGTGAGAACCAATCTTTGGTGGCATATATTAACTTTCTTATTGACTATATATTTCCATGGCGCGAACCTCATAGAGGTCTTTCCACCATGACTCCATCTGGTTGTTTCTAATATTAATAATGAGCTTTACTTCAGGGGCCCTGGCAGGACTCACCGATTCACCGGTTCACCGATCTACCGATCTACCGATTAGGGGCCCTGGCAGGATTCACCGATTTACCGATTACCGATTTACCGATTACCGATCTACCGATCTACCGATTACCGAATTACCGATTACTGATTACCGAATTACCGATTACTGATTACCGATTCACCTATTCACCGATTCACCGATTTACCGATTACCGAATACCGATCTATCGATTACCGAATTACCGATTACTGATTACCGATTCACCGATTTACCGAATACCGATTTTGCCGCCAGCTGGACCTACAACCTCCGACCATTCGACCGCTTATATTCACTCTTACCCAAACTGCTGACTTTACGCTGCATTAAGTAATATTAAGGAGCAAGTCTCAATAAAACTTGAAATTGTAATTTTAAAACCAACACCGACTGCGTTCTCATTTGATGAAAGTTTGTGGATCTTTCACTCGATCCTGGCACGGCTGAGCTGACCTCAGCAATAAGATAAACCACTGTTACACTTTCATATAAATTTTTAGAGTCGGTTATTAGACTTCGAAATGAAGTGGAGCAACAAGTTGGGGACAATTTTAACCTTTTAAGAACAGTTTTGCAAGCACGGAATAGTTTTGTTTTGCAACAAATAACTTTTTCTGAAATGGAATTAATCATTTCCAAGCTTGATGTAGAAAAAAGTGCAGAGAACGATGGTATAACACCGAAAATGTTATACGAAAGTAAAGTCTCTATTTCACCATTTTTAGCAAAAGTTTTTAATAGCATGATCGACTGCATATACACCGGTACGGATGCATATAATTCGGCATCAATTGAAACTCAACAAACTGATGATAATAATAAATGTTTTGATCCTGAGTCTTCGAACGCATTTCGGAAGTTTGCCCTTTTAAATTTGCTTACGACTGCTTGGAGGGTAGCGTAGGATTAAGTTTGGACATAAAATATTCCGATTTCGACCACCTAACAGCGGATAAATGATTATCATGAATTTAATAAAATAAAAAATAAAAACAAAATCGAAAGGCAGTTGTCCCTCTTTTTCGTTCCCAAAGTTAGATCAATGAGTGGCGCTTGAACTTGCGCAGTATTGGGTATGCAGGGTGGGTAAAAATTCCAAGTGCCGAGGAATTTTGGCCCCTTGTGGACACTTTCTGGCCTAGTCCCTGATTATCTAGTCCGGTCATCCGGTGGGCGCATACCAACACTGTTGAAAGTATAACCCAGATACCGATTTTCTTCCTGGCCAAAAATACATTTGGCAATTTTGATCACAAATCCGAAGTTGTTGTGTCTCTCGAGTATCATGCGCAGATGCTGTTGATGTTCATTCTCATCTCGATAAGCAATAGGCATTTCGCCTATGTAGCAATGACAAAAATGTAATCCTTGTAAAACCCTATCTATGAAACGTTGCATGCTTTACGCAGCGTTGCACAAACCGAAAGTCATCACATTAATCTCAAATAAGCCGAAAGGTGTGTTAACAGCTATTTTCGGACGATCCTCAGATGCCAAAGGAATTTGGTAGTAGGTGCGCTGCAAATCAAGCGTTGTAAAAACTGTGCACTTAGCTAACCGGTGAGTAAAACAGTACAGGTGCGGAAATGGGTACCTATCAGTCACAGTGACACGGCATACACGACTATTAAATGAATATCAACATAACACTGTCTACGCAAGAAATGAGCCAATAAATAGGTGATGTAGAGAAGACAATAATATCAGCGGGTACTATTCACCCCTTATGTCTAAATTGACTTTTAAGAAAAATTTCTGCAAGTCCCTATTTCCGTCATAATACCATCCTTCAAGCAACTAGGCTCCCAACACCTTAATCTAAACTAAATTCAAGTTTATTCAAGATAACCTTGCTTAGGTTAATATATAAATATATAAATACTTGGCTTTTTTATAAATGTACAATTTGAAATCCCAATCTATAATTTAAGCATGCCCTCTTCAAATTTTTTTTCCATACTAAAAATCTAATAATACTGCGCTCTTCCTTTATTGTCCTTTTAGTAGTTAAGAATTAAATGCTAAGATAATAAATAGCCAGTATGTTAAGCGTATCCTCTCCAATTCCCAATTCCCTTTTCATATCTCTCCTATTCTTATCAATTAAAATTCTTAGCTATGCTACTATGTATAAAATACACTCTAAAAACTGATTGAAAAATCTCTACAAGAAATGTTGTGAAATTTCACGACTTTTATTGTCGATTTTGTAAAAAAACCACGCTATGCAGTGAGTTTTTTCAATTTTGTCTGAAAATCAGCTTCTTTTTCCAAAATATGTATATTTACTCTACTATTCACGCTATTTGAGCGTGTTTTCGCTCTGAGAGTCTTAAAATATGTATATCTCTCTACTCAGAGAGCCCTAAAATATATACATTCTCTACTTTTCACACTATTCCAACGTTTTTTCGCTCAGAAAATTCTAAAATATGTGTATTTTCTACTTTTTACACTATTTCAGCGTGTTCTCGCTCAGATACTCCTAAAAACTCTCCAGCAGCGGTATTTTACGCTTGTTTATTCGAACAAGTGTCAAATTATATACAATTTGAACAGTAGATTAGTCACAGCTGAATTACTCAAGCCTACTGAAGTAGGAAAGAGTAGCGCCTTCTGCTGAGTTATTGACTCTATACAGAGTTGTTGTTGTTGCCATGTTCAAAACATACTTGAGAGATTTCACACATTTCTAGCTTTTTTTTATAAGCGCAGACATAGTGTAAGAAAACCAGGTGTTAGTGAGTTTTTGACAACAACATGAATTTCTTTGCTTCTGTCAAAAAATGGTGAGCGAAAGAGCAGAACTGGTGATAGTTGTCAAATTGAGTTATTTGTTCGAGTTGCTAGATGATGTGTTATAGTTTTTATTGTGCGAATTAAGTATAAATAAATATTAAATGCAATTAATTGTGCTGTGTTGTGTTGACAAAAAGTTATTGCTGTAGTCTTCGCCGATTTGCCAAGTTTGTCATTGAATTTATTCAACTTTATTCTCACTTTGATCTCAGTAAATATCTTATAAACTTGCAGAAAGACACGAATTTCACAAAATTTGTTATCATTGCAATTCACCATCAGCTGTTTTTGACAAGAGCGGGGAAACATAATTTTATCATTTTGAGAGAGAAGTGTCAAACTCACTTACACCTCTATTTCTTACATCATGAGCGCAGACAATGTTGGAAGAAATAATTTTAGAAAAGAGTTTTTACAAGAGAGCGAAAAAAATAATTGCAGGTGAGAGGATTCACGCATTTTTAGCGATAAATATTTATAATTTTGCTCTATGGGATTTAACGACAATAAATGTAGGCAATCAAGATGCCAGCAATTATTGTAGTTAATTCTCGTGAATTTATGTTAGAGTGTATGTTAATATGTAAGTTCCTTTTCTTTTTTCTTTTCTTCTCTCCTTGTTTTTTGACGTTTTCTTGAATTCAAGTCGATCAGGTGGGCGGATTACGCCCACATCGATTTGCAAACCTTCGAACACCAAAACAAGGAAATGGGAGAAATAAATTAAAAAAAAATAAACAAACCTGTTAGAATAAGTAAATTGCCTTTGTATAATAAATAAATAAATAAATAAATAAAAAACTCAAAGGAAAAGAGTAAGTCTATTTGACATTTGAATATAGCAATGTGATGCTTGTTATCTAAGGAATAATGTTATCTAATGATTTTAATTTTTCTGATTTTTTAAAAAATTCAATAAATAATCGTTATTTTTTGACCAATTTTATTTCGATCAAAAATAAAATTTAAAATTTTACTCAAGTTTTTTTTTTTTGTTAAATATAAAAGTTGAAATTTTACTTTTATTTTTTTGATCAAAAATAAAAGTTAAAATTTGATTTTAATATTTTTGATCAAATATAAAAGTTAAAATGATCAAAAATAACAGTTAAAATTTTACTTTCATTTTTTCGATCAAAAGTAAAAGTCATATATTAATTCATATATCATCTGCTTGTAGTCGATGTTCCAGGCGTTTGCGAAATAAATGAAAACAGAATGTGCAATGATAAGCAACTAAGCGATGCAATACTTTTTTTATCAAATTTTTTATAAAAAAAATAAAACTAAAAATTTAAATTTTATTTTTGATCAAAAATAACAAGTCAAATTTTAACTTTTATTTTTGATCAAAAAAATTAAAATCAAATTTAAACTTATATTTTTGACTGAAAAATAAAAGTCATATTGGAACTTTTATTTTTGATACAAAAAAATAAATGTCAAATTTTAACTAGTATTTTTGATAAAAATATATAAGTAAAATTTTTACTTTTATTTTTGATCGAAATGAAATTAGTCAAAAAAACCGATTATCTGTTAACTTTTTTGAAAAAAATCATAATCGTTCACGGTCACTGCTCAAAACTTTTCCAATGATATCTTGAAAGTAAGGATCGCATTAGAAATAATGAAGTTATTCCAATTTTGAAGTGCCAGATTTGAAGTGCCAGATTTGAAGTGCCTTTAATATCTGACAGTTTATGTTTTTTTACAACTATTCTACCAGCTAATATATTTACGAAAAACATGATTTTTTGAGGTTTTTTCAAAATGTTTTAAGCCCACTGGCGACTATCGTTAAGCAGTAATTTTTAGAAGGGTAAAAATGAAAATTTTTCTATTTGAAAACAAAAAATGTTCATCAAAACCAACAACCCTCCCCCCATGAGTAAGTACTGGCTACTCCCCTGTTATAGATTATTCTTTAGAGATAAAAAAAGGTACAGGTCATTATTTGCTCAAACGTATCTCCAATTTTTAACTCACTTTTCAGTATTCACTCACTCACTTTTCATTTCGAAGAAAATCCTTTTTTTGGTGATAAAAAGTATCCTATATCCCGACCAGAGACGTTAGGAAGCTACATGTCAAGTTTTATGAAAAACTTAAACAATAACTTGTTTCAATTATCCTAGCCGATTATTCTTGTAAATATAACACGAGCTCGCAGTTGCCCACGTCTGCTCAGGCAATGGCCATATAAAAATCCATTTCAGCTATTACAACTTGTAGCATGCACCACAGGGTGACTTTTGGACATGAAACGCATTCAAATTTTTTTTCTGTTTTTTGCAAGAAGCATTTAAGTTAACGAGCGCACTCGTTTTCGTGTCAGCTCGAACCTCCCAAATGTATGCTTTAAATTCAAAGCACATGCAAGCAAATGTTGAAAGCAAAACGGAAATGAACGTTTGTTTCAATCAGCTTTCATGTTCGTCAGGTAGACGATGAGAACGACAACGATGACAGGCTTGAAGACTCCGGCTACATTTGTGAGTAAGTGTGTCTGGCCACGGCAGCACGATGAGCAGCAACAGCTCGTTGAAACTAATCGATGACGCTTATTTTTTTCGAAGTAGCTTTCTACGAATGTGGCGAAGGATTTGAATGTTTTCGTGAAACTAGCTGCGAAGGGAAGTAGAGGTTTTTTATTTACCATTGACACGATAAAAGGCACAAAAAACTGACTAATTTAAAGGAGCGTCAATTTTCGGAATCCTTGAATTGCTGCCTTGTTATTGTAATCTGGGTGTGAATGTTGTGGATTGGTCGAAAGTGTGCGAATGTTTGTATGGAAATGTTTGAGTGCATATTGGGTGGGTGTGTGTGTGTGTATGTGTGTGTGAGTGTAATTAGAAGAACATGAATTAATTTATTATTAATGTGTTTCTACTTGTTTATCGCCTGTACTTAAACAATATACTGACCCGCTGCTTTTTAGTATGTTTTTTATTATTGCTTCTTTATTATTTCATATGGAATCACGTGTTGAGTTTGATTAGTTGCGGTGTATGTGTTTGCGCGCAGGTTGTAAAGAGTCGACATGTTATTTCAGACCGAAACGGAAGTGTAACGTTTAGTCAAGGAAATAAGTTAATAAAGGGAAAATTTATATAAATACATTAGCAGAATAAAACTTTAAGCTAGTAAAAGAGTGTATAAAACAAGATTACTTTTTTGATGACTTCTGACATTAAAGGATTTTGAGTTAGTAATGAATTTATGATTACGATTATGTGCTGAGAAATTTATGCATTTTGGGTAATAAGTAAGCGCAAAGCAAGTGATTAAGGGCAGGGTCTTATCTGGAGGCCCAAAAACACTGTGATGTTCTTGATTTAATTTTTCATAGAAGGAAGTAAATGAACACCTTGAGTTTTTGGCAGTTATTTATTGATTCTTAAAGTGTAGGAAAATATTTTTTTGGTGCATAAAAGTGTAATGTGAAGTGTCAATATGCCGTCAAAAGTCCCGTTGAAAAAAGAAGTACCCGAACGGTCTCGATCGTACAACACGTTCATGTCATTTGATATAAAAACCAACAAATTTTATAAATTACATTTTATTTATTGGAGGAGCCTATAATCTTATATATTAATAGGCAAACATAAAATGTTGTCGTACACATTTTCGATATTAATTTTAGAATAAGGGCAATGAAACTTATATTATTCGAAAGGTACTGCGCCCTTTATGTGCAGAATCATTTTTGATTATAAATTTATGACCTCTGACCCGAAATATAAACGTTGAAAGTTTTTATTATTTTTAGTAAGGATGTCAGGGCTAGGAAGAGGTAGAATGGTGAATGAGGAGGTATCAAATGAAAGATCTGGCTGCACAGTATGATTACATTTTAGATTGGTGACCTTCGACCTGAAGTATGAGCGTAAAAAGAGCATTTATTAAATAAAAGAAAAACTGTAGCAGATGGAAGAATATAATGTAAGAGGAATATAAGAGAGAATATAATGTGTGCAAAAATATTTCGGATATTTTACGCCATCTCTTACGGATACCCTACAATACACATTTTTTTATACAACAAGAGTGAACATATATTGTGATGGTGAAATTTCTTACAAATAGTAAAGTCTGAAAAATTTCCATTATTTTGTCATAAAAATTATAGCGATATCTCGAAAGCTGTATATGTTCTCAGTACAACGTATTTTTGTATGAAAAGTCGTTGTTTGAGGAATATAACGCTATAGGGAAGCTTTCTCGGTAATATATTTAGTATGTTAAAAAAAATCCCCTTAAAATGACATTAAAATTATTAAGATATCTCGACAAATGTATATCTTCTCAGTACAACGTATTACCTTGAAGCAAGGCCATCGCCTCAGAATGAGAAAAAACTATTGAAATTTCAAGTTTTGACTTTACAAGCAAATATCTCAGCCATTTTTTAATCGATTTGTCTGAAAGATCAATTAAAAGACTTTGAAGAAATAAGAAAAGAGTAACCGTTACCTCATCAATTCAATGTTTTATATTGTTTAAAAAACCTCTAAATTATTTAGGTTTTGCTCAAAAAATAAGACAAACGTTTTTTCTTGTTGTAATTTCTTTTTTTTTCTTATTACATTTTCTTTTTTCACAATCTTTCATATGACATATAATTTATTATTTGCAAAAATTGCCTCATTTTGACACAATTCAATAAACGGTTTCTATCATCGAAATTCATGAGCTACTATAATTTTTTTGATGAAAATTTAATTTTTCAAAATGTTGTTTTTACATTTTTTACAAAGTTTTGCAGCTCAAGAAATAATTTCTGTGAAAAAATTTTCAAATATTTCAAACCACTTCATAGTTACAGCTGTGGTCAAAATAAAAGCAGTACTCTTATATTCAGACATGTTTGTATAAATAATACTTGTCTACAAATTTTAGATCCGGCACACCCATTATCGTTCCTATATGTACTTTTAACGCTTCTTCGAAATCTGTATACAGTTTCTTCCGATATTGTAAAATTTGCCAGATACAGGGTGTTTTACGTTTTTGGCAGGTGTTTAGTATTATTGATCTAGAATCTAAAGTACTTACCATAAAATAAAAAATAATATTTTGTATTATAGAAAAAATACCAACTTTTCAATCAATATATCAGCCTCTTCATGTCATGTGCGGTAGCGGAACAAAAATGTTGAGATTATTCAGGCTTACCGGATTCGAAATTTTTAGACTAGTATTATTTATCCAAACATGTCTGAATATAAGAACACTGGTATTATTTTGACCGCAACTGTATATACACCAATCTATGTTTGAAGCCATTTCGGTATACATATATAGAAATATGCGTGGAAGAAACAGTTCTTGCGTGTTTCTGAACCGATTTTGATAATTTTTTTAAAGAAATTAGAGTAGGAAGAAGGAATTCACTGAATATTTTTGTGACCTTTGACCTGAAATATTAGCCTTTAGAGAATATTTCTTATGTAAAACCTAAACTATACAAAATTGAAGAACATGGTGTAACAGGAAATTTTCGACATTAATACAATGTACAAAAAACATTTTTCGCTATCTCTTACGAATACCTTACAATGAGCATTTTTGTATGTAACATGTGGGAATATATATTGTGATGGTGAAATTTCTTATAAATAGTAAATTCTGAAAAATTTCCTTTATTTTGACATCAAAGTTATGGCGATATATTGAAAAGTATAGCTTTTCTCAGTACAATATATTTTTATATGAAAAGCCCTGGTTGTGAAAAATAACGGTGTACGAAAGTTTAGGTAAGTATAGGTAATGTTTTTACAAATATTTTTAAAAAAACTTATACTATTTTTATATCAAAATTATTGCGATAATTTGAAACTTAAGATTTTCTTACTACAGTACATTTTCTTAAAGCAAGGTCATGCCTCAGAACTAGAAAAAACGATTGAAATTTTAGAGGGTTGGTCGAATTTCGGCCACAGGCGAAACTAGTATCAATAAATAGTTGAAAGCTACAAAAATGGCAGCCATGTGAATTTTTAGTACCTCTTTTCACATTTTTCGCTTTTCTAAGTGCTCTAAAAAACCGACCAATACTTATTATATGAATTAAGGTTTAGGATCCAATAAATTTTATTTAAAATAAAAAAAAATCCAAGTCAATCATAATATTAGTTCTTGAGATGTCATGGAGACCAGTTTGAAAAACATTTTTTTTCAGAAAACGTGTTTTAAAATTTGGCTAACGTTTGTTTCTAGTTAATTTATGAAAATATTGGTTCCTTTCGAATGTGATGACTTTTTTTTATGCAATCGTTATTGGCCAAACCGCTTTGGGAACATATTCTACACATCAGAAGCTATCGAAAAATTAAAACAAAATATTTAGTTTTTTGGTCGAGTTTCATGAGCACCTCCCCTTAAGTAAGGTGTTGTCATAGAATTGAACATTGTGCTACAATTTTTAATAATAATATTAATTTGGCCAACCTTTAACAAAATTAACTCGAGTTGAAAATCGTATGTTTGACGGCCTTTATTTTAGGACGTAAAGCTGACATCTATATCAATTCAAATTTAACTGCATCTTTATGTATAACGAAACGTAGGCTGAACGTGGGCCGAGACACAGTAAGCAATACATTTTTCCATATCAAAAAATATAGCTGCTCGTTTCTCTCACGACGTTCAGCCTTCGTTTTGTTTTACACAAAGATGCAGTAAATTTACTAAATTTTTACTTTTTTTCAAGTTTTGAAACTTTTTTAGCCGCGTATACATACCAGAGAACTGCAAAAGTGCACTTATTGCAAAGTCTTGAGTGTGTGTGTGGGTGTGGGTGTTGCGTGAACACGAGTAAATGGAGACTAGGGAGTCCAATCCAGGAATCTTTACTCGATCCCGGGATTATCGGGATTGAAAATCTCAATCCCGAGATTAGTTCGGGATTTAAAACTTTAAGAAGTAAATAACTCAAAACGTTTTTAATACAATTTTTGTATTTTTTATTAGTTGAAACTAAAAAATGTAAATTAATTCATTTATAAATCAACTGGTCAGGACCGTAGTAAAGGGGGCCATTGCGGGGTTCAAACGTTCCAGAGGGTCGAAATTTAAATAAAAATTAATGCATTTAAATCATTACTTCATTGAATCACTTAATATGTTCTAAAAAACCTAAATCATATACTGAAATTGCGTTTACGTGTCATAAAGTCTTTGTTAGGAGTTGAATCGTGTAAGCAACAATAGTGAAAACCAATGTATTTTGATTTATCGGATCAAATGTGATACATTCAAAACTATCATCACTATTGTTTTCACTACCCTTGAAATCGGCAATTGTAGATGATGGTAGTAACATCATTTTTATTTTTTTTAATATCTTAAAAAATTTCAGTTTTTTTAACTAATATTTTATCTTTAAAACGAATAAATTTTAGAAATTCTGGCAATGATACGAAATTCTGGCTTGCATAGCACTCAAAGCCTTTCCAACGATACCTTAAAAGTGAGGATGGCATTAGAAATAATGAAGTTGTTTCAATTTTAGTGAAAATAAATGCTTTAGCTCGCTTCCGGCTATCGTAATAGACAAAGTATTTTGGGAATCATAAAATAGACCAAGGCTATTTTTAGAGGGGTACACATGGAAATTTTTTCGAATGGAAGTCGAGGTACCTTAATATATTTACTTGCATATATAATATATAAAAAACTTAACTTGAGAATGAAATGAAACAAAAACTTATATATTTTAATTTTGAATAAAAAATGGATTGATCCTGGCTACGGTCCTGGTTTTAGGTATTATTATATAAATGTTAAACATTTTTTTTAGACACCGTCTTCATATTTTTTTGTATTCAATGCAAATTAAGGTTGGAAAAAATTTACAAAATTAAAGTTTTTGCTTAATTTATTATTAAAGTAGTACATTAAGCTGATCAACGCGTCTTATTTTTCATTATTTAACAATTATAATATACAAATTATTACAAATATAATCCGCTAATCAGAAGCAAAGTTCTAATTCTATGCTAGTTGGAGAAATAGTTTACGATAGTCCTAAGCAATTTGTAAGTTTCGATCACAATTGCCTTCACCACAAAACAAAATAATTTCTTAAGAATATCTGTAAATTTTGAAATACATATGTACCTGACTTCCCGATGTTGCAAAATCTTCTAAAACTTTCCAAAGGCTTTGCTCAAGTGATTCAATTCCTAACATTTCCTAATATTTTTCAGCCTAAATAAAAGGTTTTTCTAATTCTATATTCATATTAACTTAAATTGAAATGGTTGCATTTACATGAATATTTGTAATACAAGTTTTTCATAAAAGTACCGAGATCCTGGAAAAAAAATCCCGGGATTTGAAAGGGCTTAAATCGACCGACTTCCCTAGTGGAGACATACCCCCTCAAACAATACTCTTGTCCAAGGCTCATTTATAAGGTTGTGGCACTTGAGAGCAAGCTCGGTCGAACTGTCAGAATGGATGAAAAGAAATGAAGAAAATGAATGCTTAGAACAATGAAAAACATAGTGACAGTTCGAGCAAAGGCGGAAAAAGAGTGTATTTCTGCAAGTGCCACAACCTTATAAATGAACCTTGCTCTTGTCTACAAGACTCGTTGCTTACAAGCTCAAGCATCGCATGACACGAAAATAGCTTAAGATTTTCGAGTAATGCACATGACTTTTAGGAGTCTCGTGTATGTTTGTGCCATTGCAAGAGGGGACTACTTCAAGGAGGGAATTATTGCTTGGAAAAAAATTTTAGACAAATTTATTTATTCCTCCCCCGGAGTAACCGCAACAGAAATGTATCGGAACATACCCATCTCCTAACTAACTGTCATCCTTCTGAGGGTCTCCATACAAAAAACCACAAAAAATACAAAGTGTCGAGAAAATTTTATATCTCTTTCGAATTGACACCTTAAGGGTTAAAATGTATAAGAGAGATTATTTTTCACCTTAAACATTTCTTTCAAGCACACCCACCCCTTACACCCTGCCATCCTTCTCGGGATCACCACACAAAAAAGTCATAATGAAAAAGTCGAAAATACTTAATATCTCTAACGAACTGATATATCTGTGGTCACAAGGAATAATGACTAAACTCAAAATATCGTAAAAAAGCGATATGGAATGTACTTTATTGCCAGTTTTAGGAAGTATGCAGATATCCATTTTTTGCCCAGAATTGATCATCACTTATGTCTGCACATGTTCTGTCGGTAAGGGTTCATATATTTCAAAAATATGGGTCATAGTTCGTGCAATTAAAATATCGTTTTTTACGATACTTTGAGTTTAGTCGTTATTCCTTGTGACCACAGACATCTGTGTCGACAAGGAATAACGACTAAACTCAAAATATCGTAAAAAAGCGACATGGCATTTACTTCATTGCTAATCTTTTATAAAAGGCAGGAAAACATTTTTTGCTCAGAATTGATAACCACTTAATTCAGCACCCATAACGTTTCATATATCTGTGGTCACAAGGAATAACGACTAAACTCAAAGTATCGCAAAAAACGATATTTTAATTGCACGAACTACGACCCATTTTTTTTAAATATATGAACCGTTACAGGCAAAATATGTGCAGACATAAGTGATGATTAATTCTAGGCAAAAAATGGATATCTGCACACTTCCAAAAATTGGCAATAAAGTAAATTCCATATCGCTTTTTTACGATATTTTGAGTTTAGTCATTTTTCCTAGTGACCACAGATATTTCAGGAAAAAGGTTGAAGTTAGTAAAATAAAAAAATCGCTTTTAACGATAATTTGAGTTAAGTCGTTATTCCTTGTCGACACAGATATGCAGTAAGGATAATACACTTACTTTCAGATTTCCAAGTACTGCCAACTTCACAGGTTTTAGTGAAGTCTTGGACATTACCTTAATATCAGAAAACGAGTGTCTAAAAGTGGTTGCTGAGTTTCTAGAAAAAGGTACTTCTAGGATCACAGCTTGATCCTTTTCAATTTGAAGCTAGAAATAGAGTCTCCTCCTCCATTTCGTAATCCTAAACGTACTGACTGGGCAAAATTTGTCAGTTTGGCTTGCCCAAAAATTCATTCCTTAGCCTACAAACAAATCTCAACTGAGAAGGAACTTAACTTCTCCATAGAGGCCACACAATAATAAAAAAAATCAGGTTAGTTTAACCAAATTTCAACTAAATTTCAGGTTAAAATTTGCCAACATTAATCGTGAGATTAAGATCACGACATGCCATTCAGGTCAATTAAAACTGTTTTTGTGGCTTAACAAAACTGACAAACGTGGTTATCTTAATCGAATTTTAACCAGCATTTGTGGTAAAATCGAATTGAATCAGGTTTATTTGCTAGGTTACCAAATGCTAGGTGTACATGTTCTTATCTCAGTTACAATCACATCACGAGAAACAGTATTAAGAATTAAAAAAACATCCTTTTTGCCCCCAGCGGTGGCCAGAGGAAGAGCTAGAGAGCAAATGAATTATGAGCACTTTATTTTTTTAAGCCAAATGACTAAAATTGTTAAATGGTTACCAAATGGTTAAAATTTGCCAGCATTAATCGTGAGATTAAGATCACGACATGCCATTCAGGTCAATTAAACCTGTTTTTGTGGCTTAACAAAACTGACAAACGTGGTTATCTTAATCGAATTTTAACCAGCATTTGTGGTAAAATCGAATTGAATCAGGTTTATTTGCTAGGTTACCAAATGCTAGGTGTACATGTTCTTATCTCAGTTACAATCACATCACGAGAAACAGTATTAAGACTAAAAAAACATCCTTTTTGCCCCCAGCGGTGGCCAGAGGAAGAGCTAGAGAGCAAATGAATTATGAGCACTTTATTTTTTTAAGCCAAATGACTACAGAATCAGATAAAATTTAAAGACAGGTTCATTTAACCTACCGAGGTACCCTTTGTTACAAATTCTGCATCACTGGAGCAGAATTTGGTTGCTGGCAGGCTTTTTTCGCTATTTTCTACATGCATTTCTGTAAACCAGATCTGTAAGGTGAAAGTAACGTGGATCAGGTTAATACGATGTGGTTGACTCTCTTAACTTAATTCGTCAGGTAAAAATAACCTGCATCAGGTAAGAGTATTTTTCCCGTGACACTCTTCACAAAGTGAAAAGTCCAACAGTTTGAGAGTCACTACAAGTTTGAAAGTTACTGTAGTAACAAGCACTAGAATAAATCGAATCCTTTCGAATAATTTTTCGAATAAAAAATTTTGAGAAGCACTATAGTAATTACACAATCTTCGCTGTGGAAGCACTGTAATTGTTGTGACCGGTGGTTGAATGATACGCAGTAGTTGATTTTAAATAGTTTATTAGAATAAATAACAATATAAATCAAAAGTATTATTAAAGTACAATATGCGCAGCTACACACTTCAAGCTAATAACTTTTACAATTCTACTTCTTTATTCTTAGCTTTTCAAATAACTGTTCATTAACTGATCAAAAGTAAAGTAAATACAATAGAATAAAATCTAAGAATGTGTGCGTGCGCTTGTGGTATCATGTTGCCAGATTATAAGATTATATCAATAAAGGTCCTATCCCAACAGTAATAATCAGTGTCAAGCTTATTGACGAACGCTACTCACTGTCTGTATTGATGACGAATGCTACTCGCTGCCTTAATGACGAAAGCTACTTGCTGTCTTGATGACGAAAGCTACTCGCTGCAGTGATGACGCAAGCCAAAGATTTATCCTCTACCAAAAATCGCTCAACGCGCCTAAAGAAGTTTTCACTTCAAAAATTCAAGACGCGAAAAAGCAATCTTGGCAGAAATATACACAATAAATCGACAACATCAGAGAAAAGGCGTGACTAGGCAGAGCTCTATCCAAAGAAAACACTAGCCCCTCTTTCATTGAAAAGAAAATAGCATGTGAACAGAATCTACCACAGAATCGCTGGAACACCTACTTAACACGTACTTCTCAGTCTGCAGGAACAGCTGCGATGAGACCTCAGATTTAGAATTTCCCGAGGTCATTGATATGGTTCCTATTGGCTCTTTTATCTCAAGGGACAAGATAACTTGAGCTATAAACATCTTCTCTCAATACAAATATCCAGGCCCCGATGGGATTTTACCAATAATGTTGCAGAAATTACAAGATGCAGTTGCACCTATATCCTACTCTATCTTCAAAAATTGCTTCCGCCTTAACGACACTCTTAGATGCTGGAGAAGAGTAAAGGTGATTGTTATACCCAAAGCTGGGAGAAGAGGTCACAAAACAGTTAAGGATTCGTTCGCAGTAAGAACCCTAGAACGTATACTTGATATTCATCTTTGGGACGTTCTAGAGGGTACTACCATATCCAACACCCAGCATGCATACCTCAAGGACAGATCCACAGATACCGCCTTACACGAGGCTATCACTACAATTGAAAGATCAATCTTCTTTAAGTAATACACTCTTGCGGCCTTCCTAGATATAGAAGGAGCATTTAACAATCTACATACTAGGGCCATTCTTGATCCTCTGACCAACCTTGGTGTGCAAACACCGGTGAGAAACTGGATAGTCTCAATCAGTGTCTCCAAATTAAACTACCACCAAAATTCTCTTTTTCTCGCACTTAATTCTCACAAATTATCACAAAATACCTCAAAATTTACACAAAATACCACAATACCTCAAAATACCTCAAAATACCACAAAATACTTCAAATTACCACAAAATACCAAAATGCAGTGGTTACCATAAAACTAAGTTGATTTTGACAGTATCGGTACATAGTTGCAAAACTTTATCATATTCAATAAAAGCATTAACTTTTGAAATTATTCAGCTCTTTATTATAAGCATAAAAAGCATATTAAATTCCGTTCTTTTTCTAAAAAATTAATAAAATAAAAAAGGCACACTGCGCCAAATAATGCATTCAGAAGTGCATTCAGTCATTTGAACAATTCAATTAACGCATAGTTCTCTTAATTCGTATTTCTACCAGCCGTGAGAAAAATGTCGTGGTATTTTGTGGTAATTTGTGGTGATTTGATGGGTTTTGAGGTACTGGGATATTTTGTGGTATTTTCAGGTATTTTTCTTCCCACGCAAGATATGTTTCTCACAAAATACCATGGGAATTCCCACATCTCACAATCATTTAAAAATACCATAAGTACTATTTATCACAATTTTCTGGCAACAGGGGTACTCCGCAGTGAGTAGTGATCTCCCCCTGCTCTGGCTCATCGCCATGAAGGAAGTTCTTAACTAACTGGAAAACTAACAATGCCTTTGCAATAGGCACCAACTCCAGTGTAACTGTTCAGCCCAATTCTGAATGATTTCTCCCGGGGAATTGGAAAAGGGAGTTTTAATTTTTAAGACAGCAGATAAAGATATCACATTTTTTTTATTTACATTCATGAATATTGACGGTTGATGAACAAATTGGCATTAAAAATGTTGAAAATGTTTTTGAACTTTATCTTAAAAATGAAAACTCCCTTATCCGATTCCCCAGGAAAAATCATTCAGAATTGGGCTGGTTATTCAACAAACACAAGTAAATACATTTGTAGCATATCATAAGTTTATTTATTAGGCTAACATTGATATTAAATAATAAATTTAAATATAAATAAGCATATTATACATTTCTATTTTCAAAATATACGCGCGGTACTTTAAATAAACAAAACATTAAATTATAATTATTATCAATATTACTATTATTACACGTACAATATTAACTTTAAGCTAAATTTTATAAAAAAATATCTGTGCAATATTATTATATTGTTGCTTGCCATCAATATATTTTACAACACACATTAAATTAATTAAGCTAATCTAGAGTGGAATCATAGTAGTTCCATGGTTTTTGCGAAAGATATAGTACAAGTATAGTAGAGAGAGCGCTTACTAGAAATATAACATCGAACCAACGATGATAGAAATTAAAATGTAAACTTCCTAGAACTTCGGTAATTATCACACGATACTCGGCGGGCATATTCATGCGCATCAGCAGCACAGATGAACAGAAATACATGCCCATTATTTGGGCTAAAATTAAGACTATAATGTTGGATGATTTACTTGAAGATATTCTATAGAAGAACTGAAAAAGAAAAAATAAAAGTGTTTTAGTATTTCTTTTTCAAAATTAAAAAAATAAGTAGAAAATACTTTGGTGAGCGTGAGCAGTAGACCGCGTATAGATGTCACCACAATACAGCCTACGAGAAGAAAGGAAATGTGTTGATTCCAAAATGCTAAATCAATGTCAAAGCCACACCAGTGCACGGCAATTTCAAGACCACGCGTCACTGGATCCTTGCGACCGACACGATCGAAAATAATATTAACTGTACTCTGTAAAAAATAAATAATTTTTAGTGGTTTCGTGTTTTGAGCTGTTTTGTTTTAATCGACAACTTACAATGAAAATTTTATACAAACAATAAACGCTGAAGAAGTGTCCAAGCACATTAAAATATCTGCCCTGCCAGGTTTGCGACCACTTCTGACGTTCTTGCATTGTTTTCAATGAATTTATCTCTAAAAATATATGACGCATAACCTCTTCCAGACCACCAACTTCCATGCGCAGCTGACCAATATCTACGAATGTCAGAGAAGGGATGAGCATAAAATAAGATCTATGTTTTTTATTTGTTACATATTTAAAAATCAACTCAGTGGTCATTTTGAGCAAAAGCTGTGTAATATTTTGTTGTATTAATTTCTACTTCGGTGTAATAAAAACAAAAAACTAGTAAAGAATTATCTTCGACTGGGCCTAAGTTAAAATACCCCACGGCCGAATTAGAGTATATATAAAGTCTTAAGCAAACTGTTAAATATATTTAAAGAGATTTTTCCGTTTTGGTTAAGTCACTTTGTATGGGAGGTAGGAGTGGTTTTCATTCGATTTTTACAAATTTAATACTCAAAATAAATATTCAATATTTAAGACACTGCCCGAAATTTGAAGTCATTAAATTGATTTTTGTGGAATTTAAAGAGATTTTCCCGTTTTGGTTAAGTCGCTTTGTATGGGAGGTAGGTGTGGTCTTCATCTGATTTTTACAAATTTAATACTCAAAACAAAAATTAAATATTTAAGACATTGTGCGAAATGTGAAGTCATTAAATTGATTTTTGTGGAATTTAAAGAGATCTTACCGTTTTGGTTAAGTCACTTTGTATGGGAGGTAGGCGTAGTTTTCATCCGATTTTGCTCAGATTCGAACTTGACTCCATTTTTGTATAAAAAGCTTATATTTTTTATTTCGTTATGATAGCTCAAAAATTACGGCTGCTATCGTGGACACAGAGGGACAGACAGACATGGCTAAATCGACTGATCAGGAATATATATACTTTTCTATACCGGCCACGCCTCCTTATCGGCGTTATAAACGGAGTGACAAAACTAATATACCCCCATTACGTTTTTTAAACGTGGGGGTATAAAAATTTTTAAATTATCAAAAATCTGTTTTCTGCTTTTTACACTGAACCCATATTTTTTATTTTTGTTTTAATAACTATAAAATTTTTGATTAAAAACAAATCTTTTGGTACTTAAAATTTCCAATACACCGAAGTATAAACAAATAACAAAAATTTTACGCGTCTTTTGCTCAAAATGTCCGCTCAAATTTTTGTTGATAAAACAATTCATTTTTATATTTTACACATTAAATATAATAATAAAATTTAAAAATCGTTTAAACATATTTCTCTATTATTTATAACATCAGTGACTGCGATTGTGATTTGTCAGTTGTTATGTCATGCCAGGATTATTTAAACTCTTCAGCTTACTCTTCAGAGAGAGTGCTTTTCGAAAAAATAATTAAAAAATATATGTTTATAAAAACTTTTCGATGAAGCAAAATGCTTATCGTTCACTAAAATTTTGTTTTTGATTTTTGCCTTATAAAACTAAAATACAAAAATAGTCGGGTTTTTTGCTCAAAATTTTAAAAGTCAACAGATATCTCATAATTTTTGCTTTTAATTATAAAATGCATACTAGGTACGGTCTCTGCAATAAACAAAGAAGCAATTATATGTACTAGAGTTCGCAAGTGTCCAAAAATCGAACTTTTCGCATGCATACTCTGTTGTGTCGATACAAAATTCATTTCAAAAACATTTATTTTTCATAAAAGTTTGGCATCACTTTTACTTTCTTAATGAATTAGCCACCAGTTCTCTCGTTCAGAAGAGAACGCAATGAGAGCGGCAAACTGAAAATAAACTCGTGTTTTTCCTCTTTCTTTGCTCATGTGAGAACGTAACCGAACTGATTGCACAGTGCTGAGAAAAAATTATCAAAATCGGTTGAGAAACGCAGGAGAAAATGAAAAATGGCGTATTTATATATAGATGAATACTAAAAATATTATGATTAGGAGTACGAAAAGAGTCCGCTTTCTGAAGATTTTAAAAAGCTAAAAAAATTTGTCCGAAAAAGAGTTTTATTCATGAAGATTTTATTAGCGCTTATAATGTGACTCGGAAAAGGGTTTTGTTTATGAAGATTTTATAAGCGCTTATAATTATGAGTCTGAAAAGAGCATTATTTACGACGATTTTATGAGTGATTATAACAGTGAGTTCGAGAAAGTCTTAATTATGAAGGTTTTGTGAACGCTCAAAATTATGTGTCTGAAGAGTTTAATTTATGACGGTGTTATGAGCGCTTATAATTATGTCTTATTTATGAAGATTTTATTAACGCTTATAATTTGAGCCCGAAAAGAGTTTTATGTACGAAGATTTTATAAATGCTGATGATTTAGATTCCAAAAAGATTTTTATTTATGAAAATTTTATGAATAATTCAAATATTTTTTTTATTCGAATCACAAAAGCATCATAATTTTTATTGTTCCTGAGTCAGAAAAGACTCTGAAAACATCCATAATTCTGACTCTTGAAATTCATTCATTTCGGATACTTAAAAAAAAAGAGTCATATTTCAGGCACGAACGGTGTGTCCTTACGGTAGGAAAAGACGCTCCTGTCGGAGTCTTAAATTAATATATTATTAGCGTTCAAGCTCATAACTATAAGTCTTAAAAGAGAATTAAAAATCCCAGGCTTTTATACAATTATTACAAATAAATTAAAATATCAATGAAAATATTTACTTTCGCCGCCAGAATCCACACGATCCACTGCTGAACGCAAAATACTCCATAAACGTGGCTTTGTTTGATTGTTTTTACTACGTCGATGCACTTCCAGAGCAATGCGTTTCTTTTTGCCACTTATCATATCGACTGTCAAAGCCAAACGCCGTTCCAAATTAAGCACATCGCTCTGTGAGACAGGTCTGAAAATTTCAAAGTGAAAGTAAATAATTTTAGATGTAAATGTCTGAGAAACAAGATATGTATTAAAAATGCTATTTACTTGATGAAATAAGTCATACTCGTATAGGGACAGTTGACAGCACCGAAACCAGAGAGTATAGCCATGACAGTGACTCCAATAACACCAATGCGGGAAACGCCCTTTTATATTGGATGCATCATTAATAAAAAATTTAAATCGTTTCTTTAATCTTACCTGTTCAATTGTGAAAATACCATGGGACACGCTAAGCAAAGGAAATGGATCGCCAATCTTCCAGAGTCCATAGAGAAAAACGAACCAACAGAAGGTTGTCATGATGCGCACCCAACGTCCAGACACTAGATATAACCACAAACAAGAGTATTAAAAATCGTAAATTGTTGTCCTATTTTATAACATGCTACCAAATGAAATGCTGCTAAACACCGAGTAGCAGATGTAGAGTGGTATTACAGCAATCACCATAAGTAGCAACAATGCTAGACCCAGTCGCCAGTGAAAGTATCGTGAGCTGGACTCTAGCACACCCAATATCTCGAATATGATTAGCTCAAACATTGTGATAGAGAGCGCGAATGTAAGCGAAAATATTAACTGTACGGACATGTGGCGGATTTCATAGTTTTTAAAGAGTTGCTTGACAAAGAAAAGCCACCCACCGGCAAAAAATAATAACTTGTTTAAAAGGAAAAGCATTTTAAATATGAGATGTATTTTTTAATCTACTCTGCTGTAATCTCACCTGGGACACAAAAACAATAATGCAGTCTTCAAGAAATGCCATCGTTTTGATGTTTTCTTTTATTTGATTAAAAGGTTAGTCTTCTCTAGTTTCTATTTGCATTTTTTTCTAATTCTTGATATTTAGTCGAAATTTGTTTTCGTTGGGACCGCAAACAAAAAACCAGAAAATTGTGCCAACGAAGAAATATATAAACAAAATTTTTTTGTGTTTTTGCCGTCAGTGGTTGCAGCTGTTTGTACAGTTTAGCAGCAACTGCAAAATGGGTGCGTTCGCTTAAGTGGCTTCTTCTTCTTCTTCTTAAAATATGCTGTCTATTGCAAACAGCACGTGTTATGTTAAAAAAAGACTACGAGAAACACTAGGTTTTTATTGTAGTCTTTGCTGAGTTGAATTCCAAGTGGTGTATAAAGTATTATATTGTGTGTTGTATAATTAATACACATTTTTGTGCATTAATTTTTTAAGGTTATATTATTTTTGTTGTTAATAATTAACTGTAAAAGTCACATCACTTAAGATGGACGATTATAGTTTTTACTGACTGGCCGCACTTAACGACCTCGCTGTTGAAACGACTCGAGTCGAACCTTAAGTGGCTTATTCTGAGACGGGCTCAGAATTCATAGTAGAATTATGCATTGAACACATTGACGACGACAGCAACAGTGCGTCAAATGTCAAATTATTTTTACATGCTTTTCTTATGGAGGTGAAAGTGGTGAAAATGTAGCAACGACAATGAGTGATTGCAACAAAGTCGCTATCTTCGGTTTAGAATTTTTTTTTCTAATTTGACGTTCGACAACAGAGCAATATAGGGGTTTGTGTATACGTGAATGAAACAATCTAATGATACTCATGGCAGAACTACCAGGTAGGGAAAAGAGATTCACCACACCGACAGCTAATGTCAAAACTAATTTTAGCGATGCCACTTTTCAGTGTTGTTGTTTATTGTGAGACAAATGCTTTGAGGGGAATTTATACTAGGGTAAAAAGGATAAAGTAAGAAAAAATGTATATTTAATGAAACAAATAAATTTTTATGTGATTTTAACTGTGACTGTTTGAAACAATGAAAGTCGAGCGAATGGCCCAATCTGCCTTATTATATCACCAAATTCTAGGACGCTGCTTCAAATTTTGCTTAAAAATAAAAACTTGTACTTCCCTGTTTTCCAGTTTAGAATAAAGAATAATATTTAACAGATTCCGCTCTCAGTGCGCATAAATGTGCAGCCTACATCACATGTGAAAATACATGCACACAAAAAAACACATACACAACAAACGAAACTAAGCAAACGAATCTAATTGCCTTATTGGAAAACAAACGAAATACAAAGAAACAGTCAAACTGCTGTAAAAACACATAAAGCAACACCTGTTTATGGAACTATGAAAACCACGTTCATCAAACATATCATTGGGCTACTTAAAACTAAAAGACTTTTCGTTTGTAGAGCTTTCATGTAACACAACAACATAAGTATATAAAAACAGGTTGGTAAAGTGTGGTATTAATACTACCGGGTTTTTTAGCCACACTGAAACCACGCAACTGTGAATACCCTTAATAACACAATCATGGATTTTTCTTTGAAGATACGGCAGCACTGTATTTTGTGATTTTGACATGATTTTGATTTTAGATGTCGGTGTGGTGAATCTCTTTACCCTACCTGGTTATTCTGCCATGATGATACTTCCAGCTTGTTGTTTCTTTCTTCATGTTGTTTCGCACTGTTGCAGTCGTCGTCAATATGTTCAGTACATGAGACATTTGGGCCTATTTTGCGGAATCTTTTATGAAAAAATTCTGTTAAGATTTCCCATACAAATTTTTGATCTGTCAAAAAATCTGTTACGAGACCAAAATTCGTATTTTGCATGACAATCTTTTATGAAATCTGCTATAAATCATAGCAGATTTTCCGAACTGTAAACAAATCTTTTACAAAATCTTTTATTTGGTATTCTGCATGACAAAATCTGCTATGAAATCTGTTATGAAACACAACAGAATAACAGATAAATTTTTCTTCCTTTTATCATAATGAATTTCACTAAATTTAACAAATCAAGCTAAATCAGATTGTTTTGTGTTTCGTTATGTTTAATTTATGAAACAAGGATTTGGAAGGCTAAAAAATAACTTTAATCCGTGTTTTTTTTTAATTACATATAAAATATATTTTCTATTTTTGTACAATCATTTATAATTTTTATAATAGGTCTTTCTAAATAAAAATTATTACTATTTGTATGGGTAAAAATGCAGCATAAAAAATTATATAAATGTCAAGCTGACTTATATCTAGAAAGTAATTTATTCTACTTTCTGGAATTCTAGATTTTGCTGCAGCTTTGGATTTTAATAACGATTTCGGTGTCTACCACCCCCACTACGAAAGGTCCCTTTGGATTTATTCTACTGTACTATTGCAGAAGTCGTTTGGTAGGATGAGCTACTTTTATCGTCACCGTGCAGCATCTTTGATGTTTCCTTTGGAATTTCCAGATATAGCTACCACCTTTGTACCCTTATCTAAATCAGATTGTATTGTCTGTGCATTAGATCTTGCGCATCCAATAATTATACATGCACAATCAGAACGCACATCTAGTTTTTCGGTAAAGTCATAATTGCGTCCACCACCACCATTTTTTTGACTACGGCGATCGCGATCATCATGCTCGTCTCCCCGTTGTTTCTTACGTTTGAAATTTGCATGGACACCTCTGTCCCACTCGCTATCACCTTCACCATAACTGCGTCCGTCACGACTTTTATTTTAAACTTGAACTTCTGCTATCATTGTAAATCGGCTCTGGATATTCCTCTTAGGTCCAATTTTTCAGAGCGAGTTTAAACTCTAGTCAAATTAAACTGAGGTTAACTCACCCAAATTGGACATTTAAACTCGGTTTAGGCAAAAAATAAACACATTATATGACAATTTTAGTCAATTTAACTTCAACAAATGCTAAAATATCTAGTTAAACAGAGTTGAATCGTCCAATTTTGGTGAGTTAACCTCAGTTTAATTTGACTAGAGCTTAAACGCACACTGAAAAATTGGCCCTTAGTCCGACGTTGTTTTAAAACAAGCAATTTAATCAAAACGGACATGCTAGTTTGTAATGCTAATGCACGACACTTCTTTAATGCTAATTTTGCAAAAATATTTGCAATTCACACATTAAAAGCGACAACTTCAACTTGCGTTGTTTTCTTTAATTTATTGACAGCAATCAGGTGTTTCATAACAGAAGTTTACGGAATTGTAATAGATTTTTGTTTTTGAAAATTGATAACAGGGTACCATAAAAGATCGAAAGGCAGAATACCAATTTTAACAGATCTTTTATGGTCGGCATCTTTTATGATTCATAACAGAATAAAAAATTTGGCAGAATAAGCCCAATTGTCGTGTTTTGATAACTTCATTTTGTTCGCTATTGAAATCTACCTTATTACCCACAACACAGTCATACATTAATTTTACGCTTTTTCGTTGATGCGCTCGCAATAAATTACTCAGCAGCAGATCGACAACTACGTGCACAAAAAGTTTGGATTCATCCATGTTGATGTGTTCGTGTTTTTTGTACTCTGGCGATGTATAGAGCACCAATGCATTGGATGCATTTGGATCATGCAGTGACTTACACACTGTCGATGGACGCAAATCCAAACAAAGATTGCTCTTATAATCGGGCACACAATCCGCAATGGGCACCCTTAATAAACGAACTAATATTTTGGCAATTGCCTGCTCATATTGGCTGTATTGCAGCTGAGACAGTAGGCTTGCATCGTTGTTATTATCGTTTCACCTTGTCCGCTGTTATTGCTCCTGACAATTTCGTTTGCATTTGTTCTGAAGTGGTAGTTCTGAAGAGTAGAACTAGTCTCATTTTGTCATGGTTCCAATTAAGCAGCACTTTTTAATTTGTTTATAATTACTTTAATAACATTAGAAACACTACAAATCACAAGTTTTTGTAATTATTCTAAAAAAAACGAACTTCGACAGGTTTTCTTTGTTTATTTTTGCTTTTTTTTTGCTTTCTCATCGATTGCAAATTTTGTATGAGCTGTCAACTTCGTTTTGACAGTTTTGGTCACCGGCTCTAATTCTACTATAGGCCACTCCACTGATGTGATTTGGATGTACTTCGCCCTTTTTGTGGGAATTTTTAACGCTAAAAAATGGACAGGGAGTTTGAGTATTTTAGTGGGATATTTTAGTGTGTCAACATTTTGGACGATTAAAATCCTTTAAAAGAATTGATTGAGAGAAGACAGTTTTCGTGGCGCTAGGACTTGAAAATGCCGCTTTGTAGTACTCATTGGGAAAATAAGATTAACCGAAGGAATTATCGATATATCGTTTAGTTATCAATTTTTTAAATAAATGTTCACTTTATGAAAATTCAGCTATATGTTTCCTAATATTTTACTAATCTGAATAATTCGGGTACCATTCGAAAGAAAATTGATATATCTCTAAGATTAAAGATACGACCAATAATTTTTTTTTCAACATCTCCTAAAATATATAAATGACAATATCTATGTTCATATAAAAGATAACACTAAAAACTATAAATTACCCATTATCAGGTAATCAGATCACATATTTATTTTTTGGCGAAATTTTGAACAATAAAATTAAAAAATTACCTTATTTTTTACCTTTCAAACGTTCTAAAAAAAGAGTTTTTAATTTTAAGGGATAACTGAGGGTGGTCTTATAGTTTTTTCTATAATAAATATGATACAAAAAATTAAGCTCAATCGAATTTATAGTTTAGACACTGTTTTTAAAAATGCGATCTTGATAAAATCGCGTTAAAAGTTTTAATTGGACATGCAATTTTATCTATAGTATGCAGATGTTTATATATAAATATACAGTCATGTGAAAACAAAGAGGGACACCTGTATTTTTATATTTAAAGCTGCATGGATTACATACAAGGTGCAACAGATATAGCATTAATTCCCTCGGGTGGTGGTTCCTCCTGATAAGGCGAGTATAAAACTTTATGGAATTTCCTCCCAAATTGTAAAACTTTCAAGATGCAGGGTGTTTTACGGTTTTGGTACGTGTTTAGTATTATTGATCTAGAATCTAAACTACTCACCATAAAATATCAATTTTAGAAAAAATATCAACCTTTCCATCAATATATCAACCACTTTCATGTCATGTGCTGCAGCTGAGCTAAAATTTTGTGATTACTCAACGAAATATCAACAAATTTTGTATCTTTTGTTTTAGCGGAGCTGTAATCGTCCAAATTTAAAATGTCTTTTTTTCATGTAAAAATACACTTAATTTATTTGTTTATTTATTTATTTAACTTAATTATCATGTTCACATATAAGACAAAGTCTTTTAAATGCAGTAAGAAATCAAAGAATAACAACAAGTTATAACCAACAAATAAATAAAAACAAAAAATTTTAAATTACTTATTTTAAATTAAAAAAAAATTGTAAGCAACGACTAGATTTAACTTTAAATTTTAAATTTAAGTTATAATCAACAAACAAATGCATTTCACTCAAGAAATTAAATTTAGTTATAAGCTTAAATTTTAACAATAAATTATAATTGAATTGAATTTAGACTTATGTATAAATTACCTTTAAGGAACTTTATCAAATAATTAAGAAGATAACATTAATAAAATAGAAAATAGGAGAAAGAAGAAAGATAGTATCAAGAAAAGTGTTGGAATATTGCATTCTTAAAGTTGTGCTTATTTCGGATACTTTTGATTCTTGAAGGTAGCGAATTCCACATTCTGATAGCGTTCACAAAAAAGAGTCTGTTAGAATTCAAAAAATTGTATACAGGAATTACAAGGTTCATATTTCTGGTCGATCTACAAAACTGTAACTTATTAAATAAGTAATTAGGAGTTTGTATATAAATCAAGTTATGCAAAAAAATACAGTTTCTAGCATCCAAATAATTGAAAATATTGCAACCAAGTACTCGATTGCTCAAATGACTTATACGGTCAAACTTTTTAAGACCATAAACGTATCTGACAGCATTATTAAACACAAGTTGTAACTTAAGCTTTGACCTCGAATCAAGCTTACTGTATACAACTTCTGAGTAGGAAATTATTGGCATTATGAGTTGAACCACTAGCTTTCGCTTTAATCAACAGTATTTTTTTAAATTCTAACTTTGGACAGTAACAGCTTCGCTAAAACAAAAGATAGAAAATTTGTCGATACATTGTTGGATAATCTCAAAATTTTTTCTTCGCTACAGCACATGACACGAAAGCGATTGATATACTTATGAAAAATCTTATATTTTTTCTAAAATACAAAATATTATTTTTTATTTTATGGTGAGTAGCTTAGATTCTAGATCAATGATACTTAACACGTACCAAAACCGTAAAACACCCTGTATCTTGAGAGTTTTACAATGTGGGAGAAAATTCCATAAAGTGTTATACTTGCCTTATCAGGAAGAATCACCAGCCAAGGGAATTAATGCTATATATGTAGAACTTTGTATATAATTCATTCAGCTTCAAATATAAAAATATAGGTGTCCCTATTTATTTTCACATGACTGTATATATATTCGCTATTGTTAAAGATATCAATCTGAAATATTAAACACGTATACTAAACACATATAGTGACCTTTTTATGGAAATAAAAATAAATTCGAAAAAAATTTCAAATGAAAAAGACCCTTTAAAAAAAATTCTGGCTTTGGAAATTTTTTGGAAAATTTCAAGAATAGCGACAGCTCTAATTTTATTTTTTTTTTTTTTTTTGTGGATAATTTGTATTTTGACTACTTCAATCCAAATCTCAATATTTCAGGCTGCACTCATTTGGTGTAGAAGCTAAAGGCCTAAAAATGTTACTAGTTTTTCAGTTTTCCAACAAAACTAAGCTTTATGAGTATCAATTTTCGCAAAGCCGAGTGATTTTAAGTATAAAAAGATTTCTACATATCTTAAAAATTTATGCATTGATTATTGTATTTGATACCTCGTTGAATAGCTTTCTTCTTACCTTTGTTTTTCTTTGATAGCATTCAGCTTAGTTTTGTTGGAAAACTAAAAAAAAGGGAAAATTTAGGTAATTTTTGCCAACTTTTTTTTAGAAATTATTTTTGGGCCGCCTGTTATTTCTTAGCCAACTGCGAGCTGCTTCAAATTTTTTTTTATATTTAGATTTAGGAACAAAAAATATTAAAAAAAAGAGTTGTCGCTATTCATGAATTATTCCACTAATTTTCTTATACTCAATCTACAACTACTTAAAATTTTCAACACTGGCGATAGCTGCATTTTCATAGCAACAGTATATATGCGGTTAATTTCCAGATAATAGGTCTGTTTCCGAAATTACTTCAAGTAATTGTAATAAAATAGAGAATGGCATTTTGTTAATGCAATGTTATTCTTCACTCTAGAGCTTCAAAAATTTTAAAAATTCCGCTTTCAAACATTTTCAAGTTACTTGAAACGAGTACGGAAACACTGTCTTTTAATGCACAGTTATTTTTTTGTTCTAGCGAAAAAATATAATTTGCCGCCAATTAGAAATTTTTTTACTTTTTGTATACTGAAGCAGCTGATTTGAAGTTTGTTAAGTAGATGTACGTCTGCACAATCAACACGAAATTATCTAAGCGCAATCTGCCATTTGCTACGGCCACCTTGCGTTGCACTACGCGAACATAATTGAACCATTATATTGCAATTATAACTTGATTAGATCACTGATATCCTGTCTGTACTGGCATTATTTTTAATCAATGTTGATTATATGTAAATTTTTGTTTTCAACATTTTTAAGGAGAAAGAAGGTAATATTTCTAAGATAAGGTAAGGAAATAAAACAAAAAGAACTACTTCCACAACATTTTCTTTTAAAAGGAATCACACGCAGACCGAACAATAATTTCGATCGCCGTTCACCACCAAATCTCTGTGATTCCTGCAATAAACTAAGCTTCTAAACATAAAATCGGCAAAACCAATGCAAAATTGTTAAAGTATTCTTTTTAATTTTTTGCTTTCATTAAGTAAGTCCCCTCACGTTTAAATGCGTTAAGAGCTCGAACTGAAATCATTTTCTGAGGTCTGGTTTCACAAACCATACTAAAATTTAACTTTATTATATTTTGCAAAATAATTTAACAAACCATCAAAAACTAGTTGGTTAAACTTAAGTACAACTTAGGTATAGTTGGTGAAGCCAGGCCTTATAGTTAAAAATCATTTTGTTTTCCTCAAGAATATGTCAAATCAATTCAAATTAACTTGAATCAAGCACTTAAAACTAATAATTAGAAAACAATTATTATTATGTCTACATATTTCTTATAATAAATTTATTTATTCTATGTATCACAGTCTAACAATTTATTAATTTTATATATCAGATCCTTGTAGTTGTAAAAAAACTCAAATTGAGACAATTAATTCATAATGCTAGCATATCAAAGCCAGGAAATGGGAAAAACCGTAAGTTTTACTTACCGCTACAAAGACACAAGCTCCGAAAATTCTATCTTATTCTATTCCGTGTGTGGCTCTTCGATTCAAACACAAGCACTACCCCTAGCAGGCCGAAGAGAGAGACCGAAACTGAATGGTAGCGTTGTGTTAAACGAGCACAAAACATGATTTGCTTTGTTATGGTTTTTGCTTGTGGCCATAAACAAAAATAGCAACAAATGTACCCCGCTTCACCCGCGCTTATATATCCTGAACATAAGCAGACTTATTTATAAACCCATTTTAGCGGCTGCGTATTTTTAAACAGGCTTTAAACAACAAAAATATTTATAAACATATTTCTGCCATAGCAAGTATGTCAAAAATTTTGACAGTCCAGTCAAATAAATCTCGCCAACATTTATCTTCCCAAAATAATTGAAAGTTTTCCTTCAAGTTTTCAATTAAAATTTAATTAATAAATTGAAAGTGACAAACATAGAAGTTCGTGCCATACTAAGTATTTTAAATTAATTTTTTTGTTATTAAGTATAATAAGCTGTATTTGTAAACAAATTAAACTAATAAAATTTATTTTAGGTTTAGTTGCTTTTACAAAAATTATTTTTTTTTCTCCAGCATGAGCCCGTTCAAGCAATTAATTGTACTCATAAATCTAGTACACCTATTGTGTATTCTTTTCTGGAAATAATTCTGTATATTTACTGACCTCTGCAAGAATTCTGCATTTGTTCCGTTCTTTTCTAAAAAAAATGTTGGCCTAAAATAAATTGTGTTCTTTTCTCGAAAATGATGACTGTAAAAGTACAACAAATGCAAAATTTTCTGACCTGTAAAATGGTTACGCATTCTGCTCTCTAGTAATACCAACATAAAAACAAAATAAAATAATTTGGACATTAATATTTTGTGCTGTGACAATTGTGAGAAAAGTTGCAATTTTGAAAAATGTTTGAAATTGAGCCCATTATATATTTTTGATTAAAGTGATAAGTTTGAATATAACTGAACTGCTCGATGAATAATTGTTAAAAATTCCATGCAGTCGGCACTATACATAACCTCAATTATAAATACATTGGAACTCAAAACAACAGCGCAGCCAATATCAAATTAAAAAATGTTAAATTTTTTCCGTTGTTTTCTCAGCTCAAATCTAACTTCGCTTTTTTTCTCAAAAAAATCCCGCATTTTTTCCGTTGTTTTCTAGAAAAATATTCTGACTTCTAAAATGGAGTTATTTTCTCGAAAGTGTTGACCTCACAAGTAGAAAAAATGTAGAATTTTTGCACTCTTTAGATCGACGGTTTTGAAATTCTGCCCTCAAATGCTACCAATTGAATGAACAAAATAATTACTGAGTGAAAGCTGTGATGTTGCAAATATAAACGCAAAAGTTGAGTCTGCAATTAATGTCTGCAATTGTAAAAGAGTTGAAACGTCTTCGTCCTTATCCAATGATAAAGACCTAACGATTCTCCATTACCGAGAACAATATAATACCATATTCATGCTCATAAAAAAGCTGATTTTTGCATATTCGAACATGCTTTTTCGAACTGCGTTCATGCTGGCTACAATGCAGCTTTAGCTTTTATTTTGACATTTCTGTGCTACAGCAGTCCAGGCTAATCGCTTTCCTTTGATATTTCCTTGAATAAAAGATTTGTAAATGACTATAATTGCTATATTATAACAAAATATATAGAAATACTTATAATCCTTTACTTATTGACTTTGTTGATTATATTTGTTATTGACATATGACAAAAAATTAACTTCGAATTTCAGAAGTATCGACGAAACATAGGGTGACACATACAAAAAACAGAATAAAAGTTGCATTAAGTTGCTTTAAATTACTTTTTTCTAGTGTTATTTGTATGGAAAAAACTGCTTTTATGTTGCGTTTAGTTGTGTTTTACAAAAAGCTGCTTTTCTCCCCAGCATGAACGGGCTTTAATGAAAGAAAGAACATAGTAGTGGTAGTACTTTATTGAGACTTTACAAAACGATTTTACAAGATAGTAATACAAACTTGTAATATATTATATATATATAATTAGTATAATAAGTATATTATATAATAATAATATATTAATCTGGTCTAAAAATCCATATCAATAACATAAAAATCAAGTAGAAATATTACTTAAAACTTTTTTTAATTTGTGGTAAAATTTGTAAAAAATATCATTTATCGTAAAATATTCCCTTTTTCTCTTTATATAAGAAGAAGTTAATCTGGTCAACAGATACATATAATATATATTAAAATCAAATATATAAAAATACATGATACACTAATTATTTCATGGTAAAATACCGTCGTTCAGTTGCCTTTCTCCGGTTCCATTATTTTCTTTCTATTATTTGCGTATACAGCTAGCGTCGTTCAGTTGCCTTACTTCTTTTCCCTTATTTCGTTTTTCTTCAATGTGCACGTCTGTCCATTGTTGCTTTTAAATATTTTAATAAAACTTTAATAAGTTTTCTTATAACTGTTATCTGAATGAACTGTAAAAACCACATTATCCGTCGTATGGGCTAATACAGTTGTAAATGACTGGTCGCAATTCACGACCTCACGGTTCAACAGTCACCCCGTGAATCGAAAGAAAGAACATATTATTTATTTTATTTACTTTTCTTTGTAAGATATCTTCGTAAGATATTTTCGAAGTTGTTCGCATTTGTTGTTTTGCAGTTTAATTTGTTTCTCGAAAGTAAACAACAGTGCAGCCAACACAACATCATTAAAAAATTCTGTTTTTTTCTGATATTTTCTCGACTAGTAACAGGTAATTTTTTTAGTTCAGGTTAAAATTTAAAAATTCTGGATTTTTTGAGGTAAGAATTTTTCAAAAAAAGAATGCGCTGTTGATTTCGACAGTTTGGGAGGTACTGAAATCGTGCAGAGTGTTATCCCTGAAACAGTCAACGATAAAAACATTTTGTATCAGCTGTTTGTTAACTAATTTCTATTTTAAGCAAATTAAATATTTTACCTACAAAATTGTGAAAAATGCATAAAATGCTCAATGTAAATGTTTTTTTTTACTTTTAAACGGATAAATTAAATGTTAGTTATAACATATAAGTATTTTTTACATGTTTCAAGTGTATGTTTATTGTAAAACGAATGTGTCGATCTTGTGGCCCCTTTTAACAAAACATAAATGGTCACAATATTTTTACAACTTAATTGCGGTTTCAACAGAGACGTCATCACATGCCTAAAGATTCTAAATAAAATATCTAAGAGTAGCCAAACTAATCTATTGTCAAGAAGCAATAGCTAACAATGTCTTGTTACTTTCGCCAGAACGGCGACAGCGAGGTAACCATACCAAAATACATACAATCTTCTACTGGAGTCACTTACTATGACATCAAAGTTCGTGTGCAAAATGTGGAGTGGTTGGTCGAGCGACGTTACAAGGATTTCGATGTAATGAACGAAAAGCTGGTGGAGGAAATAGCAATATCGCGGAAACTGCTACCACCAAAAAAGGTGAGGTCATTAGTGGAACTTTGAGTGCGCTTATAAATGTCATGTCCTTCTTGATCTTTTAGATTGTGGGTAATAAAAATCCCGCTTTTCTGGAACAACGTCGGCAACAGCTTGAAAAATATTTGCAAGAGCTGCTCGTTTTCTTTCGCATACAGATGCCGCGTGTTGTGGCGGAATTTCTAGATTTCAATAAATATGATATCATTTACTTGCTACAAGATTTGGCGAAACTATTTAACGAATCTGGCGATTCTTTAATCAGCAAGAAAAAAGAATTCAGCATGTCGGCGTTGGAGGTAATTTTCTTGCTCTTAATTTCCCTGTAGTATATTTTAAAATGTTTAATTTTACAGATTTATGCCATCAGCGAACGTTTGTATTTACCCTGTCCGCCAGAGAACATAGAGCAGCGTGGAAAATTTGATTTCTCCCACGTCTTGGACTTTTGTACTCAACTCGAAATTCTAGGTGTAACGCCTGTAAAAGTAAGGATAGCCACATCTTAGCTTGGTTATTACTTTTGTTATTGTAAATTTTTTATTTTACATTTTAGGACAGTTCCAATCTTGGCCATGATTACAATACGGTGGATGTGCCCATTGGTCGCAGTAACATCATTCCCAAAAATCTTTGCTTTAATTTAAATGCATTCCGTAACTTGAAAATATTGACATTTTTCGGTATTTCCACGGAGAATATCGTTGATATAGGTGAGTTCAGTTTTTGTTCTAATGAACAGGATGAAAATAATTACAATTTTCGCTTTAAAGCTCTGCTAAAACCCACACTTTCCACGATATGCGTGCATAATACAACAATAACACGCATCAACCAAGTGCTTATGTGTGATAATCTCCACAAGGATATTGTCAGTACCGTCAAAGCGCCGTCGAAAAACTGCTCGCCGTCTTCCTCGCTCTATAGCATAAACGAAACAGATGCACGTGCCAAGTGGCAACAGCTTCAAGAATTGAACCTCACTGGCAACTTGTTAACACAGATCGATCCAAGCGTTAGAACTGCACCACAGCTTCGCAAGCTTGTGCTCGAACAGAATCGTATCAAAACCATACAAAATCTCTCCGAGCTACCTCATCTGCAGTTGCTCTCGCTCTCCATGAATCTCATTGCAGATTGTAATGATTGGCATTTGGAACTAGGCAATCTGGTTACGCTTAATTTAGCTCAAAATAGACTGAGCAAGTTGTCGGGATTGCGTAAACTTTTGTCACTAGTTAATCTAGATCTAAGCTGTAATCAAATTGAGCAGCTGGAAGAAGTCGACAACATAGCTTGTCTGCCGATACTGGAAACCTTGCGTCTAACGGGCAATCCGCTGGCGGGTAGCGTAGGTAAATTAAGATATTTTATTCACATAAAATATTTAAATGTTTATGAATATATGTTTCTATTTAAAGATTATCGTGCCCGTGTACTGGCTCGTTTTCATGATAGAGCTGGTGAAATTTCTTTGGACAGCGAGCGAGGCTCTCAGCGAGAATTGGACACGGCTCTGGTCTTATCAGCGCTGCATAAATCTAAATCGCGCCAAAATCTAACTAAACCTTAGAGCATAAAATTTTTTTACATTTCAATGGTTTTTGTCTAAATTGAATCAGCACGTTGAGGCATAAAAATGACAGCATGATAAGTATGGATATTTTCTTCGCACCAAAACATTAAAACGTAATTAAATTCTACATAAAGCCTTAATATTCTGTACGTAGCTTTTGTCAATTTCTGGCGGACCATTTTAAACCTTTTTATGGTTTTATGCTTTCATAAAAACAATTTATTTTTTATGTTGACTTTTTATTAAACGTTTTATTTTATATGTTATGCTTAACAAATTTTGTACACCAATTTTAATTGTTAACTACTAAAGTATTTTATTGTAAAATGTATACGTATGGGTGTTTTGTGATCATGGTTAATTTGTATAATAGTTATGTTGAAATTTTTTATTTTTTTGCTTTATTAGCTTAACCCTTTATAAGGCAGAGTTAATATTTTACCACCAAAATTTTCGGTGAAATAAGCTATGATAAAATGTTATTTATATTGTATACTTGAAATGTACTACTTATGTTGGTAGGAAAAATATTCCCTCTGCCTTATAAAGGGTTAAATTTTTCCGACATATTTAATAATATCTTCTGCTGTATTTATTAAACTTTTCACATCTCTTCTTTTTATATACATATACATTTATACATATATGTATATAATAATATTAAAATGGCTTAATACTAAATATTTAAAATGTTGTTTTAATATTTTTGCATAAATGTTTTTTATAGTTTTTTTTAAATTATTTTGATATTTCAATACATATTTCTTCACTTTGGGTGAGAAAACTTATTGCTAGAGAAGTAATTTTGATACAATTATAACGTCTCTGGAAAGTTATATTTCCAAAATGCAGGTTTCTCTGATTTTGTATAGCAGTTTTCGTATTTTAACTAGTTTAGTTCTAGTTAATTGATATTCTTTTTTGTTTTTTTTTTTTTTTTGTTAAAGAATCTTTTTTATTAAATTTAACATTTTTTGGCTCTTTCCAAAAACGTATGAATCTGAGTTAACAATTTATCGTAAACTGTTTAAGCGATCAAATATTGATTTTTTTTTTTTATGTATTATGGTGTTTATTTTTTATATTTATTATTATATTTGTTTATTTATTTTTTTAAGTATTATTTATTTCCATTTTCTTATTTCCGAATTTATACAGGGATTTTGATCATGAGGATTTTGATCTTGTGGCTTTTGTGTTTGGGGGTGTTGTGATTGGGGATTTTAATTTGGGGCTTCTTATTTGGGGATTTTATAAATGGGGATATCGTACCCAACCCACATGCCCTGCTCTGAGATGGAGACTTGCCATTGCAAAATGCAGTCAAGACCTCTTTTGAATTACTCCTATCTTCCGAAAATTCAATGAAAATTTTTACATTTCGGTTATGCTCCTTTTGACCGGTACCACTAAGGACCGAAATGGTCTATGTGAGACTTCTTCGAGAGTCAAGCGGATTAACCTAGCCTATTTATAGATCTTATTTTGTACCGTCTTATTGTTTGGCGTATCATAGTAGTAGTATCATAGTACTTTTGTTAAGACACAGATCTTTTTGTAATGATGTTGGATCTAAGTAGTCAATTATCAAAAGTTTTCCTCCAATCTTTGACTAGTAATACCTGACCGGTTGATTTCGGCAAGGTTGCATATAATTTATTTAATTGTTGGCTCAACTTATTGTTTGGCGTCAGTATCATAGTACTTTTGTTAAGACACAGATCTTCTTTTTGTAATGATGTTGGATCTAAGTAGTCAGTTATCAAAAGTTTTCCTCCAATCTTTGACTAATGATACCTGACCGTTTGATTTCGGCACGGTTGCATATAATTTATTTAATTGTTGGCTCGGTTTATCCTAAACTCGAATTGTTTCAGCCCTTCATCATTCGATTAAAACGCAATTTTTGTGTGCTCAATGAAGAATTGCCTCACACAGTGACTACTTGACTGAAATTGGCAAGCTTTCCTTCTTGGCTATGAGCAGCATCAGCTCCACTTAGCAACTACAAAACAATGGGATCTATCGTATCGACAGAACTAGTAGCTGGTTCGATTAGCAGTTCCGTCAATTTTCGTACATGATCTCCAGATTGATTAAAATTAAGTTTTCAGAGTCGTTGTATGAGAGCTACTCTTTCGAGTTACCGCACATGGAAGTTACTCTTCATCCAACATCTAACATCTTTAACATTATTAGTAGATAGATAGTAATAAAGATTTATTGAATATACACCGCACGTTGGACATCGTTTTTTGGAACGTCATCGGTTCCAGTTAGTTCAAATGAATGCAGTTAGTATTTTTGAAGATTAAATAAATCACAAGTTGACTCCAGTTATTAGGCGAACGTTATATCGCAGCTTCTATTACTCCAGTTCTTAAAAAAATCGAAAGTGAATAATTAATTAGAATTAAAAAACCCTAGAATATTTCTTAAATCCTAAGTTATAATATAAGTTATAATATAACAGCTGCTTAAAAAAATGCACAATGAGAATATTGAAGCAGTTATTTTTTTATTGAAATAATTCATATAAGGTAAATAAGAAAATTTATTGAAAACTTTGGCTGCGAATTTTAGCAAAATTTAGGATTTATTGCGCTTATTAAATAAAGTGGTTAAAAAGAAAATCAATTGTTTGCACTCAGATAATTAATTTTTTAATTTTTAATTTTTAATTTTAATTAATTAATTTTTTTTTAAATGTTTAAAAAGTTTTTAAATATTTAGACATATTTTAAATACATTTGCCCTTTTAAGGCAAATATCAAATCGAGTTAGTCTGATTGCTCTTTACAACTCAGTTGCAAACTGATACTCGGTTTTAACAAAAGTTAGTACTCTAGTCATTTCATCACTTTTTTTCGTACTCGAATCATTTTGAAAAGAGTTTAGGCTCAATATTATTATAAGACAGCTACTAACTGATTGTCAACATTTTAATTTAATTAATTATTAATTAAATTAAAAACATATTTTAAATACATAAAAAACTATTAGTAATTCAGGTAAAATCAGAGAGTAAATGAAGGTCTAACGCATGCAAAGTATTTCGACTGTTACTTTTTATTTATTTTATTTCCGAAACAAAAAGTTTTGGAAACTGATACTGATCATTTACTCAACATGTTCACTCAACGCAGCCAACAAGAGAGCATACTACACAAATCAGTTTATTAAAGCAATAGCAATAACAATATTCCAGCTACTCAGTTTATGCATTTTTTTCATGGAAGATGCAAAATTAGGGGCTGTATCCTTGCAACAGTCTAAACTATAAATTCTACTACTGTTCGGGTAGGTCTTTCCGCCATAGTTGACCATCATATTTGCACCACCCCGAAATTAAGTAAAATTAGACTTATTCTCAAAGGAATTGAGAAACTTGTTTAATTTAACTACTCCCGTTTACAATATGCATTCACTTATTGTACTCAGGCCACATGATAAGAGTTATACTATAAAAGCAGAGGCTTTACGTAGTCGGCCACCTTTTTTAGTAACGAATTTATGAACATCAGATGAATTATCTGCTGTTATAAGATAAGAATAGTACCGCTTAGGGATATTCGATGTACAAATATCGATGCATCAGATTTACTCGATGTTTGCAGTGCGATGCATCGGCTCGATCCGATGTTTTGAAAAGCTTTTGATTTACTCGATGAATCAATCAATGTATTTTTATGAAACATCAAATGAATTTTAACCAGCTAATAAAATTATCATATAAAAGAAAAAATAAAGAAAAGCCTGTGCTGCGTTACTGGCATTGTAAACACAAGTAACGGGGTGATCTCTTGAATTTAAATTCTTGAAACAACCAAAATATCGAAAAAAAATTATCTTGAAAAAAATCAAAACTTGAAACAAAAATCTTGAAAAAAAATCTAGAAAACAAAAAATATGCATAAATCTTGAAAAAATCTTGAATTTTAAAAAAGGTTATTTCAAATAAAATGTAAAATTTCGAGAAAAAAGTGTAAATTTTCGAAAGCAACATTGTCACATTATGGCAAAAGTATGATAATTTTTCAGGAATTGTATCTTCTAAGCTACTTGCGAGCGTGTTTTTTTTTTTGCATATTCGAGTTTAGAAGGTCCAAATGGTACCGGGCCGATTGTTTGAATGTCAAAATCTTGAAACAACCAAAATCCTAAAAAAAAACCTTAAATAAAATTCTCTTTCAAGATTGTTGAAAAAATAAAATCCTGAAACAAAAATCTTGAAAAAAAAAATCTAGAAAACAAAAAAATAAAAGGTTATTTTCAATTAAGTGTAAAATTTTGAGAAAAAAACGGAAGTGTCAAATTTCGATAACAACAATGCCAAATTTTGGCAAAAATACAATATTTTAAAAATATAGCACTATTTTCAAATTAAAATTTTTTTTTTAAATCTGACAATTTTTTGCAATATTTTACACTTTTTGAAATTTGACACTTATTCAAAATTTTTAAAATTTTTTTGGAATTTAACATTTTTCGAATTATAATAACATGTTTACACATTTTTTTCAATACATAAATAACACTTTTCGAAATAGTGTAAAATTTGCTATACAGAATTTGAATGCGCGAATAAAAGAATACATTCTATGCGTAGGTTTTTGGCGATTTCGAGTTTCAAGATTTTTTATCGAAAATTTTTTAGAATTTTTTTTTCCAGTTTTTTGTTTTTAAGATTTTGAAATTCTGCGAAATGACCCCAATCCGGTTCAAATACATATAACAAATATTAAAAAAGTTGGAGTGTGGACCCTTAAGTAGTATCATTAATTTATTTGTTCAATTTGGCACTTATTCGAGCTCAGTATCAGCTGGCTTAAATTTTAAATTGTGGTATTTGTGAATTAGTTCTCCATAAAGATGACTTAGTACACGGAAGAAAAATAAACGAGGTTTAATGCTCGGTCTAGCATTTAAACTCTGTAAAAAATTGGCTTTAATAGTTTGCTTGAAAAAATAACCACATTTGTGTTAAGCTCGAAAACATGTAGATTTGTTTTAATGTATCTCAATTTAGCATTGTCCGTCCCATCGCTTTTTTTTCAGGGAAAAAGCAAAAACTCGGCATAAAGCAATAAAATTCATACATTTTTAGGATGAGAGTTTAAAAAAACACCTTAAAAACATGGTTCCGTGAAATAACGCAATAAAATAGATTTATTCCATTAAACATTTGACAAAAATATATCGTTACATTATAAAAAAATATCCAAAATTTTTTTGTTTCCTTCTTTTATAAACTTTCGTTAATTAACGTCCAAAATTAAAAATGCATTAATAAAAATTAAGCATTGCATTTTTTTTTATTTTGAACATTAATTACACATAAAAAGAAAAACTCAACATTTTTGGTATTTGGTGCCCACATTATTACCACCTACAACGAAAAACTTTACACAAAACTACTTTAATTTTAATTAAAATTTTAGATTTAAGAATTTATTTTTATATTAAAATTTATAGAATTTATTAATTTAGTTGTGAAAATTGTTCAAATAGAAAACTGGTCGAAAATAAAAACTATTAAAAAAATATATAAAAATAAAATTTACATCTCCGAAAAATGGCGATTCTGCCAGGAGTAACTTGCTGTATAGCACCAATAGCAATTTTTTTACATTCCAGCTTATATAAGAATATCGAGATTTCAAATTGGCTCTCTTGCTGTTTTGTCTGTGCTGTTCGGAACTCCGAATTTTTGGATTCTTAACTATGTCGTCGTCGTGGGCGTTTGCTTTGTTATAAGCCGCAGTGTTCGAATACGGCAGGATCGCCAGTTTTGGTGAGAAGATGTAAATTTTATTTAGATGTATACCTATAAAGTTTTTATGTAAAATGTTGAGTATTTAATTTTTTGTTTCGTTATTTTACTGAACCGTGTTTTTTTTATTTGTTATGGAATAAAGTAGAAAAAAATTAAGTGAAGTTTAAAAAAGTCCATACAAATAGTTTCCTTAATAAATATTTTGGGGGTTACTTTTTATTACATTTTATTTTATTTTACTATTTTATTTTTTTTATTTATATTTTATTTTTATTTTTTATTTTATTCTTTTATTTTATTTTTTATTTTATTTTTTGTTTTATTTTTTATTTTATTTTTCTTAATTCTATTTTTTTATTTTAGTTTTCTTAATTCTATTTTTTATTTTATTTTTCTTAATTAAATTTTTTTATTTTATTTTTCTTAATTCAATTTTTTTATTTTTTATTTTATTTTTTATTTTATTTTTTATTTTATTTTTTATTTTATTGTTTTTTTATTTTTCTTTTTTCTTTTTTATTTTATTTTTTATTTTATTTTTTATATTATTTTTTATTTTATTCTTTTTTATTTTATTCTTTTTTTATAGTTCTTTATTTTATTTTTTATTTAGTTTTTTATTTTATTTTTTATTTTATTTTTTTATTTTATTTTTTTGTTTTATTTTTTTATTTTATTTTATTTTATTTTATTTTTTTTATTTTTTTTATTTTTTTTATTTTTTTATTTTTTTATTTTATTTTTTTATTTTATTTTTTTATTTTATTTTTATTTTTTTTATTTTATTTTTATTTGCGCTTTATTAAATTTTTTTTTTGCGTTGATACCAGGGGTGCGAGCACGAAACTTGATACAATCGAGGAATGTCGATCGACCTTCAACCCGAAACAAATGTTTATTGGCAGCACGTAAATTGAAACGAGTTTGAGATTTCAAGTTGAAAATGACATTGTGAACTATAATGTGAAGTGTCAAACCGGTTTTTTTTTATTTTAATTTCGAAAATGACTTTCAAATTCTAAATAAAAAATTATATTTGAATCGGAGAGCGAGGATGAAGAAAGAGCTAATACAAAAATTACAAGGAGGTATTCCAGAGATACAGGCAATCCACTAGAAATATGTGAAAATTAGTTTTATTTTTCTTCTTGCTTGTATTTAAGTATACCTCTTGCTAAATCTTGATGATCACTCATAAAATTAGTCAAAATGTAAATTTTTTTTTTTTTATTAGTGGACATATTTGGTTTTAATTCCATTTTTTTAGAACAAAATTGCCGCAGACGATAGCTATTTCTTGTAGACTTATTTTTATTTTATTGTTTTAAACGTTATACTGAAAATTGTGTGCTGCCAAATCTGACGATACAATCGATAATAGTCGATTGAAGCAAAGTATGTGTATCAAGTTAAGTGCTGGGACCACAGATCTGCAAATTTTTAAATCGAGAAATTAATTGTCAACATAAATTGTCGTTTAGGACAAACCTTTAAGGTAAAGTTTCTAGTTTATATCTCAATTTATATATGAAGCACCCCACTGTTACTGAATCGAGCTCCAAATAAGTATTAAAGACTTGCAATTCTTTAGAAACCCGTTTATTGCCTTTAATGATGTATGAACATACCAATAAAGTTATATGTCAACATATTTAATTCTCTTTTTCCGAAGCGCCTTCGATCCGAAGTGTTTAAGAATCCGAAATAACTAACTCAAAATCATTGATTAAATAATACTAAAAGTATCGTTGATTTTGAAAAACATTTTTTGGATATTCATAAAAGTAAACTATCAATTTATAAATTTCAAACTAAACGTACATTTTGTCATGTTTAATTTTTAGTTTCCATGTCATAAAATTTCGTTATCAGTTTACGATAGATTGCTAGGAAAACATTAGTATATGTTTAACTAAACGCAGTTGTTTACCTTAGTTAAAAGATATTACTATTTGAATTTGCTTAATTTTAATTAAAAAAAAAAAAAAAAAATGCCTGTGCCAATGCTGCAAAAATGCTCGTGAAAAAATTTGTCTCACATACAAATGAAAGTGAAAGTCGTTTAAAAATTATGCCATGGCAGCACAAATTCACGCTGCCTGATTTTCGATCATTTTCATTGATGATGTTGCTGCTGCTGATGATGATGTTGCTGCTGCTGCATCATTTGATGATAATGCTGCTGTTCAGCAGCAGCAACAGCATCAAACATTGGCGTATGAACTTCACCAAGAAATTGTGGTGTTGCCGGTGGATTTGGATCAGACAATTCACCAATGAGCGGCATATCAATATCTGAAGTATTTAAAGCATGATGATGCTGCACAACATCTGGTTGCTGACCATAGCCTAAGTGATATTGCTGCTCATGTGGATCAACAATGTGTCCATAATGCTGTTGCTCAATTGTCGTTTGTTGTTGGTTGGGATCGGTACCGATGGTCACTGGTGCAGCTTCCATTTCTCCAAATTGTATTGGTGCTTGTTGTTCAACAACTGGTTGTTCAGCTTCAACTGTCTGCTGTTGCATGTCCGGCTGTAGCTCTTCTACTGACTGCAACTCTGAGAGCTGTTCTTGCTCCGTAGCCTCAGCGTTTTCGATTGTTCCTACTGCTGCATCAGCCGCATCATCGCCTTCTGCACTTGACTCACCATCACGGCGTACTAAGCCGAGCATATCCAGCATGTTGCGTTTTACAGTATTTTCCTGTGCCATTTCAAGAGTTGGATATGCAGATTTTTGACCACATGTAGCCAAATGATGTGCCATCTTATTGCCAATTGCAGTGGAGAAACCGCAGATGCAGTGCATCTCATTGGGCAGCGGCAATTCCATGCCGTCCTTTGAGCCATTATTGCCCATGCAAACACCTGAATGCTCGAACATTGCACGTTCACAACACGTTTTGTAGTTACATTTATTGCACTTTAAGTTACCACTGTATAAAATAACACGAAATATTAAATCATCACTTAAATGTTCTTCATGACTTACATAAAGTGTTCTTCGTTTATGATTTCTGCATTGCACTCGGCACAAATGGAGCCATCGATGAAAGCGAAAAAGTCGCCGTATTTTTGTTGTACAACATAGGGCAATGGTTCGCGATGATGCGTGCGTACCTAAAAATTTAAATGAATCAATATATATTGATATTTTTCCCGATAGATAAAAGGTAAATTTGTGGTTTGAACCTACTTTTGGCATAGGAATCATATTCGAATTGTTGAGAAGAATACGCACAGTCTGAGCACTCTTAAGTTGCGTAACATGATGATTTGCCGAATGTTGTTTGAGAGCGCCTTAAAAGAGAAGAAGAAAAATGTGAGTATTAAATTGGAGCAAGTGCAAATAAATATTATTGATAGTTTAAGGAAAAAAAAGACTTATTCCTGGGTTCTTTCTTAATTATGTAGTCTAGTGTTCGAGTTTTAAAAAAATATCACTTTATTTCACTTTTTATTCACAAATTTTTTTAAATTTATTTCACAACTTCAACATATTGAGAGTATACTGCAAAAACATCAGGCCAAAATTAATTAAAAGACTCACGTCACGTAACCCGTTGATAAATCTTAAAAACGTTATTCTCGAAACAACTTTTTTTTATTGGCCCAGGTCACAGTGCGATATTTTAACAATCTAGGTGGACAAAATTATTACTATAAATGTATGTATCCCAAATGTTACAATATTAAATAAAATTTATATGGAAACATATTTCTGTGGTCAATTCAAAACAGCTTAACTCAAATTATCGTAAAAAACGATAAAGTTTTGAAACTTGCCATGCCTGATTCCCTGAAGTTAGATAAGTTATTTTTTTAGCAATACTTTCCTTCTTTACATCTTTCCAGGCCACGTGCCTGCCATGACTTGGTGGATAGTCTGTATGTCAATGTGCAGAATGCACTCTTAATAAAGTATTTGTGCCATTTTTAGTCAACCGTAAAAAAAAGCAATTTGGGCAAAAATGGGCAAAACACTATTTGTTTTATGTAAAAAGACAATAAAATTATCATCAATTTCACATGCAGCTGAAATCGAAAAAATACGAAGTAATAAATTTTCTTCCTCTATCTTTCAAAGTAAAAAAAAAACTCATAAGAATACTTAGATGTTTTATGCTGCTCTGTACTTAAAGTAAAACGTTTAAAGGTAAACTTTTTATATCAATTTGTTGCAACATAGCACAAAACAGCTTTCCACTTTTTAAAATTTTCACACTTGAGTATTTACTTACAATAAAATTAATTAAAGAGACACTTAAAACAATGTAAATATCAGTAAATCAAAAGAGACAAAAATAAACGCATGGTGGAATATCCCAGGACATTGCATTTGTCCTGATACATATTGGTGATCGGGATGGCTTATAAGAGTGTAGTCAATTAGAGACACGCTATTATGGCTTAATTCATAGTGTGTAGGCATCGAATTGTGAACACATGTAATATTGAGTTGCTGGCAGCCAGTTTGAAAATTCAAGGACTTATTTAAAATATACATTTGGATATTTAATAATTAAGTCACTTTAATTAAGTATCTGTGAAGCTAGCAATATTACTACGAGGTAAATACTACTAAATCTGAGAAAATATTGTTTTTTAGACATTTGAGCGGTTGGCTTAACTCACCTTTATCTACAAAGCTTAAAGCGCACTTGCCACAATGCAAATGTGGATCCTTCTTGCCAATGTGCTGACGTAAATGCATGTAGTAGTTCTCTATATTGCTGACATTTAATAGTCCCTTGTAGGAAAATCGGAAGATCTAAAAGGGAAACACAAATAAAATAAAAGATTGCTTATATTTTTAGACAAATCTTATCGACATACATCCAAGCAAAATGGACACTGCAAGAAATTTTGGTTCTTATGATCATCATAGAAATGGCGAACTACATCGCGATGTGATGACGAACGATAGTCGCAAGCTTGACAACAATATGGCAGCTCCAGCATGTTGTGTATCTTTTGCAAATGTGTCTGCAGCGAGAACAGAGAGTTGAAACGCTGCTGGCAAATCAAACAATGATAAGAGGCTGAAGAATTTGTGCGTGTCTCTGAAGGATGCATGATTTGATTGTGCTTGGATAGCACTGTTTCGCTGGCATTCTTCTCCAAGCAAAACAAACACTGAAACTGATGATCTTTGCCATCGATAGTGATATGGGAGACCAAATGGGTCTGAAGTTTTTCATTGGAATCAAACGATTCTGTTGTATCGCATATAGGGCAATCGACAGCGGTGGGATAGAGAACAGCGCTCTCTCCTGCCACTGGTGCGGTATAAGGAAAACTTTCATAGTTTATATCTATTCCATCACGCACACCATAGTACAATTCTTCCAAGCCCTTGTGTTCGTCATCATCTTTATCCTTTTTTATAGTCTTTATATCAATTGGCGTTTTCTTAGATGTGCTTGCTGCTTGATGCTTTGTCGCGCCAACGCTAATTTTTGCTGTAGCGTTTTTACCAGCTGCTGTATGTTTTGCGGCATGGGATTTCTTATCTGAAGCTCGATAGACCTCATCAGCTACTGCAGCAGCAGAAGCGGCGGCAGAGGCAACTGCAGCACGACGCTTACCAGTATGTGTCGATGCTGCTTCTTTGGTTGATTCCTTTTCTTTTTTAATATTCTTTAAATTTACTTTTTCCGGCTGAGCATAGTCGGCATCGTTAATAGCTAAAACAAAGTAGAGAAAACGAAGAAAAATTAAACAAAAGGTTATTGTTTTAAGTCAATTGATTTTAAAATTCTCTAACTTTTAATGTGTTGATGTGATGTCCAGTAGTGGAATTCCCAAAAATTTTACGATAAAAATCTTTGTCGTTGTCGGCCATTGCGCCACGTTCTTAGAAAAGTACAGTTTTCGCTAAATAACGATATCGAAAATCGTCGTTAATGTTTTTGGGAATTCCACTACAAGTGTGAACACTTGTTTATTTATTTTTGTTGTTTAACACAGATTGCAAATATAAAAACATTTGCTATAAATTTTATAAAATATGGCCCGAATATGAATGATCTTACAATAAAAAGAACATATAGCAGAAACATTGAAAAACAAAACAAAGGTTAGAATGTTGAATATAGATAATTCAATGAAATAAAATAAAAAAGTTGCGAGTATATAAAAAATAAAAAAATTTAATTTAAAATATACAATTTATATAAAAATTAAAGAAACATAGAACGTCGTTTGAATGCTTATTTGTCGTAAACAACATATTTGCATTGTTGGGAAAACGCATTTTAAGTTGGAAATGCCTTTTGTCTTATCCTAAATATTTTATTGTATTTTTTTAGCAATTGCAATAATTTTACCAGAAAAAATCGAGACACTATTGATACTTAAAAAGTTATTTAGATTTTAAATTTTCAGACTTTGTCGTAAATGCATCGAAAAATAGCGTCTGTCGTTTTTGGGTGCGTTTACGACAATTAAGCATAAATCAAAAGGTGGCTTTGTTTTCATAGGCAAATGACAAAACACAAGAATGAAAAAGGAAAAATATGACAAAACATGGGACAGTAATAATCATTTCTTGCAATCAAGTTCCCCTGAGTTCGAACAATAAAAGAAAACTAATCAATGAAAACATATTTTATCTTGTACAAAGAAATATTTATTTTAAAAATAGTAAGATATTGCGAGCCATAACCGCAGAAAAAGTGTAACCTCAAAAACAAATTTTATAGGAAAAGCAATTGAGTCTGTTCGGAAATGCATCATGATGCGCAAACTAGGATCTTACTCTGTAATGCGATTCGAAAAGCAAATGTGATTGGAAAACAAAATCACACCATGTAAATACATGAATTAAGATAACTAAATGGCAGTAACTTCTACCTCTGCTTTAAAATGCTGTTTTTGTCTGAAATGAATTCGAACTAACCAAAAATTTGTCAAAAAACCATGTGAATGGTGTTATTTTGTTTTCGAATCGCATTACATAGTAAGACCTCAGTTTGCGCATCATGTGGCATTTCCGAACAGACCCAATTGCTTTTCCTGTAGAATTTTGTTTTTGTTGGTTACACTTTTTCTGCGGTTATGGCTCGATATGGTTGAGATGATATATTGTAATTTAGGTGCAAACCATACAATACATTTTTTGTTGACATGTTTTTTTTACAGAGTTGCTGTTGTATATGAAGCAAAGCTTGATTTTTATTCGTTTAAGACAAATAAGCACGGAAAATATTGAAGAGTTTTTTGCGTATAGATAAACTACCAACTGATATCTTTTAAACTAAGAGATATTAAAATTCTGATATGCCCAATCGAAAGATATCTCTTTGTTTACTAGGGTCTTTGTTTACTAGCATCATAACTCAAAAAAGGTCAAAATACGACAAATATGCATTGAGACGACGATATGGTGTTCTACATATCACTTTTTTCGTTTTGTATTTTATTTAATTTTTTAATATAATTGTATTAACGAAAAAAGTTAAATATAGAACACCAAATATCGAATTCAATTATGAATTATTTTCACTTCCACTCGGAAGTGGAATGCAGAACATGCCTGATAATTTCCTAAGAATTTCTCAAGAAAAAAAAGTAATAAAAGGGCAAATAATAAATGGCAACATAAAAAAACAAAAGGTAAATAAAATAATAAACAAAAAAATAAAATAAACCCATGGCAGAATAACCAGGTAGATGCAATTCGGAGAGCAAAAAACGAGAGCAAAACATTGGCGTAGCTATAATGTCACTATTGACAATTTATTTTTATTCGTTCAGCCATATGGATGTATAATTTACTCGTAACCGTATAAATAAAGCGAGTACCCAGATTTTTTGTGTGCAAATATAAGAAATATTATTAAAATCATTACAAATTTAATAAAATGAGCTGTGTTTATAGTTATAATACAGAATTAATTGTATTTTGGCTGTAAACAAAGCAAATAAAAATTAAATTTTAATAAAATTTTCATTTGACTACTAGTTAGAATGTTCAGTAACCAATTTGTTTGTGTCGCTATGTACGGCTGCTTTGAATTGACAAAATATATTTTGACATTATAGCTATGCATTTGTTATTGTTTTATTTGTCGTAGAGAGCATGTTTCTAGTGAGCCGACCTGGTTATTCTGCCATGAATAAACCCATAAAAAAATTTAAAAATAAGAAACTTGAAAGTAGACCAAAGTAAAATTAAGTAAAAAGTTATGGAAATTGGAAAAATTGGATTCACGGAGAAAAGTTTAGTCTCTTATTGTTATTTATGACATAATAGCGAGTAACATGACTGTCTTTCACTTTCGGCACTCATAAATTTCGATATACCTTCAAGACAGTTGAGACGTTTTAAAGTTTTTCAATTCAATTTCATATGTCTAATTATGCTCGTAATGAGTCATTTCAAAGAGCTCTAACAATGATCTATCAAAATAATTTAAGGATTTATCAAATAATCCGAAAATAAAATTTTTAATATTCGAGTTTTTGTGTTCTCAAGAAACTTTACATGACAATTTTTACTCTCCGAGTTTTGCCATTGTCCGAAGAGAGGTGGCGGCCGAACAGAATATTAATTCAATTGAAAAAACATTCTGTCTGAGCTGGGGTTTGAACCGCGGTTCTTTGGCTTAAGGCGGATGCACTGACCACCTTCAACAAGTTTTGCAAGTTTGTTATATGAAGTTTTTGAGTTTTATCTCTCTTCACACTCGATGAGAGAGTAACACAAATTTGCTGCACTCTCTTTGACTTGATTAACTTTATTTAAATTTTCTTGCTGAATCTTTTTGAGCGAAACTGCTGCCAGAATGAAGTTTCTTGAGTTGAAATTTAAATATTTTATTTTTTGAAGCTTCAAAATTAAGAAGCATTACGTCTGGCAATATTGAATATGACAAGAAACAGAAAACTTGCTGAAAGTCTTACATGTCAGTGAATCGACTTGCGGCACATTTTCACAGAGAGAGTAAGAAACGGTCGAAAAAACTTGCTGAAGGTGGTCAGTGAATCCGCCTTTACGGGTCACGCACTCTACCAGCAGGCCACGGCCACCACCCATTCACATTACAAACATAATATTTTTAACCTTTAAAATAAAATAAAAATAAATAAAAACCAATTATATACAAATGAAACAATTAAATACAAAAATACAAATAAAAGCACTAAATATGTAACAAAGTTATATAAAAAAAAATTATGAAAACATAGAGACAAAAATAAAAAATCGCAACAAAATAAAAAAAACCCAAAATTAAAAATTAAATTATAAAAAAATTTATTAAATTAAGAATTTTAATAAGCAAAAAAAAAAAATAAAATGGATCTTTAAAAAAAATATAGAAAGATAGAAATAAATAAAAATAATCTTGTTTATATTGGATAAAATATTGGTATGTGTTTTGATCATAAAGGTTATGTTGAAAAAGAGGGTGTTGAAATTTTTTTTTTAAATTCCGATATATACAGGCATGTGCTGCTTTTCACTTTCGTACGAAAATTAATGTGAAACCAAAATATCTTGTCCTGTAATCCACGTTATACTTCACCTTTTATGACCATGTCAAATAGTCTACTTTGGACAAGTAACAGAAATCAGGTTTTTACTATGTTACGCCATTTTCAATTTGGTCAGTTGCTTTTTTATAAATTGAACTCACTTCGAATTAAATTCGCACGAATGCAGCACATGCCTGATATAAGCTGAGTTTCTAAATGCATTAATACACTGCATCAGTGTGTTTTATTTTGAATTGGTCCTGTTGGCAACCCTAGTTATTTTAGTTGCTCTCGTTCAATAACAGTTTCTATATATTTATGATTTATGTATGTATGTCAAAGTATTATGTTAGAACGTTAAACGTTATGTCTATTGTCGTTCTTTTTATATTCGACTTCAAAGCAAACACACGTCTGCATAATACGCGGTAATTAATATTCAATTATTGTATAATATTCTAACTATTTTATATTTCTTGTAAATAAAGGCTAATCTTAGGATAAACTTCATCTTTTAATTCACAATCATAACAGGTCCGAAACTTTTTAACCAAAACTGCGCAACTAAACTATTTTTAAGAATATCAACAGAGTTGCGCAGTTTTCGTATTTAAACTTAGCACCAATTCAAAATAACGCACTGATGCATTGCATAAATGCATTTAGGAACTCATCCATTGTTGCTTAGGATTAGATTTAAAAAACCTTATCACATTTTTTTCCTATTTTTAGTGAATATTAGAACTTGAAGTTATATTTAAAGCATTTACTTTTAAGTATTTTTTAAACTAAATTCCTTGCACCCCAGCAACAAAAAGCATAATACCAAATATTCTCATGAATTCATAACAAGTCGTTCCAAATTATAGCAGAAATAAAAACAGAAAATTTAAGTTTTTTGAAACGTTTGAATTTTATTTTCATTTTATTTTTATCAATAATAATTGTCAATATTATTATTATTATCATTAAGTATTATATATGAGATATTATGCTTTTTGTGTAAACTTAATCAATACAAACTATTTTAACATTTACTTTTAATTATTAATTTATGTTTTGAGTTTATTTAAAAGTAATCACATTACTAATGCAAATTAAGAGCTGAAAACACTTTTTTAAAACAAGAAGCAACATTTTAGTAACATCAAATTTCGCAAACAGCGAACAAAATCACGGAATGAAAAAGTTAGAAAAAAATGTTGCTTCCTAACAATTTAACAGTTTTAACTTCAATATTTTAAAAATATAGAAAAAATATGGCTAAAACAACTTAACACATTTAATGAACTGAGGTACAAAAACATGACTTTCTTCAAAGAAAGCTAAATTTAAGCAAAAAAAGCAAATGCAACAATTAAGATAGAGCTGTAATTAGAAATGTTTAATGAGATTAGTTGAGCATGAGTGTAAATATAAATTTATGGTTTTTGTTAGATGATTGGTGAATAGTGAGTTATAAATTGTTTACTAACGTTTTTTCAAGCGTTTTGGTGTTGTATTAGCTGGAGTCTCTTTCGCATTGGCCGGCAAAACACTCCAGTCTTTAAAAGGATTTGTGGCAACCTGCAAAATAAATGAAAATTTTTTTTTACAAAACTAAAAAAATAAATTTGAGCATACCTGATATAACCGCTGCGTCAAAGTTTCATTTGTGTTCATGCGTGTCTGTTCAGCAATGTGTGCTGTGATATTGTTAAAAGCTTGCAAGGCATAGGTTCCAAACTGTTCACGCCACACTAATTCATCCAAGAACTGTTGTATCATTTGACGTGACAGCAGTGACAACGTATTCTGGAACATGCGTGGCACAATGCGACGCAAATAGTCCATCACAGCAGAATTGGTATGTTTAGCAGTGCTATCGGTGGCAGCAGCTTGTACAATATTCTTAAAACCCATGGAATAGAGTGTCATCTTGTCGACTGTTAAATCTATAGAAATAATGCTGTCTTTGTTGACCCAGCGTTGAAGTGGTTCCAGTATGGTTTGGAAACGTTTTTTATAGTTGCGATCAGCATCAGAAACGGGTTCAACAGCACGTAAGCGTATAGTTTTCTCGGCATAATCGAGCACGCCGAGTACTTCAACTTTAACTTGACGTTGTTGACCATCTTGCGAAGTGGTTCCCAATGAAATAACTCCAACCTGAAGCAAAAATAGTCAGTTTTAATAGTCACTATACAAGACCGTGAAATAGCAGATATTAGGGGTCGACTAACAAAAATTTAAATTTACATTCAGAGCTGAACTCATGACCTTCCTTTTGACAACTAACCATATTATGAAATCACTACATTTTAACTTACTTCAACGAATTTATCAGCGCCTCCTAATTTTTTGCATTTCTGATGCACAGCCAGAGTGCAGACAGCGCGTAGCCATGTGTAGACGCCCTTGATGTAGACATTATCAACTTTAACCCATTGAACAACATTTTGAATGTTTGTCTGACAAGACCAGTGATAGATTAGTTTTAAAATACACGATGGAGGATGCGGTGCGCCTTCGAAAATAGAACCATGAAAAACAGAAACGAAACGCATTGGACAACACTCGCTGATCCAAACATAACCACCAGTATAAGGAAATTTTGTTGCATCCGAATAGACACCTGTTAAAAATCGATACAAATTTGTATATTTTTTATTTCTTTACATTAATTTTACGCACCAAGCTTCAGTTCATTGGTGCGATGGTTGGCACACTTTTGTTCAGACTTAAGGAGACCCTCTTGTATAAGCCATTCCGTAAATTTGTTTGGAGTAAGCATCAGTACCAGCTTTACTTTGGAATCCAATTTACTGCGTGTGGCAGACATATCTTTAACCTTAAGCCATGGTTTGGCCAGCACCACCAATGAGGGAAATGTTTTACCTTGCAATTTAGTTTCTTTGGTATTCTCTTTGCCCTCTTTACCATCTTTAGTTTCATTGCCAATGACCAAACCACCAACAGAACTAATTTCAGATGGCCGAAAGTTTGCTGGCGGCGTTGCTGTCGAAGCAGCAGCTGCAGCGCCCTTTTCTGGCTTAGCTGGTGTCGACCCTTTGCTAATGGGGGCCTTGCCAGCTTTACCCGGCGTCTGTGGCGACGCCTTGCTGGCAGGAGCAGCAGGCGCTGCAGCAGCGCCCTTTTTAGTAGCTGCTGCTGGTTTTGTTTTTTCAGCGCTGGCTGGTGCTGCAACACCCTTTTTGCCTGAAACAACCGCCATTCGCTTAGCCAATGGCACATCGTCTTCCTCTTCGTCTGATGATTCCAAGTATACAAAATTAGATGCACGTTTTCGCCCACCACGACCACCGGTGGCTGGTGCAGCCGCAGGAGGATCAGCCGGCTTAGGTGGCTTCTTGGGCAGTGTTGCCTCTTTCAATTCCTGAAGTACTTTACCCTTGAATGAGTACGCTTGAAATACTTGACCCGTGAATAGTTCTTTGCCCTCATTAGAGCTTAGCGCAGTTTTCAGTGCATTCTTGATGGCGTTGTGCTCGTTGGTGACTTTTTCATATGCGGCTAGCTGAGCCGGTGATAGCTCTTCCACCCAGCAATCAAGCTCCAAACTAATATCGCTTTTAGTAACACGCATCTTCACTTATTAACATTCAATTTTTGATTTACGTAGATTCACGTACGATTTATAGCCCGATTGCTAACTTTTTACAAAATAATAAATTTTTTACTGTACTTCGTCGAAGCGAGCAATACATAAAAAATGGCGGCATGCGTTGGTGCTGTCAACCAGCTATCTTAATTAGAGGGATTTAGCCTTTTTTTGGGGATTTTTAAACAATTGGGGGGTTTCAGACAATACTACATGTCTTTCCGACATGAAGTTAATCAAAATAACAACATTTTTTTGTTGAGCTTTCACACACTTCATTTTGGATAAGCATCATTATTTTTCAAAGCACAAAGTGAACACATCATAACAATGGCAAAATAATAGGTCTGTTCGCGTAGTCGAATGCAAACGAAATATTTCAAACGTTTTTTCTAGAAAGTAACTAAAAAGCGTTCGTTTACTGAGAGAATTGTGTAATAGAGAGGAAATCACATTTTTTCTCCGTTCAAGTTTTTTAAAGTTTTTACAAGAAGAATTTCATGTTGTAAAAAAAATTAAAACTGTTAAATGGTAGCTGTGTGTGTGTAGCAGCTAATTTTTTTCTTATATTTAACTGACTTATTTGACATTTTTCAATATTTTACCAGAAAAGCGTTCGTTTACCTTTAACAGTTCAAGTTGATTCTCTCTCGATTTTATTCCTTTTGACGTTTTTAATTTTTTTACCATAAAAGTACATTAGAAGACCTAATGTGTGGCTTCTCTAATTACCCACTTGTTAAAATTTGTCGGCGATGACATTGTAATGCAGAACTGTAAGCGGAAACGAACTCTTGTTTGTGCTCACATAATTTTCTTTTAATTGTCAAAACAGTAGTTTGGCTTTATTATTCTGTCTAGCAACATCGTGTTTTCTAACAGAAAGTTATGCAGTGAAGTGTGTTTGTGAAAATTATTAATCTTTACGTTTAAACCAAAATAAATTATTATATATAAAATAAATTATTATTAAACATTAACTCTAAAGTGCTAGGTAAAAGGCAAAAAATTCCTTCATTTAATTGTAAAAATAATTATGGACATAATTTGCGGACTCATTTTCTTTAATTTGCTTCTTTTCGGTGTTTTCTCTTTCCTTTTTTCTTTCTGTTTTGACGCAGAGAGGATTTTCCTTCAATTTATTTGTGTTCTCTCCATATTTGTGCTTCATTTTTTGTTCTCTCCTATCATCAAGGATGACATCTAACTTTTGTAAGGTGATGTCATCAGTGTTTTAGCGACCATGTCCAAACAAATGTAATTGACAACTGTAAACAAACTGAAAACTATGAAAAATAAAAAGATGATTTGGGTTATGGAGTGGAGAAAAGAAAAGTTAATTCATTCAAATACTCGTTTTGTTTTTTTCTTCGATTAGCTGTTTACTCCTCAACGATTTTTGCAGAATAAAAAATGCAACGACAGAAAAATAAAAATAATTTTGTTTTCGTATAACATGTCAGATGGACATGAAGCTTAAGCTTTCACACATCGTACTTGTCATCGGACACGCAAAGTCTATCTCATATGTAGTATTGTCTGACATCCCCGACATAGTGGGCCAGCAGTCATTACGGTAGAATAGAGATGTACAAATCGGCTGAAATGAGTGATGAGGACTGCGGCGAGTAATTTTGGGAACTGCGCGAGGACATGTGCCCATATTACACTATGTCCGTTTGCTCGGCGTACAAATAATTTTCTTGTTGCTTCCAATGCGAAACTGTCAAAAATTTTGGAGAATACAACAACATCCATATAACTACCATATTTTACGGCCACAATGCCCTTATTACATGATTCTCGTTTGCTCGGCGTGCACATGGAGGTGCAATATGGTTGTTGTTGTATTCTCCAAAATTTTTTACAGTTTTGCATTGGAAGCAACAACAAAATTATCTACTCGCCGAGCAAACGAGCATCGTGTAATATGGGCAATAGAATAACCTAGGCATTAAGAAAAGGCTATCGGGCAGCAAATTTCATGAAACTTTTGGATGCTCCTCATTAAAAATGTTCCTGGTTAGCAACATTACTTTACATTCAATTATTATTTTAATCAATTTAACTTTTTAATCAAATTACAGTTGAAAAATCAGAATAATAAACTTTTTTACATTTTTACAACATAAAAAATAATTAAAAATTGAAAGTCAAAGCAAAGGCAACAAAAATAATAGTTTCATGTGCTTAACGATGTAACTCGACGATATAACTTGAAAAGGGTATTTTTAAAAACTCTCCCGTAACAAGTTTCGGTATAATTGAAAATGAGCTTAAACTAGAATTTATAATTTTTTTTTATAATATTTATTAAGACCTTCTAAGTTCAATTCCAAAATTCATGCTTTACTTTTGAAGATATAACATTTTTCACACTTGATGGTTCGCGCTTAAACGAAATATATATATAAACTGTTATGTATGTATGGATTTTAAGATAGGTGGGTCAGTGAATAGGTAAGAGCATAGCCTTTCTTTTGATACCCATAGTAATTAGTTTTGAGGAAAAATAATAGAAGTCACAAGTTTTTCAGGCCAATTTTTACAACTTTGGGCCCCTTTAACTTATAAACGTCTTGAGAGTGGCCTGAAATTTTTCCGGAATTGAACTTAGAAGGCTTTAATACAAATTATTAAAAAAATAAATTAAAAATTTAAGTTTCCGTTTATCTTCAATTGTCCCTAGATTCATTGTTTAAAATCCCTCTTGCATTAAATTTCCCAAATCTGGCAGCTGTTCACGAGTCAAGACCTAAATAAATTTGACATTTCCCAACCATCGATTTAAGCGAAACTTATGTGTCCATATCTAATGAATAAAGCGAACAAAGCTTTTAAACGTTTATTTTATGGGCCATTTTCTTGCGGTGTTTTATCATAAATAAATGGAAGGATTTTAACATGAGGGAAAGTGAATCGCGTTCATCACATCATCGGTCACGGCATGGAACTCGCTCTACTTCACGAGATCGCGACCGTGATCGAAACAGAGATAGAGATCGGCGTGATAGGGATCGAATTGATCGTGACCGCGAGCGCGAAAGGGATAAGGACCGTGATCGCTATCGTGATAGAGATCGCGAACGTGATTCGCGGCGCTACCGTTCCAAATCACCTTCTACCCATTCACGCAGTTCACATTCGACAAGGAAGAAGTCAAAAATATCGAAGAAGTATAAAAGACGCAGCAGCAGCAGTGAAAGCAGTCATTCCTCGTACTCTTCTGACGTTTCAAAAGATAGCCGTGCAAGTAATGCTAGTCGCAGTAGCCGTACGTCAAAAAAGTCCAGCTCGAGATCGCATCAAACGCGTGCAAACAGCTCCGATGGCAACTCCTCTTCACTGCCAGCAGTTAAACCAATAGATCTAAACGACTTGAAAATTAAAGCCGCACTAGAGACAATTGACGAGGACGCATTTGTGCCTAAAACGTTTTATAGTACACGTGATCGTGAAGCTCCACCGAAACCACCAACGGAAACTGATAAAATTAAAATAGATTTAGATAACGAAACAGTTTCAGTGCCGATAACACTGAATTTGGAGAATGATATACAGGATAATATTTTTCATCAAAACGTTAGTTAAAATAAATATTTTTTTAATAATTGAATTAAAAACTAATTTCATTGCAGTTTATTGGTGACTCACAGCAAAAAATGGATCGATGGATCAAAAAGCTTTATAACTATCGGCAAAAGTGCTACAGAGAATAAAAATTAAAGTTTTGATTTTTTATTTTGTATTAAAGGATAAATTGTAGCCTGGAATTTAACATGTGTTGTGTATAAATTAGAAAATATCTGAACCAGTTTTTCTTGCGCGAATCAAAGCCTCTTCTGGCGTCATTTTTTCATGTTCTGATGCTTCGATTGAGCTACCATCATCCTGTAGTTTATCTTCTTTGAAATCATCAATAATCTTTTGCGCATAGACCGCATTGAACAGATCCAAGCTGGTAAATTCAGATTGAACAACAGCCGGCGCTTTGTATGATACGTAAGGTTTTAACTTGCAGTTCTCCAAATTCGGCACAATAAGTTCGGGTATTTTTTGTGGAATCTCCACATACTTTCCATTCAGTGTAATGCCTGTATCGCGCACTCCACGTTTGTGTATTGGCACAGGAGGATTAGCCTCGGTGCGCTGTGCTTCTTTTACAGAACGTGTGCCACGCTTGTTATACACAAGAAATTTGCGGAAATTCCGTTTACCCGCAAGTGGAACACTTGTGCTGATGCTTCGGTGGCAACATTTAATCGCAAGTGCAAGTATTTTACTTGAACGCTGCATTTTTCTTAAATAAAATGTTAAATAACAATGCGTTTGGTCTAACTTTAGATTTCAATTGTCAAAATCAGATGGTCGTGTCGGTGATGCCACTGTAAAAGAAACAACATATAGAAATAAGTTGGCAACGTTAAAATAAAACATATCGATTAGTGATAAAATTAGCGACTGAATTTGCAATAGGCAATTATAACACAATAGGGCAATTCACAATCTTATGCATTTGAGATTACAAATTTGAGGGATATTACGATTTCTTGGACGCCGCCCAACGACAATGGATTCGTAGACTACTTTCAATAAAAATAGGAATGGCCGAAGGAAAAATCTTTGGTGATCGTCTTAGAACACTTGCTATATTTTCCTTATTATATTATCGATTGAGATATGAGGTATTATTTTAAAGAGAACATAATAATCTTTCACAAAACTGTTAAATTAGTCAAATCTGTTGAGTATTTCACATTTTATAGCTATTTGAATGAGAAAGTAAAATTTTTGTTATATTCAACTGTTATTTTCGCAAAAATTACCGTTATTATTATGAATTATGGATAGTAAAAAATTAAAGCTTACAAATTTATCTTTCATTTAGTATATAATATTAATGATTTATTTGATTTTTTATGTTTTTTGTGATGATCCGATTTGCCCTTGTGTTGGTCTATTTTCTAACGCTGCGATGCTTTAGCAAACGTCGTCGACGTCGCTTACACCTTGATTTTTTACACCATGCATGCGGCTGCTCATAGTGTTGAGAAGTTAATGATATTGAGCATGGCAACATTAGACAAGGTTGTGTTAGGGCGGAGAGCCGGTGACCAAAACTGTCAAAACGAAGTTGACATTTCATAAAAAATCTGCAACCAATGAGAATGCAATATGAAAGCAAAAATTGGCAAAAATACCAAAATGGCTGAGTTTGACAGTTATGGTCAATAAGAAAGAGTACACATTCAGCCCTAACACTACCTTGTTTAGTTCTACTATGTTATTGAGTGTAGTTGTGGGGAATGAAGTTGACACTCACGACCATAAGTTAAACACTGACCAGAGGTTAACTAACAGAATTGAGCTTCACAATCAAAGTTAACTCTATTTTTTGCAGATCTAGCAAGGCGGTAAGCTACATTAAGCAACATTTTTTGAAGCTGTTTAGCTATCAAACTATTACTTTTTACCATAAATGAGGCATAAGGCACACGTTTCATGAAAATAATGCTTATAATTCTATACGATATATACACTATTAACCCTATTCTGGCAACGTGACGATAGTCAACCAGTATTTTTAATATTTCTGTGTTTTTTGTAATTAATTTATTTCAAAACAAAATTTGAAGCTCAAAAATAATAAATTTTGATAAAAATTGTCACCTGTTTTTCAGATAGTGACAATTTCATTAAAAAAATTTTGGTTTTCTGAGCTTCAAATTTTGTTTTGAAATAAAAAATTTACAATAAACACGTAGAAATATTAAAAATACTGGTTGACTATTGTCAAGTTGCCAGAATGTGGCTGCATGTATGTTTCCATTTATTTTTAAAAAATTACTTTAATTTTTTTTAAAACGCTGTTTTTATTTATTTGTTAGCTGAATACAAATCTAAAAAAAATTCCCAGTTGCTAAAAGTTAGTTGTAAAAGGGCTAAACAAAGAAACTTATTTTGTGTGATCAAATGTCATATGTGGGGCCAATATTAAATTGGAAAAGTTTGATGAGTAGTTGTTGGCTACGAAACAAAAGTATCTAGAACAATATCGTTGGTACTACATGCCGAGCATAGTCCATAAAATTTGACTTAATGGATATGATGTAATAAAATATTTTAATTTTAATTTGTATAGGTATAATTTATTTATAATTAGAAAATTTTTTAAAATCCATAATATATTACAATTTAGGTGCTTTATCTGAACAAGCGTTAGAGGCAAGTCACAAAATTATTCGCAGAAGTCGGCTGGTCAGCATAATAATTTGGTTCTCATAAAATATTTAATTATTTCGATATATTATTATATATATTCGAAAATATTTAATAAATCCAAAAATATGTTCCAAAATAAACTTACAAAAAAGTCCCAAATTTTTAATAATAATGATATATCTGATATATGAGGTGGCTTAAGTCACCTCAGAGCACAAGTGGCTTAAGTCCAATTTTCTCTTAAATAGAGTTTTTAGCATAAAAGTGAACAGCAAAGTAAAAAGATATGTAATACTTTGTTTTTGCTTTGACTGATACTCTCATTTTTTCGGAGCACAAACGACGTAAGTCCAGTTACTACAGACAGGGCATTTCTAATGAAATTGCCAAAGATTGAATTTTTTTCCTACTTGTATAAGCAAACTAAAACATCGAAAAAAAATAAAGAAATAGCTTTCCATGATCTAAAATAAGCTAAAATGCGAAATTTTTAAAAAGTTCAAAGCACCAACAACAGCAGACCCTGCATTTTTTAAGGAAATCGCCAAAGGATGAATTGTTTTTACTTTTATAAGCAAATAAAACCATTTAAAAATAAAAAAGTAAGGAAAAAACTTTCCATGAGCTAATATGCGAAATTTTTAAAAAACTTCGGTGCACAAACAAAATTACTACAGACTGGGCATTTTTTAAGGAAATCGCCAAAGGATGAATTTTTATGCTCTTATGATGCTGAAAAACAAGTGGATCTTATTTTTGGTCAAGCCTTAAACTTTATTAGATTTGTGTATGGTTTAAAGTGACTCCTCCTTCGTTTTTCACGATACCCCTCTTGGTAAATTGCTTTTTTGACTGATAATTACCAGAATAGATTTCTGTTACTTTTTCTATTAATTATTTATTTTATTTTTTGTGTGAACGACGGCCTGGGCAGGTAGTGCCTTAAAATTAATTCGTAAGATTAATAATATTGATAATATTAATAGTCCATCATGAAAGCTTACACTGTTCGTATAAAACTCAAAACAAACTTTATTTGTATAAAAAATAAAATTGTAAAAGTTATTTAATTATAGTTTTTGTTATTTTGTTATAGTATATAAATAAGCACGAAATTCATAAAAACTTAAAAAATAAGTGATATCTCGAGTCATATATTTAAAAGTAGAAACATTTGTTATATATAATGTCGACTAACCATTTAAATGATAAACATCATGTTTTTCTATATTTTACATTCTTTGTAGTTTTCCATATTAATTTAATCCATATTAATTTTGTTTTGAGAAAAGCAACTAAACAAACTAACGTTATCAGTGTTTTTCTGATATATTGATTTTATAAGCTTTAGTTTTCCAAATTATACCTTATTTGATGCTTCAACTTTCATGCCCCTTGAGCTAGATTAAAAGCATAAAAGTTTATATTCACGCACTAAAAGGATAGTTATTTTTATATGAAATTAAGTAGTACTTCTTTGGGCAGAAATTTGAAAGTTCGAGAGATATTATATTAAAAAATTTTCAGCAATAGCTACTTGAAATTTTTAAATTTTGTTTATATAATCTTCCACTAAATTTGTACACTTTAAAGCAAAGGTACGCAGCCAAAATATTATCTGCAGTAATTTGCAATATCCAATTTTGTATTTATTATTAAAAACACGTCATAAATAAATGTTTAAAAGAACTTGACACCGTAGCTACCATCCATGTCGATAACTTCACATTTTCCTCGATCCTCCATTAGGCGAAGCACATGCAGTAGTACAGACTCATCAATACAATGAAATTCCGTTTGCTCTGTATCCTCACCGTTCGCAATCTCATATAGCGTGCAGACACTTCCCATGTGGCCTGTCTCCTGTACCCAATCGTTTATCATATTGCCATATTCGTCCAGCGTATACCAATAAATCAACCACTCGATGCGGCGTTTATCAAGTGGTTGTGCATGACCAGTGCTTTGCAAGTGTTCCAATACCTTTGTGATTGTATCCACAGAAAGTCGTCGATTGAGCGTCTCATTATAGAATAGTGGAAATGAATTCTCGTTGACGTTGAGGTTGTTCTTGTTCAAATGCTTGTGGTACTTCAAGAATAGATCGGCCCAGACGCTCAGCTGTTGGTGTCGCGTTTCTTCGTGAGGTTGTAATCTATGAAGGAAGTAAACTTTACTTTTGCTCATTATTTTCTAGTTTATTTTGTTTTCCTACGTGAAGAACGGCGGGAATGAGTACTCCCAAGGCCATTGAAAATCAGTCATTGGTAAAAAACCACAAGGAGCTCCTCTACTGCAAATATTTATATAAAAATTAGAACAAGTTCAACTACACTAAAATTAATGACAACATCAACAGCTGTTTCGTTTTTCAGATGGAAAAATATTTATCGTTTAGCGATGACTGTAAATGTAATCGATAGCATAATGCTAATAGACATAGATGCCAGACTTACGAGATGAAGCTAATGGGATATTTTTATTTTTTCATGGATTATGTGAAAATCTATGTTATTCATTCTATTACTAAAAAAATATGTTTGAGCTACAACTAAAAATAAAATTATGAAAACTGAAATATATAAAAAAATTTCTATAAATAAAATTTTCTTAGCAATCCTCTGCAGCATGGTAAAATTTTATAAGGTCTCGAAGATCACAAGGGCGACCACTCAATATTTCAGAGAAAGAGCCTATTTTAGTTGAGAAAAAAAATGTTTTACTACACAATTTCCAATTGTTATTCCGAAAAGATCTATTGAAACTCAAAATAGATTAATTGAATTTCAGGATTCCAGTTAAATTTCATAACAGATATTGAAGTTCAGAAATGCTATTTGAAATTCAGAAAAAATAATTGAAAATCAGAAATGTTATTTCAAATTCAGAACAGATAACTAGAAATTCAAAAAGGATCAATTGCCATTCAATAAAACCAACTACAAATTCAGAAAAAAAATTTAAATTAAAAATTTCATGTGTTATTTAAAAAGATAAATTGATATTTAGAATAGATGAATTCAAATTCAGAAAAGATAAACTGAGATTCAGAATAGATCAATTGAAATTTGGTATTCCATTAGAAATTCAGGATGGATATGGAAATTCAGAAATTGTATTTTAAATTCAGAATGTATAAATTTAAATTCAGAAAAGATCAATTAAAATTTAATTTGAAATTCAGAAGAGATAAATTAAAGTTCAAAATTCCTTTTGAAACTAAAAATGGATTAATTAAAATAAAAAAATAATTCCAGAAAATAGTATTTAAATTCAGATCAATTGAAATTCAATTTAAAATTCAGAAAATATAAATTAAAATTCAAAACAGATCAATTGCATATTATTAGAAAATATAATTAGAAAATATAATTTCAAATTCGGAAAAGAATAATTAAAATTAAAAAAGATCAATTGAATTTCAGAAAATATAAATAGAAATTAAAAATAGCTCAATTATTTCGTTTGAAATGGATCTATCCTGAATTTCAATTGATCTATTATGAATTACAATTGGAAATGGTGTAGTCACCATTATGAAGTGAAATTAATGTAAAAATATTGAAATATGTTTTCATAAAATTGTAAATATAACTTAGCCGTTAATTTTGGTAGTGGCCCGAGTTTATTTATGCTAGAAACTATGGGTTTGTGATTACATAGCTTCATAAATATTGGTAACTGATAACACAGTCGTGTAATGCTTTTGGGTTTCTAAGGATGTAAAATTTATCAACCCAATTAGTATAATTTACATTATAAAAAATGCTGTTTTTAATGATTATAAATTGACTTAAGCCACTTTCAAAATCAATCAAATAACTTTTTGATTCTAAAAAAAGCACAAGTCCATAAAATAAAAACAAATTTTCCCAGAAAAACAGAATATTTATTAAATTGTATTCTATGAACATAAAATATATCAATATTTTTTAAATAATTAATACACTATAGTATCTGATGTTTCCTATTAATTACACTGTACAGCAATTATAGAAGTCTGACATTGTGTGCGACATGGAGCAAAATAGAGAGTGGCAAAACATTAGCGGTATTCACGATTCAGTGCACTTGCCTCTGCAGTTGAGGACTTGTGCACTTTACAAGAACAAAATCACTTTCGTCAAAAATCTGCACAAATGCTTTTCTACTATTGCCTTAAACTTGGAGACTTGGGGACTTGAGCAGTTGTGCACTTGTGTACATTGAACAATTTTGACAGCTTTGAAATAGTGATGGTGTGAGTCCTCAACTGCACTGGCAAGTCCACTGAATCGTTAATACCCCTACTATTTATTATATACAAATTTTCATGCTAGTGGTTATAATACAGAGCCCTCTGGTGTTCAATATAGAACAAAGTGCATAATATAAAACCGCTCGTTATACCCGAAAACACATAAAAATGGGTTTCCAAACCCCTTCTACCGCCCAAAAATCAATGAAAAAGCTATATTTCAGACGGTTTTGGTCATATTAGACTAAAATTTTTTTAATTTAGTTTATATGGTTACTTTCGGCAACTATACTTAGGTCCGTTTTCTCAATATCCGGTTAAGCACTAATCAGAACTTAAACCAGCGGTTAGCAAAAAAGCATTTTCTCAATATTCGGTTAGGTCTTAAGTGCCGGTTAAGTTAATGGCAAGTTGAGGTTCCGGTTAGTTGCTAATTGGAAGAACAGCTGTGTAGTGTAAAAATAATTATGTATGTTATAGTTAAAAATGGATAGAATTTCGAGGATTTCTTTATTTTGTAGCTTGAATTCGAACCAAAATAGAAAATGTGCATTGGCGTGATGAAGAGTACTGCACTTTCTTCACAATTGAAGAAATTCACAATTAATGACTTAACCGATAGTTACTTAACCGACACTTAGTGAAAACGAAACTGTTTTTTTAGTTATCGTACGGTTAGCTAACTCCCGGTTAAGAGCTTGACTAACCGGACATTGAGAAAACGTACCTTAAAATGGTGAAAATATAATTTTTTTCCCCGAATAACATGAAAATTCGTAAATGGCAGTAAGGTAGTCTGTGGCAGGACAACGTCTGCCGAGGAATACTAAAGGGCGATTTTATTTGCTATTTGTTTTTTCAGTGTACATTTTTTGGCATCTCATGCGTGATTCGTAACATGTGGCCAAGCCAAAAATGCTCAGTAACGTTTGCCATTTCACCATAAATAGACTTACAAACGGGCTACTTAAAGTCTCTATTGTACTAAGTCAGCCACAGTTGCAGCCCTGGAAGATAACATTACAGCTGCCATTGGTAAGATACCGGCCGAAACGCTGGAAAAAATATGTCAAAATTGGAGCTTATGGATGAACCACCTCAGGCATAGCCGCGGGCAGCATCTTCATGAAATAATCTTAAACAAGTAAATGGCAGGCATTGATGTATCGCTCCAAAAGTTTCATTCACTATTGCATACTTTCTGGTTTTTTTTTAATTTTCAAAAACCAGACGTTCAAAAAATCACCCTTATAAACTTTCTTAGAAAACATCTTCTAAGAAATGCCTTCATTTTAATCGATTTTGCCTAAAACCTCCCTTATGACCTTCTAATCCAATTCAAAAAAATTGACCTGAAAAACTTGTGATTTTTTTTTATTTTCATACAAAACTAATTATTATGGGAACGAAAAGAAAGGTTATTTTGTTACCTATTCCACGAGCCGACTATTATAAAAATCCATGCATTATTTTTGAAGATAGAACATTTTACGTATTGACGGTTCACCTTTTTACGAGAATTGTATGCGAAAGCACTGTAGACAACGGCGGATTTAGACATTCTGCCGCCCTAGGCCCAAGGCCCGACATTTGCGCCGCCTCATATTAATAGTTTTTCTTATATTAGAACAAAATTAAAATTTTTTTTTTAATTTTTACAGACAATTACATTTTAATTTATACAAAATAATAAAAATAAAGAGTTTTATTATGTGCTCGTGTGAAATCATTTAATAGTCCTCATAACTTAGTTTTTGTACTAGATCTGCTTTAATATTTATTAAGGCCAGTTCATTTAATCGCTAGTTGCCCGTAAATAGTTTTTAATTCATTTTAATGTAGAAAATTAGCGTTTTCCTGAACAGTTTTTTTCCTCTTCCTCTTAACCCATTAATGACAACGTATGATATATCATTCGTGATAAAAGAATTTTTTAAAAATTCCTCAAAAATCCTTAGCCACCGTAAAGCTTTTGCTTTCAACAATAAGAGAAGGCCAAAAGTATGCTTTTTCCCAAAAAATTTATAAAATTGACTTTAAAAGCCTTTTGTGTACTTTTTCGCGCAATTTCGTGCAGTATTTAAAAAAGTGAACAATGCCACTCAGGTGAGTGATTTTGTTTTATAAACCTCAAGAAAAAAGAAAATATAATTAAAAAAGTGCAGTAGGTTAAAGTAGTAAAGAACGCCTACGCTACGAAATGAAAATTTTCCAATTTATAATTTTTTATAATTTTTTTAGATTTTTTTTTTATTTCTCTACTAACATACTCCTTATGCATTTATAATCATGTGCTTCACCACACCCAAATCCTTTAGATTTTTTTTTAAACTTCAGAGTTTTCCGTCTAATATTAATACAAGCTTTTGCCATTAATTAATACAAATTGCTATTAATACAAAATTTAAAAGCTAAACTCAACGGGTTCTGGTAGTAAGCATTAATGGGCTAATCTACTGCGTCTACTGCTTTAAATGCTGTCTCTTTCGAATGTTTTGGAATCTGATGAAAATGAAGGATGGTAGGTTGTTAACAAAAGAAATCAAAACAATCGCTCGCTTGTTGTTGGCCAAAATGCAAACACTGAGTTAGATGTTTTTGATCGCAAAATATTTCTGCATTTGTCTTCTTTTAAGCCATCTGTATCTGAAGAGAACATTATTGATTTTATTGTTAAACATACTAATGTTCCTAGACACAGTCATGGTGTAAGAAATAGAGGTGTTAGTGAGTTTGACACTTCTCTCTCAAAATGATAAAATTATGTTTCCCCGCTTTTGTCAAAAACAGCTGATGGTGAATTGCAATTAATACAAATTTTGTTATATTCGTGTCTTTCTGTAAGTTTATAAGGTTTTTACTGAGATTAAAGTGAGAATGAAGTGATATGGAAAACAATAAAAAATATAGGAGACGCTGTGCGTTATGCAAAAAAAAAAAACAACGATGTGAATGCAAGACAATTTGCATGCTGGCCAAAGCTTCATGTCGGCAGCACCTTCTAGCGCACGTTTCTGATAAATTTGCCAAAGCATTCAATGACAAACTTGGCAAATCGGCGAAAACAACTGCAATAACTTTTTGTCAACACAACACGGCACAATTAATTACATTAAATATTTATTTACACTTAATTCGCACAATAAAAACTATAGCACATCATCTATCAACTCAAACAAATAACACAATTTGACAACTATCAACAGTTCCGCTCTTTCACTCACAATTTTTTGACAGAAGCAATGAAATTCATGGTGTTGTCAAAAACTCACTAACATCTCTATTTCTTACACCATGGACACAGTCTTTCATGTTTAAAGCTAGTGAAACGAGATATAGAGCCTCAATCTTTACGTTTTGTCAACTTCAAATTGGGAATTTCTAAATTTAATTATAAAGAAGTCGTTAACCCAGAACTTTGGTCAGTGGAGGCCAAAATTAAAAATTAATTTTTTTCGAAAACCGATAAGCCAACAAATGCTAGAATAACAAAACCGCATTCCGTTTTGGATGTTCAGAGTTTGATGATTTATTTTAAAAATATTTGGGGTCTCAGAACTAAAGCTTCGTCAATTTTCGCTGCTACGTCCGTCCGTCCGCTTATATCACAAATTTCCCTTTGACTTCCGTCCAACATTTTAAGGATCTTGTTTTTGATTGTAAATTTACGTTTACTTCTTACCTGTATTACATTATTCCTAAAGCTTACGCTATGCTAGCTTTTATAAGACGAAATAGTGCATGTTTTTCCGATCCGTACACTTTGAAAGTCTTGTTTAATTCCCTTGTGAGTCCTAGATTGGAATATGCAGCTATTATTTGGAACTCTTATTACGAGTCTCATAAGTTGCGGATTGAAAGGGTTCAGAAATCTTTTACAAGATTTGCCTTGCGCTCTTTTAATATTGATGGTGTACCTCCTTCATATAAAACACGATGCCTATTAATAGGGCTTAAAAATTTGGAGAGTAGAAGCATATTATCTTTGCTCTTTGTTTTTGATATTATCAATGGTTTGGTTGATTGCCCTGCACTATTGGAAATTATCGATATTAATGTTCCAGCAAGAATGCTTAGAAATGATGACCCTTTTTACTTGCAATTTTACCATTCTAACTATGCTATAAAGCAGTGACGGGCAGCTTTGCACACCTATACTTTCTCATCTTGAGTATGTATTAATAAGCGCTTTAAAGCTCACACTGAAAACAAAGTAGTTCTAAAGCGCTTTTTGCAGAAATCTTACTAGACATTATGTTATACTTTTTTTGCTCGGATTTGTATTGCGAAATAAAATTAATAAGTAGTGGACGGAATGTAAAAAGGAAACAGACCGACAGACGGATAATGTGAAATACAGATAAGCAGACGGAAATGTAAAAAGGGCTGCTAGTAGTAAAAAACAAACATATTTTTTATTGTGCTTATGTTGCTTATTGTGTTTTGCCAATGCTAAGCTGACAGCGTAAGATGCTTTCATTATACGTATTTGGAACTAATCACTATATGATTTGATTTGCGGATATGCCGCTTTTAAATAATTAATTAATTTCTCCATAGCATACCCCACAATTACCTTATATTGGCCACGCTAATTATCGTAATGCAGAATTTTTTAATTTTAACTCTTTGATACCACGCCTTGCCGTTATTTTCTTAAAATAAAAAATTTTTTCATACATTGGGTCATGTGAATAAAAAATCAGCAAATGCTTTTACTGAATTTTTCTAGTAAAAAGTATGGATTTAGTGAATAAAAAAAGCTATATCTATATAGCTTTTTTTATATCATATCTATATAGCTTTAAGCTTTTTAAGCTATATCTATATAGCTTTTTTTATTCACTAAATCCATACTTTTTACTAGAAAAATTCAGTAAAAGCATTTGCTGATTTTTTATTCACATGACCCATTCTTCCAAAAATTTTGAATACATTAAATTTTATACAGTGTAATATTACGTTATATCTGTGTCGATGAACAAAGTTCAGGGTCTTTTGGTTTTGCGTCATATCTTTGGCTAAAATCATGCTAGAAGTTCTAGATTTTGTGTGTTCATAATGATATATACGTGGAACACAACTATATCAATAACTCACTTCTGTCTTAAATCGACTTAAGCTATTATTGCTTATCGACACAGATATAATATAATTTATTCAAGGAGTACGCACGCAAGCGCAGATCTTATCTGCTTGACATTCGCTTGAACACTGAAGCTTTGATCGGTCTGTAGGTGAGATGAATTCGTATTTTACGGCACAAACACAATATCAAGTGTGCAAAGCTGCCCGACACTGCTATAAAGGTTAGCTTAGGTTAATAGGGTTCGGCGCTTCCACAGGGCCTATTGGTCCATTGCGAGTTCCTTTTTATTTTTTTGTGGTACCATGTTAACCATTATATCGATTATTCCTCAAACCAGCCTGTGCTTTTTATGAACCTCCAGGTGTCTAGCAGTTGTGTGTTCGCTCAATCTTCCAGGTCTTTGAAAAATCTGTTCTCCATATATCAGAGTCGATGGTTCTGTGGACTTGGACATTTGCATAGAAGGTGAGTTATTGTTTCTGTTTCTTCCGGATCCTTGCAGCTCCGGCAGAAGTCTGGGGCTGTTATGTTCATTCTATTGGCCATTACCCCAATGAGACAATGACCTGTTAGAAGTCCAATAATAATCCGGATTTCTCGTTTACCTTTCTGCTCGAAAGCAGAAGGCTTTCGGTTTTCTTCTCATTCAGCTCCGGCCAGAGCCTTCGAGATATGTTTCAGTCACCTCTGCAGGCCCAGTTAGTGTTAGCATTATCTCTAGCGGTCTATGCTCCTTTTAACGACGCCTATTGGAATGTACACATCTGTTTTAGCTCTGTTTGTACTTGCGATTACTCCACTCCTAGCCAGTTCATCCGCTGCTTCGTTCCCTTCGATATTGCTATGTCCATGGTGGGTATTGCAGATACTGTTCAGTGGTAGTTTACAGTTCTGTACCGTTCGAGCCTTCGTCGTTTTACTATTCAGCGTTTTGATGCCCACTTGGCTATGAACAAAAATTACTACCCTTGTGGGGGTAAGATTTTTTCTATGAATGGCCGTACAGCTTTTTCAATAGCATATATTTCTGCCTGAAAAACGCTACAGTAGTCGGGGAGTTTGTAGAATTCTTTAATTAGTAGCGTTTCACAGTATGCGCCTGATCCAGTTCAGTTGTCCATTTCAGAACCAACAGAATTCTACGGCCGGAGAAGATCATCATTTCCAGACCCGCCTGTGGCTTTGATCTCATGGCTCCTGTTACTCCTATGCATACTAACCTTTGGACTCCTGTTTGGGAGGTAAGGTAGCTCTTTTTGTGCGCTATCGTCCACCATACAAGTTAGAATGGGTCTCACGATCGCTGTACACATCAAGTGGATTATGTGCGGCCACAGTCCCCATTTCCTGCCAAAGACTCTCTGACATGCGTTGAGAGCGCATGTTGCTTTTCCAGCTCAGCTTGTTATCAAGGACAAATCCAAGGTATTTAGCTTCCGTGAAAAGCTTCAAAGTTAATGCGTTCAGTTTCGGTAATGTGAAACTTTCTATTTTCCTTCTTCTTGTGAACAGAACGAGTTCGGTCCTGGTTGGGGTTACACCAAGTCCATTCGGTTCTGCCCACCGCGATAGCTCGTTCAATGCCGCAGTCATTAGTTCGGTGACTGTTTGCAAGTATTTCCCGCATATTAGGATGGCGACGTCATCGGCATATGCTACCACTTTTGAGTGTAATGCGAATTTTGTCAACCACAATCAGCCATAGCAGGGGTTATGACTCCTTCCTGCGGTGTGCCTCTTGTGACCTCTTTCCTCACCACGCTCATTCCCATTTGTGAACTTATACGTCTGCTGTTGAGCATTTTATAAACCCACTGGGTTATTTTACTATTGACTCCTTTGTCTACTAGGGCATTCTTTAAAGAATCTGTTTTCACATTATTGAATGCGCCTTCGATATCCAAAAAAGTTGCTAAAGTATATTCTTTGTGTTGAAGGGTTTCTTCTAAAGGGTGTTTTTTATAGAGTGATACAACTTTGAGTTGGCATCACTGCTTTATTTGACCACCCATTTAACAGTTGATAGTTGCTTTTTGTTTAGTTTTGACATTTCATTGTGGATCGACTTACACCAGAGCAACGCGTGCAAATTGTGGAAATTTTTAATCAAAATAATGGTTCTGTTCGTCAAACTTATCGTGCACTTCGTCCATTTTATGGCGTACATAATCGTCCTTCAGACCTGCTAATTCGAAGAACAATAGATCGTTTTCGGACCACATTTACTGTTACTGATAACGTGCATCCCGTGAGACGCCGAACAGTGCGCACTGAAGAATCTGTAGCCGCTGTATAGGAAAGCATTGAAGATGATCCTAATCAATCAATTCGTCGCCGTTCTCAGCAACTGGGGTTGTGTCCTTCCACTTTATGGAAGATTTTACGAAAAGATCTTGGCTTAAAACCTTTCAATATTCAACTTGTGCAGGAATTAAAGCCAAACGACCATCGTATGCGCCGCCAATTCGGCGAATGGGCTAAACCACAAATTGATATTGATTTCGAATTTCCATGGAAAATTTTATTTTCCAATTAAGCCCATTTTTGGTTGAATGGGTACGTAAATAAACAGAATTGTCGTATTTGGAGTGAAGAGAATCCACAAGCTTTTGTCGAAACACCATTACATCCACAGAAAATTACTGTTTGGTGCGCTTTATGGGCTAGCGGAGTCATTGGCCCATATGTCTTAAAAAACGATGATGGTCAGAATGTTACTGTCAATGGTGAACGGTATAGGAACATGATTCGAAGTTTTTTCGTACCTCAATTAGCTGTCATTATTCTTGCTAATATGTGGTTCCAACAGGACGGAGCCACATGTCACACAGCGGACGATACAATTGATTTACTCAAGGAAACTTTTGAAGAAAAAATAATTTCACTAAATGGCTCAATTAATTGGCCCAAGATCGTGTGATTTAACCCCATTGGATTATTTTCTTTGGAGTTATGTAAAGTCACTTGTCTACGTCGATAAACCATAAGCAATTGAACACCTGGAAATCATTATTCGAAGAGTTATCGGCGAGATACAGCCGCAAATGCTGCAAAAAGTTTGTGAAAATTGGTGTTCTAGATTGCGCCCTGTACGCGCCAGCCGTGACGGCCACATGGCCGAAATCATATTTAAACATTAATGTCATAAAATTTTCTATCCAATTAAGCTCGTTTCATTGATATTAAAAATATATTACTATGTTTTATTATGATTCAAACTTGTATCACTGTATAAAAAACACCCTTGTGACTGAAACTACCTCATGCAGTGCCGTTTCAACTAATTAACCTTTAAGGTAGACGTATTGCACAGCAAAGATTGGTATCGTTCAAGGATTCTCTTATGTGAATATCTATTACTTTCTCTAGCGTTTTCATCATGAACGATGGAAACTAATAGGCCTGTAATCCTTTGGCGCTGAGTGTATCGGTTTCCCAGCTTTAGGAATGAAAACAACTCGTATTGAGACAAGCGGTAAAGATTGCTATAAGCCAGGGCATGATTCTGGGAAGGGCATGTTGCATCATGGCTGGCAGGATTCTATCAGACCCTGCAGATTTGTAGGGCTTGAAAAGTCCAATCGATCATTCTATAGTTGACCTTGTAATAATGTTGGGGAGTTTTTGTTCTGGTATTGTCATTTCCAGGTTGCTGTTAGCTCCGTTTTGCTCTGGTTCTTTACAACCTGGGAGATGAGTTTCCATGAGTAACAAAAGCTGGATTCTGTCCAGGATCCGTCGAACCTCTTAATATATCCCGGGACCGATGGGTCTTTGGATAGCGTCTTTCGAAGTCTGACGGATTCACTGGTATTCTCAATGGACTCACAGAAATTTGTCCAAGATGTTGCTCAAGTTTGCTTAACATGGCTTTCCGGCGAAGTTTTCTGACCTCTGATCGCCTCTTTTTGAGATCGCTGGTTCACCAACTCGCAATTGTAGGTTTGCGACTTCGAGACTTTGGGCAGAACTTCTTGAAAGCCTGGTTTCTTTTTCCCGTTATAAACTTGACTGAATTGGCAATGGATGCGTCGTTTGGGAGATATTCTGTGTCTAGGTCTGCAATATTTCTGCTGATCCAGACTGAATACCTCTCCTAGTTGGTTTTTAATGGGTTCCTAAATCGTTTCCTTATGTGAGGATCGTAGTCGATGGTAAAGAGGTTCCTAAAGCGATCGGAAAACGACTCATTTTGTGACACCTCCCAGTTATCGACTGTAGCCTGTTCTGAATTGCTCGCTAATGTTAGATCAATTATCTCTTCCCTGACTCTATTCTGAAATATTGGCCCCTATTACATAGAATAAGGTCTGTGGTTTTTAAATTAAAAATAGACTCACCCCTTTTTTTGATGTTCGTGCTGCCCCATTGCGAGTGGTGGGCGTTTGCGTCACAACCGATGACCAGGAATGTCCCGCTTGTGTTAGCGTGCTCTGCCAACTCGCAGATTGTTTGCACTGGTGGGTTCGCCTCTTCAAAGGCCATATACACGGAACAAAGGATCAGTTTTGCTGATCTGGTTTCCACGCTGGTTGCCACTACGTCACCGTTGCTGAATCTAGGGAGAAAACATGTTAATGGATTTTTTCGCAAGTATACAGCTCCTAATCTTACCTTCATTTGTAGAGTGGATCTTACCTTGGATCTGGTTGTTGGTGATCCGGGGTTCCTGGATGAGTGCCACATCTACATTCTCCTTGGACATGCACAGCATCAAGTTGTCGGTTGCTGCCTTACAGTGGTGCAAATCAACTTGCACCACTTGCAGCTTCCCTCTCCTTTCAGCTATTGCTGATTCAGCTTCTTCACTTTAATGGTTCCGAGGCCAAATTTTAGCATGTCCGACTGCTCCTTTAGCTAGCCTGTGGAGGCAGCGTCTACAGAGAAGAGAAGAATTTTCCCTTCGCTGCCGTGACTTTTCTGCGACCTGACCAGCTTCCACTCTCGGATTCTGGCGTCTTTATTCTGCGCAGCCAAAAGTTTCTGAATAGATACATCCTCATGCAAAGCAGGAGGTGGTATTCATACCGATACCCTGTGGCGGAGCGGAAGCGTGGATTTTGACATCACCTTTAGTGAAGCTCCCTTCCAAATTTCACCAATGTTGGCGATGGTTTTGGTCAGGAACTCTAGGGATTTATGCGATCCACATCCGATGACTTTGACTCCTTGTTGCTAGCCAGCACCGTCGAACTTGTAATCTTCGGGATCACCGTGTTCGGCACTAGCCACTATCGCTTTCAGGATTTCATTTTCCGCAAGCAGCCATTTGTCCCCCGTCAATTTTCCTTCCGGGTCCGTCTCGTCTATAATGGCTACTTGCAATTTCTCTGGAGAGTTTTCGAAGCTCTCCCCGACTTTACTACGCTTCGAGCAACTCGCAACAACCTCATCCGCAGATCTTTGCCGTTTGGCCGTGGGACCATCTGTACTAAAATCAAATTAGATCTATTTTAAACACTATTTTTTTAAATTATTTTTACTTTATTTCATATTTAATATTTAACCAGTCTGTAAGAAAATTTATTCATAGACTAGATAAATAAATAAATAAAATAAATAATCTTTATAGAACTTAGGCGTTTTTTGAATGAGTATGAATAACAAATGTCGTCTACAAACGAATGCATTGGGTTATGTGTCAACGAAGGTTGTTTATAAAAACCAGAAACAAGATCGGTGGTAGAACCGAACCCTGCAGTACTCTGCGAAGTCTTTTGTTATCAGTATTATTGTGAGAACGCCAATTCTAAAAGGCTTCCTCTGTAGACATGACTGCAATTCTGCTAGCCTCATTGAACCACATGTTATCTTTTGGTTTAATGTTTCTCAACTTATTGGAAATGAAAGACCGCATACCCAATAAAATATTTCTTGTACCATGACAGTGCGGCATTCACATCTCTATCAGCGAAACATAATTTTCAATTGAAGTTGTGATAAAAATTATTTAACGCAGTCCAATTTGCATTTCCATAAAACCATGCAGTCATCATCGAAAGTTGTAACAGGAATACTTAAATAAATTCGCAATGATATTTTTACATTTGGATATACATTGCAAATTTGAACTTCTAAGCCACTGGAGAGCGTCCTGCAATTTTCCGGAAGAAGACCTTAATACAAAAATTGAGTTTTCATTAATCTTCAATTAAGCCAAAAAGCGTTCCGAAATTCAGTCATTGCAGAACCAAATATAGCAAATGTATTATAACATTTCATTTGGTAAGTGTGTTGAATACAAAAATGTTTGTTTAGATATTTTTGAAGTAGCAACCTGAGAAGTCCGGAATTAGACTTAGAAGGCTTTAATACATATGGTTACAAAAAAAAAATTGTAAAATTTGAGTTTTCGTTCATCTTCAATTGTTCCTGCTGATTGAAGGAACAATTGATACTTCTGAAATTTTTTGCACGAATCGATGGAAAATTCTTCTATGAGAAATACCAGAAGCGAGGCAGAAACTGCTTTATTCTCATACTTACGTCAAAATTTAATATACATATAGATAACGTTGTAATAAAACAAATGAATCATTACATTAAAATTTTCCACTTTTAAATAATTTTATTGTTAATCATAAAAAAAAGTATTCACATTTAATATTAACTTTTGTTTTTTTTTTAATTTTATAAGTATAATCATTTTAAATAATATACAAAATAGGGGGACCAGATTTCTAAACTAAATACTCAAATCTATACATATTTTAAGCTTATCGAACATTTTCTATTCATAGCTTGTTATGACGTTTAATATTCATCAATTTACATACAGCTAGGCCAAGAGAAAAGATTATTGAAATTAAAAAAAAATAAAAAATAAAAAAAGGAAATATATGTACCTACAAAGAAAATTGCATCATTTCGCTTAAAGTCTAAAAGTACCTAATTTTTAATTTAAATATTTCACATATTATCTTTTCTCAATTATTTTTATTCTCTCTACATAATAATTAATGGCGCATTGTATACATTTAGATTTCTTATTTAAATATCTGTTAATTTTGTTGTTTTATTAATACACTCATTTTTTATACACATCAATGGTTTTCTTTATTATGTTGCTAAGGTAGAATTTCAATGTTTGCATGAGTCTCTCTCCTATTGAATACCAAAAATTAAATTAAGAATATTAGGAATTTGACTGCACTGAAAAGTGTTCTACAATGTAGTAAGTTCTAGTTCGAGGACATGAATAATTTAAATTTCAAAGCATAAGCTTAAAATTGCTTTTAAAGCTAGTTAAATATTGAAGTTAAAAGGAAACAGTTTTATAAGAAGAGTTAAAAAGCATTATTATGTTTTTTAATTTATTTGTTATGATATAAAAGCGTGGAAATAAAATATGCATTTATAACACGTTCAGGTTTTATTGGGTTATTTACGCACACATAACGAATGTTCTACCAATACGCAATTAAGGTTTCATATATATTTCTATAAACGAATGTTTTGCAAATTATTGTACATCTGCAGATAGATAGTTAGATGAATGTAAAAGTTTTATTTGTTGTATTTTTGTTATTAATTTAAGCGCAGGAATGGATGCAGGTTTTCGTTGACAACTTTATTGATAGTATTTTGAGGCAATTCAAATATTAAACGAATTGATTATGCAAAAGCGATGGAAAGGGTTAAACAAAATGCAGAATAGTGTTATTTAAGCACGAATTGTAATATATATGTATATAATTTTTTAGCAAATACATTGACGTGATTCTAACCTGAACGGTTTTTATCTGCCATCTCATCTTCGATTTTAACATAGATAAAATTCATTACTTTTACACTCAGCTTCAAAAGTAAAAGGTAGCTAATGAGACAATTATTTCTCAGTGGAAGTTATTTTTTGGAGGCTATATTTTTGAAACGTAGTTTATGCAGAACGTACAGCCCGATAAAGTTCAACAACATTTTGGAAATATTTAATGCAAATTTGTTCATCAACTTCAATATTCATGAGTGTAAGCAAAAAATGTGATGTCTTTATCTGCTATCTTTAAAATGAAAACACCTTTTTCCGATTCATGGGGAAAAACTATTCAGAATCGGGCTGGTAGTTTATACTTCTAAAACGGTGAAAAATTTACCTAAAATAAGTATTGAATTTTTGCTCCGAAGAGCTTCGGTAAAAAGAAGGAAATTAAGTGCGTTTTTCGATATCTTTGCGTGTTTGGGCTGTATATGCGATATTCAAATAGCGTTATCAGCGAAAATATAACTTATAAAAAAACAATTTGCACTGAGAAATAATTCATTTGCAATAAGTGACTTTACACTTTCAAAGCCAAGTGTATAAAATACATATAAAAATAGATTACACAGTACGTTAACAAAAAGATAAAAAAAATTTATAATATTGAATAAAAAATATATATGCACTATCTTAAGTCTATAAACGCAACATTTAAATGCTAAACTTTGCTAATACATTGTAAAACTAAGTGAACAAATCATTATATCTGTATATAAATAAATGGCATTATATTGATTTTGGATTCTTAAACATTGATTTAAGAGATATATTCTTAAATGCAGTTAGCTGTCTTTGTTGTTGTTGAAATTTCGCCTTAAACTATTTTAAAAAATGTCTTCACTTTAATACGAGCTCGTTTACGTTTCTAAAACGGGGACGTGTTTGTGTCAGGCATGTGAGAGGGGACGACAAGGTGTGAGAGAACTTAAAAAACTACTTGGACAATGGTTCTAAATAACAACGCACTGTGTTGTTCTCATCGAGCATTGCTGAGATGTTGCGACCAATAGGTTGTTGTTGCTGTTGTTGTTGTTGCTGCTGCTGTTGTTGATGGGGAGAGTTAAATGGATGCTGCTGCTGCGACGACGTCGTTGATTGCGGTGATTGTTGCTGTTGTTTATGTCTTTTATGCATTGGATGCTGATTAGCTGGTGGCAGGGGTGGTCCATAACTACTTGTTGGGCCACCATTATTGCCTACAGCATGATTGAATAAATCCGTTACACCTAGACGACCGCTAGGTGACTTTTTAAAACTTCGTACTGAACCACCACCGGCTACTGTTGCTAAACCACCAACGCCGCCGCCGCTAACCCCAAAAACCGGATTGGGTTGATGCTCATGATGATGATGATAGGCGGCAGTTGCTAAGCCAGCTTCTGTGGAGTTTTTTAATTGTTGACGTCTGGAAAGGTTAAAATAATAAGTTATTCTGTTTTAATGTCTTAATAATTGCAACTTTTTTAATGCTGTATTAAGGGCTGAGTCTAGGTTGGAGTTATGAATTAAAAAAACTTATCTACCCATTAAATCTTCTTACTTTTTTACCAGCCTTCTATAAATCACTTTTTTAACTCAGGTCAAGATAAGAGTTTACGAATGCAAAAATACTGCACCGTAGCTTGTAGAATTTACAAGTCAAATTGTTTCTCACCATGACAATATTCACACGAATATGAATAGGGCTTAAAAGAGGGGCGAGCAAAAGCAGGGTCATGCGCTGGAATAAAAAATAAAGAACTTTTTTCGAAAAAGCATTTTAGTCCTTGCGTTGAAGAATTTTTGACCATTTGCTGATTGCTTTCAAATTTTATGGGCTTATTTCTCATATGTGAAGCTCTCGCAATTACCGGCATTATTAATATTAATTTGATTTTTTTCAGAAAAAAATGTTTATTTCAAGTTTCATCATGGCAAGCGAAAAGAAAGAAGGAGCAGCGAAAACACCAAACATAATAAAATGTATAAAATACTTTTATAAATTGAGTATTTCAGGATACTACTGATTTAAACAAACTTAAATTTTTACTTTCATAGCAATTGCTGTAAATACATAATTTGAATATTACTTAAGAAAGATAGGGTCAGAACTAAATTTTAAACAAACCAATATATATGTATATATTATAGTATAATTCGCTGAAAATTTCAAGCGATTTCGAGCAAAGCTCTTGAAGCTATCAAGTATGAAACGCCAACGCCAAAAACTTAAATACATTTTTCTCGAAACTTATTTGAAAAAGCTTCCAAAGATTTCCCGAAAACTATTCAACCAAGTTTTGCATTTTTCTGTAATATACTCAGGACTCGTCATCAGTAGTCGGAATATTTTTGTTTCATCAATTGCAACTGTATATGTAGAAAACTGCATCTTATGTCTTAACATAATCTAGCTCTTAAGATAAATTTCACTAGCAGATGGCGCATCTTTCACTTTCGAATATACGCCATCTTCTATTATTAATGGTTAATTAGGCCTCTTGATGTAACTTAAGGCTAGGTTAAGCTCTCTTGCGAATAAACCATCGACGAAGTAAGACTAAAAAATCCAACTTGAGTTTTCTTTTATTAATTGCACCTTTTTTATTTCTACATCTCAAAACCGCCCCTGGCTTTATTTTGAGATCTAGAGTTCACGCCATATATCTCCAGGGAGAATTTCGTCAAGGTTTCCACACCTCAACAGCAACTAATTTTTCAATAAAATATATAGTAAAATTTATGCCGAAAATCAGAGCAGCTTGTACCAAAATTTTAAAAATCTATATTTTAGTAATTCCTTTGTTCAAGTACGATATTAACCAATATAAGGTACCTAATGCAAAGAATATTTTATATGAAGCAGTCGTGAGTTATCTTGACTAACTTACAACACATTTTTTTTTCTTGGGAAAATAGCTCATTTGTTGTTTGGAAATTTTTTTGCACTGACTAGCTCATTTGTCCAATAATTTTTAATACAAATTTGTTAAAAATATTTTCGAAATGTTACTTTTTAACATACAAATAATTATATATCAATAAATTAATTTCATAAACTCTCAAAAATATTCACAACCTATTCCTTTTTATTGTTTTGACCTCCATCCCTACTAAATAAATTTCAACTACTATGAGGGGGTCGTGGTAAAAAGGTGCTAACCCACACTTAGATCAAAATTAAGTTTTGTAGGCAAACAAAAATATCTCAGCAACCTCTTATATGTACAGAGTGGTGCAACCTCGCACATGTACAAAAAAGAACGACTACTTTGTTCCTTTTTCCAGTAACTTTTTTTATAACATAACAAGAAACTCCTGAAAATCCTTACCCATTCGTATGTTAGATGATCAGTGTTTCTATGTTTTATAAAATCTTTATCGGTAATCTTCCGGTTTGAAATCAGAGGATCTTTTCATGACATCGAAAAGAAAGAAAACGTGCACGTAATTAAGAACTATTTACAAAATCTTAATTTTTTGTTATACAATATTTTATTAAAGTCTTCTTTAGTCAATACGTGGATGTAGCTTTTAAGAACCGCTGCACATCGCCGAGGTATTGAGCCCACTATTTTTTCACATACTCTCTTAGGAATGATAGTCTAGGCCTTTTGTAGTTCAACATAAAGTTGTGTGAAATTTGATATTTTTAGAGCCCAACCCCTTCCTGCGCCACTTGCCAGAAGTTCTCAATAGGATTGAGATCTGGACTACAGGATGGCCAATCTAAAACTGCTACCATATTGTATGTAAACCACTTGTTCGTGTGACCAGCAGTGTGCTTCGGATCATTATCCTGTTGAAGCATCCAACACATGGGTAAGTTTTCATCTGCATATGGTATCAAATTGTTCTGTGTATTGGAATTTGTCCATACGACCCTCAAGTTTTACTAGTGGGCCAAAGTCGCACCATGACATACCGCGCCATACCATTATGTTACTCCATCGCACTTTAGTGTTGGGAGTGTCGGTACGTTGGGTTAAACACAGTTCGAACTGGGCGCCTAACGTATGGTCTGCCATCTGACCATACACTATTAAGTTTCGTTTTGTCAATAAATAATACTTTTTTTCCAATCCTGAACGGTCCAATGGCCGTATTTTCTAGCAAAATTAATTCTGCTTTTACGATTCAGCTTGGACACTAAAGGGGTCTACTTGCAAACACGTCCAAACGAATAAAAAATCCGTCCCACATATACAAATGCTAACCCGCACACAAATTACTTACATTTCCTACCACCGACAGACGAAGGAGTTTAAAGTTATGACTATGCAGATACCATTGTATGCAGAACTTCTAAAAATTAAAATTAAAAAATTATTTTATAAAACCCTCTTTATGGGAAAAATATTAACAATTTAAAATTTTCAAATTTTCGATTTATAGAAGCCGTCAAACTTTCAAATGATTTTATCTCCAAACTTGTTTTATGTGGTTCAGCATCTTATTGCCCCGAACCCTTCATTTCTAAAACTTCTTGTTGATTTTTAACTAACCACGCTTATTTAACAAATTAGAAATGATTTGCATGTTAAGATATTTTTAGCCAAAATCAGTGAATCAGCGTTTTCTTTTCTCGGCAAAAAATGCTACCCTCTGAGTGCAGAATTTTTTAAATTTTAACCTTATTAAGATCAGAAAAATGCATAATTTTTTATAATGATGTTGTTTACTACACGGTTGTTTACTTTTGGTTAAATAAATTAAATTGCAAAGCAACAAATTCGAACAATTTCGAATATCTTACGAAGAAACGGAAATAAAAGAATTGCATAATATATTCCTTCTTTCATTATATTGTGCTCTGTAATGGAAAATCATTAGATCTTTATTATTGGATGAGGACGAAGACGTTTTAAGCAACTCTTTTATAATAACATTAGTTGCAGACCCAACTGTTGCGTATATATTTGCCACATCACAATTTTTATACTATTTATTTTGTCATCCGTGAAAAAGCTTAAACTTTAATGAAATGTCTATGATAATGTTTAATGCTTTTCTAATATGTCACATTTTTGTTCATTCAGTTGGTAGCATTTGAGGGCAGAACTTGAAAAAGTCGATCTTGAGAGTGCAAAAATTCTGCATGTTTTCTACTTCTGAGGTCAACATTTTCGAGAAAAGAACATGATTCCATTTTAGAGGTCAGAATTTTTTCGAGGAAAAGAACGGAAAAAATGCTCAATTCTCAAAGCGGGCAGAAAAAAATGCAGAAAAATTATAGTCAGAATACTTACTGAAACCGTCTTTTAAAATCCTCATCTTGCAATGCCATTAAACGACGCATGCGCTCATCACTTTGCGGCATATTGTGTCCAATATCATCATTGTCATCCTCATCGTCGTCTTCATCACCGTCATCATCATCACAAAAACTCTCATCATCATCTTCATCGCCTAATCTTTCATCGTGCATGCGCAAGCGATTGTGCTGATGCACTCGCGACATATCACGACCTACGCGGACGTCGTTTTCAACATCGTCCACACTATAGTGTTGTACATCCGAGTTACGATTGCTGAGTATTTCCTCATATACAGGACCATCTCCAGCTAGCGAACCTTGATTGTAATAGGAATCACTGCCGCCGCTGCGACCGCCGCCAGCAGCATCGTATTCATTCGTTAAATCACAGTTGGAATGCTTATTTCTATAGAAACGCTGAGGTGTCGGCACACCGCCACCATTAGCAGCACTAAATTCTGGCAGATACTGATGCGATGGTTGTCCGGCAGCACCAGCTGTTAAACCAGGACCGCTACCAACGCGGCGAGCGCCACCATGATTTCCACCCATTAAATGTAGCAGATGTGGGTGCGCAGTCGACTCCAATTGCTCCTCATCTGAGGATAGCTGCTGCTGCTGTGCATGCAAATATTGATGATGCTGATTAGTACCGCCAGTGGCAGCTGATGTCTGTCGACGATGATGTTGTTGTTGCTGCTGCTGCTGCTGCTGATAGAAAGCGGATGGTTCAATAGCTTCCGCATAGTGTGGGTATTGTTGTTGGTTTTTAAGCGTAGTTTTCTTGTACGACGGATAAAACAATATTTGCTGCGATGCTGCAGTAGCGCGACTGTGTAGTGAGCCATTAGGTGAGTCGGCGGATGATGCGCCGCCACTAATTCCACTGCGTTTCTTTTTGCCATGTTGTTGGTGTTTTTGCGTCCAGTAGAATATTTCTTGCTGTGCTGGACCACTGCCTTCTCTGGTTGTGCCAAGATAATCACGTGGATAAGCAGCAGATGGTACACCCTTCATGCCCTGCTTCCAGCTGTAGTAGTCTGGATGATGGTAGAAAGCTTCCTGTTGATTACCGGCACCACCAGCCACGGCCTGTTGTTGCTTGTGACCATGTCCAAAAATTAAGTGGGTCGAGCCGGCAGATGATGTGGGTGAAGTATGACCAGCGGAACCACCGCCTCCACCAGCAGTCGAACGCATTGTGCCTGTTGTATTACGCTCCAAAACAATGTGGCCCTGTTGCATTGAGTCAATAATGGAATTAACCTTACCATGCTGCAGCACCAAGCTACCAGGCATGATACCACTTTTTGCTGTACGTGTGCTTCCATGTGACATTCCTCCCGTGGGCTCATTCAACTCACAATCGCTTGTTGCAACAATACAGTCTTCATTGGCTGTAATAATGCCTCCAGTTTCATCATCATCGCGTTCAATTGTTCCAGTTACCGCTGTGCTTCCTCCTACCAATGAGAGTGACTTCTTTTTGAGTTGTGTGCCAACGCCAGCATTGCTCCCGAGTGTATTTATGCTATTAGTACCACCAGCTGCATAGCTAGTGGCACCACCACCGCTACCAACAATGCCAGATGAAATGGAAGTTTTAGAGCAACGCAAGCATTTTGGCAACCACGAATTTTGACGTATACACTTACGGTATTCCCGACGAATCTAGAATATTAGTTTTGGTTAGATAAATTAAATTAATTTTAAAGAAATATGAAATTCAGAGCTAGTGTTTTGAGTTATACCTTTTCGTTTTGAATGCAATGGAATACGAATATATAAATTCCCATCAGTGTATTAAGGCCTACAAATATATAGCCAAATACTATAGCTACTTCATCCTCCGTTTTGGCTTTGCGCAAATAGAAATAAGCCGAAATCCAAACGGCAGTCATAATCAAAAGAAATATGAAGGAGCAACGAATATCGAATCTGTAAAACGAAAAACATTATAGTACATACTTGATTGTGTGATACTAGGCGTGTGATATAGAATGCAAATATTTACCTGATGTTAGCCAAACGTGTGTGTTCTTTATTTTTTAATGTCGTGCAACTCTTGCGACACATTATAATCCAGGCAAGGAAAGTATAGCCAATGGCGCCCTATTGTAGAAATTTTGTTATCGTTGTATTATTTTGGTTATTGTTATTATTTTATATAATTTGTACTTACGAGCAAAAAAATCAATACTGGTGTTACAAAAGTGACATAGAATAGCGATGTTGGTTCCATCAAAACGCAAAAGTCATTTTGTGTATAGGTGCTAGGATCGATGGCTAGTGATATAGCCACAATGGTTAACGACAGGCCATAGGAAAGCAGATAATAGCAATTCACTTTCGATGTTTGATCAACATCTAGGAGCATGTCATCGGTAGTAAGTGTTGAATATGATTGAAACGCTTAATGAGAAAAGTTGATTCGTTGTATTAACTGAATTTGGAAAATATGTTGCGATTTTAAATTAAAGGACCTCGATTCTTTAGAATTAATAACTTTTAAATATTTTTCAATTGTGTCAGAAAATTTAAAAATTAAATCATTGTAAAACTATTTTAAATTTTAGTCAGAAATTACTTAAAAAAATATTATATAAGATGTATGAGAATCACAATTTTCTCAGTTAATGCACTAAAAATGTGCATTAACATTGTCATGCACATCATTGTCTATATAAAAAAAATTTAGACAAGACCTGCTTATCTTAAGGGAGCTATTAGGGTTCCATATTTGAATGCAGACTTTAGCACGTTAATAGGACGCACGTTTTATTTATAGACATTCATATAAATTTATACGTAATTAACGAATTAATTTTTACAAGAAACGAATCTTAAAAGATTTGTTTAGTCCAGGATTGCATAAGGTAAAATTTCACTTACATACAATGCTAGTGATAAATTCTATTAAACTTCTACACACTAATAAATAGATGTTAATCTGCTCATGATCAGATCTTGACTTCAGCCACAAAATAAAAATAAAGTTGAATACGTAGTTGCATTCATAAGAACTACGTTAAAACTACAAAATATTAGATGCTTCTTTAAACTTGGCGAATGTCTTAATGCAACAAAGACCCATAACACATATACAAATCAATAGAAACTAGAAAATAGTGTGAAAAGTAACAATTTCTTAGTTGACTCGAACCATTGCTAGACTTAAATTTCATTAAATTAGGAACGAGTTGCTCAAACGCCTATAATAAACTGATGACTACTTAAAGGCAAGTGCGATAAAAAAACTTGAAGACATTATTTGAAAATCTTATTATCTGTGGAAATTGATTCCTTGAAGTTGAACTGAATTATAACAATCTTGGCTTGAAAAAAACACAAGCGTGTGATGTTTACGTAAAAAAAACGAACTGGTCATTTCAGATCTTGAATGGACATTTTCCGAGCTTCTATTGATCAATTCTGTTGTTCGTGTTATTAAATCTTTGAACTTATTATCGAGAACTGACCTACTCTACGAGTTTTATGCCGACTCCGAACGGTTCATGTTCTAAAGAAACTTTCCATATGAGTTTCTACTTTCTGAAGTTTGCCGTTGTCTGCAGTGAGGTGGAGGCAGAATAGAAATATTAATTTGTGTTGATGCCTACTCAATGCCTGTATACTGATGTTGATGCCTAAACCAGGTTTTTTACCAGGGTGCTATGAATTTATCATATCCAAAAACTCAGAGGGAATGGGGATAAAATTTTCCCTTTCTTTTAAACGCATCACCTAATTTTTTCCACTCGCATGTTTGAATGATGATCATTAATTAATTAATTCATAACATATTAGAAAAAACAGTAATAAATTAAATTTTTTTTTAACTAATACCGTGCACTAGTAGGAAGGCCTTAGCTAGTTCTTAGATATAAAATACTTTAATGTAAAAAAGACTATAACAATAGCTTTAGCTTTAGGTACAAAGGACTTAAGTCAAAAAATATAGTTTTTAGTAAATTGAAATTTAAGATTATTTTATTACTAGAAAATCCAGGTGAAGTATTTTTCTTAAATTTATTAATTAAAATGGGATGCAGTTGTTAACTACACCAAAGTTGTTAACAGCAATCGAAAGAGGAAAAATAACTGATTAGAACCCAATCAAAAGCCCAAATTCCAATTTTTTGACTTAAGTCCCTAGTACCTAATGCCAAAGATATGATGTAAGGTAATAAACTCAGACTTCTAAAAATAATCGTATTCGTTTGAGGGACTTGGAGAAAGTTTTAATGTCAAGTTCATTTGGTTTTTAAGAGTATAACTGTCTACATATATTGGCAGCTACTTGGCATTGGACTAATAAATGGTGAATAGATACTGGGTTGTTTTGGCACAGTGGTTATATCACTTGAGTTGCAAAAATGTGTTTATGTGTTGGACTGTGACTGGTTACTTGGATAGGGTTTTGTCAGAGTTTAGTGATCTGCAGGAGTGGGAGTAATACATCTAGTCCTGCGAAATCGTTTCTAAAATAATTTCATGGAAAGCTATGTTTCCTTAACGAGTGGAAGTTTAGTGGCGAACTTGGCTTTTGCATCTGCTGCTTCTTTTATATGAATTCCAATGTGACTTGGTATCCATGGCAGTTTCAATTTGTTACTGCGTACAAGGAGGTCGCGAATTTGATTGACCATAAAATAGTTATTATTAATATGTCTTACTGCTTCTATTACAGAAAGGGAGTCGGTGCATATAAATGCGTTTTGGTTTATGTTTTTGGTGAGTACAAGCTAGCGTAAAGAATAGCTGCTACTTCCGCTAAAAACACTGATGAGTAATTTCCTAACCTCATCTTTTTAATTTCTACAGCTGATTAATTTTGAATGAGCCCTCGTCGCATAGTATAAAGCGCCAATATAACTAGTGGTAAAAAAAAATTAGTTCCCGGAGAATCTTACTATTTTGCAAAAACAATTTAGGATAAAAGAACTGTTCACACAAAATATCGGATAAGTGAACCACCTTCCACATAACCGAAATCGGTAAACTATTATATTTTTCCAAGCAAATTATCCCAGACTCATCAAATTTATAGGCGGCCTTAACCTAGTGGGTAGAGTGCTTGGCCCCTAAGTTAAAGAACCGCGGTAGCCCGGGTTCAATTCCAGCTCATACAGAAAATGCAGACAATGGCAAACCTCAGAGAGTAAAAATTGCTATGTTAAGCTTCTTGAGAACATAAGCCGTTCGAAATCGGCATAAAACACGTAGGTCCAGTTCTCGATCATTTGTGATCAAACATTTAATAACACGCACAACACAATTGATCAATAGAAGCTAGGTCAAAGTCCTTCCAAGGGCTGAAATGGCCAGTTTATTTTGTTTCATCAAATTTTTAACACATATTTTTTTTTGTAGCAAGAAATAGTTGGTGTGAAGTTAACTGACATCCAAAATGATAATAAAGAGATAATTTTTTGGCAAAATATGAAAGATTACAAAGTTTAGGTGGGCGTATTAGTGGGTTGATTTGGCTAATTTTTCGAAATTTATATTTGGCAAAAAAAATTGATTATTAAATTTTCTTTATCTAGGATAAGTTTGCTGATAATACCTGATTGCTGACTTCAGTTACGTTCGGATCACGTTGGTGTTTTGCTTAATTTTCACACACCAAATCAAATTTTATTAATTTTAAATCATTTTGTAGCTTCATAGGTATATGGCTACCAATTTTGGTTAAATGGAAGGTGGGCGTGTTAGTCGGCTAATTTGGTTTATCTTTACATAATAAAACATATTTGTTTGAAAAAAAAAACATATTTGTACTTTATATTATAGCTTTGGTCTAATTTTTCATATATGGGTATTTCCATAGAAACAGGTGTGACAGATTTAGACGAATTTTTGCATTTACTAAAAACCCTTAAGACCCTTCGGCAATAGTTTTACCTAATTTTAAAGCTTCGAGTGTTGACATGTTGTTAGTATTTAAAAAACCTTCAAAATGTCCTTTAATACCCTTAATAACTTGAGAAGGAGGTAATGGGTGTGACATTAGAAATGGTATTTTTAAAATTTAATTTAATTCACTAGTTAATTTTGTAAATTAACCCAACGATCCTTAGCAGTATTTTGAATAAGAATTGTGATTTAAGTACAATGTAGCGGTATTGGTTGTATTTTTACATCGATTATTAAAGGTAACGGGCGTGACAGCAAAAAGTAAGGGGTGTGACAATATGAATAACATTGTAGCGTATATGTGAAATAGATTTTTTATTATAAGACGTTATAACGTCTTAAAATATACCTAAAAATATATTTTCTTCAAAAAACCAATTTCATACGAATCATTTCAAGCAATTTCTGTAAAAGAATCAGCTTCTTCGACTTGAGATCATTTAAGTGATCCAATCTTGAAGTTGGGAAGCCACTTAGCCCAAAATAAAGAGAATCATTACCAGCCCACATGAAATAATGCATTTTCTGAATGTTTTTTATTGGTGAAAGTTTTTCTCATCTTTGCTGCAAAAAAGCTATATTACTTGCAATATTTTTTCAGCATAGAAAAATAACTCAAGAAAACGAACAGGTGTGACATTGTTTTCAATATTAAAAAAATAACAACTACGTCACGCCTGCTCCATTTAAATTCCACTTAATAATTATATGCACTTACCTTCTTACTGTCTGCAGGTTAAATTGTTATTAAATTATTATGTTAATAGATAATTAAAGTTTTTCTATCTTATTTATAACGGTCGTGACAATTGGAGGGTAACTTCGGAAAAGTCTGTCGGAAATTGTAAAGACATCTTGCATCATTACAATTCTTTTGTACGACAGATCAAAGCATATGATTGCTCTAAAACTATGCGCAGAGATAAAAGTGAGTATAAGCCAAGGAACCGGGTGAATACATATAAATACTTTTTGGAAATAAGCAGTCCACGAGTTTCAGTGTGTCAGAAATACTTCAAACTGACTTTGTGCGTAAGCGATCAGTTTATTAAAACTGTAGCAAAAAAAAAATTGAAAGACATGGCGCTTTTACCCATGGCGATCTACGTGGAAAACACCAAAACCCGAGAAACTGCCACTTCATTGACTTTATAAAATCTTTCCCTTCATACGAATCGCATTATACGCGGCGTGACACATCCAGGAGATATTTGTCTAGCTATTAATCTGTTGCTGAGCTTTACAGGCCTTATTGCGAATATCATGATCTAATATATAAAATTCTTCTGTCACGGGGTACGTAATCGAACTCCTTCGAAACGGCTCGACCGATTTTCATGAAATTTTGTATGTATATTTTGTAGGTATGAGAATAGGTCGTAAAGTATATTTCAACCTCCTACTAACAGTGGGCGTGGCACCTCCCATACAACCCAAATTTGCGATATCGAATATCTTTGGAGTTATAAGCCGCTTAGCCTCGGAATTCGGTATTCGACAATTTACACGTGCCGCTTCGCAGATAAAATTTTGTGAGAGTTGGACAAGGGGGCGTGGCACCTCCCATACAACCCAAATTTGCGATATCGAATAGCTTTGGAGTTATAGGCCGCACATCATTGGAATTCGAAATTCGACCACAATTTACACGTGGCGTTTTACTGATAAAATTTTATGGGAGTTGGACAAAGGGGCGTGGCACCTCTTATACAACCCAAATTTGCGATATCGAATAGCTTTTGAGTCAATCAAACAAAGCAAACAAAGCCTCGGAATTCAGCATTCGAACTCAATTTACACATGCAGTTTTACTGATAACTTTGTATGGCGTTGGACAAGGGGGCGTGTCACCTCCCATGCAACCAAAATTTGAGAAATTCTACAGCTTTTGAGTTATAGGTCGCACAGCCATGGAATTGAGTATTCGACCACAATTTACATATACAGTTTCACTGATAACATTTTATTCGCGTTTGGCAACGGGGCCGCGGCAGCAACGCGCCGGGTTTAAGCTATCTATATATATAAAATGGAATGTGTGTTTGTTTATTTGTTTGTTTGTACCTTATAGGAGACCAAACCTCTGGACCGATCTTCCTGAAAATTTCACAGCATTTAACTGGGACTCTGGCATGATTAATAGGGTACTTTTTCGACCGCGCCCACTTTTACGCCCACTTTTTTAATTCAGATACTTACTTATACCACTAACAATGTTTGCTATACAAAATACTTTTTTTGTAATATGTATTTACCTAAAGTTTTATATACTTTTTATCTACAGGTAAGGTAGCCATAGATTTTTTATTACCAAAAATAAAAAATCCCCCTTTTTCGCCCCATTTTACTTTAATTATAATAAATCTGCTTTCAATCTATATATATAAAAATGAATGTCTGTCTGTTTGTTTGTTTGTTTGTGCTTTATAGGAGGCCAAACCCTTTGACAGATCTTCCTGAAACTTTCACAGCATTTTACTATGAATCTGGAAAGAATAAAAGGCTATATGAAGTTTTTATTTGACAAAGGGGCGTGGCACTGCCCATATAACCTAAAAATTTAAATCGCCATATTTTGGGCATTTTTTGACCTACGTTGATGCTATTTGGTACATATGGTATTGGCATAGTTAGGAATACGTACCAGGAGAAAAGTGAGTGGGACCACGCCCCTTTTTAGGAAAATTAAAAATCGCAATATAGTCTTAACTACTGTACCGATCATCATTAAATTTTCACAATAGGATATTCTTACGAAATAATAAATTCTTGACTATATAAAGTTGTGAGTGGACGAAGGGGCGTGGCCTCGCCCATATAACCCAAATTTTAAAATCGTCATATCTTGGGCATTTTTTGACCAACGGCGGCAGTATTTGCTATATATGGTATTAGCATGAATAGAAATACGTACCAAAAGAAAAGTGGGCGGAGCACGCCCCTTTGTTTGCGATATATTGGAGGCTGGACCTGATAACCGATCTTAAATTTTCACAGCGTTCAGCTTTGACTCAGGAATACTTATTACATGATAATATTTTTCGACCATGCACACTTCTGCACCTACTTTTTTGCTACGTTTATTAACGGCTATACCACAAATCATGTCATTAAAATCATTAAAATACATATTAATTAAAATAGTGGGGTAGCTCAATTCTCTTTCTTCTACCACTGTCTTCAAAACAGCTGATTTTATAATACGTGTTAATTAAAATAGAGAGTGGGGTAACCCCATTCTCATTCTCCCACAACAGACTGCGAAACAGCTGATTGTGTAATTGCTGCTTTTTGATTGGTCTAAAAATAAAAAGGGGGAGCATGAAGCAAATTACATGCGATTCAGCGCTGAATTCTAATTGGTTTACAACAAAAAAAGAGGCGAAGCATTGCAATAATTAAATTAAATAAATAAATTTTTGTAAATACATAAATACTTTTAATTTTATTTTAAACGAGGGGGTAGCGAAGCACACCGGGTTCAGCTAGTCATTCTATATTAATTTCAAAATTCATTCAGATTTTCCAGACTTAAAATTTGAAAAAACCCAAACTGGACACTTGCCACAAATGCGAAATGTTTCATGCCAAAATAGCAGTTGCACAAGCAGAATCGCTTGATGCCTTAAAATCCAAACAAGCAGACCACTATTGCCAAGCAGAGCAATCTTATGAATCGAAACGAAATGATAAGCAAAAGGCAATTGTTGATAAACATTTGAAAGTATTTTGTTTTGATTTGCAACAATGTCTTCCCACTCCATTTTTACGCTCGTCAGTATCGTTTTATAAAAGACCATTGTGGACCTTCAATATAACTGTGCATGACTGCGCAACAAATCAACCATTCTGCTAAATGTCGCACGAAGCTTTGGCTAAACGTGGTGGCAACAAGATAGCGTCATGTTTATTCCAACACTTACAAAGCCTACAACCCTCTGTCAACCATGTAATCTTTTATAGGGATTGCTGTCCTGGCCAGAATAAAAATTCTTTGCCATATTCTGGCCACAATGTTTGCCATATTCATGCAATTCACCGACACGTTAGGATCAATAAGTATAATTGATCATAAGTTTATGGTTCCTGGCCACACTCATATGGAATGTGATAGTGATCATGCTTTGATCGAAAGAAAGAAAAAAAAAAACACATCAACAAAAATTCACCAACCTCGGGACTGGTATCAATTTATTAGGACTGTTGGAGTGAAAAGTAAGTTTAGTGTGAGTGAAATGAATAGAAACGAATATATTGATTTTGCGAGTGCTGCTAAGGAGTTATTTTTATGGAGAAAGGTGGATGAGGATGGACAGAAATACTGTTGGCCTGATAAAAAGTAGTTGAGATTCACAAAAGAATTCGGAACTATTTTCTTTAAAAGCTCCTTAGATGAAAATGAGCCTTTTAGAAAAATTCATTTAAAAATAAAGAAAAAACAAGATTTTTATTTGAACTTAAATACTGCAGACATGTTAGATTTCCATCCGAATTTAACTGAAGCTGATGAGATTTTTGAATGAATATAAAAATTTAAATTCAACAATATTTTTAGATTTTAATTATAATTTTTCGTTAAGAGAAAAATATTGTCTTGTAATCAGTAACCTTATATACTACATTATCTTTATGCAAATTTGAAGAAAAGTTTTATGTTTACTATGTAAAATATTTATTTTAATAGAAGCACTTAAGTTACTTAAGGTGTAGGAAAACTCAAATTTCAGTATCGAAAAAGCGCTTACGTAAAAATGTGTAAAATTTTCCTTATTTACCATTATTTTTTAAATTTTGTTCCTTTATTCCCTAATAAACTTATTATCAATATGTTAAATTACAAATTTTTCACAAGAATCAAGTAGAATAAAAATTACACAAAATTGGTGATATCTCTAATTTTCGATTTTCGACTTAAGCTACTCTTCCATATTGACCACAGAAATATTGACCCCGAGGCATTGCAAAAAAAAAAATCAAGAATTAACAAAAAAAAATATTTGCGAATGCTTTGCCGGCGACAGCTCTCCCATAAGTGAAGCATATCGAACGTGCGTCTATTGTTATGCACTAGCTTAAATTTAGAAAAATAATTATAACGGTACGTAAAGAGCAACCAATTTTTAATGGTCTACACCTAAGTTGTTAACTGAAATGCCCTTATTCTTGTTGTCACCTCGACTATGTGACAGTTCTCACACTCGTGTCACGTCATAAACTCACGTCACATGACAACAAGAATACCAGATTTCTAGTGACGTGACACGAGTGTGAGAACTCTCACATAGGCGAGGTGACAACAAGAATAAGGGCATGTATATGTTTGTTCTCTTTAATGCATTCAATAAAATTATTTTTTCTTGTCATGGGTGTGCGTCTATAGTTCTTCTCCGCAGTGCATAATAGAATTTACAATATAGTATAAAGCAATTAAGTTTACGAACGCTGTATTAGTATTTAGCCAATACGCCTCAATTATAAATAGTTTTACAATAAATAACTAAATAAACAAAAATAGCCTCGTAAAACCGAATTTTAAATTTTCGTTTAGCAAAAAATAAAATAATAATAAAGTTGATGATTTTTTGAGGGTTTTTGGCCAGTGCTTTTTGAACTGCAATCAAACAAATGATTCAGTTTTTTCCTAACGTTTCATCGCTTATTTGACGACTTCCTCAGGGGACTGACAACATCAATAATAACCCTTATTCTTGTTGTCAACATCGTCACAAAGCGACGTTGACTAGTGAAAAAGTGAAATTGACGTTTTTGTTTGGCGATAACTATTCCAAAGATGTTTTTATTTATAAATTATCGTCGAAGAAACGTCAGAGTTAGCTGATACAAATTTAACAATAATTTAATGTCTACGTCGACTCAAAGTGACGATATACAATCGTCGACGATGACCACTAGAATAAGGGTGAATAATTATGCTGATGTTTTAAAACCGTGGACTCGTTAAGTTTGAATGTTTTCATTGTTTCATTTAACACATTGTTTAAATTTTGTGTTTTAAAACAATCAAAATACCTGGCCAAAAAAACCTCCAAAAAATCATCAACATTATTTAAAAATATTGGCCCACAGAATATATAAAAGAAATATCTTTGTATTAATATTGCAATTTTAAGTTGATTTTATAAATCTAAGACTTTCGTGTGCTTATTTTAATTTTTTTCGCTTTACGTTATTTTAACTTCAACATTTTTTCAACAAAAAAAAAAAAAAAACCACACTCTTAATTGTAAATTTATTTACTGAACTTACCTTCAAAACAAAACCAAGCAATGGCCGACAGTATTGAACAATGCAAAAATATGGTTGTAAAACCACAAAAAATGCTTGTTTCCGTTTGTTCAATACCAAATAGAAATAAAATTTCAATTATAAAAAGGCAAACATAAATGCTGCGGTAGATGGACGTTCGCGTAGACTGTAATATAAAAAAGTGGGGAAAAATAGAAGAATTTTGGATAGATGAAAAAATAAGAAATAAGTAACGTTAAGTATGTAAGTAATTTTGATAATTTTAAGCCAAAAATAAACCAACATTTCACTCTAACCAAACATTAGAAGAAATGTTGCCAAAGTTGACTGATAATACAAGGAAATTGGAAAACTTTGATTGCAGTTAATGTCAAGTTAAAATTCTCTTCCAATTTACTTCCAATTGAAATATTAAAGTTTGTATTAATTTGTAAAATTAACTTAACATTAAAAACTGCATGCGCACAAAAGTGACAAGTAATTTAAATTAGTGGTTGGTGGTGAGTGATCAAAATTTTGTTTTAAATGTATTTTCATATTTAAGTATATAGTTTATAGTATAAAACACAAAGTTATGAAATGAAATATAAAGAGAAGTAGTACAAATAAATAAAAACAAAACAATTACACAATGACATTTATTTATGGTTCTTATTGAAAACACATTAATTTATATGAAATATTCTAAGTACAAAGAACATAATAATGATTACATGACAAAAAACGAAAATAAAATAAAAAATGCTACTTAAGTACAACGAAGCAACAAACGAATAGCTTTAATTAAAAGCTAAAATTTGTTATGTTGCAATCAAATAAATACAAAGGAATATAAATTTAATAACTTAAAAATATATCACATTTACTACTATAATCAGTACAAATTGTTTAACTAAAAGTTCTTTTGATAATATTAGCTAATAATTGAATTGCAGCAGACAAACAAATTAAACAGTGTGCAATGATGAAATGTGGCTTATTTGCATTGATGACATTAATGATACTAGAGTAAAGTTTTAAGTGCCATTAAAATGTTAAAATATAGTTTTGCATTAACTTCGTTACAAACTATGAATACATAAAGTAGGCAATGATTGATAAATTACATTCCGGTTTTCGGAAGCAAAATTCAACAAAGACATTACATAGTTTTAGAGCTGTTAACAAATCAAATGCAAAAAGAAATCTTTATGCAAAACTTTTGTAAAAAAAATAATCGCCCTTATTCTTGAATCCGCGCTCGCTCTCAAAACGACGTCGAAACAAAATTGCTGTATTCTGGAAACTTTCAATTTCGACGTTGAGATCTGCAGTGATTGTTCATGTCAATTATTGAGCAAACGTCGTCAAATAAATATTAAAATTTTTGATCGTCGCAATGATTTTCGACGACAATTCATTGGTGAAAGCGAGCTCTCGACGACGATATTTACTCGACGCGGATTCAAGAATAGGGGTGAATATTTATTTAGTTTAGAAAGTTCTTCAGTTCATATACTTTTCTAATGAAAATTTGTTTAACATTATTAAACCAATTAATTATATTTCAGTCAGTGAGAAGTTTAAATTATTATACGACTAACTTGATTCTAATGAAATGTTTGCTAAACATTGAAAATTCTGTACAAAATATTTTAAAAGTTTTAATATAATTAAAAGAAATCATTTAAAACTATAAAAACTTAAAACATAAAAGTTTAATTTTTTATTATCACCACCACCACCACTTATATTGTAAGTCATCCATATTTCCTTGCATTATAATATTGTTCGCTTCACTATTATTATTACTACGATTGTTATTGACATTTAAATTATTGCTTGTTGCATTGCTGCCTGCATGTTGCAGTGCTGCGGCAATTGTTGCTGCTGCCGCCGCTGCTGCAGCATTGTTCATGGGTGTTTCCATATGCTGCTGTTGTGGCTGCTGCTGTTGCGAATGCAACAAATACGGCGGTGGCTGATTTAAATTGTGTCCATGATTGTGATGAGCGTGATTGTGTTGTAGATTTAAATTCAAATTTAAATTATTCATTTGTAAATTACGTTGATTGTTATTTGCCACAACAACAGCTGCTGCCGCTGCAGCTACAACTTGTTGCTGATGTTGCTGTTGCAAGTGAAAGTTATTACTGTTAGCAACAGCGTTTAAATTGTTGCGATTTGAGTTACGTATTGAATTGTGTTGTATGAAATTTGTTTGTGCAGCAGCAGCAACATGTGGCATATTGTGACCGGCATGCAAATGCTGCAGGTTAAGCTGTTGTTGTAAGTTTTGTATTGTATTATTAGTAGTTGTTGCTGTAGCTGTAGCCGCAACAGCAGCTGTAGTTGTATTATTAACATTAGCAGCAGTAGCAGCAGCAACGGCTATATTTGCCGCAGCAATTGCAATCGTTTCGTGAGTATTATTTTGATTTTGTCTTCGTCGACTGCTATTGCGTCGTCGTCTACTACTACCTCTTACCTTAATGAATACACCATTAAAAATTTTCAACGTTAGCAATGCGATTATAATAAAAATTATACAAATCGAGATGCTTATATAGATAAGTATTCGCATGTTGCCATCGAACATTGAGAATAGCGAATGATTGTGCTCATCCATGACATCCATTAATAGTGCAAAATTAGTCAAATGATTGCACATGCATATGCTGTGTGTCCGATTGGTCGATTCGAGATTGCAACCATTTGCAGACCAAGCGCTGTAATTATAAATGTTGCTCTTTTGAATTAGATGTCTTGAAGAATGTTATAGTTATAAAAAGGCAGTTAGTTATTACTTTGCTGGAAATATAAAATGTCTTATCATAATAGATTCTTAGATACAGCCCTATTCTGGCATTTGAATTGCAATCAGTTACACTGTCTGACCTATTCTAGGTTTATAAAAGTTACAAGCATAAGGTAACTTTTAAATACTCATTTAAATGCAGACTTTGATCTTTTTGAGTCGAGAAATCTTTTCTGCTAAATATATTGACATAAAACTTGCGATATATGGCGCTCCTAAACAAAAATTAAAAAATTTATTTGGGCTTTTGAACTTAAAAGTTGCGCTTAATTGTAAAATAATTCTACTATCAATTGCTTTCTCGTTTTAAAAAAACTCATAACGTCAAAGTTTGAACAAAATCGGGCAATATTTAAAATTCATACTGGATTTGCACGTATGTGATCGCACGTAGTGCGATGCTCCGACCAGACCTGTGAAGTACTAAGTATATACTTTATTCAGTATCGTGTAAGTGCAAGTACCTAGGTACTTAAAAAATAAGTACCAATTACAAGTACTTCCATACTTATAATTGAAATTTACATGTACAGTACTTTCAAGTATTTCTCAAGTACTTTGTTAAGTACTTGGTGATTTTGGCAACACTAAAATTAAAATTATTTTAAGTACACGGTTCAAAATCTTGGACTAAATTTTAGTCAGACTAAAATATTACAGCATATTTTATAACCTTGCAGTTTAAAATTTAAACTTTGCAAATACTAACTCATAATTAAAACTTTTCCGTACGAAAATTGTAGAAGAGCAATTTTTTAAATACATCAATGATAAAACTTCACGTTTTAAGGTGTTGCAAGGTTACCCTTTTATGAAGGACTTACATCTTCTGCTGGAGCGTTTGTTTTCATTGGCTGTTTTTGTTAAAAGTCCCAGAAGGCAATCTCTATCAGATTTTTCTTTTTGATGAACATTAATTTTGATGAAGGCCAACACCAATTAATTTTAAATGATATTTTAAGGGTTTTTTACTAAATTTTTACAATTAAAAATAATAAGAAGTTGCTGAAATCTTTAACAAACTCATGCATTTTTATCTTTTGAAAGAATGTTGTACAAAGTTCACAAAGTACTTGACCAATACTTGAAAGTACAGTACTTGAACTTGAAAATTTCAAGTGTAAGTATGGAAGTACTTATACTTAGTACTTATTTTTTAAGTACCTAGGTACTTGTACTAATTTTTACAGGTCTGGCTCCAGAAGTCAATTCTTCTAATTACAACACACAGAAAAATTAAAGTTGTTGTAAGTGAGAGAAATTCGAGCAATGGAGATGAATATTCATTAAAGTCTTCGTAATACAAATCAGATTTCAGTTCGAGTTGAAGAAAAATTCAAGTTAGGGAAATTCGACTTAAAGATATCAAAATATAAGGACAGTGTGTTGAGAAAGCAAAGCACAAATACTACTTCGAGTTATCGATAATTTCGAGTTAAGGAAGTTCGAGTTAGGTAATTTTCACTGTAAAAGTGATCAAAGGGGAGCGCAGGATTCCAGTGATTTGATAAAGTATCTTTATAAAATTTCAGGGCTGGTCTATCCCTCCAAGTCTCCAAAATAATTTTTTAGTACTTCAACAACAAAAAAGTATATGAAAATCAATTTAGTTCTTGTGTGCTTGTGTTTATATTCGAAATTTACCAATAAAAAACGCAGAATTGAGGTTTTCTTAGATTTGTCGAAGATAGAGTACCATTCCATATACTTTTCTGACGATTCTTTCATTAAAGCATTTTTTAATTGTCACATAATTAATCACGAAGAATCTGATGAACTTAGTTTTTTTTATATCTTTCTAGAAAATAAAGCTAAATGATTGGCTGAAAAGGACTTTGGCATTTTTGATTTGCACGCACGCTCCTTTTTTCAATAATATTTATTTTTTTAAACATCTATCCGTTAAGCAAAAAAGCGAAATTTTTGGACCAATGGACTAAGGTGACTTTGATAAGTATCGACTCAAATATAGATTTTATGTTAAAACTGCTGAACTATTAATATTAAATCATTTTTAAGTTTACGTCAAGATAAACAGTACATTTGTTAATACTAAAACTTCGATTTTACATTTGTAAAGTTATATATTATAAAGGGCTAACAAAAAAAAAACCTTTAAAGTTGGTTTACTCGAAATTGTGTAAAATTAGTTGCTGCCTTTTATTATTGTATGGGAGAGATGAGTACTGAAAATGGTCGAAATCGGTTAGACCCTAGGGGTACCTTCGTTTAATTTTTTACTTAATTTTGTATGTGAATTTTTCATTCTAAGCAATTTAAAAAAAATGCCTTATTAGCCTATGTTTTTAATAAGTTTTAATTTTTGGGCTACGGTAGACTTTACTCTACAAATGCCCTTACCTTAATGAAACCTCAAACATATGTTTTATTGATCTCAAAGTATACAAAAAAATTTTTTAATTTTTTTAGCCCCACATTGTCAGCTACAATTAAAAACAAAAACAAAAAAGCACGGCGTACAGGATTACTGTCCTTAGAAACGTCTGAAAACGGGGTTTTAATCAGCATCAAAGCGACCATGGAATGACCTAAAGTAAAAAAATTGGTTGCAAAAAATTTTGCGTTTTTTAAAAATTTACCATTTTTCCCACAAAAAACCTGTTGTAACTCAAAAATTTAATGCGTAGGTCATTTTGAGCATTAACATGTGTAGAACAGTGTGTTACAATTTCAGAGCGGTCGGATAAATACTTTTCTTAAAATCATGTACGCCAACTTGAAAAACGTTTTGAGAAAATCGCGTTTAAAGTTAAAATACCTCGAAGAAATGACTCTGACGCCTTTCACTACATACACTGCGTTCATAAAATATAACATAATTTATGTATTTTAAGAACACGTGATGTAGCATGTTGGATATTGAACCCTCTGACTCTTATACTGAGAAATTTTGTGCTTAAATATGTTCTCATTAAACTGACAGCTATACATATTCCTACTCATAAAATAGTTTTAATAATACAATTGTAATAGGCACAATCAAAACTGTTTTTATGTGGCCTTTTTTAATGATATATTTTTTTGATACAATTATGCAATGCTTCAAACAAATTGTTACGCAGTTTGAGTACACTCGTATACACTTTCATTGCAAAGTTGATACAAAAAGTTACAAAACACTTATAGACAATTCACAAGGTGTAGTGTTGTGTCATATTGTTCTATTTTTTACGACTCTTGTATCAACACCTGTTGTTGTTTCACATGCAAAATTGAGATAGGATAAATACAACCCTGCTGCGAGCTATGTTTATTGAGAGTGCTAGTTATCGGCTGTGTTTATTTTTTCTTTATAACAGTCAAACAAACAAAAAATTATGGAATTCTGTTTAGAGATTATGATAAATAGGACGAAAAAATAATATACGTGTACCGGCGTTTTAAGAGTTTACGCCTAAATAAAATTTGATAAAGGTTAAAAGTTGACACTACTTTTCAGCAATTTAATTTTACAAAAATTTTAAAAACTTTAGATATTTGCTTGCGAAATGTTATTATGTTAAGCGACTTATAAGAAAATTCCATGGGTAATTCACTGTAAAATCTTTTAACCCTCAAGCACGCTGTTTGGTGTTTATTGAATGTTTTCAAAAAAGTTGACATTGGAGGGTTGGTGGTTGAAATGGAGATACCCTATAAAGCAGAAGAATGGCGTATTTTTATCGATTCTTCTAAAAGAAGTCTTAAGGCAGTACTTCTTTATTGCGATAACTCCAACCCTCCAATTCCTTTAGCTAATGGAATAAATATGAAAGAGAGTTGTGAGTAGATGAAATATATTTTGGAAAAAATAGAATATAGAAAACATAATTGGAACATATGCTGCGATATAAAAGTGGTAGCATTTCTCACAGACATGCAAGGTGGATATGTGAAATATGTATCCTTTGTATATGCCTTTGGGCACACAACATTTTCCATGACTCGCTTGTTTCGTCAGAAAAATACTTCTTCCACAACTGCATGTTAAATTAGGATTGGTTAAAAATTTTCTAAATTATGTAACATGGTGATTTATCATACTAACTGCTGACATATGAGTGAATGAACAACTGTGATCTGTTTCTTTTGGCAGCATATAGTTTTTAGTACATGTTGGAAGTATGCAGACATAATTTCCCTAGAGTTCTTAAAAAGTGTGAAAATTTTTGTCAAATAGTTATTTTGTGTTTTATTTTTATGCCTTTGTATTTTAACGCAGCTAATTGTTGTCTTTGGCGGATTATTGTGAAATTTTGCTAGCCAATTTTTACCTAAATGTTTGATCTGCAATGTTTTCTTAAAAGGTTTTTGTTTTTTATAAGGTAAAAAAATACTCAAACAGAGGCGCTAAAGGGTTAAAATATTTTCAAAAATATTACGGACTGAATTTTTATTACTAAAGTAACTTAGCATAACAACATTTTACAAGAGCATATTTTAAAATTTTTAAATATTTAAATAACTCAATTGCTTGAAAATTATGTCATCTTTAAAACCATATTAAGATTTATTTAGACGTTAACTTTTAAAACGCCCAAAAAACGTGTAAATTTTGTTTGTATACTCTGCCAGAACCTTTTAACAGAATTCCATAATTTTGAAAAAAACCTGAAATTGTTGTTCTGTGTAATTTGCGTTGAAGTTTCTGCAATAAACGCTCTCAATATTAAACTAAACTACGATAATCAGGTAAATTAAGTTGGAGAAAAACGAATTATAAAAATATTTGTTAATTAATATCGTAGAAATATATCATACAACGATTAAGGGGTGCTCACATGTGTTGTATTTTGTAGAACTTTGATATACAACATAAGACATACGACAGGCCTTGTGTCGTATTTTATACGTATACAGACAATTTTAATTATTTACGCTTAAATGTTTATTTCAAAATTTAATTAAAACTCAATGTTTAAAGATACTTCCTGCTTAAATCTTTTTTGTCTACCTTATCGGTAGTTCATATTAAAATACGTTTTGAAAATAGCGTTTTGAATTTACGCAATCGCTGGAGTATTTCAGAGAATGTAGAAAAATGCCTTACTATAACTTATGCTTGTTACTGCACCAGAATAGGACTGTTAACAATAAAGAACATATTCAGCCCTATCGGGAATTATTCACGCGGATTCGGAAAAGGGAACTTTCACTTTTTGAACACTTAAAAACATTTTGAAAATTTTTAATGCAAATTTGTTCATCTAGGGTTGATACACATATTTGCATTAAAAATTTTCAAAATGTTCTTAAGCTTTATCGTAAAAGTGAAAACTCCCTTTTCCGAATCCGCGTGAAAAATTATTCCCGATATGGCTGAAAAACTATTTAGCAAAGTGGATCAGAACGAAGTTTGAAAATAAGTTTTGGTAAATAATATATAAGCAAAATATATTCTTTTTAAACTTACTGGTCAATATAATTCCAAAATACACAAGTTGGATTTGTAACATTTTCAGTTTTCAGGTGTCGCAATGTAAGTTTGATTGGTTGTGATAATTGTATGTGTCGTCCTTTGCCCAAACTTGCCGATATAACTTTGCTATTTAAAATTCGCATGCGCTGCTGTTGTGCTGAAGCATCGCTGTCATTGCCTAAAATTGCGGTATTTCGAACTGTTGCAAGAAAATTGTTAAATAAAAACAAAATGATATTTTCAATGATGTTTTCCAAAAACATACCATAGCTTCTGGAACTCTTAAGATCAAAATGATCATAAGATGGTTTTAAAATCGATTCCAAACGATCGAAGGCGGCGAATACTATACGCACCAGCCCACCTTCGCTATTTTCGCTAAGTGCAGCACGTGGCAATTCAATGCGATCATCGCTGATTTGCCACTGCTCGGCATCGGGAAATACTTCATTGGCTTGAATGTTTTTGGTTTCCAAAACTCGCACGGACAACACTAAAAGGTTATGTATCAATTTTAAGTGCAATTGTTTTTCAAATGTTTAAACTTACGGATATTTTTAACTTTTTGCACAACATTACGTTCGCGTATAATTGTGTCAGCTAGAAGAAATGCATTATATTCTAGGCCCGTCAGTAAAGATGTAGCCACACGCATTTGATCCTCCTGATTAAGATCTAGCCATGAAGATAATTGAGATTCATCTAAGAGATTTGAACCAGTCTTAACAACACCATGCAATAGTTCGAAAATAATGGCCTCGCGTTGACGTTGATCGGGAAATGTTTCTTTGTCATAGTACATTTTCTCAGACATGGTTTGTATGATTTTAGTGGTGACAAGCATATCACCGCCATAAAGCGTTTTGCTGCTTGTTACCTTAGAGACAAAAATGGATTAAGTGAAATGCTTGTATATTAAATGTTGTTTTAAGCCAACCTCTGATAAATCATTTGCAATTGAAATCAAAGAAGAGTCACGCTGATTGACGCGCACCTCTAAGTTGTTCAACCACAAACTGCGACATTGCGTCAGATCTGGTGTCATGGGATGCCATGTAGGTTCAAAATTACGCAAACGTTGATTGACTTTGTTAACAGCAGTTGATCCGCTGCCTTCACAGTTGCTGTTATTGTTCGAACAATCTGTTTTTGTTGCCTCAAGAGGCACGTTGATGTCCTCTTCCGTAAGATCTGTGATGCGTTTCATGAGTACGCAGCGCCATTTAGCAATTCCAGTAGCACCGCCTAAAATTAATAAGAAAGGCGATTGCTTGAAATGGATCATTGTTTGAAATGGAAAGAAATAAAAACATTTTAATACATGAACAATTTACATGATGAAAAATGTGAACGCTGAATCAGACAGACGGGCAGGCAGTAGTAACCTGCCATGAAACAAGAAATAAAGCCAAGATAACTTTTGTCACTCTTGTTCACACTGTTTGCCAGCGCCTGTCTGTCTGCTTCAGCTTTCACTCCGTTTGTAGCCTACCACCGAACTTACTTAGGAACCTTACGGCCGAACCGAGCCGAGCTGAAATTAAAAAACCCATTACAGTAATAAAGAACGCAAGTCATGCATCGCTTTTGCCCCAATGAGTTTTTGAGTTTCAACTCGGCTCGGTTCGGCCGTAAGTCGGCACAGTAAACGCGGCCTTAGGTTGCAGCCAGAGTGAACGCCGATTGAGACAGGCAGGCGCGTTTTTCTCAATACTACTTTTTCCCAATACGTTTGAAATGATATCTCAAGTTATATTGGACCTATTAGCTTAAAATTTGGTGTAGGCCTTTTTTATACATCCCTCTATGGCCCGAACAAGAATTATGCATAAATGTTGTTTTTTAATTTTTTTATAAATTTAAAAACTTTGAAAAAAGGTCAACAATTATTTTTTTTATAAACGACATTTTTTTTCTCTTTGCCTAGTCCGGGATCGTTTTTATTTTTTTTTAGACGTTCCAGTGAGCCAAAATCATGCCCGCCGTGATTTTTTGATGTTGTTTTAAAAAACCTGCAGCAGCCAAAAACCACTCTGGAAAAATCCAAAAATTTTTTATATACTATTTTTACATAAAAATAAATATGCAAAGTTTCAAAAAGATATCTTGTTCCTTTCTTAAAAAAATTTGCATTTTGAAAATGTCATTTTTGAAAAATTCAGGTGTGTACTGTCCCCTTAATTAATTTGATTCAGCGTAGTTAGCTATTAAATTAATTAAATTTTTTTAAATAACGAACTAAAAACTAACACAGGACTTCAATATCAAAATTTATATGCAAAAACAAAATTTTTTTTTAAAGATCAAAGAACCAATTCAAGGACCTTATACAAACAACGTTTGGTCTTTGACCTGAAAGGAAAGATATAGATTACTCGGTGACCGATTCGACCTTTAAAAAAGTTTTAGCCAAGATTGTTAGAAATTACGAGAGAGGGACATCTTGTGATTATATCGCGACTAGTCCGACCTCTCAATTGCATCAAAATTTTTTTTAAAACATTTTATAGTTAAGAAGTAGGAGTTCTGGTATGTTAGCGTTTCTTGATTTTTTTTAAAAATAGTAACCAACAAAAATACTTGATTGCCTTTGCAGGAATCGTTAATACTATAAAATGCCTTTCGAAAAAGTCTAAGATAACTGAAATCAGTTGAAAATGGCAGCAGTTTTAAGGTGTTTTTTAAATTAACAATGACCGATTTTTCTTATATGCATTTGATAAAGGATTTCAGCAAATGATAAAGGATTTTGGTCATCAATGGCTTGCTAGAATGCACAAACTAAATGCCACATTTAACGATTTTAATTTTTGTAGAAAATAAAGGCGATAAATAGGCCGAGTTCCAAAATGCAGTTATGCAATGCATCAGTGTGTTTTATTTTGAATAGGTGCTAAGTTTATATACGAAAACTGCACAACTCTGTTGATAGAATGCTAAAAAAGCGACTCATTGCAGTTCTCTGGTACAGAGACAAAGTCTATGATCGAAAAAAATTGCATGAAAGGCCACGCCCTGAATTGTTAAATTATTCAGGGTTGTTGTAGAAATTTTGTAAAGGTGCCATACATTTCGGTTTTTAGTTGAAATCGCAATTTGCGTCGGTTTTAGGAGTTGCAGAAACCGATTTTATCGGTTTGATAATAAGAAGCAAACCGACCAGAAAACAAGCGAAATGTTAAACATTTTAATTATTGTGGTTGATAAATTGAAAAATATGTAAGTAAATTAAATAATTTTAATTGAAAAATTTTTACATTTATAAAACTATTCTTATTTTATGGAAAAACAACAGAAAAAAATACAAAATTATATTCTTCTGGATAAAAGCTTCCAGGTAAAAATCTGAACGTTGAGGTTAATAGAGCACAGAAGAAATAAACAAAGACGACATGTGAGATTTAATAGTTTCCAACACCGAAGCGAATGAATCCTTGTTTAATCATTATTGGGCCACAAATCTGCATAACAATTTAAGTAAATACTTATTGTTATTACGCCGTGTCTAGTAGCTCTAGAGGATTGCTATGATCCCTTGAAATGTGCCTTTTTACTTCTTTTTCAGTAATTTCTTCTTCCATTAATAAAAGGCGAACACAACAGAAATCGTTTTGTTCACTTTGTTTTTTTTTTTCCACAATTAAATTTAGTTTTCAAGTTGTGTAATCAAACACAAAACTTCAGAAAACAATTTAGCAGAACAGCTATTTTGATCATCGGATGTGTTTATGTTCGAAAAGTGTCAAAACCGACCGGATTTCACACCACTTAATATCGGAATCATTTGGCTATTTCAATAACAAACCAATTCCGACATGGATCTCGCAACAATCCTGAATAAGTAATATTTTTCTATCAAAATAACCTTTCCATTTTTAAAAAAGTTTCTTTCTTATTGCGTTTTGAAAATTGCATGTCTTATCATAAAAAATATACACACCTGGACAAGGTTGAACATTACTTTCACCAACCCGAGTTACATTCCAAAAAAGATTTCTTGCATTTGTTGGGCCGCAGTACATGTTGCTCTCATCCTCATCACCCATGATACCAACATTATAATTATTTATATTGTTGATGTTGCGAGTAAAGCTACCAGTGATGTTGTTACCAATACCACCAACACTCAACTCAGTCTGCTGCGTACCGGCAGAGACGCCAAAAGATGACTGCTGTTGGTTATTGCTACGATTTTGAGAATTTTTTGTCAACAACGTGCTATCATCGCTACCAGAACCACCAACACCGGTGAGTATGTGTGTTTTTGGAGGAGATAAAACACTGGAGCTAGTATTAAAATTACCAGCAGCTGTGCTATTTGCATTGGATACAGTTTTACCGTCACTCGTAGGTGTTGGACGTGTTCCAAATAAACGCGTTTCACTACCAGCACTGCTGGCAATGTCGGCCTGTGCCGGTGCTAAAGCTCCGGCTGGCGGTTGTTGTTGGTGTGTGCTACTGTGATGATGATGCAATGGTGGTGGCGGTGGTATACCATCATGCCTGTTGACACCTTTAATATTTGTGCCATTATAATTCTTTAAACGTCCACCAGGCAGTGTCGATGTTGTTGGTTGTGGCCCCGGCGACGGAGATGCACTCCAAATGCCACCACCTCCAGGCAATGGAAGTGATGGTGGTGGATGTGGCGGATTTAAAATGTTGCTGCCGTTCGATAAAAGTGGTGGCGGTGTATTTGTCAGAACCCAAGGCGGACTCGGACGATTTGTAGTAGTTGATGTTTGTGCTGCTGATATGCATTGATAATGTGCTTCCAAATACTTATGAGTTCCTGGACAAGGATCTCCAAATACAACAGTAGTAGCGAGCACGCTACAACTTTGTTTGTGAGCACATCTGTTTCGAAAAGAGAAGAAACACAGTTAAGTTTACGCAAAGAAACATGGTATGATTGATAAAACTGAACAATAAAACTTTGTTCCACATGGAAAAATAATGCTATAATCTTAATATGAAAAAAATAAGTACCTCGAGTTAAGCACGGTTAAACTTTTTGGAGACATGCAATTAACACTCCACTCCACATTGCCATGATCATTGCATATTGTTATTGAAAATCGTCCATAGTTAGCGCGTATCAGATTTATTAAATCTCCAGGATCACATTCGATTGTTAGTTTTTTACCTTCGCATGCGTAAGCCGTTTGATATTTGGGTGCTAAAAATTTGTTTAAGGATGTTAAACATGAGTACAATTTTGAATTGGATAGTTTTTAAAAAAATGTGTTGAATGGATGAAAACAATATAGATGGAATTATAATAATATATTAGGCATTAATAATCAATATAGTTTATAAATATGATTAAAAATCGACGAGTTGGTTTTTGGTTGGTTTTTGTTGTTGAATGGATATCTGCAAAGAAAATAATTTATGGCATAGATATGTTTTGCAATGGGCAAAAATTTTAATAATTGTATATGTTGTAAATATGCAATATAGTAGTATTAGCAAAGTACTTAGATATGTGATTTTATGCTTGTCAGTAGCGTTTTGATGCTAAGTTTTTGTTTATAAATACCAAATCCGGTTATTCAAAACTAGTCAAGTTGTGTTGTATCCACTTCGTTAACATAGTTCAGCACGTGGCAGGCAGCACAGTTAACAATTAAGGACATCCATCTGTGTTAAAAAAAAAATTTCAATAAACAAATAATCCTTTTTTATAAAGTATTTAAATATACAAACAAAAAATCCTTTTTTATAAAGTATTTAAATACACAAGTACGGAATTTCGGGTACCATTAGAATCGATACTCAAATTGATTTAAACATTTTAAACTAATCAATGAAAGTGACAACTATTTTAGCCCACCCATAATAAATAATTAAAGGTTTTTTTTTTTTTTGAAATTGAAATTGAGAAATTGACACTTCAAATCTCATCGCCCCGGTGGTGCAGTGCGTTAGTGTGCGCTTGCACGGGTATCACAAAGATTTCTGATGACGCCTTTAGCCGGGCAGGAATTGTGCAATAAGATCAGCTAGTGATTTTTTCCTTTTCATATTGAAAAAACTTTGTTGTTGTTGTTGTTTCTTTGGAAAGATTCGTTAGAACAATTAATTGTTCTAACTTTGACCTTAAGCTCAATAAACGATTTTAAACTATCAAACAACTAGAATTTGTATTTGTATGATTTAAACTATCAAACATTTAGAATTTGTATTTAAATCATATAAAGTCAACATATGATAAATAATTTTAAGCATTTTGTACACTATTTCTTAATAAAGTCAAATAACATTGAAAATAAATGGAAAAGAGCTGTAGTAAAAAACACAAAAATCATTTAAGATTTTGAAATAAACACACTTTTTATGAATGGATAAGACTACTTTTTGCTTTACGTCATAGTCTTTGGAATCCCACTATTCCAAAGTATGAAATACGCCTTAAGATTATTTTACTAACTTCCCTAAGAAGCAGAAGAAAAATGCCTAATGTCACGTTTCTGTATAAATTACTTCGTGGCGGGATTAATTCGGAATATCTCATCTCAGCTCTAAATTTTAAAATTCCAAGGAGAGGAACTAGACATTTTCTGTTTTTCAAGTTGAGTCAGTGCAATTCTAATTACGCTCTTCATGAACCTTTACGATGTATGTGCAGTGATAACTTCAACATGATTTTTCTAATTCGGTAGACGTCTCAAAACGGAAAATTATATTACATTTAAATAATTAAATCAATTTAACTTCATCCTATTACACAGTTTTATAACAATGTTCATATTCTCCTTTTTGTCTCAATATTATGTTTTATAAAGAAAGCACCATCAAATATAAATCGTTTTCAAAACTTGCTTTTTAATTAATCAATATTTTAATTTTAAATCAAATTGTGATTTACGTGCTCACGTGGCTTCCTGATTTGAAATTAGACAGAACTCACACTCTCACCTGGATTGGTGTGCCAGAGTATATATTTTTTTCACACAAGTTTATGCCTGCGTTGGCCCAAATGCATATCCAACTAATTGGGATTTTGATTTGGCGGATATGAGATTTATCTCATTTCCACGTAGGTCCTTGGGTTGGACAATGGCCGCAAACCAGTTAAAATGAGTATAGTGTTTTGGACTGTCTTTCAACTCAGGATTGTTATTTCGAGCACCTTAAATAAATAACCAATATCATTTCATTCGATGTTGCTTATTTATATAGAATCAAATATATTTAAATACGTGTTTTATATATATTCAACTTTTAAATTCCGCTGAAAAGCCAATTAATGTGAAAAGCCAATTAGTGGAAACACCTAATTGCCAATACGAATATGTTTTTAGTACGTAGGTGCATTCCGTCTGTCCCGGCTGATCCGGGCAGGATCTAGAATGTAAATCGTGTATGCGTATAGCAAGGGTATACGTATCTTTCGAAGATTTCATACTTCCGGGCGAATCAAAAAAAAAAAAAACAAAAATGTTTTTGACGGTGTTTTTTTCAAGATAAGACCATACAGTATTTTAACACTATAGGGGTATTCACACTGACTTGGGTAGTTGGTATGTGTCGATTGAGTGCTTTTGATTATTGCGATGCATATTTGTTTGATCTCCCTGATGTATGTAGTTGATGAGAGATGAGTGACAGCTGAAAGAGGGTTGCCATCAAAATATTTCTTGTCATTTTAGGTACGCCAAAATTTAGCCCATTAATTGAACGTAAACAAATTTATTTTATACTAGCTGAAACCCGGCGCGTTGCTGCCACTCTCCCTTGTCAAACGCCCATAAAATGTTATCAGTTAAACAGCATGTCTAAATTGAGGTCAAATACTGAATTCCGAGACTGTGTGACCTATATCCACAAAGCTATTCGATATAACAATTTTGGGTTGTATAGGAAGTGCCACGCCCTATTGATCACCCCTCATAGAACGTAATCAATTAAACTGCATGTGTACATGGAGGTGGAATACCGAATACCAAAACTGTTCGACATATAACTCCAAAACTATTCGACAACACAAATTTGGGTTGTATGGGATGTGCCACTCCTCTTTCCCTACGCCCATAAAATTTTGCCAATGAAACTGCATGTGTAAATTGAGGTCGAATACTGAATTCCGAGGCTGAGTTACCTATAACTCCAAAGCTATTCGATATCGCAAATTTGGGTTAAGTTGGTGGTGTCACACCTCCCCGACAAACTCTAAAAAAATTTATCAGTAAATCTGCATGCGTAAATTTTGGTCAAATACTGAATTCCGACGCTGTGCGACCTTGAACTCCAAAGCTATTCGATATCACAAATCTTTGTTGTATGGGAGGTGCCACTCCCCCTTGATCAACGCTCATAAAATGTAATCAATTAAATTACATGTGTACAATGAGGTCCAATACTGAATTCAAAAACTGTGCGACCTATAATCCCAAAGATTATAGGTCGCTTGATATCTTTAATTTGGGTTAAATAGGAGGTTTCACGCCCCCTTTTCGTACGCCCATAAAATTTAATTAATGAAACTGCATGTATAAATTGAGGGCGAATACTGAATTCTGACGCTGTCAACCTATAACTTCAAAGCAATTCGATATCACCAATTTGGGTTGAATGAGAGGTGCCCCTCCTCCTTGTCCAACTCCCATAAAATTTTATCACTAAAACGGTACGCTACACCTGCACAGCAAGTTTCACTATAAAAATGTGTAGAACTCCGGAATTGCCATTATTTCGAAAAAGTGGGAGTATATTTAATGCGACCACGCCCATTTTTTGTACAGTTACTGACAGTAACTATCTGAACAAAATTACTAAATCTTAGTTTTTACGATCGAAACCGTCTGATATATATCCTTTATTTGGTTTGTGGTCGATAGCGGAAATTTGGCTTGTATGGGAGGTACCACGCCCCCTCGTCCAAACGTTACCAAACCTCACAGGAACACTCACTCTCCTCGGCAGACATTGTTCTGCCACAGACCACCTTACTGCCATATACGAAAATGCCAAGAAATGCAAAATATATTCACCATTTCCAGTATAGCTGCCGAAAGTAGCCATATGCACTAAATAACCAAATTTTAGTCTAATACGATCAAAACCGTGCGAAATGTAGCATTTTTGTTGTTTTGCAAGCGGTAAAAAGGGGTGCGGGAAAATATTTCCCTTGAACCATCTCATAATCGAAACAAATCGACTGCCCAAATTTCAGCTCAATTTAGGTTAAGACTGGCGCACTTTACTTCACTCGACGCTAACTCTCTGAAAAGTGAGTTTAACTAAAGTGGGACAGGCCTATTTTTAGTGCAATTGCCGAGAGTAATTTTTGTCCAACACGATACAAACCGTTGAAATAAAACGTTTTCATTGGTTTGTGGGCAGTAAAAGGGGGGCGTGAAACCAATTTTTAGTACAGTTGCTGACAGTAACCGTACAAACTAAAGCAACATTTTAGCTCAATAGACCCAGTAGTCAATTTTAATGATTTCTCAAAAAGTGGGTGTGGCTATATAGCGATGACGCCTTTTTTTAGTTCAGTTGCCGAAAGTAGCCATACAAACTTAGGTATCAAATGTTAGTCTCATACGGCCAAAACTGCTTGAAATATAGCATTTTCACTGATTTGTGGGCGCAAAAAGGGGGCGTGGAAACCAATTTTTCGTACAGTTACTGTCAGTAACTACACAAACCAAAGTACTAAATTTAAGTCTTATACGACCAAAACCGTCTGAAATAAAGCATTTTCATTTCTTTGTGGGCGGTAAAAGGGGGCGTGGAAACCCATTTTAAGTACAGTTATCGACAGTAACCGTACATACTAAATTGCAAAATTTTAGCCTTATACGACCCAAACTGACTGAAATATAACATTTTTATTGATTTGGGGGCGGTAAAAGGGGGGTGTGGCACATTTTTCCCCTCAACCATCTCGTACCTGAAACAAATCGGCTGCCAAAATTTCAGGTCAATCGGTTTAGTAGTTTTGGAGTCTATAGACATCACACAGCCAGACACACATCGTTTTGCTTTTTATATATAGAGACATTGATTTGTGGGCGATAAAAGTGGGCGTGAAAACATTTATATATAGTGACCGCCTCTTGGAGCACCTATACAGTAAGTTTCACTGTAAAAGTGTATAGAACTCTGGAATTGCCATGATTTCGAAAAAGTGGGCGTATTTATTTTACGACCACGCCCATTTTTTGTACAGTTACCGACAGTAACCATCTGAACAAAATTACCAAATCTTATTTTTTTACGATTGAAACCGCCTCGTTTTTCGCCCCAGAGGTGTTCAATTGGATTGAGATCAGGCGACTGGGGTGGCCATGGCAGTACTTTGAATCCACTGTCTATAAGCCATTTTTTTGTCATTTTGGCGGTGTGTTTTGGATCATTGTCATGTTGAAAGACAATGTCCTGGGTTTGTTTGTTAAATTTTTCGCATGTAACAGGGAGGTTTCTTGACAAAATGTTAACATAATAGCTGGCATTCATCTTGCCAACTATACGTTGAATTGTTCCAACACCCCCTGCCATCATACAGCCCCATATCATAACACTACCGCCACCAAACTTTAATGTCGGCTTCACGTAACGAGCCTCCAAAGCACTACCAGGTTTGCGCCATGTACACACCCGGCCATCTGATCCCAACCGATTCATTTTAGACTCGTCCGAAAATATGACCTTCTCCCAATCCTCCGCAGACCAATGGGCATGAGTACGGGCGAACTCCAACCGCAGCTTTTTGTGCCTTTGCGTTAGCAACGGTTTTTTGATTTTAACGTGCCCTTTGAGACCAGCCGCACGCAAAGTATTCCTGACGGTTTCCACTGATAGTTTGACACTCGCATACTCTACCAAATTCTTATGAATTTGGACAGCATTTTCAACTTTTTGCGTGCGGAGATCTCTAAGAACCCGCCGTTCGAGCATCGTGCTCAAAATTTTTTTGCGCCCGCTGCGGCAAATTGGAGGAGGTGAAGCCATATTTTTGCGAGTTTTAATGACCACGCTCTTGCTCACTTCTAGGGCTGCTGCAATTGCACGACAGCTTTTACCTTTCTGTAAAAGCTGGTGAATCTGGCGAACTACCTCTTTACTTAACGGCCGAACCATTTTTGCCCTAGTAGAAAATAAATTAATCATGATTAATAATTCTGAAAATATTTGTTATGAACTTACCTGATGGAAAATATTCACTTCCAATTCAAAAAATTCCAATCGCTAATTTTTTTTGATAATTTTCTTGATGTTGTCTCTTTAACGTTTTGCACACAAATAATTGACTACATGCATTTTGTTTACATATTTTGTAACAAAATGATAACGGTACCATTGATCCCGTTGAACTTAGCTTTATTGAATTGCGAACAAAACAACAAAACGTAAGTAGCAAAAATGAGTAAATTCCAATGAATAGTTTTGTTTTTACAGTGACTCAAACTCTCTTCATTGAAACATGTGGTCAATTGTTTGAGTCACTGTACATACATCCATTTTTATATATAAGAAGATACGACTAATTTTTAACGTGAACTTCGCAGCATGTTATAATTTACTAGTAATCCCGGGCAGACGTTGTCCTGCAACAGACCGCCTTACTGCCATATAAGAATTTTCATGCCAATCGGAAATAACAGTTTTATATATCTGAACTGGCATAACTGTAGTGCGACCACGCCCATTTTTAGTTCAGTAACCATATGAACTAAATTACCAAATTTTAGTCTAATACGACGAAATCGTCTGAAATATAGCATTCTTATTGATTTTTGAGCAGTAGAAGAAGGGGAGTATCTTTTTTTTATTAACCGAGACTTTCAGCCCCATTCTGAATGATTTTTCCTGGGGAATCGGAAAAGGGAGTTTTTATTTTTAAGAAAAAGTTAAGAAATATTCACGAAATTTTTAATTAAACTTTGTTCATCAACCGTCAATATTCATGAGTGTAAACAAAAAAACATTGTATGTCTTTATCTGCTCTCTTAAAAATTAAAACTTCCTTTTCCAATTCCCCGGGAAAAATCATTTAAAATGGGTCTGATTTTACTTTAATAACAGACATTGTGAATTTGGTGGCCTTAGGTGTTACCGTTCCTGGGATCTTAAGAGACACCGCACGAACGATTTTATATACAGTGTTGCGCAAAACAATAGCAACAAAATAAGTGCGCTGCAACAAAATCGTGTATCTTTTTTAATATTGGGGACACACAAAAATGATTAAAGGAATCAAAGCATATATTCATAAATCATATATAAAACAAATCAAATTCAAATTTGGTTTTTTTTTTTTATTAAATTTAAAATGAAGTGACTACATTTAATTTGTCTGAGAGCAAAACAAAAGCAACAAAACTTGAAAAATGTAAAAAGAGAACAGAATATCCAAGAATTACCGGTAAAAGTTCCGTTATTGTAAAGCTCGTGTTGTTTGTAAGTCATAAATTTCAAGTTTAGTTTTGTTTTTGCACTAATTGTGACATTGACTGTTCCATTTATAATGGCACGTTTTAAATACTGTGAAGCTCTTAAATTACAAATTATTTCCGAATATAAAAACGGATATTCGCAAATATCTAACGTGAAACAGTTTGATATTAATCGGTCAATAGTTTGCAGATTAATAAAGAAATATACCATCACAAAAGACGTAACAACGGTACATTAAAGAGGGTGGCCGCCGAAGACATCGCTGCGTGATGAAAGGAACATTTGTATCGTGTTCAAATGAAATGCATTTGCCACATCCAAAGAGATTGTTCGACAATTTATTTAGGGTGGCCGCGGAAGACATCGCTGCGTGATGACAGGAACATTTTTGGCGTGTTCAATGAAATGCATTTGCCACATCCAAAGAGATTGTTCAGACAATTTATTTAGACGAGCCGTTGAGAACGATTTAAGAAGTTACAGACCGGCAAATAAACTTTTGCTTGCAGCTAAGCATAAAAAACAAGGTGAGGTGTTATAATTTAAACAATTCGTCTGAAATTGTGGCAACGAGTTGCAATTTATTGTTTTTTAGACTCAGTCTTGCAAAATAGCACCTAAATTGGACCGTTCAAAAATCGAAACTTGAAGCCCGAAACTGCAAAATAAATTTTAAACACGGAGGCGGTGGCATTAGGGTCTGGACGTGTTTTTCCTATAATGAAGTTGAACCATTTCAAAAAAATCTATGGAATTATGGATCGATTTGTATATAATGACATTTTAGAAATCAAGATGCAACCACATTCAGAGTGGAATATGTCGCTTCAGTGAACGTTTCAGCCCGATAACGACCCGAAGCACACTTCAAAGCTCATCAAATATTACATTAGAGGCAATGGGATTCAAATCCTTGATTGGCCGGCACAGTCACAATGACTTGAATCCCATTGCAAATCTTTTTGGGATTTTGAAGATAAAAGTTTCTGGTCAAAGGTTTTCCAATAAGACTGCACTGTATGAAGCGCTTAAACTTAATTGGGAACATATACCTGATACCAACATATCTAATTTAATAGAGTCGATGCCGCTCAGATGTCCAGCGGTTATAAAAAATAATGAATCTTACACCAAATATTGATTATGTTGCTTTTGTTTTGCTCTCAGACAAACTGAATGTAGTCACATTAATTTTAAATTTAATAAAAAAAAAAACAAAACCAAATTTGAATGTGATTTGTTTTTAATATGATGTATGAATATATGCTTTTTTCCCTATAATAATTTTTGTGTGTTCCTAATATTTAAAAAGATACACGATTTTGTAGCAGCGTACTGATTTTGTTGCTATTAATTTGCGCATTACTGTAGGGCGGTAAAAGTTGGCGTGGCAACATTTATATACATAGTAACCACCACTTGGTCTCGTAGCACATACACACCAAGTTTCATTATAAAAACATCCACAACTCAGGAATTATAATGATTTCTGAAAAGTAATCGTAGTTTTAGTTCGATCACTCCCATTTTTGGTTGAGTTACCAATACTAACCATACGAACTAAATTACAAAATGTTAGTCCAATACAACCAAATTCGTCTGAAATATACCTTTTTTAATGATTTGTGTGCGGTAATAGGGGTGTGGTAATTTTTTTTTATTATTCGAGATATTAGCCTTGACAACAAATGTTGAAAATTTTATGCCCTAAGGTCAATTATTGCCTATTTTTGCAAAAGGTGGTAACACATGGAAAAAGTTCTCAATTTGACAAGAAATCAATCTACTCAAACAAGTGAGGGGTCGTCAGCTAGAGTAGATGGGTACTTGAGTTCAATGGCACTTTACAAAAACAAAATGTACGGCATTTGCCAATCTACCCAACTACCCAAGTCAGTGTGAATACCCCTTATAATTTTAATATAAATAATTATCAAAACTATAGTGATTTTTTATTATTAAAAAAGAAAAATATTGGTTGAATTTATTTAACAATTATTGTATGAAAAGTTTAAAAATTTATTAATGAACAGTTTTATGGTAAAATGTGGAGTGTTTTTTTCACCTCTTGGTAGAATTAGTGTTAATAACTTTTGATCAATATTGAAATTTCCGATTTTGTGTTAATGAAGATGAAGGCACTTTTGTTCTAAGCAGAATTGGGCTGAGTATGTATAAGTATTACAAGTACTTGCTCTTGAAATTTTTGATTCAAATACTTTTTATTTTTGTTGAGCACAAGTATAACACTGTGCGACAATTTAGAATTAATTTTTTTGTAATGGAGATACCGCGCTTGTTTCTAGTATAGGAGCACTCCCAGAATACGACCTCAAACTCCATTTTGTTGTAGAGGCTACCTTTTTTTTTTAATTGGTCAATTCATTTTGCAGGTTGTGGGGCCATTTCGAATTTTTTTTATAATATGAAATGTGAAAGAAAACCATAAAGCTGCTTGTAAATGATTAATTTTCCCAATAGAAATGAGCTGATAACACAGTACGACAAAATCAAATTTGGTCAAATCAAACCACGGTCCTTCGATTTTCTCAAAATTGTGACGTGCTACAGCAAAACGCCGAGACACGTATTTCTTTATTTTAAGCCTATTTTCATATTCTGTTAACATTTCTCATGTGAACCAACCACTGTCGTACTGTGTAATAAGATAGAAAGTGTTCCCAGTTCCTCCTGATCCACCACTTGCCTCATATTTATTTTTTCTTTTTTCTTACAAATTTTTCGTAAGTAGGATTTTTTAGTAGCAAAGATTTTGAAAGTGAATAAGAATACAAAGTTTTAATTAAAATGCTTAAACAATTTTTTTTAATATGAACATACAACTTGATATAAGCACTATAAACAGTCTTCTTCTATACACATGCATATGCTTGTACTAGATCACCTGCGATACGTCTTCGATAATTTAAAAAGTTAAACTTTCCACAAACGAAGCACTCATTATTTTTTTTATAGAATTACGATTCGGAAAAAACGATTTAATTCAGAACGCGAAAGTTTAAAACCATCAAATTTTTTGAATCTCAAATAATCAAACAGTAAAAACAAAGAAAAAAGTTTTAAAAAAATATTAGGAGAGTGGTACTTCAGGTGGAATTGGGAATACTCTATCTTATTCTCCATACATTTTTATTGGGAAAATGAATCCTTTACAAGCTTCTTTGTTTTTCTTTCTCATTATAAATTATAATAAGAATACGAAATAGCCTCACAATTAGCAGAATGAATAGTCCAATTAAAAAAAATTCATAGAGGGTCTACGACAAAACGGAGTATGAGGTCGTGTCCTGGGAATGCTCCTCTGCTAGAAACAAGCAGCCGTTTCTCTGTTACAATTTGGTGTAATTACTGTGCAATTAATCACGATATTTTTTCAAGTGCAGGCACAAGTACTCATGTTAACTATATTATTGAGTACAAGCAGAGCTTGTCCAACCACTAGCTCGCGATAGTAAATTTTATTTAAAAATACTAAAGTTATTTGCGGACATTTTATAAATATTTACAAAATATTGAGAACGTGTAAGAATACATATTTCGAAATTATGCATAGAATGTTGTAAGCATTTTTCATAAGGCGCAAATTAGTCCTGTTTCGCATAATATCAATCATTGCTTTATAACAGTGATCTCCACGTTCTTTCATTTCACTATTCTTTCAGTTGTGTGCTAGTGCGCGCATATGTGAGAGCGACAGAAACAGACAGGGTTCACGATACCCGCGGTCATAAGGTGATTGATGATATTCCACCTGAATATGATGCTGGCTCTATGACTTTACTCTGTTTACTTAACTTTTCTAAGGCCTTTGATAAAGTTAATCATAAATATCTGTGTCAAAAGCTTAAGTTCTTCTTTGGGTTCTGTGATAGTGCTGTTTAACTTATGTCTAGTTATACAAACACACGCGCGCAAAATAAAGCCGATTTAATAATTTAATAATTAATATAATTTTTCTTTCCAAACTTTATTGAAATTCTTAAATAAGGACATTTTGAGAGTCCATCGCACCTGATTTGACCTCTCAAGGTCATCACAATTTTTTAACTTGGTGGCAAATTAATTAACTAACTATGGCCGAACACGGCCAAATAATCGATTTCGGTCAAAGTCATGAGTAATTGAACATTTGGTTGTGAAAATAGCCACCTTTCAGTTAAAACACTAGCTTCTAGCGAAGCAAAAAAACTCGCTTCATTTCTATTGTGCATTTCGACAAACTGTCGAACACCAATGAATATTGAAATAAATAAGAAGCAACTAGACTAGATGGCAACCTTGGTAGAGTTAATTGCGGTGATCTACAAATAGTCTACTGCTTTAAAATGTCATATGATTAAGTAGCCAATTTGAACGTTCAATTTGTTCAATATAGTTCAGGTGAATGAGATCCAAAATGTGTGAAATCATATATGACTTTAAACAGTGAGTTGATCACAGCTTAGTCACTCAAAGACTACTGAAGAGGAAATTTCCGAAACAGACTGTCTAGACAGCTAAGTGATTGACTCTATACAGAGTCAATGTTGTTGTTGTTGTTGCCTTCTTAAAAACTTACTTGATCTAAAGCTCGCAATTAAACTCATGTAATAATTTAATAGACCACAAATTACCTTTATTTCTTTACCTTACTATATCTGTACTTCATATTCTTTAGTTAATCATATCATTTTCTAACCCAATATTATCATATAATTAAATATGTATTTGCAATATTTAATGTTATTGTAATTACTTCTTTATTTTAAGATATTGTCATAATTTGTATAATATTCAGCCCAATCATGAAACTTTTCTCCCGGGGAAATAGGAAAAGGGAGTTTTAATTTTTAAGATAAATTTTAAGAACATTTTGGAAATTTGCATCTCAAATTTGTAATGCTAATTTTTTAATCAACCATCAATATTTACGAGTGTAAAAAATGTGATGTATTTATCCGCTATCGTAAAAACTAAAAATACCATTATGTATGTAAGCTCTCTGTCGTACTATACAAGAATCTTGTTCTTATTGTAGCAACAATAACTTAATTTATTACAAATTTTTTATTCAATTGAAAAAGCACTCAAGAAATGTGAAATTGTTAATTTTATTATTAAAAAGTTAAAAAAAAATTTGCAACTATGTACAAGTGATTTTTTATTTTACGGAAAAGCATCACAATTTGTAGTATGCGCACAACTGGCATTTTTCAAGCTGGATAGAATAATTACATTTTAGAATGTTTACCAAACTGCAAAATTTACAAAATTTACATTTCTAAATATTCTGTTTGTGCTGCAAAAGCAGATTGCGCATCTTGATGCATTTCCGAAGAGACCCTATAATTCTAAAGGACTCATTTCATTTACATTCATGATTCTGATATATGTGGGGTCGAGCTATTTGAAGAGATGATAGTGGTTGCAGATTTGCTGAAAAGTCGATATATTCGATGCATTCTACTGAATAGTTTTAAATATCGCAATATTTAAAACAACATATCCATATAATTCATTAAATATAACACAAAACAATCTGAATATACAAAGTTTTCATATTGTCCAGAAATATTGTCCCAAAAAAAAAATTTTAAAAAAAGGTTTTACAATTTTTGGGGCACCTAAAGCTCTTGAACATGCGTTAAAGTCGGTACAAGTTAAAGTACCCGATATAAAACAAAATTACACTTCGAATTAAGGTATTTTTATTCTTAAGTTACTTAGCATGTAGCAACCTCAAACAACTTTTATAAGATTGATTTGAAATTTTAACTTCGACTTTTCAGATAAACTGTCTATTAAAGAAGACAAACTTTTTGAGAATAATTAACAACTCGGCATTAGTTAAAAAAAATTGTGTTTTCGACAATCTTAATTTGTGGGTGATCTTTGCCAACTCAAAATCACTTCTCAATTCGCCGCGAATTAATAATTATGACTATATTAATTGCACAAAAAATGAGGTTAAATTATTTAAAAAAAAATATATTTGTGTGTATTATTATTATATTTAGGGTATTCACAAGGTGTGCTAATCATATCATAATGTCATATTGTCCTAAGATTTTACACTAGTTTAAACATTTTATTGTTGCCTTCCATATAAAAAAGTATTAATATTACAACTCTGAAAGCTATGTTTATTGAAGTGTCGTAATCAAACACCTGTTTCTTATTTACATTTATTTATCTTGTAAATTTTAGTTGGAAAATTTTAGGACAATATGACATGATAGCACACCTTGTGAATACCCTTATTGTGTGTTAGTCTCAAGGCGATTATTTGTAAATGTGCCATTCTGTCTCCTGAGCATTCTGATGTTATTAGTGTGAGTTTAAGATAGGACTCTGTGGATTTTTGCACTACTGGTCGTGTCTTTGAGACTTTCACAGAAGGATTTCCATGAGTTCATCTTTGCACTTCTAATCTCTTTATTATAGTTAGTGAGAGCGAGTCACCAGTTGATTTGGCTCTATTAAATAGTTTCCTAGTTTCGGTCCTAAGTTTAGCCAATTTATTGTTCCACCAAGAAGTGTGCTATTTCCAGATTTTGTGGTCTCTGGGCAGGTTTGATGGTAGGAAGTTTGGGTGGCTGTGGTAAGGTTGTCACTTGCTATTTCAAGGTCCTCAATGTTTCTTACCTTCTTTTTGCAACGATTTAAGTTTTCCATCAGGAGTTTATTATATAACTTAAAATAACTTATTATATAAGCGGTCGAAAAGTCGTAATCGTAGTATTTTTAACTTCAATTCTAGGTCAATGTGGATCAATAAACGATTTACCAATGTTAATAACAGGAAAAATAAAGCTTATAAATTATTCAGGAAATCAAGCAATGATCAAGTTTTATACAACAATTACAGTTACTAAAGGAATTTGATGTTATTACCTTATTTTTTTACACAAGTTATGTTAATAAACAGAAGTTTTATGTTTTGTACAGAAGTTATATTTCATTTGAAAAATAATAGTAAATTCTTATATAACTTCTATTGGCATTCCTAATATCATGCACTACTCATTTATTCCTAATATGTTTATGCTAGCCAAACATGTTTGCTATTTAATTTTGTTAATTTTCTTCTCTGCTCAAATATTCGTTTCGTGGTTATTTAAAAATTTAACATTTTAAAACAGCAAACATCGATTAATTTTGCAAAACATTATCCAAATTCAAAAATGTTTGGCGTGATAGCGAAGAAATAGCAGGAGAAAAATTTAATTTATCATTTTATTCGTAAACACTTACAACAAAATCAGTTCACCAAACATGTTTTCCTAGCATAACCAGGGCATTAGAGGTTACGACTTCTGATCCGTTCTCAATTTGCAAGCTCTTTGCTGAGTTCTTTCGCTCAGTATATGTTACATAAATTTTAGCATATAATAAGATAATGCATTGAATATTTTTGATAGGCCTTAAAATATAGGCTGCCATGGTGTAACAGGTGAGAAAGTTTGAAATAGTTATCAGTTCTAAGCTCTGATATGCAACCTGGGATCGATGATTTTCATACGGTTTTTTAAAACAGTATGCTTTCTCGGGTTGGGTACGATAATCAAAAAAAAATATATCAAAACCAAAAATATCGAAAAAATTTAAAAAACGTTGAAAAAATGTACCAGACTCAAGAATTAAAATCTCAGAAACAACATTTTGTACATTTTAGGCATAGTGATATTTTATTGTAATATTATTGATAAAAAAATGCTTCTAGTTAATTGCTTTTTTAATAATTGCTTGATTGCTATTTAATAATTGCAAAAAATGATAAATTAGTCTTAATATAAATAATATAACTCCAAATCCAAAAAAGAAACAACTCCTAATAAAAAAAAATTAAATAATTCCAAATGTTTCGACAGTTACAAATTATTTCGCTGTAACTCCTAATCAAAAATTAAAGTATCTCTATTTTTTTCTTGTATGGAAACTTGTAGGAGTTATTTAATTTTTTTCAACTAGGAGTTATTCCATTTAGGAGTTGTTTCGTGTCTAATATCTGTTTTAATTTAAACTAAACTGAATTTTGTTTACATATCCATAACCGAAACTAAAAAAACCAGAGACTGTAAATAATAATTATTTTTAGATTTTTAAACCAAAAAAGCATTGTGAAAAAATGTTCGCACCGCCGTTTTGAAGGTACTAAGAATCCTCTCACATTGTAGAACTTGATTTCCTATTGATTTTTTAAACTTTGAGCAAAAAATAATAATTATTTCTGCTTTTTATTTTTTAAGGCAAAAACAAAAATCAAATTTCGCCCGATATTTTTTTGGTCACAAAATAACTGGTAAGTTTTGATTTTTATTTTTTAAAGCAAAAATAAAAAGTAAAGTTTGGGTGATTTTTTTTTTTTGGTCACAAAATAACTGGTAAGTTTTGATTTTTATTTTTTAAGCAAAAATAAAAAGTAAAGTTTGCCCGATACTTTTTTGAGCACAAAATAACTGCTAAGTTTTGATTTTTATTTTTTAAAGCAAAAATAAAAAGTAAAGTTTGGGTGATTTTTTTTTTGGTCACAAAATAACTGGTATGTTTTGATTTTTATTTTTTAAAGCAAAAATAAATAGCAAAATTTTCCCAACATATTTTGGAGCACAAAATAACTTGTAAATATTGATTTTTATATTTTTATTAAAAAATTAAAAGCATAATTAGTATTTAAATTTACGTTTGAAAAATATTTATTAAGGGATTTATGTCATTTCGTAAGTGCTTCATAAGGGGCCCTTCAAGTATTATGTAAGCAGATTCTTTGCAATTCTTAACCCCCCGTCCCCCTCCTCAGCACAAGTAAGAAAAGCTCTTGCTTGAAAATGAATAACTTGAACTTAAATGAATTAGAGTAAGGAGGAGTGCGCCGAATATTTTTTATGACCTTTGACCTGAAATATGAGCATTATAAGAGATGGTGTAAGAGGAAATTTTAGATATTGCTAAAATGTAAAAAAAACATTCCAATAATTTTTTCTATCTCTTATGCCGTGGTTATGCTAGCCAAACATGTTCGGTGTTCATTTTCGTTAATTTATTTTCTTCGCTGAAATGTTTGTTTGGTGGTTATGCTATGTTTGTTGCACAGTTGCATTTTATGTAAAAATAAGTCAAAACACAAATAAGAAAAACTCTTTTTGCATTTTTATATACAATTTTAGGCATATTATTCATACTTAATATAAAATGTAAAACGAAATTACCGAATTAATTCAAGTTGAGATTGGTTATGCTGCAAGGGCATTATTTTTTGTATTCAATTATTTATTTTTTTTAGTTACAATAGATATGCAATTAGTGTTCATGAATTTCTTATTTTTCTTTCAAAATTTTATTAGATTACTTCAATTACCACGATTTTTTGTTATTAAAATTAGTTCAACAAAGCAATGCTTGCTGTTTGTCTTAAGGGTTGCTTGAGCACACAATTAATTTCACTTTCTAATACTTTTTGCTACTTATTTGATGCTATTGTGAAAAATGACTGAAGGCAACACCGGAAAGTTCGGCATGTTTGGTGTTTCAATCAGCAATCAAAAAGAATATGAGAAAAAGTTAATTTTTAATTTTATACGTGAAACAATAACAACAAAAATGTTCGGCAAACATGTTTGGCTAGCATAACCACGGCATTACGGATACCTACAATAGGCATTTTTTATGTAACATATGCGAATTTATATTGGGATAACAAAATTTATCACAATAGTAAATTTTGAAAAATTCTGGAAACTGCAGCTTTTCTCAGTACAAAGTATTTTTGTATGAAAAGTTTTTGGTCAACACTGAGCGGCAAATTGAAAATAGAAATAGAGTTGTTTTGTTCCTCTTTCTACGCTTATCTGAGAACATAAACGATTTCATATCACAGTGTTGGTCGAAAGGTCACAGTAAAAGGTAGGAACTGGCGGACTTTAGTATCAATAAAAAATTAAAATGTAAAATTTAAGTTAAAAAAATCGAAGAAAAATCATTGGAAAAATATTTTTATCGAATGTAATGTTGCGGAAGCGAATATTAAAGTAAAAATTATTCATAATATAATTATCATATTGTAGCGGATGTTATAAAATTATTTTTTTTTGTTTAACACATGCGTTTAATTCGATGTTCAACCTACCTTTTAAATTATCAGTGTATAAGAGAATGATGCCCCGCTCGATAGTAAACTCATTTTTTGTTGTTCTTTATTTAGCCAACTTTATATAAAAAGCACACATCTAACAAATTTAAAGACTTTAAATTTTATATGTGGCGAGCTAATGCATTTCAATTATCTAGAGTTCAATTAAGTTCCGAAACCGGAATTTTGGCCGAAACCGAATATTCGATAATTTTATAGCATTCGGCCGAAACTGAAACTGGTTATTAATATGAAAATTTTATGTCTTTGCAAATAATTTGTTTTTTAATTAAAAGGAAACAAAAGTACTTTTATACACATAAGAAAAAATTTAATATAAAAAAAGTATTGTCTGAATATTGAAGTTTATAGTTATTAATTGAAGTTTACTATAATAATAATCGAAATAATTTTTTATTTTATTTTTTATTACAAAAGTATTGCACACTCAAAATAGTATACACCTACAATGTACATTTTTATAGAAAAGAAAGTATTTTTGTTTTTTTTTAAAGATTTAGTATTATAAAAATAGAAATATTTCGTTTTCTTTTCCTTTATTCCACACACAGAATTCTTTCGGAAGTTTAATTATCAATTTTTGGCTTCAGTACCTATAAAACTTTAATATTAATTGCAATAGAGATGATAAAATCGAAAATGATAGTATCGAGCGCATAAAACTAACCAAAATGTTTTGCGTTAACACGATAAATCAAATTATAGACGAGTTCATCATTTTTGTTTTGTACAATGCGTTGTAAATATTTTTATTGAACCAAATTTATATATTTGAATTAAATGACTGATGCAAGAAATTTTTACCAAAAGTTTCGGCTAGTTTCAGCTATTCGGCCCCAAACTGATAAAAAGGGCTGAATTTGGCCGTGACCTGGTCGAACACTACAATTTAGATAATTTTTTAATAATATTGTGTTCAAAAATTTTTACTTGAAAAATAAAAATATAATAAAAGGAAAAATTACACTAAAGGAAGAAAGAGTATTTCGATAAGCTGGAGTTAAAATTTCAAGTCAATCCGAAAAGCTTTTCATATATAAGAAAAATAAAAATATATTTGTAAGCTTCAATTTATTATTCATGAGTATAAAATATTTTTTTTTCATTGCTTCGAGAAAAACAATTCAATTTGGTTCCAAAGGGATAATAACCCAGGAGATTCACAGTACTGTATACTTATTATACGAAAGTACTCTTAATTACCACTTTTTCTGGTGCGAATATTCAAAATTTTATTATTTTCAGACTTGCTTGCTTACATTTATTGACACATTTAGGTAAGCTCTATTTAACTTGTTTATCTTTTTACTAAATCAAGCAAAACAAAATAATTGTTAAAGGAAAAGTTTTTTTTTTGTAAGTTGTATAGGTTTTATACAATTTCATAATAAACATATAACAACAAATCTATGCTATAAAGATAGCCATATTTGTTGAGAATAAATAAGATAATTTTGTTAGCTCAATGCAAGAAAAACTGTTACAATGCTATAAACCACAAATTAACAGTTGTTGATTCATCGATTCAACTGAATCTTGCGATAATTTCAATGTCTACACATTTTCACAAAGCATGTGAAATGCAAATATTTAAATTGTTTTATGGTTTTCCTGTTTCTTATCTCTAGACTTCGAGTTTCAGCTTTACACACCAAGCAACTTTTCTAATGTTTTATTTTTCTTCTTTCTATTCTTTTTTGAGTTTTTATTAAGAATGAGTCAAAAGTGGTACGTAACAAAATGGCAACATTTTAAGTACTTCTCCTTTTTATGTTTATCTGAATAGCCACAAAACTAATTTGCATATTCGACACGCTTTGAAATGAGACAGCTAAACGAGTTTGGACAGTTTTGGAATTTTTTCTAATGATTATATGGTTTCTCATATACAACTAATTTAGAAACTTGTTTTGCTGTGTTTAGAGCCTATTCCAATCTAACTAATATTTCAAGATTATTTCGTGCTTGTATCTTTACCGAATTATGGAAAACCTATTACTTGAGTAACAAGTTTTATGTATTACAATTTTTTGTTTGTTTTAGACACAAAAATAGATACACTTACCAGTTCTTCTTCAGTTTGTGCACATACATTTATCAAAGAACAATAGACAATCTAAAATAAAAGCTTATATAAATATTTGTACCAGCAATAATCTAAAGAAAATACACACCCTTTTTCTCAAAGAACTGCACTGTCAGATGTAGAGAAAATTCTGATGTATCATAAAATGAAACCAGTGCGAATGCATGCATTATTTCAACATCAAATGCATCGAACGGTTCTTGCAGTAGGGCGTTCCAGCGCGCACGTACACAGAATTTCTTTCAACTTCATTTCCCAGCCGCTGAAGCAACAGCAAATATGAAGTCAAGCCGATATCACGATGACGTCCCCAGTTTAGGCGTCTACGACGACTGCGTTGACGTCGACGTTGACGCAACACAAGAATTCCCTTGTTCCACATATTTTGTACCAATTCATCGAATGGATATCACTTTATTAGACACTGTTCAACATTTTTATTTTAATTTAAGCTGTTTACTTTTTCTAATGTTTTTGTACTAATTATATGAATTTAGTTATTAGCTATACATGACTTAAATCGATGAACTTTAATAGACCATTTTTCATGCCTACGTAAACTTCAATAGCTTTGCGTTGCCAACTTCATATAAAATTCTATTAGATTTTCCACTGACTGCACCATCATATTTTTATGTCAATATTTAAGACAACAAACTTATAAAAATCATTATATTGTAATCATTTTTCATAGATAAACATTTATTTTTGTTAATTTTATATTTTAAGCGATGTTTTTCCACAATTATTTAACTATTTAATTAAAACCTTCGGAGATTGATTTTATGCACTCTGTGAAAATTCCACATTTTATCTATACTCAAATGCATTGCATCAGTGTTGCTTTTTTTCCCAGAACTTACGGTTGCCGTATCTTTATCAGAGTTTCTATTTGCCCTGTTCACACTCATCAAATCGTTTGTCAAATCCAATAGATCAACGTGAGAATTCCATGGAAATTGCACGCAGTTCTATTGTATTTAACAACCGATTTGATGAGCCGAGCAAACGATCATCGTGCAATATCGGTAAAACTGTTATTTTTTTATCATTTGATGTTTGTAGCCTTCACAGTTCTTTGTGAAGTTGTTGTAAATGTTATTGGGAAAATGGCAGATTGATCATTTATAATGTTGTGGCACTTGAAAGAAATGCGCTTTTGGAAAAATTTAAGAATATGAAAACTCGAATCAAATTTTTTAATCATATCTATTAAGGTATTTTTAGTCCAATTCTGGAAAATTTTAGGCTGCTCTCAAGTGGTTCAGAAGTTATAGGGGTCCAAAGTTAGAAAGGTTATGCTGTTACCTATTCAACGAGCCATCTATCTTTAAAGTCCATGCATTACTTTTGAAGATATAACAGTTTATATATATTTCATTAGAGGGTGGACCATAGTACAATAATACAAGTGGTAGTGACAGTTCTGGCTGCGGTCAACGAATTTCCAACAAAAGGAAATTAAAACGAGAGCGTGCTATGGTTGCTATGGCAGCTGATGCAAAATGCAGATGTCAAAAATATTTTGTGTTAAAATGTGTTTTAGTTTTTTTTGTTTGACATATGCTGACCAAAGCCAGTGAGAAAATAGGTAGTTGTCAAGGCTGCCTAATAGATTGTTTTAAACAAGTCAAGTGTGTGAACAAGTCAAGTGTGCATTATACGTAAAAGGTTATAAAATGTCAAAATTTGAATTTTCACTCGAACCAGCACCAATTAAAATGATCTTTACCGAACAGCAACAATTTTTTTAGTCATGTTTCTAAATATTCCTTCAATAACTTCGAGGGTTTTTTTAATAACTTGGCTAAAGATAATTTGGATAAGATGGTACATGTTTTTTTTTTTTGTATTTTCATAAAACCATAAATTCACTACTATACATTCTTAAACAACTCAAAATTGTTTTTAACTTTTAACTTGAATATAAAAATCATAAATGTGCTTAATTAGAAAAATTATTCAAAATCTAAAATTATCCACTTTCAATGATATATTTTCGATAATATTCGTAGTTAAACAATTAAAAATGTTTCATGCCATAGTCGATTTCTGGAAATCAAATTTCTTGCAATGTTAAGATATTTAATAAAATTCGAATGGACTGCATATTTTAAAAATATAATTCAGATTTATGATTATTAGTATCAAAATCTAAAGAATTTACTTTTAAAACTGAAAAAATCAGATTTTGACGTCTTATAGAGTTTCAAATCACCAGACTTTGCTAAAAACCAACCATAAAATTTTTTTATTTATATTTTATTTGAAATTGTTTTTTAAATAGCTAATAATAAACAAAACTTCGTTTTTATATTTTATTTGAAATTGTTTTTTAAATAGCTAATAATAAACAAAACTTCGTTTTTATGTTTTGTTTCAATTTGATTTAGTTTGATTTTTTATTTAAATAAATTAATAAACAATATTAATTTTTAATATTTCGTTAGTATCAAAAAGTCAAAAGAATACAACAAGAAAACTCGTTTTATCGTTGGCTGACCTTTTTTGTGTGCTTCAAAAAGGAATGATTAAAAATTAAAAAAAAAATTATGAAAAATTTGTATCTTTTGATAACTTGTACAATTGAACTTATTTATTTACAGCAAACTCGTTGGTTCTAATGCTGTTTTCTGTAAAAAAAATTGGCTAATTTTTGCTTTGAAAGTGGTTTTTTATAGTTTATTTTAAAGCCTTTTTAAATGTTTACTACACATTATCAAAAATTCTTAAATAAACGATTATTTCAATTGAATTTATTAAAATATTTCTTCATAGTTTCAAAATCATTTCATAGTAATTCATTTGGATTTCTTGTCTGATAGAGTTTAATTAATTTAGTACTTAAAGCATTGCCAATGCGGCGATTAGTGCTTAAGACTCCAGCTCCACGATCAATTTGTAGATTTGCTATTTTAGTCAATGGGTCAGGATGTTCCTGAATATCGGCAATAATTTTTTTAGGACATGAATATTCTGCTCTTATTGCCTCAGTCACATCAAGAGTGATCAAGGGTAAGCGGTTTAAATGTTGTTGCCACAATCTACCTAAGCCGTGAATACCCTCCACACGGACACATTGTTTGTTGTCGTTTAAAAGATATTTTTTAAAATTATTCTGCGGATGAGATTTATTCTTTTTGTATGGTTCTTCTGCAATGGCTTTTGTGAAACGTTTTAGGACTGTCAATAATTCTGATGAATTTAATTTAATTTGCAGGATATTGCATTGATGATTGACTTGCAGTTCAGTAAGAAGAGTTTCACGTTCTATATGGGCATTATTGGAACTTTTTGGTGGCAAGCTGGGAAGAAATAATGTGATTCGTTTAGCTGGAAATGACGACTTCAGGCGCTCTACAGATGAGTCTAATGATTTATTTTGCAAACAAAGTTCGAAGTCTTCCAAATTGAATATACGAATAACTTGATTTTCAATTTGCGTGCTGTCACTCAGGCTCGTTGGTATAGTTGAGCTTCCATCGACTTGATTTCCATCTATAGTTTTTGATACGAATGTCTGCTGTCCCAATGATCTTTCCCAGATAACACAGTATTTTTCCGCCAGTTTTCTTACGTCGTATTTCAACTCTGATGATTCTAAATGAAGCAAAAGTTCTCTGCCAATTGCTGTGTGTACAAAACTAGCATCAATTATAATGCGAATATATTTTTGACATTGATTTGGTTGAATTCGTTTGTTTTGTTCTCTTATAAGCTTTTTTTTCAGTTTTTCTGTATTTTTATCGGGGTTCATTTTGGTATATTGAGTGCAAAAAATAAGGAAATTCTATAAATATAACAAAAATACGTAATTTAAATTTTTTTTCATATCTGTTCAATAAAACAAGCAAATGTTTAAATTTAATTATTTATATCGCTTGAACAGCCCTATTACACTGTACAGTGCATAAAAAAGCGATATGGCAATCCTGAAAAGAATGCATTTTCAGCAGCAAATTAATTGACAACCGATTTTAAAGGCAAGTTTTCGTTTGAGCTATTTACAAGATATTATATGATATTATTGCATGATATAGATTTGTAGTACTTACAGTTTTGTAGAAATAGGTTTTAAAACCATTAAACACAAACAAATAAGGCTTAGCACTATCTACTTCAGTATTATATATAACGCTATGAAACTCCGTCAATTAAGCGCGGTTGTCACTTTGATAGTGCTGCCAGATTTGTTTTTTATGAATTTGTTATGTTAAGGAATTTTGGCATAATTTTACTTTAGGGCCCGGATCGAATATTTTTCTTCTTATTTTTATTAACTGTACTTGGGCCTCCTAAACCTAAATGTGAAAACAAATTTATTCGCTCTCGTTTGGCTTAGGAGATAAAATTCGCGAATTTTTGAAAATTCAGTACAAATTTTTAAGTGTATTGAAGCTAATTTCCCCTTTTACGAAGTAATCGCAGCTATGAAATATGTCATAGGAACGTTATTATAATATACTATGGCTTTTAATGTATATTCAAAACAATAAAATTTATTTATATTATTTACACATGGAGGTATGAACTTCGAAACATTTGGGCCTATTCTGCCAAATCTGTTATTCTGTTATGAATTTTCAATTTGTTAATATTGGTATTCTGCCTTTCGATCTTTTATGGTACCCTGTTATCTACCTTCGAAAACAAAAATTTATTACAATCTGCTCTGCTTCTGTTATGAAGCAGCTGATTGCTGTCAATAAATTGAAAAATAAATTAATGCAAGTTGAAGAAGTTTCGCTTTTAACGTGTAAATTGCAAATATTTTTACAAAATTAGAACTAAAGAAGTGCCGTGCATTACCATTACAAACTAGCATTGTTGATGTGAGAAATACGCACTCACTGTTTGGAAAAAACAACATTTTATTCCACGTAAAAAAAGGCCGAACTATCTTCGGACTGACAAGTCAGATTTAAGAAAGTTTGTTGGGGTATACATTCCAAGGTCAGTTCTAATGTCAGTGTAAAATAAGAAGTAATATTTAACACAGCGTCTCCACGGGCATATATATGTCCGGCATTGAAATATTGCCAGAATGGGAATTTTCAAAATATTGCCCGTGGAGACGCTAAATTGCCAGCAAGGAAATATGTCCGGCAACATTGCCAAACGCTTGCAGGGCAATATTGCCATGCATAGAAAAATGGCGACAAATGAAGATTGGTGGAAAAATAAAACTATGAAATAAATAAACTTATATAGAAAACGAGACTGTTTGTGGAAAATGAGTAATAAATTGTATGAAAGCATTTTATACAACTTTTAAAGTTTTCTTGTCCTAAATGCAATAATGTCTCTCATTCAACGCCATTTCATATATTACCCATTGCGGCAATATTTTGCCCCACCATCGAAAAATTGCCAGATCAACCAATATTTCCTTGCTCGCAATATTGCGCGAAACATTGCTCGTGGAGACGCAGCGTAAACCATCATACAGTAATTTTTATTGCTTTCCTGCATGAAATTGCATATATTCAATGTTGCGTAATTTCGTTCCTATACATTGCAGAGCATTCAAATTTCGTTTATACATTCTCTAAACCACCCCAATCACATATAAAAACACAAACATTTTTTATACATAGAAAGAAAAAGTTATGTAATTAAGGGTTAAAATGCCACAAAAATTTATAATATGATTTGGAATTTTTCACATGGTCTCGATATTCAACTTATATTAAAAATTTGTCAAAAACAAATGAAAACTGCGCCTACCTCTCTTACAAAGTGACTTTATCGAAACGGTAAAATCACTTAGAATGCCACAAAAATTAATACAATGACTTGGAATTCTCTTGTCAAAATAGAACGAAAACTACTTCTACCTCCCTTTGCACATGTGCTTACAATTCTAAAATTTATTTTGAGCTTAAAATTCGGCAAAATCGTAAACCTCCCATGCAAAGTGACGTCATCAAAGTAGCATAACCTTTATAAATAACATAAGACTGACTGGATATTTAACACATATACTTCAATATCTTAAACGTATTCTGTATTTGAATTTTGGCAAAATTAAACAAAAGCTACGCCCATCCTCCATACGAAGTGACTTCATCAAACTTTTTAAACATGCATAACTTAGTATATACAGTCGAAGATAACTCCATTGTAGTTTTTTATGAAGTCTAATTTTCTAGTTTTATGAAAATTATCTACTTTGGTCAAGCAAGATATTATTACATTATGAAAATAATTGAGTGGCATTATAAAACAATATGAAGGAACTAAGCAGCTTTACCTTAATGACATTCGTCTTATATTTTCTCAATTGTATAGTTTTATTTTTTTACAATAACTATTTTTAATCATTTCAAATTGTAATTCAATATAGATCAGTTGAAATTCATAAAATATTAATGGAAATTCTAAATAGATCAATTAAAGTTCCGTCAAGATCAATTGAAATTCAGACAATACATCAATTGAAATTTAGAGTTTAGATAATTAAGAATAGATCAATTTAAATTCAGAACTGATTATTGAAAATTCAGAATAACCATTTTAAATTCAGAATAGATCAATTAAAATTTTAAAAAAATTAATTGAAATATAGACTAGATCAGTTGAAATTAAAAACTCCATTCGAAATTTAGAATAGATTGATTGAAATTTAGAGTAGATTAATTGAAATTTAGAAATTTAATTTGAAATTAAAAAAAACACAATTAAAATTCAGATATTTTATTTGAAAATCATAATACATTAATTCAAATTAATTGTTTTTTTTTTAATTTTAGAATTCTATTTGATATTCAGAAAAGATCAATTGGAATTCATGGAAGATCAATTAAAATTCTGGATTCCATTTGAAATTCAGAATGTATCAATCGAAATTCAAGTTCACAAAGGATGAGTTGAAGTTCCGAAATGATCAATTGAAATTCAAAATAGATCAATTTATTTTCTCCGTGTACATTTTTAATGAACTTTTTCAAAATTTATTTCTAAATTTACTTCTCCACCAGTACATAGAAGTGAGTAAGGAGCAATTCAAGTTGATATCTTGCACAATTTGAATTTTTTCATTCGATGACTCGGGTTTTATTTAAGAGTGTAACTTTTTCTAGGCGCGCTTTGGTCCGAGTAATTTTTAAGTTTTCTGATTCATAGGTTATATTTAAAGAATAAAATAGCTAAAATAAAAAAATTATTACATTTTTTGATATAGTTATATTTAAATTCTGTATTTCCTTGTAAGCCATTGTCGATATATATTCGATGACTTACAGAAAACATTAAACATTGACATTATAAACTATTTTATATAAGTAATATTTATACTTGATCTTATATAGTAAACTAATGTATATGTCTGCATTGTGCTAGTTTAAAGTGGTATGTTATACATACATACATATATTACAACGAAATGTTTATGTTTTTTCATTCAATACATTTTATAACAATTGTACTTATTCGATATTTTACTCAGACGGAATATGAATAATAAGTTTATTTATTCGCATTTGTATATGTATGTCTTCAAAAGTGTTAGATTAAGTACATTTGGTCCCTAGATGGCAACTGTGCATATATGTACATTAGACCGTCTCACCTTATAGGCTATAAAAAAGTCACCGCACACCAGCTAATCTGAAGCATTATTGAATGAAAGTTTCGAAAAAAAATTTTTTTTACCGAACGTAGGGGTCGCGCATTGATATATTTCTTCATAGCTTCGGTATTTACCGTCCGATCTTAAAAAATTATATGTCTTTATTTTTTGTCTTAAGAAGACTATTTTTTTAGGGCTCATTGACCGCAGTTGACCCCTTATAGTACTGAAAATGGTACCTTAAGATGGAAGAAACTGAGGTCCGGTGGGTCAGTACTATAAGAGGTCAACTGAGGTCAATAAATCCTAGAGACAAAAAATAGGTCTCTGTAAGACAACAACATGGACATACCATTCTTTTAGATCGGACGGTAAATACAGAAGTTATAAAGAAATATGTCGCTGCGCGACCCCTACGTTCGGTCAAAAAAAAATTTTTTCAAAACTTTCGTTCAATAATGCTTCAGATTAGCTGGTGTGCGGCGAAATTTATGTTTCGATACGGTCTAATGTACATATGCATCTAAAGAAAACATTTTTATAGATATTTTCCGTAATATAATTAATATAATCGCTACTTGTTTTGATTAATAAACACTTGTATAAGGAATAATGAGCACTTTTTAATGGCTTAATATTTAAATTGGGTAAAGTCACTTAAAGCAATACTAAATTTTTTTTATATCTATATCGAAATCTTACCACAAAAAGGGCACATTTCAAAACTAAAACAAAAAATCAAAAGAGGCAAAAACTATCTTACTCTACTGAATTAAAGCAGAAAACGATTTTTTAAAGTTACAATAATATTTTTTTTTAAATAAATATTTAGGTGGCTGGAAAAGCGCATTGATTTTTTTTTTCAAAAAGTTCAAGTTTCAATATTTAGAATTGCGCCCTTTTTGGTTTTATCGAAAATTTCAGTTGTAGAATATACTTTCTAATAATATTTGACCAGATGTCTTCGGGTTCTCAAATTTGGTACATGAACTTTCAAATGAGCTGATTTCATGTGTAAATGAAGGCCTGCCGGCTGAGCAAAATTTCGATCACAAATTGTGCACTTATACTTCTTCGTATCTTCGTGCAGCTCCATATGCTTCTTGAGAATGTTATAGCAGGTAAAAGTTTTGCCACAAGTGCTGCACTCATGGTCTCTTATATCCAGGTGGCCATTCATGTGCATGACAAATTTGCGTTTCTCATAGAAACCTTTATCGCAGACGGCACAAACAAAAGATGGCTGATTAAGGTGTATGCGTTTGTGTATATTAAAGAATGACCAGGAGTTGAAGTCCTTGCCACAAAGTTCACAAACAAACGGTCGTTCACCGGTATGCGAACGCATATGAATTGTTAGTTCGGTGGTGGTGGCAACGCGCTTTCTGCATTCTTTGCATTCGAATGGCAAGTCACCACGATGACGACGTAAATGTATTGTCATATTGCCGGAAGTAGCAAAGCCTTTACTGCAAATGGGGCAAACGAATGGACTCGAACCGTCGTGTGTGGATGTGTGCACTTTGTATTGATCCGAAGTATTGAGAATGGTACAACAGATTGTACAGCGAAATGGTCCTATGTTGTCCTCAAGAAATGTAGATAGTTCTGTATAATAGCGAAAAGTGGGCGTGTAAGCGTCACTACACTTTAAATCCGCTGTTAGTTTTTCTTTTTTCTCTAAAGAATAGTTCCGCCTAAGGTTTTTTAAAATTTTCTCTAATTGATCTAGTGTAAAATTCAGTCTTGGATTATTGTTAATATCTATTAACATTTGATTTAAGGCCTCATTGCGATACGTGTTTGAACGGAAGTCCGGATGTTCTACATACCACAGACATGGGTGCATCTTGTAGATTTCTATGATTCTGTAGGTAACATCGGCACTTAGCATACTTCTTACATGATTTTCACTTGCAGATTTTGTCTCATCACCTGACTTGTTATTACTCGTTGATTGTGCCTTTTCCATATGCTTCCGCATAAACTCCATTTTTTCAAAACACCATAACTTTGGAATGTACAAACCTTTACGACTTTTCATGTTTAACAAATCTATACGATACATATCGCGCAATTTTTTCAGTTCAAAAGCGACATCTGTACCAGTGATTGCATAGCCTAAATCTGCATTGAGATTCTGTGCAATCTTTTCAAAATATTTTTTTTTCGAGTTGTATTTGTACTCAGGATGGTCACGATTCCAAAGCAGTTCATTGCTCTTAAAGGCCTCTAGTATGTAGCTTAATGCATCTTTGCTATGTGTTGATTCAAATTCGACTGTATTCATTGAGTCTTGTGAAGATGAATGCTGTGACGATGTCTCCTATGAACGAAAATAAAAAGTAATTTGTTATGAATCGGTACATTATTCTGCTTTATTCAATATTAAAAACCTATATTCTAAAATACTCTTCCCAAGGATTCTACAATATTTCCAATTGTAATTCAGAATAGATCAATTGAAAGTCAGAAATTTTATTTGAAATTGAAAAACAAAATATTAACTGAAATTCAAAAAGATAAATTTTTTTCTATTTATTTATTTATTTATTTCATGTTTATAATCGAAGCCAATTAAGCCAATTTGATTACAAGTAAACGACTACAAGTCTAAGTTTATATTTTACATTAAAAATGTTTACAAATTTTTGTTGCAGTTTTATGTTCAATATGATGCAGTAAATTTATTTTTATATTTTAATGCAAATCAAGTTGTGGAAGTAACCTTAAATCTAAAATCCCTAATTAGTTAATTTTTTACAAGATAACCCCTAAATCAGAAGTAATAAAACCTGCTGTTACGATTAAGCCAATTCACTAACGTGTTGCAAATATTTACGTTTGAATGTATTTGATGAGTCTGAATATTGCTTAAAAATGTTAGGTATAAATTTCCATACACGTGCAACCTTCAAAAAAAAAAAAATGAACTCTAAAAAATAGAATAATCGTATTAAAGATGCGACGCAGTTGATTTATGTTGGACACATTAGTACAAGATAAACCTCTAATTCATATAAGAAATGGGGCATAAGTAGTGCTTGTGCAACACTAAGTTTGACTGGAGTTGGCATTTAGGTATTCATGCTATATAACATGATACTTAACTTATTACTTAACTTGTTTGTATGAGATTTATAGTTGAAGTTGGAATTAATTATGACACCTAAACAATCGACATTCAAGAAATCCATTTGAAAAGATCAATTCAAATTTAGTATGGCATTTTATATAAAGTCCCTTCGCCAAATGAGGCCCAAGCCTTAATAAGGCCCGATTTCTAATACGCACATTTATTGCATTCCCTGCAAAATGGTTTTTTGCACGTTTAAACATGTTCATATCTGCATCACGATGCAAACAAAATTACTTCGATTGCGCATCTGTGAAGCGAGTGACAGTCGAACGAAGTCAGCGGAAGCGTCAACAAAGTGGTTGATGTAATATGGTGCTCGCAGTAAAAATCCGTTATTCTACGAATTAACTATTGCCTATGTCCAGCTTTGAATTAAAAATCAAGAGAGGTATTTTAAAGAAAACAAAAAGGTTAATTGATCAAATCTAACTGTGGTGTATTCCGAGAAAAACTTGAGTAATGAAATTATATTGAAAGCGCCTAAAAAGGCCCAAACATTTTTTCTTTTCGGCTTTCTTTTTCCGATCTCATGTCCACACCTAAATCTACCTGGCAGAAAAAAACTACGAAAAAGAAAGCCCTCAACTATAAAGGTCAGCAAATTACCAAAATTTTCTTTAAAAAGCCAGAGTAACTTTATTTTAATTTTCAAAATGAACTTTTGGCAATAAAAGTATTTTTCGAAAAAGTTTTTATAAAAAAAAGCTATGAATAGCATTTATGTTTAGTATAAATGTAAACCAACATTTGTAATAACAATATGTGTTCTTATTTTATTATTTTCTGACTGTTTTGTTATTTTTCTAAAACCGTTATATATTGGGCCTTATTTAGACATGGTGGTCCTAATATGGCAAAAATCAGACCTTTAAAACCGTCTGAGCTGGATATATTTTTTACTTTTTCAGGCTTTATTTTTATGTTTTTGAAAAAAGAATTGAATAAACAAAAATACAAAATTGCAAAAATAAGTTTAAAAAAACCCGTTTCTCTTCTGTCTGGTAAAAACCGTTAGGTTGGCCTTATTTGGGTAACCTACCTTAGTAAGTTAAGATTGTATGGTAATGGTAATGGTAATGGCAGTGGTAGTGGTAGTGGTAGTGGTAGTGGTAATGGCAATGGTAATGGTAATGGTAGTGGTAGTGGTAGTGGTAGTGGTAATGGCAATGGTAATGGTAATGGTAGTGGTAGTGGTAGTGGTAGTGATAGTGGTAATGGTAATGGTAGTGGTAGTGGTAGTGATAGTGGTAGTGGTAGTGGTAATGGTAGTGGTAATGGTAATGGTAGTGGTAATGGTAATGGTAATGGTAGTGGTAATGGTAGTGGTAATGGTAGTGGTAGTGGTGATGGTAGTGGTAATGGTAGTGGTAGTGGTAATGGTAGTGGTAATGGTAGTGGTAATGGTTGTGGTAATGGTAATGGTAGTTGGAATGGTAATGGTAATGGTTATGATAGTGGTAATGGTAATGATAACGATAATGGTAATGGTACCATGAGACTTGAAGACTTGAGACTTGAAGACTTGAAGACGTGGTAATGGTAATGATAACGATAATGGTAATGGTACCATGAGACTTGAAGACTTGAGCAGTTGTGCACTTGTATGCATTGAACAATTTTGACAGCTTTGAATAGTGATGGTAGTGTTCACGAAAACCTAACTGCACAAGTCCTCAAGTCCTCAACTGCACTGGTAAGTGCACTGAATCGTGAATACCCTTATTCTTTAGATCCAATTGTGCTTCTCCTTAGCCTTATCAAGAAGTGCTTTCAAGAGGCATCCTCATAAACTATTTCTGGAAGACATTCAAATAGCATTTAAATTCAATTAAATTAAAAAGAATTTATATGTACATAACATAGTGCTACAAATTTGAATGAAGTTGAAATCCCTGGGAAGTGTTACTGTTTTTGTTGCAGGTCTTGTTGAGTATAACAAGACCGCATATAAGAAATTTGCCAAACACCCCCAAAATCTTTAACTACCGCTAAAAAAACCGGTTTTTGTACCTTTGCGCACTTATATGGCTGTAACTTAGCCGATATTGCTTCGATTTGCAGTTTCTTATTCAATTTTTTCAATTTTTGTAATATTTTCCAACTTTCACGATTTTTGTGCACACTTTTTTATATAGACACCACACTATTTGTTAATGAACTAAGCAAACACGTTTACTAGAAATTAGGACGCAATTAAATTTTTACAAATCGGGTAGTAATTGACTGAGCTATTGGTGAAAACAAAATTTTTGCAAAAATGCCTGCACAACGTTTTTCGTGTTCTTCTGCACATTTTTTATAGGATAAATATAATATTTTTAAAACTATACCAATGACTGATATCTATTAAAAAGTCACAAATGTAGCAAATTTATTAGGTTTTGCGCACATTTAATATTAGTTGCACACTGCACATCGGCTCAGTTGCAGCTTTATAAGTGCGCAAAGGTACAAAAACCGGTTTTTAACGGTAAGTCAAGATTTTGGGGGTGTTTGGAGAATTTCTGGTATGCAGTCTTGTTATACTCAACAAGACCTACAAGAAAAAAGCTAACACTTCCCAGGGATTTTGGACTGTCGCACCGTGTAATTGTAATATATGCTTTAGATATATTTCGTGGAATTTTTTAAGCCCACAACAAAACGCAATCGCTTCCTATTTCCAACACCAAAATGCCGTGAAAAGTTATGTAAAAAAGTTATGAAAAAATTGTTTATAAGAAAGTCATTGAAATTTCGTCTAGACAAATTTTTGTTTATATTTTTCCGAATATTTTGTGGTGAAACAAGTAAATCAGATAGAAATTGTGGTACCAAACAAATTTTAAAGTTTGGCAAAATGCAAAAAATCAGAGAAAAACGTGTTGAAATTTTACTTGTTAATTCTAAGCGGGTGAACGCTGCACAGAAAAGTTAAAAAATATTTTCTTAAATGTTTTTAAACATATTTTTTTGTTGGGTAACTGATGCCCTCAAAATAGTGCCGCCTAGGGTGAACCATCTAGCCTCCCTAGCTACGCCCCTGACTGGTAGGAAAAATCTTCAGACTTAGTTGTACTCATTCTTACCTCTTCCATTGAATTTTCACTTTTTTTAAGTATTCCAAAATTAAAATACTTATTCAGTTCTTGTTTTTCAATACATTCATCATCAAATTCGATTTTGTGGTTATCGAGACTCTAAAAAAAGAAAATAAAATAAAAATAAAAATTACATTTCAGAAATAAAATATTAATTGATTTATGCGTTATGAAATGGTATGAAGTGGTGCAAACCAATCAATATCAATTTCATTCAATTAGATGAACAAGATATTGTGATGTTCGTCATTTCAGTTAAAAAATTAAATTCAATTTCTAGAAGTTGTTGAACAAAGTATAAATGAAACAAGTGAACGAGTTGTTTTAGAAAGGAGGAAGGCCTTTTATGATTTTTTTTTTAAGATGTATAAAATAAGTAGCTTCGTTGTTTATTTGCATTAAACTTGGGTCATTAAGAATGCAGAAGTTCTTTAAATTTCATGAAGTTTTTATTTTAAAGGTTTTATTTGATATTACAGTGTAGCCAGTTCTTGATATTGCGATTAATTGGCAGCACTACTGTTTACATTACTACTGCTCTCTAATGAATTAATTAAGGCATTTAATTTTAAGTAATTTGAAACAGATGATAAATATTGAATATTGGAATATAAACACTTGTATATAAATTGAATTCATTCCATTTCAAAAATACGTTTTATGTAACTTAAAGTACAAGTTTTACTTCAGCCTTATCAACTATAATGCTCCCTCAAAAAAATATGCCCAACAATTAATTGTATTCTTGCTATTCAGCTTGTGATAAAATTAGCATGATGCCAAAATTTTGTTTTTTGGAAAAAGTTTTTTTTTGTTGTCGAATTTAATGCAGAACTATCATGTGATCAATGTTTGAGAACTTTTATTTTAATCCATTTTACTTCATGGGTAACTAAAAGGCTTCTCCCGGATAAGCCTCAATTTCGTTCATTTGTCAATAAAATTTGTTTATAAATGTTGAAAGTAAAGAGCTAAACTAATTTTTTCGTAGTACTTTTAAAGTCTAAAAACTGGCGTTAGACTGTCAAAAAAGGATTTGATATTCTGTTATTTTAGAAACTAAAATACAATTTTGTACGATGTTTTTATTCTGTCGAAAAATCAAATAAATTCGATACAAATCCAGTTTATTCTGAGGTAAGTTTTTCTATTTTATATTACAAAAATATCGACATTAATTTAATTTCTAAATAATACAAGTAAGGTTTTTTCCCAAAATTCTTTGAAGATGTCCAATAACATTTTGGATGGATTTTTTAGAAAAATCCTTGAATAATTCTGATCGTAAAAATTTTACTTGAATTCCTTTGAAGATAATGAAAATATTTATGTACATAATCAGTAAGATTTGCTGATTATGATTAACCTTAAAATTAAGGTAGTGCCACTAACTAGTTAAGACACTTTTTGTGAAAAAATCATATCTTTTTTATTAAGATTAAATTCTTTTCAGTATAAAAACATCTGAAAATTTTCTGTTGACAAAAAAAAAATGTCAATCGATGTATGTAAATTTCCTTGAAATGGTGTTTATGTGCTAAGTTGACACTTTAACTTTTACTTCCAAATCTTTATCGATAATTTCACCAAAAATATAGTTTTTAATTTAAAAAAACCATTTTAAAAATTTCAAATCTGGGTTTTTACAATGAATAAAAAAACAAAAAAAAAATTGTCATAATAATGCAAATCATCAATAAATTTCAGAGTATCACACAAAAAAGTTTTCGTTAGGTAGAGTCAATTAATACAGACAAAAACAACAATACGATATGTTTTACTTGTCATGGCGCATGACTTTTTTGTGTTGAAAACATTTTCAGGAGGGCCCATATGTTGTAACCCCCGGGCCTGGACATAAATATATGATTCACGTATGAAACCACTCAAATTAGTGAGATTTAATATAGAATATAAATATAATCATATGTTTATTTATATCATGTGCTCTATATCCTAAAATATCGCTAATATCTATGTTTGTACAAAATTTAATTTCTAATAAAAATTTATAATTTTATCACTTAGCGATCTGTGGAAACACTGTTCATTTAGCACAATGGCTTAAATTGTTTTTTTAGCTCAAATTGATGCATTGCTATTCGCTTATTAATATGTCATTCATTATTGTTTACACAATAAATAATTACATTTAATACGAGTAGCTGAGTTCTTTATGCCGCGCATGCTGGCTTGATGAGGTCTTTTTTCTTCTGTTCAAATGATGAACCCTTTCGTTGCGCGTTCGTTTCAAATTAATTAACGTTGCCCTAAATTAATTAACGTTCTAGACTTGAAGTTTATAGCGAAGAGCATTTATTGTTTGCTATTGTTTACATTGATATAAAATTTGTTGTTTAAACTACGAATGGTTATTTCTTTTGAAGTTTTAGCTCTCTTCAAAGATATCTTAATTTATTTGTTGTTGCTCTATTTGCAATGCGCTTGCGTTTGTGAGTTAAAATTTATATACAACTGCTCACATGAGTAAATACACGCTACAATCGGTAAAAGAGTGCTTTTATTTTTAAGTTTTTTTATTTACAATAATATATTATTTATGACAATAAATATTTTTAAAAAATAACAATCTATTGAACATGCTGGATTTGAAATATTAAAATAAGAACTTAGTTAGCTTCATAATCAGTTGGCGAAACGGAATGACCGTCAAATACTTCAAATTCTATGCAGGCAATTCTTCAATGATCACTAAATTATTTTTTCTGATATATTATTAAAGTGAAACTTCAATGGCTCGGTATAGTTGCAAGTAAGTAAGAAGTGGAATGTAAAAGAAAAGGACATTTCTACACTATGATAATAAAACTCGGAATATAGGTTGTATAAGCGTTTTTTTTTAATGAGAAATTTCAAAATAATTTTTTAAAAATCCTTATCAGAGTCTATATTCTCTCAAGTAGATTTTAAATTTGGAGCTGATTGGATAACATTTAATAGACCCGATTTCGGCTTAAAGTTAAAAATGTGATTTATATATATGGAAAAAAATGTCTATACAAAAACTAATAACTTTTTGAAGGCGTTGGTTTTAAAAAAAAGTGTGCGTCTCGTTACTCATTGAATTTTTCTTTAAAATGAGCTATGAAACGTGAATATTACACGAAAAAAAATTCCAAAAATTATATGTGGAGTATTGCAATAAAAATTGTGAAAATACTTTCATAAGCTTTGTCTAACTAAGTCGCAAAAAATGGTGAAATTAGGTTGAAGAACCTGGCCATTGTTAAATTTTTTGTTAGAAGTACAACTTTTCTGTCCGAGAAATCGAAATTATTTTTAGAAAAATAATCCGCAAAAGTGCGAGAATTGCAAAATTATAAAAAATTCCAAAAAAAGGTATTTTGTGCATCAAAATGAAAAAAATCTGGATACTTAAGTCATAGATGTTCTTGGTTTGACTTAAAGTAAATTTTATGGCCTATCGAATAAAAAAATCGGAAAACCTATATATCGCACTCGAAATGACCTTAATAATTCCACACCGCACATCATCTATTCGAAGCCTTTTTTGAAGGTAAATTTTAAAATTTTTTGACCGAATGTAGGGGTGCGCATTGAAATATTTCATCATTTCGACATTTACAGTCCGATCTTAATGTATGGTATGTATCGATCTTTTTGTCTTAAGAAGAAAATTTTTTTCTCCAAAAGTCATTGACCTCAAGTACTCCGTTCTACTACTTACCCACCAATTCTCAGCTCTTACCATCCTAATGTACCGCCCTAATGTCAGAAAATTAAAGCTCGCAAAAAATAATGAAGCTTTTCCTAATGCCGTGGTTATGCTAGCCAAACATGATTGCCGAACATTTTTTGTTGTTATTGTTTCACGTATAAAATGAAGAAATGAACTTTTTCTCATATTCATTTTCTCGCTCTCGGACCGAACATTTTGATTGCTGATTGAAACGCCAAACATGCCGAACTTTCCAGTGTTGGCTGTAGTCATTTTGTATAATAGAATCAAAAAAGTAGGTAAAAGTATTAAAAAGTGAAGTTGATTGTGTCTTCAAGTAACCCTTAACATAAACAGCTAGCTAGTATGTCAGATATATGCAAACCATTTTGTTTACGATATTATAATAAAAATTCAGAGTAAGTAATATCAGTTCGTATATTTTAATTCGTTAACTTTAAGTACAAAAATGCAAATTAGGGTTGTGCTTTTTTGTGTTTTGACATACTATTACATATAATGCAACTGTGCCACCAATCATAGCGTAACCACCAAACAAACATTTCAGCGAAGAGAACAAATTAAGGCGGTCTTCTCATTCAAAACCCGTTTTTTGGACCCTTTTTAAAAAATTCTTATTTGAAAACGCAAAGAATAATTGAAAACTTTTTTTATTTATTGTATTACAAAAGGTTCAAAGTAAATAAAAAAAATTTTTTTGCCTCGATACGTGGGCTGTTCAAAAAGTAATGAGACTTCAAAGTTGGTGGTGAAAAAAAAGGTGTCGTCACGGCGGCCACGATTCCGAATCTCCGGAGCGTCTGAAATGAAAAAAAACGGGGTTATAATCAGTATAGATGTAATTCTCGGGTGAACCTCAAGCTTAATTTTGTGATTTTTTTTGACAAAATGGCGGCCATTCAAAAAAAAAATTTCAATTTCGGGTTTTTTTTTTAGTTTAGTGTAAAAAAAAATAGTAAAAAATTTTTTAAAATTATGGTCGAAGTTCACCCGAGAATGGTGACAATTCTGCGTCGATTCCACTTTGTTTCATGAAAATCGGTTCAGTTGAACTGGAGATATCATGGCCGCCAGTTCGAAAAACGTGGGTTCGAGATAAACGCGTTTAAAATTTGAAGTAATTTTTTTGGGAAAAAAAAAATCAAAAATGTTTAAATGCAGTTTTAAAGAGCTGACAATTCTCCGTCGAATTCACTTTGTATTATCAAAATCGGTCCGGTAGAACCGGAGAAAACTTAACTCATAGGTCAAAATACGAGGGTTTCAAAAAAACCCAAAAATTTTTTTTTCAAGAAAAGCAGATCTGCTGGTATCAAAGTTATTTTTTGGCAAAAAAAGAAAAAAAGTGACAAATTAAAGTACGCAATTAACAAAAGGAGGTAATTCTGCGTCATTAAAGCTTTATTTCATCAAAATTGGTTCAGTAGATGTGAAGAAAACTGGCCAGGTAGTCAAAAAAGGGCCTTTGAAAGAAAATCTAAATATTTCAGATATTTTTTACTTACAAATATTATTCGGCGATGCCAGCTCCATACAGGCCACCTTCCTCTTTTTCGTAGAAACTGCTTTCTGCTGCCCTCTCTGCTCTGCGAGCCGTTCTGCCAGCTTTTGATGATGCCGCAGCTCGAGTCTCTGATCGGTTCAATCTGTCTTCATTGCGAGATAGTGCGTATTCGTATGCTTCGATCATAGCCTCTTTTTCTTCTCCAATAGCTTTTGAAATGACATGTTCGTACATGGCTTTTCCAGCAACGTACAAATTTTGTTGGATAGTATAGTACAGATTGTTGGACAAACTTTGTCCGAGGTCCATGAGGCCACAAAACATGGTTATACCTTTTGGCCCAATCCCTAAAAGCCGCATGGCAACAACCAAGCGTCGATTAATTTCATATGATTTTCCGATCATAGGTGACGAAGGAATATATGTTGTGCGTGGGCAGGCGCAGTTCAAAGCGATTTTAAATCCAACTCCATTTGGTGAGGCTTCTGAGAACTCAATTTTTTGCTTGCATGAGGCACAAATTACCAACGCTGACAACGTGGTAAACACAGAACAGAACTCGAGAATGCAATACTTCAAATTGTTTTTGATTGATACTTCGTCGTCTTCGTTATTCTTGAATTTCTTGGCCGATGTACTGGTATATTCAGAATCCTCTGGTCTAAGATGCTGATTTCCACTAAACCCGCGTTTTTAAGCACGATTCTGACGCTCACTTGGGCGTTTTTTTTTTTTTATTACTTTTCCGATCCATTTTACAAAAATCACAATAAATTTATGAAAAATTTACTTTTCCGTTCACTGAAGCGCACGCGTCTGTTGCTCAACTCGATACAAACTGAACTAAATGATGCTTTCAGTTGAACACCTGGACTCAAAAACTGCTTCAACCCCTAAAATAAGCAGAAATGTGTATTCGTATGTTTGTATGAATATGTGTGCAAACACGTTTTTACCTAACAATAAACATTTTCAACGGAATTCGGTGGTTACTTTATGCCGCTTCGTTCGAAAATGAGTCGAAAAAATAGCTCATTTTGACGAAGACCTTGCTTCACAAAAAAGGCTGTATCTTCTAAAGTATTTCGAATTTCTAAAAATCCTTTTAGGGGCATATTCACAACTACCCAAGCTATAAATAAATGCAAAAAAAAAAGTCGAAAAAAAAGTTGCTCAATGAGAAGACCCCCTTAACAAAAATGAACACCGAACATGTTTGGCTAGCATAACCACGGCATAAGGAAGTATTTCGATTATTCCAGCAGAACTTTTTAAAAAGAATTTATTTTTCTGTACGCAGGGTCCCCGAATTTAAATTTTTCGTCATAGCTTCAATATTTAAAGTCGGATCTTACAACATGGTATATCGCTTTTTTTGTCTCGAGCAGACTAACAGCCCTATTCTGGTTGTTAACTTAACAAGAAATAGTTAAGGAGCTCTTGTTAAGCTGCTTGTTATGTTATGTAAATGTTGGTATTCTTAAAAATCATTAACAACATAAAAGCTTAAAAAGCTTTTAAAGTTCACCATGCATGGTGAAAATCGATATGCCTGTTGAAAGAAGAGATGCGCTATATAAACAGATGCTTCGAGTGCAACTTGTGACTTTGCAAGCGCTTGAAAAATTTGCCATGGCTACTGAAAGATTTCATTATCAACACTTAAAATAAGTAAAAAATTCTTTCATTTTTCAGTTTAATGTATTTAAACTCAATATTATATTAAAATTTGTATTTTTTTATTATTTTCACAACAATTTTCTATCTAAGCACATACATTTCATTCGTTGTTAAGACTCTTTCTGTTATTAACAAAATTGTAAGGAAAAGAGCTTTTAAAGTTGCAGCAGAATACGAAACCTTAACAAATAGTTAATATTAACTATTTTGTTAATGTGGTGAGCTTAGTTAAGCTGCCAGAATAGGGCTGTAATTTAATTTTTCTCCAGAGGTCATTGACCTCAAGTACCTCGATCTAGTACTTATATAAAAAATAAACTGGCCATTTCAGTCCTTGGAAGGTCTTTGACCTAGCTTCTATTGATCAATTGTGTTGTGCGTGTTATTAAATGTTTGATCACAAATGACCGAGAACTGGACCTACGTGTTTTATGCCGACTCCGAACGGCTTATGTTCTCAAGAAGCTTTACATGGCAATTTTTTACTCTCTGAGGTTTGCCATTGTCTGCAGAGAGGTGGCGACCGAACAGAAAAATTAATTCGATTGAAAAAACTTTCTGTCTGAGCTGGAATTGAACCCGGGCCACCGCGGTTCCTTAGCTTAGGGGCCACGCACTCTACCCACTAGGGTACGGCCGCCACAATCTAGTACTTACCCACCACATTTATTAGGAAATTATCTTTCGGAAGGGGAAAAATCCTTTTGTATTCCTCTAAAAATGAGATAAACGATAACTGTTACGATAACCACCATTTTGCAAAAACCTTCAAAAATCATGTTTTTCGTAAATATATTAACTGGTGCAATAGTTGTTAAAAAAGAAACTGTCAAAGATAAAGGCCGGAAAAAGTTTTTTCAATCTACATCAACAAATTTAAAATTTTTGCAATAGGATTAAGGATAATGCTGGATTTCTAAAATTTTTTCAATTTTTTTTAAAGTTATTTTCACTAAAATTCAAATAATTTAATTATTCCTAATGTTATCGTCACTTTCAAGATATCGTTGGAAAAGTTTTAAGTGTTTGCATTGACTTCTGGTCAGAATTGCTTAAATTTATACACGTTAAGCTTAAATAGTATTAATTATAAAATAAAACCCACTTAAAAAGTATTCTAAGAAATTCAAATAAAAATAAGAGTAATGAAGTTATTAGAATTGGGAAAATTTTTGTAGGGAAATAATATAGAAAAATACAGTGTAGAGTGTATACAGTGCAGAAGTGAAACCTCTTAAAAGTAAGAATAAGAGAGATTTTGTGAAAAAGACAGGAAGAAAGCGAGAAAGAGCATCTCAAAAGAAATACAATACAAAATTAGCATCAAAAATATTCTGTGTATTTAATATTTACTCTGTCATTGGTTGGTGCTTCAAATGGTAATACTGATTTTAATGGTTTGCGATAACTAAATGTGAGATATGTGTCCGTGATTTACTATTTTCGACGTGAGAAAATTGCATCTATTGTAGGTGGATCTATTTTCGAGGTCCCCACAAAAAACATGAAATATAGAAAACAAAAATGTCTATTATAGTTCATATCAAAAAATCTATGAACTCTCAAAGGAGGTCCTTCATATCAAGGAGGTCAAATGCTGACCCTATTAATTTGTTCTCCTCAACATTTCTTCTAAACACTTTAACACTCTATCTGTCACTCTTCTGGAGGTCCCCATACAAAAAACAGACAAAAATGTATCTAAAATTCAAATCAAAAAATTTATAGCCCCTACGGAAGTCAAATGTATGCACTGGTAATTTTTCCCTCTCAACATTTCTTCTGAACACACCTACACACTATCTGCCACTTTTCTTAGGGTCTCCATACAAAAAACTCTAAAAATATATTATTACTCGCGTACACAACGTGTCGAACGAGACTAGAAACATTTTCGTTACAGAAACTCGTGTGACGCGATGAAAAATTTAAATCTTAATATTAAATCGCCGCGTAAGAAGGTTCACTTCAAAAATATCAAAAATATGCATAAAAATAGCATTGGCCCATTATCATAGTCAAAATAAAGTCGACTTTAAATTTAGTGCAAGCTTTTTGACAAGATATTATATTGAAAAACTGACAAAATTGCTTATACTAAATTTAAAGTCGACTTTATTTTGACTATGATAATGGGCCAATATCTTTAATCCGATCGCAAAAATTTTAAATTTTTTGATGCAGATTGGAAGAATTTTTTCAGGACTTTAATTTATCACAGTTTATTTTTTAAAACTACGTGATAACTCCTATAGCCAATGACGTTTCTATCCTAATATGCGGAAAATACCTGAAAATAGTTAGCAAAATAATGACTTGGGCAGAATCGAATGGACTCGATGTAAACCCAATTAAGACCGAACTTTCTGAAGCTTTCCACGGAAGCTAAATACCTTGGAATTAGCCTTGATAGCAAGCTGAGCTGGAAACGCAACAAAGAAGATAGAAGGAAAAAAGGACTTGCGCTCTATACGCATGCCAGAGAACCTTTGACGGGAAATGGGGACTGCGATCGCACATAATCCACTGGATGTATGCAGCGATCGTGAGACCCACTCTTACCTACGGCTCTCTCGTATGGTGGACGATAGCGCACAAAAAGAGCTACCTTAGCTCCAAAATAGGAAAGGTTAGCGTGCATAGGAATAACAGGAGCCATGAGATCTTCGCCACAGACGGGTCTGGAAATAATGCTAAATTTTCTCCCCATAGAAGAGTTCCTTAAGTGTTCGGCGACTAAAAGCGCGATTAGTCTCAACAAATTGCAAGCCTGGAGGAACAACGCTTTCGGACTTGTATATATTCTAAATCTCTTTGGAACCGAGGAATCAAAAAGAGCAACCGACTATATCATTCCCAATGTGAGATTTAGTACAGAATACACCACATCCACCCCCAGCAGACAAGAATGGAAAGAAATGGCTGTATAATTTTACGGCAATCTCCAATTTTATACTGAGGGTTCCAAAATGGAAAACGGAACTGGATCGGGTGTATACTGTGAAATGCTACAAATCAAAGAGTCTTACAAACTTCCGGGCTACTGTAGCGTTTTTCAGGCAGAAATATATGCTATTAAAGCTGAACAGGCCATTCACAGGAAAACTCTTACCCCCACAAGAGTAGTAATTTTTGTGGAGAGCCAAGCGGCCATCAAAGTGCTAGGTGGCTAGGCGTGGAGTAACCGCAAGTACAAACAGAGCTGATACAGATGTGCACAGTCCAATAGGCGTCATCAAAAGGAGTATTATATACCTTAAAGCCAGAGATAATGCTAACACTAACTGGGCTTCCAGAGGTAACTGTAACATATCTCGAAGGTTGTGGCCGGAGCTAATTGAGAAGAGAACCGAAAACCTTCTGCTTTTGCTCAAACGAGAAATCCAGATTCTTGTTGGAGTTCTGACTGGTCATTGCCCCATTGGGGTAATGGCCAATAGAATGAACATAACAGCCCCAGACTTCTGTCGGAGCTGCAAGAATCCGGAAGAAACAGAGAAGCTCAACTTCTATGCGAATGTCTAAATCTACACAATCGTTGACTCCGATATTTTTCAGATTTTTCAACAGATTTTTCAAAGACTTGGAAGATTTAGCGAACACACCACTGCTAGACATCTGGAAGTTCATAAAGAGCACAGGCTGGTTTGAGGAATAAATTGGAACAATGGTTGACATGGTACCACAAACAATAAAAAAAGGGATTCGCAATGGACATCTAGACATACAAATGAAACTTTTTTCTTAATATAAGAATATTAGGGGTATTCACGGGTTGATGCGAAACGCAGTTGCAACTATGCGAAAATGCATGATTGCGAACTTTTGCATCATTCCAACAACAAATACATTGGAAGTAGTTTTGCAACTCTTCTTGAATTACTCACTAATCAAACCAATTGCGAGAACGCACAAGCAGTGATGCTAAACAGGGGCCGAATTACAGCATCCGTGATCGAGCAAAATTACAAAGGGCAGGGTCCGAATTACAGCATCCGTGATCGAGCAAAATTGTACTAGATTGATAGGCACTTGTCTCGTCGTGCCCTTCGTAATTTTGCTCGATCACGGATGCTGTAATTCGGCCCCAGGACGAGATAAGTGCCTATCAATCTTGTACAATTTTGCTCGATCACGGATGCTGTAATTCGGCTCCAGATGATTCATGTTTTGGTTGCTTTCAAACATAGTTGCCACCTGGGTAAAACTTTGAAAAGGTTAAGTTTGTGCGTAGATTTTAATAGCTTTTTATGATTTTTAAATAAGGTGGCACTATATTTGCTGTTCATTCGACATTTAATTTTATTGCATAATTAAGTTGCAATATTGATGTTTACGCGTTAGCGCGCAAAATATCTTTGCATTTTCACACTCATGCAATTCGCAACAACCCGTGAATAACCCTATTATTTTTTGATGTATGTAACAATTTGTTCATATTTATCACAAGTGTTACGTATCGTGAATTATTTTTGATATTAACTAAAATACGAATATTTTTCTACCTTATTAACCTGAAATAATAAAATGTAAAAAATCTTTTTTGTAGATTAAAACACATCAAAAACTAAATTAAAAATATAAAAAAAAACTGAAAAGTTTTAAAGTGTATAAGGAAGTCGTTTGATAATCTGATCTGATGACATCTTTGCAAAGTGGAAAAATATTTTCTTGCCAAAATTTTTCCGTTTTTGTTTTGTTTTTAAAAATAAAACACAATTTAAAAAAAAACAATTTATTCTGGCATGTACAGTGTACAAACTATTGCTTTGCCGCAATTTTTTTTAGGAGCAATCAAGCGTGCAATCTTCGCTATAACTATTTCATTGCTTATATTTCGTAAACGTAAATTTTTTTACACAAAAGACTTAAAAAACCACAACTTTTATTGCATCAACAATTCCTCATTTTTATTATTATTAATGTATGTTTTTAAGTGAGCTACCCATGGCGCTGCTTAACACCAAATTGAGTATTTCTGTTACGCGAGTGTATGCATCACTGGAAATGTATAAAAGATAAAAAAAAAGAAAACTTAAGTTTCAAGGTGAAGGTGCTAGATATAGGCACGAAAACAGACCTCTCCCAATAAAATGCTTGTAAGTCCCTAAATTGCTCTTATTTCATAGACAGCTTTAAAGGGTGTATAAATACCAATTTTAGGGTAGTTTTATGTGTTTTTTTTTTCAAATAACTGACGAATTAAATGCAGTTTTCGTTGTGTATGGTATTTGGCTATGTTTTTTTTTTAGTATATTCCGAAAATTTCTATTTTTATACCATAAGCTTTCAATTTATTTGGAATTTTTCCAAGAACTTTTGTTTATTTTCTTAAAAATATACACTATGTGCATCGTTGTATTTTTTACTCTCGCTAAATGTTAAAAGAGCTGACCCTATTTTTAAGTTTGAAACAAATGTGGTTAAGGTTTTCTAGATATTTTGTTTTTTGAGTAATTATTAAAAAGAACACATTTTTAAGGTACCAGTCAAAAATTGTACTGTATCATATCAGTTTAGACTGTGAGTGCAAAAAATCAATCCGAATTAGGCCTTCTCTTTGTACTTTTATGAGTATATATTTGCTAATACTTTGATTTCAAATTATTTTCTAGCTGATATCGAGAATAAGTTAGTCCCCTGAATGAATTGGAAGTCTAGCAATTTTAGTAGTCGGACTTGCGCTCTTTTAAATATTTTTTAACTTAGAAAATTATGCGAAATTAAATAAATAACAAGAATATGCAAAATCAATTGAAAATTTACTTCAATCAAGCATTAAAAAATAATGATAAGAAAATAATTCTTATTATGAGCATATATTTCTAATAATCTAATTAGTATATTTTTTGAGTTCTTGCAATGAGTATAAATTGGTTGATTCTAGTAAGTGGAACAAAACTTGAAATTGGACAATAAATTTGTAATGCAAGCAAACACTGAGATACATCAATAAATAATGTTCTTGTATTTAGAAAATATTTTTCCGGAGTAGAAAAAGTGTGAAATTTTTTTATTCAAGCATTTCAAACTAAATTTGAGTGTTTGTTAGACCGTACCTTATATTTTAGTTCATTAAATTTTCGCTCGCAGATCAAAATTACTACGGTAAGGCCTAACAACATTTTGTACAAAATTTGGTACCGATTGGACCACAGTAAATAGGTCCGGCGACTCCTTGAACCGCTTTGGCAGTAAGTAAAAATTTTACAATAATTTGTAACAGAATTTAAAAATTTGTGAAAATATATAATCTAACTAATAAGCAACACAGAGTGATCAGAGCTGAGCAGAAAATAAAAAAGCGCCAATAGAAAAATAGTGTTGCGACGTGAAGTAAGCAGGGACCGCAAATAATAATTATTTCTCATCGCTGATTTAAAAAAAGCAGGCTCTGCCTTTTAAATTTTGATTATTAAAATAAAAGGCAAAATTTAACTATTACTTTCTGCCGTTTATTTTTCCTAGCATGAATTAATTATTATTTGCTACTATTAATTTTTCTAGCAAAAATAAATAGCAGCAGCTCTGTATCGAAAACTATGAATGCTAGGATAATGAAATCCGATATATGAGACCATGGCATGATAATCTACATATGATGATAATTTGGGCGGGCCACGCCCCTTTTTTAGGGAAATTAGAATATCTCATGAACCAGACACGCAGTGGTAATGAAATTCGGTATATGGTGTCGTTGCATAGAAATCTAACTGTTCTAAAAAAAGGGCCGGCCACGCCCCTATTTAAAAAATAACAATATCTCATGAACCAGATACGAAATAGTAATGAAATTCGGTTTATGGTGTCGTTGCATAGAAATCTAACTGTTTGGAGAAATTGGGTGGGCCACGCCCCTACTTAAGGAAAATTACAATATCTCATGAACCATACACGTAGAATTAATGAAATTCGGTTTATGGTGTCGTTGCATAGAAATCTAACTGTTCGGAAAAAACGGGTGGGCCACGCCCTATTTAAGGAAAATTACAATATCTCATGAACCAGACACGCAATGATGGTGTACTTTAGCTTATGGTGTCATTGCATAGATATCGAAATGTTAGGAGGAATCGGGCAGCCCCCCCTCTTTTAAGGAAAATTCCATTTCCCCACAAACCAGACACGCAATGATGATGAACTTAAGCTTATGGTGTCATTGCATAGAAATCGGAATGTTAGGAGGAATCGGGCAGAAACGCCCCTTTTTAAGGAAAATTACACTTTCCGATGAACCAGACACGCAATGATGATGAACTTTAGATTATGGTGGCATTGCATAAAATCGAAATGTTAGGAGGAATCGGGCAGCCACGCCCCTTTTTAAGGAAAATTACACTTTCCGATGAACCAGACACGCAATGATGATGAACTTTGGCTTATGATGGCATTGCATAGAAATCGAAATGTTAGGGGGAATCGGGGAGTTGCGTTGTTAAGAACATAAAAAGTAATAAATAACTTCTTTCTTATTTGTAAAGAGGTGCGATGAATCTAATTTTTGTATGAAATCATTTTCTAATTATTAATTTTGTAATGAGTTTTGTAGTTGCTATAAGCTATACAGAATGTATTTAAATTTTTTTTAATGTTGTGACGTTCTTGCTCAGTTGTTAAAAACAACTCACTTTTTAAGTTTATACATTTAATGCAACGATTACGTCTTATTTTTATGAAAAAAATGTTTGTTTGCTTTACTTGAGCACAATTTTATTTTGTTCCAATAGTATAGTAAAAATGCATAAAAAAATTCAACAAAATTGGATTAAGACGTGTCGCGTTGAGCTAGAAATTCAAAAAAATATCTAATAGGAAAAACAACAGCAATTCCATTTTGAACGTACTGGCCTAACGGAACGGAACGTACCAGCATGTAGCATCACTGACGGATATGAAAAAAATCTAATTTGGAAAAAAAAGTTCGACTTGATTTCTGGCGGTGTTACAGAGTGCACAAAATACAAAAAATGGAAAAAATCTCAAACACTTAACAGAATCTTAAATTTGAACTACTGTTAGAAAGATAATTAATCGAACTGAAATCCAAAAATAATTTTGGTGGTTTGGGGGGGGAGAAAACTGTTGCATAATGTTCGTTCAGTTTATTGCCTTTGTGTCAATTTCAAGCTGCGAGCGACATGTGTAATTGTTGTCGTTAAAAAATAGGGGTTTATTTAAGACGCAAAGACACAAAAAAACCGAATGCTCAACAATTTCTAAAATAAGGACTTCCCTAACTTACCTATACAGACTTTATTTGCGCTAAGAGATATTAGAATTTCCCCAAAAATGAAATCACCTGCCTACTTATTTAAGAACAAAAAGTTTTAATATTACAACAACGCCTTCCAAGTTTCATAATCATTGCGTGTCTGGTTCATGGGAAAGTGTAATTTTCCTTAAAAAGGGGCGTGGTTGCCCGATTCCTCCTAACATTCCGATTTCGATGCAATGATACCATAAGCTTAAGTTCATCATCATTGCGTGTCTGGTTTGTGGGAAAGTGTAATTTTCCTTAAAAAGGGGCGTGGCTGCCCGATTCCTCCTAACATTTCGATATCTATGCAATGACACCATAAGCTAAAGTACACCATCATTGCGTGTCTGATTCATGAGATATTGTAATTTTCCTTAAATAGGGCGTGGCCCACCCTTTTTTTCCGAACAGTTAGATTTCTATGCAACGACACCATAAACCGAATTTCATTAATTCTGCGTGTATGGTTCATGAGATATTGTAATTTTCCTTAAGTAGGGGCGTGGCCCACCCAATTTCTCCAAACAGTTAGATTTCTATGCAACGACACCATAAACCGAATTTCATTACTATTTCGTGTCTGGTTCATGAGATATTGTTATTTTTTAAATAGGGGCGTGGCCCGCCCATTTTTTTAGAACAGTTAGACTTCTATGCAACGACCCCATATACCGAATTTCATTACCACTGCGTGTCTGGTTCATGAGATATTCTAATTTCGCTAAAAAAGGGGCGTGGTCCGCCCAAATTATCATCATATGTAGATTATCATGCCATGGTCTCATATATCGGATTTCATTATCCTAGCATTCATAGTTTTCGATACAGAGCTGCTGCTATTTATTTTTGCTAGAAAAATAATTAATTATTTTCTAGTAAAAATAAATTATTTCTAAATTTTCTAGTAATTATTATTTGCTGCTATTTATTTTTGCTAGAAAATAATTAATTATTTTTCTAGCAAAAATAAATAGCAGCAAATAATAATTATTTCATGGAAGCAAAAATAAACGGCAGAAAATAATAGTTAAATTTTATGAAAAAAAATAAAACTCACAAAATAACTATTATTTCTGCTTTTTTCGGAAAAAAGGCATAATAGTTACGGTCCCTGTTTTAAATACATACAAAATTCACTGTCAAAAAATTCACAATTGCAACGGATACAACATACTATTTAAAAATGAATGGTTTAGCTCAGCTTTATTTATAAATTAACCTATAAAATGTATTTTTGTATTCTCTTCAAAATATATTAAATACCTAATAAACATATCTTCATATAAAATATAACACGCCGTAGGCTACAAAATATTCAAAATTGACTTTTTGATTGATTTTGATACACATTATCAATATACATGTTTCGCAAAATTTTACACTTCTACAACTTAAAACGACGTTTTTATTCACAAAGCTCTAAGCCTAAGCGCAACTTACAGTTTGGAAAGCTTTTTGCATCTCTCTTAAAACTTTTAAATTTAAAATTACGGCTGTTTTTATTTAATATGAAGATAAATAAAAAATTTTCACCGCCTAGGAGGGGGGAAGGCGCCCCACTTTCCCCCTGCGGACGCCTATGAATACCACAATAAGTTATAGGTTTTAATGTGAATTGCATGACTTTATCTAATATTTGACAAAATCATTATTCATTTTGGCAAAAAAAAAATTTTTAGCAGAGTTAAATATATTAATAGCACATAAATAAAGTTGACAGAAAACTTATTAATTAAAATTTATAGTCAGTTGTGGTTAAACTTAACTAAGTTTTATGTTGGATACGTGTTGCGTATTGTTATTATATCAAGTAATAAAAAATTATCGGTTCTTTATCAATTAGTATAATTGAAAAACATTTCTCGTTCAATTATATAATTGGGTTTATAGCCCTTTGAAGACTATTTGTTGTTATTACTTTTTGAACAATATTAAATCTAATCAAGATTAGATTACAAGATATAATAGTAAATTTGATTTCAATGTTTTTGACTTCGACTTCCGAGAATGACTAATTCGGAATTCTATGCTAGGCTCGAAAAGGCGCAAGTCTTACGTAAAACTAGTCCTAGAAAAACTTATATTAAGACAAGAAATGGTGTATTTATAAAAAATATCATAATTGATTTATTTAATTGGTAGAAAACTACATAAAAGCTAAAGAAAATCAATTTGCATTGGTTTGATAAAACTATTTTTCATAGCGTAATTTTTTCATTTTTTCTGTAGGTTCTTTTATTTACTCTGCTGAGACAATTTGAGCCATTATTTGTTTAATTTTATTTGTTAGATATTTTTTCCGCTATCCGAAGACAACGCTATCTTTTTATCAACATACTAAATCACATAATAATCCATTACGAATTTTAAAGTCCTAAATACACCAGTTGAAATGCGACAACTAATCAATTGTAATAGATAAGAATCGCACAAGAAAACATAGAAATTAAAGCACCTCTGCAAATATATGAAATGAAAAACCTAAATAAATATTGGGATTCAATTGATTAATTGTTTTTTTTTTAATTAAAAGTCACTTGTTGATATGCATACATACATATGTATGTGTTAGTACATAATTTGTAGATAAAAGTTTACGAATTGAACGTAACATTTAGCTTTTATCGGAAGCAAGAATTTTACTGGGGTTAAAATAAGTGTTGTTAACAGTTAAGTAGAAACTATTTTTAAAAATATTACAAAACATGTGCTTTGGATATAAATAAGCACTCTCTTTGAATGCGATCAAAAGCTATAAACAAAACCTATTTAAATATTGTTTACTGTCACTTTCGTTAACGTGTTCTGTGATAGTGCTGTGATTGTGTTGATCACGTTTTATTTTTTCGATACATAAAAAATATGTACTTTAAGAAATATTCTGACTTATTCATTTCAGTTTGCTAATCAACATATTGTGGATAGATGGAAACAGTTTCCATCCTGAAATATTGATTTAATCCATCCTCCATTTTTTAATGTTCTCGAAACATTAAGAACTTTTATATATATGAAAATAAAAAACTACGAATGTTAAATGCTTTCTCAATAAAGAAACTGACCTAGCCAACATATATGAATAAAATACAATAAAACAAAAAGTAACAAAATTTTTCAAAGAAATAATTTTCGCAAATAAAAGAAACTGTCAAGCATCGCAATTTAAGACCAAGCAAGACAAAACAGAATGAGGAAAATTTATTTTTTCCTCAAATATTTATACAGATCATAGTATTTATATATATGCTGATAATATATCAGAAAACTTTATATGTTTGCTCATGTGGCATGTGCGTGAAGTTCCGTTCAAACAGCGCATAACTTAATTGTTTTTTTATGTAAACTTTTTGTTTAAACTTTTGTAAAGCTGGGCTACATTTTGAGACTAAGTTTTTACTGAATTCTCCGCAGCTACAAAATTGAACTATTAATACATTTTTTACGAAAAACTAAATTTATTTTCAAAAGTTCTCACTGCTTTCTCTAACCGCTTTCATATCCAATGGATTAGAAGTAAGAAAGTTAGTTTAGGAAAATGTTTTTTTTTAACTAAAAACGAAAAAGAGATAGGAGGTGAAAGAATTCCATCTTGAATTTTCGCTCAAAAGTGTATTTTAATGTGGAAAATCGATTGGCACTATGTTCAAGTCCCGGTATATCCTTCGTAGGCGAAATTGGGGCCGAAGTAAAAATTTCCATACCTGATAGCCTATTACAAAATTATGATTTTAACACATATTTATTTCCAAAATTTGCTATCTATTGCCATTCATGCCGTAAAATAGTCTAGAAGTAAAATACTCAGTTCAGGAAAATATTTTTTTAGCTAAAAATTAAAAAAGGATAAAACCTTAAATGGTTCCATCCTGAATTTTCACTCATGAAGTGTATTTAAATGTGGGAAAATAAATTGGCACTATTCTAAAGTTGTGCTCAAAATTTGTGTTTTTTTTTGTATTAATGTCGGAAACTCACATCCCAAGACTTGTTCCAAAAAAATAGGTTCCATCTTGGATTTTGGATATGTTAAAGCCAATGGCAAAATCCAGATTTTATTCTTTATTCCCAAAATTGATAGGTGAGAGTGGGGAATTTTGAAGCACGCTTTGTTTGGGGGTCAAAACTACGAAATAATTTTTTTCACATTTTTTCGAATCGAATCTCTAGAGCATCATAAAATACACTTCCTGGTTGAAGGACTTGCATAGCATCCAAAATCATCGACAATTTTTGCCTGTTGGCCCAAAAAACTGGTTTTTGGAGTTTTCAAAAAACGTGGGTAGTTGTGAAGCACGACTAAAAATCGTAGAAAATTTTTTTGGTAAAAATTCTTAGGATCAGAGAAAATTATAAATTATTATGATTATTATGTATTAGAGTTAAAAAAATGAGAACAAATTAAAGTTTTCTCATAGTTTTCGTAGTTTTCTCAAAGTTTTCATGTAGTTTTCATAGTTTTCTCATAGTTTTCATAAATTTCGTATAGTTTTCAAAGTTTTCTTATAGTTTTCTTATAGTTTTCAAAGTTTCATAATGACATCTGTCATATTTGGCGTACTTTATATTTCCCTACTTGATGTGATTCATTTCTCCCCATTCGCTACTATTTTAAAATTACCACCGCGTCGGTAACGCATCGAATGTTTTTGCAAAAATCCCTTTGAACGTTCGAAAGCCGAATCAATGCTGATTATTTTGTGTGTTCTCACCTTTCTGATTTGCTTGAAACTGTTTATGAATATGCCACAAACACGAATGCTCAAAAAAAATTTTCGAACAAAATGTTGTCAATTGACAATTGGTAGTACAAAATTTAGATATTAGGTGAAAAAATGTTGCCAGTAGGTAAGAGAGCCTTACTTCGCAACTCCCCACTCTGCCCTATCTATTGTCATTTATAACGTAAAATCTTATAAAAACAAAATACTCAGTTCAGGAAAATGTTTTTCTTAAACTAAATGATAAAAGGTTAAAAGGTTCCATTCTGAATTTTCACTCATGAAATGTATTTGAATGTGGAAAAACGATTGGCACTATGCTCAGGTCCCGGTCTATCGTCATTAAAAGCGAAATTTTGCCCGAAGTGCAAGTTAATTGTAATTTCATTCATTTATCTTATCTTATTTATTATTTCATTCATCTATTGTCATTTATAACGTAAAATCTTATAAAAACAAAATACTCAGTTCAGGAAAATGTTTTTCTTAAACTAAATGATAAAAGGTTAAAAGGTTCCATTCTGAATTTTCACTCATGAAATGTATTTGAATGTGGAAAAACGATTGGCACTATGCTCAGGTCCCGGTCTATCGTCATTAAAAGCGAAATTTTGCCCGAAGTGCAAGTTAATTGTAATTTTGTTAACAAATCAATTTTGCTATAATGGAACTGTAATGTTAATGTAATGATACTAAAATTTGGAGTAAAGTGATAAAAACCATAATTAATTCTCATTCCGCTATTTATTGTCCTTCATATCGTAAAATGGTCTGAAAGCACAATACTCACTCGGCTATCACATATTACACATCCAGGATGGAACCTTTTGTTTAAAGATTAGTTTTGGCATGTGCAGTTCTATCTGTCATCCAAAAATCACGGTTTTTATCACTTCACTCCAAATTTTAGTATCATTACATCAACATTACAGCTGCATTTTAGTAAAATTGATTTGTAAACAAAATTTCCGGTTGTGAAAAAACATTTATCTCCTTAATTGTTATTATTTTTAGGTTAACTAATTTTAATTCGTCGAAAGATAGCAAATTATAATAATCAATTAACCATCAAAAGTTAACAAAATTGTTGAGAAAATATTCGCCTTAAAAAGCGCGACAAAGTATATTAAATTCAACGGTTAATCTAAGTATTTGAGCAGTTTTTCTAATTATTACTATGACACTTTTTATTATATATGTAGTTATAGGATATAAAATCCGCATTAATGTACTTAATTTTATTTTAGCACATAGTTAACAACACTGCTAAAGATATACTGTTACGAATTGATAAAACGAATTGCAGACCTTGCAGAACTAGCAAGAAGTTTTATCGATCGATTCGAAGGGTTGTTTTTTTTTATTGTTTGCAATGTCTTTAAGGGGAAGTTTGCTTTTGCTAAGTAAAGTTTGAACTCGTTTTGTTGACATTTGATTACTTATCCAATTTTGTTTAAGTCTCTTATGCAAATATTATTAACGCACCTTCTCAATAAAGTCGATATCCAGTGAGTTTGAATTCGTGAACTCGAATACCATTTTTTCTACTTCTTGTTGTAATTCTATATCAGTCAATGGATTGAGCTCCGTTGTGGTTGGTGGTATCGGTAGCACTTTTTCAACTTTCTCTTCTATTTCGTTATCAACTTTTTGCATGAATTTCGTTGGGGGTGGTGCAGGTGCCGCTAGAGCTGCCGTATTTATGATCTGTTGGTGCAATAATTTTAAAGTAAAGTGCTAGTGAAATACATATATTCCAATTTTTCCACTACTATTTTTAGCACTTACAATATTGTGTTTATTATTGGGTTCACTGGTCATGGCTTCGTCGCCAATAGTTTCCTCGTCACCATCATTATCATCATCATTAGTAAAATAAAGCGCACATAGTTCGCGACTGTGGTGATCCCTGATGTGCTGCATAAACGTTTCGAATTGTAAACAAATCGTTTTACAAAAATTACAATTGAGACCAAAACATTTTTCGTCAGGTGAGGCCGTTATTGCGCCACACTTCTTAAAGTGCAAATAATCATCGAACCGCCATTCAATTGGATCGGACGTTAACTTTTCGTCCATATTATATTTGTGTGCTCTTCTTCGTACGAATTCAAATGTTAGTTTACACAACCGACCGCGAGAAACCGACTCTTCCGCTGTACACTGCTGGAATGATTGCACACTATAGTTGTCGGCACAAATAGCCGGTGCTCGTAGTAGATGGGAACAGCAGCGTTGCCAACTGAGCGTTGTATGCTTGTGTGATTGTTGAGTGTTGGAAAAAGTTGCAGTTCACTAATTACACAGTCAGACAAAATTTATATTCATCCCAATCATAAAACTTTTCACCCGTGAATTTGGAAGAGGGAGTTTTTATTTTTAAGATAATGTTCAAGAACATTTTGGAAATTTTTAATGCAAATTTGTTCATCAACCGTCAATATTCGATACAAAAAATGTGATACCTTTATCTGCTCTCTTAAAAATGAAAACTACCTTTTTCGATTCACCGGGAGAAAAGTTTCATGATTGGGCGGTTTATGTAAGTTGGTCCCAAGAAAAATTCCCAGTTTTTCTGGTAGCGGGGCTCATAGTAAAAAATCGCTCACTGTCGATTGTTAACTTAAGTATAGCTGATGAAACGCATTTTCAGTACAACTTAAGTATAAGGGCTCTTTGTTTTTCGTTGTTTTTATAATAATAAATGCTTTCGTTACATTTTAATTCCTTCTTTATGCTGATGATTTAAAAATATGCTTCGTTGTACTAGCTTTAAATCAAATTTATCTTCGTATGATGTTCGATATTTGTTATTGGGATTTAAGACTCTTGAAATCAGGAGGAAAATAGGTTCATTAATATTTACACATGGCATTATATCATGTAAAATTAATGACTCCTCGTAAATAAAATTAATGAATTTCAATGTTCCTCCAAGGAAGTTGCTATATTTTTAACTTTTTTTTTATCAAAAACTATAGAACGAATTACAATTTAAATAAACGCATTGCAAAAATTTGGTGTTTATATAATAATGTGTCTTTAAATTATGTTTTTGATTTCTGAATGCCAAAATCTTCTACAGGGTCCGCCAAATAACTTTTTTTTTAAAGTCTATTAAAAAAACTACTGGATATTTTCTCAATTTTATTTTTTTTATTTTAAAGTACAATCCTTCCGGTTAATAATGAAAAATAATTTCATTCAAATGGCTGCCTCAGCTGGCCATGCAGTAACCTACACGATCGGTCCAATTTTTAAGCACATTATCGATTGTGTGCAGCTGTATTTCACCAATGGCTTCACGAATATTGTCCTTTAAAGCGTCAATTGTCTCTGGCTTGTCGGCGTTACACTTATCTTTGAGGGTTGCCACAAATAATAGTCCAACGGTGTCAAATCGCAGCTCCGAGGTGGCCAAACGACATCAGCTCTTCGGCTGATAATGCGATCTTCAAAAACTGGGCGCAAAACATCGAGTGTAGCTTCGGCTGTGTGGCACGTAGCGCCGTCCTGTTGAAACCAAATGTTGCCAATATCCTCCTCTTCAATTTTTGTGAACAAAAATTCGTTCAATATGGCCCGATAACGATCGCCATTGACTGTAACGGCCACTCCTTGCACATTTTCGAAGAAAAATGGCCCACTTATGCCTCTGGACCAAAATCCGCACCAAACAGTGACTCGTTTTGGGTGCAGCGGCTTTTCAATGTATGCGTGCGGGTTTTCTGTGCCCCAAATGCGACAATTTTGCTTGTTTACATACCCGCCTAGATCAAAATGAGCTTCATCTGAAAAGATGAATTTTTTTGGCAAAATCGGCATCTTCTGTAAGTCGATCGCAGGCCCACTTAGCGAAGCGAAAACGCATTGGATGGTCAGTTGGCTTCAACTGCTGAACCAATTGGACTTTGTATGGCGTCATACCAAGGTCTTTATGCAAAATTCTTCTCAATGGTGTCTCCGAAATGTTCAATTGTTGAGAACAACGGTGAATTGATGTTGATGGCGCTTCACGCACACTTTCTGCCACAGCAGCAATATTCTCGGGTGTACGCACTGCTTTTGGCTTTTCACGCTTTGGTTTATCGATGAGGATGCCAGTTTCTTTCACTTTTTTCACAAGATAACGAACATACGGAGCTGACGGTGCTTCTCTTCTTCCAAAATCCGTACGCAATTTTCGCAAACATTCTGCAACATTACCATAATTTTCAAAGTAATGTCGCAATATTTCCCAGCGTTGTTCAAGCATATACGCAACCATATGTGTTGAGCGGAAGGATAAAACTAATTATCTGTCGAATCAGACATGAGCTAAGTGTTACCATTTACGAAATAAGCATTAGTTGAAAAAAACGTTAGATGGCGGACCCTGTATTAAAAATTTTGTTACTAGTTTATTTTGACTATACATAAATTTTCATTCTTCTCTTATTGGTTATTTTAATTACTTTTATTAAAGGTAAAGTTTATTATACTATTAAAATTTTTTACCTTTTTATTCTTATCTAGTCTGTTAGGATTTTTGTATCCATGGATTCAATAAACGAAACTGCAATGCGCTTATAAACTATGGCACAATTTATGTATTTTAAAAAAACGTGATGTAGAATGTTGGATATTGCACCTCTGACTATTATACTGAGGCATTTTGCGCTTGAAACTAACACTGAAAACCAACATTATCCAAAGTTATACTCACTTGACTCTCTTCACAAACCGTTATCAATATCTCTAACATTGTATTTTTCTGCCTAAGAATCGTTCATTTAGTATAGCACAAATGATTTCAAAACAATTTTTTTCAACAAAAACAACAAATTCTTATGATAGCTATATAATAAGAGTTTAATGTGTCATTAGTATGCAAAATGCCTCGTGGAAAGGTCTTAGATGAATTTGAAAAAGGTGAAATTATTGGTTCAAATGAAAAAGGTGCATCAATTGCCGAAATCGCTGATAATATATACCGTAGCAGAAGAGTAATTTACAATTTTTTTATGAAATATTGAAAAGTACGGAAAAAATAAGTCCCTTTTGGCTATTTATAACCATAAGTAGCTGTTTTTTCTCGCGGTCAGTTTTTGGCTATTTGGCAATTTAATTTTTCATTTAACTATTTTTTATGTTCCCCTGTGTTTTTTTTTATTCTGACAAAAATTAATTTTTTTGTTTTACACCTTAATGATTTAAAATTTGTTCAAGAGAGTGGATTTTCTCTTCATGTAAACACGACCTACAAGCAGCGGCAGATCTGGAAAAAATCTTTAGGGGGAGGGTTAAAATATGATGTACACACTTTTCCGATTGTTGGCATTTTGTCTTTTTACAAATCCTTTTATTAAAATTCATTTAAAGCAATTCGTCTCGAATAATTCTTTTTGAACTCTTTCGCAAAAGACAAATTGTATATAGATGAATTGTAACTAAACGAATTGTAATTAGATGATTTTTTTAATTAACTTTCGCAGATGAACATTTCCATATACATATATTTATTTCTCTCTTTCTTTTAAATAAACACATAGCAAAAAGTAAATAAAAACTATAAAAATAACTTATTGTTTGGAATAAAGGTTGATTTATTCAAATTATTCAAATGTATTCCATTTCAAAATATTGCACTGTTACATTTTTAATTATGTGTAATGAAAACCGCATAATTCTTTTATTTCAAAAAATTAAAGCAACTTGAAATTTGTATTTTTGGTGGTATGACTATGATATGGTACACTATGAGTCAATGTACACAAGTGCACAACTGCTCAAGTCCTCAAGTTTGCGGCTACAGTAGAAAGCACTTGTGCAAATTTTATTACGTACGTAGATTTTGTTTTTGTAAAGTTCTCAACTGCACTGGCAAGTGCACTGAATCGTGAATACCTTTATTGGTGTGTCTATTAATTGTGTTTAACAGAATTTCATTGGCATCTTGTTTTTGGAAAAAATGTTATCTGAAAGTTTTTAGCCATACTGAAGTTTAAGTTTAGTCTAGAAATTTGGCGACTTAAGTCATCGAATCAACTTTTCCACCATACCTAAGTTGATTCAAAGACTTAAGTCGAACTTAAGTCACCAAATTTCTAGACTTAACCTAAACTTAAGTATTGCTAAAAACTTAAGTTTTGATTGTGAAACTGGCCCTAAGAGTTTTAATGGAATTTTTGCTGCATCCTTATAGAGGTTAATTTTTTGCAAGATCCTACTTAGCCCTCCATTACTATAGTGGGTGGATTACTCACAGTAGCACTTAATTCAAAATTATTCTGAGCATATAATTACTAAATAAAATTTAAAAAAAAACTAATTTTAACTTTTAAAAAATAATTTCTAATTATGAAATACAGTAAAAATGTATACAAAAATTATATGAAGCTCTAGACAGAATTATTGGCCCATTATCATAGTCAAAATAAAGTCGACTTTAAATTTAATGCAAGCTTTTTCACAACATATTATATTGAAAAACTATCAAAAATGCTTATACTAAATTTAGAGTCGAGTTTTATTTTGATACTTTGATAACGGGCCATTGTCTTCTAATGAATTATTATAAATAGTTCTTAGGGGGTAATTACACCCTTTTCTCCATGGATCCGCACCTGCACCGCACCAGTGATGCCAATCGTGCAGTACACGGAAAAAATATACAACAATTTTACACGTGGCAACTCAAATCAAGTGTCACTAAAGAGTTCGCTACAATGTAGATAACTTTGATCATGAAAAGAAAATTGTGAGAAATTTACTTAACCGTAGTCCTACGTTGAGAAAAACACCATATTCCACTTTGAGGTGTAGATGAGGAATTGAAGTTTTTAAATATTTTGAAAAATTATTATTATAATTGCGATACTACAAGGAAAGTGATTTCTGTTCACACTTAGCAATAAAAATCATGTAATAAGATTGGATCCCAAAACTAAATGGTTTTGGAAATAAATAAAAATTTTAAAAAAAATTATTTTTCTACACCAACGTAGGACTACGGTTAAAAAAGTTAAGTTAAAATCAGCACGCAAAAGAAGAACCTATTTGCAACTAGTTAGTACAAATAGGAATGTAAGTTTGTTTTGTTTCTTTTTTATAATACGATGAATACATATTTTAACTATTTTTTACATTTTGGAATGAATTTATAAATAGTTACATAACATACTATGTGAAGTGTTAAATAATATTATTAAAAGTTGCAGTCCACGCTTTTATCTTTTTAATTTGGAATATTTTCAAAAAGTGACTTTGAAAAGTCGTATCTCAGTTCGATCATAATGCATTAAGATTCGATTAAGTTTTTTAATATCTCTTTGATCGAGCTTACTTTGAAAAGTTAGGAACAATGCTTTGTATGCAGACTTTAGTTTTCGCGCTAAGTTTTTCTTATTCTTGTGAAATTTTTGTTTTGCTGGTATATCTAGATAAAATTTTTTGTTATATTTTGGCTTCTTACTAGTCTTCTCTCTATTAAAACTGCGTACTTTCGATTTTGGGGATTATGTCCGTGGATGAAATGTTCAGGCACAGTCTTATAGATTCTAAAGTCTTGCATGAATTTTAATGGTTGATATCTCGTTGAAAAGGTAACAAAATAACCTTTATTTTGATACCCATACTATTAACGTAAAAGTGAAAACCACTACCAAGAAAAAAATTTGTGCCCGTACAAAACTACTCATGCACAAAATACCCGAGTATCAGACTCAATTTTATATTTAGAAACCTACGAGTAGTAACGAAAAACTGCGATGTTTATGAAAAAAATTAATAGCAAATTGATATTAAGCCCAATGCAAACGAGCTTTAGCAAACAGGACCCGAGAAAAAAATGCATATAGAAATTTTTTCAGTGCAAAGGTCGGACATTTACCGATACGGGCACCGGACATATATCAGCTACTTCATTGGTACAAAATATGAAATTGTTTTCGGGACTAGTTTTTCAGATCCATTTTTCTAATTTTGGGCTCCTTAAACTAATTGCGAGCAGCTTTAAATTTTTCCCGATTTGGATTTAGGAGGTCAAAATCCATATCATTCACAAAGAGAATTGGAAATGAGAGTTGTCGCTATTCTTGAGTTATTCCGTTTTTATTTTTATAAATTTACCGAAAGCTCAACAAAAATCATCATATTTTTTTATTTTTACTTGAGAAAACTTTAGATGTAAACTGTTTAGTGCAGTCTGGTTTTTAAAATGTGTCTAGATCGTTGTCGACCAAACACGAGCATTTGCATTCAGGGCACGAACTTTACCACTATTGTGGTAGATCTTCCCCATTTTTTTCAAAATTTTAATATCTACCACTTTTACCACCGAAGACATAAAATCTACCACTGAAAACTATTAAACGGTTTCTATTAAATCTGAAAACTAAACGGTTTGTAAACTGTTTTTGTTGCAAACCAAATCTTTATTAAAGAATTTTGTGATGAAAAAAACCTATTCGAGCCTCCGGCAAAATTAATAAAATTTTCAGAACTATCATGAATAATTTTCCACGCGGAATCGGAAAAAAGTGTCGATATTGGTATAAACTCTAATACGGACCTTACACGGTCAATCATTTGACATCAAGCATGTGTACGTATGGTTTGATTTCTCATTATTTTTCGTGGAAAACAGGAGCCTAAAGGCTAATTTACACATTTCACTCAAAACGATGATAGTGAACGTTGAACGATGACAGTGAATCATTTTTTAATTTCCATTATTCAAAGTGTAAATTTAAAGTTTGGTGTATGATTCGGTGTTGAATGTCAAAATATATTCGTTGACTGATTAATTTTATTGACGTTTAAAAAAATTAAATAAATAAAAGCCGTTCAACAATTATATAACAAAAAATAAACTTTCTGCTTGAAGTTATGTTAACACCTTTCAATTGTGTTTCAGTACGAATGACACATCAGTTCGATTTCCTTTCACTTTCATCAAAAGTAGGAAGACCTTTGCCTTAACTCTGTAATGCGATTCGAAAACAAAATCACACCATGTATTAACATGGTTTTTTGACAATTTTTAATTGGTTCAAATTCAATGAAGACAAAAACAGCATTTTAAAACAGATAGAAGTTACTGCCATTAAGGGCCAGTCTTACGATTATTAGTTAACCAATTGGTTAATTACAGAAATCAGCTGTTAGTTAACTAATGGTTAAACCACCAACAATGGTGGCATAACCTCTAGTTAACTTTCAAGTAAAGCCACCAATAGTCGCGACCATTAGTTAACCAATTGGTCCCTGACCTCTGACACAGACGTGCTATGAGTTAAATGGACGATTGTATCGCGTGTATTGCATTACATGCTAATCAAGTAAAAAATAAAAGCGTAAACATAAAAGGAAAAAAGTCATTAAACTCTGCCAAAATTGTGACCGTGTAAGGTCCACATAATGCGGATTGTTAGCCCTTCTCAACTATTTTTAAGCCATTTTTTTGTCTGCAGGCATGATCACCCCGAACAGAGCGATAAGGATTACGATTACCACACGATTACGATTGCAGTAATCTTAAAAAAATACAACTTCAACTAAAGTAATCGTTTATCAAACGATCTTAGATTACAATTACAGCAATCGTAATTTCCAAAATTTGAAATTTTTCCAGTTGAAATTGCGATTACTGCAATCTTAATCTAAATTCATTCGATGAAAAATGACGTTAATTGTTATCTTGTGTTTTCTTTTATAAGGGTTACAGTAATTAATTACAAGCGTTACTTTTATTTGCTATTAGTGAAAACTATATTCTTTATTTTATAAAAAGTATTTCAATGAGAAAAAATTGTACTGTTTTGTACATTTATTTTACAACATAATTCTACCCTTTCTATATGAAACAATATATTAAATTACTGAATTAGTATTATTGTAATCCTTATCAAAGAAAAAAAAAACGAGATTACAATTAACGTAATCCTTCATCGAATGAACTAAGATTGCGATCGCAGTCATCATAATTTCAACTTTTTCAAACTTACGATTACTGCAATCGTAATCTAAGATCGTTCGACAAACGATTTGCCGCAATCCTAATTTAAACAATATTCAAATTGGGATTAAAATAATCGTAATTCTTGCCGCAATCAATTACACATGTAATTATTATCGCGCAGCTCTTTGATTGCCGCACGACGTAACAAGTCAACTGCCGAAACATCAATCAAGCCCTAACACACATAAAGCAGCTTGACGAGCATTGTAAAATATAATAATTAGATTTTGGTTAATAAAATCATATAAATGGTCAATAAAACCACATATAAATGATTGACCGTGTAAGGTTAGCATAAAGCGCATTATTCCAATGAATAAAGGTGGCAGCTCCTGATGTACATTTTGACTGCTGCATCAGTGCTCCCAACCTAGGGGTTTATTAGGTAAATTTAGGGGGATTAAAAGTGGAATATTTTTTAGGAGTTTTATATATTATGGGTTTTTTATGGACTTTTTGAATTTTTTTAAGCACTAGATAATCCAATTTTCTACGAAGTTTTTGAATTTATTCCGATTTTGCCTTGCAGTTACTCCTCAATTGTTTCTCTTTTTCATTCCCTGCTCGTTATCATGGTGTAAAAAACAAGGTGAACGTGACGTTTAAATATTTTGTTAAAGCTCTGAAATTTGTGAATGAGTAAAAGAGACAGAAAATGTGATTTTGTATGGTTTGACAAATCAAGTGTTTGATTTTTGCAACAAAAATTTAAAACCGCTTTCACCTTGTTTTGAATAAAAACCGAATTTTTTGCAAATTTTTAATCATTTATAACTAAAAATTATAACAAAATGTTAATTAATTTTTTTTTTGGTTTTATGGGGATTTCCAAGTAAATGTAGCAATTTTATGGGTTTTTGACTAAAGCTTTAGGGATAAATATTTTTGGGAGTTGGTAACACTGAGCTGTATAGTAAAGTTATTATCAAAACAACTTATTGAAGCGAATGTGTTTATGCAATTTAATTGAATTAAATACAATTTCATTTATTTATTATGAGTAAAATTGTAAGTGTTGAGTTAGAAACTTTAAAAAACGTCATATAATTATTATGGAAATATTTAAGCAGAGTATCAATATCGATGAACTTATCAGCGGGCTTTCAAATTTGCATCTTAATACGCTTATTCATGCAGCTGAAATATCACCGTTTGTTACGGAGCGCACGCTAGGGCCGGATTTACCAGTGTTCTGTAATGCTTCAAAGCCGGATTATAGCCACAAAGGTAAAGAAAATGGAGGAAACGTGACACCCAAAAAGGAGGAAAATAAAGCAACAAGCAACAACAAACGAACAACGCCTGCGGACAAGAAAAATACCAAATCGCCGCTCGAGAAGATGGTGTCTCCAAACAGCTCTAGCTTTCAGGTAGATTTAGCTAGCCGCTATTTAAGTTTTTAATATTAATATATTAATTTTTTTGGACAGCATCTCGACTATCAGACAATAAACAATAGCATCCTTCTGCGCGAAGCGGAGCAACAGCGTCGAAAGTCAATACGCCTACAAGTCATTAATTTGCAGGAAAAAAATGATACGTTTAAACAAAACAGCGCCGAAAAGAAGCGCCAACTTAAAGAAGAAAACGATCAATGGCTAGCAGAGAAAAGACGAAGTGATTCCTACATCATAGCCGAGGCAGAAAAACAAGCTGCACGGCAGCATCAAGAAAACGAACAGGAAATTAAAACACTGCGTCAGCAAACGCAACGACAATTGCAGATTATCTCCTTTCAGGGCATCTCACAGTATCATAATAAATTTCGCGCCAAGTACGAAAATGTGGCGCGTTTGCTTATGTCAATCGATAAACAAGAGCTACTTGCTTGCGAAGAGTATAATCGGCGTCTGAAAGAACTTATTCCGCAATTCGAACAACTCATCGGCAAGATAAAGGCGGGCGAATGCGGTGCCACTGAGCTGCGGGATGCAGAAAATCTTTGCAAATCTTTGGATGCGCTCGAGGATAGTATAATCAAGGCGTTAGAGAATATAGTGCACCAAGAGGAGCAACGCACTTTGGCAGCGAGAAACCAAGAGCAAGAACAACAACGTAAGCAACAAGAAGAATTGCTGCAGCAACAACGCCAACAACAGCAGCAGCAGAAGCAAGAGTCCGCAGCTGTAGCTGCAGCAGCTAATGCTGTTACACAAGCAGCTGCTACTGCTGCAGCCTCCAACGCAAACACTCAAAATTTGCCGCCACAGGCACAAATGCCCACAGCAGCAACACCAACAACAATAACAGATTCAGCTACTGCTGCAGAAGCCACTGCCCAATATGTCAGCGCAGAACGTTTTGCATTCTATACTAAAATCAATACATTTTATCAGGAGAAGGTTGAGAAAGTAAAGCCACTGCAGACAGATGAAAATATGAAAAAATATCGCTTTGCATGCCAAAAAGCCATCAATATTCCAGTGAATGCCATTTCGGCTGTTAGTCCACAACATTTAAAGGTAGGCAATCTCTTTTTTATGCTTTTATCAAATAGATATCAATGCTCTATATTTTTTCCTTCTTAGGACAAGTTCGAAAAATTATACAACTTTATCAGCGGTCAGCCACTGAAAACATCTGAAGGACAAATGGTCAGCGTTAATGATCATCCGCTTGGTCGCGACTACTGCACTCTTTTAATGGCCAAAAAGTTTGTTAACCAGGGCGATACAGCGATTTCAAGCAACCCCCAAGCTGCTTTTCCCGTTGCTGCTGTTATCGTTTCTTTGTGGAAACTGGTGCCGGATTTTGGGCAAATTTTTCTAGCCTACACTTTTAAGGAATCGCCGTTTTTGGTGCCATATTTCATACCGCAAAAACGCAGTCAAGCTGTTGAAGAGTACTACAAAGTACTGGGCTATCGTATTACTAATGGGCAGTTGGAACAGCAGGATTTATACTTAAAGCGTCAGGCGGGCATTGCACGTCTCTATGCAGCGGTAATGATAACAAGTGGGCGTCAAGTGGATGGACCCCAGCATCCTTATGCTATTCAGCATGCGTGGCGTTGGTTGACTAACTTTATAGCACTTGCACCATTGCCCGACATATGCGCCACCCTAATTATAGAAGTGCTTCAAACTGTAGGAGCCGACATGTGGGCAGCTTATGGCAAGCAATTTGTAAAAATATTGATCTTCATACAGCAGGATTATTTTGCCAAACTCTCTGCTGTGGATGAAGGTGGGCCTAAGGCGCGTCTGGAATTGTTGTTGGGAAATTTCCTTAGAGAAGGACGCATACCGCGTGCACAGGGAGTGTTGCCGGTAGGATTTTGGTAACTGGTCAAGTGATTAAGTTTAAGCTATTATATGAACACATAGTATTAAATTTAAATTAATAATTTAATATAATTACAAACACCCGCCCCAATTTTTTAAAATGCTTTAAATAAAAATTGTTTTTTGTATTCGCACCGGTTTATATTATTTAAAAACAAGTTTTATAAAATTTTAACTGCATTCTTTCAAGACGTTTTATTTTAAACAATAATTAATATGTTAATTTTAAGCAACATTATTTAATAGCATTAGCTTTGAGTGCATTTCGTTTCAATGTGTTCCGTTTCTAATCATCATCGTCGTCTTCACTATCCAAATCATCCAGTTCGTCTTCCAAGCCCATAAAGAGTTCTTCATTAATTGGAGCTGCATCGTTGGCGGGTGTTGTTGCTGTAGAATTGTTGGCGTTGACAGCGGCCGCTTCCAAGTTTTCAGTGGCATTGGCCGCTGCCTCTTCAGCCTGATCTTTTAAACGTGTTGTCGAAGCAATCGTGCCAGTACCGTCAACCTATTTAGAGTGGACGTAAAAATATTAAAAATTGCAATGAAACAAAAAAAATTTAATATGTACAATGTAAATAAATATCCAATAAAGTTTAGTTAATTCCAAAAATTTGTTAAAAAGTCAGTTTAATTCTTGGAACTTTCTATTAATAAGCATTTAGAAATATTCGATCCCTTATTAAAATGGCAAAAACCGGAGCATACTCTTTGTAAGCACTATGAAGACATCGCATGAGCCGCTATTAAATAAAATACTCAAGGGAACCGCAGGGTAGGGTCTCTTAACACAAACATGAAAGCGATAAGTTGAGATTGAAGTTGCTAAAATAAGGAAATGCTGGAGTGAGCCTAAAAATCTAGCATCAAATAGAATGGAATAGAAGCACAAAGAGGAAACCGGGGCGAACATTCACATTGTAACGTGTCTGGCTGACTCAACCTGGCGAGGCCAGCATTAGGCAGCCCGCAGAGTAAGCACCGAAGCAGGCAGGCAGGCAGACAGGCCCTGCGAAGAAACAAGATAGAAATATCTTTTTTCTCTCTTGTTCACATAGTTTTCCTGTGCCTGTCTGCCTGCCTGCCTGCTTCGGCGCTTACTATGCGGGCAGCCTTAGCCATGTGAAATCGTCTAAAGTCGACTTAAAAAATCTGAGCGGCGGGCCTCCTAGGTTTAAAACAGGTTGTGCGTCGGATTTGAAGCCCACCACTTAAAAACACTTTTCTTTATGAGAACATTAAAGAATAATATTAATAAAAATTATCCACAAATCTGATGGACAACTATTGCAAACAAAAAACTGATAATGGTTTACGGATATGCACCTGGAATACCCGAACTCTTAATTGGGAAGGTGCCTCTATCCAATTGACTGATATATTGAAAAGATACATCGCTGATATCACTGCTATCCAAGAAATGCGATGGAAGGGTCAGTGTTGCATTTGGCGTGCGCATTAATACCATTACAGTGGCCATGCTAGTTAGGATGCGGATTTGTAGTTGGCAAGAGACTATGTCATCACGTCCTGCGATTCACACCTGTGATCGAGGCTAAACTCATTACCATAAACCTAATATCTGCGCACGCTTCATCAGAAGACAAGTACGATAAGACCAAAGAAATTTTCTACGAGTGCATTAATTGCTTACGAGGGCAAGGAAAATATATTTGGTTCAACAGCCAGAAAGTTCAGCCTCCACGACATTTCCGATAACGGAATGCATGAAACATGGTCTTAAGTAGCACTAGATTCAAGCATCTCAATATTCATAAAGCCACCTAGATGTCCCCTGATCAAAAAACCAGAGACCAAATTGATGACGTTTTGATCGACGGAAGGCACTCTGCAGTGTATTGAATGTACGCACGATCCATTGTGAAAACATTGACTCGGATCACCATCTTGTCGCAGCCAAGAACCATACACGTCTGTGCGCAGCTAAGAATAAAAAATGGAAAACTTTCGCCACTCGATTCTCACTCCTGCCTCAAAGCACACCTCCAATCGATGATATATGCGCACAGTGGGCACACATTACCTATTCCATGAGTGCGGCTGCTGAAGAGGTGATTGGATACAACCACCCTCGTCGAAACCAGTGGTGGTACGACCAGGAGTGTTGCGACGCCACCCTGCAGTCGGTTGTAACGCGCGCTGTTAAGGATCAATACAAAGATAAGAGGAGAGAGAAGAAATGATTTTCAGGCGGAAAAAAGAGAGGCAGAAAAGCGCGAGCATGAGAAGATTTTTCGAAGATTTTACGAAAATTTTTCGAAAAGATAAGACGCCTTGTCGATGGCTTTAAAACCGGGACCTCTTCCTGCAAGGATAAAAACGAGAATCTAGTGACAGATATCCAGAGTACATTGACCTTATTGAAGGAACACTTCGCTAAGCTTCTAAATGGCGACGCTGGCAACAATCCCGCCAATAAAGATGATATCCCGGAAACCCCAATTACGGATGACAGCGTCGAGGTTCCGCTACCCGACTATGACGAAGTTCTGACAGCTGATGGCTTATCCGCTGAACTTTTAAAGAACGGAGGCGAAGCTCTTTGCAGAATTAGGTCGGTGGAATGCATTTCGAATGATTGGAGTATCATTGTGCTCTGCCCAATCCACAAGCAAAACGATATCATTATTTGTGCCAATTTCGTGGGATAAGCCTTCTTTATATCGCATATAAGGTCCTGTCAAGCGTTTTATGTAAACAATTTTGGCCCACCGTAAACCAACTAATTGGACCTTATCAGACGTGAAAAAGTCTACCATCGACCAGATTTTCACGCTACGACAAATCTTGTAGAAGACTAAAAAAACCAAATCGACAACCACCACTTTTTTGTCAACTACAAAGCCGCCTTCGACAGCCCAATAAGGAATCACCTATACTTCACCATGTCTTAATTTGGCATTCCTGCAAAACTAATCCGACTTTGCGGGATGACACTGAGCAACATAAGCAACGCTGTTTAAATCGGGAAGGACCTCTCCCCTCCATTTGTTACCAAACGCTGATCTGAGACGTAGTGACACTATATTTTACAAGTGTTATACTGCTTGCGAATGCTGATGACATCGATATCATTGGCCATAATACGCACGAAGTCCAGATTAGAAAGAGAGTCAAATCGAATGGGTCTTGCCATAAATGCATATAAGACGAAATACTTGGTGTCAACAGACAAACAGTCCCAGCGTCTCTGAACACACGTTACAGTTAACAATACCTCCTTCGAGGTTGTGAAGGACTTCGTTTATCTGGGATCCAGCATTAACTCGACAAACGATATCTGCATTGAGATCAAACAACTCTTGCAAACAGGTGCTACTTTGGCCAACAAAAATCGCTCATCATGCCCGTTCTACTTTATTCGGTTTAACTTTTATTACCTAATTATTGTATTCAAAATAAAAGAACACAATTAGAATCGTTGTAAATAGTCCGTAGTCTTACGTTGGTGTAGAAAACTAATTTTTTTTTAAATTTTTATATATTTGCAAAACCGTTTAGTTTTGGGACATAGATATCATTGGTCATAATACGCGCGAAGTCAGTGCAGCATTTTCCAGATTAGAAAAAGAGTCAAGTCGAATGGGTCTGTCAGTGAATGCAGATAAGACGAAATACTTAGTGTCAACAAACAAACAGTCCCAGCGTCTTGGAACCCACGTTACCGTTGACAATACCTCCTTCGAGGTTGTGAAGAACTTCGTTTATCTGGGATCCAGCATTAATTCAACCAACGACATCAGCATTGAGATCAAACGAAGAATAACTGTTGCCAACAGGTGTTACTTTGGGCTCAGTAGGCAATTGAGAAGCAGAGCCCTCTCTCGACGAACGAAAATCACGCTCTATAAATCGCTCATCATGCCCGTCCTACTTTACGCATCATAAACCTGGACGCTGAGCAGTTTAGATGAAAAGACTTTAGGAGCATTCGAGAGAAAGATTCTTCGTAACATCTACGGACCAATCTGCGTCAATGGCGAGTACCGAATACGGTGGAATTATGAACTGTATGAGCTGTACGCTGACATCGACATAGTCAAGCGCATTAAAATCGAGCGTCTTCGCTGGCTTGGTCATGTTCAGCGCATGAAAGACGATGCTCCAGTGAAGAAAACATTCGATTCGGTAGCCAGCGGCGGTCAACGCAGAAGAGGACGACCGCATCTTCGTTGGAAAGACCAAGTAGAGGACAACCTGACGAAGCTTGGAATTTCCAACTGGCGCCAGCAAGCGAAAGACAGAAATGGCTGGCGCAAATTCTTAGATGAGGCCAAGACCGACATACGGTTGTAGCGCCAACTAAGTAAGTAAGCAAGTTTAGTTTTGGGATCCAATCTACCATGATTTTTATTTTAGGCTTAGTGTGAACAGAAATCACTTTCCTTGTAGTATCGCAATTATAATAATTTTTCAAAATATTTAAAAACTTCAATTCCTCATCTACACCTCAAAGTGGAATTATTGTGTTTTTCTCAACGTAGGACTACGGTTAAGAACATTTTGAAAATTTTTACAGCAAATTGTTATCAAAGGATTATCAAAAAATTTGCATTAAAATTTTTTAAAATGTTCTTGAGCTTTATCTAAAAAATTAAAACTCTCTTTTTGATTTCATGTGAAAAATTTTTCATTATGGGGCCGTAAATTTCATACAAAAATGTTATTTTTTTATACATGAAACGTGTCAACACTTAGGTCCGTCTGCTGGCAGTTTCCATCATTTAGTATTTGTTATGATCACCTCGTAATTCATTTATGGCTTTTATTCTGTTCGGTATACTTTTTTCAAGATTTTCCAAGGTATCAGGACAAGTTTTTTGCCATACTAGTAAGGCTCGTTGCCAAAGTTCATTCATATCATTTGGAGGAATTTGTCTGCGAATACTTTTTAAGTCGCCGAAATATATGAAGCAACACCTTGGCTTCAGGTGAATGAGACATTTTCCATGGATATCCGCAAACTATCTGATAGTAAAGCCGCTTTCAAAGCCCTAGAAACTGTTGAAATAACATCCAAAACAGTTTTTAACAGCCACAGACCTCTAAATGAAATGGCAAAGCAACTCAAGATCTTTCTATGATGGCTTCCAGGACATAAGATATTTTCTACGTAACTGCAAGCAAATGAACTCGCTAGCACAGGCACTACCAAATAATTATTGACAAATAAAGAAAGTTTTGGTATATCTATCACCACATTCAAACTCCTTATAAGCTTTTCCTCGATAAAACCAACAGGTAACGGGAAGCAAGTGTAATATAACGCGTTAACTCTGATTCGTAGAGATTAGGAGGAATAATTCACAGTACACGTTCTCTACGCTTGCCCAGCGCTGGCTCAAAAATACCCTCTTTACTTAGGCAACTGGTTCTTCAATGACCTAGACGGCCTTCCAGAATCTTCACTGTACTGAATCCTCAGCTTTGTGAACAGCCACTTTAACCTAAGATATCCTTTCAACACTGTGCAGATATTTAACCCGCACCCCTTTTAATATTTAAGCGCCACATGTCGAACGAAAACGTACGACAGTGATCGCGGATTTCCAGTTAAGATTATTGGCGAAATACAAAATTTTTTTAGAATACTTTAATTTTGACGGCCGTAGCTTACTGGTTCGAGTGCAGGGCCCTTGGTAGCTCAGGTTAAATTACCATCTGAGACAGAATGATTTTTCAGTTGAATTATTATTTCTGCTAGGCCGACAACTATGGCAAAACCTCAGTGAGAAAAAACTGCCTTCTTGAGAACATGAGCAGTTCACATAAACACATGGTTCACAGGAGTCGACATAAAATTCGTAGGTCCCGTTCTCGATAATTTGCGTTTAAGCAATTAATAAACCGAACAGCATTATTGATGAATAAAAGCTCGGCCAAAGACCTTTGAGAGCTGAATTTAAGATTTTTTTTTTTTTTAAATTTTCACTCTAATTTTCATGAAAAATGTGGTCATCGTGGTCTTTGTCAAACATTAACATAAACATTTTTTGGCACTATAAGCGTTAAGGGTTTAAGAGAACAAGAAGAACGTTTCATTCCGAAATTATTGGGGGCGGAGGCACATCCAACACCCATATGTACCGAAATTATAATAGATATCTTCCTCACATCCTCTATCTACCTCTGAAAAGTTAGGTTTTGTTTTAATAACCTTAGGCAAACGAATCGCAAAATAATCAAGAGTAGACACTGATAAGCTCCCTACAAGCTTTACTTATTCTAACACCTTCAAACACGAATTCAGTTAAAAAATTAACTTAGCTTTCTAGCTCAACCCGCAATATGGGTATTAAACCAAAGCATTTATGATTCTTCCCGGCGAGTCATGCTAATTAATTAATGCGCCTTGCAAGAAGAAGAAACAACAAACCTCTTGTGCCGCCAGCGATAGCGATGTCAAATCCAATTCCCTGAACTCCACCGCATCTTCATCCTCTTCATCATGTTTATACATCTCGAAAGTAGCATCACCATCTTCCATCGGGCCATCATCGACCAAATCCGGATTGAAGCTGAACATTTCACGACCAGAGATGCCGAATTGTTTGCCTTTGCTGTAGTCATGTTTTTTGCGTTCTTCGTCGGCAGCCAGTTTGTCTTTCTTCTCTTGAATTTTACGTTTCTTCCATGCCAAGAAAGTTTCCAGCGTAACACGCGTTTGATTAGGACCCAACGCGGCACGTTCCTTTTCAATTAAATCTTCCAGTGATATTTCAGCTGGACGGTCGGCATCCATCTTTTTCTTGTCTCTTTTCAGCACATAACCGGCTGGCAAAGCATGACGATAGATGCATTTTTCACCATTAGGGCATTCCCAAAACCAGCCATATTTGGACTTTTCTACAGCATCAATGAAGTATTTGCAAATCTAAGTAAAAAAAGGTTGAAAAAGTACAGTCGTAAACATTAAGAGAGACTTAACAATTTCTGTCGTGGGCCTTCGCTTTTCTAAACCATGCTTTTGATCTACCACTTCCTTAAGCTTGGCATCATCCCAATTCTGCATGTCATCCTCATCACGCATATCCACGTAGATAGAGCGCTTTTCGACCTGTTCCAGCAAGAATGCCAAACAATTCAATCAATTTGTGGCACATAAATGAAATATTCCATGTAAAACTTGCCTTGTTTTCCAGTGTCAGATCGTGTGAGAACTTACACTTATCGCCCTTGGTGCAAGTGCCCTGCTTAAAGAAGGCGCAAACAACCGATTTGGGATCGGTTCCCTTCTCTACCTTCTGCGTTTGCACTGGCTTAAATAGTGCAGCCATCTCGCGCTGCTCCTGAAGCTTCTTCTCCTTCTCCTCCTTGCGTTTATCCACATCTGTACGTGGATGTTGACCACCACTCTGGACTTGCTTCTGCACCTGTTGTATGAACTTTTGTTGTTTGTTACCCTTTTTGTTCTTGAGACCGAAGGTTTTGTCCTATTAGTTTTCATATTTGGATTTATTGTTTTCGATTCCCACGGAAGGACATACAGCAGAAAAGTGAGGTTAGTTTTTAATATTCAATAATACAAATTTTTACGTCTGCTTACCTCAATTACTTTTTCCTTCTTCTTTTGCTCGGTCTTTTTGCTAGGTGCAGGTGGCTTTTTCGGTGGCATTTTGGTGGTCGGTTTTCTAATGCAATTTAAATGAAAAAATAACAAAATTTGCCCGTGTGGCCTAAATTTGCAAAACGTCGCCCTCCGCTGCAATTTATGAAAGAACCGTCAAAGTGACTTTTGACGTTATCTTGTTGTGTTGCCACATAGTTGTAAATTCAGATACCATGACACAACAGTTTAAGCAGCACTGCAAAACGAAATTTATTTTATGGTTACTCAACATTTGTTCGAAGATCGGTTCGTGCTTGGCTTGGTTGGACGCCATTTTTTTGCATCAAATTCGATCTGAAATTAAAATTGATTTTAATTATTTATATTGGATTAATTCGATTAAAAATTGTTACATCTATTCGCCCATCTGAGTAAAGCGTGGTACGCATTGATTTATTGCTCAATATGTTTGGCAATGGTGTTATTCCTCCTGACAATAAGGAGCCGCCTGATAAGGCAATGGAAACGGAGAGCGTCGAAAATGTTTCACAGTTGGACAACCCACAGTCACCGGGCACTTTGAAAAGTGTAAATTTGTTGTTAAACTTAAGCGCAGCGAATGGTAACAGTCACGATTTGGCTTCACAAGAAGAAAACGATGCGCCCTTTATTAAAGTTGGTAGCAAAAGGCATCGACAAAATGGCGGTCATGATGGCGTTAAGTTTCAGAGCTTCGCAGGTACAGCGTATAATACACAGCAAAGCACAGCACAATTTGGTCAACACGGAGTTCCCAATTCAAACAGATTTACGTTGCTTCAGGATTTAGACATAAACTTAAATTCATTTAATTCTTTTTCAAATAAAAAATCTAATACTGCAGCTCCCGACAGTGATTTAGAAAATTCTGGTAAGGTTTCAGGCGGGTTTTGCCCACCAATTTTTCTGTTTAACGTGGATATGGAAAGCCTAATCAAAAGGCTAAGAAGTATGGTGCCAAGAGTTGATTTTAAGGTAATTAATAAATCAAAATTCAAAAGTAAGATTTTTTTTAAAGATGCGAAGATTCATCAAGAAATGATGACTCTTTTAAAAGAAAAAAAAAATAGAATCTTATACGTTCACGCCACAAGAAATAAAAAAAACTAAGGCTATTTTGAGGGGTTTAGTTTTTAGTTCGGACTTGGGTGAGATAAAAGCTGAATTGGATAATATTTCACTAGGCCTTGAAGAAAAAGTTGAAAAATTTTTGACAGCTTCTTCCATAAAAAATGGATATGACACTGGTCTATTCGTAGTTACGCTTGCTCCAGGAAAAAAAGTTGGAGAGCTTGACAAGATCAAGGTTATTGCAAATCAAATTATTTCTTGGGAAGCACCCAGAGTTAACTTAAAAGAAATTCAATGCAAGAGGTGCCAATTGTGGGGGCATATAGCAAAGAACTGTGGGCGTAGGTTTGTGTGTGTCAAATGCGATCAGGCGCATGAGCCGGGAAATTGTGCGAGGAAGCCAAATGACAGCGGGAGTTTGCCTTTTTGCGCTAATTGTAAAAAAGAGGGTCATCCAGCGAATTATAGGGGTTGCCCGGCTCTAAGAGAGTACAGAGACAGAAAGTTTGCTTCCTCGCGGTCTGCAAAGGTGAAGAATATTATTGCAAATAAAGAGTTAAATAAGTTTGTTATTTCCAAAGACAGAACTTTTGCGAGTCTCTTTAAGGAGTCTGATGAAAACTATGCAAAGGTGCCTATGAGCTCGCACAAGCCAAAAATTATAGAAGAATTTTTGAAAATCGCAAGTTACTTCGAGGAAGCAAACAGTTTGTCGCTGGAGGAAAGAATCCATAATTTCATTGTAAACTTCAAAACGATGAGCAAAGATAAAGCCAAAATTGAATACAAAGCATTGCTTAAAGAAGTTTTGCTTAATTATGGGCCGTGATCAGCTTGCTCTTCTTACTTTTAATGTCAGATCTCTGGTTGATATAAGCAGAAGGATTGATTTATTGCAAACTTTACATAAAACCAAAGTTGATTTGGCTTTTGTACAAGAACTTCATCTAAATCGTTTCGATAAGGTTTTGCTTGAAGAATTTTATCTTATAAAGGACAATTCAGCTCAAGGAGTAGGAATTGCAATTAAAAAAAATGTAAATTTCTCTTCTATTTTCATTCCAAATATCAAATTTCCAAATTGTTTTGTTGTCATTGAGTTGACAATTGATAATATTAAAAGAAAGGTGTTAATGTGTAGTTTATATGTACCATGTAATTGCCCGCAAGCAATATTTCTCGAAGGGCTTAAGTCAATTAAAAGTTTCTCGGGGGGTTTCTTTGCCACTTGTATTGGAGGAGATTTTAATGCGAAGAGTTGCAACTGGGGTGATTCTCTGGAAAACTCCAATGGTAAATTATTTTATAATTGGCTGCAGGACGAATCATTGAACTTCTGTAGAATTTGCGCAGACTCACCATCTTTTCCAGGCGGATCCTCTTTTCTAGATCACTTTCTTATAAGTTCTAACTTAGTTGACCCCATAAATATAAATTACAGTATTTCTACCTCACCGTCCTTTTCGGATCATTTTCCACTAAAATTGATCATTAAACTCAGTGGCTCAATTGTAAACAATCCATCGTATTTTACTTTTAAAGATTTGTCAAAAATTGCCTGGAATGATTTTAGAACTGATATTGAACCTGATGTTATTAGTTGCATGCCCGAATCTTCAAGAAATCTCACAAATAATGAGATTGACTCTTCAATAAATTTGTTCGTTTCTAGTATCAACTCTAAAGTGGAGCTCTTTGCAAAGGAATCTACTTTGAAGGATCAAAAATATATTCTTCCTGACTCTATTAAAGATCTCTTTAAACTTAAATATGGTTGGCAGAGGGACCTCAAGAGGATCTTTCATAGACATTTTAATAGGAGAAATGACGAGTATAAACTTCTTTCTTTACAAATTAAATTATTAAACACAATGATAAAAAGCCAAGTTGAAAGACATCAAGCTCATCTTTTAGCTGAGCGTCTTAAAAAAATCAAACCAGGTCCAAATGCATATAAAGACATTTATAAGGTAGTAAATAAAAATAAAAGTTTCTGCAAGAAAATAATAATTAATGACCAGCCAATTTATGATATGCAACGTATCTCAGATGCATTTAGAGTTCACTTTAATTACATATATAGAGAAAATATTCCGGTTGATGCTGATATAAACGTGCTAAATCAAACCATTGCGGGCGCGTTGGATAATTTGCCTAATTCAACATATTTTTTTTCTGAAGATTTCAATGCATTGAATAATCCTGATAATTTTCATTTTACAAATCCTGGTGCATTAGAAGCAATAGTTAAAATTATTAACACAAAGAAATCATCTGGTCCGGACGAAATCTCAAATTTTATACTTAAAAAACTTCCAAGTGTGGCATGGGATTTTTTATGCATAATTTTTAATAATTGCATAAATAATGGTTACTTTCCGTCTGCGTGGAAAAGAGCGAAAATTATTCCCATCCAAAAAAAAAGAAACAATTTTCTTCTAAACAACTTTAGGCCTATCTCTCTTGTATCTAACATTGGCAAATTATTTGAGAAAGTTTTGAAAGATAAATTGGAAAACAATATTTCATTTAATTTCATCCCTGACCAACAGTTTGGTTTCAAGCAAGGTCATTCCACTTTGCATGCACTTTTTAAATTGCACAGTGACGTGGTTACTAATTTAACACAGGAAAAGTGTACGGTTGCGGTTCTGTTGGATATTGAGAAAGCGTTTGATCATGCGTTCCATAAAGGTCTCATTTTTAAGTTAATACAGATTGGTTTTGACCCGTTCTTGATTAAGATTATTAAAAGCTTTCTTGAAAATCGAACTTTTTTTATTCAATGTGGTCAAAGTTCATCAGAAGTAGGAACAATAAATTGTGGTGTTCCTCAAGGATCAATTCTTGCTCCACAATTATATAATATTTTAATATTTGACTTCCCGCATAGTTTCAGAGGTTCAAAGAGTTTGCTTTACGCTGACGATTCTTTTGTTTACGCTCATAGTAACTCTCCAGTTCAAGCCTCTTATTTAGTTGAACAGCATCTTTTAAAAATCAATAATTTCTATCGCGAATGGGGCATAAAAATTAATACAAGTAAGTCAGTGGCTATTTGTTTTAGAAATGCTTCGGGGAAATGTCACAGGTCAGTGGTTCCTGAAAGTAAAAAACTGAAGATTAGTCTTGAAGGTATCGAAATTCCTTTCAAAAACCAAATTAAATACTTGGGATTGAATTTTACTAACCTAGTCAAATTCAATCTTCATGCTAGACTAAGTATTAAGAAAGCAAATAAGATAATGTATTTGTTTTCTTCTCTTCTACGCAATAAATTCCTGGGACAAGAGACAAAACTACTAATTTATAAAATAAGTATTAGAGCAGCAATAATTTATGCATTTCCAATTTGGTTTGCGATCTCACCTTCAGTTGCAAATTCCTTAGAGAAACTAGAAAGAAACATTTTAAGAATGTGCATAGACAGAAACTATGAATCACGTAATAAACGATATTCAAATAAATTCGTATATGAAAAAGCCAATATAATGCCAATCCTTAAATATTCACTTAAGCTACAAGAACAATTTATTAAAAGGCTTGAACAACATGATAATGATTTAGTGGCAAGGGCATTCAACGAACAAAAAATTTTCTCTTGGCACAATACGAACTATCTTTCTCCTGTTGGAATTATCCATGTAAACTCGCTTGAGGATTACCCTAATTTTCTACCTCCAGATTTTTATATTAAAATAACTGCAGGCTCTCATAAAGGATAATTAGTATTTACTAAAAATATTTTAAATTCTATCATGACAGTGTCATGTTCATACATTAAAACTTGAGTTATTATTAATTTTGTATGCCCTCTTGAATTTGTACAAAACTGTATATATCTGTATATATATTTTTTTTTTTTTAAAACTGTTTTTAATTAGTTTTAAGTTGTATAAATTAGTTTTAAGTTGTTTGTAATGAAATGTCAAACGCAAGTGTCGGGAGCAAACACTGTATTATTTCAAAATTATCGATTATTATTTTCCTTACATATTTAGCGTGTTGCTTTATTATTTATGTATACGTCTCACATGTTGACAGAACAATACTTATATTTCTGTGTAACTTAATTATTTATCCAAACTCTGTTAAATCAAAAATTTAATAAGTCTCAATAAATGAATCTGAAATCAACATTTGTTCGTTTAGTGTCTAAGGATTAAAATACTAACTAAATAACACGACTTTACAAATAATAAGAGCAAAGAAATAAATTTTTCTAAAGACATATTACCAATTCCTGCCACTAAATGTAACAGAATAGTTATGAAAAACAGGCGATTTCTAAATTAAGTATTAATACTAACTTTGGAATAATTGGTGCTTTTTTGGTACCTACTTTGGTACCGAATAATGGTTTGATTAAATCAGTGAACGCGTCGTCTTTATTTGCCGACGTTTTGGAGCCGATAATGTAGAGAATGGTCGACAACGTAGACAATGTAGACAATGCAGTGATGTGCGGCGTAGAGAACATGATGTCGATAATACTATTGTCGACGGTGTCGAGAATGTCGTGTAGACAATTGCTTTTAACGACGTGTAGATAATTAATTGATAGATAATTAAAAGGCTGCATGTTTTTTGTAATATTTAATTAAATTGAGTCCAAGTTCGAAGTATTCCTTATTTTTACGCCTTCTGGGCATGGCTTGTGTTTGTTTAATTGTAAAATTTGTTAATTAAACGACTTTTCAAAAGGTTTTAAGAATCAGCATAATCTAAATGGAACTTGCATTTTCGCAGTGTTGTATTTTGTTGACATTGTTTACACAATTCTCGACATTGTCTACATTGTCGACACATTCTGCATTGTCGACACCAAAATGTCGACAATTAAAGACGACGCGTCGAGGAACATCATTGAGACAATGTCGACAATTGTGTAAGCAATGTCAACAAAATGCAACACTGCGAAAATTCAAGTTTTTATCAGATTGCGCTGATTCTTAAGGCTGTGTGCGAATTGATCTAAATGTGACCTAAACTTAATTGGGTCGATAAGGTAATGCTTTATAAATAATTTAGGAAATTCTCGAGCTACCTTAATGCTTCCTAAATTAGGAAGTACTGCCTTATCGACACTATTTAGCTTAGGTCGCATTTAGATCAATTCGCACACAGCCTAAATTACTTTGAAAAATTCTTTTATTTAACAAAAATTAACAAATTAAACAAACCAAAAGCATGTCTGGAATGACGAATACTCCGAACGCGATGATTGTTCATAGTGCGATTGAACAATCGCCCAAAAACAAAACGAACAATCGCCGAAACCCAAAATGAACAATTGCCCAAAAATTTTAGCCGTTTTTTTGAGCGATTGTTAATTTTCGTACTTTTGGGTGATTGTAACTTGGGCGATTATTCACACAGCCAAAGTAAACAAGTGGCGCAAGTGTGAAGTAAGCAACTTTACAAAAAGCAGCCTCTTCATTTAAATGATGCGCTATGTACGTAATATAGAAATCCAAGTTCAACAGATTTCTATGTTACGTCGCGTTTTCAGATACGCTAGTCATATACACAAAAAGTTTCTTCCGTAGATTTATAAGTGACAATCGAATACGTTGTGTTGCGTTTAGCCAAGTATACATAAATAGATCATACAATTTCAAAAGTGAAAAACTATTTTCGTTATAACCGAGCGTTTCCACGGCTACAGATTGGTGCGAACCAAGCATTGGTTCGGAGCATTGGTTTTTTTCAAAATGCTCGCGAACGCTATTCGTGTAGTGGAAATACTTTTTCAGCATGAACGAACGAAGATTTCGTCGTGGAAACACTCGGTAAGAAATTTGTTATAGTTTTCTAACGTGCTTTGACCAACTGATTCCCAAAAGATTTAAATTGACGAAGTATTTTTTAATAACAAGTAAGATTTTCAAGGTTTTTGGAAGAATCGATTTGATTTTGAACGTTTTCATGTTACTTTCACAAATATCATAAGACTATTCACGCTATATTCAATTACAGCACTCCTTCAATGAAAATAGATTAAGGGTTTTATTGCATGCTTGGATATCTTCATACATCTTTTTAAAAAAGCGGTTTTCAGTAAAAAATATAGTAAATTTAGAGGCATATGTGTACTATAACAAATGATGGCAATTCCGTGATCCCTCACTTTTGAAGTTCCGAAAATCCCGAGGTTATTCGATGTAAATAACAGTATTAATAAAAACTTTTTTGCAAAACATGTGAAAAAAATTCCCTGAATTAAATATTTTTAAAATTTTCAAGTTTTATTTTTTAAAAAAGTTAATTTAAGTTAAATCAGTTAAGTTAAAAACATAATTGTGATATAATTTAAATAATTAATTAATAAAAAAATAGTTTATATAAAAAATAATTATCGTCCTTAGAGCAAAAAAACTAAAACGAAAATTTTTTATTCATAATCAAATCAAAATCTTAACATTTTTTCACTAAGAACAATTCGAATAAGTATTATTTTAACATCTGAGAAACAGTACTTACTTTAAAAAATTGAATATCTTCTTCTTTTTATGAAACAAATTTTCACTAATATAAAAATTTTATTTTGTTCTTCAGGCTCTAAAATCTTTTATTTTTAAAAACAAATTTATAACAAACTTTGATTTTTGTTTTTTATAAATTGTTTTTATTTTTTTGAAATTTTTTGGAAAAAATAAAAATAATTTATAAAAACAAAAATAAAAGTTTGTTTTAGATTTGTTAACAAAAAATAAAAATAATTTATAAAAAAAGTTTGTTATAAATTTTAACCGTGACCTTGAGCCTGAAGAACAAAATAAAAACTTAAAAATTAAGGTCGCATAAACAAAAAACAACTTGCATATTAATATACAGTTTTTTATTTCTCATTTTAAAGTGTATACAAACTAGAAAATAAGAGCATATAAGAATTACAAATATGAACAAATGTTAAACCAATTAATTCTAATTCCAAATCGACCAACATTTTAAAATATTTTTGATATTTCTTTACATAAGAGCTCGAATTTTTTTTGACAAGATTGTATTTCCAGATGATTGAGATTATTTAATAAGACTTGAAGTCAAAAGAATTTTATTTTTTATATATAAAATAAATCTGAAGTCAATTTATAAATTATAAAAAATACGAAAACAAATATTTTGATAAAAGTTTATCTCCTATCTAAAAGTTATAAGTCTAAAAAACTTAATTAATAAAAATTTAATGTGATACTTAATACCACGTATAAGCCAAAAGTTGTTGTAAGCCACGTGTTGTTGTTATCGAAAGAAATCTTTTCAACTAACAAACTTAAGCATTATGCAAAGTCTTATAACTTTCATTTTGTTAAATTTCAAAACTGATGTATATTTAAGGCATCTTGTACTATATAATGTCAAATTTTCACATTGTATTTTTAATAAATAAAGAAAATGGTATTGCATTTTTAAATTCTGAAAACACCCGAATTGTCAAAAGCTCAGAAATTGCCAGTTTTACTTTAGAGGGCTTCAAACCCAAAGCACAATATTGTTATGAATTAGCTAATGCATAATATATAAGACCATCTTAATGTTTCTTGGAGTTGCCATTTTAAAACTTCATTACCTATATTATTGACAACAAAGGTCCAATGTTTGGTTTGTATTTAAATTTTATAAAACACTATCACTAAAAATCTCGAATGATTTGGTAACGCTAATGATGACAGTTTTTTAAAGGATGATAAAACAAAGGTTAATTTATATGCAAATTGATAACAGCTTATGAAATGTACATCTCAATCAGATGCTTCGAATACATATTCGGTCTGTTCCCGTACTTTTGTAGCAGAAATTAGCAAGTTGTCAAATTTGAGAGAGTAAGCGGAAAAATGCTCTATTTGCGTGAAAAACTGCAAAAAGTACAGGAACAAGCTTTTCGCAAAAAGTTGCAACTATTGAAGAAACGTCAAAAACATGTTTATGTATTTTGTAAAAATAAGATAAATGTCGGATCAAAAGAATAAACTGACTTCCCTGTTATTTTTTGTGTTGTTTTAAGGTCTGGTACTCTAATTTGACATCAGCCGACAAAATATGGCAGCTTGCAATTTGCTGCGAGTTTCTGCTTCTAAAACTGTAGACTAAAAACTATTCAACTGCTTTGGCTAAAAATTTAACCCGTCGTTAGCCAATAAGCTAATTTTTTTAACAAATAAAAAAAAGTTCGATGTTAAGAAATTTTTTTTTTCACAAGTTGTAACAAGACGTTACAATTAGGCTTACGATAAATTAAGTTTACTTATATATGCAGCATAGGGTAGACAACTTTGTCAACTTGGACAACAACTACGTGACCTACATAAATTACCAGCTACAACAACAAGACTCACCTTCTAGTGGCCATAGAACAGCCGCCAAACATTCTTTTCATACGACATACAACAGACGGCGTATATAATTCCTAAGTAGTTTTTCGGAAGCATATAAATAGACACGACAAATCCAGCTAAGGTAGCATTCCTTTTTAGGTGAGCTCAAACCAAGTAGCTACTGCCTCGGCTGACCGTCAGGTCTATCGTCCCGGGAGGGTGGCGAACGGTAATTTTTTGTTATCTTTAAGTGTAGTTATTTATTTTTTTTTTATTTATTATTATTTTATTATTTTTTGTTTGTTTTCGAAAGCCATGCCGCTACCTCGGTTGACCGCAATATCTATCACCGAGGCTGCGACGCAGGTACTCACTGCCACGTCACAACCCCGGTTGACCGCAAGGCCTATCACCGGGACTGCGACGCAGGCACTCGCTGCCACGTCACAACCCCGGTTGACCGCAAGGCTTATCACCGGGACTGCGACGAAGGCACACTCTGCTACTGCGTCTACAGTTGTCGTATTACAAATAACGGAGCATTCCTTTTTACCGATTGTCAACCGATTACCGAAGCGATTATCAACGGACCACCGATTACCGAAGCGATTACCAACCGATTACCGAAGTGATTATCAACCACTTACCGAAGCGATTACCAACTGATTACCCATTACCGAAGCGATTACCAACCGATTACCGATTACCAAAGCGATTACCAAATTATTACCGGCTTCTAAAGCAATTACCAACTGATGACCGAGTACTAAAGCGATTATCAAGTGATTATTAAGCCCGCTAGCGACTACCCGAAGCTGCATAACTAAGAGCTTATAATAAAGATAACGTATTCAATAAATTAACTTTGTGATTTACTGAAAACCCTGCGTCTTTTATTTTCAAAATAATTTGTGAGAGTTAGTGGACCTTTTCACAGGACCCTGGAGCGGCTGAGTCCTGTATCCTAAGATTTGAAGGAAATTTGATTAATTTTTTCTTATATAAGGTAAATTTAATAATATTTAAGAAAATTTCTTAGAAGAAAATCTGATTTAATCTTAATTTTTAGTAAATTTTACCTATTAATTAATATCCATCTATTAATTTTCAATAAAACATTTCTATAATTATTAAATAAATACAATTTTATTAAACTATTTATTAATTATTATATATCTATATATTTTATTATTTTGTATTATATTTTAAATTTATTATTAATTTATATATTTATATATATGTTAACTATTTATGAATTTTACAGCCTTTGATAAAACCACGTCACAAAGTGCGCCATTTTTTATTTTTGTTTTAAGGGGGTCCTCTGGTAATCTATGCCAAATTTTAGCCTTTTTTCAAAATATTGTGGAAAGAGAACGAGTAAAGATATTTTAGTTCCGTTTTTTGATTTGGGTAGCTTAATTTATTGAAAAAAATACAAAATTTTGAAAAAGTGAATTTATGGACCGTTCAGAAAGTTCTCGGCCTGGTAACGAGGTTCTCCGGAAAAAAGGTGGGTCCAAATTGCGCACGATTCCAAGAGTAAACATCGTCTGAAAAAAAAAAAATATTCAGTTACTTAGAATGAATGTCCCTATAGCCCCTACCTCGGAAACAAAAATTGATATTTTTTTAGGGGGGGAGCCGCCACTTTGAAAATGAAAAATCGAATTTCGACCTTTTTTTTTGTAGTCTAGTGTAGAAAAAAAATAGTAAACATTATTTTTTCGGCAAGTTTGAGATAGGGACTATAGCGGCGTAAATTTTGTTTAGCGTCGTTTCATGCCTCATATATCAAAATCGGTCAAAAACTGTTTGAGTTATCGTGCGCAAAGTTTTGAAAAACATGGTTTCGAGAAAAACGCGTTTAAAGTTTTGACTTCAATTTTGAGGCACACAAATGACATTAACACATATTTTTTTAATGCAATACTTACGAATATTAATCGGCAATTCCAGCCCCATAAAGTGTGCCTTCCTCCATCTCATAAAACGAGTTTTCCATGGCTTTTTGGGCTCTGCGGGCTGTGCGACCCTCTTTCGATGATGCGTACGTTTTTAGCTCTGAGCGTTGAAGTCGTTTTCCGTCGCGAGATTCAGCATACATCTCGGCTTGTGGGCCGATGACAATACCCATTGTTGACATTATTTTTAAAATACTTGTGAAGCCTTCGTTGAAAATGCAGGTTGCCAGAAAATTTGCGATTTCGACTGTGGTAGCACCACAGTGGATATGTTTCGGCGCAAAGGTCCACAAAAGCGAGTTGAACGATTCGTTACAATTTTGCGTTTCACCTCCAGTGCATCGGTTGAGTAGATCGTCGGATGATAACGCTTCGTATATGGGCTTCATTACTTGCAGAACCTTTCCATCAAGTGGGGCGTACGTGTGGTGAAATGAGGCTAATGAGCCTTCTGCTGCTGACTTTTGATAGGCTGGCAAAGTCGGTGTCCTCTACTTGGGAGTGCTGGTTTCCACGGAAATGCCTCTTTTTTGTTCGATACGCGTACTTACGCGGCGCGTTTGGGTGGCTTTTTTTATCCATAGCAAAAAAAAAACACAAAACGATTTTTCTTTTATTTTACAACAGCAGTTATCGCGCACGCGTAGCTTTCAGCGTTCGAAAATAAACTGAATCTCGTTCGTTTGCTTCTTTCATGTGAACACCTGGGCTCAAAATCATTTCAACCCCTAAATCAAAACATGCATGTATACATATTGCATGTATACATACTGTGTGTGTATATTTTGTAATATCAATACATATTTTGGAAGAATTCCACAGAATTTTCGACTAATGACTGCAGGCAAATAAACAACTTTGCTGATGCGTTATTTTGACGAAAACATACCTACACAAAAATGCCTGTATCTCCTAAACTATTTCGAATTTTGAAAAATCCTTTTGGGAAAATGTTTTTGAGTATCTGAGCAATAGAAATATGAAAAAAAAATCGAAAATTCGGATTACCAGAGGACCCCCTTAAATATGCATATTATAGGTAAGTGGGTTATAGGTAATTTCGATCGTCATACTGGGCAACTACCTTAAGTTTAATTTGCAATGCACTATTGTTGTGTGCAGGGTCGTAGCCAGGGGGCTTAGGGGCACTGTAGCCAGGTCAGCGGATTTTAATATCACATGGCGGGATAAATTATCACAAATCCGCTTTCGGAATTTTTGGCGGATTCTTATTATTAATTTTGAAGATGATTGATAACTGCTCCGTTAAGCCTGTATGATATTTCAATAGGGGTATTCACGAATCAGTGCACTTGCCAGTGCAGCTGAGGACGTACGTGTATTTTGTTTTTGTAAAGTGCACAAGTCCTCAACTGCACAGGCAAGTGCTCTGAATCGTGAACACCCCTATTATTTTGTCCAACTTTTATTCATTTATAATGAAACTAGAGCAGTTGAAATTGTGCTAAAGCCAAAATGCAAGAAGTGTGAGTGTATACGCATATAGTACGAATTGGAGAAAAAAATGTACGACAGACAGCATTTTTAATGCATTGCTCTTGACGTTTCTCTCAATTCGTCACTCGTTAAGTTTCAAACAAATATTAAGTGTCAAAAACAAGCTTGAGCTCTTTCTTCCGCAGCCAATAAGAATAGAAAGATAAGATAGTAACGTTTCGGAGATGTAAAAATTGGCACGTTGCATGTTTTCATCCTTTTCCTGCAATATATATATCTCTAGCCCACGCGCCAATTTCAGATTTTAAAATTGGACAAAAGAATGAAATGTCATACAAGCATTTCACAGAAAAATAGGATATTTTGCCTTTTTGAAAATTTGTGGCTGTAGCGATGGATATCGAAAATATTATATCAGTATCAAAAAATAAACCTCTTTAAATAAAATAATTAGGTACATTATGCAACTGATTTTTTGTTTGAAGTACTCGAATATAGGGATGCAGCTGGAGATTTTTTTTTTTAGGGACTGTCAAACTTTTTACTGAACCTGTTATTACGAGCGTTTAGCCAGCTCAATATTGTCAAGTCCAGAATAAGAAATCGCTTACAAATCGACACAGTTAATTGCATTTTGAATGTTAATTAAGTTTTTCTTGTATGTATAAGTCTTTAAAGGAAAATTGGTAATAATTAGTTTAATTTCCAAAATACGGCTTAAGAAGGCACCAGAAGTGATGCCACGACCAAGGGCGTAGGCAGGATTAAAATTAGGGGGGAAAAGACCTTATACAATTTTTTTACCATATCTTTCAGTAATGAATTTTGCGAGTCAATGAAAGTTGTGCAAAATGAATGTATGGTGTCTTATTACCTGATGTTTTTATATATAATCGACTCTAAGGTAAAAAGACTTTCAACTTATGTATATCAAACAAACGCACGCCATGAGATCAAATAAAGTTACATATATTAAATTCAGGTTAAACTCATTTTAAAATATGATATTGTAAAATTAACAAAAATTCACAAAAACTCAAAGTAAGGAAAACTCAACAAAATAATACCAAAAATTTACAAAAAAAATAATTTTTTTCTTATTTGAATATAATCGCCGAGGATTTTCCACAAAACGGTTTATAGTTTCGTCTAGAATGTTTTCTGCCACAAATTCGCGATGAACACTCAACATGCAGAGACCTATAATAAAAGAGTTTTGCAAATTTTTCTGAATTGAATTTCATGCGTATTGATCAATTAACAAATCCAATTTTGCGGTGTTAAATTTTTTTGAATGTTTGCTCCAACTCACAGATAGCTGCCGTTGACTGCTTACCATATGGCAGCTCTCGTCAACTTAAAATGTAACCTTGGCTGTAGTTACAAATGAAAAGATTGCTACGATTAACTTACCACTGGGAATAGCCGAGAGAGGTATTTTAAAATTGTAATTTTTTTGTATGATCCGGCCAAGTGCAGAAAAAACGGAAGTGGAAAATATTTTGAAGCAGTTCAATATTGGCAATTCCCACATTTATTTGGTTACTACCGATACTCTTACCTCCAATACAAACGGTATTGAAAAAAGTTATTTTAATTTCTGTGTAACGAAAAATGTTGCAGTTTTTTTTCTTTTATAAATTACTTGACCTAAAGCTCTAAAAATGTTATCCTTGTAAAATCATGAAAATGCCACAATTTAATTCTAAACCAAAAAATGTTCAATTATCTACTTCATGTAAATATCTAAGTTTTTAAATTCCCGTTTGAACAGCATACAATATTTTACAATCTTATTATATAAGCTTTAAAAAAAACTGATTTGCTTTTAACTTTTTCAGGTATAGATTCAAAGAAAAAGGTAATTACACATTAAAAAAGGATCACATATAGACACTATTAAAAAATCCATCGAATACAAAAAATCTCAGATTTAGGGGGAAATTGCCCCACTTCCCCCCGGCCTACGCCCTTGGCCACCACTATAATATACCCCGATCATATATAATGTTAATTGGGTCGAATGCAATCTATATAAAAAACACATTTATGAAGAATGGATTGATTGACTTAAATTAGTATACATTTTTAGTTGTTTTACGATTTTTTTTACCTTTTTATAAATTTGTAGTTATATTAATATTTTGTTATAAATTATGTTAATAAATTTAAAGAAAAAAACTCAACTAATATTTAAGCGGATTTTTTTGGCAAATTTTGGGGATTTTGATCAGCAGTAGCTGGCAACACTATTTAGGGGCTTTCTATAAGTGAGCTACGATATATTTATTTAGTTTGAATAAATAAATTTTTTTACTTGAGTTTGAACACTCAAAATGATATAATGCAAGTATTTTTCAGTAAACTGAAAAAAAAAACAAACAGTTTTTGGACGCGAAATTGAACAAGCTTTTTGAATCTCTGGGAATATCTAGACGGTTTTAAAGAATAATATTAAAAAAATCAAGGTCATAGTTGAAGAAATGAAGAAAGAAATGTGAAAGTTCTTATCGTTTTAACTTGTAACTTTTCCAATTCTTTAGACACAAGAAACTTTTATGTACCGTAGAGAAGGTCTGCTTTAACTCCTTTAGATAACGTTTGCAATTTTTAAATGTATTCGAGAGTTATGTAAATCAATTCACATGCATACCTCACAAAAATTGATTTTTTGAATATGTATCCAAATTCGAGGCTGGACTCAAAATACCAAGTATACAGTTATCTTATGTTCCACCTTCGCTAAGGCTTATACCACAAGTTTTTCTTCACTGTTACACCGTGTAATTATTTAAAAGTAAAATGCTGGTAATGAAAATATAATTTCAAAAGTGTTATCATCAAATTTATATGAACACATTAGTTTTGCGACTTTGATGTTGCCTGAAGAGTTAAAGTTTAGCAACTTTCTAAGTTATTAATGCTTTTAAATGAATGCTTTTAACAAACAAATTTATTAAAAATATACCACAGAGTGTTGAATGCCTAAAATTATTTAAGGCTCCTATATTTTTGTATCTTACCTCCGTAGTAGAAACGTTCCGGCTGCTTCTTAACGCCGAAATTCATTTTGAAAGCAATTAATATTAATTTGCGTTTCTTTTCCGGTGGTCACCAGAGTTGGACGCCATCATCGCTTCGCTTGCCGTATTTTTAGTCGCCATCATTTGTTAAGGCCGTCGCCAACAGTTTGATAATTTGCTCCAATCCTCAATCTCAAACTTATAATGACTTTTTTTCTTTGCTTAATTCACTGTTGTTGTTATTGTTTTTGCTCCACGCTACTTGCTACCTTCCCTTTGGTAATTATGGATATTATTATTGGTCTGTCTGGGCGTCCAGGAGACGCCAAAGGTACCCACAAATGAGCATCGCTGAATGAACGGTGTTTGCTTTAAACCAAAATGGCTATTTATCTGTTTTTTGCACACATTTTTTAGCATTGACCGAGCGGAGTTGAAAAGAGATTTCGTTGCGGTAAATGTTTTTAATGTTTTATCAATAAAAATCAATTTAGAAAATGTCATTAATGAGTGAATGATCATTAAATTTCTAACGACTTAAGTTATGCACAAGCATTTTGTGAACTTTGTATGAAGATGTCTTGATCAGGCTCGTAGACAAGGGGGGTTTTAGGGGTTTAAAGTCCTCTTAGGGTCTAGAAAGTATAAAAATCTAATTTATTAGCATTAAGGCAACTACAACGCAACAGCGTTAAAAGTTGTAAACCACTTTTGCAACAAAATTTTGAACTGAATTGAGACCTATGCTTTCAGATCATAGATAATATAAGGACTTCGGCATAGATTGCGATTTTATGTTCGGGCAGGATTACGATGCACAGTGCTCCGTTTCAAACAACCCAGCCGGAAAAAAATGATTTTATTTTTAACAATTGGGGGTGCAAAAACAAGTAAAAAACTGTATGGGAGGGGGTCTATTTTTACCCACTAGGGAGTTATGGGTTAATTTGTGTTTTTAAGAAGTTGTTACACTAAAAATACTGTTGCATCAAAACTAATTGATGTAGACCTATTACTATTAGAGTTTTGAAAGGCTATTTTAATGGCCTTTCTACCAATATATAACACTAAGGAAGATGTTGGAATAAAATGCATGCTTTCAGAGCCAAAAGTCAAACATTTTGAAAAAAAACTGATTTGTAAAGCTTAAGGTAAATTTTCTCCAAAAAAATTGTGTCATTCTGGTGTTTTTTTTTACAAAACTATGATTTCTCGTTAAATTTTACTAAAAATTATGTTATTATGATTTTGACATTTTTTTTTTATTATAAGATTTTTTCTCTACCAAGTATTATAAAATTTATATACAATATGCATAACTAAATATTAATATATAAAAACATATCACTCGGAGCCATCAGATTCGTAATAATCATTATCCTCTTTAGAAATCGGATCACCATAAACGAATTTTTTCATATCAGGTGATAAAGACTTGTGCTTTGTCAAGGGAATTTTACAGTATGAATTTATCAAAGGATCGGATGAGATCAATAACATATTAAGAAGATCCCCGTTACTTTCAGCTCTGGATGACTTCCTTGTATTACTTAAACGAAAACGTCTACAGTCTTTGTATCGAGCTTCTTGTGCTTCCTCTGACAAATCACCAATTGGAACTTTTATAACTTCAAAAGCGTTGAAAAAAATTGTGTGTACGCTGACTGGCATGCAATACCAGCCATATAAGCAAAAATATCTGTTCCAGGTTTCTTCGAGGAAACTTTAAAATAATGATAATTTAATTTCCTTTCCCGATGATAAACAGCTTAGCAGTGGCGGATTTAATAGGTGGTCAAAAGCGCGCTTATCCACTGGGGCCACCCGACGAAAGGATTTCAGGGCCCCTCTTGCTGAAAGTTATACTTTCGATTTCTTTTTTTATTTTTTTTGTTGAAAAAATGTTTCGGTGGACAGCACAAGTTCAATTTTCATTCAGGGGCCCCCTGTTATCAGAATAATTGCAATGCTTGATAACTATCGTAAATTAAATATAAAATCAAATAACTTTTGTAATCAATTAGTTATTTAAAACGTCTACGATTTTCTCAAAGTTTGTCGAATATTTCTGACTTATAAAAAACGTTCTAAAGGGGCCCCCGGGTGCCCCCGCGCATCTAAATTCAGTTGACAGTCAACTGACCATCACTTTCGAAAGTTGAAATTGCCGTGCCCAAAAACGAGAATTCACCGAGCATGCGAGGGAACTATCACTATAGTTACTGTACTAGATGAGTAATTTCTACGAGTTCTGTCGAGTTCCGTTTCAATCGAGTTCGTTTATCATTTATCCAGTGTTTATGGACAAAAAAAAACATTCTTAACAATGGACAGAGAGTGATTTTCTCTGAATGTGTTTTACTCTAAATCATAGATCGGCACTCCATACCACAATTGTGGAAAACCAATTCACACAGACGCTTACGCTCTTTCGTTCAACCACACAGCGCAAAATATGTTATTTTGTTCATTCGCCTTTGAGCCACCGAAGTGAGAACATCGTGCGCAAAATGGAAGCTGAAAATATATGCGAAAAATTTTTCTTATTTAGGAATGCCTTTAATGAAATGCAATGCTTAATTTGTTACACAGCATTCAAAAGTCCACGCGAAGACGCTTTTAAAAGGCATTATGAACATTCTCATAATGAATTAACTAAATTGAATAGAGTTGAAAAATATAGGATTTTTAGGGAAAAAAGAGATTCTGTGTTACAAAAATTCAAGTTATGGCTTTCTGATATGGAAGCAACAGATAATGAAATGAACCATCTGGAAACCCAAAAGAAACTTAAAGTGACATTGTCAACCATAATATCTCTTCATATAGCAAAACATGGCAGACCTTTTACTGACGGAACTTTTATTAAGAACATTTGCACTGATACTTTGAATAAAATAAATTATAAAACTGATGTTGTTCAATCCATTCCCTTGTCCGCGAGAACCATAGCTCGACGTATAGAACAAGTAGCTCACTCTATTGAGTTTGAAATTTTGAAAACGGTGAATAACTGCAAATATTTTTCCATATCATTAGATGAGAGCACTGATATTAACGATCTGTGTCAATTAGTAATTTGCATCCGAAGTGTAAGTTCTGATTACGTAGTTTTTGAATCAATGATCTCCATGGAAACATTACATGGAAATGTTACGGGAAAAATTTTGTTTGATATTCTAAATGAAAACGTTTTCTCCAAATTAGATATGAGTAAATTAATTGGAGTGTGTACGGATGGTGCTAGCGTTATGGTTGGTAGAAATGATGGATTTGTGGGTCAATTGATAAAGCACGGGATCGAAATTTCATCTCTTCATTGCATCATCCACCAGGTTGCACTTGCTTCAAAGTTTTTGAGCACATTTCCTGCCATGAAAACAGCAGAGAAAATTATTAACAAAATAAGAGGAGGACATCATTCTCTAACCCATAGGAAATTTGTTCAATTTCTTAAAAATACCGACGCCGAACATTATGACCTGAAAATGTTCACAGAAGTAAGGTGGCTCAGTCGTGGCGATTGCCTTTCCAGGCTTTACGATCTAAGGGATAAAGTAATGCAGTTTTTGAAAATCGAAAAAATAGATAATACTGAACATTTAATAGATGCTTTACAAGACAATAGCTTTAATTTGGATTTTGCATTTTTAACAGATATAACCAATTTCGTAAATAAGCTAAACCTTCAGCTTCAAGGAAAAAATAAGACTGTTTACAATTCATACAATAGCATTTTTGAATTCAAAACAACACTATTTTTACTTTTAGCTAATATTCAAGAAGAAAATTATTCAAGTTTCCCAAGAGCATCATTTTTTGAAAATATTACAAGCGAACAAAAGAATGAACACATTGACATAATAGAAACCCTTATAAATAATTTTGAAAAGAGATTTAAAGACTTTGAAGAAATGCAGCCGTTATTTAATTTATTTGAAAATCCTTTAAAATGTGTTGTAACGAAGTATGAATTCTAGATTCAATCTGAATTGATAATTCTCCGAACCGAAATAGAAATGATCGATGAACAGCATATTGTAGAATTGTGGAAAACCATTGATGGCAGCTTTTACCCAAAACTAAAAGCAGTTTCTTACAAACTGTTAGCTTTTTATCCTTCCACCTACTTTTGTGAACAAATTTTTTCCGACCTGAAATTCATATGCTCAAAGCAGCGAAATAGATTAACTAATTCTCCTCTAAAAAGCATTCTTTTAATAAGAAACTGCGATAACAAAATTAACATTTCTGAACTTATTAATAACATACCTTTGCCATAGTATGTTTGAAATAGTTTCATTAAATCACTTTTGTGTGCAAGTGTACAAATTTTAAAATCATATGCAGCAAAAAATTTTTTCACTGCAGAATATTTGCTCTCACCAACACACACTCAGTTTGAGTTTTGCCGACCTCTGCTCTAAATATCAGAAAAATTGTAAATTATTTAATTAAATCAAGGTATATTCAACATGGTAGTGTTGTCCCAGAGAGGTGAGTACCGTAGCTGTCAAACATAAGAAGAGCGTAAAAGACAATGAATAAGAACTTGAACTAGGGATGGAACTATAGCCACAATTGTGCTATTTTTCGTACTTTCGAGATCAGACGAGACGCACGTACGTTTTCATTTCGGACTATTTAAATTTATCGGAGTTAAAAAACCAAGTTGCATGTAAATATAATTAATGTAATTTTCGATTTTTAATACACCTTGTTGCTTTCTTTGACATTTCTTTATTCTTATCAGTGCTAGTAAAGCTACTTCAACATAATTACACTACTCCAAAAAATTTGGAAATTTTCGCTATAACACACAGCGACTTATAGTGAATTTTTTTATAGTGAATTTTTTCGTCGAATCCAAATATCGTAATATTTATTTTCGATTAGCCGAAATTTTTCATATAAATTGGCAAAAATTAAAAAAAATCCACTGTTGAGAGCAATAATTTACATAAACGCTTGTAAAAACTTTTCTTTTCTTTCAATGAGTTGTTGTATATTGAAGAGTTTAGTCAAACCAAAAAGTTTAAGGTATAAAATCTGCCAACAGTGTCAGTAGTACAGTTTTTATGGTCGAATTTAGTTAAAAAAAAGTTTTTTTCGTTTTTTTTTTTAACAAATTTAAAGTTTCAAGACCAATATCTGAAAATAATTTTAAGGGTGATAAAAAGTTAGCTCTCCAATCTGATTTCAATAAAAAATTTAAAGCATACATATTAAACCGGATCGCTTTTGTATGGGGGAAAAAAAATCATTCGTTCGGGGTCTTAAAGTTAGAGGAACTCATAAAAACGATTTCTGCATACTTTTTTTTCAAATCGGAGGAAATTTATCGGAGCGTTTTTGATTCTACTGAAGGTATTTTTTGTTAAAAAAACATGTGTTTTGCTTGTAACTTTTTATTTTTCAAAGAACACATACCCAAATCTGCAAAAAATATAAATTCCTTACTTATACCAACATTTAGGCGAAAAAAATTATTGAACTTATGTTTTATTATAACTCTTATTGACCTCCAAACATAGAATTATTTGCTATTTTTAAAAACACATTTTGTTAAAACTTCTGTAAAAGACACATTTTCCATAGTATTTACGTAAAATTGATCTTCTTGGAAAGGAATTAAAAGAAAAATAAAAAAAGCCACTTTAAAGTCTCTTGAAAAGTTCTTGGAACTTGGAATCACTTAAAAATTTATTATAATAATAAAAAAGACTTTTTTCCAGCAGTTTTAACAAAATGTGTTTCTTAAACAATAAAAAATCTATTTTTATAGGTCAATAAGAGTTATCAGTTTATGAGCGTTGGACAAGGGGGCGTAACATGCCAGGTTTCAGCTAATAAGAGACAATAACTAATTTTTAAAATTTTTTTATGCTTAAAAGAAATTTATCTTTTTAGCAGATTTCTAAAGTCGATTACTGACGTTTAGTCATTTTTCACACGTAGATATGTTTTAACCGATAAATAAAAACAGAATAATTTAATTCCTTTCCAACAAGCTCAATTTTAAGTAGATTCAATGAAAAATGTGTTGTTTGCAGAGGTTTTAACAAAATGTGTTTTTAAAAATAGCAAAAAATTCTTTGTTTGGAGGGCAATAAGAGTTATAATAAAACATAATTTAAAAAATTTCTTTATGCCTAAATGTTGGTATAAGTAAGGAATTTATATTTTATGAAGATTTGGATATATGTTTTTTTAAAAATAAAAAAATACCAGCAAAAACATGTTTTTTTAACAAAAAGGACCTTCAGGAGAATCAAAAACGCTCCGATAAATTTTCTCCGATATGAAAAAAGTATGCAGAAATTGTTTTTATGATTTCCTCTATCTTTAGAGACCCCGAACGGCGGAATCCAAATTTTGACCCGGTCTCATATATATGTCTATAGAAAAGTCGTAATTTACAAAACTATAGCATTTGAAGATACACATTTTAAAAATCTTTATTTTTTATATATTCAGCCTTATCGGGAATAACTTTTCACGCGGATTCGAAAAAGGGAGTTTTCATTTTTAAGATAAAGCTAAAGAAATTTTTGAAAATTTTTAATGCAATTTTGTCCATCAACAGTTTGTCAACAAATTTGCATTAAAAATCTTCAAAATGTTCATAAGCTTTATCTTAAAAATGTAAACTCCCTTTTTCGATTTCCCGTGAAAAATTATTCCCGGTTGGGCTGATTTAGTATCACTAATTTGCAATACATGAATAAAATTTTTAAAGTGCCTGTTGCCTTGTTTTTAAAATAACTCGATTTAAAAATGTATTTCAAACTAATTTAATACAAAAAGCATACACTAAAGAAAAACAATTTTTACTCTCTGAGGTTTGCCATTGTCTGCAGAGAGGTGACGACCGAACAGAAAAATTAGTTCAATTGAAAAAAAATTTCTGTCTGAGTTGGAATTGAACCCGGGCTACCGCGGTTCTTTAGCTTAGGGGCCACGCACTCTACCCACTATTTTTTTTGGCTGGCGAGACGACAACCCTTGGCGAAGTTATGCCCTGGATCAGTTTGTGGATCATAGTAGCACTTAGTCAATTTTTAGTGAGTCATTATGCTGTTTTTTTTTAAATGCGTTATTAAATTGTCCATGGATCATAATCTTACCTATAATCTTCCAAATTCTTACCAATACATTGCATATTAGACCATTTATCAATAAAAAAACGAAAACTTTCAGCAAAAATGACAAACAATTTTTCAAACGCCACCATTTCATTATTTTTTGATCAATTTCAATAAAAGTGGTCTTTCTATAATAACACTCTTACAAAAACAGGAAAATTTTTGATTTTTGGTTTCAGCTGGCGCTCCTTGTTTAGTGTAAGTAAAATTTTTTAAAAAAGGTACTATTTTTCTCTGCAATTCGGCACAATCTGAAAAATTTCACTTTCATCCCTGGCTTGAACACATTGAAGACAGATGATAGACAACTGCTTGTAAAAATATTATGGAACAAGCAACGTTTCAGCGATAGCGTATTTCTTCACGAGGCACACAAAAAAATGTTCCAATCTCTTTTTGAAGAGGCTTTCGATAAATTGCACAATTTTTTTGGGTTTAATTTTATCAAATCAATTTAAATCACAAAATTTCACAACACAATTTCAATTGACAAGTTTTGTTGTTTGCTTTGTTTTTTTTTCGTAAACAACGAAATTTGACAGCTAAGTTACCCACCACAAGAGACAATTGTATCTACTAACACTACCTCATTATATATACCTTGAATTAAATTATTAATAATATGCAATTATATAAATAATTTAAGTGCAATTGTTGGCTTCGCTGAATGCGTCCAATGTGTGTGATGCACGCGGTACCTGTGTTTCAAATTTTTTAAAGGCTATATCACAATTGTATATGGATTGTTATAGGATTATTATTTTTGTTTTTGCTATGCATGTAAAAAAAATAATCTGGTTTATTTTGAAGCGAATGGAACGCAGCTAATATTAAAATAAAAATAATGATTGGTTTTTACAATTTGCCAAACCATTTAAACGTACCGGAAAAATAAAAAATACGGAATAACCATCCCAGATTTGAGTGAAATTTTGCATCATAAACGGAAATAAAAAACTTTATTTGAAGAAAAAAAAAATTGACGAGATTTTTGGTGGAGTTACAGGGTGCACAAAATTGACAAAAATAGTCAAAAATGTCGACAATCGATTTTTACTAAAATTCATATCTCAAACATTTTTTAGCCAATTGTTAAGTTTAAACTACCGTTGGAAAAGTAATTAATTGGACTTTAATCCGAAAATAATTTTGGTAAATTTTGGTGTTTGGGGGTTCCATTCCTTGCGGTAAGGTCATAAATTACCCTGTAGGGGTGCGAGGAACACCATTTTAAAAATTTAAATAATGTTTTCTTAAAGCTGGTAAGATTATCTTTTCAACAATATAAAAATTATGGTGGGGACTCAATGGGTTAATGAGATATGGTCATTTTAACACCTAAACAAAAACATTTTTTTATTTTGAAAAAAATAAAATAATTTAAAAAAATTCTTTTTAATTTTCAAATTGTGTTCTTCGGATTCCTTCTCCAAAATCAATTACCCTACCGATAAGGATGGAACCCCCAATCTCCAAAACTTTCCCAAAACAGTTTTTCGATCAAAGTCCGTTAAATAACCTTTCCAACGGTAGTTCAACTTAAAATTCGTTTTAGAAATTCGTTTCTTAATCAAAAAATTATTTACATTTAAATGCTTAAATGACCATATCTCATTAGCCCATTGAGTCAATTTTACTCTCAGTACTCTTATATATAATTCTGATATTGACAAATCGTTATACTGGATTTAAGAATATGCCAAATCTATACCATTTCCAAATGTAATTCAGAAACGATCATTTGAAATTTTAAATAGAATAACTGAAATTCAGAAATGTCATTTCAAATTAAATAATTCTAATTGAAATTCAAATTCAATTTTCGAAATTCAAATTCAATAACAAATTTGGATAAGATCAATTGAAATTCAGAACAGATTAACTAAAATTCCATTCTCAATCAATTGAATTCAGAACAGTTTTTTTTTTGTGATTTTCAATTGATTTTTCCTTTTTTAAGCTAGTTTGCTATTACTCCCACATTTTTGTGTTTTAAAATTTTAGTGTATATAAATTTCATTAAAAATTTTGCATTGAAAAGAAAATAAACTCGAATATAATTAACCATAATAAAATTTCAACGTTTTAATACATTTATTCAAATATTTTAATTTATCAAGATGAGTAATAGATCTATCCTATTTACGAGAACTTTTCCCACATAATTATCAACTTTTACAGCATTCAACTGTAAGAAGTTGTCATATTTTATTCGGAACTCATTTGCATTTGGGGCCAAGTTATTTTGAATGAAATAGTTTTTCCTACAAAGCATGTCCCAAATTTACGTTATCAACTGCTTATCAAGTGATATTCATTGGATACGGAAGTTGCTAATGAATAATTACCATAATATCATGCGGTTTAACAGATTTCACAAGTATTTTTTTCCGAAAAAACTTTAGTAAACAGTTGAAAGAAAGTACCTTGTGCTTGTTTTTTATACTTGGTGACAGTAATCAATGGAACAAAATATTTCATCTGTTGCTCTTGGTAATATTGTTCTTGATATTGATTGCGACAACAGTTTTGCCATATTTCAAAATTTCAAACAGTAATTTGTGCTTATTTTCAAACAGCAACAGCTATACTTAATTTAAGGTAAATTGATTCAATTTTTCTTAAGCTTAAACGTAAACGTAGATACGGTTGAGCCGTCTAACTAACGTAAGCAAAATCGGCGTTAACGTTTTTGAGATTTCCGCTATTTACATTATGCAAATGTTACTTTTTCAAAAATTTCAATATGATTCCCATATGACAGATGTCAATTTTTTATTTAAGCAACTGAGCCCGAGCCGTGTTTGCAGCTCCAGCTTGGAAGCCAAGCGCCTGGAGCTGTGCTTAGAACCGATCGCGAGCAGTAAAACAAGGCAATTTTTAAAAATATTTTGCAGATGATATTAAAAAACATAACAGCGAAAATATTTTCGACACATACATACTCGTATTGTCATATGAAATCAAAAAAGCCGTAAGTTACATTTAAACAATTTTACAGGAGTAGAAAAGTTTTACGAAGGAGAAAACATTTTCTAAATTTCTCAAGCGTTTTCACTGAGGGCTTTTAGAATTTCTTTAATAAGGACTTTGTTTTTAGTTGTAGGAGAGGCGGCCTCGATAGTTAATTAGTAGCGCGCTTGACTGTCGCCCGAGAGCCACGGGTTCGAATCCTGGCAAGGAAATGGTCCTGCACTTTAACCTCTCTTTCCTTATTTCTAATCAAAAGAACTTTAAAACACATCAATTTACGACGAAAAGTTGTAGTTGGTGGTGGTAAGAAAGTTTGTAGAGAGGAACGCTTAGTAACTGGATTTGACTGAGATCAAGGCATAGCACTTGCTTCAGATTCATCACATATTCCTAAAGCATTCTGCCACATTAAGAACATCCTACACACAAGTTTCACTTGATTACTTCATTCTTCCATTCTGTGGTATCATAACGGACCAATTTGGTCTAAGTCGTCCGGTGTATAGAGCTGCCGCCAACTTAACCTAACCTAACCTAGTTGTGGGAGTGTAAAATTTTGCAGGAGCATGTATTTTGATACGATATGCATCATAATCGATCAAAAAGTCGATTTTGAATTTATGGTTTCGAAAATTTTAACAGCTACACGCAAGCTTTTTTCTGATACTTAACATGTTAAACAGCATGAATCAATATTTTGAAAATTTTTTTGTTAATAAAAATTTTTATTTAAACTAAAATGATAAATTAGTTATTTTCAACAAATAACATTGTTTGGCAAAACTATACGGAACTTAATTTTAACAAACAGTTCTAACCATATATATACTTTTATTAAAGCCAATACTTTTATTTTACTTACTTAAAACCAATATTCATCACTTCTATATTAAATCTATAGTAATAAAACTCATTTTCTGTTTGTTTGTTTGTTTGTTTGTTTGGCCTTTATACAAATCTAAACGGCTCAACGGATTTTGCTCAAACTAGGTATACATATTAAGTGCATCCCAACTTAAAATGTTACATACTTAGTTTTTGCCACGCCCCCTCTGAAATTTTTCAACTAACGGTAATTTTGTTATTATAAAACTTTTTACTATCGGAGATTTTTTTTTTATTTAATTTTTAATAAAATTCTGTTATTTTGACATCAAAAACATTCACATATCTTTAAAATTGGAGAAATTTTCAGTATAAAAATCTATTTTTTCATACCAGATTATTAATAAAACTTAGTTTTGTGTTAAAAATTCTCTCTATAGTTTGAACGTCCCCCATTTATCTCAGAACAGTTGTGTGTCTAGAGTAATTACAAACATTTTGGTTTGTATAAAACATTCCTTATAGTAATCTACTTAGTTTTTGCCTCCCCACCCCCCGCCCCCTCCTGTTAAATTTGTTTTGTTGTGATTTGTCATTTTTCTCACTGTTTTTCACCGTTGTCACTCAGTTCTTTATCAATGGTACTTTAAATGTTCTATATATATCACTATATTATCGAAAAGATGACTGTGAATAAGATTGCTGTAAAAGTTAATTTTTTCATGTTTAATGTGTTTTTTGAACAATATTGTTGAAAGTCAAATTTCCACGCTAATTTTAAATGTACCGACACATAAAAGACAGCGAAATTTTGACATTTTAACTCTCCAATCATGGTTGTAAGCTTGGCTGCATTGAACAAATTGTTCGGTTCAATTGCGTGCTAACCGAAAGTATGCTGGAAATTATTATAAATTAGAAATAACTTCTTCATTACTTACACGATTCCAATATTTTAGAAATTCGGTAACTGTTACTCAATTTAGTTCTTTTCGCACACAGCGTAAACTTGCAGCAAATAACATAATGGCAATTCTTGCACTGTTCTTGCAGATTTTTCAGCTGGATTTATGTCGATCAACTGTTAACGTCGATAATATTGTTACAGGTTGCTGTATATACTATAATTAAAATTAAAAAGCGACTGCTTTCTTAACTTACACTTTTTTGCTAATTTACATTAAAAAACGATTGTACAATTTTTCGTATAAAATAGGAATTCAGAAGATTTAAGAAATTACATCAACTATCAGACTCAATTTATATTAATTTTTAATTTAGAGACAATCCAATTGCTATTTTCCAACTGGAAAAACTACTAAAAAATTTTAGGAAGATTTTTATAAATTTGATTTTCATTAGCGAAGTGCAAGTAGCATGCTTACCAGTAACCAGTAAATTCAGTTTAGAACTAAAAAACAATGTTTGATTGTGAAAAAACAGTGATAAAATTATTTCTTCTTTAAAAAAGCTTGGTAAAGTTTTTAACTAATATTTTTATAGTGGTCTCAAACTTAAATTCAACACGTTTTTACAAAATTCCAAAATTTACAAAAACATTTAATCGAAAAGTGTATACTAAAATGTTTATATAATTGACTCTCGAGTAACACCGGGTATATCAGCTAGTATATTATAAAACATTACCTAAACGAATAAATATTTGCATATATATATTTACCCCGTTTCTAGATCATTGCCACCAAATCAAAGTGATATTTTATCGCAAATATCGCCTGTCGAAAGTGTTACAACATACCGACTTTCGATAATTTCGACAACTTCGACAATTTTGAAGTTACAACATGTTTCCACAGGAATCAATGCAAGCACTCAGAACCTTTCCAACGATATCTTGAAAGCGAAAATCGCATTAGAAATAATGTAGTTATTATATTTTAGTGAACATGACTTAAAAAAATTAAAAAAAAGTATAGCAGTGAGAGGACTGCCGACCGAAGCGAAAACCTATATATACAATATTAGTATTCCCTGGCAGACTTTGTCCTGCCACGGACCGCTTTACTGCTTTATAAAAATTTTCATGCTAATCGGAAAAACTTTTCATATTTTCGCTCCCTCAGACTTTGATTATATCTTTCAAATATTTTTTATTCAGATAGCATTTTATTTTATAACTAGCTGAACCCGGTGTGCTTCGCTACCACCCTCGTATAAAATAAAATTAAAAGTATTTATATATTTACAAAAATTTATTTATTTAATTTAATTATTGCAATGCTTCGCCTCTTTTTTTGTTGTAAACCAATTAGAATTCAGCACTGAATCGCATGTAATTTGCTTCATGCTCCCCCTTTTTATTTTTAGACCAATCAAAAAGCAGAAATTACACAATCAGCTGTTTCGCAGTCAGTTGTGGGAGAATGAGAATGGGGTTACCCCACTCTCTATTTTAATTAACACGTATTATAAAATCAGCTGTTTTGAAGGCAGTGAATGAGGCATCACTGAGGCATCAGCTGTTTTGAAGGCAGGAAGAAAGAGAATGGGGTTACCCCACTCTCTATTTTAATTAATATGTATTTTAAATTTGTGGTAAAGCTGTTAATAAACGTAGTAAAAAAGTAGGTGCAGAAGTGTGCATGGTCGAAAAATATTATCATGTAATAAGTATTCCTGAGTCAAAGCTGAACGCTGTGAAAATTTAAGATCGGTTATCAGGTCCAGCCTCCAATATATCGCAAACAAAGGGGCGTGCTCCGCCCACTTTTCTTTTGGTACGTATTTCTATTCATGCCAATACCATATATAGCAAATACTGCCGCCGTTGGTCAAAAAATGCCCAAGATATGACGGTTTTAAATTTTGGGTTATATGGGCGAGGTCACGCCCTTCGTCCACTCACAACTTTATATAGTCAAGAATTTATTATTTCGTAAGAATATCCTATTGTGAAAATTTAATGACGATCGGTCCAGTAGTTAAGACTATATTGCGATTTTTAATTTTCCTAAAAAGGGGCGTGGTCCCACCCACTTTTCTCCTGGCACGTATTCCTAATCATGCCAATACCATAAGTACTAAATAGCATCAACGTAGGTCAAAAAATGCCCAAAACATGGCGATTTAAATTTTTGGGTTATATGGGCAGTGCCACGCCCCTATGTCCAATAAAAACTTCATATAGCCTATTATTCTTTCAAGAGTCATAGTAAAATGCAGTGAAAGTTTCAGGAAGATCGGTCCAAGGGTTTGGCCTCCTATAAAGCACAAACAAACAAACAGACAGACATTCATTTTTATATATATAGATAGCTTAAACCCGGCGCGTTGCTGCCGCGGCCCCGTTGCCAAACGCGAATAAAATGTTATCAGTGAAACTGTATATGTAAATTGTAGTCGAATACTCAATTCCATGGCTGTGCGACCTATAACTCAAAAGCTGTAGAATTTCTCAAATTTTGGTTGCATGGGAGGTGACACGCCCCCTTGTCCAACGCCATACAAAGTTATCAGTAAAACAGCATGTGTAAATTGAGTTCGAATGCTGAATTCCGAGGCTTTGTTTGCTTTGTTTGATTGACTCAAAAGCTATTCGATATCGCAAATTTGGGTTGTATAAGAGGTGCCACGCCCCTTTGTCCAACTCCCATAAAATTTTATCAGTAAAACGCCACGTGTAAATTGTGGTCGAATTTCGAATTCCAATGATGTGCGGCCTATAACTCCAAAGCTATTCGATATCGCAAATTTGGGTTGTATGGGAGGTGCCACACCCCCTTGTCCAACTCTCACAAAATTTTAAGTAAATTGTCGAATACCGAATTCCGAGGCTAAGCGGCTTATAACTCCAAAGATATTCGATATCGCAAATTTGGGTTGTATGGGAGGTGCCACGCCCACTGTTAGTAGGAGGTTGAAATATACTTTACGACCTATTCTCATACCTACAAAATATACATACAAAATTTCATGAAAATCGGTCGAGCCGTTTCGAAGGAGTTCGATTACGTACCCCGTGACAGAAGAATTTTATATATTAATTACATCAAACTATATTATTACATTTTAATTGAATATTGCTGATATAAAAATAAAATACAGGTAGCACATTTGAATTAAAAATAATCCTCATAAAATAAAATACATTTTCTATTTTTTTATATATGATATTTTGTTTGATTCGTCTTGAAGTCTCTTTTAATGCATGCATTTGAGATCTTGCTACAAGGAAAACAGAAAACATAGCAAGCAAAGTGCAGTTTATTTTCTGCCCCCGATTCGGTTCATCCATACATCTGGTTCATAATTAATGCACATTATTTTCGTCTTTTATCATTTCATTATAATTTAAATTATATAAAAATTATATAAAAATTATATAAAAATTATATAAAAAACAGAGTAACACATAAACAAAAATATAAATTAAACTTATTTAAATAATTAATATGTACATAAAATACGTATACATGGAATTTGTATATACATAAATTTCATTGAATTTCATTGACATTACTTTCACTGTTTGCGTCATTAATAATTGAATTATATTCTAAAAAAGATGCTATAGGCGTATGGTAGCTGAAATAAGAAACAAAAAATGTTTCAGTCGAAAAAATGACGATGCAGTCCCAGTCATAATAAAATTATTATTAGGTAGCCTTGACAACTACTTATTTTCACACGAGCTGCGACCATCGAATTTCACACAGAATTGGCAGCTTTCAGCGGAGTCAATAGTTGGCAGCTGTTTATTAGATTTGAGTGAAAAACCTTTGCAATTAAATGATCCATTCACAGCAGATGACTTCTCTGAATGCGGCCAATGTGTGTGACACACGTTCTCTATTTTATTTTCTTCTGTTTGACATTCGATGGTTGAAACACGAAATGTCACTCCTACCTATTACTTATTATACCATGGTCCCAGTCAAAGAGTATGCTGGTGACATTTATAAAACTTCAAATGTTTTTATGTTGGTCATGAAACTCAAACACACGCTCTTGGATATTGGCTACCAGGCGCTCAGCTTTTTTCGTTTGACATGATTTTGACAGAATTGTAGGTATTGTCGAAAAGGAATCAAAACAATTACAATTTTGCTCGATCACGGATGCTGTAATTCGGCCCCTGGTTAATATGCCTTGCTGAGCGCCTGGTAGTCAAGATCCAAAAGCGTCATTTAAAAACCTACTCGCTGTCATGTCAGAATAACCGGCTCGCTTATTGCCGTCACGCGTTGAGGGCCAAATAGACTACACAGACTGTTTGCGCAAACAAGACTTTTTTCTCGTCATAGCGACGACCATACACTACACAGACTTTGTTTGCGCAGACTTGATTTTTTAGTACAAATTCTATTAAATTTTTCTTTTTTGCTTCCATTTCTATATGTTTTCCTTCACGCACGTCTTCACTCTATAAAACTTTCGGGATTATGGCAAGTCGGTGTGATTTTCACTACACACTATACAGACGGTTTGCGCAAACACAACCAAAAAATTAAAATAACTTAATTTTTGCGCAGACATCTGCACAAACCTAAAACAGCCAAATACACTGTCGAACAGTTTGCGCAAATACGTGTTTGCGTAAACAAGCTGTCTGGTCTGTTTGACCCCTTAACGAAGAGTGGAAAATGAAAAGGTTGAAATAAGAATATTATATTTTCAAATTGTAAATAGTGCGGACACGTGTGTTAAGTTTGTATTAATTTGAATGAAAATATTATAAAAACAGTATAAATAAAACTATAAAATGCAGAGGAAGTGTTCAATTTGCATAAAATCAAAAAAACATTTAACCGAAAATCAACTGCAAAACATGAACATAAAGAAACTCGAAATGAACAGCTGATTTTGACAACTAGCTCGCTTTTCTCTGCTTTCTACTTCATTCCTCTCCAAGTCGGCCCAACCTGGTTATTCTGCCATGCTCTCTGTCTGTATTGATGACGAGAGTTACTCGGAAAATCACGATGACGCAAACCAAAGATTTACCCTCTACCAAAATCGTTCAACGCGCCTCAAGAAGTTTTCACTTCAAAAATTTTACTTAAATCAGCATTTAATTTAATTTTTTGCACCTAAACTAACGAGTCAATTAAAACTTAATAAGGGTTCTCATCTAAGCATGCAACTGACCCGTAAACATTGTAAACCTTGTGAACTTACATGCGCGTAAACTATCTGTCAAAATTTGTATGGGCGTGAGTTTACATCATTTTCGAGCCTATTTTGTAGTGTAAACTAGCATGTAAATCTACGTGTGTGAATGAGGGTTGCCTTTGGCGCTAATCATTACATATTTAAAGTAGTTGGAGTAAATATGAACACGTTTTATTTATTTTTCTATGTTAATGAAGGTTTTTAAAAGGCTTAAAATATAAAAAAGTCATAATGTTGTCGCAGCCTCAGCCGCCATTTTGTCGACTTTAAAATTTAAATGCTAAATACATGTTTACATGCTTAGATGAGAACCCTTAATGTATATATTGTTTACCGGAAATTGTATACACGGTTAAAAATCTTGGAATAAGATTGAAGCTTGAAAAACCAACAAAAGGCAGACTAATGTGTAAACTATGATTAACACCGTTAAAAATCTTGGAATAAAATTGAAGCTTTTCTGTACTTTATATGTGACCAAACCAGTTTTGGTTTCAAATCTAGTATTTGCTAAATACTAAAAAATCGTTTAAACAGCTTTTGTTTAAAATTTAGTACAAACTTGGAATGAAATATAAAAAAAAAAGTAACAAACATAGTGAGATTCGAACCAGGGACATCCAGTTGGTAAGCTTACTTCGAAAATCACTGGGCTATTGCGGTATTCGAAACAAAAGCAATTAACAAGTATTAGAACATAATATTGAGTTTCAGCATTGCAATACTTCTTTAGTTTAAATTTTAGTACAGAAATGTTTTAATTATCGGTAAGTATTTGTGAAAGTTTAAATTTTAAACCCCAAGGTTAAAAAATATGCAGTAGTATTTTAGCTGGCTTAGAATTCATTCCAATATTTTTAACCGTGTAAGGATTGAGATATCTGAATCTTCATAAGTGGTAGCGCCTGTTTTTCTCACAAAAAACTTCAACAGGCGATATCTTGAAAATAAGGATAAGGAGGCGTGGCAGGTATAAAAAAGTATATATAGTCTTGATCAGCATCACCTGAGCCGATTTCGCTAGGTCAGTCTGTCAACACGATTACAGCCGCAATTTTAAGGCTATTGTATTGAAATTTGATATATTTAAAAAAATAAATAATCTGGCCATTTCAGCCCTTGGAAGGACTTTGACCTAGCTTTTATTGATCAATTGTGTTGTGCGTGCTATTAAATGTTTGATCACAAGTGATCGAGAACTGGATCTACGTGTTTTATGCCGACTCCGAACGGCTTATGTTCTCACGAAGCTTTACATGGAAATTTTTACTCTCTGAGGTTTGATATATCGCACACTAAATACAAAACAGTCACAACTCAAAAAACATAAATTTTCAGGAGAAGCAAAAAACTGTTTAAGATCAAACGATTGCAATTCTATAAACAAATTTGGTGCCACAATACAGAAACCCCATTTTAAAGAAAGTTTTGCTATATTTTTTTTAATTTTATATTATAATTGTAGACTAGTGATATTAACTCAAATTGTGCCTCTTTAACTGATAAAAATTGCTTTAATTTTTAAAATCTCTTAGTTAACAAGCATTTAAGTAAGAAAATTACTAAAAAACATGATATTTATTTTTTTTAAAATTGAAAGTAAAGCTTTATTCTTACTAGAAAAAAGTTTAGCTAAATTTTTTGTCATTTTATATCAGGATTGTGCAAATAAAAACATTTCGGAGTTATGACACTTTAACAGAAATTTTTTGATCAAAATTCAAGTTGCGCCTCTTTAACTGATAAAAACGCTTTCATTTTTAAAATCTCCTAGTTAACATGCATTTAAGTAAGAAAATTACTAAAAAACATGAAAATTATATTTTTTTTTTTAAATTGAAAGTAAAGCTTCGTACTTATTAGAAAAAAGTTTAGCTCAATTTTTTGTCATTTTATATCAGGATTGTGCAAATAAAAACATTTGGGAGTTATGACACTTTAACTGAAATTTTTCGATCAAAATTCAAGTTGCGCCTCTTTAACTGATAAAAACGCTTTCATTTTTAAAAAACCCATGCATACATCTTTTTCTTCAGAAAAATCTTCTGTGATGCTACTTTCATTAGATTCTGACACGACAAATTCACTACCAGAGTAGCTAAAGTCATGGAAACTATTTTCATCCATAAGACTGGACATGCTTGAATACCTTTCTATATCTGGGCACGTCATTTTCGTCAAAGGTCACAACTAAAAAATTAAATTATAAACAAATATCTTTTGAATGGTTTTTAAAATAAGTAAACAAACAAATCGTCACGTGAGAACTTATTTCTCCCATACGCCACAAGCTTAAAATTTTAAATACTCGTTATTCTAACGTCCTGAGCATACATTTTGTGTTTTTTAAGACTATGAATATCAAGCTTCTGGTTGCCGATAATTTTTACACAATTCATTAAAAACATTCGAAAATTTTATGCATAAAAAAAATTCAAAGTATGTCAAAGAGTTAAATTTAAACTAGAATTTATAGTTTTGTGACCTTGGCTTAAAGACAATTTTTTTTTGAAAGGATAAAAGAAACGTTCATTGATTTAATTCCAAAATAAACAAAAATCCATTTTTTTGGTTTACAATGGCTTTCTTATAAATGGCTTCTAATAAAAATCATCAAAATCTTGATATGGTCAAAATAGTCTGCAGAAGAATAAATTTATCACGTGATTTTAACTTTTTATTGTAGAACTTTGCAGAATTATTGATTAAAATATGTCTTTAATTTTTTTCTTTGAAAACTTAAAATTTTTTAAAAAGTTAATTAAACAAACAAAACAAAAATTAAACAAATTAAGTCATTTCAAAGTAACGACTGTTTTAGTATTGTCAAATAGGCACGAGGCACCCTACAATTCACAAATTTCACTGCTGCACGCTAATTTAAAACAATAACCAATCATGAAGAAGCAAATGGCAGTGCTCTTGTCTATTTGACATTAAAATTTTGGATAAAACTAATGTTAATGAAAATTATTTCAACAAAAATGACACATATCAAAATAACACAATCAATTTTACTTACTTTTTTCAGCTATAGGAGCACAATTCGAAATAATACCCGATAATTTTTTCTTTTTTTTCAACAAAACTGTCACAACTTAAAATAAAACACTTTATGTGTTACATACCATGTCATTTCATTTACAACACCTAGACACAACTCAAAATAAAACTCTTTAGTTGAGAGTACAGAAGCAATGCAATTATCATTAAAACAGACATAACGGCATTTTTCCAGCTAAAGAAGAAAGTGATGGTAAAGAAATTTTTGCAGTAGTTAGAAATGTGTATTATGAATTGATTTATGACAAAAAAATCGATTTTGGAAAATTTTGAGTTGTGACTGTTTTATATTTAGTGTGCGATATGTGCTTATATTAAAAAAACAAAGATCAAATTCAAACCTTTTTTATCAGACAATAAAATTTCTAAAAACGCCACAAAAATTTTTGCAGCTACTAAGCTTTGAAGTAAAATATTCATCTTATATTTCAAATCTGTTAAAATCGGATAAAAACAACGCATACCTCCCATACAACGTTGCTTTATCAAATCTTTAAAATATCTAAAAATGACACAAAAATTACTGTCATGAATAAAAATTTGCCCATAAACTTTGGCAGACAAAAATTCAAAATATAATTTAAATTTTTTAAATCAAAGCAAACAACGCATCAACCTCCCATACAAAGCGACTTTAACAAAATGGTAAAATCTCTGAAAATGACACAAAAACTAATGTAATCAATTGAAATTTTGCATATAAACTTTGGTCTCAAATATTCACCAAATATTTCAAATTTGTCAAAATAGTATAGAAACCACGCCTACCTCCTAACCAAAGTAAATATATGAAAACGGCTAAGTCTTCTAAAAAGTCTACGCAAAAATTTATTTAATAAATTAATATTTTGAACATTTGCTAAGAATATAAAAATTTACTTTGAGTTTGGAATTTGGCAAAATTGATAAAAACTTGACCAATCTCCCATACAAGGTGACGTCATCAAATTAGCATAACTTTTATAAATTCTACACAATGTGTGTATTAACAGCATATTAAACACATAATCCCCCATATCATAAACGTGTTCTGCATTTGAGTTTTCGCAAAATTGGATGAACGCCACAACCGTAATCTATACAAAGTGACGTCATCAAACTTTAAAAACATGCATAAATAGGAATATACTGTGGGGTTTCTTAACTTTGACCCAGTTACAAAGTTTATTGTTTATTTTTAATTAATTACAAAGTTTTCATAATCACAAAAAGGAACACAAGTGGTCTTATAATATTCATAAAATGAAATCAATAAAATCTATAAAAAAATCATATAAACATAAAGTTTAGAGGTCCTTTTATAATTAAAAAAAAAGAAATTTCTAAAAAAGTGCAAATTTCTTGCGTTACCTAAATATAGAAAGGCCACTAACATTTTTTAAAATCAGGTTCTTCGCAGATGCCTTTAGGTCATCCACCCATCCACCCGAAATCTGACACAATCCAGCCGAAAATTTTTTTAAAAATGTTAGTTAGAGCCTTTCAATGTAAAGAAATGAATGGGAAAATCTTTCAGTCAAGCAATTCTTCACTTTCAGTCAAATCTTAGAAATTTTTTCATTTGATATATTACTTCTGATATCAACATTGTGGCATTTAGTTCACTAGATTTTAAAAAATATTTTGCTTAAATTAAATTAAATAAATTGTTGCAATCTGCAGTTTGTTTCTGTAATTGGTTTTTATTAAACTTTGAAAATAAAAAAATTCTTTAAACATTTGCTGTCGAATGAGAAATGGAAAGAATTTCTTAACCCTTTATTAGACAGAGATGATATTTTACCACCAAAATTTTCGGTGAAATACGCTGTGAGAATATGCTATTTATATTTTATACTTGAAATGTACTACTTATGTTGGTGGAAAAATATTCAATCTGCCTTATAAAGGGTTCAGCATTTTTATATAAATAGGAGAAAATCGACTCTTTAAAATAATTTTTTATGTATTTTACAGAGTACCAAAATTCAGAACTAGATAAATTTTTGTATTCTTTTAAATTGTTTGCTAACTTAGAGTTCTAAATTCTGTGGCTATTATAGAGTGAAATATAATGTACCGAAAACGCTTTCACGTAGAAAAAATATAAAATTGTACCAAAAAAGTACAATTGTACCGAAAATATCAACCCTGTAGTTAAAAGATCAAGTAAGACGAAACGAACTTTTTAAGGATGTAGCCTGGTGCTCCGGTCTATTTTTCAAGTTTTATTTGGGAAATTTTTTTTTATAAGAAAGTAACTTTTTTACTTTCTGATAAAAATGTTTAAATTTTTTTATGTTATTATAAACATATTCACACTTATTTGGGAATTTTTTTTATGATAAAGTAAATTTTTTACTTTCTTATAAAAATGTTTCAGTTTTTATGTTATTATAAACATATTCATCCTTATTGTCAATAAAATTTTCCATTGAACTTTTTTCCCTTTCCCAAACTAGGTATCGTAAATAATGTTCGAAAAGGGAAAGATTTTTCACAAGAAAAAAAAGACGTATCACGAAAAGAATTCTGAGAGAAAAATTACAATTATTGGACAATGGTTTTTGTCTAAAAATTATTCAAAGTAATTTCGACTGCGAATTGTTTAATGTAAGAATATATAAAATTCAAGTACTAAACTACGTAAAATTTACTTACTCCTTGTGTTATTCTTAAAAAATTACAAAATGGCGGACCTCTAAATAGAAATTATCGAAATCGAGGGAAAAATAGAAGAAAATTATTAAAAAATGTACAATTATACTACCTGCGAGAGCTTTTGGCGTGTAGAATTATTTAGTAAAATTTCAGTCCAATTGGCTCGAGAGAATTTTTCAAAACATCCGTGCCGATCAAAAAAACGTTGTTTCGAGAAAAACGCTTTTAAAGTGTTAACAACAAACATACAGTCGACCGTATCGAAAAAATAAATTTTGCTGCGCACCAGCTAATCTAAAGCGTTATTGAAAGAAAGTTTCGAAAAATTTACTTTTGTTTTTTGACCGAACGTAGGGGTCGCGCATTGACATATTTCTTTATAACTTCAGTATTTAAAGTCCGATCTTAAAAAATGATATGCCTATATTTTTGTCTCTAAGAAACGTATTTTTTGTCTCTAAGATTTACTGACCAGTGTTCACCCTTTATAGTTATGACCCATCGGACCTCAGTTTCTACCATCTAAGGTACTATTTTGATTTCATAAATATTTACATAATTACATAATTTACATAAAGTCCGTAAAAAGCAATAATTTTTTACTAAAAAATTTTTTCGCTATTTCCACTAGAAATATTAAAAAATTTTTTTTTAACTTTTTTGCAAAACGGGCAAATTTTTAAATTTTTTGTCATATCGTATTATTTTTATAAAATATGCACCGAAAACGTTCTTATCCGAATTTACCATCCTAATGTACTATTCTAAAGTAATACAATTAAAGCTCTCAAAAAACCTTTAAACTCTTCCAAAGAAAATCATTTAAATAAAACACAGAATTTTACAGTGAAAAAACTGTTGATTAAAAACCCACTTTTATTATTTTACTACGAAACTTTTCACATATTAAAATCATCGAGCTGTAGGCGCCTGCTACACGCTAAATATATATTGATCAATATACAGTATCGTGATATTTATTGAACGTGTAGCATGCAGAATTGACGGATCGTGATCCATATCGCAAAATATTTAAATTTTTTGAAATCTAGATAGCGGATCGCAAAACTATCAATAAATATTGGACGTGCAGCATATTTTGAGTAATCAACAAGCGATACGGCAGTATGCGGTGAAACAAAAATTAGGGGTATTCACGATTCAGTGCACTTGCCTGTACAGTTGAGGACTTGTGCAGTTGTGAAGTTAGGTTTCGTGAACACACCAAGCAAAAATTTTATGAATACTGACGCGATAAATATTGAACGTGTAGCATTCAACCGCGATGCATCAATCCATCAATTCGCAATCCAAATATCACAATAAATATTGAACGTGTAGCAGGCGCCTTAAGCCATAAAATTTCGACGTGATTATAGTAGAGTGTATTTCTAGCGGCTCTCGAGTTTAGATAAAATGTGATCCATGCGTTGTTCATCGGTGACAGCAATGGCAGATTCATGTATTACGTGGACAAAGCGCTCAGTATTTTGAGAATGAGATAGATAAGCTTTGAAAATAATTAAGATTAGTAAGAAAAGATATAAAATGAAGTTGTTTACTTTACTTGGTAATGTCATTTGAGTATTGCATATCATTTTATAAATTTATTTTTTTGCACTCTTATAATCGGATTGAACACTAACATATATTATAAAAACGTTAGATGCACGCAATTTCAACTGATATGTCACAGATATTTCAATGCGCAGTTGAAAAGTAGCTCAATACAATATTTAAGGTAGGTTTTTTAGAAGCAGTTTTTTACTATAAAATTTCTGTGTTTTTTTATGATAAAAAAGTACACATTAAAATTAACTATTCTTTAAGATCGGACTGTTAATGTCAAAGATTTGACGAAGTTTAAAAGGAGAAACCAGTGTTTGAATTGCTGACTGGGAAAAATATTTTCGGTGCATATTTTTCAAAAATAATACGATGACAAGCAAATTAAAAATTTGCCTACGTTTTGCAAAAATATTAAAAAATTAATTTGAAAAATATTTCGAAAAATTTTTTTTAGTAAAATTTTATTGATATTTTACGGTATTTCCATTTCTGTAATCAAAATGGTACCTTATGATAGTAGAAACTAGGGCTTTCAATCCCGGGATTCTGAGCCAATTTTTAGTCCCGGATTCAAAACCCTCAATTCCAGGATTTTATTCACAAGAAAATATCAACATTTTCAGCAACTATAAATGCAACTGCAATTTAAACGATTGTTTTTTTTTTATAATCGAAATCACCCTTTTAGTTTTTATCTCTCAATTGTGAAAGTCTATTTTTTAGTTTGTTTTGGTTGTGATCTTAAAAGACTCTTTTTGAAAGACCATTTTGAAATTAGCAATACTTTTATTGTAAAAGGAATATTTTATTCACATCATAGTTTTTACTAACAGCTAACTTATTTATTTGAATAAGAAGTTTTATTTTCTTTTAAAATTTTTTAAAAGATATAGTTTATTTTGTTTATCTTATTTGCGTTTACATTTTTATTTTTATAATATCGTGAAATCGTATTTGATATTTTTAAATATTTTTGGTTTTCATTCTGAAATAAATGTTGAAATTATCTGATATATAAGAAATGATAACGTTTTTTATTAAATAAACTTATTATAATTATAATTTAAATATTTTAAAATTAAGCAAATTTCTTTAATTAAGGACCGTATTATAATAAAAGGTTATGAATTTTATTAAAAAAATCATCGTTATTTTCTAATTTAATTTTTTTCGATCTGGTTTAAACAAATATTTTTTTCAACCACAAATTTACAAGTGTTTCTTCTTTCAGAATTAGACTTTATCTTTCAATTATAATTGATTTTTTTCCTTATATTCTTTGTACATTACAACTAGTGTCCAACCGAATATTCGGTTTCGGTTACGGCCAGTTTCGGCCAGTTTTCGGCCATATAGCCGAAACTAGCCGAAACTTTTGGTAAAGATTTCTTACATCAGGCATTTAATTCAAACGTAAAAATATTTACAACGCATTCTAAAAAACAAAAATTATTAATTCGTATATAATGTGATTTCTCGTGTTAACGCAAAACATTTTGGTTAATTTTATGCGTTCGATCCTATCATCTCTATTGCAATTAATATTAAAGTTTTATAGTTACTCAAGCCAAGAAATGATAATTAAACTTCCGAACGAATTCTGTGTGTGTGGAATAAAGAAAAAGAAAACGAATTATTTCTATTTTTATGATACTAAACCTTTAAAAAAAAATAATACTTTTTTATACTAAATTTTTTTTAGGTGTATGAAAGTACTTTTGTTTCCTTTTATTAAAAAAAATATTTGTAAAAACTTAAATTTTCAGATTAATAACCAGTTTCGGTTTCGGTTTCGATTTCGGCCAAATATTATAAAATGGCCGAATATTCGGTTTCGGTCAAAATTCCAGTTTCGGTCGGACACTAATTACAACTGTTTTATAATCCTTTTCTGCGTTAGAAATTATGATTTCGTCTTAGTGTCTTTTAAACGTCTTATAAATTTTTGAGTGTTTTTGAATTTTTTAAGTATGAATAACGATATCAATTTATGTTTAAAAAATAAAAAACATAAAAAACTAAAAAAAATAAATACATAATCAGCCCTATTATGAATAATTTTTCACGCGGAATCGGAAAAGGGAGTTTTCATTTTTAAGATAAAGCTCAAGATTATTTTGGAAATCTTTAATGCAAATTTGTTCATCAACGGTTTATCAACAAGTTTACATTAAAAATTTTCAAAATAATCTTGAGCTTTATCTTAAAAATTAAAACTCCTTCTTCCGATTCCGCGTGAAAAGTTAATCCTGATAGGGCTGAATATTGAGTTCTTTTTGCCAAAACGCAGAATTAATAGAAAGAGTTATTAACTGTCCCTGCTTTAAATACAGCTAAGTGCCAATATTTTAAAATTTTGGCATTTCGGGATCCCGAAAAACCCGGGATTCGCTAAAACCCTTCGGGATTGAAAGCCCTAGTAGAAACTGAGATCCGGTGGGTCAATACTATAAGGGGACAACTGAGGTCAATGAGTCCTACTCACAAAAAATAAGTCTACCTGAGTCAAAAATTTAGACATATACTTTTTTTAAGATCGGACGGTACATACCGAAGTTATGAAAATTTTCGAAAAATTTATTCGAAACTTTCTTTCAATAATGCTTCAGATTAGCTGGTGTGCGGCGACATTTTCTTTTGCCTATAAGGTGACAGAGACGGTATAGTGCACAGTTATGAGACACTCTCAACTATGTGCTATAACATTGTAAAATTTTGAATATTGATCTGAAATTAAAAAATATTAAAAAACAAATTTTTAAAACTCGAGCACCAGACCACATCCTTAACCCTTAAACCACTGAAATCGAAATACGAGGTATTTTGTTACGAAAATTTTTGTTTCTGCATGATTTTATGCTGGAAAAAACGAATCTGAAGTTTTTTTGTCAAAAAAAGTTAATTTGGAAGCCCCAGATGAAAATATTGAAAGACGCTCTGTGGAGGGTGTTAGTGGGTTAGCCGTAAAAAAATTAGACATATGAAGTATAAATCAAAAATTAAAAATTTGTATTTATTCAAAGTTAACTGTTAATACATTTACGTAACAGGTAAATACTTATAAAAAACAAATTATTCGTCCAAATGATATTTTATGAAGCAGTTTTTTTCTTTAGAAAAACACAAATGGATATTACATTTGACACAAAAAGTATGTGTAACAGATACAGATACAGAGGATACAGAGAGGACTGTCAGTAACAAAGGAGTGGTGCAACACAGTGGGATTAAGTATCAACCCAGCGAAAACCACCATAGTACCTTTTACTAACAAAAGAAGCCTGCCAAACCTCCGAACAATGAGAATGGATGGCACTGAAATTCCCTTCAAAGGAGAAGAAAAGTATCTGGGACTTACACTAGATTCAAAGCTTCTCTGGAGAAGACATGCAGAGGTAACTATAAACAAAGCAACGCGCGCACTCATGGTATGTAGGAGCCTGGCGGGGAAAAGCTGGGGTTGTAACCCAACAATTCTCCGCTGGATGTATACCATGATGGTGAGACCCATCCTCACCTATGGTGCAATAGCATGGGCTGAGAGAACCAAGCTAACCACAGTGAGGAATATGCTAACAAAGGTGCAGAGACTGGCCTGTGTATGCAACACAGGGGCCATGAGGACATGCCCTACAGCAGCACTAGAAGTAATTCTGGACCTAACACCCTTACACCTTGTCATAGAGGGAGTAGCCAAGCGAACTCTGTTGTGCATTGCAAAAGAGGGGACAGGTTTAAGTAAAACTATCAGCAGTAGAGAGACCAAGAGACGATATAGTAAAAAGGGATAACTTCGAAAAACACTTCGGAATTAAGCTTAGTACCAAGAAAGAGTGGGACAGCGAGATGATATCGCAAGTCAAGAAACCACACAGTATAGCATGGTATACAGATGGGTCCAAGACATTGGAAGGTATAGGCGCAGGGGTGTACGGGCCAAGAACCAAGCACTTTGAACCTATGGGGACAACACCCAGTATCTTCCAAGCGGAAATCCTAGCAATACAGCTGTGTGCACAATTCAATCTGGACCGTAAATACAAAGGTCAGGATATAGTTGTGATGTCAGACAGCCAAGCAGCAATCAAAGCATTAGTTTCCTATGAGATATCATCGAGAATAACATGGGAATGCCTAACAAAACTCAACGAACTAGGCAAGAATAACACTGTTACTATACTTTGCGTCCCAGGACACAAAGGAATACAGGGTAACGAAGAAGCCGATGGTCTAGCGCGACAGGGTGCAGCCACAAAATTTATAGTACCAGAACCATTCTGCGGATTGGGCACACATTCTATGAAAGAAGAACTAAGAAGGGAGGAGAGGCATAAACGTTCAAACCTTTGGAAAAGCCTCCCAAAGCTAAGACAATCCAAATTGCTCCTCAAAGATTTTAACACTCGGAGAGCAAAATTTTGCATAAGCTTAGGCAAACCGAATCTTAGGATTCTAACGGGGTTCCTTACAGGACACTGTAAACTCAAATACCACCTGATGAAATTGGGCATAGAGACCGATAGTAACTGCCGTTTCTGTGAAGAAGCAGAGGAGACTCCACCACACAACATTAACATTAACATGTGTAACAGATTTTTTGCATAATTTACACGTTTTTTTTATCCCCATTCTGGAAAATGGTTTAGCTTGTCGAATCTAACACTTGAAACCGGATGAATTGCTTTTTTACCTACATTGCTGCTGGCTGTTGGCTCATTGGCAGCTGATGGACGGCCTATTGGCCGTTTTGCAATAGAAACACATAGCTCTTTCGCAACGCTCAATCGAAACTCTTACATGGTCATATCTTTTATTTTTTCGTTATTTTCAACGTTGAGTTTTCGATATAAAACAACAGAGTTTGTTATAGCCATGTCCAGAAGGTGGTAAAAAAATCCTGGTGGCCATATCCTGCGTTTTTATTTTGAGTCCATTGCTACCCATATACGAGTCCATTAGATCAACTCCGCCCATGTGCGCATTGTACTCACGTATTATTTGTGGACAATCAATTTGATCATACGATTTCGCCTTTCTATTATAACTAGCAACTTTTGCTGGCCGACAGACTGAATTCGCCCTCTGGAATTGCTTAGTGCCCACATACGCGGAGCACAGTCTAACATTCTTTGTATCCTTCCACAAAACTGTTGTAGTGTCGATCCCATAAGCCGATCCTACGAATTCAGTCATATAACCTCGAGGTGCTTCCTTCAGTTCTTCACTTTTGTCAGTGGGAAGTTTGCAGCTCGGAATCCGGTTTGCTCTCACAGTGCCAAGATTAATAGGCCTATTACGGTTCACAACACAACATTAATTTCTGTTTTTATTGTGTACATTCCTAATACTTAAAATAAGACACAACAGTGTATTGCTGTGAACCGTAATAGGCCTATAAATATTCCACGTGCTCTGAGGTATACCATAAGCAGTAGGGAGGTATAGAAGTTATTAAAATATAATATGTGGTTCACAAAATTGGGCACAGTTTCAAACTGGTAAAAAAAAAAATTAACATAAATGGATATCAGAAAAATGAAAATGAATATCAAAACAAATGTTTTACCGGATTACAACATTTCCTGTTGCTCCAATATAAGTTGCTCCAGTATAAACTTCAAATCGGTACGAGTATACATTACTGTCACACAAAACAAATAACTTTACGCTCCATGGATTTGGTGTGTCAGGTAAATATTGGCGTAAATGATGAGTCATTTAAGTCGAACACATTTGTTCGTCAATACATAAACGAGCATTCTTAGGAATTGAATCGAAACGGTCATTTAAATAAGATACAACTTTTTTAATTCGGAAAATAGGATCATATCCTGTAGCTCCTTTTTTAACACGTCGAGATTTGTCGTTGAAAGATAAATGTTTTTTTATTTGTTCAAATTTGTTTTTCGACTTGCAATCGGGTATGTGTCGAAATCCTTATTCGCTCCAGTGAGCTTCAATGTTTGGGTAACGGAAAATAGACAAAAAATTTAAAATTCCAATGTATCGAAGAATTCCGTAATTATCAAATTTGAATTGAGTGTTTACATTTTCCGCGACTGCAGCACGATTCGTTTCCATGCTTATCAATTCGATCAGTTCGTCGGTAAAACAATACGATCAAAAATATAATGGTGTTAGCAATTTTTTCACCTCAACCTGTAAATCAGCTTTTCCTCTGAACGCAACCTCGTTCACATGCAATTGCATGCACATTTTACGCCAAAGAATTCCTTTGAATTCAGCCGAATCTTTGTTAATATTTACTAAGTCTAAAAATAGTAAAAATTTAAAATACAAAATTCAAATTTAATTGGGTATTGAAATACAAACCACCTCCGGTGAAGCCACCTGCTGATGGTGATATTCGTGGTCCTGAGGCTTCTACATTTGGTAATGGTGACCGATCTCTCTTTTTGGGCTTAAATGACGTTGTTAATCGCGCATGTGGTTCTGTATCCACAGTTGGCACAGCCAACAATGAGGAATTATCTTCAGCTTCGAGCTCATCAGTACGATAACCTGGATCCACGAAGATGCCGTCTAAGTCAATATCTTCCAAAAAATCCATCACTTTAGCAATTTCTTCATCAGTCAATGAAGACAGCTTCAAATTTTTGTTTTTTTAATTATTCCGTAACATTTTCCTAAAACACATTTGCAAACAACTAACACGCTTATTTTGACTAAAAAGTAAACAAACCACAAGCAAACTGTTAATATCACAAATGCAAAATTATGTGTATAAAATTTCAGCTAAGCCACTAAGACGCTCTACAGAACGTCTTCAGAAAAAACACAATTAGAACAAATATATTTGGTATAAAATCAAACTAGCAACAAAGTATCACAAAAACACGTGAGACAACTAACCAAAAAAATTCCCGACTCAGTTGAGCTATAAGAAAGATTATTTTTTTAACTTCAATCTGCACAAAAAACACAAATAATTTTCGCGTCTGTTGTCTCAAAAATCTTCACATGAATAACGGTATCTCTCAAAGTATTTAAAAGAGTGCGTTCACACTGGTAGCATTAGATAAGAAATTTCAAACCAACCATAAACTTCTTTCAAGTTTACAATGCAAAACCACTGAGTTCAGCTTGAAATGGATTTTAGTGATGCCCTTCTGTAGAGGGTGTTAGTGGTTAAAGGGTTAAACATTTGGCTGAAGAAACCTGCAATAATTATATTAAAGAATGTTTTTAAGAACTTTTTGTTTTTATTTTCACATTTAAACTCATCTTTTATACGGTATTAAGGTCGAAAGAATTATGAATTTCTTCATCATTATCTGTATTTCTTGAAATAAGTGGCAACGTTGCTGCGCATAATTTCGTTGTATTATATTCTGGGGATCGTAGTAAAAGCTGACACCGTGTGTGGCACCAACACATCAAATTAAATTCAATTTTACGTTCGAACGATGACGCGAACGACAACGACGACGATAATATAAATGAGCGAAACGCAGCGCGATGGTTTAACTTGCAGCTGCTGCTGCTGCTGCTAATATTATTATTGTTGTTGTTATTGTTTTCATTGCCGACAACATCGTGGTGGTATTTTTTTTAGTCAATATTGGCTGTGTTATTTATTTGTAGCAAAATGGGAGAGTGAAAAGTGAGCGATATACAACATATTTAAGTCAACGTTTGTTGCTCGCTGCCGCAATGATATGATTATGTTGCTGCTGCTGCCGCTGCAATTGCTGTTGTTGATTGTGACGGTTAATATTGCCATGTGTTTTTTTCCCCTTCATTTCTGTTGTCAGTCAGCGAACGTGCGGGCGGGCGTTCGTGTGAGCGAATACGCATCCAAACTATATCACATACATGCATACATCGCTTTCTGCGTGTGGTCCTTAATACATTTACCGGGTGGTCTTGCCTGATTTCTGTGTGGTCCCAACTTCATTATGCGATACAAACAGCCAAATGTTAGTTCGTTTCTGTTCGTTTAGTTATCGTTGTTTTCTTTTGTTTTTTTTTTTTTTTTGTCGAACAATGTCGTTTTTTGTGTTGGTTAAGTGCGCTCGAACAATGATGTACGACTACAACTTAACAACGACAACAGCAGAAACAACACAAGATCAGCAAGTTTTAACTTAAATTGATGTTGGTGCTTAACATATTTTTTGAAGTAAAGCTTCTTAGACGTCGTTTTATTGATTTGCTTGCATGAAAATCGCGAAAACTAATAGAAAAAAAAAAAACCAACAGATTCTCTTACATTTTTTATATAGGATATTCCTAACCGTACTGCGATGTGAACATGCGAGCTCTCGACAAGTTGATGGATATCCTGTATCTATGCTAGCATGGTATAATTATTTGACAAGATAGTAGTGACAGTTTTTTAGCGATCAAGATTTGTCAAAAACAGCTACAGGAGTAGCAGTTTGCTGCTGTTGACTAGCTATGTGTAAGTCGTTGCTTATTTTTCCACTTTTCTTTGATTCATTGCATGAACAGCTAATTTTGAGAACTTCCGTTCGTCGCTCGTGAGAAAAAAGCCAGGCTACGCTACTACCTTGTCAATAATTATACCATGCGTGCTAGTTACTGTTTTTTTTCTATTTGCAGTTGAGTTTTTTTCCTTCAGAGATTCAATTAATAGATCTCAGACTCATTAATCGCAGTGAATCAGTTCAGAGACGGGACATTATATTATAATGTATCCTGACTAAACTATGACATTACTATACCCTTAAACTTACTATAAAACACGTAATGCTTATGTTAAGTCCAATAAATCACTGATTATATAATAGAAACTAGACCGCTGTTTATTTCATAGTTCTATTAATATTTTTGTAATCAAATAATTTGAAATTTTCTGAAAAAAATTGCTAAAAGATTCAAAAAAAGTAAACCAGTAAGGAACTTTAAGAAAATTTTAATTTTTGGCAAAATGTCAAGCTTAACAAAAACAATTCATATTCTGCTGTAAGCATTCATCCGCAAATATATATTTTATATTTTGCAGCTGCTTCGAAATCTTATAAGGAAGCTGGAAATAAATTTTGAAGTCAATCGAAAGAAAATACCAAGTAGCAACCAAAAATGTGCCTACATTTTGTAAAATTGATTATACTAGCTGAAACCAGGCACGTTCCTGTCACGCCCCCGCTGCCAAGTTTTCATAAAATATTATCAGTGAACCTGCACGTGTCAATTGAGTTCGAATATTGAATTTCGAAGCTTTGTGACCTATAATTGCAAAGCTATTAGATATTGCAAATTTGGGTTTTATAGGAGGTGCCAAGCCCCATTTTCCAACACCCATAAAATGTTATTAGTGAAACGCCACGTGTAAATTGTGGTCGAATACCTAATTCCGAGGCTGTAATACCTATAACTCCAAAGCTATTCGATGTCACGAATTTGGGCTATGTGGTAGGTGTCACGCCCCTTTGTATAACGCCCATAAAATGTTATCAGTGAAACGGCACGTGTAAATCGTGGTCGAATACTTAATTCCGAGGCTGTGCGGCCTTTAACTCTAAAGCTTTTCGATATCGCAAATTTTAACTGTATGGGAGGTGCCACGCGCTCTTTTCCAATGCAAGAACCCTCCTTGTGTGTTTAATAACTTCCTAAATTTTCATGAAAATCGAATATTGTAACCACCTTTTGGAGCACCTACATAGCAAGTTTAACTTTCTTTGTTTAAAAAGTGGGCGTAGATATATTGCGACCACGCCCATTTTTTGTATAATTGCAACAATAAGCATCTACACAAAATTACTTAATTTTAGTTTTTTACGATCAAAACCGTCTGATATATACCATTTTGTTTGTTTGTGAGCTATAGCGCAAATTTGGCTTGTATAGGAGGTACCACGCCCCCTTGTCCACTAGACACCAAACATCACAGGAATACTCTTAAGATGTGGCTTCAGTTTGCCTGAAAAATTCATAAAGATGAAATTCATAATTCATAAAGTTAGTGTTCATATGCAGTAACCGCTTAAGTCGACTTAAGGCAGAACTAAGTTATTGATGTAGATGTGTTCCACGCATATAGCTTCATAAACACACAAAATCTGGAGCTTCTAGCATGACCCTAGGTAAAGTTATGATACAAAAACAAAAGACCCTTTCATATAACTTATACGACGATTGAAAACTTTAAAGCAAGATTTCTCGTAACTTTGAAATCAGATATAACCTGTTGTCGCTTATCGGCACAGACCCGGAAAACGCTTTTCGAATCTGCTTAAAAAATTCAAATGTTTGCATTAGGATTAAAGATACTACTGCTTTTCATGCATTTTTTAAAATTTATTTTCACTAAAATTCAAAACACTTGATTATTTCTAATGCTATCTCTCTTTCAAGATATCGTTGGAAAGGTTTTGAGTGCTCGCATTGATTCCTAGTCAGAATTGCTCATGATACAAAGAACTACAGATATAGTATTGCGCATGTCCGCCATCTTTGCTGTGACGTGCAAGGTGCTCCTTGGTTAAAACGTAGTCACAATTTATTCATAGGGTATAAAGATTTTAAAATGCCTACATTTTCTTATGAAAACTTGTTTTACTGATATGAAATAAATATTGTTATATAAAGCACATGTCCAAAATAAAGTTAATATATTTTTTAGTACTGTTTGTGAAGAAAAATTTGCATATTTTGTAGGGGTACTTTTTCCCTTTTTTACCGATTTACACAAAAAGCGGCTACGTTGCTTGATGTGCTTGACAGAATTTTGACTGTTTGTTCGTTTTCATTTTGCTATCTTCGTCACTCTTCTACATTTTCTTTTGAATGTATTCATCAAGTGTCACATTTGACGAGCACCGATGACGAGGTGCGCATTAAATTTTGTTTGTTGCGCCGGGAATACTTTACCTATAGCTCTTTGTATCATGAGAATTGCTTAAATTGATATATATATATAAGCACTAAAATATTAATTATAAAATAAACACCTACTGAAAAAATATTGTAAGAAACTAAAAAAAAAAATAATGAAGTTATTTGAATTTTGAAAGTTTTTGTATGGAAATAAAATAAAATATCAAAAATAAGCATGAAAAATAGCGTTATCTTTAATCTGATTGCAAACATTTACAATTTTTTGATTCATATTGGAAAAGCGTTTTCCGGCTCATAATTTCTGACAGTTATCATAACCACGACTTTTAGAGGTTATTTCAAACCATTCCAGCTCACGTTTGGCTAGAGTCAAAAAATTTGGGGAATCATTATAACATAAGCTATGGATTATTTTGAACATTTGTGCCGAACAACTTTTTTTTCACTGGAGCGTGAAGCGCCTTAATGAACACAGATAGAAGATAGATTAAAAGAAAAAAAATACTTTTGTCCTGAAACCAGGGGCCGCCAATAACGATTATCGCTATCAAGCAATCGTTTAATAACAGTTATTTTTTATCGATATTTTTTTCGATCAGAAACAAAAGTATTTTTTTACTGTTATTTTCGATCAGAAATAAAAATTATTCTTTGACCGTTATTTTTTTCCATCAGATATAAAAGTTATTTCTTGATCGTTATTTATTTGATTAGAAGAAAAAAAATGATTTTGTGATTGAAATAATATCTATCAAAAAACTAACACACAAACTAGAGAAAATATAATTAAAATTTATAACTATTATGAGAGTGCTGAGAGCTAATCTCAATTTGAATATTAAAAAAAAACACGAATGAATGAGAAAAAATGATGAATGGCACTAAAAGTTCAAAAATGGTGTCAAAAGTAGGGACCGAAAATAATGATTATTTTTTAAATCTTAGATCGAAAGATGATGTATAAAAATTTGTTGTATAATTTTTTTAAATATAGCAAATGTAACGCTAGGGAGCTAGAGATTTTTTTCATGATTTTAAAGACAAAATTCACCTCAAACCAATTATTTCCTGATCGTTATTTTTTCAATCAGAAATAAAAGTGATATTTTGATCGTTATTTTTTCGATCAGACTCATGACTTTTCTCTTCTCTTTTAAACTCAACTCTTCTTATAACATAATGAAACTGAAGCCACATCTTGAGAGTGTTCCTGTGAAGTTTGGTAACGATTCACGAGGAGGCGTGGTACCTCCCACACAAGCCAAATTTGCGCTATCGACCACAAACCAAAAAAATTATATATATCAGACTGTTTCGATCGTAAAAACTAAGATTTAGTTATTTTGTTCAGATGGTTACTGTCGATACTGTCGAATACGCCCACTTTTTCAAAATCATGGCGATTCCGGAGTTCTACACATTTTTAGGTGTAGGTGCTCCAAGAGGCGGTCACTATACATAAATGTTTTTACGCCCACTTTTAACTAACTAATGAATATCTATATATATATAAAGAGCAAAACGATGTGTGTCTGTGCCTAAAGACCCCAAAACTACTGAACCGATTGACCTGAAATTTTGGCAGTTGATTTGTTTCAGGTACGAGATGGTTGAGGAAAAAAGTTGTCACACCCCCCTTTTACCGCTAAATGTGGCATAAAAATGCTATATTTCAGTCGGGTTGGGTCGTATAAGGCTAAACATTTTTAATTTAGTTTGTACGGTTACTGTCAACAACTGCACTAAAAATAGGTTTCCACTCCCCCTTCTACCGCCCACAAATCAATGAAAATGCTATCTTTCAAGCAGTTTTGGCCGTATAAGACTAACATTTTATGTTTAAGTTTGTATGGTTACTTTCGGCAACTGTACTAAAAATAGGCGTTATCACTATATAGCCACACCCACTTTTTTATAAATCATTAAAATTGACTACTGGGTCGATTGAGCTGAAATTTTGACTTAGTTTGTATGGTTACTGTCAGCAACTGTACTAAAAATTGGTTTCCAAGCCCGCCTTTTACCGCCCACATTTTATTTCAACGGTTTGGGTCGTATTAGACAAACATTTTTTCATTTAGTTCATATGGTTACTCTCGGCAAGTGCACTAAGAATAGGCCGACCCACTTTAGTTAAACTCACTTTTCGGGGAGTCAGCGTCGAGTGAAGCAAAGTGCGCCAGGCTTAAGCTAAATTGAGCTGAAATTTGGGCAGTCGACAACAAAAATGCTATATTTCGCATGGTTTTGATCGCATTAGACTAAAATATGGTTATTTAGTGCATATGGTTACTTTCGGCAGCTATACTGAAAATGGTGAATATATTTTGCATTTCCTGACATTTTATACTTGTAAAATTAAATTAAAAATTACGAATCAATTCGAAATTACGAAAAGCTCGATTTGCTGTCCACGCCTCTGAGGCCATTTCTTTATATAGATAGATATATGTATGGGGCATTCCATACAAAATTTTCCACCAACATTTTTTTCCCCATAACATTTTTTTCATTGTTCATTAGTCAAAAATATTTGATATGTATTTTATTTTTTTCTATATAGAACAAGGTGTTTTCGAAAAAATTTTTTCTTAAATTACGTTTTTAAAAAATGAACTTTCGCTTATAGTGCAATAACTGGCTCAGTGAATAAAGGCCTAACGAACTAATGCCTAATTTTTCAAAATGAAAGAATGCCTAAACAAGAACGCCTAAGAAGAAAGTGAAAGAACGTCTAACTTTAAAAATGAAGGAAAGTCTAATTTTAAAAATGAAAGAAAGTCTAAATTGTTAGGGTTTCTTTCATTATGAATTATTGTTTTTATAATTTTAAAAACTAATAATTTTCCCTTTTACAGAATGTTTACAAGATAGTGTATGCATTTTGTAAAAGGGAAAATCAATTGCTTTTATAATTTTAAAAACTAATAATTTTCCCTTTTACAGAATGTTTACAAGATAGTGTATGCATTTTGTAAAAGGGAAAATTAATACCATTATTTTAACATTTTGTAAAAGGGAACTTACCTTTCGTAACCAATCAAAAATGAATAAATATCTAATTAGGCGTTTTTTCATTTTTGATTCTTAGGCTTTCTTTCATTATGAAAAATCACCTAACAATTTTAATGAAGGAATGCCTAAAATATTAGACATTCTTTCATAATGAACAACCGCCTAATTCCTATATAATTTTTTGTTGCAATTTTTAGGCATTATTTCATTTTTTTTTAGGCGTTAGTTCGTTAGGCCTTTATTCACTGAGCCGCAATAACTGATGAAGATAGCAAAATTTGTCCCAAAGAAGTCGTCAACATTTGGCATTTGGTTTTTTGTAAGCTTTCGAATGATGTTCACTAAAACTTAATCATATAATTTTTAGATTGTGAAATATAGACTTTTGCAACAAATTGGTTTTTTATTAACCTACAATGCGGAGCACCATAGGAAAATATTGTGTAAATATAAGGTGGAAAGCTTATGCATTCACGAGCTTTTATGCAGAATATGGTTAGAAGAATGAATTCCGAACGATTAGAATCTCAGTGTGCTCCACCTAGTCCACAATAAAGGCGATCAAACTGTTTGAGGGAATTACCATGGAAAAAGCCTTCTTAATATCGCATATAAGGTCTTGTCGAGCGTTTTATGTAAGAGATTGAAGTTAATCGTAAACCAACTGATTGGACCTTATCAGTGTGGCTTCAGACCTGGAAAGTCCACCATCGACCAGATCTTCAAGCTACGACAAATCTTGGAAAAGACCCATTGAAATCAAGTCTACACCTTTCACCGTTTTGTCGACTACAAAGCCGCTTTTGACAGCCCAAAAGGAATCACCTATACTCCATCATTTCAGAATTTTGTATTCCTGCAAAACTAATACGACTGTGCAGGATAACACTGAGCAACACCAGCAGCGCAGTTAAAATCGGGATGGACCTCTTCCCGCCATTTGTTACCAAACAAATATACGCCATAATACGCGCTAAGTCAGTGCAGCAATCTCCAGATTAGAAAGAGAATCAAGTCGAGTGGGTCTGGCAGTGAAAGCAGATAAGACGAAATACTTGATGTCAACAAACAAACAGTCCCATCGGCTTGGAACCCACGCTACAGTTGACAATACCTCCTTCGAGGTTGTGAAGGACTTCGTCTATCTGGGATCCAGCATAAACTCAACCAACAACTTTAGCATTGAGATCAAACGAAGAATAACTCTTGCCAACAGGTGTTACTTTGGGCGAACGAAAATTGCGCTCTTTAAATCGCTCATCATGCCCGTCCTACTTTATGCATCACAAACCTGCAGTTTAGATAAAAATACTTTAGGAGCATTCGAGAGAAAGATTCTTCGTAAGATCTACGGACCAATCTGCGTCAATGGCGAGTACCGAATACGGTGGAATGATGAACTGTATGAGCTGTACGCTGACATCGACATAGTCAAGCGCATTAAAATTGAGCGGCTTCGCTGATAGGTCATGTTCAGCGCATGAAGGAGGATGCTCCAGTGAAGAAAATAGACGATTCAGTACCCAGCGGCGGTCAAAGCAGAAGAGGACGACCGCATCTTTATTGGAAAAACCAAGTAGAGGACAACCAGACGAAGCTTGGAATTTCGAACTGGCGTCAGCAAGCGAAAGACAGAAATGGCTGGCGCACATTCTAAGATGACGCCAAGACCAAGATAGATGGCGTTTTGATCGCCGAAGCGATTATTGCGCAATTCAAGAAACATTTTCAAAATCTTCCTTTATTCATTTCGGCGATCGTTGGAAGATCGATCGTTATTCGATCGCCCAAGCAAGGAATGCGCGATTCTAGAAAAATCTGCAAATTCAGATCGTTGGAAGATGGGTTGCTTTGCGATCGCCCAAGCGATGAGTGCGCAATTCAAGAAAAATCTTCCTTCGCTTATTTCGGTGATCGTTGGAAGATGAATGCGCTATTCAAGTAAAATCTTCAAAATTGAACGTTGCAATATGATAGAGTGTGGTGGGGTAAAGGCTCACAGTTCCCCCAAAAACAATCATTTTTGAATGGTTTTTGGATTAAATTGCAAGATTGGTAAATTTTCTGAAGGGGACGGTACACCCCTGGATTTTTAAAAAATGACATTTTAAAAATGCAAATTTTTTTAAGAAAGGAAAGAGATATCTTATTGAAACTTACTGTATAACTTTAAACTGAATGTATAAAAAAGTATACAAAAAAAAAATTTTTGGATTTTTCCAGCGTGTTTTTTGGCTGCTGCAGCTTTTCGAAAAAAATATCAAACAATCACGGCGGGCGTGGTTTTGACTCACTGCAACCGTCTGAAAAAAAAATAAAAACGGGGTTTTAATCAGCATCGAAGCCGCTATAGATTGAACTAAATTAAATTTTTTTTTGTCCAAAATTGAAAAAATGGCAACGTTTTCTTCGAAATTAACCGATTTTTGGGACCAAAAATCTCTTGAAAACCAAAAACTACTTTATCGATCATTCTATCCGTAGTTCAATCTAAACGAGATATGTGTACAATAACATATTAAAATTTCGGAACGATCAGTCCAGTAACTTTTTTTATCACGCCCACCAATTCAAAAAATGTGATTTCTAGCAAAGCGCTTTAAAGTTTTTAACACTGATTATACGGCATTGAAGCTCTGCTTTGAAAACCTTCACCATTTAATAGCCCGTTTATGCTCGAGGAAAAAGCAGCTTTTTTGTAAAACGCAACTAAACGTAACATAAAAGCAGCTTTTTACAAATAACATTAGAAAAAAGCGACTTAATGCAACTTTTATTCTGCTTTTTTGTATGTGTCACCCTGTGTTTCGTCGATACTTCTGAAATTCGAACTTAATTTTTTGTCATATCGTCGGCCTTATTCTAATACAACGTAAGTCAAAATTATCTATTGTTCAGGAGGCAAAGAAAACTGTTCATTATTTGTATGAAGTTCATACGATAATATATTGTTTCAAACGTACAAACATTAAAAAGTAAAAAAGGACATAGATTCAGCATTGACTAATCTACCTAAACCGCTAATAAACGTTACTTTGCCCAATTTTGACTTACCTCCTATTAGAATTAGGGCGACGATAAGTCAATAACAAATATAATCAACAAAGTCAATAAATAAAGGATTGTAAGTATTTCTATATACTTAGTTATAATATAGCAATTATAGTTTTTCCAGAAAATACCAAAAGAAAAGCGATTAGCCTGGACTGCTGTATCACACCAATGCCGTAGATAGGTGTTTCATAAGGGGGGAAGGTTTAGGTTAGGTTAAAGTGGCTGTCACTTTTCAGAGACACACTTAAGCCAATGAGGCCCATTGGGATACCATGGGGTCAATTTCCCTACTCAATTTCTATTTGAACTAATGTGAGCTATTTACAAAGCTATGGATTCTGATGGGTGATAGGGGGACGGGAGGGGGGGTTGCTGAAGCAAAAAATATAAAAAATCGATTCAATCGCTTCATTTGGAGCAGGACGACAAGTATTTATTTAAGTAATATAACGAAGGCAGATATTTTAAAAACATAAACATATATATATATGTGGTGCTCTATTACATCACCACATAGAGTAAATCTCTACAGCCTATTTTACCTGTTCGTTACATTGATACTTACCTTTTTGTTACATTAATACTTACCTTTTGTTATATTGTACTTACCTTTAGTTGCATTAATAACGTATTATACTTACACTTGCCTATAAAACACTTGTTATAAAAAAACATTTTGAATTGTATTCAGTTATTATAATTTCAGAAATTTTCATTTTGAAAATTTCAGTATTATAAATTTGTATAAAGAAAATTGTTCGAATAAAAAAGTTATGAAATAAAAAATTGTTTTTAAAATAAAAAATTAATTTTAAACAAAATCCATAAATGTTCGCACCAAATATACATTAAGGCACCGCACAAAAAAAAAATTGTTCGGGGCAGTTCCTCAAAATAATTCTTGGCTTATATTATGACGATTCCCTAAATATTTCGACTCTAGTGACAGCCATTCCTGAGCTGCAATGGTTTGAAATAATCTCTAAAAAACTAGTTTTTTGTAAAAATATTGGCTGGTGTGTTGTTAGTTAGAAAAAGTAAATTTATCTTAAATAACATTTTTGAAAAAGTTCTCCCAATATGCATAAAAATTTTTAAATTTTTAAAAAGAACAATGTTTAATTTCTAAGGGGGGTTGAGCCCTCTTAACCCCATCCCATATATACGCTGTTGTATCACACAAATGCCAAAATAAAAGCTAATGCTAATAAAAGCCAGCATGAACGCAGTTCGAAAAAGCATGTTCGAATATGCAAAAAGCAGCTTTTTTTATGAGCATGAACACGGTATAACATAGAAATCAATTTCGAATTTTATATCATTAAAAATAGATTCTTTAAGGTCTTTTTAACCAAAATCTATCACAAAAACATCGATTTTTTGAAAATTCAGGGGTGTACACAACCTTAATTTCTATGCGCTCGGATTTGAACATTTACGATTTCGGCAAAAAATGATGGGGATACTGCAAAAATGTTCGTTTCTCGATTTTTGAAAAATGGTGGGTGAAGCGTTTCACCAAAAGAATCTCTCCGTTTTCATGAAACACGTGATGGTATGACACTTGGTTATATGTAAGCGCGCTGTCAAAATTTCACCGGTGACACGCTTCATCCACCGAAACGCTTTACCACACCGCACCCTATATACCTAACTTCTCCACTAAATATTTGTATTTTGTATTTGTATTTATTTATTTGACACTTGATTAGTACAATAAGATAAAGTAACATCTTTTATTGTACAACGAATAATATACATAATCAACAAATGAATACTTTGAATCGATGATAATATTAATCAACATTGAATATTATCATCGAACAAATTTTTAAACGATTTCTTATGTTGAATTGCCGTATGGAATCTGAAAATATTCATATCAGCACGATTTGCGGTGGTCGATCTCTTTGTTGACCGATTTGCCAAAGCACGTCCCCTATAAATCAACTTTATCCTTTACCCTTATAAATCGTTCAACAAAGACGCTTCGCAACAAATCGCTGAGGAACCCTAAAAGCGATTCGTTTGCCACTCTTGTCGACGAATCGCTTAAGATCCCTTTTGCCGATTCGTTTGCGACCCTACCCGAGGATTTATCGTGACTATTCGTTTGAGACTCTTCCCAGAGAATCGCTTAAGCCTCCTCACGGTGATTCGTTAGCGACTCTTCCCAGTAAATCGCTTATGAACCCTTTAGGCAATTCGTTTGCGAATCTTCCCGGCGAATTGCTTTTAGTTTATTATTTTTAATTTATTTATTATTTGCAGTTCTTAGTGTTACAAGATATAATATCTCTTAACAAGAAATATGGCAGTAAATATTTAATATACGAAACACTTATATTTAATATACGAAAACTTAAAGCTAATATGAAGAGCTTATTACAACAAAAAATCGAAAGCTTACAAAATTATTACAAATATATATGAAATCTGATTGAATAATTTAAAAGGACTTATCTCTAATGAATGACATGTTAAACTAATTAAGGGACGACAATGACGATAATAGTTTCTTTTTAAAATTGACAGCGTTGCTAATTTGTTGTGTGTTATAATCTAAGGAATTCCGAAGACGTGGACCATATATGAAGAATTGCCTTTCGGAGACAAGGCTGGAGTGTCTTGCTAATACAATATTATTATTACAGCGCGATTGTGTAAAGCGAAGTCTCTCGAAAAGATAGATAGGTTCAGCGTAAAATATTAATTTGTGGACAAACTGTAGGCATTGGCGTCGGAAGCGGGGGGGGTCAAGGGGGGCATTGGCCCCCCACTTTTTTAGCCAGATAAGCAATTTAAAAGGAAAACTTCAAAATTTATTCAAAATATCAGTTTTTTTTACAACGATAATATTTTTGTATTATATATTTTCCTCTTCTTTCTCTCTTCTTCATAAGCATGCTTGCGGATAACCATTTTTTTCTCTGTGTTTGCAAAAAGATAAAACAAAATGTAGAGTTTCTACTGCAAACCCACCACTTCAGTTTAAAAGCACCCTTAAGTATGTAGCTTAATGCTTCTTAATTTTGCAACTCTGGTAAGAAAAAATTTGACATGTTCTTAGGAGCTTTCCATATTGGACGACATGTTGTGCGATAAGTTAGATGGAAAACTAATGGGACAATTTGATTGAGCGTTCGAACGATCCAACTTGTAAAGCAACATCATTAATTGCAAGCTCTCAAGCAGAACACATCCGGCTAATAGCTAAGCAACTTTTAGATGCCCTAACAATTGAGCAGTAATTTTACATAGTTGTACAATATTGTACAATCGGCAGGAAAAAACCAAAAATTTCGACTATCGCTTTAGCTTACGCATGGTACATGTTGTACAATCTGCCATGTTGGTCCAATGTTTTGCACCATGCGAAAGCCCCTACTGTGAATTAGCTGATGAAAATCCACCTCGACGCTTTGAAGAAACATCAAATACGGTTCCTTTAGTACAGTTGCCATTATATGACCGGCTACGAAAAGATTATTTCGAAATTTTAGATCTTCTCTCAAATGAGATAACGGCTAGATTCGATCAAACAGGTTGATATTTTACTTTTTTTTATTTTTGCAAGTTTACACCAGCTTCACTCAACCGACTCACTTTGATTTAACATTTGGTGAGTCGGTTCAGTGAAGCTAGTGTAAACTGGCACTTTGTAATTCTTATTGTACATTTAAACAGATCTTGACACTCTGGAATAGTTGGAAAATATTGTAATCGAAGCCTTCAACGGAAAAGTGCCTTCTGAACAAAATCTAAAAACAAAAGTTGATCTTTATGCAGATGAAATTGCTGAAGCAATTGCCTGGCCAAACACCTTGAAATTGTAGTGGCATTGTATCACAATTTGCGAAAAATTCGGTTACTGTAAAAAAACTATTAAATGAAGTTGAAAAACTTATTGCTTTGCTTTTGACTGTGCCTGCATCAGCAGCTTCATCTGAGCGTTCTTTTAGTGCACTAAGACGACTTAAAATGTATCTTCGAACTATGACACAGAAACGACTCACTCATGCGGCACTTATACACATCCACAAAGATAAAACGTAAGAATTGAATTCGATGGAGGTGGTGAAAGAGTTTGTTTCTCGCAAGGACAGAAAGAAACATTTTGGAATAATTTAAATTGATATAACTTTTTGTACCTTATTGCATTTAAACCATGTATACCTACCAGATATACCTAGTCTTGCTTTATAAAAGCAACCATTATTTCTTATATTTTCATATTACCATATGAAAGATCCTTTAAAGAATGATCTCTAATATTGAAATTGGAAGAACTTTTAAAAATAATGAAATTTTAATATTTTTTATATATTTTTATATTTTTTTTTATTTTAAACTAAAATAACCAATGTTTCTTTAAAGAAATTTTTTTGAACTTTTTTTTGCACCACCATTTGTACTGCCCCCCAGATGAAATTAGCTTCCTACGCGCTTGACTGTAGGACTTTTATCTTGACAAGGTTATCAAAGGTGGTGTTGCTCATTTGGTAAGCATATTCCAAGACATGATCAAACCTACTCGGACTGTATACATACCGAGCGATATTATTATATGTTACTTTTAATTTTTGCTTATGGACAGAATCAGCGTTTGCAAATACTATAACTATAACACTATAACTATAACAATAAATAACACAGCCATACAAGAGAATTGGTATTAAGTATGTTTTTGCTATAAGCAGTCTAATTCTTAATGGTGTAAAGTATTGGGTAGGCCATAAACTGCGTAACATACCATTTACCTTACCTGAGGAACTGGTGATGTGTTCGTTCCATGTCAACACACACATATTCAATAATCGAGTCGTTAATTACTATATCAGGAAGACTATTATAGTTTATAGGTTTTTTATAGACCAACAAGTACTTAGATTTTCTTGGATTAATTTTAAGCTCTTTTTCTGCGGCAAAATTACCGATTCGTTGGAGTTCTTGATTAAGAATACTCCCACCACTACAAAGATCAATTTTATCACATGAAACATAAAGCTTTATATCATCAGCGTACATATGTGTGAAACATTGATTCGGGATTAACGGAAAAATATTTACGTAAATGGAAAACAAAAAGGGTCCCAGAACTGACCCCTGGGGAACACCTTTACGTACTCGAATAAAGTCTGAGTACAAATCACCAGAACAAACACATTGGAAACGATCATGCAGATATGACCAAATCAATTTATTGCTGTTGGAGAAAATTCGTACTAATTTTTGAGCTTATGGCAAAATATGAAATGATTAATAGAATTGAAAGCTTCTGAGCAATCTTAAAGAACCAGGAAAGTACAGGTTCCGCCATCTAACTTTTTTTTTCAACTAGTGCTTATTTCGTGAATGGTAACACTTAGCTCATGTCTGATTTGACAGATAATTAGTTTTATCCTTCCGCTGAACGAATATGGTTGTGTATACGCTTGAACAACGCTGGGAAATATTGCGACATTACTTTGAAAATCATGGTAATGTTGCAGAATGTGTGCGAAAATTGCGTACGGATTTTGGAAGAAGAGAAGCTTCGTCAGCTCCGTATGTTCGTTATCTTGTGAAAAAAGTGAAAGAAACTGGCACCCTCATCGATAAACCAAAGCGTGAAAAGCCAAAAGCAGTGCGTACACCCGAGAATATTGCTGCTGTGGCAGAAAGTGTGCGTGAAGCGCCATCAACATCAATTCACCGTCGTTCTCAACAATTGAACATTTCGGAGACATAATTAAGATGAATTTTGCATAAAGACCTTGGTATGACGCCATACAAAGTCCAATTGGTTCAGGAGTTAAAGCCAACTGACCATCCAATGCGTTTTCGCTTCGCTAAGTGGGCCTGCGATCGACTTACAGAAGATGCCGATTTTGCCAAAAAAATCATCTTTTCAGATGAAGCTCATTTTGATCTTGGCGGGTATGTAAACAAGCAAAATTGTCGCACTTGGGGCACAGAAAACCCGCACGCATACATTGAAAGGCCGCTGCACCCAAAACGAGTCACTGTTTGGTGAGGATTTTGGTCCAGAGGCATAATTGGGCCATTTTTCTTCGAAAATGAGCAAGGAGTGGCCGTTACAGTCAATGGCGATCGTTATCGGGCCATGTTGAACGAATTTTTGTTTACAAAAATTGAAGAGGAGGATATTGGCAACATTTGATTTCAACAGGACGGCGCTACGTGCCACACAGCCGAAGCTAAACTCGATGTTTTGCGCCCTGTTTTTGAAGATCGCATTATCAGCCGCAGAGCTGATGTCGTTTGGCCACCTCGGAGTTGCAATTTGACACCGTTGGACTATTATTTGTGAGGTGCCCTCAAAGATAAGTGTTACGCCGACAAGCCAGAGACAATTGACGCTTTAAAGGACAATATTCGTGAAGCCATTGGTGAAATGCTTAAAAATTGGACCGATCGTGTAGGCTACTGCATGGCCAGCCGAGGCAGCTATTTGAATGAAATTATTTTCCATTATTAACCATACGGATTGTACTTTCAGATAAAAAAAAGAAATTTGAGAAAATATCCAGTAGTTTTTTTTTTTTTTATAGAATTTTCAAAAAAAAAAGAAAGTTATTTGGCGGACCCTTTAGGTTTGTTTGCTTCAATATTTTGGCGAATAGTTTCAGACACATCTGTAACTGCTGTTTTGGGCTAAATCCAGACTGTCTGTCTGTAAGTTAACCCGCCAGAGGACCTTCGGGGAATCTGCCTGTCCCAAGCCAGGAATGGAAGGGTGAGGGTTGGTTATTGGATGGGCAGTTCATGGGGCACGGCCCATGAACTGATCTCATAATGAGTTCTTTCTGGAGGCACGGCTCCTGAATGTTCGTCTGATAACTGTAAAAGAAAAGGTTTACCTAGAGCCTTGGATGTTGCTGCCAAATTCTTGGAGAAAGCATTGTTTTGATATTAAGTTATCATAACACCGTAGTTGTAATATGCTTTCGATGGACGATCAATCCAACATAACTTGAAGAGCGGGGATAGTCATCCATCAATGATGAGGAGACCTGATCTATTGTTGTTCTGCAGACCTATCTTAGAATAAAGGTTATTATGTAGGAAACATTTAACCTTCGGACCGTTGTATAAGCAAATTTGTATACAACGGCTCATGCTTCTTAGTTTTCTGTTAAGGCTTTTATTAGTCTTAATTTAGGATAACGACGTTGCATAAGTAGAATTGAGGTTTACCCGGTTTTACTGGGAAACCTATGGTTATTTTTTAACCTTGCCAAGTACAATTCGAGTGGCTGAAGGTGTCACAGTCAGATATAAATGTTCTAAGAACTTTTGGTCTGTAGACGGGATGTTGAAGAGCCTTGTCAGGTGGAGCCTTTTGCCCGGGTTTTGACTATCATATGGGTTAGGCCCACGTGGGGTTTTAATAACGCTCTGGTTGTGGTTAGGCCAGAAAGGCCGGTGTGAGTTACACTTTAGTTGAACTCGGGCTGGTGATTCCCTTAAATTACTAAGAGAATGATGGTAGATTGAATCTCGCCAATTTCAAACAGTAAATGTTAGGAAGGTAAGCAACTACCGGATCAATATACTGTTACCTTTGGAATTTGAGTACAGGCGATGGGGAAACCTAAATAGTCTGAGTTGTGACCATTTGAGATTGAGGAATTTGATTGCGTGAGTGACAGGCCTATTTGCCGCCTTAATTTTTCGTGTCAGAGAGTGATGACCTCTGATATGAATGGGATGATTTTGTGCGGATCAAATAAAGGGTTGTATTACTTGGTATAGTATACTGAGATGACCCATGGTTATTAAAATAACCAAGTCATGTTTTAATTCGAGCGACTGAATGAGTCACGGTCATGTATAGTGTCTTTTTGACATCAGTGCTGGGGTTCTGTGGCATGTAATTAGAGGAAACTTTCAAAAATGGTCTTTCTTGAATTCCGAAGGGGCGTTGACCGACGCTTCATATTTGTCCCAAGCATTGGAGCACCGTTGAATTAAGCCTTCGCGGCAGGGGTCAACGTTAAAAACATAGTGGCTTTCTGTCTGTCTGTAAGTAGACCATTGGTGGTAAAATACGAACTCATTTGCTTGTAAACAAGGTTTTCGAATGCTTTTGAAAGAAGGGGTAAGATAGCTATAGGCCGAAATTCATCGCCTGATTTTGGGATTGGAATTATTTTGGCTTATTTCCACTTCTTTGGAAACACTATTTGGAAAATATGAGTAATAACAGGTACAAGTTTAGGTAAAAACACTTTAAGGAACTTAGGAAAGGACAGGAAACCGTCAATGCCTGTCGAGTTGGATTTTACACAAATCAGACTAGAGAGCACATCACTTTCAGTAACACACATAAAACTGAAACTAGATGTTGTAAATATTGCACTTTGAAGGGGGTTATCACGGAAAAAATTCATGTTAGACTCGATTATATCACAGATGGGTTGCCTTGTTAGCTCTATATTATCACAGTTTTGGTTTCCTACAAAATTATTATTGAGGATATTGAGGTCAGCATTTACTTTGTCAGTACAAGTATTATTTATGCCTATTTTTCTAATAGTTCACCAAGTAGCCTTACTGTTAGCTGCTCTTGAAAATTTTTCGAAGAAGTACTGGGATTTTGTTCGTCTTTTAGCACTAACAGCTTGTTTGCGCAAATTTGAAAATGCCTCAAAGTGTGCTGACGTCTTATATCTTTTCCATTTAGAGTAGGCTTTATAACGTTTTTCAATAAGGGAACCAACATCGTGATTAAACCATGGCTGACTTGAATTTTTTATAAGTATCGTTTTTAAAGGTGCCTTTCAATCCTTTCAAAAAGAACCAATAGAGTATCGTTTAAAAAATCTACTTGGTCATCTACTGATGTCATACAAAATAAGTCTCGATATGTCATTATACAGTCAACGGAATGTTGAAAAAGATCTAAAATCAAGTCAAATCTTGCGCTATTTACTCACTTTATAGCAAGCGAAATGGAGAGAGGTCAACAAGTAGATGTAGTTTTTACAGATTTTGCGAAAGAATTCGATAGAGTCCAGCACTCAGTTTTAATAAGGAAACTTGGTAAACTGGGTTTGCACTCCTTCTTGCTAAGGTGGCTAGAGAATTACCTGTTCGGTCGTAGACAAGCGGTTAGGATTGGTAAATACCGCTCTAAATATATTGATAATTTTTCTGGTGTGCCCCAAGGCAGTCATCTTGATCCGCTTTTGTTTGTCTTATTTATTAACGACCTTCCAAACTATGCCCAGTTTTCGAGATGTCTCATGTATGCTGATGACGTGAAGTTATTTAAAATTATTAATTCTTCAGTAGACTGTCAATTAATTCAACAGGATTTGGATGGCTTGCAGAAGTGGTGTGATGTCAATAAGTTATATTTTAATGTTACTAAATGTAGTGTGAAACAGCAATTAATTATAGGCAACTATACTTTGTGCTCAGATATAATCTTAAGAGTTGAAATTAAAATGGATTTGGGAGTAATTTTTGACAAAAAACTTACTTTTGGTAAGCATTATGATGCTGTTATTTCCAAAGCTAAATCAATGATGGGTTTCATCATGCGCAACACTAAGGAGTTCTCAGATCCCTTTACTCTAAAGTCAATTTTCTTCTCTTTGGTTAGATCAAGTTTGGAGTATTGTTGTGTTGTCTGGGACCCTCGATATGCAGTGCATATATCTAGAATTGAAAATATTCAGAGACGTTTTACTCGGCTAGTGTTTAGAAAACTTCGGTGGGAGTTTATGCCTACTTATGACTCCCGTTGTGCGCTTTTAGGCTTGAAAACCTTAGAGTTTAGAAGAAAGTATTCTTTGGCTATATTTGCTCGTGATATGTTCATGAATCACTTAGATTGTGCACCATTGCTTGCTTTATTTGGTATAGATGTGCCCGAAAGGAATTTTAGTCGCAGACCGTTTTTTCAAATTCCATATCGCAGGACAGATTATGGTAGACAGGACCCTGTTTATAATATGAGTTCTTCTTTTAATGCAATTTGTAGCAATATTGATATAACCCAAACTAGAGTCTCTTTTAAAAATTGTATGATGTTAAGCTAATATTATATTGTTAAATTCTTGTTTAATTTTAAGATAATTTTTAGTAACTGTAGAACAAACATGTTTATGGTTGAATAATAAATAAATAAATAAATAAATTAAGTCATGATAAGAAAATTGAGGCACGAAAAGTTGATTATAAAACTAAAAATGGCTTTTGTCACTTACAAAAAAGACATCTGAAAGCGTGCTGGAGGTAGTGTAAAGTGTGCCGCAGCCGACTCATTTACTGCGAAGTGTCCAAGACCGTGAAGCTTACTTTTTATGGTGTTATCAGTGAGCAGATCACTATTTAAATCTCCTGGTATTATAACTTTTGCGTACTTGATAGATACAGCTTCGATACGATCAACAAGTGGGGCCACATCAATCCGTCTATTAGGCCTGTAATTACTATTTCTAAGAATAAGTATTCCATCATAGAATTTTCATAATTTTTAAGGATAACCTTGCAATTAATGTTTGTCTTGATAAAGATGGCAGCCCCACCTCCGTGACTTGGACGATTAGAGCGATAAACACGATATCACCGTAAAGCAATGAATGAGTCAGGCAGGTCATGTCTGAACCATGTTTCGGAGATGCATACGATATCCACATCCGAATTTTTAAATATTTGTCTAAACTCATCTATCTTGCAATAGAGACTTTGCGCATTGAAATGACAGATATTTCAACCCTGCTTTTGTTTACCGAAGATCTTCAACATAGTTTGGGTGTTTTCACTGGAATTCCTACGATTGTTAAAATTCAGAACCATCAATTAAAATATTTCAAAAAGGCCTAGCAATGCAATCGAAGGTATTAATCAACACTAAATAAAAGTTATCGACATGGCATCCCTGTACATAAATAAACATAATCACTAAACAAGAGAAAACTATATGATCATTACAAAAAATAGTTAAGAGCATTCTAATGGAATCAGCTTTTTACAGTCGGTGATACCCGGATGACTTCCAGATCAGCACGCCTACGATTATCTCATCTTCCAAGCGATTCGCTGGCGATGCTGAGGCGATTGAAAATGTTTGCAGGGAAGTTACTTTTACTTATGTGTTGAAGAAAGAATAATGCGAGGTCTTCGTGGACAAGGTGAAAACAAATGTTGGTAGATGTACACGTAAGACCGCGTTCATAGTAAACGCTTTAAGCTTAGCCGAGAGGCTTAGCTCAAAAACGCTTTGTGTATAATCATATAGAAAAAGCTCAAAGTGTTCATAGTGCCAGCATAAAGCTAGCATAAAGCTTCTTTTCAAATGCTTTTCAGCGCTTATATCTCTATCTTGCTTGCTCACTCAGCAAAATAATTTTGTTTTTATGCTTTGTTGTAGAGCATTTTTAAAATGCTATTAAGCGCTTTATTCTTGTTTGATCACATAGTTTAAATTTGTTTGCCTGTTAACAATATTTTCGTTGATTTCGTTTTATTTGTTGAATATTTTTTGTGCTGAAGTTTTAAGCGTTGTTGCGTTGTTTCGTTTTGTGGTGCTTTTCAGTTTTATGTACATGTGTATTCTATCTCGTGTGTTAAGATTTTTTTCGTTGTTCTTGCATTCTTTGGGTACTTTTTCTGCTGAACTTTCCACCGTTGTTATGCTTTGCGTTTTCAAGTTCCTTTGAGCTTTTGTTTGTTATTGGTGATCTTTCTTTGGTGATCATTGCGAATCTACATACTCATTAAATAAAAATCTTTAATTTACTTTGCAAAACGCAATTGATGGCAATCGCAATTGAAAGCATCTCAGCCACAAGCATAAAGCGCGCACTATGAACACCAATAAGCTCAATAAGCTACTTTGTGCAGCGTTGAATAAGGTTTCACTATGAACAAAAAAAGCTGACAAAGCAGCTTTATGCATCAGATTCAGCCAAAGCGTCCACTATGAACGCGGCCTAAGTATTGGTTCCTTAAACAGGGACTTTAACCATGCCAAATTCTTCGCGCTAACTACCGGATAGGCAGGACAATGTCTGCTGGGCCAGCTAGTTTCTTATAAAGAACTTTGTTGTAGGATCTAATTCTTGAAACTTCCCTTTAGTTCGGCTGGTGGCAGCATATCCCTTAGGACATGCCATTTCTCAAACCTTTACAGGTACGGCCCAATGGGACGGGAGAATTGTAAGGCCCATGGTAATGCACGTTGGGTCCGTTCGCCCCTGTCCATGTGTTAAAATGACTACAAGATAAGAGGCGAGTGGCATGCCCCTACCACTGGGGGTGTATGAATTGTCATGCCAAGAAGTAGGTCCAAGTTGAAACTTGGAACTACTGGGTTAATAAACATTTATATTTCTGCCAAAATAAAATTGTTAAAACAAACTCTAACCACTTGTATCGCGTACTTTAAATGACATTCTACTTTTAATATGTTGTCATTTTTCACATAACTCTTAGCCTCTTAGGCTAGAGCAGAATATGGATAATTTTACAATTTGTAATGGAAAATATTGCCAACCACTGTTAGCATCATGAACACACACACACACCCCAACACCAATTTCCAGTAAGCACTTACGAGATTCTTGGGTGGTATTGTCAGTCAAGCGACAAAATGTTGTTGATGATCATGATGACGACGATGACGTTGAAATAAAAAAGCTTTTTTATGCATGCATAAAAAAGACCGACCAGCCAAGCAATTGCTCGAGCGGCACATGGCGCTAGGGTGGCATTCGGAAAAACACAACAATTCAACAACAACTTGGACAAAATCTTGACAACCAGTGCCGGTGGTTGTGTTTTTTTTTTCTTTCTGCCGCGATACAAGCCGCACAACGCCAAAGGAGACCACCTCATGCGTTGCGTTGTTGTGATCAACGCGTTCTTGTTGTTCTTGCTGCTGTTGTAACTAGTGCTTGGCTCACTCGTCTACTAGCGATCTTGATGGCAGTCTGGCAATAATAATACGCAAGCCCACTGCTGCAAATTATGCAGTTATAAATGTTTATAGTGGCATGTTACGCTAATTTGCCACAGCGATTCAAAGATACCCACTCGAGCTGCTCTTCCATCTTTCAAAGCACGTCTCTGACCACTTGACAATATTTACAATATATGAAGCGAGTCTCGAGAGTCGAGAATCAGACTCATATAATTTATTATATTGCAGCGCATCGTCATCGATATCGATCTTAGGAAACCGTCCTTTTTTCGATGGCGTTTGGTTGGTCGTTTCTGCGTAGCGGTTGCGGTTAGTTGACGACTAGTTCTGGTTCCGTCTCTTGTTGCGCTTTGAAGAATGTTGGCGCTTGTTCTTTGTGCGATTTCTTTTCCTTATCATACTATACTTCCAATACTGCTTCCAGCAAAATAATAATGTTATTTTTGCATAAAATGGATCAACAGATCATCAAAATCTTATGCGGCTGCTGCTTTTATTTTTAAAAAGCAAACAGTTTTTTTCCATTATGTGAAGTACTCGTTGTTGTTGCTGCCGCTCTTAGGCACAGCTTGCAATTTATGCTTGCCACAAGAACAACAGCAACTTATTTTATTGCTGCTGGTCATAAAGATCTTTTAGTAAGTGATATCGCGTTGAGTTCTGCATCACCGTCAGTGTTCGAATAAAAAAACTTGGTAAACTGGAAATTATCCATAATTTTGTGTCTCTAATTTTTGATGGATTCATTGGCGCCACAATATGTACTTTGCTTATGATTGTAAAATTGCAAAATACATATTTGTTTAGTATTGAAAAAAAATACAAATGATTGCCATTTGTTTAACAGGAGCCAAGTTTTTACGGAGAGAAAAATTGAACTATTCTACGCTTGAAACAAGCAATAAGGCTTTCGGTTCTCACTCATGCATAAAACACTTAGCTTAAAAAATTTTTTAATTTAAGTAAATAAATTTTCATTTCAAGTAGCTGAAAATCGAGTATTAGAAATGAATTCGCATAGAATATAGTTAGTATTAACCTTTAAGTGGTGGCGTGGAGTCTCACGGGCCCCTTCCAAATCGCGATTTCCGAGAAACATATGAAGACTGCAAAGTTCTTGAACCCTTTCAGTGCATTTATATATTCGACACGTCAGAAAGTAATTTTAATTTTTAATTTGGCAACGCTTTTTTACTAAATCAAATCGTTTCTTGCTATGCAACATGATAAAAATAAATTTAGAGAGATATGACATTAAAGCAAGGGTCATCCACTTATGTTTTCCCATAACACGCGGGCGTCGAGTGTTTTTTTACACGAAGCAGGCCTGAAGCGAGGGGAAAGGGGGCAATGCCCCCTACCTATGCCCACTACAACCGTTTGCCCACTTGACCAAATCAGACAATGAAACACTTTAAATGAATAATTTATATGCATTTCTTAAAATTAGTTTAAAATATCAAAAAATATACACATTCACCCTATTCATGACTTGAATATGTATATGAAATTTGTTTAAAAAAACATTTAAGACAAATTGTTACAACTTTTTAATTTCTACTGGGTCGCCAACATTTGCTGCCAAAAAATAAGATTTGAATTTTAATAATTTTTTAACCCGCATCCATAGGAACTTTCTAGAAATGAAAAGCACGTTGTGCACCAATTTGATGCAGATACAAAAAGAATATATAATTCATTGAAATGTTTGTAATTTATAATATTTTTTTATGCATGATGAATGTTTATTAATTTTAAGATAAGAAAAAACTGGAAATCTTAATTCTAGCAAAAATTTAAAGAATCAAAAGATTTAAATCAAAACATGCATGTTTGTTCTTAATATATAAATCTGAATAAAAAATTTGCATCAAAGATGCAAACGACGGATGCGGGTTAATTCAATTTTTTTATTTGCTTTACTTAAAAAATGTCTTATACATATGTTAGCCCATTTTGCTACTCTTTCTTATATTTCTAGCCACTTTAAATAAATCTTGTATTTTTAGCTTAATTTTATAACAAAGTCCTGAATTAATTTTTATATTATTTTTTCTGTATTAATCTCATGTATGCAATCCATGTAAGTATTATAAAATTAAATGTTTTTTAATAAATATGTGTAATGTATTCATTACACACGTTAAAAAAATTGTTTTTTTTATTTAAATGAAAAAACAAAAAAATTACCCCCCAAGATTCATGCCTGCCCCTCTGTCTTCTTGGTCTGGCTACAGGCCTGACACGAAGTATCAATCGGCTCGCTGCTTTTGTACACTGCGTAAAAGTTTGTTTTTTCAGCTATGCTTTAATTCTGAAGTAGGGATGGCCACTTTTTAAAAAACCTGCTTTTCCGATAACAGGTTTTGTAAATTTCGGTTTTCCACCGAAACTAAAATCCGAAGAAAAACACCGGTTTCTAAGAAAACCTTTTAATTTATTAATTTAATTTATACTTAATAGTTAATTTATTCTATACTTATTTGATTCACTTTGTTTTGAATCAAATACATATGAGTACTATTTTGGAAACTATTTTTTGCTTATTTATACTCGTTTTTGAGTAAGTGGATCATGATTCGAAAATGTGATTCACTTTGTTTTGAATCAATCGGAATTTGTACACTGAACCAAAAAGGTACATTATATTAATGAAAAGGTGCATTAATTTCAATGAATTATTCATTGATTTTGGTCCAATGAACTGTGGTCATTGATTTCAATGAATTTTCTTCATACTTTAATGAATAGTTCATTAAACTTAGTGATTTTCAATGAATGATTTACACTTCATTGAATTCAATGAACACGTTCATTAAACAATGCCAAAATTAATGATTTTTTCATTGAATTTAATGAAAAGTTCATTGAATTCAATGTAAAGTTCATTGAATTCAATGTAAAGTTCATTGAATTCAATGTATTATAGTTCATTGAATTCAATGTATAGTTCATTGAATTCAATGAATTAAGTTCATTGAATTTAATGTATTTAGTTTACTAGATTCAATGTACAGTTCATTAAATTTGATGTATTCAGTTCATTGAATTCCATGTATATTTCATTAAATTTAATGTATTTAGTTCATTGGAATGAATGATCTATACATTAAATTCAACGAATTATTTGTTTATCCCCCTCTTAAAATTTTGAATAAAAGGAAATATTGTAATTACAATTTCAACAATATTTTTTTATTTTAAAGAGTCAATTAATTTACAAATTTTCGAAGATTTTGAATAGTTTTAAATTTATAAAAATATACGGCATTAAACTCCCACAGGAAAGTGCATGCCGCAGGATATTTTAATTGAAATAATTGAAAAATTTTAAAGCACACATCTACGGCTCTAATAAAACTAGCAAATTGAAATTGTACACCATCCATGAATACATTAAATTGTTGGAATGAGGAGAAGTTATTCTCTCCAACAGCAAGGATTAATGGTTGAATATTTTCGCCTTTAGTTTTTAAAAACTCAATATGCTCCTTGGGAATGCCTCTTGGGAACTGGTAATTGTATGCTTTAGGAAAGTTTTTCTTGCAAAGTTGTAATTACTGCATACTTTTTGAGTGGGCACCAAATACCCATGAAGGCTCCAAAGAAGTTTCATAGCAGTACTGTCTGGAAAGATATTAATTGAAAAAAAATAACTATTTATTTATTTAGCCTCGAGAAAAATTAAACTTACCACTGTAATTAGTGAAATCTTCAATTTATGACAACTTGGTAATTCAAGAGATTTAAATTTTCTTTTACATTCAAAGCACAACATTTTCTTCACTTTTAATTTAATTTATTATCACCTTTTATCTAAAATTTACACACACAATTGCCACACGTCTTCACAACTTCCCGTTTCACTTCAAACAAAATTGGGAAGGGAATAAATTAGTATACATTGAATCTAATTATGCATTGAATTTAATGAACTATACATTGAATTCAATGAACTATACATTGAATTCAATGAACTATACATTGAATTTAATGAATTTTACATTGAATTTAATGAACTATACATTGAATTTAATGAACTCTATATTAAAATCAATGAATAATACATTGAATTCAATGAACTATACATTAAATTCAATGAACTATTCATTAAATTCAATGAACTATACATTGAATTCAATGACCTATACATTAAATTTAATGAACTATACATTGCATTTAATGACCTAAACATTGAATTCAATGAACTGTTCATTAAAAATCAATGTATGGTTCGTTAAAATTTGATTTACAACTGGAATTAATGTACTTTTCATTGATATCAATGAAAAGTCCATTAAAATAATGAAAACAAATCATTGATATTTATTTAGACATTTTTAATGAATATAACTTCATTGATTTCAATGAACAGTACGTTAAAAACTATGAGCAATTCATTAAAATTCAATGATTTTTTTATTAAAATCAATGAATTAATTTTAACGTATGCTGTTCATTAAATTTGTTTTTTCTGTGTAGTCTACTGGAGAGTGCGCTAGGTTGTCAAACCAGAGGTCCTTGGTTCGAATCCGGGTTCGTGCATGGTTTTTCACTATCTTTGTTCTTTGCTATATTTAAGAATTATGGAAAACTAAACATCCACAACTAAATTATGGAAAATGTGGAATTGAAGGTCAGGAAAAACTAAGGGCTGGAAATGCTTGCCGAGGTTAATGCATAAACACTAGCCTCGGTTAAAAGCAATTAAAATTGTCTTTCACGGTTGTTTCGCCTAATCAATAATTCACGTATGGTTCCAATCAATTCCTTTAAATAATCTATCCCTTTCCTTTGAGGTCAAAGACCAAACCTTGTTTATATAAGGCACATGCCTTGGTTCTTTGATCTTTAAAAAAAAAAATCACATAGAGTACTACTTTGGAAACTACTTATACTTATTCATACTGTAACGAAGTGTTCTTACGGCTGGGGTCGGCTCGCCGGACCCAGGCTCCGTTGCAATTATTTATAAATGCAAACACCAAATCAAAACTCTTACTTTTCAGATTTAACGTTACAATGCTTTTATTTAACAAATTCGCTTAGGCTAACTTAAAGCTAATCAATTTGTATTTGTTTCAATAATAACAATTAGGGAATAATTTACTAGGACCCTATCGTGTGCGTCGCACTAACCACTGAGTGACCAACCTACCGGAGATTCGCTGGTGTGATACTAAATGTCTGCTGTCGGCACAGACTATTAAACTATAATAAAGCTGCTACAAACGCAAGCTAGGAATGAGGAACAGAGCGTTGCTACTTTCACGTGCTCGAGGTAGGTTAAAAATAACTGGGTCTGATGATTGAGGTTACGTTTGGTACGGCCTCAACCCGCAAGTTGGAACCCTGAGAAGCTACTTACACGAACTCAGGGGGGAGGGTAGGAAATTAAGGACGGCGGAAAGGTAAGTCAGAGCGTTGCTACTTTCACGTTGCTCGAGGTAGGTTAAAAATAACTGGGTCTGATGATTGAGGTTACGTTTGGTACGGCCTCAACCCACAAGTTGGAATCCTGAGAAGCTACTTACACGAACTCAGGGGGAAGGTAAGGAATAAGGTTAATAGAATCGATAAAAATGATTAAATGCCAACTAGCGTATACTCGGTTAGTCACTCACGGTTAATCGTTAGTATGAAAATACCCTAAATCTATTTAAATATAATTCATATAAAATTATTATTTGTGGAATCTTTGAATTTAATGATGTTAAATATTTAATAGAAAAACAAAGGAAACAAGTATAACGAATAAAATGATACTTCGTGATCCTTCCTGCTGTGGCTGACGTCGCTGCCGACCGTGGTTACTGCGAGCGCTGCTTGCGCTGCTGCCGGTCGTGGTTGGGCGGACGGCGTCGCTGTTGCTGCTGATTTTGGACTACGCTGCCGGCGGTTCCGCTGACATTTGGGCGGCACTGTCGACGTTTCTGTCGATTTATGGCTGCGCTGCCAGCGTCTCTGCCGACTTTGTGGCTGCGCTGTCGGTGTCTCTGTTGGTTTGATGCTTATTATCGGCTCCTCTGCCGATAATAACTGCACTGCTGACTATTGTCTGCTGTCCGAATTTACTTTATGTTGGTCGCTACTTCAGCGACAGTTCTGCTAAAAAGACCTTCTTGGTCGACGGCACTTTACTTTATCGCGAACTCGAGACGTGGTGCTCGTTTGACGGCACTAGACTGAATGCCTCATCGTCTTCTTGTCCTCTACTGTATGACCGATGCTTCATGCCTGTGGTCATGTCTTCTCCCTTTGGCATGCGTGAACCATGCCACCTTCTCCCTTTCACTTGTGTTTGCTTTTTGCAGCTGCATGTTTGGCTCTAGACATCGTACGATTGTCCCGTTTACATGCAAATAAGAAAGAAACACATTAGCAACAACAACTAAGGTTATATTTAATTACGTCGTAGAAATTGGGTGATGCAACAATTGAAATTATTGCATCAGTTTCTGGCTGGTGATAACACCCCAGTAGAGAAAATAGCATACACTAATCAACTGGTGCCCTCTGCACGAGTTAGTAGTGCCTTTGGCTATTTGTTACCTGCACGGAAACATTTCATGCGTCGAATTTGGACTTCATGACATTTTACGAACCCCAATAATTAAATACTAACCGCAGTATAGAGTGAGTATAAAGGTTATTATTGTTCATTTTATTCGTATTTCATACCTATTATTCATTCGTTAATAATTAACTTAAACTAAACTAATACTTCATATATTCTTAGCCTAACTTAAAACTACCCTAACAGATCCACTGATGGCTGACCGCCGTCCCTACCATGCTCTGCCTGCTCGTGCACCCCTCGCGTCCTACTGAGGCGTTCTTTCTACCCTTTTGTTTATCGTCCGGTCGGTCTACGACCCAGCAGGTATTCTGAAAGTAGAACAATTAATAAGTTTTATAACAAAGCATGTAGGGGCAAAACTTTGCAAAAGTTTTGGTCCTTACAATACTCATTTTTGTGTAAGTGGCTCATGATTTAAAAATGTAATTCACTTTGTTTTGAGTCAATCACATACGAATACCACTTTGCAAACCACTTATTACTTATTCATACTCATTGATTCTCATTTTTGATTAAGTGGCTCATTGATTCAAAAATGTGATTCGTTACAGATCTTTGTTGTACAACACAGAAGAAGCTGACTTGAATATTTAAATGGTTTGGCTAAAATTTTTATTTGAGTGTTCAAAATTAGATGAATTGGATTTTTTAGTGTCCCAGTAGTCACATTCATTCAAATAATAGTAATACAAAATATAGGAACTGTTTGGCTTTTATTTTAAAGAAATATTACACAATAGTTATTTATCTCTGTTTTTAAATATATTTCACTGTAATATAAGTTATGATGGCATCTTTATAACTCATAGTTGGTCAAATTATGGAGTCAAATATCCCAGTATTCACAATCGAATGCCTCTTATATTAAATCAATGGTTGTTTTCATCACATTTCCTATACATTTTCCCGATTTTAAAAATTCGGGTTTCAAAGAGGCTGAAATTGGTCGGGATCCCCAGATTAACTTCCTTAGTATGTACGTAGGAACAACTACACAAACAAACATAAACAACAAGCGTAAAATCGACTTAAACCGTTTTGACCTTTGCACACTTAGCGTCATTAAAAATATTAACATACATTCGTTAATGTAAATAGTATATGATCTCTCTTTATTTTAACGTTTTTCTGCGCAAATTTTTACAGTATCCATAAAGTATTGTTTTTCCTTTTTTATTATGTAAGATACATTGTTATTATTGTTGTTCTTGTCTCGTTGTTAGCAGCATTTATAGCTCAATGAGACGCAAAACAAACTGTTGCAACAAGGTCAAGGAAATGTTTGTGTTTTCATTGCTGTTGTTATTGTTGAATTGTTCCACGTGTGAGGTCGGTCGATCGCGTGACAAACATGTTTATGATCACACCCATGCAACGTTAAAACATGAATGATGTGTTGAAGCGTAGGAAGAAAAGCACAGTAAGTCGAAGACAAAATAAATGCACATTTAAAATTTTTAAAAAAAACTCCTAACGGTTCTCTTCACATTACCACTTTTAGTTAATTCATTTTTAATTAGATACACCATTCAGCTACAAAGCGTATTCATTGCCTCAACTTATTTAACAATGCTACTGAGTCTTGTCTCTGCCATTAAAAGTCTAGAAATTAAGCCTCTGTTATTGTTATGTTCGCAGATTTAAATGTTGTGGCTTTTTTAACAAAGTGAGCAGGTATTTTTATATATGTATGTACTTAATTAAGCGACAGTAGCCACCGCATGTTTAATATATGTGGCAACGCTCAACAGCTAATCCTACTTTACACGCGCACTCCAACTGCTGGCTTTTCGTGAAACACCATTCAAGAGGAAGAACAACAGAATAACCTACAAAAGTTGCATGCCATATACGCAAGTGGTTACATTGTAAATATGCAACAACAAGGTAGCAACAACAACAACAACAATAAATCCTTCCACTGCGAACCAGAACAATAACAGCCACCGTAACTTGCAAAAGTCGCTGAATAATATTTATTAATTCCTGGCTTGAATACTAAGGAATGATGATGCAGAGCAGGGCGCGGACTCTAAAGGCAATAAACCGCCTTTGGGCCAAAGACGCAGCGGCGGCGATGGTGATGGCGACGACGATGGCTCAATGTTGAAAAGCCAACGAATTGCAGCAGACGCTTTCTTGGCACAGGCCACCGTGAATTAAAAATTACCCTACCTACATTAGGGTGGACCGATATGATGAAATACTTTTTTAACATGGATTTTTATTTGAGAACAAAGAAGAATTCTGGGGATTACGTAGTTTTTTCCCGTGAAATAAAACGTACCCTTTTGACTTTTTCATTTTCCAAACTTTTGTACTCCAGCCTCCTAATGGATCGTTTGCTTAAAAATGGAGCACAGTGTGGGATTTCATCAATCTAGGAGGACAAAAGTAAAAAAAAGTTGCAAAAATAAATAATTTTTTCCTGGAAAATTAAGCTCGAACACACAGGAAGCCATGTCAAAAGTTTGAGAACGGTTGTTTTATCCGATATATTAAAAACGAATGTCGTAAAACGGTGCCTTTTGTGTTTTTTTAAATTATTACAAGCTCCAAGAAAGCAGTCTTTTAAACTTATTTTGTTATGGGGCAATTCCACGTAAAACGGCCCTACACAGAAATAAATTATTTACTTATTTTCAATGAAAATCAGTCATTTGTTGCCTACAAGAGAATGACAGATGTGGACAAATGGAAAAAATTTCAAATTTATGACTTTTATCAATTTGGCAGCACTTTCAAATGAGCACTTTTGACTTTTTCATTTTCCAAACTTTTGTACTCCAGCCTCCTAATGGATCGTTTGCTTAAAAATAGAGCACAGTGTGGGATTTCAACAATCTAGGAGGACAAAAGTAAAAAAAAGTTGCAAAAATAAATTATTTTTTCCTGGAAAATTAAGATCGAACATACAGGAAGCCATGTCAAAAGTTTGAGAACGGTTGTTTTATCCGATATATTAAAAACGAATGTCGTAAAACGGTGCCTTTTGTGTTTTTTTTAAATTATTACAAGCTCCAAGACAGCAGTCTTTTAAACTTATTTTGTTATGGGGTAATTCCACGTAAAACGGCCCTACACAGAAAAAAAATTATTTACTTATTTTCAATGAAAATCAGTCATTTGTTGCCTACAAGAGAATGACAGATGTGGACAAATGGAAAAAATTTCAAATTTATGACTTTTATCAATTTGGCAGCACTTTCAAATGAGCATATACTGAACGCACTGCTATCCTTCTTTGTATGTTTAAACTTAATTTGACGTTTTCTTATATTCCGTTTCTCTTGATTAATAAAAAACAGCTAGAAAAGACTATATGTACTCTTGTTTGCTTTTGGTTAAAGTTTCGACTTTGTATGTTTTACAGTAAGAGTTTCGTGAGATAATTAAAATATTAAAATTATCGGTCACACCCGTCACAGTAAAACTTAAAAAAGTTTAATAAAACTGATACTTTACATAATAAACACCTGATACTTTCCAACAATAACAAAGTAAGCGCATATAATAATATAGTGAAATTTTGTGAACCTCCATTTTAATATTCAAGTATTTTCAAGGACGCAAAAATTAGAAAACAACAAGAAAGGGAGAATCTTAAAGAAAATAAAGAAAACTATGAACGGCATTTGGCTTTAGAGAGAGAAAGGGATATAAAAAAAGAGATGCTAAGAAAATGATGATGGATAAAGAGTCATTGGAAGAAAAAATGATCGAGAAAGAAAACGAAAGAGCAGACAAGGGAAAAAGGATGAAAATCAAACTTTAAGCACAGATAATATAATAGAAAGATGTGCCACCGCCATACAAGCAAGTGGCACAGTAAAATTTGAATGTGGATTTATCATAAATCCACATAAAAGCTTTATGAGAGTCAGCGAGCGAACGATTTAAAGCTTTTGAGAGCGAGAGAATAAGTAAGCGACAATGTGAGCAAATGTGAGCATAATATTGAAGAGCAATAGAAATTATATGTAAAGATTTGATGCACGAAACATCTCAATAAAAGATGTAGCTGCCAACAAAATGTAGCAGAATTTAATTAAGTTTTACTTAAAATATGTAGGCAATATTTTTACTAAACTACCCTACAAATATTGTATAAATTAAAGTTATTACATTTTTTGCATTATCTCTTAACTTTTTGTTATATAATTTAAAGAATATAATACCATAAAGAAGACATAATCTAGGTATATTTTGTGTGTTGACTTGGTTTTTTTTTGTCGTTTTGCCACATGATATTTTTAGTGTTATATTATTGTAAGGGCGATTCCATCAATTGAAGCTTAGCCGCGAATAAAGTTGTTAGCAATATTTTTTAAGTTGTTTTTTGCGGTAAAATTTTTTATTTAACTACCTTTATATATTTTTATTATATTATTGCAAATATATGCTTTGCTATATGAAAAGTACTCAGCAATGCAGTTTTCAATTGTTCTTATTTATACAACAAAAACATTTTTTTAATCATTTTTGAGTAAAAATTCAATATTTTGGACCGTTTTTGAAAAAAAAATTAAAGAATATATTCACTGACCCAACGCTACAGTTGAAACTATTTTTTTAAAGTGCTTTTATTAAGGCTTTGATAAAAACAATTTTAATTATATATATGAATTTAAAAATATCGTATATATGTGCATCGAAAGTCAAAGTTTTGATTTTCATGTCGTTTTTTCTCATTCTTGGGGAACGATGTTTTATGAAAAAGTCGTTGTACCAAAAATTTCTGAAATTCTAAAGATATGTGAATGTTTTTGGTATCAAAATTACTGAACATTTTAAAATTTAATTTGCGAAAAATTTTCTTCAAGAAAGATTTTTTATATCAAAATTTACGTAAGTGAAAATGTTTGGAATGAGTGTGATCAAAACTAAGTATGTTACAATCTAATCTAGGATGCACACAATATGTGTACTCAAATTAAGCGAAGTCCGTTAAGCCATTTAGATTTGTTTAAATGTCAATTAAACAAACAAACCGGGATATAAGTTTTATTAATAAAGACTTTGTGTTAAAAAATATGAGTATTATAGAGCGAATGCAACTCGAAAAGAATTGAAGAATTTTTAAAGATTTTTCGATTTTTTTAAGTTTTGAAAAATATGTCCCCAGTTATAATCCAATAAATTCAAAAGTATTTTTTCACATTACAAAATTTATACATGCAAATAAGACGTTTATATCATTTAAGATATCATTTGTATTGATCTAACGATTTCTGTATAAATTTTCTAAATTCAACATTTTTGAAAGAGTTTAAAAAATATAGTTAATACTCAAAATTTCTTCCTATACAGGCCAAATATGCGATATCGGATAGCTTTATAATTATATTACGTAAAGCCTCAGAATTCGGTATTCGACCTCCTACACCACCCGAATTTTCGATATCGAATTGCTTTAGAGTTATAGGCCGCATAGCCTTGGAAGTCGGTATTCGACTGCAATTTACACGTTTCACTAACAACATTTTATGGGCATTAGACAAGGGGCGTGACCCCTCCCACACAACTGAAATTTTTGATATTGAATAGCTTTAGAGCTATAGGTGGCCGCACAGCCTCGGAATTCGGTACTTGGCCACAATTTACTCGTGCCGATTTTACTGATAGCATGTTATGGGCGTTTGGCAAGGGGGCGTGGCAGCAACACACAGTGTTTCATTTATACCAGCGCGAAGATTTCGTTGTATTGTTTTGGTTTATTTTTGACGTAACCTTGCTTACGTTATTTCTGTTATTTTACTCATTTCAAAGAGTTTACAGAGTTGCAAATCCTATTATAACGTAAAATTCCAGTTTAGGGATTTTTAAATTTACCGAAAAACGCTAAGAACATTGTTTGTAAACAAAATCTTTAGTTAAATATATGATAATTGGGTTTTTAAAGCCTGAAGAATTTGTTTAGTACGAACTCACGACGTCGACTTTGATGCAGGTAATTTTGAGTATTTTTACAAAAACCGAAATACGTAAAATATCCTACCTGCTACAATCATACTTTTTACCTTAATATTTTCGTCGAAATATTTGTTTAACAACAAAGTAAAAATAAAACCAAGTTATATATCAAAGTCATATTTTTGCGCACTTTAATATGGGGGAAATTTCAAATAAACGGTATATTTTCTACTCTTTCACAAATGTAGCATTCAGAAAATGTCTACAAAAATCGAACAAATAATCGTAGAAATAATAGCTTAAATAAAAGGTATAAATGTCTCATTTGTTAATATTTATAAAACTTGCAAAATAAATGAATATTTTTTGGAGATATAGGGTCATAGCTGGGGAAATATTTTTCAAAACTCAAAAATGTCAAAAAATTCTTCTAAAAAAAATTCGAACCAACCTGGAAAAGTCTTAATGATTTTAATTATCTGGAAAAAATAGTCAATCGAGCTAACGTTCGTTTTTGCCGCACAAACTTTTTCAAATTGTTTACCACTGTTATTAATTTGTTATTAACTTTTATATAATAAATACAATGAATAAAAAATTTTGTTATTCACCACTATTTTATAAATGAAATGTTCGCTATTAATTTTTTTATTAATTTTTTATTCATTATAAATTTCGTATTCATTTTTACTTTTGAATAATAACTAAAATGAAAAATATCTAGTGAATATTGAATAATGAACCAAATTAATAATAAATAAAAAATTAATAATGACTATAAAATTAATAATGAATAACACATGAATAGGCAATGAATCAAAAAATAAAAATGTACAATGAATTTATTATTGAAAAATTTTAAATTCTTTTTGAATTGCATTCTTTGTAAATAGCATTCATATGAATAAAAAAATAATTAATTATTCTGAATAACGAAAAAAAAATAATTTAGGTTAATTACTAGTCAATTTTTTAAAATTCAATGTGAATTAAAAATTTTATTTATAAACTATTTTGAATTCATTGGATGGATTTGTATGTCGTTATTCAGTTTTCCTTAAGATTCTGAATATATATGCAGATTTTACTGCTCTGGCTGATAGTCAATCAAAAATAGTCAATAATAATAGCAAGCAGTGAATAAGAAAAATCTGCTTAACACAAAATAAGGAAATCATCATGAAAATAATGCAAACAAACAAAAACATTTGTTGCTGTCAAGCAGAGATCACAACTGCTTAGTTCCAACAACAACAACGGAAAAAACAATACAACATTAAATTTCACGACTCTCGCTGGCTATGAGAAACCATGCAGTGGTGATCTATGCTGTGAAGCATTGTGGAGTGAAAAGCGAAAGAGCATTGCAGAGAGAATGCGCACGCAAGGATTGGAAACTTTTCTCTCAAGAAAGCTTTTTCATCGCGCTCACAAAAGCTTACGTATTGATCTGAAAAATATTTGTTACTTTTTAATGTTCTACGTGGCACATCTTTATACTATACTAGCTGAACCCGGTGTGCTTCGCTACCCCCTCGTTTAAAATAAAATTAAAAGTATTTATATATTTACAAAAATTTATTTATTTAATTTAATTATTGCAATGCTTCGCCTCTTTTTTTGTTGTAAACCAATTAGAATTCAGCGCTGAATCGCATGTAATTTGCTTCATGCTCCCCCTTTTTATTTTTAGACCAATCAAAAAGCAGCAATTACACAATCAGCTGTTTCGCAGTCTGTTGTGGGAGAATGAGAATGGGGTTACCCCACTCTCTATTTTAATTAACACGTATTATAAAATCAGCTGTTTTGAAGACAGTGGTAGAAGAAAGAGAATTGAGCTACCCCACTATTTTAATTAATATGTATTTTAATGATTTTAATGACATGATTTGTGGTATAGCCGTTAATAAACGTAGCAAAAAAGTAGGTGCAGAAGTGTGCATGGTCGAAAAATATTATCATGTAATAAGTATTCCTGAGTCAAAGCTGAACGCTGTGAAAATTTAAGATCGGTTATCAGGTCCAGCCTCCAATATATCGCAAACAAAGGGGCGTGCTCCGCCCACTTTTCTTTTGGTACGTATTTCTATTCATGCTAATACCATATATAGCAAATACTGCCGCCGTTGGTCAAAAAATGCCCAAGATATGACGATTTTAAAATTTGGGTTATATGGGCGAGGCCACGCCCCTTCGTCCACTCACAACTTTATATAGTCAAGAATTTATTATTTCGTAAGAATATCCTATTGTGAAAATTTAATGATGATCGGTCCAGTAGTTAAGACTATATTGCTATTTTTAATTTTCCTAAAAAGTGGCGTGGTCCCACCCACTTTTCTCCTGGTACGTATTCCTAACTATGCCAGTACTATATGTACCAAATAGCATCAACGTAGGTCAAAAAATGCCCAAAATATGGCGATTAAAATTTTTGGGTTATATGGGCAGTGCCACGCCCCTTTGTCAAATAAAAACTTCATATAGCCTTTTATTCTTTCCAGATTCATAGTAAAATGCTGTGAAAGTTTCAGGAAGATCGGTCCAAGGGTTTGGCCTCCTATAAAGCACAAACAAACAAACAAACAGACAGACATTCATTTTTATATATATAGATTGAAAGCAGATTTATTATAATTAAAGTAAAATGGGGCGAAAAAGGGGGATTTGGTAATAAAAAATCTATGGCTACCTTACCTGTAGATAAAAACTATATAAAACTTTAGGTAAATACATATTACAAAAAAAGTATTTTGTATAGCAAACATTGTTAGTGGTATAAGTAAGTATCTGAATTAAAAAAGGGGCGGTGAAGTGGGCGTGGTTCATAGTAATATGGCGACGTTAACAGTATTAAGAGCAATATACTACTAAATAAAAAATAATCCGTTGGAAGTAACAAATTTGTACAGAGAACAAAAAGTTTAAAACTTAAATTTGGCGTGGAAAGGGGCGTAAAAGGGGGCGTGGCGTAAGAAATGTTTATTTCTACCTCGCCTGGAGTATAATGTGTATACAATTTGAAGTAAATCTGTTAAAAACTATATGGGAGCCATTACATAATTTTAAAAAAGTGGGCGTAAAAGTGGGCGCGGTCGAAAAAGTACCCTATTAATCATGCCAGAGTCCCAGTTAAATGCTGTGAAATTTTCAGGAAGATCGGTCCAGAGGTTTGGTCTCCTATAAGGTACAAACAAACAAATAAACAAACACACATTCCATTTTATTTTATATATATAGATAGCTTAAACCTGGCGCGTTGCTGCCGCGGCCCCGTTGCCAAACGCGAATAAAATGTTATCAGTGAAACTGTATATGTAAATTGTGGTCGAATACTCAATTCCATGGCTGTGCGACCTATAACTCAAAAGCTGTAGAATTTCTCAAATTTTAGTTGCATGGGAGGTGGCACGCCCCCTTGTCCAACGCCATACAAAGTTATCAGTAAAACTGCATGTGTAAATTGAGTTCGAATGCTGAATTCCGAGGCTTTGTTTGCTTTGTTTGATTGACTCAAAAGCTATTCGATATCGCAAATTTTGGTTGTATAAGAGGTGCCACGCCCCTTTGTCCAACTCCCATAAAATTTTATCAGTAAAACGCCACGTGTAAATTGTGGTCGAATTTCGAATTCCAAGGATGTGCGGCCTATAACTCCAAAGCTATTCGATATCGCAAATTTGGGTTGTATGGGAGGTGCCACGCCCCCTTGTCCAACTCTCACAAAATTTTATCTGCGAAGCGGCACGTGTAAATTGTCGAATACCGAATTCCGAGGCTAAGCGGCTTATAACTCCAAAGATATTCGATATCGCAAATTTGGGTTGTATGGGAGGTGCCACGCCCACTGTTAGTAGGAGGTTGAAATATACTTTACGACCTTTTCTCATACCTACAAAATATACATACAAAATTTCATGAAAATCGGTCGAGCCGTTTCGGAGGAGTTCGATTACGTACCCCGTGACAGAAGAATTTTATATATTAGATAATCTTTGCTTTAAGGGTGTTGAATACATCTGAAATTAGTAGTTTTAAATCACAGCGTTCATTGAAAAAGGCAGTCACTAAAGTTAAACGTAACCTTCCTCGTAGCCCATCAAAAAGAATTACTGTCATTAAGCAACTCTTTAAAGACGTTCCTTCAGAATCTTTGGTACCTCCAGTAAGCAGAAGAATGAAAATTCCGATAGGTGACATTGAAAAAATCAATCGTTTTTTTCTGAGAGATGATATTAGTCGACAAGCACCTGGAATGAAGGACGTAAAGGTCGTAAAAAATGCAGCAACCGGGAGTCGTGAAAAAATGCAAAAAAGATTCTTAAACATGACAGTTGGTGAGTGCTACAGTTTATTCAAAGAACAACATCCAACAATTGAAATTGGAAAACCCCGCTTTTATAATTATCGGCCGCCAAATGTGTGCCTTGTTGCGAAAACTCCTCTCAATATGTGTATTTGCATCTATCATGCAAACTTCAAATTTATGACAGATGCCGCTCATAAGATTTCTTCCACTATACCAGACAGTCCTACAAAAGTCTTGGAGTCAATATGCTGCAATTTGTATAGTGGAAAATGTATGAGAAATGATTGTCCTCTTTGTGATAATATATCAGATCTCTTACCATTACATTATAATGGAAATATTACAGTGTCGTGGAACCAGTGGACAAGTGAAGAAGGCCATTTCCAAATAAATGTTCTGTTGACGAATATTTGAAAATTTTTCAATTAAAATTGGACCAATTTAAAACGCATTGGTTCATCAACAATATGCAGGCACAATGTTTCCAAGACATGAAAGAGATACGAGAGCAGAACGAAGCTGTTTTGCAAGTGGATTTCGCTGAAAACTTTTCAATATTTTACCAAGACGAAATCCAAAGTGCACACTGGAATCATCCACAAGTTACAGTTTTTACAGCGTGCGCCTGGGTACGGCTTGAAGATTGTGTTATTTCACGCTCCTATGCTATTATCAGCGACGATTTAACCCATAACAAACAGAATGTTTGGGCTTTCTTAAATATGATTATAAACAACCTCCTATGCTATTATCAGCGACGATTTAACCCATAACAAACAGAATGTTTGGGCTTTCTTAAATATGATTATAAACAACCTCAAAACAAAGGTTGATTTGAAAGTTGTGCACATTTTTTCGGATGGTTGTGCATCTCAATTTAAAAATAGGTACAATATTTTCAGCATTTGTCATACGCCGCAGGATTTTGAATTAGAAGAGACTTGGAATTTCTTTGCTACTGGCCATGGTAAAGGCGCTGTGGATGGTATCGGCGCAACTGTAAAAGGAACATTATGGGCAGCGATTAAATCTCGAGAATGTATTATGAAAACACCGCTGGACTGTTTCAAATATCTTGTAGAAAAAAAGAAATTGAGTAATATTATTGTTTTTTATGCAACTAAAGACGACATAGTGCAGAACACTTATTTTTTAAACAAACGGTGGGAAGGTGTCAAACCGATAATTAATATTCAAAAAATGAATAGCTTCAAAAGAGCAGATGCAGTCTCTGTGTATGTTTCTTATACATATTTATCTGAATTTCAAAAAATTACTTTCAAACATACTCGCTTGCAGAATTCTGCTGTCAATGATGGTACAGTTAGCGAATAAATAAATGTCTTATTATACTAATGTCTAATTATAGTGTCTTATTATAGTGTTTATCTTTATTATGTTTATGTAATTGAAGTCAATAAAAAGTTTAATTTCTTCAAACTATTCAAGTTTTCACACTTGGTCACACCCGTCACATAAAGAGGTCACACCCGTCACATTTTCTAAAAAGTGTTTTTTTAAGAAAAAATAGCTTTTTGCAGACAATAAGTATTTAGTACATTAAAAAATACTTTAAACAATAAACTACATCAAAATAATTGTGTGCGTTCTACGGAAAATTTTACAGAATATAACTTGAAAGTCATAATTGTTTAAAAGCTCAAATTTGTAAGGTCACACCCGTCACAGTCTTCTAATGGTTATTCTGAGCAGAAATCATGTTCTTTCAGTGTCTACCTGTTATTAAACGTTTTTAAGATTCTTGGGAATCGCAGCTTTTTTTTATTATTATTAATATTATATTTTGAATCATAACTAAAAATGTGAGTATCATGGTCACACCCGTCACAATGGAATTACTCTATGGAAAACCTTTGTGAAGGTATGAAGATTAATTTACAATAAAAATAGTTGCTTCATAAATCTTAGTTTTATTTTAATAAGCGATGGAAAGAAGAGCATAAATAAAAATATTAAAAATTTTGCTAACACTTTGATGGACTGCCAAAAATTTTGTTCGCAAATGTTTGCATATAAATTGAATTTGTTGTAAAGTTTCTATCTCATAGATAGTTTATACTAAAAGCTGGCAGCTAGTTTTTGCAAGTTTTCAAAATATTTGCATTTTAGGAAGAGGCTTTAATATCTCAGGAATTTTTGTATTTTTAAAGCTTTTTTAAAAAAGCTTTAAAAGCTTTTATGAAAAGCTTATATAAAAAAGAAATCTATATTTTTTAAACTAAAAAGCCTTTAAGCTATTTTTAATAGGTATTAATTGTAAAAAGAGAGAAGAAAGTTACAAAGTTGTCTGTTCTAATACAATTTAGTGTTTCGAATTCAAAATTCAAAGTGTGAATTTTTCTCTATAGGCAACTAGCTAAAACTCGGCGCGTTGCTGCCACGCCCCAATTCCAACACCCATTTAAGTGGAGGCCGAAGCTTACTAAGTAGAGTGAATAAGTGGTAAGATAAGAAACCGGCTTCAATTCCCAACTCAGACCGAATGATTTTCAATTGAATAAATTGCTGTTCGATATCGCAAATTTGGATTGTTTAGGAGGTGCCACGCCTCCATGTCGAACGCCCATAAAATACTATCAGTGAAACGACACGTGTAAACTGTGGTCAAATACTAATTTACGAGGCAGTGCGACCTAAAACTCAAAAGTTATCCGAAATTGTAAATTTGGGTTATATGTGAGGTGCCATGCTACCTTTTGTCCTTCCTTGGGCTAATACGAATCCATTAAGCTCAAAACCGTGAAAATCGAACTATCCGTTCTTGAGTTATTAGTGCACACGCGGACAGCAGTCTCCTTTATATATATAGATTCAATGAAACACCCTGAAACCAAGAGGGTGTTTGAGATACGCACCAACTCAAGAACCATTTTTTAGGATTGAACCAAGGAATCATATCGAAAAAATTTAGAATTTTTTCCAGCTAGATTGTTGAAATTATACACTGTGCGGAAGCCAAAAATGAATTCTTTATCCCAAAAAATTGTATCGTGCAAGTTTTTAACGAAAAAGATCGATCGGTCGAAAAAGAAGTAAGGTAAGACAAAGGTAAGACCAATCGCGTCGGAAACGAATTTCATCTGGGGGGGCAGTACAAATGGGGGGGCAGTACAAATGGTGGTGCAAAAAAAGTTCACCAAAATTTCTTCACATGAAACATGAAGAAGAGAGAAAGAAGAGGAAAATATATAATACAAAAATATTATCGTTGTAAAAAAACTGATGTTTTGAATAACTTTTCCTTTTAAATTGTTTAATTGTTTATCAACTGCCCACCTTTCCCCCCCCGCTTCCGACGCCAATGGGTAAGACAAATATGCCTTTGACATAGTTGTTGTGTTTACAGTAGGGTGCATCTTTTTTATTAAATCACTTCTAATAGCATTTTTCTGGTGCTTATTTTATAAATAATAAACCCGTGCAAGGAGAAGTTCCACAATTGATTTCTTCAGGTGGCGCCATGCCCAAGAATATCCGCATATCGGAAACATTCGACTTTTTCGTAATTGTTTGATAAATATTGATCTCTATAAAAGCGTATGTACTGAAGATCAGTGGAACAATTTTTTTATTACTCAAGTATATGTAGACTATGTGAAAAAACCGAAATCATAAATATATATAAAATTCTATTCTTCAGGACGATATTTTGAACAGATTTCAGGAAAATTTTTTTCAAATTCGTAAGAATATCGCACTTTCTGAAAGAGTGTGCTAACTAAAAAATATATTTAGTATAAGTTGTAGTATTCAACACCTTTAATTTAAGAGTTATAAGAAGTCTCTAAGTGCTCTGGAATCAAAGTTATAGTAAGGGTTCTCATCTAAGCATGCAACATTCCCGTAAACATTGTAAACCTTGTGAACTTACATGCGCGTAAACTATCTGTCAAAATTTGTATGGGAGTGAGTTTACATCATTTCCGAGCCTATTTTGTAGTGTAAACTAGCATGCAAATCTACGTTTGTGAATGAGGGTTGCCTTTGGCGCTAATTATTACATATTTAAAGTAGTTGGAGTAAATTTGAACACGTTTTATTTATTTTTCTATGTTAATGAAGGTTTTTAAAAGGTTTAAAATTTAGAAAAGTCATAATGTTGTCGCAGCCGCAGCAGCCATTTTGTGGATATTTACGCTACACTTTATCGCTCATCAAAAATTTAAATGCTATACATGTTTACATGCTTAGATGAGAACCCTTAGTATTTTTAAGAGTTTGCAAATCTAGTTTTCAGATCTGCGAACGCTCATTTTTCATCACTGGATATTTCAAATCCAGAGTTAAGTGCGTAGAATGTACGATTTTACATATTTTATTGATTTTAAAGCAATATTTCTGAATTAATATTTTTGAATTTCACTCTTATAGTATTTAGAATATTATGATAATTGATTGCACGGTGCTACAGTGGAAATGTACTTTTACTCTTTTTAAAGTGACTTAGTCTAGGTTATATGTCTTGTCGATTGCAATACGAAACCATATTTGAAATTGTTAATACAACCCCAAAAATTAGTTTAACCATTAAAAAACCGATTTTTTGGTACTTGACACATTACGCAATCAGCAACTCAGCAATTTCTCAACCGATTTTCGATTTAAAAATGGTTTTGGAAAAATGAAAGATGTAGCTTTAGTAATTTTAAAATTAGTTTAATGTAAAAGTAGTAATCTTGAAATATTTAAAAGGTGATGTCCGCAAAGGGAAATAAAAGAAATGGTCTTAAAAAAATACACCAATCTTAGAGGAAATCATAAAAATGTGTTTAATATGAGCTTTAAACTGATACATGAACGTTATCAAGACCAATGGACCAATGAAGGCGTAATTTCTTATTTATAAACAAATTTTATAACTCTGTAAATTTTAATATGATTTTCTAAAATGAACATTAATATTTCGCTCTGAATTTTACTTTTAGAAAATAGTTACGTTTATAATTCTTAACAAAACTTTGGCAGCAAATAATCGTTAAAGTTGAAAAAATAAGAAAAAAGGTACAAATGTTAGGTTTTGTCGTTTATAACTCAAAACATTCTTATTCCAGTAAGAAATATATGTAAATATTGTATTAAAGGAAGTATTATCTTTTATATTTCCAAAACCGTTAATACGAAAATCGGTTGAAGACTTGCTGAGTTGCTGATTGTGTAATGTGTCATGTACCAAAAAATCGTGTTTTTAATGGTAAAATAACATTTTGGGGGCGTATTAGCAATTTAAAATATGGTTTCGTATTTTACTCGACCATACCTATAACCTACCTATGTCACTTAAAAAAGAATAAAAGTACATTTCCACTGCAGCACCGTGCAATTAATTATCATAATAATCTAAATCAGTGTTGGGCAGCTTTGCACACCTATACTTTCTCATCTTGAGTATGTACCCTTTAGGAAACAAAGCACTTTGAAAGCACTTAACAAAATCTTAATAGCGCTTTGTTCTCATTTTAAATAGCGCCTTTTTTAACATTGCCATGTCATTGGGAAAAAGACCTTTGCTCTTGCAACGGATGGTGATTTGCAAAAGCGCTTTGCTCTCGCTTCGGAAAGTGATTCCAAAAAGGGCTTTGTTCTAGCTTCAAAAAGCGTTAAAAAGTGCTTTGTTCTCACTTCAAAAAGCGTTAAAAAAGTGCTTTGCTCTCGCTTCGGAAAGTAATTTAAAAAAGACCTTTGTTCTCGCTTCAAAAATCATTAAAAAAGTGCTTTGCTCTCGCTTCGGAAAATGATTCGAAAAAGGGCTTTGTTCAATCTTTTAAAGTGGCGTTTTGAGTACCCTAATCACTTGCCACTCATTTTATTACCTTTTTTAATCACATTATAATATTATCAATTTAACTATTTACTTTTTCAGTTAATTATTTATTTTTCACTATTCTAATACACTTTCTTATACTTTAAACTTTTCGAATGCTAAAATGCTAGTGATGACACGAATGCTAGTGATGAGAGTGTCAGGAGTATCGAAGTAGATATCGAATTCAACAAGATATTCGAAGTAATCACAAAAACTTTTTTGAAGCACTAAGAAAAGCGAAAGCAAAGAACTTTTTTACAATTCAGCTTGCAGCGAGAGCAAAGCGCTTCACAAAAGCACTATGCAAAGGTAGAATAAAGCACTTTTTATGTGCTTTTTAATAAAGTGCTTTAAAATTTCCGATAGGGTATTAATGATAGGCATTATGTGATATTTTTTTTGTTCGGATTTGTATTGCGAAATTAAATAAATAAGTAGTGGACGGAATGTCAAAAGGAAACAGACTGACAGACGGATAATGTTAAATACAGATAAACAGTCGGAAATGTAAAAAGGCACGCTAATAGTAAAAAACAAATATGTTGTTTTATGGTGCTTATGTTGCTTATTGCGTTTTGCTAATGCAAAACTGACAGCGGAAGATGCTTTAATTTTACATACTAAGAACTGATCACAATATGATATGACATGTGGACATGCAACTTTTAAATATTTAATTAATTTCTTCATCGCATGGCCCACAATTAACTTATATTGGCCATGCAAATTATCATAGTGCCTTGTAATGCATAATTTTTAATTTTACCTCTTTGATACCGCGCCATTATTTTCTAAAAATAAAAAAATTTTCTCTTACATACTTCCAAAAATTTTGCATACATAAAATTTTATACAGTGTAATCTTACGTTATATCTGTGCCGATGAGCAATAACAGCTTAAGTCTTATTTCAAAGTTTCCAAAAATCTTGCTTCAACGTTTTCAATCACCATATAAGTTATATGAAAGGGTCTTTTGTTTTTACGTCATATCTTTGGCTAAGGTCATGCTAGAAGTTCTAGATTTTGTGTGTTCGTAATGATATATACGTGGAACACAACTTTATCAATAACTCAGTTTTGTCTTAAATCGACTTAAGATATTATTGCTTCGACACAGATATAATGTAATATATTCAAGGAATACGCAAGCGCAGATCTTACCTGCTTGACATTCGCTTGAACACTGAAGCTTTGATCATTCCGTAGGTGAGATGAATACATATTTTACTGCACAAACACAATCTCAAGTGTGCAAAGCTGCCCGACACTGATCTAAATACTATAAGAGTGAAGTTCAAAAATATTAATTCAGAAATATTGCTTTAAAATCGATAAAATATGTAAAATCGTACATTCTACGCACTTAACTCTGGATTTGAAATATCCAGTGATGAAAAATGAGCTTTCGCAGATCTGAAAACTCTAGATTTACAAACTCTTAAAAATACTATAACTTTGATTCCAGAGCACTTAGAGACTTCTTATAACTCTTAAATTAAAGGTGTTGAATACTACAACTTAAACTTAATATATTTTTTAATTTTCTTTCAGAGAGTGCGATATTCTCACGAATTTGAAAAAAAAAATTAAAGCACCAGAAAAATGCTATTAGAAGTGAGTTAAAAAAAACACGATGCACCCTAGTTTACAGGCCTAAAAATTGTATGAGAAATACTAGCTCAAACCCGGCGCGTTGCTGCTACACAAGAAATCTTCGTGTAAATATCGTTCAAATTTCACGGAAATGTCGTGTTTAGTAGAAAATAATTGCTAATCAATCAATCTCACTCACTTGACGTCTTTACGAAGAAAAATGCATTTTGATTTTTAATTTCCCACGTAGTAACTTTAAATGCAACACTGATCTTGTCAACTGCCATCTGTTAATAGTTTGTGTTTGGCTTAGTTTGTGTTTGGCAGCACTTGACAGCAGACGATCTTGTGAATTTTGGCGAAAATGGAAAAAAGTGAATTTCGTGTGCTCATCAAGCATTATTTTTTGCGCAAAAAAACCATCAGCCAAACCAAGGAAAGGCTTGATAAATACTATAGGGACTCTGCACTATCGATTGAAATGATTCACAAGTGGTTTACTGAATTCCGATACGGGTGTACAAGCACAAGTGACGCCGAACGTTCTGGACGCCCAAATGAGGTCACCACACCAGAAAGGGTCACTAAAATTCACGATATCATGTTGGCCAATCGCAGAGTTAAAGTGCGTGAGATTGTTGGGACCGTAGGCATATCTAACGGGTGTGGAACATTTTGCGAAATCATTTGGATATGAACAAATTATCCGCAAGATGGGTGCCGCGTTTGCTCACTCTCGACCATAAACGCGATCGTGTGACTGATTCAAAGGCGCGTTTGGCGATGTTGAACAAAGATAAGAAGGATTTTTCCGTCGATTAGTAACCGTCAACGAAACATGGATTCATCACTACACACCAGACTGAACATGCTCTGAAGAAGGCGAGGACGGTGCAATCGGCCGGAAAGGTTATGACAACAGTATTTTGGGACAAACGCGGTATAATCTACATCGATTACCTTTCTTCGAAAAAAACGACCAATGACAAATACTATTCAGTCGAATTGGACCGTTTCAACGACGCTTTGAAAGAGAAACGTCCCAATTTGGCGATGAAAAAAGTGCTCTTCCATCAAGACAATGCCCGTGAATTATATCTTTGAACGGTGGAGCGGTTAAAAAAAGAACAACTATTAAGTTTTACTGTTCGAACTCAACTGAACTTTAATAAATTCTTTTGTCTTAATTTCAGCTTTACATTTGCTTTTACACATTTTACAATCGACAGCATTCTTATTGCCTACTCTGCATAAATTCTTGGTGGCTTGGTCGGTGGTTGGCTGATGGTTGTTGTTGTTGTAGAGAGTGTCGCGGAAAATCGCGTTCACGCATGCCCAGCTCCCATGGCAAAATTCCATGATTTTAAATAAGAATTGCTTCCTCATTCAGCATATTCTCCAGATTTCGCCCCCCCCCCCAACTATTTTCTGTTTCCAAACTTGAAGAAATGGCTCGGCGAAAAAAGATTCACTACCAGAGAAGAGCTCATCACCAAAACAGAGGCCTATTTTGAGGACCTTCCGAAAACGTATTTTTCGTATGGGATCAACAAATTGAAGGAACATTGGACGAAATGTATGGAGCTAAAAGGAGACTATATTGAGAAATAAAATGTTTTTTTTTTGACGTAAAAATCATTCCTTGTTTAATTTTTCACGGAATTGTCAGACAGCCCTCGTATTGTTTTATTTTTATACTCGCGCAAGTGCAAGCAATGTTTGGTTGGTTTAAATGTTGATGCTAAAAACTAGTAGGAGTGAGTATCATACTGTTAGTTTATAACCATAGTTTATAACCAGTGCGGTTGATGAATGCTAGAAGATTTCTGATTTTTGCTTTTGAGAATTCCTCTAGATTGCTAAAGAAGGGCTTGTCTAGCACTCTGAATCTAGACTTGGCTAGGGCTTGGTAGGTGCATAGGAAGGCAGCCAGTGTTTCCTTTTCATTTGAGTCGTCACAGCTGCGACAGTGGGTGTTAAAGGTCAGTCCGATTTTTTTCGGCGTGTACTCCAGTGCAGCAGTGACCCGGGAACTTGAGATCATTTCATGAGTTCTTTTTAGGTTGGAAAGGGACCATAATTTTCTTAATGTTAAGTAGTAAGAGTGAATTCCTCTCTTTACGGTGTTTAGTGGCACTGCGATTGATTCCACTCTTGAAACGTCAAAGGATTAACCCCACCTAGCCAGTTTATCCATCTTTTCATTATCATAAATGTTCCAATGGCCGGGAACCCAGATTATGGTCATGTTAAGTTGGTGACTTAGCCGGCCCAACACTGCATTACCAGTTTGAAGTTGGTATTGATCGTTGCTAAAGCAGCTTGCCTATCCTTCAAAAAAGGCTGCTTGTCGGCCTTTGTAGTTTAGTGGAGAGTGTGCTAGACTATCAACCCAGAGGTCCCTGGTTCAAATCCGGGCTCGGGCATGGTTCTTTTCACTTTCTTTATTCTTTCCTACATTTAAGAATTATGGAAAACTAAATATCTACAACTAAATTGTGGAAAGTGTGGAATTAAAGGACAGGAACAACTAAGGGCTGGAAATGCTTGCCGAGGTTAAGGCATAATACTAGCCTCGGTAAAAAGCAATTCAAATTGTCTTTCATGGTTGTTTCGTCTAATCAATAATCCACAAATGGTTCCAATAAAATCGTCGAAATAAATCTATCCCTTACCTTTCAGGTCAAAGGCCAATCCTGTTTGTATAAGGCGCATACTTTGGTTCTTTGATCTTTTTTAAAAAAAAGCTGTACTGAGGTGGTTTGTTTTGGCTCTACTTAAAGTGCGACAAGCTTCTCTTATTGCTAAAAGCTTGGCCTGGAAAACGCTAACTGAGTCTGGTAGACGAAAAGCTTCCACCACCCCAGTTTTTCTGAGTATATACCAGCTCCCACTACGCACTCTATCTTGAAGCCGTCAGTGTAGAAGGACACATCAAAGACTAAGCCAGGTCCCCTATTGTACCACTGAGCACATCAGTTGGGTCTGTTCCGGTGAAGTTATGAATCACCAAAGAGCGCTGGCCTTTAGCTGCCAATCTTGGTAAGTCGAGCTATTTGCATATAATTTTCGGGCAATTTGTGCTCGGTTTATATGCAAACGGAGAAAAACAAAAAAAGAACAAAACACCAGTAATTAGTTAGCTTAGATTATATGTACAATATTTATTTCTTACGTTTTGTTTGTAAGGCAAATCTTCAATAGGTGAAAGTTACAATTAATTACGTAAAGATGGCTGCTGCAATTAGTGCAAGAATTGCATATACATTTACGTTAAATTAAACTAAATTTATGTTACTGGCAATCAATAAGTGATTGCTTCCAATTAGTGGAAATATATAATTTAATATTGAATTCAACGCGGTTTTATAAAATTAAATGTACTTCTTTGAGAAATCAATTTGTGATAACAAGTAAGAAACAAAACTCACTCGTCGGAGAAACCAATCGAGCGACTCGTTCGTGTATCGAGAATTGATACTGGAACGAGTCGATAAAGTAGTAAGTTAATCTATTACTTCCTTTAACCTTTAGGGTTGCGGCCTAAACAACCACTCTATCCTGGTGGGGAAATAGATCGTAAAGCAATTTCGTGAAGTCCAGTTTGGGAGTGTCATAGTCCGTGTTATTGCGAACTAGTTCCAGAGGTAGCGAATTTAGAATGTTGATGTACCCATATGGTCTGTTCCGCTAGTTTTATGACTCTCTGAGTCCAACAGCACCGTTGGTTGTAGTAAGCTTGATGTGTAGATCTATAGGGAAAAGGCGTGTCAGGAAATTAAATGCATCGGTGAGGTATGAGCGAATACCCCTGTGATAGCTATGCACCCGGATTGCTGGATCCTGGTTAATTTTGCTATGTTATATGCTTTGTGGTGACAGGAATGAGGCCCGAAAGTTTTTCGAAAAAATAAGACGCCTTGCCGATGGTTTTAAAACCGGGGCCTCTTCCTGCAAGGATGAAAACGGGAATCTAGTGACACATGTCCAGAGTATACTGACGTTATGGAGGGAACACTTCTCTAAGCTTCTAAATGGCAACGCTGACAACAATCCCGCCAATAGAGATGATATTCCGGAAAACACAATTGTGGATGACAGCGTCGAGGTTCCACTGCGCGACTATGATGAAGTTCTGACAGCTATAGCTCGGCTTAAAAATAACAAAGCCGCGGGAGCTGATGGCTTACCTACTGAGCTGTTAAAGAACGGAAGCGAAGCTCTACTTAAATGCATTCACGAGCTTCTATGCAGTATATGGTCGGAAGAATGCATTCCGAACGATTGGAATCTCAGTGTGCTCTGCCCAATCCACAAGAAAGGCGATCCCACTATCTGTGCCAGTTACCGTGGGATAAGCCTTCTTAATATCGCATATAAGGTCCTGTCGAGCGTTTTATGTGAAAGACTGAAGCCCATTGTAAACGAACTGATCGGACCATATCAGTGTGGCTTCAGACCTAGAAAGTCCACCATCGACCAGATTTTCAAGCTACGACAAATCTTGGAGAAGACTTAAGAAAAACAAGTCGACACCCACCATCTTTTTGTCGACTACAAAGCCGCCTTCGACAGCCCAATAAGGAAGCACCTGTACTCCACCATGTCTGAATTTGGTATTCCTGCAAAACTAATACGACTTTGCAGGATGACACTGAGCAACACCAGCAGCGCAGTTAAAATCTGGAAGGACCTCTCCCCACTATTTATTACCAAACGAGGTTTCAGACAAGGTGATTCCTTATCGTGCGACTTTTTCAACCTAATGATGGAAAAGATCATCCGAGCTGCTGATCTGAGACGTAGTGGCACAATATTCTACAAGAGTGTTATGCTGCTTGCGTATGCTGATGACATCGATATCATTGGCCATAATACGCGCGAAGTCAGTGCAGCATTTTCCAGATTAGAAAAAGAATCAAGTCGAATGGGTCTGGCAGTGAATGCAGATAGGACGAAATACTTGGTATCAACAAACAAACAGTCCCAGCGTCTTGAAACCCACGTTACAGTTGACAATACCTCATTCGAGGTTGTGGAGGACTTCGTTTATCTCGGATCCAGCATAAACTCAACCAACGACATCAGCATTGAGATCAAACGAAGAATAACTCTTGCCAACAGATGTTAATTTGGGTTCAGTAGGCAATTAAGAAGCAGAGCCCTCACTCGATGAACAAAAATCACGCTCTATTAATCGCTCATCATGCCCGTCCTACTTTATGCATCACAAACCTGGACGCTGAGCAGCTCAGATGAAAGGACTTTAGGAGCATTCGAAAGAAAGATTCTTCGTAAGATCTACGGACCAATCTGCGTCAATGGCGAGTACCAAATACGGTGGAATGATGAACTGTATGAGCTGTATGCTGACATCGACATAGTCAAGCGCATTCAAATCGAGCGGCTTCGCTGGCTTGGTCATGTTCAGCGCATGAAAGACGATGCTCCAGTGAAGAAAACATTCGAATCGGTACCCAGCGGCGGTCAACGCAGAAGAGGACGACCGCATCTTCGTTGGAGAGAAAAAGTAGAGGACAACCTGACGAAGCTTGGAATTTCGAACTGGCGTCAGCAAGCGAAAGACAGAAATGGCTGGCGCAAATTCTTAGATGAGGCCAAGACCGACATACGGTTGTAGCGCCAACTATGTAAGTAAGCAAGTATATGCTTTGTTCAGTGCAGGACACCATATTAGTAAACCATATGACATGATTGGGCGCACTAATGCCTTATTTAGCCATAGGAGCATTTTAGGTTGAAGACCCCCATTGTTTTTCTAAGGTCTTTTTGCAAGCGTAAAAGGCTTTGCAGGATTTTGTGACCCTCAATTCAATGTTGGTTTTCTAGCTAAGCTTAGAATCTAGAATGGTTGGTTGGTTTAGATGGTGATTCTACATGCAAGTAGGATCCAAGTAGCTCTATTGAGCCGTTTTGATACCATAACCTCGTGTTTCTGTTGGTTGACTGTGTAGCGCACTGCTAGGTTATAACCATCCGGTACGATTGATGAACGTTAGGAGATTGTTGATTTTTGTTGTTGAGAGTTCCTCTAGGTTGCTGAGGAAGGGCCATGAGAATCTAGAATGACTTTTAGATATTTGACGCTGCTGAAATAGTGTAAGAAGTTAGTTGTTTATCTTTGCAAGGACAAAGTGCGGCACTTTGGTTTTTGTGGTGCATAGCATCAGTTTTTTCTTGCTAGATTTAACTCCTAGGCTGCACCTGGAAGCCCAGTGAAACTGAGTTTTCCAAAAGCTGCCTCCATTAGCTCACTGAGCCTAGGAGAAAACAGTCCTGACACTATTACAACCACATAAGCCACCACTTTGACCCCGTTGCAATTTAGTGTGTTAAGAACTTCGTTCATGGTGATGAGCTAGAGCAGCTGAGAGATCACTCCTCCCTGTGGAGTGCCCCTGTGCACAAATCTCGTGTGTTGACTACAACCCAGGTTTGCTAGGATTATTCTGTTACTGAGCATTGAGATTATCCAGTTTCTCACCGGTGTTTGCACACCAAGGTTGGCCAGAGAATCAAGAATGGACTTAGTGTGTAGATTGTAAGTCGAAGAAGGCCGCAAGAGTGTATTGATTAAAGAAGATTTATCTTTCAATTGCAGCTATAACATAGTGTAAGGCCCTTGAGGTATGCATGCTGAGCTTTGGTTATAGTGGTACTAACTAGAACATCTCTAAGATGAATATCAAGTATAGGTTCTAGAATTTTAGTACGAATGATGAGGGGCTTATTGGTCTGAAATCTTTAGTTGTTTCATGACCTCTTCTCTCAGCTTTGAGTATAAAATTACCTTTACTCTTCTCCAGCTCGTAGGAGTGTAGCTAGGGCGGAGTCAATTTTTAAAGACAGAGAATAGAATAGGTGTAACTGCATCTTGTAGTTTCTGAAACATTATTGGTAAAATGCCATCAGGGCCTGAAGATTTTTATTAAAAGAAGCTGTTTATGGCCTAAGTTTTTCTGTTCTTTGAGATAAAAGAGCCAATAGGAACCATATCACTAAAGTTGCCAACTGTTGCCAACCGACATGCCGCTCTCATTTGCGCTCTATGATTGAAATGCTAGACAAATATGAGCAAAAAAGAGTATGATTACTGAGAGACAATCTGTTTTGCTGTATTTGTACACAGGTTAGGTTAGGTTAGGTTGAGGCGGCAGCCGCTGTACGTGCTTAAAACCAAAACGCACGTACCACAGCTCACTTAGACCAGTGAGGTCCGTTGTGATACCGCTGCACACTTGGCCTTCAGTCCGAGTGGAACCACATTGAGCTCTTAATAAAGCTTGTTAGACGTTTGACGCTTGTCTCCGACAGGTCGTCAAGCTCCGAAAAGAAGAATGACCCCAAATGTTTATGCCTTCTTCTCGCAAGCGCGGGACAGGAACATAGAAGGTGGGAGATAGTTTCCTCCTCCTCCTCGTCCCTGCAGCTTCTGCAGAAGTCATTAGTGATGACTCCCAATCTGGAGGCATGTCTGCCTATTAGGCAGTGCCCTGTGGTAACAGCCACTAACGTAGCCACCTCTGATCTTCCCAACGAGAGAAGGACTCTCGATCGCTTTGGGTTTAGAGTCGGCCAGATAAGCCTTGTTGTTCTGCATGTTGAGAGTTCAGCCCATCTTGAGTTGGCTTTAGATGTGGTGTACTCATTAAGTAGCATTTTGACAGTTGCCATCGGGATGCTCGGCGAGTTTCGACCCATTAGAGTCCCCGATGTACCTTTCCTAGCAAGCTCGTCTGCTTTTTCATTTCCACGTATGCCCTTATGCCCAGGTACCCAGATTAAGCTGATGTCAAAGAACTTTGACATTTCGCCTAATGCAGCACGGCATTCTCTGGCTACTTTAGAGTTGATGGATACCTGCTCAATCGATTTGATCGCTGCTTGGCTGTCCGAGAAAATATGTATTTCTCGTTTAGAGATGACGTTCTCTGAGAGCCAGGTTGCAACTTCTTTAATCGCCATCATTTCGGCTTGGTAAACACTACAGTGATCCGGCAGCCTACGAACTAAGGATACCCCTAATTCTTTTGAGTAGACCCCATACCCGACCTTGCCATTTAATTTTGACCCATCTGTATAGAAATAAAGACACCCCGGTTTCCACGGCGCACCTTTATTCCAGTATGTTCTAGGCGGAATAAGCGTACCGTAGTTTCCATCAAAGGAAAGCAGTGGTTTACAATAATCAGTCCTTGGTGGAATGAAGTTGAATTTGTAGAGTATAGATGCGTGTCCTGAACCCAGGCTTTTCCATACTCCAGTTTCCCTAAGTCTGACCGCCGAACAAGCTGCCTGTTGCCTAGCAACCAAGTCAAGCGGTAGAAGGTGTAATAAGGTCTCTAAAGCCGCAGTCGGTGTTGTTCTCAGAGCACCACTGATGCAAATAGATGCCATTCTTTGGACTTTTTGGAGCTGGTTGAAATATGTGACCTTGTCCAAAGCAGGCCACCATATCGATGCTCCATATAGAAGTATAGGTCTAATGACCCCTTTATACAGCCAGTGAACGATATTTGGGGAAAACCCCCATCTTTTCCCTATAGCTTTTTTGCAAGTGTACAGCGCAACTGTCGCTTTCTTCGTACGCTCAAGAATATTAAGTTTCCAGCTAAGTTTCCTATCAAGAATGAGTCCTAGATATTTTGCATTTTCCGATACGGACAATGCAGACCCATTAAGCATGATTGGTGTGAGAGACGGAATTCTATGTTTCCTTGTGAAAAGGACCAAGTCTGTTTTGGCCGGATTTACTCCAAGACCACAGGATTTGGCCCATTGCTCGAGTTTGCAAAGAGCTCTTTGCATGACGTCGCGTATGGTAGTGGGAAATTTGCCTCTGACTGCGATTGCTAGGTCATCGGCGTATGCTGCCACAACACAGCCCTCCCTCTCTAGAGACAGCAGTACATTGTTCACTACCAGATTCCAGAGGAGTGGAGATAGCACACCACCCTGTGGCGTACCTCTTGTCACCGATCTTACAGCGCTGTACGCACCTAGGTCTGATAAGATTACTCGACAGTTGAGCAGCTCATCTATAAGATCAGTAATGCTTTTGTTCACACCTAGCCTACGCAACTCTAGTCGTATAGATTGTGGCGTGACATTATTAAATGCTCCCTCTATGTCTACGAAAGCAACTAGAGTGAATTCATTATGCAGGAAGGATCTTTCAATGGTACCGACCAATGAGTGTAAAGCCGTTTCCACGGACCTTCCCTTGCTATATGCATGCTGTGATGCCGATAAGAGAGCAGGGTCGATACTGCTCCGTAAATATAGATCTAGTAGCCGTTCTAACGTCTTCAACAGAAATGACGTTAGACTTATAGGTCTGAAATCTTTGGGGGTGGTATGTGATGTCTTCCCTGCTTTGGGTATGAAGACCACTCTGGCCTTATTCCAAGCATTGGGAATATAAGTGAGGCTTATGCAGCCATTAAAGATAATACGAAGCCAAGGCAAAATATATTTCGAAGCTTCTTTTATTTCTACAGGGTAAACACCATCAGGCCCTGGTGATTTATAGGGCTTGAAGCTGTTTATCGCCCATTTTAGTTTCCTGTCGGAGACTATGCCTTCGGTGTCCTGCGTAGAACGACTAGTACTAGGCAGTTGTGCACCAGGAGGCGCACTACTACCAGGGAAGTGCGTATCTAGTAGGAGGTTAAGAGACTCCTCACCTGACATTGTCCATGTTTCGTTCGACCTTTTGAGATAGCCGGGTGTGCATGGTGTGCTAGCGAGAATCTTGCGCAGTCTAGAAGCCTCTGAGATTTCTTCGATTCCTTCACAGAATCGTTTCCAAGAGGATCTTTTGGCTTTTCTGGTTTCAGTTTTGAAATTTTTAAGGGATACCTTATAGGCTGCCCAGTCAAGCTCAGCTCTCGAGCGCTTAGCTGCGTTAAAGAGCCTTCTAGATTCAGTCCTCAGTCCATCCAATACGGCGGACCACCACTTTGGTTTTGGCTTCCCCCTTGTAGTCCTCTTAGGACAAGAGGAAGCAAGAGAGCAATTCATTGCTTTGGTTACTACATCGACTAGTTTATCAAGATCAGCTGTCGATTTTGGTTTATCTATAGGACCTGATGGCAAATGTTTTGCTAAAGCCCTTTTGTATGCTCCCCAGTTTGTCTTTCGAATGTTAGCCGGGGGTATTATTTTTGAAGACGTATTGTGTAAATTATACTCAATGTATCGGTGGTCGGAGTAGGAATGCTCTTTTGACACTCTCCAGCCACCTATCTTGTCGAATATATGGTCTGAGACTAATGTTATGTCCAGAACTTCACTTCTGTTTTTTGTAATAAAGGTGGGTTCTTCCCCCCTATTGCATATACACAGGTTGGTACTTAATAGATAATCAAAAAGTAACTCACCCCTTTCGTTGGTATCCGTGCTGCCCCACACGGAGTTGTGTGCGTTAGCGTCGGCCGATATAATGACCCCTCGACGGATGTCACTGGCGTCATCCACCAATTTCCTGACATTGTCTGGAGGCGGACTTCCATCGTGCGGGAAGTAGGCTGCTACCAACCAGTACGTATCCTTGCCTGACTCGAGGCTGGCTGCAACCACATCTCTATCGCAGTATCTGTGAAGCAAGAAAATATTAATAGTGTTTTTAGCTACAATGCATGTTCTAGGCATACCTTCATTACTGGCTACCAGCGTCTTGTAACCCTCTGCCCTCAATCCGCAAACCCTGCCACCACATACCCAGGGTTCTTGAATGAGGGCTACGTCGAATCCACCAATTTTAAGGTGGACTAAGAGATTCGCCGAGGCGAGCTTGGAGTGATGAAGGTTAATCTGGAGCACCTTCATCCGCTTCAGATTTTTGGCTGGCCTTCATCGTTACGTCAGGCCCCTCTTCCTCAGATGACTCTTCAGCCAAGAGTTCATCCTCGCAATAGAGGTCTGACACACCGGTGAGGCCAACCGAGCCCTCCGACATAACCTCGTCTGCATCCGAAGCTGGCGTACTGCCTGGGGTCTCTACAGCTTCCGCTACAGCCTGGCTTGACTGCGCTTCTGTTGTAGGGCCCCTGGACTTCTTGTCCTTGCCGTACACCTTCAGGAAGACCCTTAAGAAGGAATACCAGAGGACTCCCTTCCTCTCTTCTAGCGGCTTTAGCGACTCGGCAGTCATTAGCAGCAGAACCTGCCTTGAGGGACCTACAGGCTCCTCTATCTTGCCGATCGCCCAGCCTTCCATATTCATGTCCGGGTTGCAAGCCTGGAACATTTTTAAAATCTCATCCGGCTTTGAGCAGGTGACCGGAAGCCACACTCTTGCTCTTGGACGAGCCGGTATTTCGTCTCTTTCTACAGCCTTCAGCTTGGCCCCAGGCCAAACCTCGCCGACTTTGCTAATGGCCGCTTTGTACAACACAGCAGACCTATCATCGTCACAGACGATTAGCTTTATGTGGCCCGAGTTTTGCCACCCAGCGTCCCGACACCGAGGCGGGGGACCAGGGTTCTCCTCCAAGACCTGGAAATAGGTGCAGACCAGTGCGGCCTCCACCCACCTCCATTTGTCTCGGGGAAGTGCCCCGTCCCCCCTCTGTGTGTCAATGACACCCAGCACCCTGCCCTGCCCTTTGGCCACATCACAGTATGACCTGGCATCGGTGCCTTTTATGACCTTCTTTGGCCTTTTTGCGGCAGGCATGTCCTCAGTCGACCTCTGCCTCTTGAAAGCAAGAGCAGACTCGGCCTTTTGAGGAGACCCTGCTTTCTCTGCCTGGCCCTTCAGCATTTTTGCTTTGGCACATTTATCGTACCAGGCCTGTTTTGATGGGCGAACCCGTTTGTGTTTACCGGTTGAACCTGGAAACTGATCAGCTGCCAGTCTGTGACCGTGTGCAGTTTGTGCCTTCACACCCGACGAGCCACTGCCTGAACTAGTTCTGGCCTTGGCTTGTGCCGAAGTGCTCGGACCATCGCACACTGCTCCAGAAGCTGCCTTATTGACCGATTTCCTAGCTCTCGGTGTGCTTGTCTGTTTTATTGGCGGTTCAGACTCCACCTTATTTGTGCCGTAGCTTGACGCCTTGGCTTGAGCCACCATTTTGGCGGCGACGGAAGCTGAGCTCCCTTCCGGTTTTTTTGGAGTACCGGGCTCACTTGGTTTTTTATTTATTTTGTTGACTTCCATGTAGTTCCCACGAGTATGGGACAATGGACAGTCGGCCCCCACAGAGGTCCCTGTGTGCGGGCAAGGCTAAATAGTATCGGAGGTCGCCAGGTATCCGATACGCTCCGTTTAAGACTGGACTATTTTTGATGGGCCTCCAGCCTAGTAAACCCTCGGCACGGGTCGCATGACACCTTGATTCGGCCCATGGGAGGGGCTGGGAGAGGGGTAGGAGAAGGAGCATGGGTAGGATGAGTAGGAGGGGTATGGTAAGTAAGGGGGAGGGGATAGGTATGAATGAATAGCTCTTAGTCATTTGTATTTGTACACACTCAAGTTTTTTCCTGCACGCACGTAATTGACCGTGGCGGCCGTAGCCTAGTGGGTAGAGTGCGAGGCTCCTAAGCTAAAAAACTGCGGTAGCCCGAGTTCAATTCTACCTCAGACAGAAAGTTTTTTCAATTGAATTAATTTTTCTGTTTGGTTGTCACTTCTCTGTAAACAATGGCAAACCTCAGAGAGTAAAAATTGCCATGTTAAGCTTCTCGAGAACATAAGCCGTTCGGAGTCGGCATAAAACACGTAGGTCCAGTTCTCGATCATTTGTGATCAAACATTTAATAACACGCACAACACAATTGATCAATAGAAGCTAGGTTAAAGTCCTTCAAAGGGCTGAAATGGCCAGTTTATTTCTTTTTTTACGTAATTGACCGAAAAAATTGAAAAAAGTGCCTTTATTTAAAACGAATGAGAGTTCTGGGCATCAATATGTTAAGCCCGAGGTCTCATCGCAGCTGTTCCTGCAGCCACAAAAGTACGTGTTAAGTAGGTGTTCCTGCGATTCTATGTTCGATTCTGTTCACGTACCATCTTCTTTATTGGTGAAAGAGGGATTGGTGTTTTCTTTGGATAGAACCCTGTCTAGTCACGCCGTTTCTCAGTTGTAGTCAATTGAGTGCGTATATTCCTCCCAAGAATGCTTTTTCGTGTCTCTAATTTCATTCTTGTAGGTTTTGAGGATGTCTTTGTAAGGCTGCCAATAATAACTCTGTCTATGGCACGCGTTGAAAATTCTTCTTACACGTTTCCTTAGGTTGGAGACAAAGGCTCTTTGCTCTACCGTGGAGGAAATAATTTCTTCCTGCCCCTGCTTATGAGCCACGAGACTCTAAAGATAACCTGATGATTTGGTCTAGGACCTCCACAGAAGTGCTTAGTTCCTCCGAAGCTGAGATTTGTTTGTAAGCTAAGAAATGGATTTTTAGGCTAGCCACCCTGGCAAATTTTGCCCAGTCAGTACGTTTAGGATTATGAAATAGAGGAGGAGCCTCTAGTTCCAGGTTCAAATTTTGCTAGGAACTCTTCAATTAACAACTTTTAGTGATTCGTTTTCACATAATTAAGGTGCAAGCAATAAGTTGACAAAGTTTGAAAAATAAGTTCGCACCGAGTTTAATTGATGTGTAACTTATAGTTCGAAAGTTATGCTAAAAATTTGGGATGAACAAGCCCCGCTCCCTTGTCCAACGCCCATAAAAAGTTATCAGGGGAACAACAGTACGTGCAAATTGTGGACGTATACCGGATTATAAGGCTGTGCTACCTATAATTCCAAACTATTCGATATCGCGAATTTTTTCCCTCTTGTTTTTTAAATAGAATGGCCTTTTTCTGATTAAATAATAATTTGAGTCCCGGAAGAAATATTCTGTGACAAAGAAGGTGAAATATTGTTCGGAATAGAATAGTTGCACTTAAATCAGCGTCAAGTGTTATAAATATCAGTTTTTATTCATTTGCGAAATTTATTACGAATAAAAAAGTAAGCGTGCAGGGTGTTTTGTAAATTAATTTTCTAATGAAAAAGTATTATTTATAATTGAACAGCTTATTGCACTAAGGTAATGATAAACAAATAGATTTTTTTCGGCTTGATACTTAACTTAATGAATAATTAACACCCACTCAAGAGATTTCTGCTTTTCCCTGTTAAATTTTGGACCTATTTGTAAAAATTTCCTTGTTCAATTCTATTTTTTCATACAAAAAAATTTTTTCAAAACGTTAAAGCCTATGGCGGAGCACGGCTAAATAAGTTTAATTAATGTCATATTAATTAAATAATCTAATAATTGATCGATTTCGGTCAAAGTCATGTGTAATTGAACATTTGGTTGTGAAAATAGCCACCTTTCAGTTAGAATACCAGCTTCTGGCGATGCAAAAAACTCGTTTCATTACTATAGTGCATTTCGACCAACACTGTCTAACACCAATGAACATTGAAATAAATAAAAAAAGCAACTAGAGCAAATGGCAACCTTGGTAGAGTTGATGGCGGTGATCTATAAATAGCCTACTGCTTTGAAATGTCATATGATTAGCAGCCATACAATTCAAAAGAATGAATTCCTAAATCTGCAAAGTTATATACTAATTTGAACAGTGAGTTCATCACAGCTTAATCACTAAAGACTACTGAAGAGGAAGCGTAGCGATTTCCGAAACAGACTATCTAGTCAGCTAAGTGATTGACTCTACACAGAGTTGTTGTTGTTGTTGCCTTCTTAAAAACTTACTTGATCTAAAGCTCGCAATTTAATTCATGTTAAAGCTTATTGCTTCAAAACATTTTCCATTCCTTTCATAAAGTCCGTTCAATTACCTTTGAAACGGTAGTTTAAACTTAAAATTCAGTTAAGAAATTGGTTTGTTAATCAAAAAATATTTGTGTTTAGATGTTAAAATCACCAAATCTTATTAACCCATTGAGTCCCCACCCTAATTTGTGTATTCTTTACAAAGTAAATTTTCCAGCTTTAAGAAAAAAATTAATTGAATTTTTTAAATGGTGTTCCTCGCACCCCTACATCGCAACTAATAACCTTACCGCAAAGGATGAAACCCCATCCACCAAAACTTTTCAAAGCTATTTTTGGATTAAAATCCAATTAATTACCTTTCCAACTGTAGTTCGAACTTAACATTTGTTTAAGAAGTGTGTGAGATATGAGTTTTCATAAAAATCTATTTTCGACGTAAATGTAACTCCACCAAAAATCAACACCAGATCAAGTTTTTTATTTCCGATGCTCTATGCAAAATTTCACCAAAACCTTGCTGCATATTTTTGTAGCATATGGAATATGGCAAAAATAAATGTTCATTTAAAGTTGTGGTGGCAACAATGGCACAGACAAGCTCATTCTTTTACGCTCAAAACATTAAGAAACCGAGAGATCTGTCTGTCGGTTCAGGTCATTCAATGCTTACATTAAGCGTAGAACAGTGGCAGCCCAAAGCGTTTTGCCCCACACCCATCAACAACTGAACTGAACACAACCAACCTAATTCAATTCAATGCAGATGATGTTGTTGTTGTAGTTGCTTTTGCTGCTGCTTTTGTTGTTGATTACCATGACTGCAATGGATTTGTTCCAATATACGTGACGCAATGCGAAGAGTGAGTGCAACATTTTCTTTGCTGATCAGCACAGTAGATCTTTTGCAGCAGTGTGGCAAATCAGCTTAAATACAGAAGCGGCTAAGTTGAGGAAGTACTCGGAAGCATGGAATAAAATAAGTGGATAAAAATTCACGATTCTTTTGCTCATATGAAGGATTTACATACTAAAAATAAAATCTCTTAGTTTGCTGCTTAAATGATGGCTTAATAAAATGTGTAACGCGTGCCGATGTTTATGTGAACATTTTTATTTCACATAAACATCGTTAAAAAATGTTAAATGAATGAAATGTAAAATGTTAATTTAAATTATCTATTTAAATTAACATTTTTTTGTTAATAGGTTTGGATAGATTTTGAATTCATTGTCAAGGCAAGAATTCATTTCTCACTGGCGTCCGCGATAGTCCAATGGTAGTGCGCTTGATTGTCGTTAAGGGACCCCGGGGTTCGCATCCTGGCCGGGCCATAACCTTTCCTACGCTATAACCTTTTTTCCTTATTTCTAATCAAAGGAACTTTAAAACAAATCAATTTACAACGAAAAGCTGTATTTGGTGGTGGTAGGAAAAGTTTGTGGAGAGGAATGCTTAGCAACTTGATTTGACTGAGGTCAAGGCATAACACTTGCTTCAGATTTGATATCACATGTTTCCACAGCTTCTGTCACATTAAGAACATCCTACATAAAAGTTTCACTTGTGGTATCACAACGGACCAATAATATGGTCTAAATGGGTTGGTCTAAAGACCTAACGCCACCTTAACCTAACTTAATATATAATTATTTATTGATTAAACTAAGAAAGGGAATTAGTTGTATCGTTTCCAGTATCACAGGGTTTGACTGAAAATGTTGACCCGAAAGTCTCGTTACTACCACAAAAAAACCAAGCGGTTTTCGTAGCTCTTACAGAAGATGAAGAAATAAGAACATTAAGTCATTTTTTCAATATACATATATGAATATTTTAATTATCACAAAAAATTGTTTAAAGAAATTCATGTTTTATGTGTTCTTTTATACTCACGCACAAGTGTCAAAACGTATTTTAAGAACTGTCAGACGTGAGAACACTGTAACGTTGTGTACGATTGTGCACGTTCAAGCACTAGCCTTTAGATGCATCAAAATTTACAATCAACATTTTTTTCTAGCAACTCTTCATTGAGTATTAATTATTGTTGCATCAAGACAACACAGCAACAACAACAACAGCAATGCAACGACATTAACAAAAACAACAACAGCAAAAACTACATTAACAACAACAACAACAACAAGAAAAACGACATTAACAAAGTGTGACACCAGACCACACACAGCGAAGACTCTTCAATTCATTAACAGTGACGACGATAAAATCACAGCATGCACAATCGGTGTGGCAAATCTTTTGACAGATCCGTTGATGCATGATGTGAACATCGAGTGAGTATGTGTATAAAGAATGAAAAACTAACGATAGACACCAGGTCTTCACCAACTACTATGGAATGCAGGAAGCGTTGGTGTTGACTATTTGACGCAGAGTCCAACTTTGTGTTTAAATAGTACGAAACTGATCTGCAAAAGGGAAATTATTCGGCTAATATAAATTTCTGAAATAAAATAGTCAGTTTTTAAAAGCAACAGTAAGGAAGAATTTAAATTTAGCAGAAACAACCTTATTTTCTTTCAAGCAATCGAAATTAAAAAAAGTGGTGCGGTCGGGGGACCCCCGTCAGAAACAAAGTTCTTAACGCTTTTTCTTCAACTCCGAATATAATTCGAAATTAAATCCGTATATTTTTATTTTTGAAGCGAAGCTTTTTACGCCTCGTTTTGTGATTTGCTTGAGTGAAATCTCAAAAACGACACTTTTTTCCATACACCTTTTTCTTAGAATTGTTCTTGCTTTTTGCTTGCGTCTGTTACACCAAGATTATATAAAATTAAAAATATTTCTTGGTATTTAGTGAGAATCGAACTCATAACCCCTCGATTGATGGTCTTATACACTACCAACTGATCCAATATTCTTTATTGCGTTGGTTGGTTTATTCAATATTCACTATTAACTGAAGATATGTTGCACCAGATAGCACCTTATAATATATATATAAAAGATATATAAAAGGAGACTCACGAAATTGATACAGAAAAAGCTCGGTAACCGCTGAACCGATTTTGATAATCCTTTTTTTATTCGATTCCTATGATAATATAGATTGTTATAGCTTACCAAGGTTTTCGAACAATTTATTCTTTAATTATTTCAAAATCACGCATTTTATTTGATGCCTTCATTCAACCAGCAGCACAATATAACAGCAAACAAAGCTTTTCTCTCTTTGTCGCGAGAGCTTCTCTCAATATAACACGGCAGCCATGTTGTGTAGTTAAGATGGATTCACTGATAACCTTCAGAATGTTTTTGTGTGATTTAAAATAATGTTAATTAAGTTGAGAGCGTGCAGAAATTTTTCTCTCTGAGCGAAAACTTCATATAAAAAAAAAATTGCAAAACATGCTGATGGTGATCAGTAATCCAGCTTTACTTTCAGGGAGATTCTTGCTTTCATACAGTGTTGATTAATTTTCTTTGCAAATGTTTTGAAGAGAGTTGCCAGAATTTAGTTATAAGCATTAAGTATGTTTTGCAGCCTTGCCAGCCAGCTTTTCCCCACTTGAGATTGTGTTAGTCTATCTATACAAATATATAAAAGCGTTGTGACACTGCACAGATGTTTGACAATCACGCAAGAACTACTGAACCGATTAACACGATATAGGTTTCAAACGATTTGTTAATCCAACTTTGTCGTAATAAGCTATGTAAGATTTGCCACGTCTACTTTTCATGCCCACTTTTTGCAAAAAATGCTATATTTCAGACAATTTTGGTCGTATGAGACTAGAATTTGGTAATCTACGTTGTATGGTTGCGTTCGCTAACTTTACTCAAAATGGGCATGACCCACTTTAGTTAAGTCCACTTTTCGGGTGATAAGCTTGGAGTAAAGCAAAGCGCACTAGGTTAAAGCTCAGTTGGGCTGAAATTCTGGCATTCTATAGTTCCGAATATGAGATGGTTTAAGTAAAAAATTTTTGCCACACCCCCTTTACCGCCCAGAATTAAACGAAAATGGTATATTTCGAACGGTTTTGGTTGTATTAGACTAAAATTTGTTAATTTAGTTCATGCGGCTACTTTCGGCAACTGTACTAAAAATAGCGAATATATAATTTTTTTTCCCGAACAGCATGAAAATTCGTATATAGCAATAAGGAGGTCTGCGGCAGGACAACGTCTGCCGGGCAATAATACTATACATCAATAAGAATGCTGTATATATCAGAAAATTCTGATCGTCATGCATTGATGTTTCAAACGGAAACGTCTAGCATGTGTTTTGTTCGAAGGTCAATTTACACTTTTACAAATTCATAAAACAATCATAAAAAATTCATTGAATTGGGTCAGGACAAATTCTACTATAACTATAACGTTAACTATGAATATATAAATAAGGAAATAGATTAAAACATAGATTTATGTATATAACTTTGGAATAGTTTGAAATATTTTAAATATTTTTCACAGAATTATTTTTTAAGCATTTTAGGTTTTTAACAAAAGCATTTTAAGCAAATTATTTTTCATCAAAAAATCATAAAGGGAATAGGTGGCCAATGGTTTTTAATGATAGACACTGTTTGTGTCAAAAAAGATTAATTCTTGCAGATAAATTATGTTATATGAAAGAATAAAAAAATGAAAAAAAAAAAAATTAAATTAAAAAATATAGTAACTCTTGGCCTATTTTTGACTACAAGTTGGATATTTAGAGGTTCTTTGAAAACAACATTAAACATTGTATTGGTGAGGTAACAGTAGACCTTTTCTCATTTTCCCAATTTAGTTAATTGAATTTACAAGCAAAGAAAATTTGATGAAAATCGATTTGAAAATGGCGGAAATGTTAGCTTGCTAAGTCAAAACATGAAATTTCAATCGTTTTTTTCTCATTCTGAGGCTTCAGAAAATTAGTTATACTAAGAAAATATATAGTTTTGAGATATCGCAATGATTTTAATGTCATAATAACAGGTTTTTTTAAAACATACCTTATACCTGTACAAAATATTTCCGAAAAGAAAAGATTTTAATTTTTACCGTTAATTTTATTAATAAACGACTGTCCATACAAAAATGCATTGTTGTGCATTGAGAAAGTCTATAGTTTTTGAGATATCGCTATAGTTGGATGTCATTATAACGATCTTTTTTTTAAATTTAAGAATATACATATTTATTTTCAGAATATATGAAAAAAATTACAAAAAAAAAAGAAAGCCAGGTAAATTTATGTCATCATAACATTTACAGTTTAAATAAAATATTCAAATTAAATAAAGTAATTTTTAAAGATTTCATAATAAACATTTTTAATAAACATAATCAAACAAAACAAACACAATAATTTTTATATTAAGAATTTGATTCAATATAAATAAATACTTAAATTTTAAGATTTAAAATTTTTACATGGTATTTAATATTTTTATCGCAGGCGAAGCAGCGGGTATTTGCTAGTAATATATAAAAGACAAGCACGCTACTCCGTGTCCAATAACTGTTCAGCCTGAAAGTATGCACATAAAAGGCAAGCTGCTGCTCCGCACACAGTATTTCTCAAATTGTAATTATTTTTTGACAGTTAAGTAATTTTACAAGACACACTGTTCTCAAAAATGTTCAGCCTGAAAGTATCCACAGTAAATATATTTGATACTTATCAGTGACAGTATTGGGTTTTTACAATAGTACGTATTTTAATCTAACTACCTTCTTTTTTTTCATTCTTTTATAAAAAAGTTATGACGAATTTAATGTAATTCTTTGGAGTCAATTTGAGTCGATTGTGCCAAAAAATATAATTGTATCAGCCGCAAAACGATACCTGAGTTGCTACGTATTGAAAGTTACAAGGCCAGTTTGTAAAGTTGCGTATGAATATCGAATTGTTACACTCCAATGAAGTACTAAAAAAGACTAACTGCATTATTCTGTATCACGAAGTAGCACACCAACGACAAGCAAGACACGAGAAGCAATACTTTTTTCTATACGAAATTCTATTGCTTCTCGTGTCTGGCTTATCGTTGGTGTGCATTTTCGTTGTACAGAATAAAGCAGTAAGTCTTATTGTACACCATCATAATTCAATAAATAAATAATTAAAAATATGATTGTTACCAATCTCGAGTTTTTGCACTTTTACACTTGAACTAATTTTTCAACACTGCTTCAATACGTAAACTGTTATTTAAAAAATCAAGCTTTGAAAAGAGAATAAAGTGCTTTCGGCAAAAGGCTCGAAAAAGGAATTGGATGGTCAGTTGGCTTCAACTCCTGAACCAATTGGACTTTGTATGGCGTTATACCAAGGTCTTTATTCAAAATTCGTCTCAATGATGTCTCCGAAATGTTCAATTGTTGAGAACGACGGTGAACTGATGTTGATGGCACTTCTTGGCACAGTTGATGGCACACTTTCTGCCACAGCAGCAATATTCTCGGGTGTACGCACTGCTTTTGGCTTTTCGCGCTTTGGTTTATCGATGAGGATGCCAGTTTCTTTCACTTTTTTCACAAGATAACCAACATACAGAGCTGACGGTGCTTCTCTCCTTCCAAAATCCGTACGCAATTTTCGCACACATTCTGCAACATTACCATGATTTTCAAAATAATGCCGCAATATTTCCCAGCGTTGTTCAAGCGTATACACAACCATATTCGTTCAGCGGAAGGATAAAACTAATTATCTGTCAAATCAGACATGAGCTAAGTGTTACCATTCACGAAATAAGCACTAGTTGAAAAAAAAAACGTCAGATGGCGGACCCTTTAGTATGGAACAGGGTTGCCAACTTTTGAAAAGCCCAGGCCCGGAGCTTTTTTTATTTAATAATTTTTTTATGGTCTGCTTGCTTTTTATTAAAAAATTAATTTATTTCTTTGGTTTTTTCATACATAGTCATGTTAAACATTCATGTTTACAACAAATGTGACACAACACAACTTGCATTTTCCCGTGAACTCGTTTTCTTTCAGCAACCAATCTTTGTAGCTTGGTATCGAGAGCCAATCGTTGTTAAAAGATGTTAAGTAATGTTTCCTCTTGCAACTAGATTCCATTACGCTGTTCTCTTAAATAGTTTTGTATCAGTTAATACACAAAACACAAATTATTGACCGAACTTACATAAATTGAACTGCAAACATTAATTAAAAATTCACCCGCAGACAAGGTTAATTTATAAGGTTGCGGCACTTGAGAGAAATGCACTCTTTTTCCTGCCTTTGCTCGAACTGTCATTGCGCTTTTCTTTGTTCTAAGCATTCATTTTCATCATTTCTTTTCATCCATTCTGACAGTTCGACCGAGTTCGCTCTCAAGTGCCAGAACCTTATAAATGAGCCTTGGCCGCAGAGCTCAAAAGAAAAAGAAAAACAGAAACGAGTTCGTCATAGCCGATACACATTGACTGCGACTAGCGACGAACGCCAATTGTCAAAAAATAGAACGCATGTTTTCTTATGACGATGTATTTTTTGCAGACGGCACGACAAAGAGAGAACACGACCACAATTGTTGCTGCCGCAGACTTCAATCTATTTCTAATTTAATAGACGACAAGAGCGAACATAGCAGAGTTTGTTTATGTTTTGTATGAAACACAGATTGTCGCTGTTGCGTTCATTATAATCAAGTCGTTGAGAATACTGCGACATTTCTCTCTGACGGCAAGTTTCCGTTTTGTCGGTGGAAGACTGTTGCAGTCAATGTGTATCGGCTATTAAGTTACCAAAAGAAAAGTTACGACTGGTTACGACGTTCCTTCAAAAACGAAGTTCAAGAAATAGAAAGAACGTCCAAGTTAAGTTAGCGTTCATTAAGACAAATGGTTCAAACATTCACTAAAAAAAGCGTAAATCAACACTAATAAATAAGTTAAACAAATTTTTTTGAAAAAAAACTTGATTTAAATATAGATTAGAGCGAAAGCCGGAGAAAATGTGCCAGGTCCGGAGCCCGGAGATCGGCCCTCAGGCCCGGAGTCTCCGGGCGAAAAGGTATGTGTTGGCAACCCTGGTATGGAATCTGTTTTAAAAACTATTTGCTCTGATTAATACATAAGTATTTGTTATAAAAAAATCTTTTACATACAAACCCAGTGGCGAAAGTAGACTTCGAAGACGTTGTCTTGGAAACCGTCGTTGAAGACAACGGAGTAACAGTGCGGGGTTTTTGCTGACCTGTATTCATAAATTCAGGAGCAAAATAGACCGTATGAAATGTTTGTGAAAATTATGTTTTAACTTTTAAAATATATATTAAAAAGCAGAAAATCTGGCTTCAAAGACTGATCGATCCATGTAGGGAAGGAGGGAGAGTGGAAAACATAAAGCAAGAGAGCGCGATGGGGCAAGCACAAGCAGAGGTGTACTAGTCTTAAGCGAACACGTACGTGGATCCCATCCGTCGTCGAAGACATGGCGAAGAATAGTCTTGCAAGTCGTTTGGCTAATTTTTTCGAAATGGTCTTCGAGCACAGCTATAGGATTGGAGCGATCTGTCCTCGAAGACTGAGTGCTGTCTTGAAAGACGTCTTTGAAGACGGATACATTCGTTCTCCACTGGAAATTATTTGAAACCAAGTGGATACAATAAAAATATCTAGTATTTTTTTTTAAATTAATGAAACATTTTGTTACAAGTAACGAAACAATACAAAAAGCAAAACAATATGCATACATACTACTTATATTTATCGACTAATTCTAGAAGTTGACAATTGCAATTATAAAGATTTCTCAGTATAAAATGATATCGAAAGCTTCTTGACAAAACTATTTATATATATAATACTTTTTGAACTTTCGTACTTCGTGTTAAAAAAAATATTATATAAACTGCTTTGTATGTTCATTTACAATTGCAAATCACCAGAGAAAATTCCCTTTTATTTGTACGACCAAGCAAAATGCTTCCCTTTTTCCCTTTTAGCTCACAAGACTATTGAAAAATCCCTGAAAAAGGAAAATTACCCTCAATCTGGCATCACTAGCTACACATGGGCAGGCTCCATTGAACTGGGGCGAAACTTATCACAAGGTACCAATTGTTTGAATGTTCACAGGCACTTAAGCAATGCCTTTTTGATAAATATAATTTACGCATGATAAGCGATCCAAATATTTGTACAATACGATTAAGGACAACTATTGATGCAGTATTTGCTAGATATATTGATGATATGTATATACGTTTGCTATTTTAGATATCAAAACCAACAATTCCATTAATAAATTTCCATAATAATAATTCAAAACATTTACAAAAATAATTCAAAATTATGTAACATGTAATCAAATAAAATAATAATGTTATGTAATAAAATGTACTGGTGTGAATGTTAACGTGTATTTTTTTAATAAACTTTTTGATATTTAAAATGTTTGAATTTAAAAATTATTTTCTTAAAAAACCATTAAATTATCAAATCTATTAAAATGCGAAAAAGCTTCGCTTCACTCGTGTGTCCAACGACGTATATGATTTTTTTTTTATTATTTTTTATTTAAATTGAATGTTTCAATGCATATAATATAAATGAATAATCAAATCAAAAAGTTTAATTTAACCTTCATCGGCAGTGTGACCAGAGTGGAATATTATATTCCACTTTGGCATATTTTACCTTCGGGAAGCATATTTTTTTTATAAAAATATGCAGCATAAAAAGTGGAATATTTTGCGAATTCCTATATTTTTTAAAATTAACAATAATTGCAATAAAAAAAGTCTATTTGGTTACTATGTGGTTATTTTTGGCTATCGACATTTTATATTTTTTCATCTCTGAACCACCTTGTGAAACGCAATATAAGGAACTCGTTTTGTGGTTAACTTCTTCATTGTCAATTTTATTGCAATTCATTTAATAACTTGACGCAGCTTAAAAAGTGAAGTAAATTTGCTTATATGTTTGTTTGGTTGGATTTTTTATGAATTATATTACAGCAGTAAGTTATTTACTTAAGAAAACATTAGGGGTATTCACGATGTGTTGTATTTCCCTTGTATTGTGTATTTTTGATAAATTTGATATTTGTAGTAAATTTTGTAATATAACAAAAACAAAGTGCACAGTTTTCAAAATACAACAATGGAAAAATAAAACGATGGAACACTATTGTATTCTGTGTAAATTTCATTGTGTATTAGATCAGCTGATTGTAAAAGCATTTCTACTCAGCATGGAGCAAGCTACAGGCTACGCTGTGAGATTATTTAATAAAAATTAATATAATTTATTCTTTCATTTCAATTTTTGTATGATTTCCTTTAGTTAAATGATGATTAAATGTAAAAATCAGCTGATTTTAAAAATACAATATATACTTTACTGAAGGTTCGTTCACAAAGTTGTAAGTATTGCAAATTTTGCAAAAATTTATCACAAATGCACCACATCGTGAATATCCCTATTATTGTAAACAATATTTATTTCTTTTAACTATTTTTAAAAGTGGATTCAAAGCAACAAAGCAGAAAAAAGTTATTGATCAAAGTTGGGAATCTGAAGAAGATTTATCAAAATTTGTGCTTTCCTCGCATAGTTTACCATTTAGCAATGCTGAGGTTGAGAAAATTTTTAGTTATATGAATCTTATTAAAAACGAAAATTCGAAATGGAATACAAGAAAAACTCTTAAATAATTTGTTGAATGTAAAAATATGGCTACATGTTTAAAAAAGTGTTGTTATACCTATAAAATACCAGATAGCTTAATAAAAAAATTTAGAAATGCGAACTTCTATGATAATAATACAAGCAACAATTTAAGTATTGATCTCGAAGATATGCCTGAATTTTAATTTTGTATATTGTATATCGTTACTTAATATTCAAAAAACCATAACAACGTTCATAATTTTTTATAGGAGAAGCCAAAAACGTTTTAAAATAGCACATATAGTAGATTGTAAAGTGATAATTTCTTCATAATTTCGTTTATTAAGTAGTCATTTTTAGGCATTTGTCCAAAAAACGGCTTTTAAATCTAAAATATGTCCCATTTAAAAACGTTTTTGGCTTCTCCTACAAAAAGTTAAAAATGTTGTTGGGGTTTTTATTTTTAGGTGACAATATGTTATACACCTATAAGTTTCTGATTTAAAAATTAAGTTTTCTCTGTAAGAAAAGTATTTGACTATTTTTAATAGAATATAATTCTTGAAAAGACTTTTGGTAAGTACAAATGAACTGATATATGCTTTGTTTACGTTTTATTAATATAATTTATTTAATATTAACTTATGTTTTATAATTTTAAGTGCGATAGTTATCAAATAAAAAAATGCTTTTAAACTTGCTTCTGTGTTTTTTTATATGCATATTTAGTCTTATTTAGATAAATATCTTTGAAATTGAAAGTGGAATATTTTTGTGGAATATAAAAATTGAAAGTGGAATATTTAGCATATTTTTTTTTAACAAAAAGCATATTTTTTCAAAAATCTTCTGGTCACACTGTTCATCGGTCCCTTATTTCTAGAAACGAATAAGTTCCTTGTGTGTAAATTTTACACATCTTTTTAGGAGCAATATTTATTTCAATAAATGAAAAGCATGCGATATTCTTTTTAAAAGTAATTAATTATTGATTATTTTATTCAATTTAAAGACAAAAAGAATTTTCAAAACAATAAATCGAGTAAAAAATCTATTCATATAAAAGTGGATGTATATGTATGTATATATTTATGTATTTCACGTATAGACAAATTTACGCTATCACCCAGAAACTATAAAACATGCTATATATAGAACGGTTTTGATCGTAAAAAACTACAACTATGTTTAGATGGTAACGTCCACTTTTAGATGGCAACGCCCATAAATCAATGGAACTTCTATATATTAGACGGGTTTGATAGAATAAACTAAAATTTGGTAATGTAATTCATATGTTTACTATGGTCGCAATATATCTACGCCCACTTTTTCGGAATCAAGCTACATTCTGAGATGTTCACGTTTTGATAGTGAAAATTGGTATGTATGTAGGCGCAATGGGACCAATTGGCGGTCAGTATATATATATATATATATATATGAATGTTGCCACGCCTACTTTTTCCGCTCGTCTATCTTCATAAAAAATTTATATATCGGTCATTCCATGTCAAATCGGACGCTTTTGTCCGAAAACGAATTTTGACGATTCCAATTTTTTTCAAATTTTTCACGTCGATAGAACTTTAAAAAAGAAAAATATTTGCATAATTATTTTTGTAATTTTAAATTTTTTTTGCAGTTACACACAGTGAAAAATTATTAAGAAAAACAAAAATTGTCATTCGGACATATACACAAACAACTAAATCTTCTAAACCGTTGGTCATACAAGAAAATGTTTAGGACATATTTTAAAGACCTTATATTGGTCTTTATTGTGGTGTACTTTTTTACAAACGCTTTCGTAAAATATTTTAATATTTTGACCACTAAAAATTACATTCACATTTTTCATAGTCAGCACCACTATTTTTTTGGCACTTTGAAAATATTATCGTATTGAGCATTCATTCTTAATGCATTCTCAAAACTTGATGTTGGAGAATCAATGTTTAATATTTTTAACGAAATTTTCGAAAACTGACTACACAATTTTTAAGTACAAAATACTTTAATTTTTAATTAAAAATGGAATTTTTAGTATTTTTTGCTAAGCTAGGTACTTATCTTTGCAGCGCCAACAAAAGCAGTTATAAGTATTTAAGTAACTTTTCAGGAGAGCAAAAAAAGAAATTTTTTTCAGAGCATTTCTAGTACTGCGAGCAGTAATTGTTTTTTATCACTTCTAAATTATAAGAGGTATAAAAAACAGCAAATGCAGAAATGTGGGTAATAGATAGTGTACACAAAATATGCTATAAAAAAAATTTACAAAAATCACATAGCTGGTTTTTCTGGCGCAGCGACGATATGTAAAATCAGTCAAATTGAAAAATTTTATCAACTCTTTAAAATATACTATTCCTCTGCAGACACTCTATTTTTGAAATTTGCTAAAATATTTCTTGGTTGTAATTTCGTGATGTTATTAATACTAAATTATGTAAAATTGTTTTAATATTTTATTTATAATTTTTTTTGTTCTTGTAAACTTGCTCTTGAAACTTGAAAAAAAGATGATGTGGATGTAAAGTGTTCGGTTGACAATTTTTGTTTTTCTTTATAATTTTTCACTGTGCATAACTGCAAAAAAAAAATTGAAAATTAAAAAAAAATATGCAAATATTTTTCTTTTTTAAAGTACTATCCACGTGCAAAGTACCAAATTTTTACAGAATTGTGAGTTTCGAAAAGCGTCCCATTTGACATGGAATAACCGATATCGAGGGCGATTTTTCAAAACGTGCTATTTGCACTTTTGTCGAAAATGAGTTTTTGAGCTGATTTAGTTGTCATGTATTATATTTATTTTAAAGTGAAAAATTATTTCTACAATCATTTTATTGTAATAATATTGTAGAAGAAAGATTAGTTCTTACTCTTTACATTAACTAAAGAAACAGTTTTTTGCTCTCCTGAAAAATTGTGATTATGCAAATAACACGTTTTGAAAAATCGCCCTCGATATGTACGTGTGTCTACCACGTTAAGACTTGGAAACCGCTGAACCAATTTTTATGAAATTTTCAGAGAAACGGTGGCAAAGTCTTGAGAATATTCCTGTGAAGTCCGGTGCTGATTGTAAGAAGGCGCGTAGCGCCTCAAATATATCCCAAAATTTTCGATATCGAATAGCTTGGGAAATTCGGTTTCGTGAAGTGAAGGAAGTTATTAAACACACACACAGGATGGTTTTTGCATTAGAAAAGGGGCGTGCCACAACCCCTACAACCCAAATTCGCTATATCGAATAGCTATACAATTATATATCGCACAGCCTCGTAATTCGGTATTCGACCACAATTTAAACGTGCCGTTTCACTGACAACATTTTATGGGCGTCGGACAAGGGGGCATGGTAGTAACGCGCCGGGTTTCAGCTGGTTAAAAAAAATGAAAAATTGGGAAAATATCGAAACAAAAATTAACAACCAAGCAGAAGAACAGTGACATATGCGCGCCAAGATTATGGTGTGTAAATTTTACACACAAGAACCTATTAGGGAAATTTTTTTCTGTGGTTTAGCAGCGACAACTACCGTGAAAAAAAACGTCGAAAACATAAAATTTGCATACGATTTTTATATTGAGCCAAAATACTTGCTCGATTAGATTAACTTATATTAAAGAAATATCAGCTTGAAGTTGAAAAGTGTGTAGAATTTACACAAAGAACCTATTTATGTTAATATTTTAGGAAAACAAAAAATTCATTTATTGAAAATTAAGATGTAAAATAATTATAAGAGATAAAAATAAGCACTTACCGTTGCCAACGATGTTTTTTTCATGACACAATAAGGCGTTGAGCATTGAACCTTCATCATGTTCTTCGTATGGAGCTTGAATTGAATAGATTGAAAACTTGACTTACTTAATAATATTAAAAAAAAACACATTTTTAGGGTTCACCCTAATGTCAAAAGACTTCTTTAATTTCGTACATCAGAATCGAAATCTGCGACCAGCACATCTACAAAGAGTATAAAACAAAAACACAATTTTATGGTCCACCCTAGTGTCAAAAATTTTTTAAATTCTGACATAAGATTCGAAATCAGCAATTCCTTAATACTGTCAGTACATATGCAAAGAGTGAAAAAAAAAAACATTTTCAGGGTCCACCCTAGTGTCAAAAAACTTTTTGAAATTTTAACTTCAGGTTCGAAATCAGTGACTCCTTAATACTGCCAGCAAATATACAAAGAGTATAAAATAACTTTTAAAGGGTCCACCCTAGTGAAAAAAAAATATTTCTTAAAATTCTTATATTCTAAATTCTAATTCGAAATCAGCGATCAGCGCATCTACAAAGAGTATAAAAAGCACATATTGAGGGTCCACCCTAGTGGCAAAAAACTTTTTTGAAATTCTAACATCAGATTCGAAATCAGCGACCCATTAATACCTGCCAGCACATACATGGGGGGGGGAGTCTAACACAAATAAAACAATCCGGATCACCACACAAACATATGGTGTGCATATCAGGCGGATAGCTTCAGTGGTTCAGTCGTGAGGGTCAGACATAGATAAATTAACTAAATTACCATATTTAAGTCTAGTGTGACCAAAACCGTCCGAAATATAGCATTTTTACTGATTTTTGCTGGGTGTGGCAAAATTTCGCAAGCAATCTCGTTCTCGAAAAAAACCAACTACCAAAGTTTCAGCTCAATTTAGCTTATACCTGGTGCGCTTACTTCACTCTAGACCATATTACATTTTTTAGTCTAATGCGACCCAAACCGTCTGAAAAAACATTTTTATTGCTTTGTGAGCGGTAAAAGGGAGTGTTGCAAAATTAAAAAGTTGTCCAAAATTTTTTACCGTGTAATAAATATGGCAGTCTGCTCGCAGTCTTACCTTTTGGATGGCGGAGATGTCAGCCTCTTTTAAGGGGCCTTGCACCAGGGTTGATATTATCGGTACAATTGAACTTTTTTGGTACAATTTTATATTTTTCCTACTTTCCTACTTCCAAAGCGTTTTCGGTACATTTTATTTTACTCTATAATAAACACAGAATTTAGAACTCTAAGTAAACAAATTATTTAAAAGAATTAAAAAATGTATCTAGTTCTGTTCGTACTCCGTACAGTTTCTTTTCGGATGCTTTTGCCGAAAGCACTTTTTTCTCTTTTCAAAGCTTGATTTTTTATGCAGTTGTTTTTTTTCAAAATAAAAATGTACCACTTTAAATAACACTTTATGTATTGAAGCAGTGTTGAAAAATTAGTTCAAGTGTAAAAGTGCAAAAAGTCAAGTTTGGTAACTGGCGTTTTGCGGCTGATACAATTATATTTTTTGGTACAATAGACTCAAATCGACTCAAAAGAATTTCATTAAATTCGTCATAACTTTTTTATAAAAGGATGAAAAAAGAGGTTTTTAGATCAAAAACGGACTATTGTAAAAATCCAATATTGTCACTGATAAGTATCAAATATATTTTTGTGCATACTTTCAGGCTGAACAATTTTGATAACAGTGTGTCTTGTAAGACTGCTTTACTGTCAAAAAATAATTACAATTTGAGAAATACTGTGGGCGGAGCATCATGCTTGCCTTTTATGTATTAAGATGTGAATACTTTCAGACTGAACAGTTTGAGAGATATTGGACACGAAGCAGCGTGCTAGCCGTTTATATATTAAGATTGCTTAAGGAATTCTTTCAATTTTTCATTCAACAGCAATTGTTAAAAGAATATTTTATTTTCAAATAAATGTTAGAACAAATAAAGTAAAATATCAAATGAAAAAATTTCTATAATTTGACTGAAAGTGAGGAATTGCTTGACTGGAAGATTTTCCCATTTATTTCTTTTGTTACATTAACATAGAAAGGCCCTGACTAACAATTAAAAAATTTTTTCGGCTGGATTGTGTCAGATTTCGGGTGGATGGGTGGTTGACCTAAAGGCATCTGCGAAGTACCTGATTTAAACAAATTTAAGTGGCCTATACATATTTAGGTAACGCAAGAAATTCGCACTTTTTTATAAATTTTTGGTTTTTTAATTATAAAAATACCTCTACTCTTTATGTTTATATAATTTTTTTTTATAGAATTTAATGATCTCATTTTATGAATGTTATAAGACTTGTGAATCTTTTTGTGGTTATAAAAACTTTGTGATTAATTAAAAATGTATATAAACCTTTGTAATTTTTTTTATAAGGTTTATGAACTGAATTGTTAAAAAAACACATTCACTTTAATTTAAATAAAAACTAGCAAAGAATTATCTTCGACTGAGTCTAAATTTAGATTCCCCCACAGTATATTCTTAGTTATGCATATTTTTAAGTTTGATGACGTCACTTCGTATAGATTACTGTTATTGTGTTCATCCAATTTTACGAAAACTCAAATGCAGAACACGATTAAGATGTAGAAGATTATGTGTTTAATATGCTGTTAATACACACATTTTTGTGGAGTTTATAAAAGTTATGCTAATTTGACGACGACACTTTGTATGGGAGATTGATCGAGTTTTTATCAATATTTCTAAACTCAAAGTAAATTTTAATATTCTTAGCATATGTTTATAATTTTAATGTATTCAATTATTTTTTTGCGGAATTTTTAGAGACTTAACCGTTTTCATATTTTTACTTTGCTTAGGAGATAGGAGTGGTTTTCATATTATTTTGACAAAATTAAAATATATGTTGCATATTTGAGACCAAAGCTTATGTGCAAAATTTCAAGTCAGTACATTAGTTTTTGTGGCATTTTCAGATATTTGTATGGGAGGTTGTTGCGTTTTTTTCGATTTTAAAAATGTTCATCATATTTTGAATTTTTGCTGCCAAAGCTTATGGACAAATTTTTAGTCATGACATTAATTTTTGCGTCTTTTTTATATATTTTTTATAAAATATGTGCCTCTGTAAATATTCAACCACCCAACATTAAAAATATACACCGCATTAAGCAAAGAAAAACATCGCAGCCGAACCATAATGATAACACAATCATTGTTATGTTTTATACGCCGTTTGATAGAAATTTTGTGCTTAATTCAGTAGCAAAGTTCAGACGCGAAAACAATGACTTTATGCGCTTGCACCATGCGGGGTTCCAGTCAACTAAACCTTTCTACGTCAACGAAGGGCTAAGCAAAGACAATTCTATTATTCTTCAATCTGCTCTTCAGTTCAAAAAACAGCAAAAATTCTCCGCTGCTTTCACTCGTCGAGGCATCTTCCATGTAAAACTAAAACCCAACGATAACCCAATCTACATTTATATTATGCTAAAATTAAATATTCTCGCAGAATCTGTCACAACTGAGCAGTACAACAACAACAAACAGCATAACAACACAAATAATAATGGTATTCAATAAAATTTGTTAAGTCCTGCTAAACTGCTAAATTGCTAAAGTTAGCAGCTGCTGATGCGAACGCACCTGCTAAGACATTTTACAATCATGTGCTAAGCTGATGTGTCAAAACCAGCTGACAGAATTCTAGAGCTAAAAATCTGTTGTCTTATTTACTCGTGTAACCAGAACTCAGTAACGAAAAATGTATTTTAATTTTTATATTACAGTGCGTTAACACTTTGGATACATTTGCTATTCAGAAACTTTGAAATGATTTAAGTCTCTACCAAACCCATTACAAAATTTTTTTTTGTTAATAAAGAGCATTTTTTTACTTTTTAGCTGCAAATCAAAAATAATTTGGTACTTGTTAGAACTCATTCCCAAAACGATTCATCACTACACTCAATAAGTTTGACGTTTCGGACTTAACAAATGGTATCTGCTAAACAAAAACACGGTGCTGAGCTTGTTAACTTGCTAACAAACTGCTAAGTCTTTTCCCATACAAAATTTTGACAGGACTTAACAAATTTGTTAAGTTTAGCAAGTTAGCAGGGCTTAACAAATGTAGTGAATACCATTAATATGTTTCGCAACAATGAAGACAATTGTACAAGCAACTTGTTTCATATTACTGATGTCAACAACTGCACAACTTAAGATGATGCTTGCTAACGTTTGTTTTAAAACCAATATATTATGTTTGTTTTCGGATTCATTCCAAAAAATTATTTATATATGTAAAAATTTATTAATATCATATATTATCTTTAAAATTTTCAATTTAGCATATACTTATTTTTGTTATAACATTATTGCAATGACCGTTTACAAAAAGAGCACGCATGGTAGCAAAAATACACCTCTTCTCACACATGTCAAACTTGTTAACTAGCGATCGACTTCGTTCCAAAGACAACGCGTTTAATTTAGTTCGAATACTGTGTAAGCAGAGGGCTGGACTTAATATATGCCACCTTAATGCGCAAAGTGTTGTTAATAAGTTGGATGAATTAAGGTATATTTTCGAAAGTTCAGGCGTTGATATTCTTTGTATTTCAGAAACATGGCTTAATGAGCATATGCATGATAATTTGTTCAATTTGAGTGGTTTTAAAATGTTTCGCGCAGACAGATTGGGTCATGCAGGTGGTGCAGCTATCTATGTGCGTGATAATATCCCGTGTAAGCTAATTTGTAAGTCAGATACTTGTTGTTCTATTGAATATTTGTTTATTGCTATATCCAATGCAAATGAAAAGTTCCTTATTGGTAATGTCTACCGTCCCAATCGAACTATTGATATGACAAATCTTATTCAACTCATTGAAAATATCTCTCTTGGCTACTCACAAATTCTTATTGCAGGCGATTTTAATAGCAATCTCTTAAAGGAAACTCACTTAGCTCTCGAAATGCAGACTTTAGGACTTTTTCCAGTCAACACTACTATGCCTACGCACTATACAAAAGCTATTAACACACTGCTTGACATATTTCTTGTTAACGATGAAACAAAAATTTTACTTTATGATATCTTTTATCTTATCCTTCATTTTCCAAACATGATATAATTTTTGTGTCGTGCGACTTTCAGTTGAAGACGCAACCAAAGTCATTTTTGTTTCGCGACTTTAAAAGCATTGATTACCATCGCACATTGGGGCCAAATGAATGAAAAGTGGCGATTAATTCAAAATATGAACTTTAAAATTCATGATCGTGTTTGGTACCGGGTTAAAGTGGATAAAATTCTGCATCACTAATTGCAAAAATTTTACTTTTATGTTGTTTGCTTTAGTGGAAGTGAGCACTTAAAGTTGAATAATTGTTATTTTTTTTGTGCATATTGAAAAAAAGTGAAAATTTTGATATTTCAATTGATAATTTTTTCTATTAATACTTCTAAAAGTTAAATTTTTATAATGGAACCGTCAACTTCAGGTAGTTTACTATATAGTACATGTTTTTTTGTTTAAATAAATGTTTTAAAAATATTAAATGTTAATAAAATAAAATTAGCCCAAAAATGGGCTATTTTTGATTTATATATGGAGTTTCAACAACTTTGTTCGTGAGCTTGCGTAAAATCGTCTATATAGTGTTATAATATCAGATCTCAACTAATAAACCCCAAAATATTTTTTGGCGATTTGTTGAGATTTTTCTGTTATGCTTGTTTTTGTGAAATAACTCAAGATGCTAAAAATCCACAAATATGAAAAAAAAAAACAACAAAACAAAGCATCAAGTTGTTTTTACTTTGTTTTGTCATTATTTTCGTTATAGTAGTTGTTATTGTAGCTAAAAAATGTGTTGTTAATTAGAGATGAGGGCGTGAGTAACTTTAATTCACGCTTACTCGGTACTAATTATTGATTCGGTACTGACACGTTTATTTATTGTTTTAGCTGTCAATGTTTTGTGATGTGATGTTACATATTTAAAGTGTTGTGAAAGTGTAAATTATTCGGTACAGGGTTAAAGGAATTACTTTTTGCAAATTTTAAACGAATACAAATCTTATTAATTTTAGGAACATCTCCCAAAACAATTTTCATTCCTCGTCATGAGTTGCATAATTTTATGAGGAGTGCAGAACCTAAATCACTTCAGGATAAATTTAAACTTTTGAGATGGGAAGTAATAAAACGTGTCGACCCTTCGGATATGGTAGATTTTATGACAAGGTTTCGTAATTTTTGCTCTAGCTATGAGATTCGGTGGCAGAAATGTCATAGAAAGAATGAAGTTTTTGTAAAAAATAATAAGAATTGGCTGGATGCCTCAATCTCATTCAGTCCACCACCAGAACCACAACAAAAACGAGGTCGCAATGAGCTCTCATTTGAAGAGTGCAAAGAAAAAACAAAAGTTAAGAAATGTAAAGACATAAGAGATCAAATTTCTTTGCCTGTTTTGGCTTACGCCACACAAATGAGCTTGAGAGCTGCTGGAAAAATAGATGAGTCGAAAATTGTTAAGGAAATAATATCATCTCCAACAAAAGCCGAAAAATACCGAAAAAGTATAGCACAGGTACCACCACAGCAGTTAACTCCGGATGAAGCTCTGTCCGTTTTGGTAGAAGCGAAGCTAAGTCGCCACCAATATAATGTTATTAGAAAGGTTGCACCTGAGAAATTTCCATCATATAAATTGGTCCAAAGAGCTAAGAAAAAATGTTACCCAAAGGGAGAACAAATGAAAATTTCTGAAACATCAGCGCAAGTTAGCCTACAAGGAATATTGGATCATACCACTGAACGCCTTTTGTCGGTTAAAAATGCAGATTTAAATTCGTTAGACAACGAAGAAATCGAAAAAATTACTTTATACACTAAGTGGGGCTTTGACGGAAGTTCAGGGCATAGTTCTTACAAACAAGCCTTTCATGACAGTAATGCATCTGATTCTTCTGTTTTTATTACGTCAATTGTACCATTAAAATTAGTTTGTAAAAACAAAATCATTTGGCATAATCCTCGACCGTCTTCAACTAGGTTTTGCAGGCCATTAAAAATTGAATTTATGAAAGAAACGGTCAACAGTATTAAAACAGAAAGAGAAAGAGTGGAGACAGAAAAAAATGCTCTTATCGATACAGTGATATCAGTTGGAGAAAGAAAGATAAAAGTGAACCACAAACTAATTCTCGTTATGATTGACGGTAAAGCGTGTAACGCGATTACAGACACAAAGTCCACACAAAAGTGCTACATATGTGGCGCTACCAGCAAGGAGTTCAACAATATTGAACAAATGATTTCTAGAGATTCCAACGTAGACTTCATGGAGTTCGGTTTGTCTGTCCTACATGGCTGGATAAGATTTTTTGAATGTCTTATTCACTTGGCATATAAACTTCCAATTCAAAAATGGCAGGCAAGAAGTGACGAAGAAAAAAAATTATTGCTGAAACTAAAAGTCGTATTCAACGCGAATTTAAAAAGAGAACGGGATTGATCATTGATCGACCAAAACCTGGTTTTGGTAACTCTAATGACGGGAATACTGCAAGACGTTTTTTTAAGAATGCAGAAGTATCTGCTGAAATTACTAATATTGATTTAGAGTTGATCAAAAATATGCACACAATATTAATTGTAGTTTCTAGTGGTATTGAGGTCAACATTGAAAAATTTACAAACTTCGCTAATAACACTGCCAGGCTATTTGTGAAAAAATATCCATGGTACTATATGCCTCCTACTCTTCACAAATATTTTATTCATGGGCCTGAAATTATATCATTATCGCCATTGCCAATTGGTCAGCTAACCGAAGAGTCTCAGGAAGCCAGAAATAAAGATTTTAAAAGTTATAGGGAGAATTTTGCCCGTAAATGCAGTCGAGAAAAAACAATGGAAGATATCTTTAATAGATTTCTCTTAAGTTCAGATCCGTTTATAACAAGCATGAACAATAGTTCTAAAAAGAAAAAAGAGCTAATGCCAAAATCTGCATTGGAGTTGCTTGTACTTCCCAGCAATCAAAATAGCAATGATGAAGATGGAGATGAAGATGGAGATGAAGATGGAGATGAAGATGAAGATGAAGATGGAGATAAAGATGGAGATGAAGATGAAGATGGAGATGAAGATTAAGATTATTGTAACGAATTAATTTATGATTATGAAATTGAATGTGAAGTAAATTTTAACATTGAAGGTAATAATGATTATAATAAAAAATTGTTGTTTTCAAAAAAAAAAAAAAAATAGAACAACCGAATTGAATTAAATTTTTTTTAAATAGTGTGTTTATGGTTATTTATCAATAAAAAAACAATTATATTTTCAAATGTTTCATTTTTGAGCAAAATTTTCAAATTTCGAGAAAAAAGGTATGATTTTAATTTAAACATTTTCTAATAAAAATACATATAAAATATTTATTCCTTATTATTTTTAAAAATATTACTTGTTTTTCTTAAAGTACATTTAGTATGCTTTAATTTGCAATTTAATTGAATAATTTATAGCGCACCGTTCCAAAGTTACAGCAAAAAATGTGAAAAAAGAGGATTTTTTACAGAACACAAAATGGCCCATAAAGGGTTAAAAAATGTGTTTTTTTCACTCTGTTTTTTTTTTAAATGTTGGTTTTTTATGTATTTATAAATATCCATTAATAAAAAATATTTTTTTTTTAAATTACGACTTCTATGAATTAATCGCCACTTTTCATGCATTTGGCCCCACTGTGCATCGTCTCGAGTCTGGAATTTCAAATATCAACTGGAGCAGTATATACAGTATGACATCGCCCGATGAGCAAGTTAATTTTTTGCAATCCAACCTCTCGCTAGTCTTTTTGAGGAGTTCGTCCCACTTAAAAATAAAAATTTTAAACCTCTTCACCGGAGGTTTATAGTGAATTCAAAAATGCTAGGAAAATTGTTGTTGCAGAAATAAAATCAGAAAAAAAAATTTATTGTGAAAAATTCTCATTTGTAATTGATAGCAAAAAAACATGGCAGGAAATAAAAACATTGAAATTGGCAAGTGTAAAGGTAGGAAAAGTGATGATGTTGATGTAGACGATTTAAATATAAAGTTTCTAGATCTTCCAATGCCAGTAATCTCTCATGAATCTTTCGCTAACCCTAACAGCGTGCGAAGTAACAACGTTTTTACTTTTGAATGCGTTGAGCAAACGGATGTTCTCGAGTGTTTTTTATCTATAAAGTCAAATGCTGTTGGTTTTGACAATATTCATCCTGTATTTCTCAAGGCCCTACTCCCAAAATTACTACCTTTTGTAACACACATTTTTAATTTTATTCTCACTACTTCTATATATCCTTCCACTTGGAAACAGGCAAAAATAATACCGATTCCAAAAACGTGCAATGAATACCGTCCAATAGCCATTTTGTCGTATGTATCAAAAGTTCTAGAGCTAATAATTTATAGACAAATGTGTAAGTTCATTTATAGAAATCACTTAATAAACGAATGTTAATCTGGATTCCGAGTTAAGCGAAGCTGTGTAACATCACTAGTTGATGTTGTTGAAGACCTTAGAGTAGGTATTGATGAGAACAAAATTAACTTTCTAGTGCTCTTAGACCACTCAAAAGCCTTTGTTACGGTGGATCATTCTGTGTTGTATAATAAGCTTGTGAATCTGTTTCATTTTTCCCCGACTGCTGCTAAATTTGATATCATCCTATCTATCCAACAGAACACAAGCAGTTTGTTCAAATGGCATTGTATCAAAATTCCTACCAAATGACAGAGGTGTTCCTCAGGGTTCTGTGTTAGGTCCTCTGCTCATCTCTGTATACATAAATTGCCTACCAAAAGTGTTGAAAAATTGTAATATTCATATGTATGCCGATGATGTCCAATTGTATGTTAGTTGTTGCCGTGAGTCTATCGTCCCTTGTGTTTCGAACCTAAATGATAATCTTCGACGCGTTAACGAATGGGCCACATCAAATGGCCTATGTTTAAATCCCAGGAAAACAAAATGCATTGTCATCTCAAAAAAACCAGTAGACTATTCACTCTTCCCAAAAATTAAACTGAACAATTGTGATATTGAATGTGTGGATAGCGTGAAAAACCTAGGTATAATATTTAATAGAACATTGTCGTGGAACACTCATATAGGTAGCACTCATATCGGTAAAGTGTATGGTATGTTACGTGTTTTATGGACGACCCAATATTTTACGCCCCTTAGAACACGTATCTTACTGGCTAAATCGTACCTTATGCCTACCCTGCTCCATGGGTGCGAAATATTTGCTAACTGTGACAGTTTATTTAAACACAAACTAAATGTTCTTTTCAACAACATTGCTCGTTATGTTTATAGCTTAAAACGTAGAGATCATGTCTCCGTGCATGCAAAACGTTTATACAATATGACTCTCGACAATTTACTGAAATTTCGTTCACTAATTTTACTGCACAAGGTGGTTTATACTAGGGAGCCGGTTTATCGGTACAACAGACTCGGGTTTGCAAGATCACGAAGATCAAACGTTATTATACAAATGCGTCATTCTTGTCTGGCATCGGAAAGACAATTTTTTGTGTATTCAATCCGTCTTTGGAACGCTCTACCAACTGATCTAAGAACAATTACCAATGCTGTGCAATTTAAATATCGATTGAATATTTTTTCTCCTCATTGCAATAATTGTAAATTTTCAGTTTTTACACAAGCAGAATTGTAATTTAAGCTATCAAGCAATACTTTTATTCGAATTTAAATTCAAACATTACTGTTTTATATAAGCTTTATTATTAAGTTTTTTATTAGTAACTTGTATAATTAACCCTGTTATCACAAATACTGATGAAATTAGAGGCTAGTGCTTTAATTATAAGACCATTAGTATGTCAATAAAATGAATAAATAAATAAATATTTTAAAAATTTAATAAAGTAATGTTGTATGGGAGGTAGGTGTTGTTTTTATCCAATTTTAACAAATTTGGAATATATGGTGAATATTTTGCTTTAAAGCTTATATGCATAATGCCAAGTAACTGCAAACATTTTTGTGGCGCTTGTAGAAATTTTATTGTTTGATAATGAAGGCGTGGTTTTCATCCATTTTGCTCATTCTCAAACTTGATCTTTGTTTTTTTAATATACCCATTTATACTAAATTTCAATACGATAGCTTTAAAATTGCGGCTGTAATCGTGTCGACAGACTGACCTAGCGAAATCGGCTCAGGAGGTGATGCTGATCTAGAATACATATATACTTTTCTATACCTGCCACGCCTCCTTATCAGCGTTACAAACGGTGAAAAATTTAACGCGGTATGCGTGGGTAAAAAAAATGTATTCCATACTTTTTTCATTTAGTAACATTTTTTTCTAAATTTGTATACCAAAATGATAAAGTCATTTATCAACCCTGCTTTGCACCAGTTGGATATAGGCATCTTCCCTTTGTACGGTCCACACATTTCAAGTGTATATCCGTAAATCTTTGTTCTTTTTCGTTTGCGGTGGTCGTAATTCTTATCCGAATGCAGTTTTTTTCAAAGCTGGTTTCATTTTCATGGAGCGGGAATAATGTGGTGGAACCTAAATCTGACTCACATTCCAAACTTAACCCTTTCGGCCCTGGAGGTGGCAATTTCCACCATCAACTTAAAAGGTTTGCATTACCGGCGCAACAGTATATTTCTACAACCCACTGGTCTCTTTAGACGGTCTTTTTTCCGAATTTTGATTTGTACCCGTCACTTTATTCCTGCCGCAAGTTCAATAATGCGAAAAACAGCAATAGAAAGAAAAAATGTCTTTCGTGCAAAAAATAAATCAGGGCTGAAAGGGTTAGGTCTTGGAGCAATCCCTCCAGCTTATTGTCTAGAAGAAACAGGGAGCTTTTGGCGAGGTGTTCTTCTGTTGTTTTTTTTTAACCACACCGACTTGCCTTGTCTCAGTGCTAGTTTCGTTCAATGTGAATTTTTCGTTCTACGCCCTTTCACGCTCTAGCTGATCACACGCTTATTTGTAAAACTTATGCGCGACCGTCTATAATTCGTTCCTATGAATCGTTCGGTGGTCTGCTGGTAGGCCTCTGCAGAAGCAGAAGATAACAAACTTGGTATCATTCACTCAGTGATAATTTAGAACAATCAACCGCATTTCTTCAATTTCATTCATTATTTGCGAAAATGTTTATTTCTGCCTGGTAGCATACTCATGTGTGTTTGTCGAGAAGATTTCCATTATTATGGTTGGTCACTTACGCGTTACCACCATCGTTGTCATAAACATTAACATCAACATCATCAGTGCTATCATTACAATTATTTTCATTGAATTCATGAGCTTTCTCATTATAAATTTACTATTAATTCTTTTTTATAATTTTCATTATACATATTTATATTCAACTCAATCATTACTTACATTCGGTTACGGTTTCAGCGTCTATCATTCAACCATCAATTTGCTCATTCATCATCACATCATAAAAATGTGAAATGTTTCTTAATCGTACATAATCGGCCGAATGACGCAAAAACAGATGGACGAATGGTCACACAGAAGGTATCGTATTGAAATTAAATGCATTCATCATTATGTCAAGGGAATTTAATAGAATTGTTAAGACGTCGGACTGTTAGTCAATCGCCACACACGAGGCAATGTTTGTTTTTTTTTTTAATGGAAATTGAAGAAGAAGTGTATAAAGGTTTAAATGGTTATTGAACATCTAAGATAAGTCTTAAGATATGATAGTAAAAATTGTATATTCAAAATATAGCAACATGAAAAGCCGCGGTGAAGCTTAACTACCAGAAAAATTTTAATTTTTGTTAAAGTTATACTTGTGACCTTTTTTTACTCTTAACCATTATCACATCATAGGCTCGAATTAATATAGCTGCTTTATAGGCAAGTTTTCCAACAACATATCTGTGAATACTAAAACACTCATTGTACCCGGAAACCCTACACAGTTAGAAATCTTGGACTAAATTTTAGTCCCACTAAAATATTAATAGATTTTTTTAAACCTTGTAGTTTAAAATTTGAACTTTGCAAATACTAACTCATAATTAAAACTCTTCTGTACTAGAATTTAAGCCAAAAGAAATATTACAGCATCTATTTTAGCTTTTTGGTTAAAATTTTAGCCTTTTTGGTTTAAATTTAGTACAATTCTGTATTACTTTTTGTTTTAAATACAATTTATACTAAATTCTAGTGCATTTGGATGCTAAATTTGGATTTACACCCGTAAAAATTTAGCCTGGCAATGCTGCGACTCAATATTAGGCGACTCGATTCATATGTTTGCTTAACGCGCTTTTTATGTGTAGGCCAATAGCCCGGTGGTTAGAGTAGTGAGTTACCAAACTGAATATCGTGTGATCCTATCTCTCGGTGTATGTAATTTTTTTGTAATATTTTAATCCAAGCTTGTACTAAATTTTAAACCAAAGCTGTATTTAAACAATTTTTAGTATTTTGCAAATACTAGATTTGAGACCAAAGCTGGTATTGACTTATATGTTGACTACAGAAAAGTTTCAATTTTAGTACAAGATTTCTAACCGTGTAGTAAAAAGTTTTCATGCTAATAATAAGATTTCTTTCACGTTTAGCCTGTACACTCAAAAATATTTATGTGTAAATATAACTAATAACTGCGTCCATTCTACGAATTTTATTCGTAGTTTTCAGCTACATTTGCGAATGATCATTAATATGACCTTATGACCTTAGCAATAGGAAGATTTTGGAAAATAAGTTTTCTTAAGATGGAGGGCTAGACAATTGTTCCTTTTGATTTAAAAACAATAAAAATATCAGATTGTAAGTAATCGGAAATTATAAGCCCGACCATCAAAGCGATTTCAATTTAAAATTTAAACACATTTTTTTACTTTTTACATACTACTCGATTGTTTGCACATAAAACCTTATTTTCTGCCTAAAACTTGTATGCACTATGCATTTGTTATTTAATTGTCCCTAAAATTGAGATGTAAAACATAACAATCGGATGAAAATTGCTAGAGTTGTGATAATTTACTTTTTGAAAAAATGTCTTTTTTCTTGTTGCAGTAAAAAAATCTTAAAAATTAATTTTTGAAGACATTGCAATAAAATGCTATTGAAATTTTTTCCGAAAAAACATTTAATTCAAATACAAAAATTATGTGATTACGTTGAATAACTTGGTCGTTATGAAATTTTTTACTAGAAGTGTAACATTTTGTAAATTTCGAGTTTGGGTATTTTTACGAAAAAATCCTCAAAAATTAAAAAATGCGGAATTTAAAAAAAAGAATTGACGGGTGACTCTGGCACAGTCTTAAGCTATTTTGTGCAAAACCTACAAAAACCAAAATTCGGATGAAAAAGTTATAGCTGTTGAAACTTGATTTTATTTCAAAAAATCTCAAAGTTCCTGTTTTCGGCATCAAATCATAAAAAATCGATGAAACTATTCCTCGCATTCAAAATGACTTCAATAATTTTAAAAAAATATTTTTGATATTCCTTAAAAAAAATTTAATTCCAGGGCTGCGAACAAATCAGACCCTGGTTTTAGGATAAAAAATTTTAAAAATATCCCAAAAATTAACAACTTTAATTTTCACGCAATACGTGAATTATCTTTTTTCACCATTCCAACAAGCACAACATATCCAAAATCGGATTAGAAACCAAGGATGACCAAATCGATCACACCGCCATATTAAAGTTAAAAAAGTTTAAGGGAAAAATTTGCTTTATTAAATTTTTAATTGATTCAATGTTGCAAAATAAATACACTCTACACTCAATATAAGTTAATTAAATATTTTATTCCATAAAGAAGTGTTTGTAGATCGTGCAGCGCTTTCAACACCAACGGCAAAATTAAATTTGTTGATTTTGGGGTTTTTTTATATTGTTTACCCAAAAACCAGGCTCTGATACGTTGGCAGCCCTAGAATTAAATATTTTTTAAGGAATATCTAAAATATTTTTTTTAAATTATTGAAGAAATTTTAAATGCGAAGAAAAATTTTATCGATTTTTTATAGTTTTTTTTTGTGTTCGAAATGCCAAAAACAGAAACTTTAAGAATTTTTGAAAAAAAAAAATCAAGTTTCAACAGCTATAACTTTTTCATCCGAATTTTGGTTTTTGTAATTTATTTGCACAAAATAGCTTAAGACTATGCCAGAGTAACCTGTTAAGTCGTTTTTTTTTTTAATTTCGCATTTTTTAATTTTTAATTTTTTTCGTAAGAATGCCCAAACTCGAATTTTACAAAATGTTACACTTCTAATAAAAAATTTCATAATGATAAAGTTATTCAAACTAATTTTCACATTCACATAATTTTTTTGTATTTGTATTAAATGTTGTTTCAGAAAACATTTCTAAAGCATTTCATTGCAATTTTTTCAAAATTTAGTTTTTAAGATTTTTTTTTACTACAAGAAAAAAAGAGCATTTCCGATTAAAATTTGATATTTTTATTGTTTTTACATCAAAAATAACGATTTTTCAGCCATCCAGCTTAAGAAAAGAAATTTAGAAAAATAAGGTCATCCTAATGATCATAATATCTCATAACGAAAAAAACCATTCTGTTTGAGCTGGAGTTTGAACTTCGACTCTTAAGCTTACGGGCCACGCACTCAACCAGTACGCTACAGCCACTTTACAATCATACTGTTCCTTATATTCTGTAGTTGTTCAACAAACCAGCAAAAAAAAAACATTCTGTCTGAGCTGGGGTTTGAACCTTAGCTTTTCAGATTACAGGCCACGCACTCCGCCAGTAGGCTAACGCCACTTTACAATTATACAGTTCCTTACAAGGGCGTCCACAGGATTTTTGCTAGGGGGAGGGGGGGAAAGGCATAAAGGAGGCTAGAATGCACATAAAGAAAATTTAACCTATATAATTCTATTTTCTGAGATTTTTGGTACTTATTTTGTTATCATGATACGCCGGTTGACACACGCTTGTACACACACGAAAATTATATATATTCCAAATATGGGGTAAAAATATTTCTCGTACCATGCATGCTCGAAACATTTTCAAATTTAATTTTTTTTTTCATGCAATTTAAAACATTTTTTCTCAACAAATATTCTTAGAAAATTAAATAATCCGAGGTCTCCTTTATCTCTTAATAAAATGGCATTAATTACTATTTAGCCCTCAAGTTTTCATCTTTGCAAATAAGAATTCAAAAATTTCCAAATATTTTTTTTTAAAAAATGAGCAAGATTTTTAGACAATTTTTTCCAGTTTTGGAGGCCTATAACTTATAAACCAATTGCGAGCGGCCTGAAATTTATCTGATTTGGATTTAGGAGGTAAAAACCGCTATTCTTGAAATGTTCCCCGCATGGACATCAACTGACTTATTACTTTTTTACAAAAGTAATCGATACTTTATTACAGCATACAAGTTACTAAAATCGAGTTTGGAAACATGCCTAATATATGAATTATTGAAAATTTTTTTTTAATTCAAAACGTATGAATATATATGTACAAAGTGATACATATATAGATGGGTTTTGGGCTCCATTCATTTTCTAAACATATTCCAGAACCTCCCTGCAAGGCTTGATTCTGAATCCTGGATGTAATATAAGCACGTGACTCGAAAAAATCCAGAAAATTCTTTAAATGGGTGGATGCCTGTTCAAAAACGTGAATTTGAAGAAGCATAAAATAAATGTTTCAAATCGAGTTTCCTATTTAAATTTTAGTCATAAAAAACTTTTGAGCATAAGATATTCTAATGCAAAAGCGTTTTCTTAAAAAGAATTTGCCATCAGATTTTTTTAAAAATTAGTGCATGATTTAAAATTACCCTACTTTATTCAGAACCTCCTAAATTTTTTTCGCTTTGGAGTCAGGAGCTTTTCCCTCGCCTAGATCGCTGCAATTTTCTCAGATTTAAATGATGCAAGATTGTTAGCAATTTTATTAAGTTTACGAAAACTAAAAAATTATCCAAATTGGATCAAATTCATGACAGAAAAACGATTTTATTTAAGCCGACTTTTGGGGAAACGTTTAGTTTTTGTAATTAATTTTACTTTGTTTTCTTCTTGTGTTTAATTACTTTAAAACTTAAATTCGCTTATCGTCCAAGTTCATATGCGTTATTGGCTTAAATGCCGCTTACCATTTGTTGCTCCGAAGAATGATCTTCGACTAATGGGGATATCATTCCTTATCATTCCTCAATTTCTCGTAAGAATAAAATCGTAATTTCTTCCATTGCATTCGTAGTATTAAGTCATGGCTTCGTATTTAGTATTAGTTGAGTTTAAAAAATGTACAACCGAACTCTTTCAGACTGGTTTTTTTAACAATTACCGAATATAAGGAAATGTATGATTGCAAGGTGGCTGTAGTCTACTGAGAGAGTACGTGGCCTGTAAGCTAAAAAACCGTGGTTCAAATCCTAGCTAAGATAGAATGTTTTTTTTTGTTATTAGTAAATGTCAGAGCTGTAAAATCGGCATTCATATTCAGAATTTTAAGTACTACTGAATAACTACATAAGAATTTTCAATTATTCTTTTTTATTCATTATTCATTTTTTATTCGTTATTAATTTTTTATTCATTTGTTATTAATTTTTATTCAGTATTCATTTGTTATTAATTATTAATTTTTTATTCATTATTCATAATTAATTTTTTACTTCAATTTAATATTCACTTGTTATTAATTTTTTATTCATTTGTTATTCATTATTATTTATTCATTATTCACTTGTTATTCATTATTAATTGTTTATTCATTATTAATTGTCTATTCATTATTAATTTTTTATTAATTTGTTAATCATTATTCATTTTAGACCTAAGCCATAAATAAAAATTAATAAAAAATGAATAATGAATAAAAAATGAAAAATAAATAAAAAATGAATAATGAATAAAAAATGAAAAATAAATAAAAAATTAATAATCAGTAACAATTTAATAACAAATAAAAAAATTAATAATGAATAACAAATGAATAATCAATAAAAAATAAATAATGCATAACAAATGAATAATGAATAGCAAATGAACAAAAAATTAATAATGAATAAGAAATGAATAATGAATAACAAATGAATAATGAATTAAAAATGAATAATTAATAAGACGTGAATAATGAATAAGAAATTAATAATGAATAACAAAGGAATACTGAATAAAAAGTTAATAATGAATGAAAAATTAATAATGAATAAAGTAGAATTATTGAAAATTCTGAAATTCCTTGTGAATATCATTCAAATGAATAAAAAATTATTCATTATTCTGAATAACGAAAATGAATAATTGAGATGAATAATTAATCATTTTTTTAAAAAGGAATGTGAATTAAAAATTTTGTTTACGAATATCATCTAATATATAAAAATGAATGTTTGTTTGTTCGTTCGCTATGCGCTGCAATACCGTTCATCCGATTACGATAAAACTTTGTCAACTTATTGCTTGCACTTACGCGAACAATAAAGGCATATTTAAAATTTGCCACACCCCCTTTTACCGCCCACAAATCAATAAAAATGCTATATTTAAGACAGTTGTTGCCGTATTAAACTAAAATTTGGTAATTAAGTTCGTATGATAACTATCGGTAACTATACTTAAAATGAGCGTGGTCCCACTATAGCTACGTCTACTTTTAAGAAAAGATAAAGAAACTTTGAAATTACTGGTCCGATCGAGGTAAAATTTTGGCAGTGGATTTGTTTCGAGTACGAGATGGTTCAAGAAAAATTGCCACAACCCCTTTTACGGCCCACAAATATATAAAATATTCGCGATATCAAATTGCTTTGGAGTTATTGGTCGCACAATTGCGCCAACCACAATTTACACATGTCGTTCCAGTGATGACATTTTATGGGAGTTAAACAAGGGGGAGCGGAACCTCCGATACAACCAAAACTTGCAATATTGAATAGTTTTGGAGTACAAGTCACACAGCATCGAAATTCAGTATTCGACTTCAATTTATGCATGCAGTTTCATTAATAATATTTTATGGGCGTTGTAAACGGTGGAGTTTCACCTCCCCCCATACAACCAAAATTTGTGCTATCGAATAGCTTTGAAGTTATAGGTCGCACAGCATCGAAATTCAGTAATCGATCTAAATTTACACATGCACTTTTACTGAAAATATTTTATGGCGTTGGACAAGTACAACCCAAACATGCAAAATCGAATAGCTTTAAAGTTATGGGTAACACAGCGTCAGAATTTAGTATTCGACTCCAATTCATACATGCAGTTTCATTAATAACATTTTATGGGCGCAGAAAAAGGGGGACTCGCATCTCCCATACAACCCAGATTTGTGCTATCGAATAGCTTTGGAATTATAGGTCGCACAGCATCGGAATTTAGTATTCGATCCGAATTTACACATGCACTTTTATTGGTAATATTTTTTGAGCGTTGAACAAGGGAAAGTCACACTTACCATACAACCCAAATTTGCGATATCAAATAGCTTCTGAGTTATTTGTCGCACAGCGTCGGAACTCAGTATTCGACCTAAATATTACATGCCATTTCATTGAATAAATTTTATGGGCGTTTGCCAAGGGACCTCTTATTTGACCCAAATTTAAGATATCGAATTGCTTTGGAGTTATAGGTCGCACAGCGTCGGAATTCTGTATTCGACCTTAATTTACACATTCAGTTTCATTGATCACATATAATGGGCGTTGGTCAAGGATGCGTTGCACGTCCCATACAACTCAAATTAGATCTAGCAGCTTTGGATTTATAGGTCGCACAGCATCGAAATTCAGTATTCGACCTCAATTTACACATGCAAGGGAGCGTTGCAGCAACGCGCCGGGTTTCAGCCAGTTAGTACATAAAACGAATATATTCGTAGATACTACATCAGTAGCTCGTTTCTGTAAAAAAATCGGCAAAGTACCGATTTGTGTGACGTCAGCCGTTATCGATCCCTAGTTACCGATTTCCTGACACCTAATGTTTCTATACACTGAACCAAAAAGGTACATTATATTAATGAAAAGGTGCCTTAATTTCAATGAATTATTCATTGATTTTGGTCCAATGAACTGTGGTCATTGATTTCAATGAATTTTCTTCATACTTTAATGAATAGTTCATTAAACTTAGTCATTTTCAATGAATGGTTCCTTGCATATCAATGTATACTTCATTGAATTCAATGAACACGTTCATTAAAAATGCCAAAATTAATGATGTTTTCATTGAATTTAATGAAAAGTTCATTGAATTCAATGTAAAGTTCATAGAATTCAATGTAAAGTTCATTGAATTCAATGTAAAGTTCATTGAATTCAATGTAAGGTTCATTGAATTCAATGAACTTTACATTGTTCATTGTATAGTTTATTTAATGTATCAAGTTCGTTGAATTTAATGTATTTAGTTTATTAGATTCAATGTACAGTTCATTAAATTTGATGTATTCAGTTTATTGAATTCCATGTATATTTCATTAAATTTAATGTATTTAGTTCATTGGAATGAATGATCTATACATTAAATTCAACGAATTATTTGTTAATCCCTCTCTAAACATTTTTAAAATAAGGAAATCATTACAATTTCAACAATATTTTTTTATTTTAAAGAGTCAATTAATATACAAATTTTCGAAGATTTTTAATAGTTTTTAAATTTATAAAAATATACGGCAATAAACTCCCACAGGAGAGTGCATGCCGCAGGATATTTTAATTGAAATAATTGAAAAATTTTAAAGCACACATCTATGGCTCTAATAAAACTAGCAAATTGAAATTTTACACAATCCATGAATGAGGAATGAGGAGAAGTTCTTCTCTCCAACAGCAAGGATTAATGGTTGAATATTTTCGCCTTTATTTTTGGTTGAATATTTTCGCCTGGTTGAATATTTTCGACTTCCTGGATGCTGCTTCCAACAAAAACGAATGCCTCTTGGGAACTGCTAATTGTATGCTTTAGGAAAGTTTTTCTTCCGAAGTTGTCCTTACTGCATACTTTTTGAGTGGGCACCAAATACCCATGAAGGCTCCAAAGAAGTTTCATAGCAGTACTGTCTCGAAAGATATTTAATGCACTTTTAATTTTATTTATTATCACCTTTTATCTAAAATTTACACACACAATTGCCACACGTCTTCACAACTTCGCGTTTCACTTCAAACAAAATTGGGAAGGGAATAAATTAGTATACATTGAATTTAATGAACTGAATACATTGAATTTAATGAACTATGCATTGAATTTAATGAACTATATATTGAATTCAATGAACTATACATTGAATTTAATGAATTATACATTGAATTTAATGAACTATACATTGAATTTAATGAACTCTACATTGAAATCAATGAACAATACATTCAATTCAATGAACTATACATTAAATTCAATGAACCATTCATTAAATTCAATGAGCTATACATTGAATTCAATGACCTATATATTGAATTTTATGAACTATACATTGCATTTAATGACCTAAACAGTGAATTCAATGAACTGTTCATTAAAAATCAATGTATGGTTCGTTAAAATTTGATTTACAACTGGAATCAATGTACTTTTCATTGATATCAATGAAAAGTCCATTAAAATAATGAAAACAAATCATTGATATTTATTAAGATATTTTTAATATATATAACTTCATTGATTTCAATGAACAGTACGTTAAAAACTATGAGCAATTCATTAAAATTCAATGATTTTTTCATTAAAACCAATGAATTAATTTTAACGTATGCTGTTCATTACATTTGTTTTTTCTGTGTACGTTTAAATCGGTAGAAACTCGGACCGTGATGAAAAAGAACACAAATCGAGAAGAAAAGTTGCGAAATGAAGTCAAATGACAAGCAGCTGTTTACTCGAATATATTGTTTTTAGTTGAGCTAAAACTTTATAATAAATAGGTGCTTGTCTTGTTAATAAAAAGTGAAAGTTTAAGAAAATTAATTATGTTATAATGATGTGTATTAATGGTTGCGGAAATAATCAACGATTATGAATGTAAATAATTTTACACTTACTGCTGTGCAGCAAAAACTTAACAAATATATGCAACCGGGAACTTTTTCCTAGCTCAAACACATACTGTTTTGCTAAAATTTTTAACTTTTATGTAAATAGGCATTATTTATAAATTGCATTCATTACCTTTAAAATTAAAACGTTTTTTTAAGAGCAATGAAATATTTCAACCCGTAAAAAATTCAACTTATATGAAAGTAACCATTTTTAAAGGTATATTTCGAGTACTTATAACTAAATAATACACAACATTACTGGTATTAGATAAATCGGTAGAATTCTCACTTGCCGCAAAGTTAGTGAGAAAAGTGACACATTGTTATCGATTCACTTTACGTACAAAAACACTTTTTTAAAAGGTTTCATTGAAATTAAATGGGAACATGTGAAAGCTTATCGATTTGGAACGAACGAATCGAATGAATTCATAAAGATATCACAATACAAATACTTTGTATATTGCACGAATACTTGTAGAATGAACGAATAATTTACGAATACGAATTCGTAGAAATTTTACTAATAAATGTTTTGAGTAAACCATGGGGCGCTCAGCGCCCCAAACAACACTTCAATGTCCATAACAGTACTAAAAAATTGAACAGACTCATAAAGAGCAAAACCATTCGAAATATTGAACCTTCAGCTTGTTGTCACTAGTGAATTTTCATATCGATATGTGTATTTATATATGAGATATTGACTCAATATCAGGTGCATTTTGTTACCTGACCAAATTCAATAAAAAACTCAAGTATGGTAAAAAAATATATACAATTTGGTATAGAACCACTAGTATTACAAATCACTCAACTCTGAGACACGAAATTTAAACATTAGTTAATTTAATACGGTCTGACCTTTGTACAGTATTTTCACGCTTCCCTCAGAAAAGAACGCATTTGTACAAAATTTAACATTTTACTATTGCATGAATACCCTTTATTATATAATTCTTTTTATTTATTACAAGCAATTTTCTCCCTCTTCATTCATTTCATGGTTTCTTTTTGCTCTAACGACAATTTTTAATTTAATTTTTTTTTGCAGCCACCAAACTGTAGAGTCCAAAATGTTTTCCCAACGCTTTGTCGGCCGATATCAAAGAAACAGCCAGAAATAAAAATTATTACATTGTGATGAAGCATGACTAAATATAATTTCTATACTCGCATATTCTTCATTTGTAGACCACATCAGAGAAGTTGAGTTTATATTTTTGTTTTTTAACCTATGTACGTGTGTGCGTGTGTCGATGACGGTGAAGTAGCAATAGCAATTTGGATGGATCGAAGCCAGCGTAAGCACAGAAGCAATAAAAAATAAATTAAAGCCAAAGTGAAGGTGGTGGAATAGCGCGATGGCAAGATTAATGGATGACTGGGATGAATGTCTAAATTTGGTTGAGGCTTGGAATGAAGCAAAAAACAGGAAATTTAGTTATTAATGCTATAAATAAGAAAAAAAAAATGCAAGATAAAGCACAACAATAACCTAAAAACAAGACAGAATTTTATATAAAATTTTATAAAAAGACAGTCCAATTTTTTTTTGTATGTGTTACTCTTTGTAAAATTTCAGCGCTCTTTGCTATTTCAAAAAGAGGGAAACAAATAATGTTGGTCTATGAACAAGCATTTGTCGAAATAATATGTGAATGAAAAAAAAAAATCATTTATATCCTTACGAAAAAACTTTATTGTAATGTTTTCCCCCACACTGTTACCAAAGAATGTTGCTGGTTGTCTTTTTATGATAAATTAAACTCTCCCACACATCAGCTACGTCCAACGCACATATCACGAAAAAAATTTATAACATTCTTTAATGATAAACTATTTCCACCCGTCAACATTAAACGGAAACTCAATGAATAAATTCGGTGATAATATATTTTATGTTGCCTTATTCCTTATAGTATTCAAAACAAATCTATAGCCTTAATTCGTTTTAAGACCTACCGCAGACTCATTGGATGAGTGTCTAAACACAACAAAATCGATAAGAAGAGCAACAATACATCTCCATATAACTCACAATCAGTTCCATTTCTTTTGACATGTTCGGCAATTGATTGCCTTTTTTTTCCCCCACCTTTTTTCACAAGATCCACACTAAAAAGTCTCAATGGAAAAACTCACTCATCCAAGCTTTCGGAACAATGAAAGTTAAGCAACAGAAAAAGGGGAAAAGCAGGATGGTTTAGATGGTGAGAAAAAATAGAGAACTTTACTATACGCCAATAAGTGAAAGAAATGTGTTTAAAGATCAATTCAAATATCTTCATAGAACCGGATTAAAACCCGTACGCATGCGTACAAATTGAGCTGCGAACCTTAGGGCCAGTTTTTCAGTTCGTGTTTAAAGTCTAGTTAAAATAAACCGAGCTTAGCTCACCAAAATTGGACGTTTAAACTCGATTTAGTCAAAAAAGAAACACATTATATGAGAATTTAAGTCAATTTAACTTCGACGAATGCTAAACGAGTTTAGACGATTTTGGTGAGTTAAGCTAGGTTTAATTTGACTAAAATTTAAACTGGTACTAAAAACTGGCCCTCAGTGCCAGATACAATCCTGGTTTAACTTGAGATAAGGTAAACGTAGTTTAAAATTGAACTGAGTTCAACTAAAAAACAATTTTTCAGTGCTGGCTTATGCCCAAAACTCAATAGTGCATTAGGTCTGTCGGCCCTTGATCGTACTTTGGTCTGCGTTGTAAAAACTTTACGATACAAGTGTCAAAGCGGACGACCTCAAAACTTTGCAAAACTTAAGGTTGCGTTGACAGATCGCCTCTGCCATTTTGGTGATGCCAATAAAAGCAGCTATTAAAAAAATCCCACAAAACTACCCTTTTTTCCAAATCATGCAATTTTTAATTGATGCGGACTTCATTTTAATAAATCAATGAAAAATAAATAATTATTGTAATAAAATCCTTAAACGACCTACTTTATAAAGTTATAATATTATTTTAATGTACGTTTATAATATTATTTTAATATAATAAGGGTATTCTTGCAAAGTTGCAATATTACAATTTGAGCAATAAGTTATTTTTATCACGCAGGGTAAAAGAGCAGTTCAACAAATACTACGTTTCCATGGCGAGTTGAGTCGGGATTACTAGGGATTAACTCCCTAAGGAAACGCGAGTTCAGTTGAACTTCGTTAAATCCACAAAACTCCACGAAACTTGTTAGAATTAGCTGATTCTATCTGTCAAAGCGAATAAGTTCATTTATCACAAGAAAAAATGGCGGTCGGAAGATTTTTTTGGAGTGCTGCAGGGACTTTGCTGTTGATTGAAATATTTAAAGAAAAGAAAATTGTTGATATAATTTATGGAAAAAAATTTAGAAGAAGTGAAATACATAAAATTGTCGAAAGTAAGTTTAAAGAAAAGGGACATAGCAAATAAAAATATTGTGCATATTGACGATTGCAACTCGACTCGATGTTGTACATGGAAACACTTTTGAGCTTGAAACGCCATTTTTTCAACTTAACGAAAATCCAACTCAGACTCAACTCGCCATGGTAACGTAGTAATATATGTCAGCTTCAATATATTAGGGGTATTCACGGGTTGATGCGAAACGCAGTTGCGACGATGCGAAAATGCAAGATTGCGAACTTTCGCATCATTCCCACAACAAACACATTGGAAGCAATTTTGCAACTCTTCTCGTATTACGCACTGCTCAAACTAATTGCGAGAACGCACATGCAGTGATGCTAAACAGATGATTCATGTTTTGGTTGTTTTCGAACGTAGTTGCCACCTGGGTAAAACTTTCAAAAGGTTAAGTTTGTACGTAGATTTAAATAACTTTTTATGATTTTGAAATAAGGTGGCAATATATTTACTGTTCATTCGACATTTAATTTTAGTGCATAATTAAGTTGCAATATTGATGTTCACGAGTTAGTGCGCAAATTATCTTGCATTTTCACACTCTTGCAATTCGCAACAAGCCGTGAATACCCCTATTGACCTAAGCTGCATATGTTGTCACTAAGTTTTTAAGTTGTAATTTTGAAAATGATTTCTGAAATTTTAAGAATTAAATATTTGTTACTCTTGTTCCAATTCACAAATTCTTACCTCTCATTGATTTTTGCCGGCTTCTGATTAGAAATTAATTAACTTTCGAAAAACGAAAACAACTTCTTCATCATAAAGGTTTGCCAACTCGTTCGCCAATTCGTTTGCTCACCTAAATCAAAGAGCAAATATATCTCGTTTGTGCAAAGGCTTCTCGATTAAAATTTATAAAGCTGATAAACTTATACTTTTAATGCTATTTATAATGGTATTGCTCATTTGCATGAATCCCCATAACATATAAAATAATAGAGGTATTCACTATCCAGTGCATTTGGCTGTGCCTTTGACCACGAGCAAAATATTCGTGCTTTTTTGTACTTAACACTATAAAATAGGAGTTTTTACGATCCAGTGCATTTGGCTGCGCAATTGAGCTTGAACAAAATATTCATGCTTTTATGCACTTAACAATTACAAAATATACACATAAATGACACATTTCTATTTTCCATAAATGCACAGTGTTGACCCTGGTGCATAAACAGGTTTCGTGGATGTGCTTATTGAAGAGCTGGCATTTTACGCGTGAAAATGGAAGAAAACAAAAAACATTTAAATTTAAATGCACTATTTAAATAGACCATTGATGAAATTAATTTACTAGTTGATTGTTTGAAGTAGCCTGAGGTTTTTATGGTATGGTTGATATTTTTATGATCTATTGATAATTATAAGTTTATGAAGAGTTTCATATGTATTTGTTACAAATGTGTCGGGTGCAACAATTTCGCATAATCATCAACTCTTTTAACGCTTTTCCTTGGCTTATCTACCTTTAACCCACAAAATAAGACTTTGTTTATGTTTGAATCAGCTGATTTTCCTGTTGTGGCGTTTACCTTTTTCCCCTTTTTCAAAATTTCTTCTAAACACACCTACACAATACACTCGAAAACTTTTACTCTCAATTAATTTTTCGGCATGTTTATATTTAATTTATTAAATATTTTCGTTCCATTTTGTAATACATATACAGTGGTGGTCACGAATTTAGCACACTTAAAAAAGTAAAGTGAATACTTATATTTTCCATTTATTTGTTGTACATTTTTAATTAACTTTTTTTTAGTGTATATATTATGTCTTCTTTATTTCTTATATACATTTTTTTATTTCAAAACTTTTTCTAATAGGACTTAAAATCATATAAAATTTAAAAATAAGCATTTCGACTTGGACATGAATTTAGCACACGAGTGTAACTGTGGCCTTACCGCGGCATTGGGGTTAGGGCGCGGTCGACATCTTTTTCCCCTCTCTATTTTTTGATCACTCTACTGACAGACTCTGAGCCTAATCTCGGGTTGGATCGGGGCTGCACACGCGCAGTCTCTAAATGCTTCTGCTGCGGACGCTAGTGCAGTGGCTACCAAACCAGGCACATGTGGAAGTAGCAACAAGGGCCCGGCTACAAAGACGCCATCCACCAAAAGGACAGGCCGTGATTCTCGGAAATCAGCGCTAAGGGTAAGGGATCGCATTGCGAAAATTCCCGAGAACCAGCGTACCGAGGCTCAGTGGAAGTCCTGGAAGTGGGCGGTAGGCACCTTGGAGGAGCCACAAGCTTCTCAACAACCCAAACCGGTGCCTACTAAGCGTCAGCGATCTCTAGAGGAGGTCCCTATGCCGGGCGCCAAGAAAATTTGTGGTAACACAGCCACTCCAAAACTCTTCAGTGAAATCGCGGCTGGACAAATTACCATTGCGGTGATTGACAGAAGCGACCCAGACGGCAGCATCTCGCCTGAAAAATGGAGGAAGGTAGTGGGAAAACTGGCCACTATCTTCATTCCGATTATGAAGGAGTTTCCCGGCAGAGGCCCTTCTTGTCGCGACAGTGGATGGCATCAAGGCCATGTGAAGCTGGTCGCATGTGCTGACCAAAGGTCTCTAGATCTGTATAAGATCGCAATCTCAAGGATTGGTGAGGTATGGCCGGGCGCGAATCTCGCGGTCATTGATAGGGATCTGATCCCAAACAGACCACGGGCGCATTCCCGGGTCCCAGCCGAACATTCTGACCCTCAAATAATCCTTGAGACAATAAGGTTGGGAAATCATGGCCTGCCAACAGCAAACTGGAAGGTGACACGGGTTGATGAGCCGAAGGGGGACTTTAGGTCGGTAACATTTGTTATCAACCAGGAGTCCCTGGCTTTCTTGTCATCCAAAGGTTTCGTGGTAGACTATGGTTTCTCATCCATAGAACTGAGGGTCTACAAAAAAGATGAGGCGTTATTGGAGGAAGAGCAGGCTTCCAAAGCAATTAAAAACGCATCATCCTCTCAAACCTGCCCCCCTGTGCTAGAACCGGAGGGCGTAAGCTCCGTGATGGAACTGGCACGCACATTTCGGCTATCCTCATTGGAGGTTCTGGATATTACCCTTGCCTCTGTCCATATATCTAATAGCGTAAAAAACTGGAGAGTTTCTAATGAACACTCCTTCTCAGACCATAGATATATTCTCTTTGATGTTGATAACTTTGACTCGAGATCATGCGAATTTCGCAATCTTAAACAAACCAATTGGGATCTTTATATAAATTCCTTAGATACAGATCTCTCAATTGGACCAACTAATCGTCCTTCCAATAAACAATCTTTAGACAACTTAGTTAATAGTCTCACTAAATCGCTAAATAAAGCTCTAGATACTGCTTGTCCGCTAAAAACATTGAGGGGGAAGCAAAAGCCTCCTTGGTGGAATAAGGGACTAGAAGATCTCCGGAAAAAGACCAGAAAACTTTTCAACAGGGCAAAGACCACAAGATCTACAGATACGTGGTCATATTATAAAATAGCCCTCAAGGAATATAAAAACGAACTACGAAAAGCACAAAGACAGTCCTGGAGGACCTTCTGTGAAAATATATCACAGACCTCTGAGGCGTCAAGGCTCAGGAAAATTCTAGCTTAGGCTCCCTCCACTCCAAGCTTCATGAAAAAAGAAGATGGTACTTGGACCACAAGCAGTGAAGAATCTCTGAACGTTTTAGTAGAAACCCACTTTCCGGGATGTTCAGAGATATACAACGATCCAATCCAGGTATATCAGTTACCACCTGTGAACAGATCTCTAGAAATACTCTCGCAAACAAAGCTCGAATGGGCAATCAGTAGCTTCAAACCATTTAAGTCACCAGGACCAGATGGTATAGCCCCCATTGAAATCCAAAAGTCGTATGACATCATTAAGGAGCGGCTTTTGCTGATCTACCAAAGCTGCCTTGACCTAAACCACATTCCCCAGCGATGGCGTAATGTGAAGGTTATCTTTATACCTAAGGCAGGAAAAAGCTCACACGCAAACCCAAAAGACCTTCGACCAATTAGTCTCTCATCTTTTCTTCTAAAAATCCTCGAGAGATTAATTGATATTCACTTGAGATCCATGATAGAAAAGAAGCCATTATCTCTAGCTCAACATGCTTACACCAAAGGCAAATCAGTGGAAACAGCTCTCCACTCCATAATCTCCATCATTGAAAAATCCCTCTATCTGAAGGAATATACAATGATAGCTTTTATTGATATAGAAGGAGCCTTTAATAACGTCGAGGCAGGGGCCATCACCAGTGCGCTGACGGAGCTTGGGGTGGATGCCGCGCTGATAGCACTCATAAACCAAATGCTAGTTGGCAGGATTATAAGTGCATTATTTGGAGCGGCATCCACGCTAAGATCTGTACCAAGAGGAACCCCTCAGGGAGGGGTTCTATCGCCTCTACTCTGGAATTTAGCAGTGAATGAACTGCTAGGCAAACTAGAACTAGAGGGGTGCAGGTCCAGGGTGATAGCTTATGCCGATGACGTTGCTATTGTTACCTCTGGAAAATATATATCTACTCTCCGAGACATTATGCAAAACTGCCTAAATACTCTTGTCAACTGGACTATCAGCTGTGGGCTCAGCGTTAATCCTAATAAAACTGAGTTAGTAGTTTTCACAAGAAAACACAATGTACCTCAAATTAGCCCTCCAAAACTGGGAAATACAAGTCTTATCTTCTCAGATCAAGCAAAATACCTGGGCCTTATACTGGATAGGAAACTAAACTGGAAGCCCAATCTGCTCGAAAGAGCCAAAAAAGCGAACATTGCCCTATACTCTTGCAAAAAGGCGGTGGGTAGCAAATGGGGTTTACAGCCAAGTATTACTCACTGGCTTTATACAGCAGTTGTAAGGCCAATATTGCTATATGGTGCTATTGTCTGGTGGCATGCACTCGAAAAACAGACTCACCATAACCTTCTCCGTAAAGTTCAAAGATCAGCTGAACTGTGCATTAGCGGAGCCCTAAGAACCACTCCGACAGACGCATTAGACACAATGCTCCATCTTACACCACTTGATATCCTAGCTAAACAGATGGCAGCTAATACAGCCATCCGCCTAGTAGCCATCTCCCAGTGGAAAGAAGGTACACTAGGACATTCTTGTATCAGAAAATTTCTCCCTCCTTTACCTAGGTCCATTGACTACATCACACAAAAACTACTCTTTGAGAGGAAGTTCGATGTATCCATTCCCTCTCGAGAAGAGTGGGAACAAGAAAACCATTCACCTCACAATGTCATTGAGATCTTTACGGATGGATCAAAACTAGATGGCAAAGTAGGTGGAGGAGTCTACTCAGAAGCATTAGGCATCAATATAGCCTTCAGGCTCCCTGACCATTGCAGTGTATTTCAAGCTGAAATCGCTGCTATACATGAAGCGTTAACTTGGCTTCAGAAAAATTATATATCTTCCATGGATATATGCATACTTTCTGACAGTCAAGCCGCTCTGAAAGCCCTAGGAACTGTTGAAATAACATCTGAAACAGTTTTCAACTGCCGCAGATCTCTAAACGAGATGGCAGAGCAGCTCAAAATTATCCTATGCTGGATTCCTGGACATAGGGATTTTCTAGGTAACTGCAGAGCAGATGAACTCGCTCCCACAGGTACTACCAAACAACTATCTTCAGACAAGACAAACCTTGGTATTCCTCTCACCACATGTATACTCCTTACACATGAGTTATCCTGTATTAACACCACCAAAAGATGGTCAGCAGGTAGCACTTGTAATATAGCATGCCAAATCTGGCCCAAACTCAATCTGAAGCGTTCAAAAGAACTCATATCTCTTAGTAGAGATCACATTGGCACCATGATAGGGATCCTGACGGGGCACTGCCTTATTGGCAGGCACGCTCAAAGATTAAACATACCCCACAACGACTTCTGCAGAAGCTGTAGAGATGAGGAGGAGGTGGAATCTACAGAACACCTTCTCTGCACCTGCCCAGCGCTGGCTCAAAAACGTTTTCTTCACCTAAACAACTGGTTTTTCAGAGACCTCGAAGAACTCTCGGTAATATCGATATACCGAATCCTAAGCTTTCTGAACAGCTCAAGCTGGTTTGAATAGAGAAGGGAGATCAACCCCTGTGGTACCACAATGGGCCTTATTGGCCTAAGTGCGTCTCAATTTGAGGCAGCCACTTTAACCTGACCTAACCTAACCTAGCACACGAGCGAAAAAATGTCTAGGATGAAAAATATAATCTAAATTGATTGCATTAAACTCAATATTTCGTAGGAAATCCCTTATTCTTAATTATTGCATCTCATATCCTTGGTAAACTTTTGACCAAAGCCTCACAACGGTACTTTGGAATACTATACCGAGTCCTTTGGATTTTCCTAAGCAAATCTAGCAAATTTTTGGATTTTACTGTTAGTATTTGCTGCTCGACTTCGCGCAAGTCAGTGCAGTCAGTGCAGCATTTTCCAGATTAGAAAGAGAGTCAAGTCGAATGGGTCTGGCAGTGAATGCAGACAAGACGAAATACTTAGTGTCAACAAACAAACAGTCCCAGCGTCTTGGAACCCACGTTACCGTTGACAATACCTCCTTCGAGGTTGTGAAGAACTTCGTTTATCTGGGATCCAGCATTAATTCTACCAACGACATCAGCATTGAGATCAAACGAAGAATAACTCTTGCCAACAGGTGTTACTTTGGGCTCAGTAGGCAATTGAGAAGCAGAGCCCTCTCTCGACGAACGAAAATCACGCTCTATAAATCGCTCATCATGCCCGTCCTACTTTACGCATCACAAACCTGGACGCTGAGCAGTTTAGATGAAAAGACTTTAGGAGCATTCGAGAGAAAGATTCTTCGTAAGATCTACGGACCAATCTGCGTCAATGGCGAGTACCGAATACGGTGGAATGATGAACTGTATGAGCTGTACGCTGACATCGACATAGTCAAGCGCATTAAAATCGAGCGGCTTCGCTGGCTTGGTCATGTTCAGCGCATGAAAGACGATGCTCCAGTGAAGAAAACATTCGATTCTGTACCCAGCGGCGGTCAACGCAGAAGAGGACGACCGCATCTTCGTTGGAAAGACCAAGTAGAGGACAACCTGACGAAGCTTGGAATTTCCAACTGGCGCCAGCAAGCGAAAGACAGAAATGGCTGGCGCAAATTCTTAGATGAGGCCAAGACCGACATACGGTTGTAGCGCCAACTAAGTAAGTAAGTAAGTATTTGCTGCTCGACATCCCTCCACAGATTCTCAATCGGGCTTAAGTCCGATGATTGCGATGGCCACTTCAAAATATCAATATGTTTGTCTTCCAAGCAACTCTTAACTATGTGAGCACTGTGCTTTGGATCATTATCCTGCATAAAACGCCATTAAAGTGGCAAATTATCCTCTTGAAACGGTTTCATGGTATTGACAAGTACGTTTTTGTAAGCGTGCTGATCCATTTTTTGGTAAATTTTAACAATCGGACAAACTCCGTGCCAAGAAAACGCCGCCCATACCATAACATTTCAGCCACCCTGTTTAATCGTCTTAAGCGTGTACTTTGGATTGTGTTGCATGTTTTGAGGACGCCACACATATTGTTTGCTGTCAGATGCGAATCGGCAAAACTTTGATTTATCCCTTCAAAGCACATTTTTCCAAAAATTCGTTGACTTTTTAAATATTCTTTTGCAAACGCAAGACTGCATTTAATATTTTTTTGCGATACATGTGGTGTTTGTTGGGCTATAAAGCTACGGAAATTGTTTTCATTCAAGCGTCTTCTTATGCCTTTTGAGGATACATTTATGCCATATTTTGATGAAATTTCATTTTATATTTTATTTGAGGTCTTAAAAGGATCACTAAGTGAAGATCTATAAATCAAATGGCCCTCTCTTGCTATTGTTTTTCGCACTCTTGGTCGCTATTTTACATTTTTAATGCTCTAATACTGCTCTACATGTTGTAATGCTTTATGTAATAACTTTCACGAACATCTAAGAAGCAGAACAATCTGTGAAACTGCGCTTCCACCATTTTTCATTTGCTGAATCAAATGCCGCTGAGCCTGTGAACATCAGTAGCCTTTCGCCATATCTTTCTGCAATTTTTTGTTAGAACTCAAATAGAAACTTAATAAATTTAGTATATCTTACTAGTAAAGTTTAATTAACGAAAATAAAATACGATATGGAACAGTAATTCTAACCTGTGCTAAATTCGTGTCCAGCATTTAAACCACATTGATTCATACTACTTGAAATATGTCAGAAAATTTAAGAATAACTAAGAAACCAACTAACGGTACATAGAGTTAACTTCATAAACAATTCTCAACAAAAAAGATTTGATTACAATTCTCAAGCAAAGATGTAAAAAATTTCAAATTAGAGTTACTTACACAGTGTGTGCTAAATTCGTGACCACCACTGTATGTATAGCAGAGATGCAGTGATTGATCTTACGCATCGTGGTGTGAGTTAGCTAGCAGCAAAGAAACTTACTATTATTTTTTCAGAGTAAAAGTCAATCTTTTATTAATATTATTTTGTTTATATGAATATTATATTATTTATAATATACTAGCTGAAATACCCGGTGTTACTCGGGGGAAAAAACGTAAAGTTTTGATGTTTAGGTTTTATTCGTTCAGAAGATAACGATTTTTAGCCAGAAAAAATAAGCTTTTGAAGTAAAGCGTATGAAAATATGCAAAATGGTTTTTTGTCATTCTAAGAAAACGGCGTTATTAGAAAAAGACGTTGTACTAAAAATTTGTTCAATCTTGAAGATATGTGAATTTTTTTGGTCTCAAAATTACAGAATTTTTTTAAAATTAATTAAACGAAGCTTTTCGCTAAAAAAAGTATGCTAGTTGGTTGATTTCCCTTACTTGTAAAAGGGTGGAAGAGGCGTGGTCAAAACTAATTATGCCAAAGCATAATCTAAGATTCAAGTAAAATGTGAGCCAAATTAGAGTTAAATCCGTCCAGCCGTTAAGATTTGTATTCTGGTCAAACAAACAGAAAATTATTTTTATTAATGTAGTTAATTAACTTTCATATAATTTTTTTCTGTGAAATTTACCGATATTTTAAAAGCTATTTTGCTATTTGGGGCAAAGAAAAATCCAATAAATAAGAGATTATTAAAATCAGTCCAGCCGATCTCTATATGTTATATTTTATATGTAAATCGTATAACTAACGCGACTTTATTTTATTAATTTAGATATATGTGATAAAATAAATACAAAAAATGTATTAAGTAATAGTTTATTAAGTACAAAAATGAAGTATTTCAGTAGCGTATCAGACATTTACTTTATTGAAGCTATGTATTTGGCTGCATGAAGTGCACTCGGGTTGATTGTCTTCAGTGAAGCACCTTGCGATATATGACATTTTTCGTTTTGTTATCAGGTGCAAGAACAAATAAAGCGGATGGTTTTTGATAAAAAAAAATTATTAAATGCCAGAAAAAAGTTAGTTTTTTCAGGAAAGTATATTGAATTTAATTTAGCTTGTGTGGGCGAAGCCACGCCAAGTTTCCAATGCCCGTGGCAGTTTTCCAGTAGAAATGCCTGACCAATAAGTAACTCCATACTGAATTTCATTGTTATATGATATTTATTTCCAAAACTATTCGATATCAAAAATTTGGCTTGTATGGGCGGAGCCACACCCCCTTGTTCAATGACCGTCTCAGTTTTCTAGTAGAAGTATATCACCAAGTGGCAACTCCATACTGAATTTCATTATTATACGGCATTTAGTTCCAAAGCTATTCGATGTCATAAATTTGAATTGTATGGGCGGTGCCACACCCCTTTGTCCTATTCAATTTTGCCAGTCGAAAGACACGACTAAATAGTACGTTACAACCGAGTTTCATTTATGTGTGACTTATAGCTTGAAAGTTATACTGAAAATTTGGGCTGCTGAAAAAGTGCCACGCCCTACGTCCAACGCCCATAAAATTTTACCAGTAGAACGGCAAGTGAAAATTAAGGTCGAATACCGAATTCCGTTGCTGGGCGAAAGCTATCAAAGCTATTTGATATAGAAGATTTGATTTTTATGGGAGGTGGCACGCCTCCTGAGTTTTTCCTATATTTTAATAGTTATTCTGCTATTCGGGATGAACACAAATCCAACAAATAAAATATCATTAAAATCGGTCCAGCCGTTCTTGAATTATAAATGGTGTAACAGACCCGACTTTGTTTTATATACATATAGATTAATATGTGAATTTTATTTAATAGTATATACAGTGTTGCGCTAAACAATAGCAACAAAATAAGTGTGCTGTAACAAAATCGTGTATCTTTTTTAATATTGGGGACACACAAAAATGATTATAGGAATCAAAGCATATATTCATACATCATATATGAGGCATTCTCTGAGAAAAAAACCACCGTAAGAAAAGTTTTTGTTGTCAATGCAATATGTTGAAGTATACATAAAAACAAGTATGTAGAGTAGATTTTTAGGTCTGTGTAATTCAGGGTTGCCATGTTATCAGGGACTCAATTATTTTGCTGTATTATTTCCAAATGGCAATATGTTTCCTCCATATCATATATTTAAACATTTTAAAAGTGTTTTTTGTAGAGAATTTTCTAAACTTTCGAATGAAATTATTGACTATTTCAAAAAAATTTAGTTTTGTAAAAAAAAAGCAAAAAAAAATTTTTTTTAAATTTTTCCCCCATTTTGCCCCCTTCAAATTTTTCCAAAACTACCCCAAAATGTTCCTTATTTTATAAACTTTTTGCCACCCAAGTTTCATTTTGGGGGATTTAAGTGCGTACAAGCTACAGATGAATATGTGATGCGGTACAACTCGTCAAAATTGTGCATTTATTATTATCATTTTCACCGTAGTGTTGTGACATGTTATTTAGAAACTTTTGAGTAAAACACATTTTTTGGAATATCTTAAGTAGGTATTTCACCCTACATTATTACAAATTCATTGAATAAAACAATTCCGGATTTGAAATCTATGTATAATTGCTGTAAAAAATAGTGAATTACCACGGGTATTTTACTTATTCCCAACACTTCATATAATTAGAATACCACAGCTTTTATAGAATTTCGTTAATTTCAGTTGAATTTACATAATAAGTAAATATACTTACTTTATTATTTGATAAAATATATACTGATAACTCGGAATAGCATAAATAGTGACACTCTTGCTTTCACTTTTCTGCTTGATTACGCTCATTTCCTACACCTGAGTCCTTACAACGCTGTGTCTTTATTTTGGTACGCTCTTCGGAACATTGCTTTTTAAGTGTCCAGAGTATTAATATTCGATGATTTTGTGGGAATCACTTTGTTATTTCTTACTTATTTTATGATTTATTCAAAAAACTTTTAAATATTTTTCTTGAATTTATTTTCTTGTCAAAAATAAATATACAAAGTTAGTTGTTCTGAAAAATTTAAAACAAGCTTTTAGCTTTTCAATATAACACGACATACATAAACAACAATATTCATTTTTTGACCTATTTATAAAAAATAATGCCGTTCTATAAATGTTTAAATCCTTTCAACTTAACAAACCATAAAAAGAATCTAAATGTTCGTAAAATCGACGGATTTAAAATTAATGGCAAAAACGTACCAACAACAATGTTTTTGTGCGATACATGTCGCCAAAAAGTTTCCAAAGAAGGTTGGCCTGATGATTTTGTCACTGAAATTCCTAATATTTTGACACCAGAAGTGATCAGGCAATTCCAATCAGAGAAGGAATTGGACAACGATTGGTCTCCTGATGAGGAAGATTTAGACAACGTCGGAAATGCTTTTCATTTTACCAAAATAGTTGAGAAGTTGAAAAATTTATTTCGCAATCCACTCACAAACAATTGGAAAAGAAAGGAAATTTTGCTTCTTATGCCTGATTCATGGAGCGAAAGAAAGGTTGCAAAAATATTTGATTGCTCACGCTCATTAGTAACAACAGCAAGAAAAGGGACAGAAAACAAAAATTGTGGACATCCTTTATCTGAAGAAGTAAAAAATGTGGTCATAAACTTCTATGAAAATGACATAAATAGTCGTCTTTTACCAGGTAAAAAAGATTTTATATCAGTCAAGCAAGCAGATGGAACTCGTATACATACACAAAAGCGTCTAGTTTTATGCAACCTTGCAGAACTTTTTAACCTTTTTAAAACCGAACATCCTAATTGCAAAATAGGATTCTCTACTTTCGCTCGATTGCGCCCTAAACATTGCGTTCTAGCAGGTTCAAGTGGAACCCATTCAGTCTGCGTATGTACATATCATGAAAATGTACATTTAATGATTGATGGTGCTTCATCCCTTCTTGACAGAATCTGCAGATTTAAAGCTCTCTTCGTACAAAGATTTTTTAAAAATTATGGTCTGTGATACCCCTACACCAAGTTGTCACTTTGGAGAGTGTCAAAAGTGTCAAAACAATGTTGATACTATTAATAACTACCTGAAAGAGCTTTTTGAAGGTGAAGGTATTGACAAAATAGAGTATGAAATATGGGAAAGCACAGATCGATCAACATTAATAACTCGACTTCAGGAAACTAATGAATTTATAGAAGACTTTTGTGAAAAATTGATTTCTTTAAGGCAACATGATTTTGTAGCCAGACAACAAGCAAGCTACTTATCACTCAGAAAACAAACGCTTCAAGAAGGGGAACTGCTAGTTTCCTGTGATTTCGCAGAAAAATATGCATTTATTGCCCAAAATGCTGCTCAAACGTTCCATTGGAACAATAACCAAGTGTCCATCCATACCGTTGTATACTATTATGTACAAAATCAATATTTAAAACACCAGAGTATGGCAATTCTTTCCAACGATCTAAAGCACAATACCGTAGCTGTTCATGCTTTCCAAAAAATCCTTATAAATCATTTGCGTGAGAGAAATATACCGTTAACCAAAATAATATATTTTACTGACGGTGCAGCTCAACATTATAAAAATCGTTATAATTTTTCTAACCTAATGAAGCACAAGGAAGATTTTGATGTTGACGCTGAATGGCATTTTCACGCGACAGCGCATGGGAAAGGGACCTGTGACGGCATAGGTGGAAACCTTAAAAGATTAGCAGCACGAGCGAGCTTACAACTTCCTCCTTCTGAACAAATTTTAACAGCTGAGGCACTTTTTAATTGGTCGAAACAAAATCTGATAAGTACATCTGTGTACTTTTCTTCGCAAGAAGAACACAATATTCTTGAGGTTTCTTTAAAAGAAAGATTTTCTGTAGCAAAAACGATTCCTGGTACTCAGAAATATCATTCATTCATACCTTTGGGCAATGACCAAATTTCTTTAAAGGCATTTAGTTCTTCTGAATCAACAATACTTTTCCCATCAAACCGTGTACGTAAACGTAAGAGCATACCGTGAACAAAATATAAGCTCCTTTAAATCCGTTCTAAAATTTCGCATCTTAAAAAGAGTTAAAAACATTTGTAAAAAACAAAAACTTTTAATTACAAAAATTATATTATCGTATAAAAATTTTTAAAATAAAAAAAAAAATATTAAATTTTAAAAATACAAAAAAAAGGAAAAAACTGCCAAAAACATTAAGGGATCAAAAATCTGCTACGTCCACGTCGTTGATCCTGGGTTACGCAAAATGCAGATACGGAAAAACAAAACACACATATATACGCACACATACATATATATATATATGTGTATATGAAATCAAAAGTTTGAAAAAGAAAAATAATTAAGGACCTCAGGAGAACATTAAATGCAAAATTGATGAGTTGTACGGCATCACATATTCATCTGTCGCTTGTACGCACTTTAATCCCCCAAAATGAAACTTGGGTGGTAAAAAGTTTATAAAATAAGGAACATTTTGTGATAGTTTTGGAAAAATTTGAAGGGGGCAAAAGGGGGGAAAAATTAAAAAAAAAATTTTTTGCTTTTTTTTTTACAAAAACTAAATTTTTTTGAAATAGTCAATAATTTCATTCGAAAGTTTAGAAAATTCTCTACAAAAAACACTTTTAAAATGTTTAAATATATTGATATGGAGGAAAGATATTGCCATTTGGATATAATACAGCAAAATAATTGAGTCCCTGATAACATGGCAACCCTGAATTACACAGACCTAAAAATCTACTCTACATACTTGTTTTTATGTATACTTCAACATATTGCATTGACAACAAAAACTTTTCTTACGGTGGTTTTTTTCTCAGAGAATGCCTCATATAAAACAAATCAAATTCAAATTTTTGTTTTGTTTTTTTTATTAAATTTAAAATTAATGTGGCTACATTCAATTCGTCCGAGAGCAAAACACAAGCAACATAAGTAATATTTGATGTAAGATTCATTATTTTTGTTAACCTCTGCACATCTGAGCGACATCGACTCTTTTAAATTAGATATGTTGGTATAAGGTATATGTTCCCAATTAAGTTTCAGGACTTCATACAGTGCAGTCTTATTGGAAAACCTTTGACCAGAAACTTTTACCTTCAAAATCCCAAAATAATATTTATACAAAAGCAATAAACATAACAATAGGGCTATTCACAATTCAAAAAACCTAACCTAACTGCACTAGTCCTCAACTGCACTAGCAAGTGCACTGAATCGTGAGTACTCCTAATACTATTGTATGTTATCGCATAAAAAAGGAAAAAAGTTAGCAACTTATTCAGTTTGGTGTATAATATATTATATGGGTTATATTTTTAATTATATTAAGCACGTTGAAAAAGAAAAATAAAGAAATTTACATGAAAAATTAATGACAGCATATTTAAATTAGATACTATATTGTTTTTTTATAATCTATCGTAATAAAACTCATTTTCTGTTTTTTGTTTGTTTGCTTTGTTTTGTTTTGTTTGGCCTTTATACAAATCTAAACGGCTCAATGGATTTCTCTCAAACTAGGTATACATAACGCTCCCATTCGTCCTGTATTTCGCAGGACAGTCCAGTTTTTTCGAGCAATGTCCTGCGTCCTGTGTAACGGGCTCAAAATCCTGCTTTTTATTATTTTGTCCAGTTTTTTTATTTTCTCCCATGCTTGCAATTTAGTCAACTTTGTTTATGTATTCATACTTTTTTTAGTAATATGTCAAAGTTTTCCTTAACACACTTTTACTTTTTTACAAACTTGTTAAAAGTTTCTGTGCAAATTTTTTCTTAAACTAGTCGAAATGTCGAAGCGAAAGTTCATTCCTGGCAAAAACAAATATTGATAGTGAGGTTATCTGCTCAAAGTGCAAAGTAGTACCTGGAAAATCTAATTAACGTGCCATTTTTATAAGACTAATTTGGATTTTTTTAATTTTTGTTATGTTTTTGTTGTATTAAAAAAAATTTAATATTTATATAAGATATCATTTTTGTTTTAACAAAATTACATATTAAATACAAATACCTAATATTAATAATTGATATTTGAAACTAATGCTACAATTCTTATATTAAATATTAAATTTGATAATTTTATCAATGAAAATGCTTATTTTAATTCTTTGAACATACAAGTAATAATAATTTTTCGACTTTAAATTGCGTCCTGCGAAAACATTCTGTTTTTTTGCGAGACGTCCTGTAAATCCTGTAAAATCTTAAAAATTTTGTCGATTTCTCCTGTTTTTGGCGAGAAAAGAGATGCGAGCGTTAGGTATACATATTAAGCGTATCCTAACTTAAAATGTAACATACTTAGTTTGCCACGCCACCTCAGAAATTTTTCAACTAACGGTAATTTTGTTGTTATAATACTTTTTAGTATTGGAAATTTTTGTGCATTTAATTTTTAAAATTGTTGATTATTTTGACATCAAAAACACTCACATAAATTCGAAAGACTTTTTCATAACACATCGTTGCCTAAGAAAATTGGCGTCGGAAGCGGGGGCCAGGTGGGCAGTTGCCCCCCACTTTTTAAGCTAGATAAACAATTTAAAAGGAAAAGTTATTCAAAATATCAGTTTTTTTACAACGATAATATTTTTGTATTATATATTTTCCTCTTCTTTCTCTCTTCTTCATGTTTCATGTGAAGAAATTTTGGTGAACTTGTTTTGCACCACCATTTGTACTGCCCCCCCATTTGTACTGCCCCCCCAGATGAAATTCGCTTCCGACGCGCTTGCCTAAGAATGAGAAAAAAACGACATGAAAATCATAGTTTGGTATTTCGATGCAAATATCTCAGCTGTCCATTAATATATTACATTAAAAATTTTTTTGTTCAAAAGTTCAATAAAATCACTTCACAAAACTAGGTTCAACTGTACCGTTAAGTCAGTGTATATATGTTTTATGATTATGTCAAAAAAGGTCCAAAATATTGACTTTTTACTCAAAAAATGACTCAAAAATTGTTTTTGTTGTAAAAATTAAATCAATTAAAAATTGCACATCCGGCTACCTTTCATATGACATAGCTTTTATTTGCAAAAACTCTTCCAGCTAAGCGCAAAAATTATTTTACTGTTTTTGTCATCAAAACAACGTACCCCTTTGATTTTTTCGCAAAATTTATTTCTTCCAAGATGTTGTTTTTAAATTTTTTACAAAAAAGGCAAGTCTCAAAAATAATTTATGTGACAAAAATTACCCCCATTATCTCTTTCCCATCAAAAATTATGGCTAAAAATCTATTTTTTCATACCAGCTAGATTAAAATTCTCTATTCTTAATATCTTCCTTATAATAGTACGTCTATATTTTTGCCTCCCCACCCTTCCCCCATCATGAATGAACCACCCTGTATATTTTAAGATCAAAATTTATATTTTTTCTAATTCTATTTAAATTCAAGAATGGTTAACTTTATAACAAAATTTTTTATTATAGTAATGACCAGGGCTCGGATTATGAGAACCTAAAAATCCGCCTAAAATGACCCACAAGAAATGACAAAAATTGCCTAAAAACTGCAATAAAAGACCTAAAAACTGACAAAAATGACCTTATAAACGCAAACAATTACATAAAACATTAACAAAAATAAAGCTTTAAAAATAAAACATTACTAAACTAAAAATGTATTTTACATAATTTTTATGCATAGCATTACAATATATTACAAGGCATATTTTGAAGTTATTAAAATTGAAAGAACGTCAATTGTCTGGCAAAATGTTTTTTTAAACAGAAAAACTTCTTCCTACTTTTGCACTGACGAAAGGAACATATTTAAAAGAGGATATGTCATCGTATGTAAGTTCCTCTTCTAATTTCATAGTATAAAAATTTTTACACCCTTATATTTCAGCATAGAGCATAAAAATAGAGCTAATAATAACTTGCATATCCTGAGTTTTTATCTAACACTTGTTTCATCTTTCTACCCAGTGGGCATTTTAGCGAGTGCTCCGCAAAAGAAGGAATTCTTACTTACTTACTTAGTTGGCGCTACAACCGTATGTCGGTCTTGGCTTCATCTAAGAATTTGCGCCAGCCATTTCTGTCTTTTGCTTGCTGGCGCCAGTTGGAAATTCCAAGCTTCGTCAGGTTGTCCTCTACTTGGTCTTTCCAACGAAGATGCGGTCGTCCTCTTCTGCGTTGACCGCCGCTGGGTACCGAATCGAATGTTTTCTTCACTGGAGCATCGTCTTTCATGCGCTGAACATGACCAAGCCAGCGAAGCCGCTCGATTTTAATGCGCTTGACTATGTCGATGTCAGCGTACAGCTCATACAGTTCATCATTCCACCGTATTAGATACTCGCCATTGACGCAGATTGGTCCCAGGAAACTGGAGGCGATGTAACAATGTAACATGTCTGACTGTCTCAACCTGGCGAGGCCAGCATAATCTTTGTGAAATCGCCTCAAGTCGACTCAAACCTCCACGTGGTGTTTCCTGGGCAACGTCAAAACTGACAACCGTTAGTTTGGCGGCTAATCTGAGCGGCGGGCCTCCCTAGGCTTAAAATAGGTTGTGCGTCGGGTTTGAAGCCCACCCTCAAAAACCCATTTCAATGAAAACAAATAAGAAAAGAAAAAAAAAGAAGGTTCTAGCACTGTTAATATTGGCGTCAATACACCTTCCATGATCACTGCATTGATGAGTACTTCTGCTAGGCCTACCTTTTGAACGTTCTGATTCTTTTCATATTATTTCATATGAAAAAAATTACAAAAAAAAATTTTTAAAAAAAATTTTGAATTCACAGAACAGTTTGCAAAAAAATGTAGATTTAAAAAAAACAACAAAAATTTTTTTTTGTCCGAGTTGGGTCTCGAGCCCGGGCTCCCGAAAACTTACTTTAATTTGTATTGATGCAATATAAGCTATTGATTCTTAACAACTACGATAGACGAGTGGGTAAGATGTCTGACCGCCACATGAGAGGACCATGGTTCAAATCTGAAATTTTTAGTCGTTTTTATTTCAAGTTGATATTTATTTATATTGCTTTTCCTTCTTAAGTGACTTCTCGAAAGAGCGCTTCTGGCAAGGTCTCTTTTGAGCTAGGAGAGCGGAAGGCCTGACAAATTTTCCCATTTCATACAAGCAATAAGACGGTGTTTGCAAGGAGTGTGGAAGGCAGGCTTGTAGCCAGACCAAGAAGACAGAGGGGGCAGGCATGAATCTTGGGGGACAATTTTTTTAATTTTTCATTTAAATAAAAAAAATTTTTATCGTGTGAAATGAATGCATTACACAAATTTTTTAAAAAACCGTTTATTTTATAATATATACATGTACATATCTGTGTATCAAACCATCTTTTTATACATGAGATTAGTACATACAAAATAACATAAAAATTAATTCAGGACTTTGTAATAAAATGAGGGTAAAAATACCAGATTTAAATAAAGTGGCTAAAATATAAGAAAGGGTAGCGAAATGGGCTAACATATGTATAAGACATTTTTTAAGTAAAACAAATAAAAACTTGAATTAACCCGCATCCGTCGATTGCATCAAATTGATGCAAATTTTTTATTCAGATTTATATATTAAGTACAAACATGCATGTTTTGATTTAAATCTTTTGCTTCTTTAAATTTTTGCTAGAATTAAGATTTGCAGTTTTTTCTTATTTTAAAATTAACAAACATTCATCATGCATAAAAAAAATAAAAACATTTCAATGAATTATATGTTCTTTTTGTATCTGCATCAAATTGGTGCACAAAGTGCTTTTCATTTTTAGAAAGTTCCTATGGATGCAGGTTAAAAAACTATTAAAATTCAAATCTTATTTTTATCTGATTTGGCCAGGGGCAAACGGTTGTAGTAGAGGGCATTGCCCCCCTTGCACCACCCTGGCTACAGGCCCGGTGGAAGGCCTTTTAAAACCTAACGCAGGCCTGCTAGAAGGCCTTCGGACTCCTGCAATTGCCCACTGGGTACATACCTTTTCGTCCGTTTCACCAAGCGCAGAGCTTTTTTTACCATCGAGGTCTATAAACAATGCCACTCCTTTTTCGAGAGGTAATGATTTTGTTTGAAGGGACTCTATTGTTAAAGCAATATGTTTAAAAATTTGCATTTTACAATTTTTAGTACGAAAAACAAACATAAAAAAATTCTTTGAAAGCTCTAAAAATTGAAAATGTCAAAAAATGACAATAAAACAATTTAAAAATTACCAAAAAATTCCCTAAATCTAGTAAAAATTACCTGAAAACTAAAACCGATAAAAAGCGATGAAAAATTACGAAAAAAATGACCTAAAAACTTTTCATATTTGGGATTAAGGAAACTTAAATGGACGTTCTAAATAACCAAGAAATGTCTTAGAATCAGCAGACAAAAGATGACACGTCATCGAAATCCTAACCCTGGTCATGACTAATGCTACCAACTCATGTTATTAAAAAATAAGTATATTTGCTTCTTAGAACACTAAAAAGTAAGTATTAGTAAGCATATTTTTTAAAAATAAGTGCAAGTAAGTATTTCACCTTAGAAAAATAAATTTCATATTTTTTTGATATAATTTACTAATTTATGTAAAAGTCAATAGAACCCACAATATTTTATAAATATTGTCACACTCTCTTTTTGTTCTCTTCAAAAAGTTTTGTGTATGAAATCCATCTAAAACCAAAAAGTCTTCAGATAAAAAAAAACAAAATATTAATTTTATATAATTGCCGTTCATATATTTTTCAAATACATAAAATACTTTAAAAACAAACAAAATCATAACAAAAAGTTAAATGCTATACACTTTCGAAGTAGTTAAATGAAAAAAAAAACAATCAATTCAAATGTATACAGAGACCAAAGAAAAGTAATCATTATTCGCTAAACATCTCACTGTGCATCTCACTGTAACTGAATTGAAGTGTTACATTAACTGGTTTTTTTCCTTTTGCTTGAAATCGTATTTGTCTTGGCTGCAAATTTTGTTTAAGGGTGTAGTCTAGGTGGTTCTTTCGAACATTTATTCTTTTTTTTACATTTTTCGAATGTACATTTATCAAAGAATATTGTATTGAATTTTTATTAAGATCCGAGCAGTATAAGTAATTTTTTTTCAACCCAAAGCTTACTCTACCTGCGCGCTCGTTAGTACGCGTTTAAAACACTTTAAACGCGTTTTTCTCAAAACTACATTTTCACGGACGCCCCGCCCCACACGATTCTGGAACCCGTGGGCTGATCTTTCTGAAATTTTAACCACATATTTAACACATAAATAACCACAAAATAGACTATAATCGTGTTAAAAGATTGATTTTTACTATATTTTTTTACAAAAAACAGTGACAAAATTAATTTTTTAATTTTTTTTTGTTTTTGTTACTTAAAATTAACAACAATTGCTGAAAATTAATATCAACAGTCTATTTTACAGTCATTGTCATATTGAATCTAAAACACTTCGTTTTTTTGTTTCAGATAAGCCGTTGTCGAGATATTGTGTGGGAGCCGACCTGCCTCCAAATTAAGGCGTTCTGTTTAAGTACGAATTTTGCTTAAAAAACTGAAAAACATTAATAAAAATTTTTTATTTTTGTAATTTAAGACATCAATTATCATTCCTATCAACTTATATAAACATATCTTTCATAGCAAGCTCACGAGAAATTCCCCAAAACAGCCTATTTTTTTAGCCGACAAACTAGACTACACCCTTAATATGTCAGGTCTTGTCTTTAAAAAATTGTAAAATTCGATACAGCTGTATTCAATATTGTTTTTTAAAAATAAAATTGACTCCAGAGTTTGAAGTTTTAACGCTGTTGACTCCAATTTTCAAACTTTTTCCGCTTTTGCAAACTAAAATGTTCAACCAGAGCTGAAAAGTAAGCATGAATAAGTATAAATCTTAAAAGTAAGTATACTTATAAGTATGGAATTTAAGTAAGTATATGAAGCTGAAAATAAGTATGATACTTACAAAGTAAGTATAGTTGGTAACATTAGTCATGACTAAGAAAAAATTCACAAAATTGAAAATGTGATAGGGTTAAGTGCACCTCTATCGCCCCTTTTTTAATAACTTTTCATGCCCGATTCGAAAATTGCTCAGGCAACATAGGCTTGCAAATAGACCCAGCCTAATTCATTTGAATCTGATTTTTTTATTTTATTTTTATTTCACTACTTTGAAAGTACGAATTACTTTTAACTTTTTGTTATGCTTTTGTTTGTTTTAAAACTATTTTATATATATGAAACATACCCACCGAACCATATGCGATTGTTTTGCGTAAAGTGATAGTTTTGAGTACGTTTTCGGAAAGAATTTTTTTTTTGTAAATTTTTGTTTTTTTTTTAATTTGCATGATCAATGTTCTTGCTAGAGAAGATTAGAATTGTGAAAATTAATTCCATAGCAAAATGTTAATTATTAAAAAGTGCATTTCTATAGTTAGTTTTTTAACTCATTTTCGAAAACAAGGTTCGTTTTTGAGAGGCAATTCAGTCCGGTGAATGAGTTAATGTTAAAAATTGTTAATGTATGAGTACCGAAAAATAACTTTGATGATCCTTTTATTAACACACTTCTGAAGAAAAAAAGGTTTGCTTTTGAAAGGCATTTTAGTCCGGCGAATAAGTTCAAAAGGGTTCATTTATGAGTGCCGAAAATGAATTTTTTGTGAATGGTTCACTGGGTATATGAACTGCAAATATATAAAATTAATTTTTTTTATCTGAAGAATTTCGGTTTTAGTTAGATTGCCTACACAAAACTTTTCGAGAAGAACAAAAGGAGGGCGTGATAACACTTACGGAATATTGTGGGTTCTATTGGTTCTTATATTAATAAATAATATCAAGAAAATATTACAATTTTTTTCAAAGGTGATATACTTACTTATACTTGGGGGTTGGAATTAGTTTTAAAGGCTTTCTAAGAGATGGCGTAACTATCAATAGATCGCATCGGGCACACCTGTGACTATATTCATTTCAAAGCACATTGTCTAAGCTTCATTTTTCAGTATGTGTCATTCCACTGAAGTGTAAACAACATATATTTTTTTCTCTGTGAACATGTCGACTTTCGTTCCAACAAAACGCAATTTGCGGGAAGGTTTACTTTTGTGCTTCCATTTGAAGAAAAAAAGCGGTTGAAGCACAACGCACGCCTTCTGAGGCTTACGGGGACTATGCTCCATCGATTTCTACTTGTGAGTACTGGTTCCGTCGGTTTAAAAGTGGTGATTTTGATACGGAAGACAAAGAGCGTCCGGGCCAGCCGAAAAAGTTTGAAGATGAGCAATTGGAGGCTTTGCTCGATGAAGACCCGTGTCAAACCCTTCAAGAATTGTCAGAATCATTGGGAGTCGACTTATCAACGGTCGGCAAACGCTTGAAGGCCATGGGAATGATTCAAAAGCAAGGAAATTGGGTGCCGTACCAGTTGAAGCCGAGAGACGTTGAACGGCGATTTTGCATGTGCGAACAACTGCTTCAACGGCATAAAAGGAAGAGTTTTTTGCATCGTATTGTCACTGGCGATGAAAAGTGAATCCATTACGATAATCCTAAGCGAAAAAAATCGTGGGGACCACCCGGCCATGCATCAACATCGAGGGCCAAGCCGAATTTTCATGGCGCCAAGCTTATTCTGTGTATTTGGTGGGATCAGAAGGGTGTCGTGTACTATGGAGCTGCTAAAACCTAACGAAACCATCACTGGCGAACGCTACCAACAACAATTGATGCAATTGAGCCGAGCATTAAAGGTTAAACGGCCGGAATATGCCAAAAGACACGACAAAGTGGTTTTTCAACATGACAACGCACGGCCACATGTTGCAAGAACCGTCAAGGAAACGTTGGAGGCGCTGAATTGGGTTGTGCTACCCCACCCGCCTTATAGCCCAGACATAGCCCCTTCCGACTACCACCTATTCAGATCGATGACGCATGGCTTGGCTGAGCAGCGCTTCACTTCTTACGAGGATACCAAAAAATGGGTCGATTCGTGGATTGCCTCAAAAGACGAATCGTTCTTCCGGCGCGGAATCCATATGCTGCCGAAAGATGGGAAAATGTTGTAGCTAACGATGGAAAATACTTTGAATAATATACATTGTACCGTTGTTTCTAAATAAATGCTCAAAAACCGAAAAAAAAACCTTTAAAATTAATTCCAGCCCCCAATATTTTTAAAAATTATACTTACAAATACTTACTTTTCAGTGTTCCAAGTAGCAAATATACTTATTTTTTAATAAAATGAGTTGGTAGCATAAGTCATGACCAATTGTAGAATGAAAATGAAATTCATGTTGAAAATAGAAATATCATTGCTAATTTTAAAATTTTCAAATTTACCCTACTTTTTTTGTCACTGTTGAATTTTATTTCTTATTTTTAATTTTACGTTGTTGTTTTTCTAGGTGTATGCAGTCATTTTTTCTCCACCTGAATGTTAGATTGGAGTGGCAGTTGACCCATCGCTCTCATTATTTGGAGCTATCATTATTTAAATCCTCAATTATTTTGTGCAGCATTTCAAGTCTCCATTATAATACTTTTTGCGATATGATTATTATCATTCTGAAACTGAAAAAATTGCACTTTTCTGTCTTTTTCGCATTGCTACTAGGAGAGCGCCAATGTTGTCATACGAACGTGGGAATTGTTGGGGTAGAGTTTATTGTTATTGCAAAGGCACGTTGTTGTTGTGATATATTCCTTCTGTAACATTTTTTTAACAGTGAACAATCTTACTGTTACTGCTAACAGTGTATAATTTTTTGAGTGTACCAGTGCTCGAATAAAAGATTATGTTATAAAACAGTACCTATAAAATCAGTTCAATATTCCGCTTTTTAGCTCCAGCTGCGCTTTGCTTGTCGCTTCTAACTTCGTTGTTGGTCTGTATCTTTATTGTTTGTTGTTATTGTTGTTGTTGTTATTTTTTGTATTGTATATTGTATTAAGTTGTTGTATTTTACCTTTACCACATTGATAGACATTTTAATTGGTTCATTTTGACTTTAGGCTATTTTGCCGCACGCACTGTTTCTTACCTTCCTTTGTTTGACCTATAATATTAACGTTACATTTTTCATGCCTGCGTGCGTTGAATTGTATTTTGGTTAACTAAAGATCAAACATTTTTCGCTATTTTTCTTCGAAATTGTGCGTAGGTCTAAGAGTTCATAGGAATTCTCAATATGTTAATTTATAAAAAAAAACAACTAGAAAAAACGAACCAACCTACGCATTTCTTTGCTTTACCGGCTTAAGATGTGGAGTTCTTCAAAGAGTTAAGAGTTAAGTACGAATTGTTAATGAAAACTGGTTGAGGAGTCCTGAACTCAGATTCAAATTATCTTGAATGGGAAATGCCGTCCATTCATAGTTGAGTGGCGATATTCTTATATAAAATTTTAAAGTATTATTTTTCTACTTCAGCGTGTTCTGGATTGATCAAGTAAAACTAGTAAGGAATCATCTTCGATTGGACCGAAATTAAAATACCCCCCCCCCCCCACAGCTGTATTTTAGTGTATGGGCATTTCCATGGACGCGCACGTAACATTCGTACTTCTTCTATGTTGCTAAAAATGAAAAAAAAAGCAAAGCAAAACTTAAACTTTTTGGCCACTCAATTTAGTGAAAAAAGGTGGAAGCGATCGAAAGTATTGTCCAAAGATATAAGCAAACAAAAAAGGACGTATTACGATAAGAAAAATAGAAATGGTTTTTGTCTGCATTAATATAAACGAAAAAAACTGCAAAGTGTGCATGGTTTTTTGTTTAAGAATTATTTTAATATATTCTGGAATAATGTTGCTATATATTCATAGTTGTTTCGTTGAAAAATCGTTTTTAGTTATTTTTTTACAAACCATTATATGGTAGGTACGTTACGATACAGATTTTTATCTTCAAAGAAGTACACATTTTTTATAGTTTTATTTAATTGAACTAGAAAAACATGTAAAGTGCAATTCAAAACCGAAAATATAAAAAACTGAAAAAATTAAATGAAACTTTATATTATACGAGTATTAATCATACTTATAAAATCCAACTTCAGTTAAAATTTTTCAACTTTTGTCACCATTTTTCAAATTGTGTTGCCATTCAACATATTTGTTGCCATTTTTATAAATTCAAATTAAAATAAGCTTTCAGTACTCTCACAATATAAATTAAAAAAAATTTTCCTCTATTATTTAGGTTTAAAAGAATTTTCAGTAACATTTAATTTTTCGGTGGGGGTTATCTTTTGGAATTTATGATAGTTTTGCTATTAAGATGACGTAATTTTGTATGAGCAATGGGCGGATTGTTCAGTTTTTTTTTACCAAATTGCAAGCATTGAGTACATAGTTAAGATGAAAACTTATTCGCAAAATTTGAAGACATATACTCATTTTTGTGGAATTTAAGGAAATTTTGCCGTTTTCAAACAGTCACTTTGTATGGGAGGTAGGCGTGATTTTTATTCGATTTTTATAAATTAAAAGCGCATAGTAAGGCTTAAAACCTTGAATTTTAAGTCATTAGGTTAATTTTTGTGGACTATAAAGAGATTTAAACGTTTTGATAAAGTCACTTTTTATTGGAGCGAGGCGTGGTTTTCATCGGACCATGAAAATGTTACTCATTTTTTATTCATTATTTTTTTTATTCATTATTAATTTTTTATTGATTATTCATTTGTTACTCATTATTATTTTTTTATTCATTATAAATTTTTTATTCATTATTCATTTGTTATTCATTATTAATTTTTTACTCGTTTTAGTCCTAAGCCATAAATAAAAAATGCATAATGAATAAAAAATTAATAACGAATAAAAAATTAATAGTAAATTAAGAAAGAATATTTGCAAATTCTAAAATTCTTTGTTAATTGCATTCTTTGTGAAAATCATTCAAATGAATAAAAAAAATTATTTATTATTTCAGAATATGAATTTGAATACTATTACAAAAATGAATAATTAAAATGAATAGTTAATAATTTTTTTTAAATTAATGTTATTAAAATTTTTATTTATAAATCAATTTTGCATTCATTGAATGCATTCTTATGTCGTTATTCAGTTGTACTCAAAATTCGGAATATGAATGCCGATTTTACAACTCTGGTGGTTGATCTCCTATCTTTCTCTGTTTCATAATTGTCAAAATAGATTAAAATGCCTCTTTTAAGAAACTATCAAGTCTCTCCTAAGGTGCTGTTCCGTGTTTTTTTTTTTTTTGACAATTCTGGCTCAGGCTCTCAGTTTATTACAGCATGTTTTCATGTTCATGTTGTGTCTAATGATTTACCATAATCTCGTAAATGTTTATTTAAATCCGAGTTAAAATACAATATTTATTTCAAAAGATTTCAACCTTGCCAACTTTGCCTTCACCATTTCAGTTATACCGATACCGCTCGCTCTCTTACGCTTAATAATTCCAAAACACTTTTATGTAGAATTCGCGGGTGGCATCATTAAAATGTTGTTTGCTACTAGGTTGCCACACGATTAGAGCAAAACATCTTCATAATCGTCTTCTGTCAAATTTAAGCAACGAACAAAAAATATAACTAAAAAAACAGAAAAATAATGCGATTTATTTCCAAGAAGGCAATAAACAATGTGCACACATACACACATAAATGATGATAAAAAACGTTAACATTTTCAAAGTCATTTATGGTCCAAATGTTACCTAGTATTCAGATACATATAACTCATCATTAATAACAATACTAAATAAGACATTTAATTGTTGTACTCGTGCACAATTGAATTCCAGCTGTGCTCTGCGCATGTGCAACATTGAGGACCAAAGTCCTAATTATGCACATGCATACATGTGAGATATACTGGGTTTATAAAACTACTATGTTAGTGTTGAAGCATAACTTCTATGTTGAACATTTTGGCAAACAAACGTAAAAGCAAAAATATCAGTTGTGTTAACGCGGCTAACAAAGCCATCAAAAAGATTACTTTCTTCACCTTTTGTGTTGGCTTTAGCTTCTTTATGGTATTTTGTTTTATTTTTTATTTCGGATCATTTTTGAACTCGTATATCTTAATTAAATTCAGGGTTTCTTTCCTGTTGAGCGTTACATGATGTTTCTAGGCACAATAGATTACCACATTTCTAGCCTAATAACTGCTTTGTTAGTTTTGATGTTGTTGTTGTTTTTGTTGGTACAAATAATTAGTTATAATTTTGCGCAAGAAAAAATCAATCTTAGATTGCTACATTCGGCATCCGGTGGAAAGATCAAAGTGTCAGCATGATCAAAGCCGCTTATCAATTATTGCTGGCTTACAATGATTTCCGTTACGGTTACGGTTAAAAAACTTACAGTTTTGTAATTGAAAAAAAAAAAGATGAAGACATTTATAGGTTTTGACTTTGTGTTTGTGCCTTTTGATATGACGAATTTCGTATACGGCGAAAATCTTGGGAAATTTTTTAATAAGTATTACATTTTATGTATTTGTCAAAATTAGGTAGAAGCAATTTGTTCTAGACGAAAATTTTAACGCTGGTAACATTCAGTTTTTTTTTCTACATGAACTTCTGAGTTAAAAATTCCTTGGGACCATATAACTCCGATTTTTTTCCCAGCGAAAAATCGTTTAAAGATTCCTATATAATAATTTCATAGAGCGTTCACTTCTTATTGTCTGTCGACTAGGGCTTTCAGTCCCGGGATAACGAACCAATTTCTAGTCCCGGAATCCTGGGACTCCAAACCCTAAATCTTGGGATTTTATTTATAAGAAAATATAAAAATTTAGTTTTATAACTATACTATATATTAAAATTAATATTCAAGTCCCGGAATCCCGGGACTCCAAACCCTAAATCTTGGAATTTTATTAATAAGAAAATATAAAAATTTAGTTTTATTACTATACTATAGTTTTTATACTTTAAAATTAATATTTTAGTCACATCATACTTTTTATAACAGCTAACTAGTTTATTTGAATAAGAAGTTTTGTTATCCTTTAAATTTTTTAAAAGATAAATTTATGTAATTTGTTTTGCTTAACTTATTTACGTGCATATTTTTATGTTTATAATAAAGTGAAATATTAATTGATTTTTTAAATATTTTGGGTTATCATTCTTAAATGAATGTTGAAATTTTTTGAAATATAAAAAATCATAACGTTCTTTATTAAAGAAACTTATTATATAATTTAAAAATTTAGAAAATATCTTTAATTAAGGACCGTAAATGATTTTTTTTTAATAAAAATCAAAACACCATAAACTTTATTTTTTAATTTAATTTTTTTTTTCGATTTGATTTAATCAGGTGATGTATATCTTTTCAATTATAAAATTTACAAGCGTTTTCTCTAAAAATGCAAAATAGGATTTTAGAATTCGACTTTTTCTCCAGTTATTGTTGAATTTTTTCCTTGTTTTCTTCTTTGTACATTCCCTTTAAACCAAGTTCGGAGCGCTCATAATTCGGACTCTGAATAGAGCCTTATTAAAGAGGATTTTATGAGTTCCCTCTTATTTATGAGTTTTTAAAGTGTATTTTTCGTATTTTCATAACGTGCACTCTTGAAAAGTACTTATTTCGGACTGTTTTTGGAGTACTTCAGTTAAGATCTCAGAAAAAAACTCAAATTTTAGAGTGTTTTCTGAAAAGCCTCCTGAATATGAGTTCTTAATGTGTATTTACTGTATTTAAAAAAACTAGTCGTTTTCAAAGCACAGATTTAAAGAAAACAGCATGTTTTGAAATATTGTTCATTGACATAAAATTTAAAATATTTCTTTCCGTTCAGTAATCGTGTTTGAATATTATATTCAGACATGTTTGGATAAATAATTATATAAACTGGCCATTTCAGCCCTTGGAAGGACTTTGACCTAGCTTCTATTGATCAAATGTGTTGTGCGTGTTGTTAAATGTTTGATCACAAATGACTGAGAACTGGACCTACGTGTTTTATGCTGACTCCGAACGGCTTATGTTCTCCAGAAGCTTTACATGGCAGTTTTTACTCTCTGAGGTTTGCCATTGTCTGCAGAGAGGTGACGACCGAACAGAAAAATTAATTCAATTGAAAAAACTTTTCTGTCTGAGCTGGAATTGAACCCGGGCTACCGCGGTTCTTTAGCTTAGGGGCCACGCACTCTACCCACTAGGCTACGGTCGCCACGGATAAATAATACTACGGATAAATAATACTAGTCTAAATTTACAATTTTCATATTAAAAAGAAAACAAGCTCATTTTCTGCACTTTTATGTTTATTTTATGAAGAAAAAAAGGGCAAAAATAGGAATGATATAAGAGTCTTTTAGGATTCATATTGATGCCTCATAAGAGCGACCTGTTTCAAAGGAAAACTAGCACTTTTTGGAAACTTTTAAGAGTCTTTTATGAGTATTAAAAGGCCAATATAAGATTCATAAAAGACGCTTATAGGAGTCAGAATAAATTACTTTTGAGAGTCAAAAAAGTATCATTTTGTACTCATATTTGAGCTCTTAAAGAGGGACCACTTTCAAAGGAAAAACTGCTGTTTTATGAAACTTATAAGAGCTCATTATGAGGTCTCTGGCTCCTCAAAAATGAGTCATAAAAGAGTCTTTAAAGACTCATATGATTTGATGTAACTTTTATCTGTATTAGTAATTATGATTTCGTCTTATCACTTTTGAGTGTTTTTGAATATTTTAAGTATGAATAAGGAATAAGTTTGGATTTTTATTTTAAAAATAAAAAATAAGAGTAAGAAATTGTTTTTGCTAAAACGCACAAATAAAGAGAAAGAGTTATTAACGATCCCTGCTTATAATACAGCTTAATGCCATTATTTTAAAACTTGGCATTTCGAGATCCCGAAAAATCCCATGAATTTCAAATCATGAATTTCAAATCCCGAAATCCCGGGATTTGCCAAAACATTTCGGGATTGAAAGCCCTACTGTCTACTCGTCCACTGATCGACACACAGCACAAACTACTTGGCCTAGAAAAATTATATATAATAAGAATTTTACTTTGACTATGTAGATGCGTACTCAAAAAAGAATTTTGAAAATTATGTCTTTAAAGGGTTAAAATTTGGTAAAAATGCTTAAAAACTGGTAACGCGCTACTTGGAGTTATACCTGCAATGTCAAAATTCTGCAAACGGATTCTGATCTCTTTTATTATAGCTTAAAAAGAGTTTTCAGGGTTTTTGAAAATTGCATAAATTTAAGGTGCTAAAGGGTTAAAACTTAATTCTTAGGTCAAATTTAAAGTGTTATAAGTCCGACTGGGTACAAGATTCTGACTAGCTTTTTACGACAACATACTCTTCAAACTAATGCCTGGAAAATAAATTAATTCTTGAATTTTTTTTGTTTAATCGATAAAGACTCTTTTAAAAAGAGAAGAATCTTCATTTTATTATTTTATTTAAATATGGGCATTTCCGTAGTCACGCACGTAAAGTTCGTACGCCTTTTTAAAAAAAAAATTTTGAATTAAAAAAAGCAAAGAAATATTTAAACTTTTTTGTCCTGTTTTAATTTTTGGATAGCATTCTAGTAGTACTATATTTAGTGTAAAAGATGGAAGCGATCGAAAGTATTGTCCAAAGATATAAGCAATCAAAAGAAGATGCGTTACGATACAAAAAATGGAAGTGGTATTTCTCTGCATTAATATAGTCAAAAAATCTGGGATGTGTGCACGAGTTTTTTTATTAAAAATATTTTTATTTTTTATTAAAAAGTTTTCTCAAATGATGTTGCTATAAATCTATAATTGTTTCGTTGCAAATTCTTTTTTAATAATTTTTATACAAGCCATAACATAATACGTTACGATACAGATTTTTCCCTTCAAAGAAGTAAAAATTTTTGTAGTTTTATTTATTTAATTGAACTTAAAAATCATATAAAGTGTAATTCAGGTCCGTAAAAATAGAAAAATGAAAAATTTAATTAAACTTTGTGTTATACGAGTATTTATTTTAAGGTCTCTTCGCCAAATAAGGCCCAAGCCTTAATAAGGCCAGATTTCTAATACGCACATTTATTGCATTCCCTGCAAAATGATTTTTTGCACGTGTAGACTCTGCATCGTGATGCAGATATGAACATGAAAAATTATTTCGATTGCGCATCTGTGAAGCGAGGCGACAGTCGAACGAAGTCAGCGGTAGCGTCAACAACGTGGTTGATGTAATATTGTGCTCGCAGTAAAAGTCCGTTATTCTACGAATAAACTATTGCCTATGTCCAGCTTTGAATAAAAAATCAGGAGAGGTATTTTTACGAAAACAAAAAGGTTAATTGATCAAATCTAACCGTGGTGTATTCCGAGAAAAACTTGATTATGAAATTATATTGAAATTATATTGGGCCTTATTTAGACATGGTGGTCCTAATATGGCAAAAATCAGACCTTTTTAAAACCTTCTGAGCTGGATATATTTTTTACTTTTTCATGCTTTATTTTTATGTTTTTGAAAAGAGAATTGAATAAACAAAAATACAAAATTGCAAAAATAAGTTTAAAAAAACCCGTTTCTCTTCTGTCTGGTAAAAACCGTTAGGTTAGCCTTATTTGGGTAACTTACCTTGCTTATAAAATTCCTACTTTTGTTAAAATTTTTCAACTTTTGTCACCATTTTGCTACTTTTGTTCCCATTCATCATGTTTGTTGCCATTTTTCAAAATTCAAATTGATTACTCTCACAATATAAATTTAATTTTTCTCTGTTATGAAAGTTTAAAAAAATTTTAGTAACATTTTATTTTTCAGTCGCGGTAGACCTTTTGGTGGAAATTTCCATATGGTTATGTCCGCATTTCCGAAGCTGCCATTTTGAATTTCAAAATGGTGAACCTGGATTTATCATCAGCGATCCTGTAAACTCCCGGAATCCGTAGTTCCCGTAAATTGATGCGAATTTTTGAGTAGTTCTGTGTTATGAAAAAAATTTCTTGGATATGGGAATCTATAAACGATTTTTCGCTGGGAAAAACTTCATCGGAGCTATATGGTCCCAACTAGTTTTTTACCCAGAATTTCATGTAGAATCTGAAACTGTATGTTGCCAGCATGGAAACAAGTTACTCCTCTCTTGTAAACATGCTTAACTGGGAGCAAAATTTTCAAATATTAATTCTCCATTCTCAGGTTTTAATTTAAAAGTTTTTTCTTTATAAAATGCACGAAAATAAGGTCATTTTGAGGATGCAAGAAACGTTATTTTTTAATCTAAAACTGAACAAAGACTTTTCTAAATAATTTGGTATTTAACAATTTGATTTTTATACGTTTACTAAATTTGTATCTTTGTCATTTATTTAAAAAAAAAATAATTTTCATAAGTTTTTATATTAATTTGATAAATTTTCTATTTAAGTAAATTTTAAAGTAAACTCTTACTTCAAAAAGAAATATCATCCAAGAACTAAATGGTATCATCGTAAATGGCAAAATGTATGCTTTGCATTTATAAAAGATGTAGATTAAAATCTAGTTTTTGATGTTATATTCCTCAAAATACGAAATTTACATTATTAAAAACTTCTTCTTAATGCTCGTGTAACGCGAGATAATGTGAGTTACAGTTATCAAATTTTCGAAAAAATTTTAATCAAAATTTCACTTTGCAGAGTTTTCAAAAAAATGTACTGAACAAAAAACAATAGTGCGATTCATGTCACTTCGTAAGTTTTCGTAAACCTTGTATCGTAATGTTCGTAACTTTTTTTGACATGAACGCACTTATAAGAATTTTCGTAACTTTATTCGTAAACACTTTTCTGACGGCAATGATACACAAAACAAAACGGAGATTATCAAATTCAAATGAAAATTAATTTGCTCAAATAATTTCGAAAAAAATTACAAAATGTCGCGAAAAAGTGAAAAAACAACAGTTATAGAATTTTTGTTGGGGAAAATATATCTTAATATATAAAAAGCAAAACACTGTCTGTCTGTCTGTCTGTGTGAAGCCTATAGACTTAAAAACTACTGGACCGATTGATCTGAAATTTGGACAGTTTGTTTTATATAGGAGATGGTTTAAGAAAAAAATTGTCACCTCTTTTACCGCCCCCAAATCAATTAAAATGCTATATTTCACACTGTATGGGTCGTATAAGACTAAAATTTAGTAATATTCAGTTATTTAGTAATTTAGTTTTTATGGCAACTGTCGGCAACTGTACTGAAAATGGGTTTTCACGCCCCTTTTTTCCACCCCCAATCCAATAAAAATGCTTTATTTCAGTCGGTTTTAGTCGTATAAGACTTACATTTGGTAATTTAGTTGGTATGGTTATTGTCAGCAACTCTACTAAAAATTAGTTGCCACGCTTCCTTTTTCCGCCCACAAATCAGTGAAAAAACTATATTTCAGGCAGTTTTGGCCATATAAGACTAAAATTTGGTAATTGAGTTTGTATGGTTACTTTTGGCAACTATACTAAAAATAGGCGTGATCGCTATGTAGCCACTCCCACTTTTTGGGAAATCATTAAAATTGATAACAGCGTCTATTAAGCTAAAATTTTGGCTTAGTTTGTAAGGTTTGGCTTACATTTATTACAGCATCTGTACTAAAAATTGGATTTCACACCCCTTTTATAGCCCACAAACCAATGAAAATGTTTTATTTCAACTGTTTTGGTCATATTAAACTAAAATTTTGTAATTTAGTTCATATGGTTACTCTCGGCAAGTGCACTAAAAATGGACATATATCTCACTTTAGGAGTGAAGTGCACCAGGCTTATGCTAAATTGAGCTGAAATTTAGGCAGCCGTTTTTTTTTTGAGAACGAGATGGCTTAACCCATTAATGGCTAATGGGTATTTAAATACCCATAAAACAGTGCTTACGAAAAAGGCCATATCTCGAAAGTGGTAGGAGATATCAAAATAATTTTTTTAAAACATTACGGAAAAATTAAACTACTTATTGTCTTTACAATGTGAAACGAAACTCATACAATTTAAAGTTCCTTTTCGAGATCGAAGATGTGTGATTTTCAAAAATGACAAAATCCATATATAAAGCTATGTAGAAAATTAGAAAATGGAAAGATCGAGGGAAAAATTCATGGTCAGTTTGCCTCTAGTATCCTCTATTTATCAGGTGTTCATTATGGCAAAAGAATGTTGCCATATATGCAAATTTTTATTAACACCAAGAACCCGGATTAGCCGATTGGGTATTTAAATTCCCAATGCAGATCTCAAATACGGTGACAGTTACAAACCTGAAATTTTGCAAAGCAACTTCTATGGCCTATATAAGCTTCCTGATAAATTTTGAAAAAAATCGTACGGCGGAATCTATGAGCAGTCTTTAATGGGTTAAGGGAAATAATTTTGCCGCACCCCTTTTTACACCTAAAACATACAAAAATTTTACATTTCGCACGGTTTTGATCGTATTAGACTAAAATTTAGTAATTTACTTCATATCGTTACTTTCGGCAACTATACTGAGAATGGTGAATATATTTAGCATTTATTGACATTTTCGAATATGGCAATAAGGAGGTCTGTGGCAGGACAACGTATGCTGCGAAATACTAGTGATACCTTAAACGAGGGTGAGTTTGTGCATTAATTCTATCCTTTTGGTCGGATGTACGAATTTTTTTATTTTCAGATTATTCGCAGATAGTGACGACGACGATGATATTGCTGGCGAAGGGTTGTATAGCGTCGCAGTCATGGACTCGTTCCGATACGGAGTACCCTTTGTAAGAGGCTCTGTTGCAAAGACGCGCAACTGGGATATATCCAAACAATGGTCGATGTTCAGCAACAGTAGAGTTTGAGCCTGCGAAATACAGATCGTGAGAACTGCGCTCTTGTCACTCAGCTAGGCCTAACGTATTTAGAAAATGAAAGTGGCGTGGGTCGTAAATTTCATTTCTGATTTTATTTTTTTTTTCTTTGGTTCGAGGGACTTATGGCAATGACAAATTCTTTCCATCTTGTATCAGCTGCTAGATGCTTAAGATAAGGCCAAGTTTTATTTAAGATGCAGCTTCCGTCAGCGTTGTGGCCGTCTAAGTTTTCCATATTTGTGCTTTTCCCGGCTGAGCAGCAGCTTTGTTTCCACCTCACTCAATCGATGAATGGGATTGCTCCGCTTGCGCTTTGTTAAAAATGTTTGTTTAAACAATAAAATATGTCTAACCTTTGTTTCAATAAAATACATACCTTTAAATCATTTGTTTTTTCCATTTTTTGTTATTTGCTATAAACACGCTTGAAAAATTTGAAATAAAAAACAGCTGCCATTTGCGGTTTGACAGCGCACAGGTTACGCAAGCTTTTTTTACGACATACGAGACAATTTCAGTGCGTACAATGTTACGAGCTTCGTATCTCGATGTTCATATAAAAAAAAAAGTGACGTTTCGTAAGTTTTTACGAAATACGAGCTTACGAAGCAGTTACGAAGTGACATGAATCGCACTAATGTTTCTTATAGCATAAGATCGAAAATTCTATAAGCTTTTAAGTAAGTATGAACTGATAAAACTTGTTTCATTAGTTTCATAGTTATATGCAAAATACTGAAGAAGACATTTTTTGTTTTTTCGAAAAAATGCATTTTTAGCCAAAAAGCCCTTAAGCCATTTGCGCGACTATTTACCGTTAGTTAATATTAAAGTGTTATATACCAAAATTCATGTTTTTAAGAGTAGAATGAGAAATCAACGTGTCCCGGGAATTTTTCGAAAAAATAAAAAAATGGGACGGTCTAATATCTAACATATAAATGTTTGTTTGTTTGTTCGTTCGCTATGCGCTCCACCCGATTGCGATAAAACTTTGTCAACTTATTGCTTGCACTTACGGAAACAACATAGGCATATTTAAAATTTGCCACACCCCCTTTTACCGCCCACAAAACAATAAAAATGCTATATTTAAGACAGTTTTTGTCGTATTAAACTAAAATTTTATAATTAAGTTCGTATGATAACTATCGGTACACTCAAAAAACAAAGTGGTTGTCATAACCAAGAAATGATGGAAACACTTAAAGTGTTTAGAATACTGTTTGTATCAATCTTTTATTGTTTTTTGCCTGAAATAACTAACTTATTGCTTCCAAACATTTTACAGCCAACCACAAACAGTTAAAATGTTTTTGGGACACAACTACTATGTTACTCCTATACAGTTAACATTGTTTTTGGCAAACAGTTGTTTGTTTCAACCAATTCTAATGTTAAGGTGACCTAATTGCATAATTTATGCTAAAAGTAATAAGAGAAGCAACGGATTATTTTCGATAATTTCATTTATTTATTTTGTAGTAATAAAAATAATTGAAAAACCCACTTAAATAATTATAATTACATAATAATTATTATGATAACAGATGACAAAATATAATTGTGTTGTACATCATTTAAGACTATTACTTTTGCAATAACAATAGAGTTCAGCTACTACAGCTTTTTCGCACTTTCTCCGCATTAGATAATCTTAAGAACCAGCCCAAATAACATTAAAACATCTCAATAAGGCCATTCACAGTTCGAATACGCTGGTCTGCCATTTGTTCGATCTGCTATTTGTTCGCCAATTTACGAAAACGTATTTTTGATCCTCATTCACAAGTTGTTCTTTTTCTTTAAGAGATATACAAAATAAAAATCAAAAGAAACAACTAATGGCGTTTTCGTTTCTCGAAAAAATGCAACATTTTTTCTGCCCTTTTTGGAAATTCTATCCTCTTGAGAATAAAAATAGTGACCTCTAAAATTGAATCGTGTTCTTTTCCCGAAAATGTTGACCTCAAAGAAGGAAAAATTCAGATTTCTCAAAGATGGCAGAAAGAGGGCAGAAAAAATGCAACATTTTTTCGAGAAACGAAAATGCCAAAAGAAAATATTCAGTACTAAAATATAGTAAAAGCATTTTAAATACCTCTTTTTTACAAAGAATTGACAGCCAATTTATTTTGAATGTTAATCAAGTTGTATATTTTCTTATTAGGTAAATTTTCAAATAAAATAGACGAAAACTTGTTTTCTTCTTGTACGAAAAAAACTTGTAAATGAGGATCAAAAGTTATGGTTTCAACACACAGAAAAAAAAACACCGAAAATCAAGTAAAAACAACCTCAAATTAAAATTTTTCAGTCATGAAATCCAGCTAAAGTTTTTTCACCTAAATTTAAAGTTTTTAGAACTTAATTGAAGCGATTTACACACACGTTGCAGTAAATCTTGTTTTAACATTGAAAGCAATTGTTTCAAAATTGTGTCAAGTTAATTTAAGATTGAAACAATCTTACTTCAGACATAGTATTAAGATGGTTTAACCTTGATTTGAAATCAATACAATCTTAATTTAAAGTTAAACGACGTCAAAATAAGAACGTGAAAATCTTGAAATTAAGAATTTTAAATATTATTTTGATGTATTTTAAATCTTAGTTTAAGTAAAAAGAGCCTTTATTTAAAATGTTGAAATATATATTTTTTTAACAAGAAACTTAAAAAAAACGATCTTTTTTGTTTTTATATATATTAATATATTTTAATTCAATTGTTTGCCAAAAATTATACATGTAACGTATAAAAATTGTTTACATTAAAAATAACTTACTCACTACATATATTTTGGTCGTACATAAATCTTGCCATTATTTACAGGATATAGATTTAATGGATACGTATCGAAAACTATTATTTCTATAATCTGTACATTATTACATTTTTTTCCAACTTCATAAGACTGAAAATGTTTACAAAATTTATTCAAAAAAATTTCTGACACGAGGCAATACAGTTTTTCATTTTCATATAAAAATTTTTCGATCTTATACAAATTAAATATATTACATTTATCAATACCTAAATAATATTCAGATTTATAAAATGTACCTTTATATGTAACCTTTTTTAAAACTTTTATATTTTGAAAATTTAAATTAGGTTTTTCTTTGATTTCTGAAAAATAACTCTCTTTTGTTATATCTGAAGACGTTGATACATCAAATTTTATAAAAGACGTTATGGAATTTTCTTGATTAAGCAAAAACTTTGCAAATTTAATTCCGGCCTTAACTGCTAAGGAATATGGCGGATTAACTCTTGAAGTCACATTGGACATGTACATTTTTGCTTGTTTATGTTTTGCCTCAAAACGCATAGACCACACATTTTTCAGTGGACCACACTTTTTAATCTCTCTAACGTAATGGACTAAGAAATGATGTTTTGGTTTTAAGCTACCATAAAGGTGGATATAGTTTGAATTATGAGTACTTATCAAATCTTTTAAAACAACAAGTTCCTGTCGTTCATACTGAGATTTCCCTAATAAAGTCATTAATTGTAAAAGAATTGAAAGAAAATGACAGTGTTTATTTTCAGGCGGAATAAGATCCACCAATCATTAATGGTAAAAAGTGAACGAAACAGCCGACCTCACTTGCAGTCATTTTTAAATTATAACTTTTTAATCTTAAGCTAGTAAGAGGTGGAGAATCGTTCCTTATTTCAGTTTCCCCAAATTGAAATAGTTTTTTCTACTATTTATTTCATTTAAAGTTATTACTTTGGAATCAATTAAGCCCATTATTATGTTACATACGTCATAAATGCAAACATCTTCCAAAATATCGTGCATAATATCAAAACTTATATTCTCAATGACATGGAATGTGCTTAAACTATTAAATATGCACTTAGACTTACAATCATATGGAGTATGAATATCATAAATAAAATTTTGGATAAGAACCCATGCTGTTTCGCAGGGTTGTGGGTATTTAAGAGAGAGCACATGAAATAGCTTGAAACAAGTACAGTAGATATCGGATATAAGAAAGTCAAAAAAAGCCAGAGATTTCTTTCTTATATGCGATTTTTTCTTATATGGAATTATCGGATATAAGAAAGTTGTTTCTTATAAGCGTACGTACGCATTTAAGAAATCTGTTTCTTATACGAATATGTAAATATATTTAAATAAAAAGTAAAAAAAACATGTTTTAAAGAAAAACATTTTATTAAACAAAACAGTTCAGTATAAAAAAAAAATAACTAAAATAAAATCAGTTCACAATTTGACAAAACAATTGAGTATATGTATAAAAAACTTAAATTGAAATAAACAAAAATAACAAAATAACAAAATTAAAATCAGTTCACAGTTTGACTAAAAATAGGTGCATATGTTTCCATACATATAAATAATATTCTTTCAAATAGAATAAAAAAAGTCTTTAATTTTTCTTTGGACTAGTGACTTATCACGCTGATTAAATAAAACGTTTTCAATGTTAATAATATTGTTATCGTCAGACTCCATATACTATTTTAAAACAAATAACGCCTTAATAGCTTCTTCTCTGCTTGGCTTAGATGTTGTCTCAGGTACTAGCTCTACTTCCTCTTCGTCAGAATTTTGACCTTGTACTTCACTTATTATTTCAGTATCATTTAAGGTACCAAAGCAATCACGATTCTCTAAATCAGACATTTCTTTTAAAAAGGTGCTGTATTCATCGTCCAAGATATTTTCAGTTATCTCAGGTTCATTAGATTCGTCCGCCTTGAAAATTCCAGCCTTTTTGAAACAATTTTGTATTGTTTGTGGTGTTACAAGCCACCAACAGCGTTTTACGATATACAACGCCCTTAAAACTGAAATGCTTTTTAAGAATTTGTCCATATAATCACCTTCTATCGCTAATATTTGTTCCCGAATTAGGCATTTTCTGTATTGGGCTATAAAGGATTGAATAATACCTTGAAATAAATTTAAATAAAACATAAAATGATCAACATTACGTTGCGTTTCAATGTGAATGAAAAATGCTGTACATATCTACATACATACATACCTTGATCTAATGGTTGAATTATGCTTGTGGTACATGGTGGTAAAAATTTAATTTCAATATTTTCTGGTGTGAAGTCAAGTTTGTGGCACGAAGCGTTATCAATCAGCAGCAAAATTTTTTTGTCCTTTTTTATAAGTTTCTCATCTAGCTCTTTAATGATTTCACACCATGTGGTGCTGGTCATCCAAGCCTTTTTGTTAAATTAATATGGAATGGGAACGATTTTTCCGCGAAAACACCTTGGTTGCTTAAATTTGCCGATTGAATAAACAAATTTATCAGAACCAGTTGCATTGCTTATAAAAAGCAATGTTATTCGGTCTTTCGGTGTCTTGACCCCTCTCACTTGTTGACCTACATAACCATAGGATCCATTTGGCAGTGCTTTATAGAAGAGCCCAGTTTCGTCTGCATTATAAATATCCTCTAACGCATATTTTTCCAATAATGGAGGCAAAATATATTCCCTGAAATTTGTGGCAGACTCAGTGTCGGCAGAAGCACCTTCGCCGTGACGTTTTCTAAAATTTATAATTTCGCTTTTTTTCCACCGTTGAAGCCAACCAGGATTTGGTTTGAAGTCGGGGACGTCCAAATCTATAGCAAATTGTTGAGCCTTTTCCATAAGTGCTGGTCCAGTCACTTGTGCGCCCTTCTGCATCATTTGCTCGAACCACATTGACATTGATCTGTTTAGAGCTTCATATTTTGGTTTTCTGTCTCTCTTTTTGTCCACATTTTTCGATGCAAAATAATTATTTTCTATATTTTTTGAATTTTTTATTATTTTTGATAACGTTGACACTCCAATATTATATTCTTTAGCAACTTCATTTCTTTGCTTGCCCTTTTGAATATCTTTCAATATTTTAATTTTTGTTTTAATAGAAACTGTATTTCTTTTCTTTTTATCGTCCATTACATATCGTTTTGACAACACGTGTATGTATATGTACAGAGTTACCATACCAGAGTACCAGAGTAAACATATTCAGTGTGGCCAACAATCTTAAATACTTTCTTATATGAAACCTTTTCAAACACGTTTGTCAGCTTTGGTGTTTGACAAACATTTCTTATATCAGTGTTTTTCGTATACGTGTTTTTCTTATATGAAGCAATTTTAACACTGAAAAGATGTAAAAAGGCTCGGTGTTTTTGCTAATACTTCTTATATGCGATTTTTTCTTATATGAGATGTGCTTATATCCGATATCTACTGTATCAAAGGCTTGTAAGAAAGAGTTAAATTTGTACAAACTCTTATCAAAATAAACAAAAAAATTTTTTACTTCTCCTTCTGATAAACCCTCTGCAATTATAAATGGTTGCATTGTCAGCTAAGCAGAATAATATTTGCTTACAAGATCAGCGATCCTTTTTTCGTAGTCATTGATGCAAATAAGGTGCAGAACCAAACTTTCCTGTGAATCCAATATTGTTGCTTTCTTGTTGTGTTTTCCAAACTTATCTACAAACCTGCAAACTGAGGGTAGAACACCAGCTAATAGAATTGTAAGAATGTAATTTTTGGCATCTAAAATAAGAACAAATTAAATAATAGCGTCCCTAACAACCAAAGTTATGCCTCACCTTTGTTTGTGGTAGATTTTGCTACTGCCAACAGTCGTTTGCAGGGTTCGTTATGAAGATTTGCTTCATAAAAACTGAGTAAGCCTTTCTTAAACTCCTCCCACTTTGATAGCAATAAATTTTCCTTTCCAGGATGCATTATTCCGAAGTCGATGTTTATCTAGTTGAAATATCATCCAATATATGAGAATTTTTTAAATCGGCGTTTATTGTTCTTACCAATTCTGGAGCCCGAGCGTCAGAAAATAGCGGCCAATTTTCCAAAAAAATTTCCTGTAAAAGCTCTTTTACGTCCTTTTGTCTCATAAAAAAAGTTTTCGCCCATTTATCCTTTACTTCATCGAAATCAGCAGCATGATGCAATGAGTTTTTCAGAGAAGAAGCTAATGAAGAATCAATTTCGAGTTGACTGACATCTTCTTCGATGGATTGAGAAAGTTCCTTGCTTGGGGTTGAAGAAGTTTCTTTTCTTCTCTTAGTGCGCTGGTTAACATATTTTGCAAAAAGTTTTCCTCTTGGATTACGCTTTCATGTTCGTGGCATGAAGTAATACTCCTACGAGTAAATAAATAACATAACTTCAGAAGTGGTAGAGCCAACACTCAATTAACCCGCATAAATTACAGATAATTTAATACAATATATTATAAAGCAAATAGTATAAGTTTTACAATACCTTTACACTTGCTTCACTTGGGAAAACGTTGCAAATTTCGACGACAATGCTATGGAACTGCCTTGGCATAATGTTGATGTTATTTCCAATTAAGGCCCTATTCTCTTTCAGCAAAAAATTTTTTTATAGCTTGGACATTTAAGAATATAACCCTAAAAGGGTTTTTTGAAATTCGAAATACTTTAGAAGATATGGCCATTTTTGTGGGGTCATGTCTTCGCTAAAATGAATAGTTTTTATGTTGCTTAGTTTTTGAACGCAACGGCATCAATTAACCACCGAATTCCGTTGAATAGTTAATGGACAGGCAAAAACAGGTTTGAATACACATTTGCAGAAACATATGAATGAATATGAAATCAAAGCCGCATTTAGTTTAGTTTCGATTGAGTTGAATGGCGGACGCACGCTTGCGCTTACGGTTTGCGGAAAAGTACAGTTTTGAAAAAAATTTATTTTTGTGCGGTAAAATGGATAAAAAAAGTAATAAAACACGTCAAAAACCCGTAAAAAAAGTGAACTATGTTCGCGCCGGTCGAATTAAAAAACGCAAATTTCGTGGAAATAAATTTGATAGAGTAGAGGACACTGAGTTTGCGAGTACTTCAGCCAAAAAATTCAAAAATAATCCCACGGAGGATATTGTAATCGAAAACAATTTGGAGAATTGCATCTTGGACTTCTATTCAGTATTCACAACACTTGCTACTTTCGTCATTTGTGCCACATGCAACGAAAAATTGGAATTCAAAAAAGCATCGCCGAATGGAGTTGCATTCATGTGTGAATTGCGCTTGCCCAACCAGACTTATTCCTTCATCACGTTTCGCCGGCAAATCGTATGAAATAAATCGCCGCTTGGTTGTTGCCATGAGACTTTTGGGCATTGGTCCCAAAGGCATAGATATGTTTTGTGGCATTATGGACATAGGAGTAGGTCTGAGCAACAATTTGTTCTACAGCAGCCTTCAAAATTTGCATTCAGCTGCAGAGGCCGTTTATAATTTCGTTATTTCCAAGGCCGTTCGTGAAGAAAAAGAAGCCACCATGGAAGAAAATGAAGGGTGCGATCCAACGCTATTGACTGTGTCGGGCGATGGCACGTGGAAAAAACGCGGCTTCGCATCTTTCTATGGTATAACGACATTGATCAGCAAGTACACCAAAAAAGTTGTTGACTCTGTGGTCAAGTCTGCTATTTGCAATAGCTGCAAATATTGGGAATCCCAGCAATATATCCATCCAGAGGGTTTCAAAGCTTGGAAGGAGTTGCACGAAGAGGAATGCCGTAAAAATCATGAAGGCAGCGCAGGAAAAATGGAAGTCGATGCGGTTAAGGAGATGTTTGCAAGATCAATGGAAAAACACGGCGTCAAGTATGAAAAATATATCGGCGACGGCGATTCTAAAACTTTCAAAGCAATTCTCACCGAAGACCCCTACGATGGCGACCCCACTGTGGTAAAAAAAGAATGCGTTGGCCACGTTCAAAAAAGAATGGGGTCCAGGCTGCGCAAAGTCAAAAAGGAGAACAAAGGTATAGGTGGCAAGGGCGCTGGAAAGCTGACAGATAAGCTTATAAGTGAACTGACGACCTACTACGGTTTGGCGATTCGCCGTCATCCGAAATCCCTAGAAGAGATGAAGAAGGCGGTTTGGGCTACGTATTTTCACAAAGTATCTACCGACGAAAATCCCCAACACCAAAATTGCCCGACCGGTGAGTCAAGCTGGTGCACGTATCAAAAGGCCGTGGCGCAGGGTAACGTGGATGACTTTAAACATAATTACGATCCGCTCAACCCAAAGGTCGCCGAAGCGATAAAACCCGTCTACGAAGCGCTGTCATCGGACGAGTTGTTGAGTAGATGCCTCGGGTCTGAGACTCAAAACAGCAATGAAGGTTTCAACAGTATCGCCTGGACCTTTGCACCAAAACATATGCACGCTAGAGCGCGGACAGTGGAGATCGCAAATTACATGGCAACCGCCATTTTCAACGATGGTTTTCAGCCAATACTCAAAATTATGAGGTTGATGGGAATCGCCATTGGAAACCAAGCCTACAATTTTGCGTTATCACGTGATGAACTTCGCCTCAACCGCTCGGAAGCTTACGCTGTGGATGCATCAAAGGAGGGCAGAATTGCTCGCAGAGCTCAAAGAGCCAAAGATCAAAGCTTTTTTGAAGAAGAAGAAGGTGGTTTATATGGACCTAGCATCGCTGAATAATTTGGGTAAGTATTCCAAAAACAGTTTTTTTCTTTCATAAAAGAGTGAGTTTTGTTTTGTCCAAATCGCGTCTTTCCAACTATCAAGCCACTTTTCTCCGGTTCTACTGAACCGATTTTGATAAAATAATTTTTTTTTTTTCGAAAAATAAACTTCAAACTTTGAACGCGTTTATCTCGAAACCACGTTTTTCGAGCTGGCGGCCACGATTCCGCCAGTTCTACTGAACCGATTTGGATGAAACAAAGTTTAATCGACGTAGAATTGTCACCATTCTGGCCCGTAGTAAAATAAACTACAAATACACTAAACTACAAAAAAATGGGTCCAAATTCGATTTGTCAATTTCAAGTGGCCGCCATTTTGTCAAAAAAAATCGCAAAATTTTTATTTTACTACGGGCCAGAATTACATCTATGCTGATCATAACCCTATATTTTTTTTTTCAGACGCTCCTGAGGGCCGGAATCGTGGCCGCCAGCACCATGCCTTTTTTTTGAGGGCCAACTTTGACGGTGCCATCATCTATGGACAGCCCCTATATCGCGGCGAAAAAAATTTTTTTATTTTCTTTCATTCATTACTAATTCAATAAAAAAAACAAAATTCAAATATCTTTTTGCGTTTTCAAATGAGAATTTTTTAAAAAAGGGTCCAAAAACAGCAAGCTGAAGGAGAATAGGGCCTTAAGTCTTCAACGATGATGTTCATTAAATCATTCCGGTTACCATTAGATAAGACACCATTATTTTTATAGCATTGCAGAAGTGCTTTGCCTTTTGAAGATTCCTTAAGTAAGGAAGTTAAATCCTTGATTGGAGTATTGAAAATTAATATTTTTATATGTCTAATTATTGGCCTTCTTAAATTGTTAAGTTCTTATCTTTAGGCTCTGACCAAAATAATAAAACAAACTATGTAAAGTTCAAAACTGATTTATTTCCTATACTTCGGTAAACTTAACGTACCGTCATCATGGATCATTAAGATTGATGAGGCGGCTAATGAAAATTACGTGAATCTATTGTGTAACGGGTTGTATGTGACACCTAATGACAGTTTGCAAAGCCAAACGAAGTATTGGAAATAAATACGTTGGCAACAAAATTGCATAGCTTTGTTCTAATTCTGCGGCCAGAGCTTATTAAAAATTAATAATATTTTTTAAAAAATTGAAAAATTTACTTGCCTTTTTCAGCAAAACGAACACTCCGGTGAAGCCGATAAAATGCTCTCACAGCTGCCTTGTTTTTTTAACCAATCATGGACTTTACTTGGCATAGACATGGTTTCATCATCAATTCCAAACTGAAATATTAAGATTTGTTAAGGTTTTTTAGGTTTTAATATTATTGTATTTTCAAATAAATTGTTAATGAAAACATGCTTACCTCTTCTTTTTTCCACATAAATAATTTTTCTCTAAATTCCATGCGTAACCCGAGTGGTGGAATCGCTTCCTTTAAGTCTTCTTTACGCATAAACTTGAGGCTCCGAAACGTAACTTTTGCCTCTGAAATTGCAAAAATGTATACGAACTCGAGTCAGCACAATTTATTGTTACACTTCCAATATAAATCTTACCTTTTAAGTAATCCAAAACAGCTTCCAGATCAAACTTTTTCAATAGTTCTACTAATTTTTCAGAGTCAGCGCTGTCTTCCATTTCAACTGAAGTTAAGGCAGATTTGTTGCATCCAGAAGCTGTTGTAACAATTATAGCGTTATTGCAGCCTAAAGTTTTTTGAAATAAACTATCGTCGAAGACAATATCGCCTTCTTGGCTTTCTAAATAATAATTTGTTGTTTCATCCATCACTTTAACACAATTCTATAAGCACAATTTTTTACGGAATTAAAAAACAAACACCCGATGTTTTCTTCTTGACAATTGAAACGAGAGTAATATAAAGTATCAAATTTTATACCATTTGGCTCTCGTGCTGACAATTTCAAGAGTTACCAACCTTCTTTTAATACGTAACAACCTTATATTAAAGTTTGCAGTCTCACTTTAAGCTTTCACAGTTATTAAGTAATATCTTGTCACTACGAATTCAAGATTGTAACGAACTTCTTTTTAAATTCCTCTAATATTCAATTAGGCAATAAAAAAACTTAAATTGCAATTGAGATTGAAAATGTTTAAATAAAGGTTGTCGGATACTTTTTTTAAGTTGTACACATTCTTATTTCTGGAAAGCATAATCTGCTAATGAGGTTGAAAAGATATTAAATTAAAATTTTAAATCTTAAAAGGTAAAACAACGTGTCTTTCAACTTGATTTAACATTTTAAAGCACAAAATTAAAGATTTTCATACTTCTTTTAATATTTACACACTTAAAAATCATCGATTTTACTTAATTCGAGATTTTTGCACCTTAAAATTAGGTGGATTTTATATTAAAGTCTTACAATCTAAAATTAAAAATGCAACAATCTACTTTTTTTTTTCTCTGTGAAATGATTGACAACACAAATATATTTGATCATCTGTTTTTATTACAAATTTAATTAACTGACAAGATGGAATCTCATCTTCATAATGTTGAAATGTAATAAGGCATCCAGATTTGTATCTTACATTAAATATTTCTATCCAATCAATAAATGTAAAAAATTTAGATGGCAGCTTAAATCTGTTTTTAAATTCATTATCTTCTCTTAAAGCCATGCTACTTTTTATGTCTAAAGCACGAGACTTAATGCTTATTTCATTATAATTAAAAAGAATATAACAAATATTAATTTGGTTTTTCAACGCTAAAGTGTAAAGTAAATTTTTTCGACACTTGCTACTCTTCCAATCTCTTTGAACTCTTGATGTTTGGCTTCAAATCTCATACAACTAATGTGAAGTAAAGGAACAATTGTGTTCATTATGTAAGGATAATGAACACAAAAATGAAAGCCATATAAATTTGGTTTAGTTTGGATTGCAAGTAAGGTGGCATACAGGCGATCATAATATAAACTGCACCAATTTTATGCTTATTACTGCTAGATCACAAAGGATTATTTGGCTCGAACTCGTCGAAATATATAAAAATTGGAAGTAGAAGCGTGTCTTCATTTGCTTTAATTTGTTCAACTTTTTTAATCCAACTTGAACTTTGAATATAATTTGTTATAAATAAATTATTATGATTATGGAGCTCATTTATATAATTTAAAATATCGCAATGAATATAGTTATAACTATATTTAAAATGGGTGTGGTCTCACTATAGCTACGCCTACTTTTAAGAAAAGATAAAGAGACTTCGAAATTACTGGTCCGATCGAGCTAAAATTTTGGCAGTGGATTTGTTTCGAGTACGAGATGGTTAAAGAAAAAATTGCCACACCCCCTTTTACGGCCCACAAGTATATAAAAAAATTCGCGGTATCAAATTGCTTTGGAGTTATGGATCACACAGCCTCGAAATTCAGTATTAAACCACAATTTACACATGTCGTTCCACTGATGACATTTTATGGGAGTTAAACAAGGAGGAGTGGAACCTCCGATACAACCAAAACTTGCAATATCGAATAGTTTTGGAGTTACAGGTCACACAGCATCGGAATTCAGTATTCGACATCAGTTTATGCATGCAGTTTGATTAATAACATTTTATGGGCGCTAGAAACGTTGGAGTTTCACCTCCCCCCATACAACCAAAATTTGTGCTATCGAATAGCTTTGAAGTTATAGGTCGCACAGCATCGAAATTCAGTAATCGACCTAAATTTACACATGCAGTTTTACTGAAAACATTTTATGGCGTTGGACAAGTACATGCAAAATCGAATAGCTTTAAAGTTATGGGTTACACAGCGTCAGAATTCAGTATTCGACCTCAATTCATACATACAGTTCTATAAATAACGTTTTATGGACGTAGGAAAAGGGGGACTGGCATCTCCCATACAACCCAGATTTGTGCTATCGAATAGTTTTGGAATTATAGGTCGCACAGCGTCGGAATTCAGTATTCGATCCGAATTTACACATGCACTTTCATTGGTAACATTTTTTGGGCGTTGGACAAGGGAGAGAAACACCTCCCATACAACCCAAATTTGCTATATCGAATAGCTTCTGAGTTATTTGTCGCACAGCGTCGGAACTCAGTATTCGACCTAAATGTACACATACCATTTCATTGATTAAATTTTATGGGCGTTTGCCAAGGGACCTCTTATTTGACCCAAATTTGCGATATCGAATTGCTTTGGAGTTATAGGTCACACAGCGTCGGAATTCTGTATTCGACCTTAATTTACACATGCTAGTACATATCAGCTAGTACATATATAAAAATCAATTGCTGTGCGTTAGTCTTGCTAAGGCTTGGAAACGGCTCGACCGATTTTAATAAATTTTTTTGTGTTTTGTTCGCCTCATTTCAGGGAAGGTTTAGAAAAAAATAAAATGCTGCCACACCCGCTTTTACCGCCCACAAATCAATAAAAATGTGATATTTCAGATACTTATAAACTTTAATTTGGTAATTTGGTTCGTATGGTAAATACAGGAAATTGTACTAAAAATGGGCGTGTTCGCAACATATATACGCCCACTTTTTTAGGAATGTTAGCCGATTGTAGAAATTATGAAATTGGGTATAAGTAAAAGAGCAATGTATGAACAAAAAATCATAGAAAAAATAAAAGGGGCTAGACCTATGCCACGCGCACAAATAACAATAGAATACAAATCTAAACGGCTCGACGGATCACACTCAAAGTCGGTATGCATATTCTGCGATTTCTAGATAAAATTAGTACATACTTAATTTTTGCCACACCCCTTCCGACTCTTTTCAACGAACGTTTGTTTTGTTGCTGTTATACTTTTTACCATCGAAGTTTTATGTTTATTTAATCCTAAAAAAAATTTCGTCATTTTGACATCAGAAAAATTTACATATCGTCATCTGCATGCCAAAACCATGAATGTGTTTTTTTATTGTTTTTGGGAAAACAAGTTAAAGGTTTGAATGCTTCTGAAAATTAGGGAAGCAAAATTTGTTAAAACTTTTATTTGCCAAATGGTAATTATTAAGTGACTTAACAATAGTTTAAAATTTGACTGGCCTACCTTTCTCCAAACGGATTTTATAACACATTCATTGTTTTGGGATGCACAAAAATTACAATTTATAAAACTTTCAGTCTTACAAGAAATCGCGTAACGCAGTATGAATGTTGAAGATCTGTTATTTATTGATACTTTGGTTTGTAGATATGTGGGCATTAGGTCCCTCAATTTATGATTTAAATTTGGTTGGCCCCTTCACTCCTAAAGGATTTTAAAATATATTCATTGTTTTGGCATGCAGAAAAATTCCAATTTTATTGAAATGTTTGTGCCAGAACAATGAATGTGGCACATTCATTTTTTTGGCATGCTAAAAAAAGTAAAAAATCACATTCATTGATTTGGAACTGTATTATTGCGGCAGATCTGATCCATATTCCTATTCCATATGTTGATACAATGTTCTTTAAACAAAACTGCATCAGAAACAGCAATAAACCCAAATTCGAATTTTTTTCACATTCATTGTTTTGGCATGCAGGGGACGGATATCTTCAAATTTGTAGAAATTTTTAGTACAATGACTTTTTCATAAAACATCGTTACCTATAGGAATGAGAAAAAAACAACATGAAAATCAAAGTTTTGATTTCGATGCAAATTTCTCCACTGTTACTAAACATATTTCATTAAACTTTTTTTTTGTTAAAAGGCTCAATAAAAGCACTTTACAAAAATAGGTTGAACTGTACCGTTAGGTCAGTGCATATATGTTTTATGATTATGTCAAAAAGGTCAAAATATTCACTTTTTACTCAAAAAATGACTCAAAAATTGTTTTTATTGTAAAAATAATATAAACTCAAAATTGCAGATCTAGCTACCTTTCATATGACATAGCATTTATTTGCAAAAATTCTTCCAGTTAAGCGCCAAAATTATTTTACTGTTTTTGTCATCAAAACAATACCACCCCCTTTGATTTATTTCGCGAAATTTATTTTTTCCAAAATGTTGTTTTTATATTATTTACAAAAATGTCAAGTCTCGAAAATACTTTATGTGAAAAAATTACCCCAATATCTCTTTCCAATCAAAAGTTATGGCTAAAAATCTATTTTTTCATACCAGACAATTAATAAAATTGAGTTTTGTTTTAAAATTCTCTATATAATTTGAACGTTCCCATTTATCTTTAAGAATGCAGTTGTGTGTCTAGAGTAATTACAAGCATTTTGGTTTATATAAAATCTTTCTTATAGCAATCTACTTAGTTTTTGCCCCCCCCCACCCCCTCCTGTTAAATTTGTTTTGCTGTGATGACTCTATTTCTTCTCACTATTGTGTCAACGTTGTCAGTCAGTTTCTTATCAATGGTACTTTAAATGTTGTTTTTATATCACCATTTCATCGAAAAGTTGACCGTGAATAGAATGCTGTAAAAGTTAACATTTTCATGTAATCAGTTTCAGCTAGATGGCGATATAATAAAACATATGCGCATTTGTTTAGCACAATTATTTCATTGGTTTTGATCTGTGCTTTAAATTCACAGATAGATGGCGCCGCATTTGTGAGTACTGTGTAAAAACCTAAAAAAATAAAAATATACAAAAAAATAAAAAAAAAATTGAAAATAAAAAAATGGATTTCGAACAACAGCAACCCCTACGTGGTGATATCTGGGTGATTAAAATTTTTTAGATTAGCTGAAAGCTGTTAATTTATGTTTATTGTTTAATGTTTTATTTTTTAATATTCGAATCCTAGAAATGGAATCCTAAGACTTTGTCCGATTGACTAGAAACTTTACAGAATAGTTTTCTGGATCCACTTTGCAACTTTTGAGCACTAGTCGTTCTCATAATTAAAAAAGTAAACGTTTCACCTTAGCCCAGATATACCATATATTCCGAGAAATGTTCTTGTTTTTATTATATTGGTTTCAGTTTGCTTTGATAAAAGAGTATTTTAAATTTCTTGCAAAAACTCTGAGAATTCATTCTTAGATAACGACGTTAATGCACATTCCTTCATACAGACACTAAAGGTAGACAAAATAAAATTTCAAAAAGAAACAATCTTTAAAACTTTTTTCTGAGCATGCACTAAAAAAAATATATGCTAAATAAGTAAGAAAATAAATTATGCCAACTCACAAATCATGCAAGAAGGTCTATTTGCACAACAATAACAAGAACAGCTACAGCCAGCTACAAATGGCGACAGACAGCAGTGGATCACGTAAACGAGGCAGACGACAACAACAAAAACCACAAAAAGAAAAATTAAATAAGCAAGAAGACTGATAGCAAAAGCGTTACGTATGCGCGCCTGCGTGTGACAAACGAAAGCGATGCCAACGATACAACAAAAAATGCATCCGCCAACACAAATTTGACGCATGAACAGACAAACGGGGATCAATGAGACGCGTTGGGCATGTGCCACACTTAACGAAAAATAAATTACCAAAAACGAGGCAAATTTATCGCCCAAAAACCTATTGGATGCTCACGCATTGAGGACAAACACTTAGCACAAACGCGTGGGTGTGCGTTACATTTTCTGCTCTTCCTCAAAAGTTCCTCATGACAATATCAGCAACAGTACAAAGAAGACAAAAACAAAAAATTGTTCAAGATTTCACAGTGTGAATGCTCTTAAAAATATTATATGCATCTATAGTAATAAAAATTATTTTCTGTTTGTTTGTTTGTTTGTTTGTTTGACCTTTCTACAAATATAAACGGCTCAACGGATTTTGCTCAAACTAGGTATACATATTAAGTGCATCTCAACTTAAAATTTTACATACTTAGTTTTTGCCACGCCCCTCTGAAATTTTTCAACCAACGGTAATTTTGTTATTATAAAACTTTTTACCATCGGAGATTATGGGTGTATTTAATTTTAAAAAATTTCTGTTATTTTGACATCAAAAACATTCACATATCTTCAAAATTGGAGAAATTTTCAGTACAACGATTTTTTCATAAAACATCGTTGCCTAAGAATGAGAAAAAAACGACATGAAAATCAAAGTTTGGTCTTTCGATGCAAATATCTCCGCTGTCCATTAATATATATTTCATTCAAATTTTTTTTGTTCAAAAGTTCAATAAAATCAAGTCAGTGTATATATGTTTTATGACTATGTCAAAAAAGATCCAAAATATTGACTTTTTACTCAAAAAATGACTCAAAAATTGTTGTTGCTGTAAAAATGAAATCAATTAAAAATTGCACATCTAGCTACCTTTCATATGACATAGCATTTATTTGCTACTTATATTTTTAATAATTTATGTGAAAAAATTACCCCAATATCTCTTTCCAATCAAAAGTAATGGCTAAAAATCTATTTTTCATACCAGACTATTAATAAAACTTAGTTTTGTGTTAAAATTCTCTATATAGTTTGAACGTCCCCATATATCTCTAAGAATGCAGTTGTGACATTCTCATATCTTCAAAATTGGAGAAATTTTCAGTACAACGACTTTTTCATAAAACATCGTTGCCTAAGAATGAGAAAAAAACGACACGAAAATCAAAGTTTGGTCTTTCGATGCAAATATCTCCGCTGTCCATTAATATATTTCATTCAAAATTTTTTTGTTCAAAAGTTCAATAAAATCAAGTCAGTGTATATATGTTTTATGATTATGTCAAAAAAGGTCCAAAATATTGACTTTTTACTCAAAAAATGACTCAAAAATTGTTGTTGCTGTAAAAATGAAATCAATTAAAAATTGCACATCGAGCTACCTTTCATATGACATAGCATTTATTTGCAAAAATTCTTCCAGCTAAGCGCAAAAATTATTTTACTGTTTTTGTCATCAAAACAACAAGGGTACCCCCTTTGATTTTTTTCGCGAAATTTATTTTTTCCAAAATGTTGTTTTTATATTTTTTACAAAAAAGTCAAGTCTCAAAAATAATTTATGCGGAAAAATTACCCCAATATCTCTTTCCAATCAAAAGTTATGGCTAAAAATCTATTTTTTATACCAGATTATTAATAAAACTTAGTTTTGTATTAAAATTCTCTATATAGTTTGAACGTCCCCATTTATCTCTAAGAATGTAGTTATGTGTCTAAAGTAATTACGAACTTTTTGGATTATATAGAATCTTCTTTATAGTGATCTACTTATTTTTTTGCCTCTCCACCCTCCCCCCCCCCCTGTTAAATTTGTTTTGTTGTGATGGCTCTATTTTTTCTCACTATTGTGTCACCGTTTTCACTTAGTTCTTTATCAATGGTACTTTAAATGTTGTATATATATCACAATTTTATCGAAAAGATGACTGTAAAAGTTAATATTTTCATGTAATCAGTTTCAGCTATATGGCGATATAATAAAACATATGCGCATCTGGTCAACACAATTATTTCATTAGTTTTGATCTGTGCGTTAAATTCACAGATAGATGGCGCCACATTTGTAAGATGTGTGGGTACAAACTATACATACACCTTGCGGTGAATAGCTGAATAATGTTTTTTCAAAAGTTTCTTCAAATTTAACCCCACACGTTTGGGATTACATACAGGTGGCGCTATTTTCTGCTTACAGAAGAATATCTGATGTTCTTATGCAGCTAGCAGATAAGTTTTGCGAAATATTTTGCGAAAATGCTATTGCTACCAAACTTTTAAAAAGTAAAATAATGCAGTACTGCCAGTTTTTTCAGTCGAAGCGTCATCAACACTTAAAAACATAGAATTGGATCAATTTAAATGTCCAGCTCACTTGCTGGACTTTTTGTTGTTTTTGCTTTGCTTGCAAATGCGATTATATGATCCTCAAAAAATCAAAGTTTTTACTTTTAATGCCAATAACTTCGCTTGAGTCCCACCATAATTTTTATTTTGTTGAAAAGGTAATTGTTCTTGCTTTAAGATTAAGTAAATATAAAAATTATTTTTAATTTTTTAAATATGTTTTTCGTACCTCTTCTTTGAATTCAATTAGCTTACCGCAAGAGATGGAACCACCAACAACAAAAATTTTCCAAAACTTTTTTGGATTAATGTTCGTTCAATTACCTTTCTAACGGTAGCTTACAAATAAAATACAATATGTTTTTCATTATTCAAGATTTTAAAAAACATTTAATCGAGAAGTGTATGTTAAAATGTTTATATAAATGACTCTCGAGTAACACCGGGTATATCAGCTAGTATAACAATAAAGTTGTCTAGAAGATAGAGTTGTTTTTACAGAAAAGCTTAACTAAAATAGGGGAATAAAAAACAATTTTTTTCCTAAAAACAATTCTAATGACAGATCAACTGTGGATCTGTTTCGGTCTAATTTTGTTTTCTTAAAAAAAAACCCATAAATTTGACATTACCAAATAACAAAAGCCATATAGTTCTGCAAGTAAGAAAGATATAAGAATAAAACCAAAAAACAAAAATTAAACATCCAAACGCAGCGGATTCATGCAGAGTAACAGAGCATGAAAATCATTTCATCATTTTTATGTTGTTTTTTTAGTTTGCCAGCCGACCGAGACTTTATCAACGTTGGTGGTCCTGTTTCACGTATTCCATACGTTGGAATATCCCCCTACTCCAAGACTCCCGCCACTCTTCTCATGCCACATTACAAATACAACAAATACGATGAACACAAATACAAACAAGCAAACCTCACATTAAGCTACACGGCTATACAAAGATGTGGATGGAGTCCGTTCATGGTTGTGCTTCTCATTTACCATTCCATTTGAGATTCAATGCAGCGCATCAATGGCCACCAAAACAATAACAACACTAATAACAAAAACAATAATGTGCGCCATGCCTCCTGCCATGTGCGGTAGGTAAACATCAGTCACTCATTTAGTTCCTCAGTCAAACCTATCATTCGGAAGACCGACCGGAACTCTGAATTTCGTTTTAATTTTTAACACTTTATAAAAAGTCCACGGGACACTTTTGATCACAAAATCTCTTAAATAAAATACATTGTTACAGATTATACTACACATAATCGCCGATCAATGGTATATTATTAAATGGTTATTTAGAGCTTTTGTGAAAGCTCTCTTTCTCCACTCACTAGTACATTTGAAAAAGAAAAAAATTAGGTTATTTTAATCTTGCTGTGAACTTATGAGGCGATTTTGTCTAATAAAATGTTTACTTATGTAGTTGTGTAAATTTTTATTATATTTCCTTAACCCTTTGACGAAGAAGAATTTTCGGGGAAAAGAAATTTTCAAAATTTTAGATTCTTACTCGGAAACACAACATTTCAAGACTTAAATATTGTCAAAATTTAAAAAATTTTACTCCTTCTACGAGAAAAATCATGGGACATATGTGTCCGATTCGTCGTCAAAGGTAAAAATTTAGGAGCAAATGCATTAAATATTAAAAAGCATTTTGTCGTTACAAAAAGTCAACATGGAAATGCATGCACTAACGTGTTGGTATATTTACATTGCAAAATAAAAAAACCTGCAAGTAAAATGAATGTGACATGTCCAAAAATGACTTCCCAATATAACGCAGGAATGGGACGCGTTGATCTTATGGACCAAAAAAAGGTATGGCGTTAAGTATCTTTTAAGTAACTTTTTAAGTACGAAAGATTTATTTATATTCTGTCCTACTATGAATATGATCGGATCAGATTTCATCTTGGTCTGTTTTTTGCAAAACTCACACATAGTGTATGATATAATATCCAGAAGTAATTCAAAACCATTCTTTATAACATCTGAAGTTTTGCACGCAGTTGGCTACACAGTTGATAGACGGCTTTTGTAGTCGAAAAGTTGGTGTTACCTCGACACCAAGAGAATCAGTTACACTGTCAAGAATAGGGGCAATACCGGATTTAGCTGGATATTATCAAACAAGAACGGAAGGAGGAGTCAGGAAGCAATGTGTTGTTTACACAAAAAACGGAATCGAAAATCGAACAAACACAATTCTTTTCGCATGTAAAAAACCAATGTGCTTTACTGGGGACAGAAATAGTTTTGAAATTTATCACAACTTATTTCGATTTTCATTTAGTTTTTATGTACCATTTTTTAATTATTTTTTTTTAAGTTTTTGTGTATGTTTTTTACTGAATTGTCTGTTTTTTTTAATAAAAATTAAAAAAGTTTCCTTTATTTCGGGACACTTTTGTCCCATAATATTTCCTTATTTTCTCCCCGTGAAAAATGTAGAACTAATTTAAAATGAGTTAATCAATAAATTAATATAACTTATTGGCACATCTAATACTAAAAGCTTATCCAACAGTATAATTTAGAACCCGAGATATTACGAAACTAAAATTACCAAAAAAAAAATACAAATTTCTGACTTTGAGGCGCCCTTAAACCCAACTGAAACAACAAAACCTTAATTTTAACGTGAAACCTAAAAAATAAATTTTTTGGTCCTCTACTGGTACTTATTTTTTTCTTTTTTACTTCTTTGCGATACGTAACTCTGTTCTTTAACCCAAACTATACTTACCCTTCGCTAACAATTGTAACGAATTCGTTCCTATTACATCACGCAAATCCGACACTCATGCCACTTACCTTTATTCACATTTCATTTATTATCTATTAAAATACTTGCGGAATTTGTATTTTTGGATTAAGTAAAGCCAGATTGTTCAGCTATAAGTTAGGTGAATTTATTAATAAAACCATTGTTCTTAAAATTGAATCCTTAGAGTTTTGATTTGGCGTCTGCAGATTTTATAAATTATTTGCAACGATCCTGGGTCCGGCGAGCCGACCCCAGCTGGAAAAACGAATCGTTACAATGAATGAACTTGCCCAGCACTGGCTTAAAAAAGCCTTCTTCGGTTAGGCAACTGGTTTTTAAATAACCTAGACGAACTTTCAGAATCTTCAGTTTACCGAATCATAAGCACAAACAGCACAAATAAGTTTCAATAGCGAAAGGAAATTAACACCTTGCTATCACAATGGCTCTTATTGACCTAAGTGTGTCCCAAATAAAAAATGCCACTTTAATCTAACCTAACCTTACTCAGCTAGCGCCAAAACCGTAAGTCGATTTGGCCTCACCTTAGAACGTGCGCCATTCATTTCTGTTCTTAGCTTTCTTATATAGTTAGAAACTTCAAGTTTCGTCAGGTTGTCCTCTACTAGTTCCTTCCTACAGAGATGCGGTCACCTTCTTTTACGTTGACCGTCACTGAATATCGAAACGAATATTTTCTTCACCGAAGCATCGTCTTTCATGCGCTTAACATGACCTTGGCAGCAAAGTGGCTAAATTTGTGTGCGCTGACTATGTCGATGTCAGAGTGCCATTTCAATAAAACAAACACAGAACAAAGGAAAAATTATCCCTATCAACATAGTCAAACGCTTAAGGGCTTCGCTGGGTAAGTCATATAGAGCGCATGAAGACGGTGCTTAAGTGAAGAAAATATTCGATTAAAACGAGGACGACTGCGTATCTCTCGGAATGACCAAGAAGAGAACAACCTGATGAAACTTGGAAATTTCAACTGGCAGCAGTAAGTGAAAAACCGAAATAGCTGGTGCATGTTCTTAGCGCAAACTAAGTAAGTAAGCTTAACTCCAAGTATCTAAAGACAAATTTTATCAAATCCGCAGACTACTGTCTAGTGGTAATGAGCTTGACTGTCATCCAGGGGTCCCGGGTTCGAATCCCGGCCTGGTTATGTTTCTAAGCTCTAACCTTTCTTTTATTATTTTTGACCAAAAGAACACATCAATTTACGACGAAAAGTTGTTATTGGTTTGGAAAGTTTGTGGAGAGTCATCTCTTAGTACGATTTGATTTGATCGAGGTAAGAACATAGCACTTGCCTCAAATATTCAATATCATATGTTGCTGCAGCTTTCAGCCACACTAAGCATATCCTACACAAAAGTTTTACTTGATAACTCTCTACTTTTCTTCTCTGGTATCGCAACGGACCAATTATCTGAAAACGGCCTAAGTAGGCCGGTCTAGAGACCAACCGTCGCCTTAACTTAACCTAACCATTCGGGCAGCAATGATTAAAGAAAATTTTACATTATTGGTCTGCGAATTTGATTTGGTTTAGGCTCCAATAGCCTGGCGAAGTATTTTCTAGAGTATTTCCACTGTAACTTAATCTAATTTGAAAAGTTAAGTTTTCTGCTTATGTAAAATTTTTACTTTAAAATCAGTACCTCTTTTCTGGTAGGGAATTGTTTTTATTAGTCTTTTCTCTTGCATTTTTAGCTCCTTACATACCTCGATACTCAACGTTTTTATTTATTAATGAACGCATTACAAGCCAATTATTGCGGAATGAGATAACAAAATCTGGCGACCTACAGCTATAAATTATGACCTAAGAACCAGTTTGCATAAATGCAAAAAAAACCAAGATAATATCATTAAAATGAGCATAAAAAGATACTTTGTTTCGTTGCCAAATGTTTTACGTTGTTGTTGCTGCTGTTGTTGGTATTGTTGGTGGCCAAAAAGACATATTTCAATCACAATCAGTATTAAGTGTGCAACACCGCGTTGTTGCAGTGGCAAATAATAATTATAACATTACGTCGCAATGGAAACGACGCGCCACGCCAAGCGCAACAAGCTACGGCATGTCCACAACCATGCCATACCAGTCATGCCACGAGACGATCTAACGTAGCCGATCGTGGCATGCTCAACATGCATACAACAGGAACAGCAACAACAACAACAATCACAGGAGTAACAGCACTAGCAGCAACACACCACATCAAAGCAACTGCAATGACAATCGGCAGCATGATCAGTTGAAAAGCTGTTTGTTCATTGAAGGCGCAATTTGGGCGCAACGCCTGCCTTGTGCCGCCTTGCCGCTTCAGTTGAGCGATCGCTAGTTTCATTTGTTCTTGTTGCTGCTGTTGTTGTTGTTGTTGTTGTTGTTGTTGCTGCAGCGAATGTCTATAAATTAAGACATTATACGATTAAAAACAAACAGCGTCGTTAAAGTCAAAGCTAAAGTTGCCTGCCTACGTTGATCTGCCGCGCGACGCTCAACGTTGGTGGTCCAGCGTTAAGTCATACGTACGGTGGGCCGCTACGTCAGGCCTCATAGCTTGAGCCAAACGAAACGACCAAGTTGATAGCCAACAGGCTATGTGGCGTAGCGCGGCTGGTCGCGCGATCGCGAGTTTTTTTATTTGTTTTTATTTTTTTTGTTTTTCGTTAATTTTTAATACCTCCCATATAGATGAACGTCATCGTGTGCTAGCTGTGGTCGTCATCAATGTGGTCTTGTTGTTGTTGTTTTTATTACAGCGAGTCAGTCATTCAGTAAGTCGGTCCATCGTAATAGCCTCGTGCTGGTGGGTCTCCATATCTTGAGTAAAGTGCATTCATTTTTGCTTCATTTCATCGTGAAGCGCCTCGCCTGCGGGGCTTACATTTTTTGTTGTTTTGTGCGATTGCACGGCAAGTTTTCAACCAACCAACACAACAACCTCCTCTATCCTCTTGATTAGACATCACCTTTACCAGCGATCAAGCCAACTACCATCAATCGACAATGAAGTTCAGCAGCAGCAGCAGCAGCAGCAGCATGATCGCCAGCGCTGCTACCCGCGCACGATCCTGTTGTTACTGATTCGCCGCCTGGTTCTTTGCTACTTCGATAGTACCCGGTTTTCCATACATTCTCTAAAGTTTTGGTTTTTTTTTCTTCTCACTCACCAGTACTCTCTCTCTCTATCTCGTTCTCTCTTTTGCTCTTTTTCCCTACATATGATTTGTGAAAATGTGGTAATGGTTTTTTATGGTTTTTTTTTTCTTCTTTCTTTTTTGTTATTTTTTGGGGTTTTCTTTAAGATAACTTGCTATTTATACGCTGGCCTCTGTAACTCAAACAACAAAAACCATAAATAAAACAACAACTCGTTGCCTTTCTCCATTCTATAGTTTTACAAAAATTGCCGTTTTTATATGATTTTATTTGATTTTGGCGTGTTTTCATGCCGTTCATTCATTCATTCACAAGACGTTTTAATAAATATTGCTGCTGTTGTCGCGTATGTTGCTGCTGGGTATGTTGTTATTGTTGTTGTTGTAGATCTTGCTGTTCATTGCGACCGCTTCGTATACATATATAATATGTATGTATGTATATCGTTTGTTTAATTGAAAATGTTGCTACTGTTTTATGTTGTCTTGCTGTTGTTATGATAACGTTGGTCAAATTAAACTGTGAATGGAGTTATCATGATTTGGAAAAGTTGTTGCCTCAAGAGAGATTTGAATGGAGATAATATGACAGGTTGCAATGAAAAATTGTCTTTATCTTCATTCCTAGAAAATAAAAATATTTAGCTGCTTCTCTTGGAAAAAATGGCTCGGCGGTAGAAGATTTGGGTGGAATCAAAAGGTCTTAACTGAAATAAATGCCTATTTAAGGTACTATTACAGTGTGTAAAAAATTAAAAATCAATTTTTGTATTTCGTTAGAATATGGTTCTGTAAGGTCTTAAGAATACGTATACAAAATTTTAGAAAAAAAATATCAAATAAAAAAAGTTATAACATATATTATATTCGTATGTCGCGTGATATTCAAGAACCTTTAAATCTTTAATCGCGTTTTTCTCGAGACAAGGTTTTTCGAATCGGCTTCTAAGATATCTGGAGTTCTACTAAATCGATTTCGAAGAATCTTGATTCATTGTGATCCTTATAGACTCTGTTAAGCACTAGACCTAAAAAAAGCCAAAAAACTTTTATATTTTTTTGTATGGCTGAAAGTTTCGGCAAAAAAAGGTGGTTTTTTGTACATTTTTTTTCAACGCATGCCATTTTTTTATTCTTTATTTTTTTTTTTTTACTTGCGTAGGTTGAGTGCTCAACTACAACCCTTAACCCAAGAATGCACTTTGAATTTTTACTTTCAGACGATTTGTAAGAGCTGGAGACGAGAAGCCAACTGCAACAATTTTTTAAACACGCTAACTTCAACACCCTGTAGAAAGTTAACAACTATAAAGACAAAAAAAAATTGTATTTCCTAATGAATAATTCTTTATTATGTAAAAAATTTGAATCATTAAAATTAATAATACTTACTTTACTTACTTAGTTGGCGCTACAAGTGTGTGTCGGTCTTGGCCTCATCTAAGAATTTGCGTCAGCCATTTCTGTCCTTCGCTTGCTGGCGCCAGATGGAAGTTCCAAGCTTCCTCTTGGTCTTTCCAACGAAGATGCAGTTGTTCTCTTCTGCGTTGACGCCGCTGGGTACCGAATCGAATGTTTTCTTCTCTGGAGCATCGTCTTTCATGCGCTGAACATGACCAAGCCATCGAAGCCGCTCGATTTTAATGCGCTTGACTATGTCGATGTCAGCGTACAGCTCATACAGTTCATCATTCCACCGTATTCGGTACTCGCCATTGACGCAGATTGGTACGTAGATCTTACGAAGCATCTTTTTCTCGAATGCTCCTAAAGTCTTTTCATCTGAACTGCTCAGCGTCCAGGTTTGTGATGCATAAAGTAGAACTGGCATGATGAGCGATTTATAGAGCGTGATTTTCGTTCGTTGAGAGAGGGCTCTGCTTCTCAATTGCCTACTGAGCCCAAAGTAACACCTGTTGGCAAGAGTTATTCTTTGTTTGATTGATCTTAATGGTGATGTCGTTGGTTGAGTTTATGCTAGATCCCAGATAGACGCAGTCCTTCACAACCTCGAAGCAGGTATTGTCAACTGTAACGTGGGTTCCAAGACGCTGGGACTGTTTGTTTGTTGACACCAAGTCTTTCGTCTTATCTGCATTCACTGCCAGTCCCATTCGCCTTGACTCTTTTTCTAATCTGGAAAATGCTGCACTGACTTCGCGATTATTATGGTCAATGATATCGATGTCATCAGCATAAGCAAGCAGCATAACACTCTTGTAGAATATTGTGCCACTACTCGTCTCAGATCAGCAGCTCGGATGATCTTTTCCATCTTTAGGTTGAAAAAGTCGCACGACAAGGAATCACATTGTCTGAAACCTCGTTTGACAACAAATGGTGGGGAGAGGTCCTTCCCGATTTTAACTGCGTTGCTGGTGTTGCTCAGTGTCATCCTGCAAAGTCGTATTAGTTTTGCAGAAATACCAAATTCAGACATGGTGGAGTACAGGTGCTTCCTTATTGGGGTGTCGAAGGCGGCTTTGTAGTCGACAAAAAGATGGTGAGTGTCGACTTGTTTTTCTTGAGTCTTTTCCAAGATTTGTCGTAGCGTGAAAATCTGATCGATGGTGGACTTTCCAGGTCTGAAGCCACACTGATAAGCTCCGATCAGTTCGTTTACAATGGACTTCAATCATTCACATAAAACACTCGACAGGACCTTATATGCGATATTAAGAAGGCTTATCTCACCGTAATTGGCACAGATAGTGGGATCGCGTTTCTTGTGGATTGGGCAGAGCACACTGAGATTCCAATCGTTCGGAATGCATTCTTCCGACTATATTCTGCATAGAAGCTCGTGAATGCATTTAAGTAGAGCTTCGCCTCCGTTCTTAAACAGCTCAGCAGGTAAGCCATCAGCTCCCGCGGCTTTGTTATTTTTAAGCCGAGCTATAGCTGCCAGAACTTCATCAACGAAGTTCATAGTCGGGGAGCGGAACCTCGACGCTGTCATCCGAAATTGGGGTTTCCGGAATATCATCTCTATTGGCGGGATTGTTGTCAGCGTCGCCATTTAGAAGCTTAGAGAAGTGTTCCCTCCATAACGTCAGTGTACTCTGGACAGCTGTCACTAGATTCCCGTTTTCATCCTTGCATGAAGAGGCCCGGTTTTAAAAACATCGGCAAGGCGTGTTATTTTTTTGAAAAAATTTCGGGCCTCATTCCTGTCACCATACATCTCAATCTTCTCCTGCTCGCGCTTTTCTGCCTCTCTTTTATCCGCCTGAAAATACGTCTTTCTTCCCTCCTCTTTTCTTTGTATCACTCCTTAGCAGCGCGCGTTACAACCAACTGCAGGGTGGCTTTGTAGGCGGCGTCTTTCTCTGCAGTGGCTTCGCGACACTCCTGGTCGTACCACTGGTACGGGGACATCCAGGTGGCTTTATGAATATTCAGATGCTTGAATCTAGTGCTACTTACGACCATGTTTCGTGCTGCGGCGAAGTCAATCAGCCTCATTCCATTATCGGATGTGTTGTCGTGGAGGCGGAACTTTCCGACTATTGGACCAAAAATATTTTCCTTGCCCACCTTAGCGTTGAAGTCAGCAAGCACGACTTCGAACAAATGTCGCAGATTTTGAAAATCGAAAATTTTGAGCTAGTTTTTTGCAGAGAATAGAGTGGCGGACGGTATCGAATGCTTTGGAGAAATCCAGCAAGCAGAGCAATGTCAAGTCAGCATTATCGAAATGTACTCTTATATCATCCAGTATTTTGACCACAGCAGTGGAACAGCTGTGCCCAGGCCGAAAACCAGACTGGTGATGCGACATTTTTGCTGTTAAAAAGACTTAAATGATGGGATATCTGTTGCGCCATGAGGACACCGTTTAGACACCGAGAACAAGAGGCTTATTGGACGGAACTCGCAAGGGTTGCAAGCATTGGGCTTTTTTGCTATAGGAATAATAGTCGTCACTTTTCATATCTCAGGATAGCACGAGGTGGTAAAGCAGTGATTTATTATATGGGCGAGTGGACTAAGGACATGTGGTAAAATAAGCCTTATAAACCTAATGGAGATTCCATCTTCCCCAGGTGCATTCGATTTTATTTTCTTTATACAGTTAGCTATATCCAATTCACTTACAGCATTAAACCGAAATGCGTTCGAAGACTCAGGATCAAAACTATTATTATTATCATCAGTTTATTTAGTTTCAGTTGATGCAGAATTAGTGACAAAATAATCATTCAACTGATTGGGGTCTAGATCGCAAGCTACGGAGTCTTTGCTGCATATACCGATACCTTTTCAGTTTGCCCACAACTGCTTAGAGGGTAGCGTAGGATTAAGTTTGGACATAAAATAATCCGATTTAGAACGCCTAACAGCTGATGTGGCATCATTCCTGGCTTTTTTGTGCTCATTCCAGTTCAAGGTAGTGGGGTTGCGCTTCCATTTACAATATGTTTTGCTACGGTTTTTGAGAGTTGCTTTAACAGACCAAGTGAACAATGGACAACTTCTATTTATGACGAGACGCGTGCGCAAGGGAACGTGCATATTAAAAAGATTATTAATAATGTCAATGAAAAAATTTAACTTTTCATCCACTGATTGTAAGAACCAGCTATCTGACCAATTAATTAAAGACAAATTCTGATGCAAGAAGTTATTATCAATAGACTTAAAATCACGATACGTAAAAAGAGTAGCAGGTACAGCGGTGGAAGTTCTGATATTTAATGTACAAAAAATTAAACCGTGATCAGATACAAAAGATATTGGATCAAAAAGCAAAACCGATGATGCGTCGGAGATAGTAAAAATGTCTAGCAAGCTCGGAGGAGAGTTGTTTGCAAACCTAGTCGGCATGATAGGTTTAAATACATGATACATGGCCGATACATGATAGGCCGATACATGATAGGCCGATACATGATAGGCCGATTCATGATAGGTTTATATTAAAGTCACCAGTTAAAACAAAGTGTTCATAGTCAACAGCACAACTATACAAAGACATAAATAAGGGATCCAAATTGCAATTGCAATTTCTACACACAAGAAAAAAATCAACATTCAAAAATTCTACTTCCGATTTATTAGATTTACCCAAAACATTTACTTTGAGCTGTTTCTTACACGATTTAATACGAGTATTGACTATGCTTATAAAATTCTAAATTTCGTTAAAATGTTTCAACTTTTGTCACCATTTTTTAACTTTTGTTGCCATTCGTCCATGCTTGCTGCCATTTTTAAAAAATTCAAATTGAAATCTGCTCTCAATACTCTCACAATATAAATTTAAACTTTTTTTTTCTATTTAAAAAAATTATCAATAACATTTAATTCTTCAATCGCGGTAGACCTTTTGGTGAAAATGCCAAATATATTTGTTGTCATAAGGCCCAAATGTCATTGCCTTACTTCCCAACTAAAGCTAAAGATTAGTTTTGAAGCTGATTTTTTATTCGGTGGTTTTGTTATAAGTTAATAATTAAAACGATTTTTGCTAAATTAAATGCCTTTATGCCAAGTACTTGAGTACAAAAATTAATACCTTATTTCTTTTTCTCGTCCTTAAATTTTAAGAACCTTCATTCCGTGCTAAAAGCTCATTCAAAAGTCGCAGAAATACAAAAATATTGCCAATAATTAGTTAAATATCGTTTATTTGCTAAATTTGAATGGCGAAGCATTCTACCATTTAAGTTTACGATAATTTTCTCATGACCATGACGATAATAACGATGGTAGCCATGAGCCTGTGTTGCCATTCCCTTAAATAAGTGTTTTATGCTTTTAGGTAGGTATAAAGCGTGTTGGGTGGTCGTAGCACAAAATATTTATGCAGCCAATATCTGTTTATTTTGTTTTTATGTTGCCATTCATTTATACGACAACGTACATATATAATTTAAATAAAAATTTTGTAGGTATTCTATATAAATACATATTTATGAGTTTTAGAGGTATTCATCCATGCTTTTAAATTTCTGTATTAAAATCATATACTAAGCTATTTAAGCTTAAACATTGTATAGAAATGCATTGGCGTAGCAAGCGGGGGCCAAGGGGGACAGTTGCCTCATCCCCGCTTATTTAGCTAGATAAACAATTAAAAAATAAAACTTCAAAAGTTATTCAAAATATCAGTTTTTTTACAACGATAATATTTTCGTATTATATATTTTGCTCTTCTTCCTCTCTTCTTCATAAGCATCCTTTCGGATAACTATTTTCTTTCTCTGTGTTTGCAAAAAGATAGAACAAAATGTAGAGTTTCTACTGCAATTCCCATTTGAAAAAAATTAGGATACACTGAAAAAACTATTAAATGAAGTTGAAAAACTTGTCGCTTTGGTTTTGACTGTGCCTGCATCAGCAGCTTCATCTGAGCGTTCTTTTAGTGCACTAAGACGACTTAAAACGTATCTTCGAGCAACTATGTTACAGAAATGACTCACTCATGCGGCACTTATATACATTCACAAAGATAAAACCGAAGAATTCAATTCGATGGAGGTGGTGAAAGAGTTTGTTTCTCGCAAGGACAGAAAGAAACATTTTAGAATAATTTAAATTGATATAACTTTTTGTACCTTATTGCATTTAAACCGTGTAAAGATATACCTAGTCTTGCTTTATACAAGCAACAATTATTTCTTATATTTTCCATATGAAAGATCCTTTAAAAAATTATCTCTAATATCGAAATTGGAAACACGGTTGCCACTTTGGTACAATTGTACCAAAATTGGTACATTTATTTTAACTTGGTATCTTGGTACATTATTTTCCGAGTTAATACATTTTGTAAAAGATTTACAATTTAACAACTTGTTACAAAAAGCGAAATTTCGTAGCACTGGAGAAGTGTTCAAAATTATGTTTAGTGGAACTTTCATTGCATTAAGTGGAACTTTCATTGCATATCTCCAATCAGAAAATTTTTCTCTTATTACCAAAGATATTCTAAAACAAATTAAAGACAAGATCGATTTAGGTAAAGAAGATCTAAATGTTTTGATTATAATAACATCTTCACAAGTTATGTCGGAAAACAAAATTTCTTTATTGCCATAATTCAATAATTCATATTTAAGTATCATCTCATAGAATCCTACCCTGACGTTATTGTGACTCAGAGGAATCTTGTTCAGGTTTCAAAAATTTTAATATCTTTTATTTAGTTTTATATTTTTTTATTTTTTTTATTTTGAAACTAAAATAAAAAATTTGTTTATTTATATTCATGTTTCTTATAAAAAAGTTGGTGGTTTTTTTTGCACCCGCTTTTGTACCGCCTCCCCAGATGAAATTAGCTTCCGACGCGTTGTAGAAATGCCAAGCCTGATTTCGTTAGTTGCGCCAGCAATAATACGCGTACAAAAACTAATGCAATGGTTGCACTTTCAGTGCTATTCGCAATCAAGCTTTTCTTTATTTATTCTAGGAGTATTCACGATTCAGTGCTCTTGCCAGTGCAGTATAAAATTATAATTCCTATATAAAATTACATATCATATTTTTCGTACCACAAGCAACTACAAACAATTTTAAAAAGTAAAGTTCTCTTAAATAAACTTAAAAATAACTACTTTTGCAATAAGTTTTTTAATTTTTTTAAATTTTTTTAAATAATGTAAGAGAAAGCAAATTATGTTTTTATTACATAATAATAAAAACTTGTATAAATAAACATTTTGGACATTTGCCTCACAATCTTATCAACTCAAAAATACATCCTAAATTTAAAATTTGTCAAACTACAATCAAAACCACGCCTACCTCCCATATATAGTGACTTACAAAAACGGTTAAATCTCTTCGAATTCCAAAAATATTAAATAAATGACTTGAAATTTTGCACATAAGCCTTATGCTTATTTGGAATGAACCCTTCACCGGCCTCCCATACAGAATGACGTTACAAATATTGCAAATACTTCATAAATTTTCATAAAATTAATGAATTTACTTGATATTTCACATTTAAAATTTGCAATTTGAAACGTATTCTCAGTTTAAAGTTTAGAAAAATTGTATACAAACTGCAACTAAAATTGCAATTAAAATTCGGAAAAAAATCGATTGAAATTAAAAAAAAGTTCAATTGAAATTCATAGAACTTTAATTGATGTACAGAAACGCCATTTGAAATTCAGAACACATCAATTAAATTTTTGATTACCTACCTATAGATCAATTAAAATTACAAATTCCATTTGAAATTCAGAAAAATTCAATGGAAGTTTAGGAAATCCATTCGAAATTCAAAACAGATCAATTTAAATTCAGAAAAGATAATTGCAAAAAAAGATCAATCGCAATTCCATTTTAAATACAGAATAGATTATTTTAAATTCGGAAATTCTATTTTAAATTAAAAAAATATGAACTTATATTCAGAACAAATCATTTGAAATTCAGAAAAGATCAGTTGAAACTCAGAATAAATCAATTGATATTCAAAATTCCATTTAAAGTTCGAAAGAGATCAATTGAAATTCAGAATATATCCATCGCAATTCAGGTAATATATAGAAATTGATATTAATAACAGATAAATTGAAATTCAGAACACATATATTGAAATTGAGAAATTTAATTTGAAATTCAGAATACAGGCGAATAGTAAAATAATTTTTCACATTTTTTTCGAATTTTCGAGATGGAATTTTATTCAAAAAATATTTTTTTTCTTAATTTTTTTTTTGCGTACCCTTTTGCTTTTTTTCTTTGGAATGTCAATTACCATTTTGTTCACTGCCGATCGTTCACTATTTAGAGTAGCTAGTGCCAAAAAAACTAACGTTCACTATTGCGAGAGTTCACTATTTCGGGGGTTCATTATATCCAGATTTGACTGTATATCAATTAAAATTTAGAAAAGATCAATTGAAATTCAAAAAAGATCAATTGATATACAAAATATATCATTTGATATTCTGGATGGATTATTTGAAATTCATAAAATATAAAGTGAAATTTAGAAATTTAATTGCAATTTCAGAAATTTAGTTGGAAATTCAGAATAGAACAATTGAAACTCAGAAAAGATCATATGAAAATCAGGAGAGATCATTTTAAATTCCGAAAAAATAATTTCAAATTCAGAAAACATAAATTGAAATTGAGAAAATAACAACTGAGATTCTCATAGAAATGGTAATGATTGTAGTAATGGATATGGTAATGGTGGTGGTAATGGTAATGATTTTAGAAATCTTTATGGTTATACTACTTTCTCGTCTGAATTTCAATTGATCTTTTCCCAATTACAAATGAAATTCGGATTTCGAATTGATCTAATTTAAATTCATATATTCTTTATTTTAATTAATTTTTTTTAAATTTTAATCAATCTATTCTAAATTCCAAATGTAATTCAGATTTCAATTGATTAATTCCGAATATCAATGCATCTTTTCTGAATTTCAATTAACCTTTAAATTCATGAGGTCAGCACTAGGGAAGTCAATCCCGAGATCCCGGACGATTTCAGCCACTTTAAATCCCGGGATTGTCTTTCCGTGATCCCGGGATTTTTAAATAAAAAAAATTTCTATTATAAATATTCATGTAAATGCAAACATTTCGTTTAAAGTTGATATGAATATAGAATTAGAAAAACTTTTTATTGAGGCTGAAAAAGATTGTTAGGACGATGAGTGTGAAGCACTGGAGCAAAGGCTTTGCAAAGTTTTAGAAGAATTGCAACACCGGGATGTTAAGCTATGTATTTAAAGTTTGTCAGATATTCTGACTTAGGAAATAATTTTGTTTTGTGGTGAAGGCAATCGTGATTGAAACTTACAAATTGCCTACGATTATCGTACAAATATTTCTACAACTAGCATAGAATCAGAACGGTGCTTCTCATCAGCGGGTTATATTTTTAATAATATCCGAACAAAATTCTCCAATAAAAATAAAACGCGTTGATCAGCTTAATAATTACTTTTAAAATAATTAAAACAAAAAATTTAATTTTGAAAAGTCTTTTCAAACCTTAATTTGCCTTAAACACAAAAAATCATGAAGACGGTGTACAAAAAAAAGTGTAACATTTATATAGTAATACCTTAAAATGTTCTGTATTTTTTTTTTAATTTTTTATTCTTTAACCCTTTCAATGGCTAGGCTCAGAACAAAATAATTTTTTGAGGTAATATTCCTATTTAGGTCCTTTAATGATGAAAAAACATACCTTTGATACAAAGAAAAAATTATTTTGCTCCTGTTCGGCACAGTCTTTTCTTAATCTCTTAAAGGTTTTTCATCCCTTTAGATCGTTGTTTCTTAAACCCTCTTAATATTCTTATCATTAAAGCCAAAAAAGATAAAAAACATAAATTTCATTTTAGTCCGGTTAATTTTTCTTATAAAATAGGCCGAAAAATTTTGTTTGCTTTTCTTCAGCACAAAATCGAAAATCCAACTGACTTTAATGTCAAATATCTCTCTAAATTTATTTTTATCATGTTGATTCATCTTTTTTTCATGGATCCAAACAATTTGATTTAAAGCAAAAGCTTTGCAAAATAAATACATATAAAAATTAATTTCTGATGTGTTAAATATATTGGGCAAAACCACTGAAAGTGTGAAATTTATACAGTTTGCTAGTCATTAATATAATTTAAGTTTTGTGTTTATTAACAATAAGGGTATTCACAATTTTGTTGTATATTTGTATCGTGTTTTTTTTTTTGCCATAGTTGAAAATCACAATTATGAGCACCCTTTAAAATAGAATTTGCGGTTGGGAACCTCCCACTATAGCTTTTTGTTACTATAATTACTGTAATTAATTTGTGCAAATAAATTAACGACCCAATTTGATATATTTTATTAATATATGTCATAAAAAAGTTTAACTTGCATATTGAGCTTCTTTCATTTTTGCAATTAAAAAATAACTGGCAACAATTATTTTCAAAGTCAGTTGCTTATGGAACTTAAAAAACCACTTTCGTTAAACATGTCATTGCGCTACTTAAAATTACCACACTTTTGGTTTTTAGAGATTTCATGTCAAACAACAAAAAATTTAAAAACTGCTCGGTAAAGTGTAGTATCAATACCACGTGGTTTTTTTAACTTAACTGAAAACAACGCAATTATGAATACCCTTAATGTGTTTTGTTTTGTTTTGTTACTTTATAAATGAATTAATTTACATTTTTTAGTTTCAAGTAATATATAACAAAAAATTGTATTAAAAACGTTTTAAATTATTTATTTCTTAAAATTTTCAATCTCGAACCAACCCCGGGATCCCGGGATTGAGATTTTCGTTTTCCGGGATCAAAAAAAAAGGTTCCGGGATTGGACTCCCTAGTCAGCACCCAATATCGAGACCAAGTTATCCTAATAAAAAAATTGTTCACTAAACAGAAATCAGGTATTTATTTTAGTGGAAAATGAATCATTTTCGCGGAAAAGCGTAAGCAGTACGATTTTGAATGTGTACCATATATGATAAACAATAAGGCTATTTACAGTTTGAATACGCTGGTCTGCTATTTGTACGATTTGTTATTTGTACGCCAATTTACGTAAGCTTATTTTGCTTTGTTGTTGTTCTGCATGCAAACGCAAATACGCAAACACGCGTAAATTCAAGTAGCCCTTGGACGTGTTTTTTTTACCTTGTATTTTTATGCTCTGTCTACAGCATAGTCACATACATCACAGGGTTGCAACATTTTTTAATACGACAGTCACATGGCGGCGTGCTCACAGTTTCAACAATAACAAATGCTATAAATTCGATTTGTTAAATGTACGCTTAAACTATGAATAGCCTTTATGCATTCTAGACATATTTGGAATAAAATACAATTTGCTGGAATTATTTTTTATTTATGTGTTAGAAATCAATGCAAGAATATATTAAATATATTGCCTTTTCCAACACATTTTATATTTTTGCACTGAGCTCGTTCGTTAATAGCTGGCAAGTGATCTACCAGGTTGTTCAATAAGTTTCTAGAACCACACACAGATTGCGGTAGTACGTCCTTCATTTAATTTTTCTAAAAATGGTACTACTTTCTTATGAACTCGTGTCTTATATTTACAGCTGTTCAAAGTAAAGTTTGTAGTGTTTGAGTATTTTTTTAAATGGAAAAAATCAAGTATCGCGCAGTAATTGAATTTTTATTTTTAAAACGTGTAAGGGAGTGTGTCCGGTTATGGGACACGTTACGTTTTCGGCTTATAACTTTTCATCTAGTGTATAATATGTGAACATACTAGAGCGATCAAGATGCTACCGGTCTCCAAGTGACGGCACCACCACTCTTAAAATGCATGACATTTTTGACGGGTGGCAACCTTAACATAACACATCACCAATGTCAGATCGATCTGTCAATGAATAGTGTCCAAAGTACGTGACAGTGTTCTAAATTAAACAACTTTTGGTATTGTTATAAAAATGGATAAAGAATAATTTCGTTCCTTGATTAAGCATTACTTTTTGCTTGTAACAAAGGTGCGAAACAAAAATAAAAGAAAAAATCGATAAATATTATGGTGAATCTGCTCCGTCGTATTGAACCGTAAAATATTGGATTGCAGAGTTGAAAATAGGTTGAATCAGAAAAAAAATAAGCACGCCGGGGAGCGTGCAAAAAACAGTGACCACTCCAGAATGTATAGAAAAAATCCACGATTTTGTATTGGGCAATCCGAAAGTGAAAGTGCGTGAGATAGTTACAGCCGTAGGCATATCAAGTGGGTTGGTGGTTTCAGTTTTACATGAACATTTGTGTATGAGATAGCTGACTGCAAGATGGGTGCCGCGTTCATTAACAATCAATCAAAAACATAAACGTGTTCGTACTTCCCAACAATGTTTGGACATGTTTAAACAAAATCAATAAATTTTTTGCATAAAATTAGTTGAAACATGGATCCACCAATAGGCACCATAATCTAGAGAATTAGCAAAAGAGTGAGTTAGTTCCCGTGGAAGTGCACCAAAACAAGCGAAGACTCAGCAAACGGCGGGAAAGGAGTTGGCGTTTGTTTTTTGGGATTCAAGTGGAATTTTGTTCATCGACTATTTGAGAAAAGGAAAACCAATAAACAGCGACTATTACTGTAAATTATTGGACCGATTGAGGAACGAAAACGCAAGCAAACGGTCCCATTTATTGAAGAAAAAAAAATCATATTTTTGCAAGACATTGCTCCAGCTCAAAAATCGATCGAAACGATGACCAAATTGCACGAGTTACTCTTCGAACTACTTCCTCATCCCTCATATTCTCAAGATTTGACCCCCATCGATTTTTATCTGTTCCCAAACTTAAAAAGGTGGCTCCAGGGAAGAAAATTTGCTACGAATGAACATATCGAATTGGAAACTGAAGCGTATTTCGGAGATCTTGAGAAATATTACTATTCAAAGGGCATCGCAATGTTAGAAAATCGTTGGAAGAAGTGTATCGAGCTGAAAGGGGACCGTGTGGAAGAATAAACAATCATTTTGGCTAAAATCGTGTGTTTTCTATGTTAGGCCGGCAGCATATTGAAAGCCCTAGTATGCATAGCTGCACGGTTAAAAACCTTGGACTAAATTTTAATCTTTTTTGGATTACATATAGGAAAACACCAAAAAAGATTACTTTTTAATCCAAGGAAAAGTTTAAAATTTTTCAATCCAAAAAAGATTAGTTTTCAACTTACAAAAAAAAAATTTCTCACCAGTTCATGATTTGAACACACGGCCTCTGTGATGCTGGTCCAACACCTCATCAACTCGTCCATCTCCTTTGTAAAGAAATTTACATCTATTTTGCATCATAACGAATACAAGTAAGCAAGCGAACAGAAACGTGGTTTCGAGACCCAGTTAAATTAAAGTAAAATAAAAAAAATATTCTGACCAGTTCGTAATTTGAAGACACGTCCTCTGATGTGCTAGTCTAATATCTTATCCATTCGTCCAACTCAGTTATTAATACAGTTTCGCTTATTTTGCATCATTACAAATGCAAGTATGTTTTTTTCAGGAACGCAGGTTTGAGACATAGCTAAATTATACTAATGTTTGGATTAAAAAGTAACACTTTTTGGATTAAAAATTCCTTTAAACCCAAGTTTGGATTAAAAAGAAGTCCAACATTTTTAACCGTGTATGGAAATCTTATGAATAAAGCTACATTTTTGCTGAAGTAACTATATTGATTTCAGAGCTGGGTGTAATGATTCCTTTTTAATTTTATTCCACCTGAATTCGAATTCCTTGGAATTAGGAATTGGTAATTGTACATTTCAATTCCTCAGGAATGTAGTTGGAAAAACTTCTCAATTACATTACAAGAATTGTAATTGGTAATTGGACATCTCAATTCCTCAGGAATGGAATTGAAAAAATTGTTAGTTCCATTACAGAAATTGTAATGGCTAATTGCCTACTTCAATTTCTCAGTAATGGAATTGAAAAAATTGTAAATTCCATTACGGCAATTGTAATTGGTAATTGAACGCTTCAATTCCTTAGAAATAGAATTGGAAAACATTGCTTTGTTAGTGGATTAACGAAATTTTGTGCAGGGGTGTAGAAGTTGTATACCGAGCACCTTGCAAAAAGTCGGCGGGATTGAACCAGGTAGCGTAGCAGCTATATATTTTGTTCTAACTCAAAATGTGGCATTAAATTAAAAAGTTAGTATCTTCGATAATACATTTGTTTGTAAATATTTCATTAACCGACTAACAGTGGGAGTCAAATATAGTTTTCTAATACGTAATGCAGTAGTTTTGACTTATTAAAAAAGTAACTGAAATTTTAACTTCAATTTTTTCCATTCAATTTATGAGGAGTTGAAGTGTTCAAGTACCAATTTTAATTCCTGTAATGGAATTGACGATTTTTCTAATTCCATTCCTGAGGAATTAAGATGTTCAATTACCAATTACAATTCCTGTAAAGGAATTGACCATTTTTTCCAATTCCATTCCAAGGAATTGAAGTGTTTAATTACCAAATACAATTCCTGTAATGGAATTGAAGATTTTTCCAATTACATTCCTGAGGAATTGAGAGGAACAATTACCAATTCCTAATTCCAAGAAATTAGAACTGAATTATAATGAGTACTTTTTGACCCAGCTCTGATTGATTTAGTCAACCAGAAAAATTTTACGACCAATTTTATGAAGGCGTCATATTTTGCCAAAAAAGAAATTTCTACACCTTGAAAAATATCCTAAAAATGGGAAAATATGAAAAAAAACCACAAAAACTGCGAAATATAACAAAATTTATTTATTTTAGAAGCCTTCAATGGCACAAAAAACAATAGAAAATGAAACTTATTTCATGTTAACCATCATCTTCTACACGCAGAGAAAAGACATGGTTGAGACATGATTACTGCAATAATAATTTGTTTACTGAAATTATTGTACTATTCCTGCAAACATAAATTTTTGCCTTAATAAAGTCATTATTTACTAATTGTGATACCAAAAATAACATTATGATTCAAATCATACTATCGTCAACATATTATAATTGGCTCAACTATTAGTTGCAGCAAAAATGTTGTGGTTCTGTCAATCATGATAAATGTGAATATTATGATAGAGACAAACATACTAGAGTCAACATACATAGTCAAAAATCGAAAGAACTTATTGTGTTTGAACAGTTTGCAGGAAACCTTTCACTTTGTTCAGAGACAATAAGTTATCGATTCCTCGTTGTGTGCCGTTTCGTTTGCCGACTCTTCAATTACTATGTTTTGTTATAAATCGCCTTATCCTAAAGACTGCACGCAAAAAAATAACATTTTCGACTTTGATTGAAGCAAACATATTTTCATTTACCGTAAAAGTTGTTATTTTTGTGAAAATGCACTCAATGTAACATGTTTATGAATGACTTTAGTCAGGCGTCCGGTAGTAGCAGCTGTGGTCCACTGGTAGTCTGCGTGGCTCGTAGGCGAAAGAGCCGCGGTTCAAACCCCAGCTCGGACAGAAAGTTTTTCAAAAAGTTTTTCCAATTGAATTAATATTTCTGTTCGGCAGCAGACAATGGCGCAAACCTCAAGGGATATCTTAGTTAATAGCTGTGGAAATTGGTGTGCATTAAAATAAAAATAAAATTTATTGTTTCAATAATATTCCGGTTCCTAAAAAGAAATTCATAATAAAGTTGTTGCAATCATTTCAGGGATATCTTAATTAATAGCTGTGGAAATTGGTGTGCATTAAAATAAAAATAAAAATTATTGTTTCAATAATATTCTGGTTCCTAAAAATAAATTCATAATAAAGTTGTTGCAATCATTTCATTTTCGTCCCAGTAAGAGAATAATGGTTGTTTCAATAAAATTTTGGTTCCTACGGAAAAATTCCTTTTCTAAATATAGTTTTTGTAATCATTTTACCATGATCATAGAAACCATTATATGTTTAAGAACATGGTGTCAACAATCATAATCCAAATCATACTATGATCCTCTTAAAACATGGTTGTTGCAACTATGTTTTTTCTCTGCGTGTAAATGCGTAAAAATGCAAGAAAGCACAATTTAAATATCATATGTTGACACAAACGATGATATTTGACAGTTTGTGAGTGAAACGCATACCTTAACCCATTCATGATCACTACCAGAATCCGTTGAGTTTAGCTTTTACCAAGAATAATATATAAATAGATTCCGTCTTGCACATGTCCGCTCTCTTTGTGAGTACGTGCATGTGACGTCAGAAGTGCAAGAGAAAAGAGAGTCAAACTGACTGAAAAAAACGTAGTAAAAATTTTTTAATAGGGGTATTCGATTTAAAAATCTCCTCATTTTCTTATAAAATCTTGGTTTTTCAAAAGAAATAATTTTAAATCAAAACACAACGCTTGTACAGAAAAAATTTAAATAGTTTTCATTACTACCTTTGATAAAAATTTTATATCTTATTGGGGTGTTAACTTCCGTGTTGAACCCTTCACAAAAAAATAGCTATGTTGCTCGATTTATTTTGCGAGCAGTTTGACTGTTTCTTTGTGTGTATTTCGTTTGTTTCCCAATTAGCCAATCAGATTCATCCCACCCAGCATTTGAAAGATTGTTTTGTAGAGAACCACCTAAGCGAGTCTTTTTCGAGTCCGCTTGGTAGTCTACAAAAACAATATACATGTCGTGTGCGGAAGCATATTTTGCTCCTCACAGTTGATCAAAAACTAGCTGCTTTTTTGACTCAAAAATTAGTCCTTTTTTAAATTTTTTTGGTATTTTCGGGATCGAAAAACGACTCGAAAAAGACTCGTCAAGAAGAGGATACCATTTTCTCCCGAACAAAGAGTCTTTTCTGATCAGAAAATGAGCGCACTTTCGACTGTCACCATCGCGGAGTAGAGTGGAAAACGACTCTTTTATGTTCAAAAATTTCAAAAAATGCTAGGTGGGATTTGCTTAGTTTCGTTTTTTGGTTATGTGATATTTTTGTTTGGATGTATTTTCACTTATGACGTAGACCTGCGCAGAAGATTGCCATTTCTACGTACTTAAGGCGTGATCTTCTTTATATTTTTATTGAGCTTTTACAATTTTCAGCATAAATTTGTATTTTTATAAGACGGAAAACTCTGAAGTTTAAAAAAAAATCAAAGGATTTGGGTGTGGCGAAGCGTATGATCATAAACGCATAAGGAGTCTTTAAGTAGAGAAATTAAAAAAAAACAAATATTAAATAGAAAAATTATATATTAGAAAATTTACATTTCGTAGCGTAGGCGTTTAACTTTAACGTAATGCACTTTTTTAATTCTATTTTCTTTTTTCTTGATGTTTACAAAACAAAATAGCTCACCTGAGTAACATTTTTCACTTTTTTTTTTAATACTGCATTAACAGGCGCGAAAAAGTAAACAAAAATGATTAAAATATCAATATCTTTTTTTTGGGAAAAGCATACTTTTGGCTTTCTCACACTGTTGGAAGCAAAAGTTTTACAGTGGCTGAGGATTTTTGAGGAATGATATATATCATACGTTGTCATTAATGGGTTAAATACAAAAAACAAGGTGTCCCACAACCAGTTACATGAGGTGTCTCACAACTGGGAATGGTAGTCATTTCGAAAATGACTCACAAAATTGTATGGCGAATATATTTTGCCAGAAATTTATGTTTTACCAGAAAAAAAGATTAAAAATACTGCATGAATAATGCATAACACTTCTCTTCAAATTAATTCACTTCAATTTATCGCACTCTCAAAAAATTCAAAAGTTACTGCTTATTGTGTTGATTTTTTTTTTAAATTTTTTACAATGCTCGTACAGCAAGCAAACAAATGCGTGTATTCACTTCGGTGTTAGCAAAATAGCTGAGTACTGCCAAACTACAAGTGTTAGCAAAATCTTCAAAATCTGTCAAACTTCTGAAACTGAGTACTGTCAAACTGAGATACCCTACAAGTGTCGAAGGGTGTCTCACAACCGGAGACACTCCCCTACAAACAAAAGAAATACATGAATAGTATACAAGGACTCTACACCTTCACTTGCCACAGTGCACAGGTGGGTTGCTGAATTTAAATGTGGTCGTAAAAGTCTTGAAGACGATTCACGTCAAGATGTCCAAAAAGTGCATCAACACCAGCAATCAAAGCAAAACTACAGGATATAGTTTTGGAAGATCGTCGATTGACTAAGAGAGATTTAGAAGAAGCCGTAGACATCTCAATAGGCATTGTGAGCCATATTTTAAGTGAAGTTTTGGGTTTTAAAAAAGGTGTGTGCACAATGGGTGCCGCATTCGCTAACAATGAAACGAAAACACATTCGAATGAGACTTCGAAGAAGAAAAAGTATTTTATGCGTCGATTCATCACTATGGTCTACCATCATGATCCTGAATCAAAACAACAGGCTAAAGAGTCGTGTGCATCTGGTACATCGGCTTCTAAGCGATTTTTTGGGATGCAAAAGGAATTTTGGTGGTGGATTATCTCCAAACTGGAAAAAAAAATTAATTCTGAATATTATTGCGACCTTTTGGATCAGTTCGACGCCAAGATTCGTGAAAAAATCCAGTTTGCAGAAGAAAAACAGCGATTTTTCATCAGGACAACGCACCTGCTTACGAAAGTAAAAATACCATCGCTAAAATTAGTGAATTAACATGCTAATTGTTGGAACACCCACCCTATTTGCCAGATCTAGCTCCTTCTGACTTCTGGCTGTTCTCTTTCAATGTAAACGCGGCCTGAGAGACTAAATAATAAAAATAATTTCAAGCCATAAAATTATGTTTTTTATTCTATTCTAGAATATTATTACATACAAACTTAGTACTTAATTTTGAACAAAACAAAATAAAATTGCTTCAGATTCTACACACAAATCTGCACTACAAAATAAATGCATAATGATAAGCTATTTGGGAGTAACTATTTATGACATGGAATACATTCGGAGTACCGACAAAGTTTTACCAGCAGGTAAGTAAACCGAAAGAATGCGTGAGATCTTTTTACTGGAAATTTTCAGAGAGCCCAGCACTAAAAGAGCGTTCTACTAAAAGAGATAGTCATAGTGTAAGAATGACTACAAACTCAACATTGAGGTGGTTGAAACGAATAAGAAAATCAAAATGGCCGCATTTAAAAACAATACAATACATTCATAAATTCATACACACAGATACAAGATGTATCTGCAATCAAAAAGAGACCCGCATTTACGGGAGTATCTATGTGAAAGAGACTAACTAATTGTGTGTGCGGACAGGCAATCTAATAAAGTTGTTCGTGTGATGAGGCCAGATCTGAGCGCTACGAGAAAGACCTGCATCAGATTGCCTTTGATCGTCGTTGTGAAAACACGTTGGCGCGGAAGTTTTAAAAATTGTTAGCTTAATTTTAAAAGGCATAAATAGTTTGCATATCCAATAGAATAAACATAGCAACATAAAAATAAGATTAAATTGCTTAACGTAACTTGAATTGAATAAAAAAAACTAGAATACAAAATATCAAGCCCTAAAATTTATTTTTAAAACCCAAGCGAAATCAAAGAAAAATAAAAAACAAACCCAGAGAAGTAAATAAAATATACAACTACATGTACAAAACTCGTGAGCCAAGCGAGAGAAAAAAAAAATATATTGAAAACGTGATGAAGATAATGTTTTAACCCAACATAAAAAAAAATCTACATAAAAATGTGTGAATGAAAAGTGAATAAAAATAAATTAAAATACATAAAATCTAAAATGCGGTGTCTCGAAATTAAAAGAAAAAATAAATCTGAAATTTAAATGCCAGTGAAGTTTTGTTAGTTTGCTTTCGCTACACTATTTATATACATACTACAAATCATAAGAATTTGAACCAAATTTTGAGAAGAAGCCTCAAAACAGTTCTATATCAAAAATAAAATTAACTTAATGCAGATCACAAAAACAATGGTAATTGCATAGCAAAGAAAAAAAAAAAACTAAAATAAATATTGGAAAAAAGAATTTAACAGCATTTCTCTGGATTAACGAACGAACCACATGGAAATTTTATATAAAAAAAATCAATAAAGCCACAAAATAAAAACAACAAACAAATAACTGCCGCAATGGTTGTGCCAACAATGGATAGTTTGCCGCGCGTTCCAGACACACATGGCGACGTTGTCGACGAGAAGCTCTTCTCCGATCTGTACATCCGCACTAGCTGGGTAGACGCACATGTTGCACTCGATCAAATCGATAAGGTAAGTTTTTGTAGTAGAGTGTTATAGCACTTTTATTCTTCTTGGAATTTTAACTTTTACTTTTGGTCTGATGAGTGTGTGTACTTGGTGCTCAATTAAGATCAGTTTTCATTCATTAACGAGTAAAGTTCAACAGTACAAAATCAAGATGTTCTTTTAAGGATAACTACAATTTTTAAATTGTGATATGAACTTCTTTCTAAGCTTAGCATTTAAGCAGAATTCTTTAAAATTCTTGCCCCATTTTTTACAAAATAGGTAAAAATTTATACAAAAATTTCTTAGGACGAAGAGATCTTAAGATCTCTGAAACAAATAAAAATTGTGTTTCATTCGACTTCAATATATTTTATATCTCAAGAAATGTTAGTCCTGCGCAAATCTTGTACATGACTTTTTTGTGTAAAACTACACTCAGAAAAAAGTTTTACCGGAATATGAGAAAAAAGACTTATTAAGTGAAAAATGGTATTGAATTTGCTCCAGAGAATGCTTTTCTCTAAATGTGATTCCGAAAATTCCCTAAAAATGGCAAAAAGCTACCATGAAAATGAGAAATATTTACTCATTAATAAAAAACACCTTCTCTTTAATAGAAAATATTTCTTTATAATACGTTCAACCGTTTTCTTTATTGTGTAAATTTTTCCCGAAAACAGAGAAATATTTATTTAATTTTAATAAATGTTTTTTTTTAAGTTGCGTTTACAGTTTCTAACAAAAAACAACACTTTCAAAAGAAAGATATATTTTCTTAACATTGATACAACAGATTTCTTTATTGCGTACATTTTTCTTTAAAACACGCAATTACGATTAAAAAATTATTTTTGTCAAATATTTGTTTTAACTCAGTTCTACGCAAAGTAGAAGTATTAATATCAAATTGTGATTCGGTTTTAAAAATATTAGTTAAAAATGTGTTAAGAGGTAAAATTATTGTTGTGGCATTGTTTTTCGGGACTCTTTATAAATATTCCAGAAGTTTATTCTGAAAAACGATTTTGTAAATGCATCCAAGGAAACAGTAGTAATAAACAACATCACTTTGTGTAGCTATGTTAAGTAAAAAAAAAACTTTTTGAAGGAACATTCGTCATTATATACAGAATATGCAACACTTGCTTTTCACAACATTAATCAATTGTTCTCACGCTTTCTATTTTTTTCGTACCTCATTCAATATAAGAAAAATATATTGATTTTTGAGAAGAAGCCTTTTTAATTTTTGAGAAAAAAATTTGTTGTTATTGAAGAAAATATTTCGCATAGTGAATTATTTGTCAACAATAGAGAACATTTTTCATTTTCTATAAATTTTTCTCTATAAATGAGATTTTTTCAGTGAGAGAAAAATACTTATCATTATTAGAGATATGAAATATTTCCCACAATGAAGGAAATATTTCTTCAAATATGTGAAAATTTATTATAATTGAAGTCAATTTTATTTGAAATAAAGAAAATTTCTATTATCGAAAATAGGTAAATTTTTTATCACAAAAACATAGGTGTTTTTTTCTGAGTGTAGCTAGAGAACAATTTAGTTTTAGCTAAAATTTCCAAAAGTATTGGTTTAAGTTTGCGGTATGAATAAATAATAATCTTCAACCATGAATAAGGGTTTTTGAGCAAACGATTTCGCAATAGACTCGTCATAAGTTATTTATTACTAGAGTACGCTAGTGGTCGAAATTCGCCTTTTCACATATATTCTCTGTTGATTCGATACAAAATTAATGTCAAAAACTTTTGTTTTTCATAAAAATTATACATCACTTTTACTTTCCTAATGAATGAATTTAATTGTAGGAAAATTGTAGTTGAGATGTTTTTTGTACATTTGAGCAACATCTAAAATTTCTTCTTACCACCATGTTCTTTCATCTCTTATAGTTAAGGTTTTATTTAAAAGTATTTTTTAAATGCTCATATTTCAGGTCAAAGGTCAAAAATATATTCGGTGCACTCCTTCTTACTACTCTAATTCATTTAAAAAATATCAAAATCGGTCAAGAAACACGGTAGAAATGGTACCGAACCGTTTTGCCTACGCCTATTTATAGTATATAGATGACCAAGTAGAGATAATGGCAGTTAAAACCTTAGCATAGATTTTTTTGTAGAAAAATATTTTTTCTGGTCTATTTCATTTTGTGAAATATAATTAAACATGAGACAATTTCAGTTTAGAAGAAACAAAATTAAACTTAAAAAAATTGGTAGTTAAAATAAAAAATCGTAGTAAAAACAAATAGTTAATTGTGACCTCTGATGACTTAAAAACAATTATGTATAAAATAAGATTTTCATTCAAATTATGACGTACAAAAATATATATCTAAAATGATTTCATTTTAGAACAAAGTTATAACGGTCCTAAAAAAACGTAACGGTTCTATCGTTACAATTAAATAATGATTTTCTAACAAAAAAAAATTTATTTTAATGATGATTAACTATTATAAAGAAGATATAAATACACATTTGTATAGATAAAAGGTACACGGAAAAAACTCAAAAATCATTAATTGTTATTTTTTCAGGACGAAATTATAAATTGCCCTAAAATTGTATATTTGACCAGTTTTCTTGTAACTCAATGAAATATTAACCTAATTCAAGAAAACTCGGTATTAATTCAGTCCAAAAATCATCTAACAGCGAAATAATAATTATAGACTAAACGTTGTAATTTATTATATCGAAATAGCAAAAAATTATGTAGTGATTTATACATATTTGGTATTAAGTTATATTAAGGCAATACCAATCTTACAATTTTTCTGAAGAGATAAAATCAAAACAATTTTAGTTTGAATTTGGGCTGTGTTTTAACAGATTTACAATACTTTTGTCTAGAATTATATTTAGGCAATACTATTTTTTTAAAGTTTTTTGAGATGAGATCAACACAATTTAATATTGAACTAGTATCGCCTGTGGTCGAAATTTGACCAACTTTCTGAAATTTCAATCGTTTTTCTCATTCTGAGGCATTGACCTTGCCTTAAGAAAATGTGTTGTACTAAGAAAATCTTAAGTTTCGAGAGAAAGCAACAGTTTTCGAGATATCGTCATAACTTTTATATCAAAATTTTTCAGAATTTACTATTTGTAAAATAAAAAAGTGAACTATAAAAAATGCTTATTGTAGGGTATCTGGAAGAGATAGCGAAAAATGTTTTTCCTACATTGCATTAATATCTAAAATTTCCTCCTGCGCTAATGTTCTTCCATTTCTTATTGTTTAGGTTTTACTTCAGAAATATTCTTTCAATGCTCATATTCCAGGTCAAAGGTCACAAAAATATTCAGTGAACTCCTTCTCCCTACTCTAATTTCTTTAAAAAAATTATCAAAATCGGTTCAAAACACGGAAGAACTATTTCTCCCACGCATATTTCTATATACTAGTATCGCCTGTGGTGGAAATTCGACCAACTTTCTGAAATTTCAATCGTTTTTCTCATTCTGAGGCATTGACCTTGCCTTAAGAAAATGTGTTGTGCTAAGAAAATCTTAAGTTTTGAGAGAAAGCAACAGCTTTCGAGATATCGTCATAACTTTTATATCAAAATTTTTCAGAATTTACTATAAGTAAAAAAATGTACTATAAAAAAAAAGCTTATTGTAGGGTATCCGTGGGTATTGTAGGGTAGCGAAAAATATTTTTCTTACATTGTAATTTTTTTTAGGCTGAACCAATGGTCAGGGGATGCCCCCTATAAATGCATAAGGATTGTGTAGATTCGAAAGATAGAAAGTTAGTTGGAGGGTGGATAGATGTACTAATATCTAAAATTTCATCCTACGCCATGTTCTTCCATTTCTTATAGTTTAGGTTTTACTTCAGAAATATTCTTTCAATGCTCATATTTCAGTAGAATGTTACTTTGGAGAGGTTTGAAATATTTGAAAATTTTTTCACAGAAATTATTTTTTAAGCTGTAGAGCTTTGTAGAAAATATAAAAACAACATTTTGAAAAATTTAATTTTCATCAAAAAAATCATAGGGGGGGGAAAATCTATCATGATTTTCGATGATAGAAACTGTTTTTTTGCATTATGTGTCAAAATGAAGCAATTTTTGCTAATAAATGATATGTCATATGAAAGAGTGTGAAAAAAGAAAATTTTATAAGAAAAAAAAATTACAACAACAAAATTGTTTGGCCTATTTTTGAGCAAAAACTTAATATTTTAGAGGTATTTTTAAAACCATAAAAAACATTGAATTGGTGCGATAACGGTAAATCTTTTCTTATTTCTCCAAAGTCAATTACTTGATCTCTCAGCCAAAGAAAATTTGATGAAAATCGATTGAAAAATGGCCAAGATATTTGCTTGCAAAATCAAAACTTGAAATTTCAATCGTTTTTTTCTCATTCTGAGGCGATGACCCTGCTTCAAGGGTCAGATACGTTGTACTGAGAAAATCTACATTTTTTGAGACATCTCAATAGTTTTGATGTCATTATAACGGGAATTTTAACATATTATCCGAGAAAAATATTACCAAAAAGCTTTCGTATGTCGTTATATTTCTGAACCAACGTCATTTCATACAAAAATACATTGTACTGAAAACATCTATAGTTTTCGAGCTATCACTATAATTTTCATGTCAAAATAACTGAAAATTTTCATAATTTGCTATTTGTAAGAAATTTCACCATCACAATATATATTCACACTTTTAACATAAAAAAAATGCTTATTGTAGGGTATCCGTAAGAGATGGCGCAAAATGTCGGAAGTATTTTTTGCACACATTATCAATGTCTAAAATTTTTTCTTACATTATATTTTTCCATCTGTTACAGTTTAGCTTTTATTTAATAAATGCTCTTTATACGCCCATATTGCAGGTCGCAGATCACCAATCTAAAAAGTAATCATAATGTGCAGCCAGATCTTTCATTTGATTAGCCCTGAGATTCCTTATTAAAAATTATACAAACTTTCAACGTCAATATTTCGGGTCAGAGGTCATAAATTTAAAATCTAAAATGATTCTGCACTTATAGGGCGCAGTATCTTTCGAATGATATAAGTTTCATTGCCCTTATTCTAAAATTAATATCGAAAAAGTGTACGACAACATTTGATGTTTGCCTATTAATATATAAGATTAGGACAAGATATACATTAGACCGGTTCAAAATTATATGGAAAAATTAAACATCTTATTTTCTTAGGAGCGCGTCAACTTTCTAAAAGTTCAACCCTAAATGAACACAGAAATACCTTCAGACCAAAAAAATTGACCTTTACAGAAATCGCTTAAAGGTGATTTTTTAAAATATACAGGACCTGAACCGCCTTATAAAATATGGTGTCAAAACGAAAATAAATATTAAATTTATTTTATTGGCATATTTCAGGGAATATTTTGAACTTATTTTAGTTTTATTTTTCTTTTTAAAAAACTGTTCTGATTATTTTTGGTGAAATTTTGATCCTGATATTTTTTACAAAAAAATTTTTTTCATTTTTATCATAAAATTTTTTTTTTCTTATTTTACTCCACCGATATTTTTTTTGTAATTTTGTATTTTTGGACAAAGATTTAGCTTTGTTACGTGGGGTGCCAGCGTCAATCATTTCTCTGTTTACTAATCTCCAGATACAATCTTTATCTGTTTAAATAGCTTAAATTTATTTTACAATTGGTGCCTTTGCTATGTAAGCATAATCAACAAAAATTCAAAATACGTTGCGTCACGTTAAGCGGCGTTACGTAAAGTATGGCTAATCAGACCACAGCACGCAGCGATATGTAAAAACTCAAACAACGAAAGCTGCGCTCAAATTTAAATTGGTTGTTTAAAAGTGTAAATTCAATTTCGTCGGTTCAAAAGTGAAATTTACTAAGTATAGATAGTTTTTCTTAAAACAGTTTTTGTGTATGAAAATTAGACTAATATCTTGGATAGCATATGCCTAAAGGGCGGGGTCTGGGTTTTCACTTTCGAAAAATCGATTTTTTTTTTTTTGTTTTATCTTATTGTTTAACATTTCAAGAATATGTCCTCAAAATTTTAATCCGATCTAAGCAATATTCTTGAAGTTATTGTTTAATTAGTCTCGGGGCCTTTAACGCTCTAACTCTAACAGCTAAACTTTAAACGCGTTTTTCTCAAAACTACTTTTTCAAAGTCCGTGTTCACTGCCATTTGAAAACTACTCGACCGATTCATTTCAAACTTTGTACACATTTTCTTCATATAAAATACCTCCCCCCTACGTTTAGTAAAAATTTTTTTTTTAACATTAAGGGTGTTTCCCACCCACAAAATGGCGGAAATTTTAGTCGAAAATAACGGTTCACACTTTAGATGGCCGCCAAAAATTTTTAAATTAAAAAAAAAATAATCAGAGAACGTTGGGGGGAAGATTTGTTTATAATTTAACTAAATTTTTATGGTTTTTCATTTTCAGATAATTTCCGGCCGAGTTACAGTGAACACCGCAAATTGTTTTTTTTTCAAGACGTCCTGGGGGAAGCTCTGTCACGGGCTAATGATTTAATATTTTTGCATGAAAAATTTACAGAACATAGTCAAAACTATGCTCAATAATGTATAGAAGGTTTGAATAAAATTGCTCAATCGATATTTGAGATAAAAAATCACAAAAAAAGTGTTTTTTTTTACGCTGAAACCCAGACCCCTCCCTAAAGTAATGTTATTCCTACAAATCTTGAACACATAAATAATATTAATATCCATTTCCATCAAAATTGTTGTGAAAAATGTATTTTCTTATCTCAAATTGAACACAAAGGGACTGTATATAAATGTAATTTTTTCCTCTAGTTGCTTTTGAAAATAGTATTTAGCTTATTGTTACTGAAGTCAATATAAAAGTTATAGATAAGTATTTTCAATGTTATATCTTGTGAAACAGAAAAAACTTTAATTTTTTATATCGATTTTTTTGAAATTAAACCTTTTTTGTCATATCAATAGTTTGATGGAAGAACATGTTTTCAGTTGTCTTATTTATAATAATTTCTTATTAAATAAAATTTTTTTTTTTTAAACCAAAATGCATTTCTTTTAATTTCAACGAAACCAAATTTTTCTACACAAATTACACTAACACAAATTTCACTTAATTTGCAGCAAAAATTTAGTAAATTAAAAAATAAAATCTTATTAAATTAATACAAAGCAATACAGATCCTAAAAAAAATTTAACAAAATTTTGGCCAGATTTTACCCAAATTTGCTACAACCAATTTTATAAATGAAGAGAAAATTTGTATTGAATTAGTACTAATAGTTACAGATTCAAACCAAAATTATGAAAATCCTTTCTTGATTTCTCCCTCATTTCAAACGAAAAATAAGTAAATTTAGCAAAAAAGTTTTATTAAATTATTACAAAGTGTTAAGGATCCAAACCAAAAGTTTAAAAATTCTTGCCTGTTTTTCCCCTTATTGGCATCAAAAATTATTATATTAAATCAATAAAAAGCTTTGCGTATTCAAACAAAAATTTTAAAATTTCTTATCCGGTTCTAATTTGGCTGAAAAAAATTTACAAATTAATAAAAAATTTGTATTAAATCAAAACAAACCGAGAATCTTGTTAGAATAACATTGTTGTGATTAAATGCTTTCCAAAGTTGTAGTTTAGGACCTCCCATATTCTAAATCATTATATTTTTACTCTAATTTGAGTGAAAGCTGTTATAATTTTATCAAGCTTTATATATAGTGTAATATAACTTTTTTGGACTAAATTAGTAATTTAGGATTGCAATTCATTAAATTTGACAAAAAAGTAAAATTAGTATTTCATTGTATTAAAATAGATTAAATTTGGCTAAGCTATGAAACAATAATCATTCGGCGTGATTAATATCCATTTTGGCTTGATATCAGCCGATAATTCTCTCCGTGTATACACGATTAAAAATCCTGGAAAAAATTTAAGCACAAACAAATTACTACAAAGATGTTTTATACATTTTTTACTGTAAATGTATTATTACAGGATTATAACATTTTGTAATACATTTTGTTTTAAATTTTTATACAGCTTATAAATTATAGCGATTTCTTGTAAGAAACAGCATTTGATTCTTATAAATGTTTACCATTTCTCTTTACATATGACTGAAAAGATTAGTGGATAGAGCACTAAGCTTATAAACTGAACTTTCTATATTAATAAAACTAATTTTATGTTTGTTTTTTTTTTTTTGTTTGTTTGACCGAAATTCAAATTTATACGGCTTAACGAATTTCTCTCAAATTTGGTACAAATATTACGTGCATCCTGGATTAGATTATTACATACTTAGTTTTTACCACGCCACGAAGCTGCCGAAAATATACCTGTTTAAATATATTTTGTATCGGAATTCTTCGAGGTTTTTTATTTTGACACCAAAAACAATTGTAGAACTTTTGTCTTGGTATAAAGATTTTTCATAAAACATCGCTACCAAAGATTGTAAATAAAAAAGATTTACACGATTTTAACTTTCGATGAGAGTATCTCTGTTGTTTTTGCAAAAAAATTCATTAAATTTTTTAAGTTTTGAAAAATAGTTGCAACAGTTTTTTGACGAAAATTTTTTCCAAAAATATCAAGTATTTATACTTTTTACAAAATGGTCAGTCTCAAAAAAGTTTTATGTGAAAAAATTACAAAAAAGTTTAAAAATGTGAAATTTATGTGAATTAAAAATTATTAATTTTCATTATTGAGAATAATAAATTTTTTTTGTTGATAGAATTATTTATTCAATGAATGCAAAATTAATAAATAAATACATTTTTTATTCACAATCAATTTAAAAAAATTTATTAATAATTCATTTAAACTATTTATTTTCGTTATTCAGAATAATGAATTAATTTTTTTATTCATATGAATGCTATTCACAAAAAATGCAATTTCAGAATTTTAATTTATTCTTTTATAATCCATCTCCTATATAATGAGTAAGCTATATACTCCTCCACCTACTTTGCCATCTAGTTTTGATCCATCAGTAAAGATCTCAATACCATTGCGCGGTGAACGGTTTCCTAGTTTCCACTCTTCTCGAGAGGGAATGGATACATCGAACTTCCTTTCAAAGGATCGTTTTTGTGTGATGAAGTCAATGGACCTAGGTATGGGAGGGAGAAATTTTTCTAATGCAAGAATGTCCTAGTGTACCTTCTTTTCACTAAGAGGTGGCTTCTAGGCGGATGGTTGTATTTGCGGCCATCTGTTTAGCTAGGATGTCAAGTGGCGTAAGATGGAGCATTGTGTCCAATGTGTCTGTCGGAGTGGCGCATTAGACATTCTAGGTGGATGGCTGTATTGGCGGCTATCTGTTTGGCTAGGATGTCAAGTAGTGTAAGATGGAGCATTGTGTCTAATGCGTAGGCCTCCACTGATGCACAGTTCCGCTGATCTTTGAACTTTACGGAGAAGGTTTAGGTAAGTCTTGTTTTCGAGGGCTTGCCGCAGACAATAGCACCATATAGCAAGATTGGCCTTACAACTGCTGTATATAGCCAGTGAGAAACACTTGGTTGTAAGCCCTATTTGCTACCCACCGCCTGTTTGCAGGAGTACAGGGCAATATTCGCTTTTTTGGCTCTCTCGAGCAGATTGGGCTTCCAGTTTAGTTTCCTATCCAGTATAAGGCCCAGGTATTATAAGGCCCAGGTATTATGCTTGATCTGAGAAGCTAAGTTTTGTGTTTCCCAGTTTAGGAGAACAAATTAGAGGTAAATTGTGTTTTCTGGTGAAAACCACTAACTCAGTTTTGTTTGGGCTAACGCTTAGCCCACAGCTGAAAGCCCAGTTGACTAGAGTATTTAAGCAATTTTGCATAATATCTCGAAGAGTAGATATGTATTTTCCAGAGGTAACAATAGCAACGTTATCGGCATAAGCTATCACCCTGCACCCGTCTAGTTCCAGTCTTACTAACAGTTCGTTTACTGCTAAATTCCAGAGCAGAGGCAAAAGAACCCTTGGTACAGATCTTAACGTGGATGCCGCACCAAATTTTTCACTTATAATCCTGCCAACTAGCATTTGATTTATCAGTGCTATCAGCGCGGCATCCATCCCAAGCTCCGTAAGCTCATTAGTGATAGCTTTTGCTTCGACGTTATTAAAGGCCCCTTATATATCAATAAAAGCTATCATTGTACATTCTGATCGAGGGATATTTCAACAATTGAAACTATGGAGTGGAGAGCTGTTTCCACGGATTTGCCTTTGGTGTGGGCATGTTGTGCTATCGACAGCTTTTTTTCTATTTTAAATTTCAAGTGAACGGCTATTAATCTCTCGAGAATTTTTTAGAAAAAAAGATGAGAGACTAGTTGGTCGAAGGTCTTTTGGGTTTACGTGTGAGCTTTTGCCTGCCTTAGGTATAAAGATAACCTTCACATTACGCCAACGTTTGGGAATGTGATTTAGGTCAAGGCAGCTTTGGTAGATCAACAAAAGCTGCTCCTTAATGATGCTGTACAACTTCTGAATTTCAAAAGGAGCTTTACCATCAAGTCCGGGTGACTTAAATGGTTTGAAGCTATTGATTGCCCATTCGAGCTTTGTTTGTGTGAGTATTTTTAGGGATCTGTTCACAGATGGTAACTGATCTTCCCGAATTGGAGTATAACATATCTCTGAGCATCTCGGAAAGTGAGTTTCTACTGAAACATTCAGGGATTCCGCACTATTGGTGGTCCCAGTACCATTTTCCTTTTTTTAAGCTTGGATTAGGGGAAACCGTAGCTAGAATTTTTCTAAGCCGGTTTGCGCCTCTCAGATTTGTGTTATTTTTTCACAAAAGGTCCTCCAGGCTTGTCTTTGTGCTTTTCTCAATTCATTCTTGTATACATTTAGAGCCACTTTATAGTTCATCCACGAATCTGAGGGTCTAGCGGCCTTTGCATTATTGAAGAGTTTACTGGACTTTTTACGGAGCTCCTTGATTTAATTGTTCTAACAGGGTGGCTTTTGTTTCCCCATTGGTGTTTTTATCGGACAGTTGAGAGACCTTTTTTTGTCTTAGTAAAGATCATAGTTAACTTTTTTCAGGTTGTGAAAGCTGCTCGGTTTTGTAGCAAAATCATCAGCATCAAAGAGAATATATCTATGGTCTGAAAAGAAGTGTTCTTTTGAAATTCTCCAGTTCCTTATTCTATTAGATATATGGTCAGAGGCAAGGGTAATATCTAAGACTTCCTGCCTATTACTAATAATGAAGGTCGGTTCATTACCTACATTACTTATGTTTAGATTGGTATTGAGGATGAAGTTAAAAAGAGACTCAGCCCATTCGTTGGTGTCTGAACTTCCCCAGATCACGTGATGAGCATTGGCATCGCACCCTATGATGAGGCCTTTTGACTTCGATGCTGCAGTGGAGACCAGTCTTACCATGTTCTTATACGGGGGGACCTCGTGATCATCGTGATCAGCAAAATATGTTAAGATGAACCACAAGCTGCATTGGCTCATTTCGTCGCTTATAGCCACGGTGTCCTTATTACTGAAGTTAGAGAGAGTAAATGCACTCAGAGTTTTTTTGATTAAAATACACGCTCTTGGTTAGGCGGAGGATTAGGCTGGCGGACGCAGCCCTCGAGTGATGGAGGTTAATTTGCGCTACTCTCAGCATCAAGGCTGTTAGTAGGCAACTTAACCTCCACGACTGTTGTGTTGGAGTCATCGTCCGATTTAAGAAGGTCATCCTCTAGGGAGGACAACCCGAAGGTCTGCGCTAGTTTCATCATGGGGCTTGCGCCCTCAGGTTCTGGTGCAGGGGAGCAGGTTTGAGTGGAAGAGGCATCTTTAATTGGGTTGGAAGCCTGCATTTCCTCCAATGATGCCTCATCTTTCTTGTACATCCTCAATACGATAGATGAGAAACCAAAGTCTACCACGAATCGTTTAGATACAGGAAGGCCAGGGATTCCTGATTGATAATTCAGGTTACCGATCTAAATTCCCCCTCTGGCTCTTCAACCCGTGTCACCTTCCAATTCGCTGTTGACAGGCCATGGTTTCCTAACCTGATCGTATCGAGGATAGTTTGAGGGTCAGAGTATACGGCAGGGACACTAGCCCGCGCTTTTGGTCTGTTAGAAATCTGGTCCCTATCTACGACCGCGAGGTTCGCACCCGGCCATACCTCACCAACCCTGGAGATGGCTATCTTATATAGCGGAATGCACAGTAAGGACAACTTGCCCTCAACGCTCCTCCACTTATCAGGCGATATGCTGCCGTCCGGATATCCTTTACCAATTTCCGCAATGGAAATTTGCTCAGCTGCGATCTCGCTGAACAATTTAGTAGTGGCTGTGCTACCACACATTTTCTTGTAAGCTACTAAAAATAACTTAAATAATAACTAGTAACTATAAATGTATATAAAATCACCTTTTTTTATTTTATAAGATTCTTAAAAAATTTATTTTGTCACTGTCCCTAATTTGTTACACGAGCTACTTTTAACAAAATTTCAACTGGCTTCACTACTAAAGAATAATGGTAATAAAAGTGATGCCTGTGTGATGTTTTCGAAAGTACCAGAGTTGCATTTTCCAAAAAGTATTGCTACTACGAATTTTGTTGCGTCTTGTAAATAGTATGCATTGCTGTACATATCAAAAACCACTGTAACTAATTAGTTGCACGTAGCTGTATATTTATTTAAATGGCGCACAATAAAAATAAAAAAATTTGACTAATTGACGAAAAGCCAAATACGAGTATAACAACTGACAATAAATTCGCTGTTGTCAGTTGTGTTCTTCATTAATGTCAACTTAATTGACACGATCATTTCAAATGTCAGTTTTATGCTTTACGTTGAACATTCTGGGGGACTTTCTCTTTTAAGTAACGATACAACAAGGTGTTGCTAAGAATGCATTGTTGCATAAAAATGCTAGATTGTTTAAGTGCTTTTTTACTTTACAGAATGGATTTGCCAAAATCTATCAAGCGATCAGGTCTAAAAAAATCATAACTACATTATGTTTATAGTTTTTCGTAGTCTGAAAGGTGTGTTTCGATTTGAGTCTTTGTCTTGTTATTGAGAGGTTTTTGTTTAATTCTTCTTTTTGTTAAATGTTATCTTTTTTATGGCCCTTCCTCATTACCATAACCTCATTGCTTTACCCCATTCGACACTGCAAATAAATTCAAATGAATCAGACAGAGAGACAGACAGACAACTTTGATGTCTTTATGTATATATTTCCTTAAATTAAGCCATTAAAATAAAATGGATCTGGCTGGCTGGCGGCTAGCGATAAGTATTGTACTGCGACAACAACAAAAACAGCACGATGGCAGAAACAACAACAACAACAAATAAAACATTGATGCAATCAGCAATTTGAACGTTTTCCAGCGATCAATACAAATCGAGAAGCTGGATAAATTGATAGTTTGATGAACGTCATCGAAAAGCGGCTGAGTAATAAACATGCAGACAGTCCAGTCCGATCAAATAAATTGTCGTAACGGACTGACGACAGTCGAACAAACAGTTAGATAGACATACTATAAAATTTTTTTAACACAAATTTTGTACAAACTCAGCACAAATTTTTCTTGCAATGTAGAATTACAACTCTGTCTGAAGTACTGTGTGCTGTAGCTGTAGCAACAACATCATCATTTTACACGAAATAATTGAACCACGAATATCTAAACAGCTACAACAGCTGAAACCACTAGCAGCGAAAACAACAAAATTTTAAAAGGAAACAACAACAACAACAACAACAACATCAACAACATCATCAACAATACCAACAAATTCAAGAAAATACAATAATAATGAAGACATAAAACAAAATCTTTGAACGGCATCTTTTGGTCGTGGCCTGCCAACGTGCTATAGTATCAAGCAGTAAAAAAAACAACAACAACAACAACAACAATAAATGTCTTGCTTAAAAGCCCCGCTTAGGCCATGCTGTGCCAGTGCCAGTGCCATGCCTTCTTCTCTTACATGCCTATCATATACAAGCAGCTCCCTACAGCAGCGTGATATTTTTCGAAGCTGTTCGAGTACCTTCGTACAAAAAAACCTGAATTGATCTTCGTTGTCGCCACAGTGATCGATGTTTGCACTTGGGCCAATGTTGCTAACCTTAAAGGTTCTCTCTTCTCAATTTGGCCTTATAATGCGGACGTTTTTATTAAATTAAATTAGACTATTTGCTTCGTAATATGCTCGTTGAAGTATCTGTTAAGACTTGAATTTTTAAGCAATACTAACTGGTTACCACAAACAGTTAAATAAGTCAGGACAACTGTTATTTCTTTAATGTCTATATTAATATTAAACATTTTTGTCAAGTCTATGGTAAAATTGCAAGGTAGACCCGGTTTGGAAAACAGGCAGAGAAAGTCAGCTAAATGTCAAAAACAGCTGTTCAGCGTGAGTTTTTTAACTTTGAAGTTTTGCACTCGATTTCAGTTTGTCAGAAAATGAAATTGTGTTTTGACTAACATCAAGCGTATCAAAAGGATATATTTTCTTTTTTTACACTTTTTTAATAAATTGCTCACTTTTTTGTCGTTTAAAAAAAAATTCAGTTAGTTTTCACAATGGCCCATATGAATAACAGTATCAATAACAAATAACAAATCGACTTTACTACAATTCAAAATAGAAAACCTTTAAAAGTAGTTAGTTTATATGAATAAAGTGCTATTTACTACACTACAAGAATCAGCTGTTTGGTACTTGCTACAAATTAACCGGATTGGTATGAATAAAAGTAGTGTTTAGAGTAGTAAGCTACTGATTTTGAGTAGTAAGTAAAAGTAAGTAAAAAGGAATACCACAAGTTTGTAGTAAATTATTTAGGCAATGCACAATTTTAAAGCGCTCCTCAGATTCACTTTATAAGGGGTATTCACGATTCAGTGCACTTTCCTGTGCAGTTGAAGACTTTTGCAGCTGTGCAGATAGGTTTTCGTAGGCACACCACTATAACTTTTTTCAAAGCTGTCAACATTTTCAATATGCACAAGTATACAACTGCTCAAGTCCTCAACGGCACTGGCAAGTGCAATGAATCGTGAATATCCCTATCAAAATTAACCAGTTGCGACGAACAAATGGCAAATTTTTGTAGTATGTGCTACTTTCGAAATTTCGAGAAGCAATCTAATTTGGAAAAAAATTTTTATTCATACCAAATTCAAGCACTTCACTTTTTGGTAGATACTACAAATTACTGTAGATGCTACTTTGTATTCATATGGGCCATGAATTGCGTTTTTTCATCCCATGATCTAGATTTGCATATTGGCTTGCATTAAAAACACAAACAACAAATTATTCCCTAGCAGATAGTGGATGTTTCAATATATTGGAAACACTTTTCGAATAACATTTATCATATACTAGCAATTTCCTGGCGAGCTTTGCTACACCTTACCTTTCGTAGTACTCGATTTTTTGGTTATAAAGGGTCCGCCAAATAATTTTTTTTTTTTTTTTTGAAAATTCTATAAAAAAATCTACTGAATATTTTCTCAAATTTCTTTTTTTATTTGAAAGTACAATCCTTCCAGTAAATAATGAAAAATAATTTCATTCAAATGACTGCCTCGGCTAGCCATTCAGTAGCCAAAACGATCGGTCCAATTTTTAAGCACATTATCGATTGTGTGCAGCTGTATTTCACCAATGGCTTCACGAATATTGTCCTTTAAAGCGTCAATTGTCTCTGGCTTGTCGGCGTAACACTTATCTTTGAGGGCACCCCACACATAATAGTCCAACGGTATCAAATCGCAGCTCCGAGGTGGCCAAACGACATTAGCTCTGCGGCTGATAATGCGATCTTCAAAAACAGGGCGCAAAACATCGAGTGTAGCTTCGGCTGTGTGGCACGTAGCGCCGTCCTGTTGAAACCAAATGTTGCCAATATCCTCCTCTTCAATTTTTGTGAACAACATGGCCCGATAACGATCGCCATTGACTGTAACGGCCACTCCTTGCTCATTTTCGAAGAAAAATGGCCCAATTATGCCTCTGGACCAAAATCCGCACCAAACAGTGACTCGTTTTGGGTGTGCAGCGGCTTTTCAATGTATGCGTACGGCTTTTCTGTGCCCCAAATGCGACAATTTTGCTAGTTTACATACCCGCCAAGATCAAAATGAGCTTCACCTGAAAAGATGATTTTTTTGGCAAAATCGGCATCTTCTGTAAGTCGATCGCAGGCCCACTTCCCAGCGTTTTTCAAGCGTACACACAACTATATTCGTTCAGCGGAAGAATAAAACTAATTATCTGTCAAATCAGACATGAGCTAAGTGTTACTACCATTCATGAAATAAGCACAAGTTGAAAAAAAAAACGTTAGATGGCGGACCCTTTACTTTCCAATTTCGCACACATTTTTTGAGGTGATTAGTTTCTAAAAACTCATCGTTCTTGCCAAAACGCTAAATATCGTGTTTAAGGTGTTGCAGTTATAGAGGAGGTGCCACGCCCCGCTACTTTATAACACTTATATTATTTGTGGAAATTGAAAAAAACTAGAAAATCACCAAAAATGACGTAGAAAACTAAGATTCTTGAAAAAAAAATATTTTTTTCTAAAAATGTAGTCTTGTGTATATATGTATTAGAAATTTGATGCATAAATCGTCCTTGTGGGATGTATGGTTTGGGAGTTATAACGAAAAAACCACATGTTTTAGGCCAACTACCACTCCAAAAAGTGTTGTACAACTCCTCAACTACAAGAGATAGAGCAAAATGCATTTCGACAAAGACGTAACCCGCCTTAAGGACGATGCCATGGTGATCATTTTCATGCATGAATCGTCCTTGTAGTTTGGATTTTAGAGCGAATTTATGGCAAAAAAAGAAAAAAATAAAAATTCACAAAAAAGGACATATGAAATTAACATGAAATCTAGTTTTTAAAATTCTTCCAAGGATGCACTCTTGCAGGCAAAGGCTTAACAAACATTTTTGTATATAAATCGTGCTTTTATGATGTATGGCTTAGGAGTTATGGCTAAAAAATCGAAAAAACTAGAAAATCACCAAAAATTATGAAACAATATTTTTTCTAAAAATGCAGTCTTGTGTATATATGTATTGGAAAACTTTTGGTGCATAAATCGTTCTTGTAGGATGTATGGTTTGGGAGTTATGACGAAAAAAGTTATTTTTTCTAGGAGGAAAACAACTTTGATTTATTTTTTAAGATCCCAGCTTTCATGTGTCAAGTTATTCGGTTTTGTTAAATTTCATTGTTAAGCGCCACCTATTGCATAATCTTAGCTCTATGTGTACAACAGCTTTCTATATAGAAAGCTCAGTCTATAGCCTTTGCAGAGTAACATTATTTTACGCGAACTGGCATTTTCTGAGTTCGCTGAGCATAAACAATCAAGTGGGCGGATGTGTGCATTAGACCGACCCAAATAAAACGAAGTGTTGTTTCTTTTGTGAGTAAAGGGATAAAAAGATTCGATTATGTATTGAAAACAAGCCCTTAAAATTTGGTACGAAAATATTGATGTTTAGTACTCGACCATAGATGTTAGGTGGCGCTGCAACCGTTCTTAAAATTCAATGAACTACGAACTCGATAATCATACATGACATGAATAATAATTAGGTTTTTTAAGGTCTTACCTTACGTTTCTGGAGTCGCTGAAGATAGTGAAATAATTTTTGATTAAATCCGCTTTCTAGACTTAGATATATTTAAGTAAAAGCTGCAGCACTAGTGCAAAAATTTTTAGAATTTCATGTTCAAGGCTTAATACGTCTTGTAAAAAAGTTTTCAAATTTTTTTCAATACCAATTTTTGCAGCCAGCATGTTTACTTAAAAACTGAGTGGTCGCATCCTACACCTACTATTTCAAGAGATATATATATATTTTATCTACTTGCTAGATTTAAAGTTACATATTCAAAAAAAAGTTGAAAAAAAGAAACATGATATATAAGAATAGAAAACGCAACAAGTAAGCTCGCGTTATACGTTTTCAACATAGTTTTTGTGTTTGAATGAAGTCATGTTATGAACAACACAAAATTACCGTTATCTAAAAAACCCCACAAATAAAAAAATTATCGTGATATTTGTATTCAGGAGGTCCAAATTAACGCGCCCATATAAATGCCGTTCTTGGTATTTTTCAGCTGTAAAGCAGTGTAATTTTTTGATTGAAGTTGGAAAAAACATTTTTAAAAACCATTCTTGATTAATATGAAATTAAAATAAAATGTGAATTTGGATTTTGAAATATGAAATTAAAATAAATTAAAAATTTTAATTTGAAAATGCACATTTTTGTTTTGAAAATGTTTTATTTTTATTTCATAAACGAAAAATTTTGATTTAAAATTGTTCTATCTTACCTTTTTAAAGCTTTTAGTACTGATTGAAATAAAATAAAATAATTTAAATTTATATTTGTTTTATTAATGAATTATTCAGCTAATAAATATAAAAGAACAAATTACACTAAATTCAATTATGTGTAAATAGCTCACCCTACAAGTACTCCATTATGCACTCCCTATTAAATTTTTTTAGGAGTTAAACGATTTTTCTTCATCCTAGTTGGCATCCACTTCTTGGTATGAGCCAAGATCTGGTGGAGATCTAGGTGAAGAAATGAGTTAAGGATTGAAATCCATTCCAGCCATTCTTCAGGAAATGTGTCTTCATCACAATATTCTATATTTCCTTTTTTAATTTTAATTTAATAAAAAAATATAAAAAGAATACGAAAAAAAAACAAATACTTTTGTTATTTTTTTTTCTGTATCTCTCTCAACTTAAAATTATAAATGAATTTTTTTAAAAATGAATAATTTAAAAATGAAAACGATAAATCAAAAATTTATAAATTGAAAACGGTCAGCATTTATTTTAAAATACCATTTTTCGCTTAGTGCACGCAGGGGCAGAATTTGTTACCAAGAATAGAAAACGCCATAAATCCAGCAGACTTCTATGTTACGCCACATTTTAGGTAATCAGAATCATAGATACATAGAAAGTTCATTAGGCCAAAAAACTTAGGAAGCATGCATGCTTCAAGCGTCTGACATTTGTGATTTAATATATTGCATATATATTATTATGAAAAAGCCCATGTATGCCTGAATTTGCCCAACTTTTAACTGTTTGCAGGTTAGGTTTGCTTAAAAAAACAATATTCACTTATTCAATTGCATTTAAATTTAACCCAATGTATTTTTTTTACTTTTTGTTAAAAAGTTTTAGTATAACATTTTGTGTTAAAAAGTTTAGTATAACATTTTTGATATATTTTAAATATTCAATGCATGCTTGTTATGTCTTTTATGAAGCATGCTTTACAGAAATGATGCATGCTTGAGGCATGCATGATTTCTGTGTTTTGGCCTATTCATTTGATTTGATTGTGACAATTTGTGCTGCGATGAACTAACAGCGCAATTTTCTGGAAAAAACTATTGCATTTTTCTGACCTCTTCAAGAATTTTTGTTTCTCAGCTCAAAAGAGATCAACATTCTGTAAATTCAGCTCAGAATCTAAAAAATTCTGCACTCTGTATGTGCATAAGTATGCATAATAACATCGTTCGATTATAGCTATGTCCCTTTTTTCAATACCTTAAGAGAGGTTCAGACGCTACAATATGCTGTCAAACATGGCCTGATGGCAGCATAACTTTAAATTCTGCTTCAAACTGCATTAATGTCAAAATTTTCAAGCTGTTAACATCATTGCCTTTGATTATAAGTTATGAAAAATTATTATCTTTGTTTTTTACAATTTTCTTTCAAAGAATTTTTGCATTAAGGGTTTGCGGACTATTAAAACCTAATTTTTTAATTTTTCCTATAGCCTTGCTTGGTGCTACAAATTGGACACCTGGCGAAAGCGAAGCATCTTCGCAGACTTTAATAATTTGATTAATAATATTTTTGAATCAATGATTTGAAGAACTGAGAGACGGATAAACACCTTCGTGCTAAGGTACACGATACAAATTTAAGAAACATTTCATCATACCTTGAATATAACATGTCTGCACTGATAAATACACTATTGAAAGATGTTAAAAACTCACTTGTCACTAAATTGTAAATTCACTTCAGTCGATTACTGTAGTGGATTATCACTGTTTAATTCCCAAACGAAATATCCTTATTTAGCGAAAATTGTCATTTTCTATAAATGTGGCACGCACAATGACCGATAACGACAACGATTATTATCCTTAATTTTTGGGAAATCCACTACTGGTTATGTAATTCTACTACTGAGTAACTGAATATAAAATTGAATATAAAGAGAAATAAAGACAAATACTGTGACAAGCAAAGTTTTTGGGATTCCAAAATATAATAAGGAGCAGCATTTATTAATATTTATTATTAGCTTAATAAATCTCCAAGGCCATAAAATGCGAAACAGGCTGTCTAATCAGCTAAGTGATTGACTCAATACAGAGTTGTTGTTGTTGATGTTGCCTTCTTAAAAAACTTACCTGATCTAAAGCTCGCAATTAAATTCATGTTATTATTCATATCTTTATAATTAACTAATTTGCTATTATTTAGAATCTTCAAACACGCTCTCAGTTTGCTTTTTCTAGCTTTCGAACAATCAAACACGAGGTTTGTCCAGCATGAAGTGTCGTCTGAACCTCCCTTTTCATTTTGTCACTATCGCTGTCAATTTCCCACAGTTTTGTTTGACCCCTTTCAGATTGTTCAAGAATTGAATTCAATTTTCATAGTTTGTATGCAATTCGCCGCAAATCGGAAGCGGCGAAAGGGAGAAAAAGTTGACAGTACCGGTGTTTCTGTACCGTCAACTTTTTCGTGTTCCTTTTGTGCTTTTCTCATTTTTTGCAGATTGCTTCATTTTCTTTTTTGTGTATCGGCGTGCGTTTGTTGTACTGAAACGTTAATGTTAGTTATTTTGTTGAATTATTTTCGATATTTATTTATAATAAGCATATATCCATCGCTTATGAATTATAATTAATATTTTACGAACAATTTTAAGCTGTTGATGCAATCGCTTTTGTTTTTAAGAAAGCAAGCATAGATGACATACAATTGAATTCAATTCTTGACAAATGTGAAAGCTTTCGTCAAGTCCCAAAGAGAACGTAAAAAAATTGAATTCAATTTTTGAACAATGTGAAAGGGGACTTTCTCTAGTATTATCCATGGTAGAACTAGTGAAGGTATATGCATTTCAGACTGCTCTCTTTTTCTCATAGCCAGAATTGTCAAACTCAAGCATTTCGCTATTCTTGCCTATTTTTGCTTTCTTATCGCATTCTCAACGTTTTCAGATTTTGTATGAGCTGTCAACTTCGTTTTGACAGTTCCGGCAGTCTGTCTCTCCGAAATGCATATACCTTCTCTAATTCTACTATGGTATTATCGACTTTTATTGCAAACGAGCTTACCAGGGCTGAAAAATATAGATATTTTGTACTTTTTCAGTTCCTAATAATTCTCAAAAAGTGCCGAAATGCAATCGTTGTCAATTTAGTATCTTTTTCTATATTATGCCAGAAAAAATATTATTAAATTAAAAATTTTACGTTAAACTTTATGCAAGATTTTCGTTATATTTTATGCAAAATTAACCTCACATCACTATATTGAAAACTACACAACCGTTTTTGTGCATAATCTTTTAATCTACAAATTAAGAAATAACTATTATTTTAAATACCTGATAAAATTTATTGCTTCTGAATGATATTTTTACAAGGTACTTTCATCACATATATACTTTTTGCCTAGACCGACAACCTTAGTGCATACTTGTTCAACCATCTTATATTTTAATTCGATACCTGATTTTTCCACGCGCCATATTTCAGGATTCTTATTTTGTAAACTATGAATAAATTTTCGATATATTTTTTAGTATACAACTTTAAGTGGGTTACAGGAGGGGAACTTGGAGGTTCCCAACCACAAATTCTTTTTTAAAGGGTGCTCATATTTGTGATTTTCCACTATGGCAAAAAAAAACACAACACAACTATACCACACAATTGTGAATACCCTTCTTACTAATAAACACACAAAACTTAAATTATATTAATAACTAGCAAATTGTATTAATTTAACCCTTTCAGTGAAATTGCCCAATATTTTGGATACATCAGAAAGTCATTTTTATATGTATTTATTTTGCAAAACTTTTGTTTAAATCAAATTGTTTGGTTCTATAAAAAAAAGATAAACCAACATGATAAAAATAAATTTAGAGAGATATTTGACATAAAAGTCAGTAGGATTTTCGATTTTGTGCAGAAGAAAAGCAAAAAAAAAATTTCGGCCTATTTATAAGAAAAGATGAACCGGACAAAAATCAAATTTATGTTTTTTATTGTTTTTTTTTTTTATAATTAGAGGATATTAAGAGGGTTTAAGAAACAAAGATCTTAAGGGTCGAAAAACTTTTAAGGGATTAAAAAGAAAGACTTTGTGCCGAACAGGAGCAAAATAATTTTTTCTTTGTACAAGCTTGCAAATCGTAAGTAGCGCAGGCTAAAATCAAAGTTGTTTTTTTCTTCTTTGAAGGACCTCAAAAAAATTTTTTTTGTTCTTAGTTTAGCCTATCTATTAAAAGGATTAAAGAACCAAAAATATAAAAAAATAAAATGCAAAACAGTTTAAGGTATTACTATATAAATTTAATTTTTTTTTTTGTACATCGTCATGATTTTTTGTGTTTAAGGCAAATTAAGGTTGAAAAAGACTTTTCAAAATTAAATTTTTTGTTTAAATTATTTTTAAAGTAATCATTAAGATGATCAACGCGTTTTATTTTTTATTGAAGAGTTTTGTTCGGATATTATTATAAATATAACCCGCTGATGAGAAGCACCGTTCTGATTCTATGCTAGTTGTAGAAATAGTTTAACGATAATCGTAAGCAATTTGTAAGTTTCAATCACGATTGCCTTCACCACAACACAAAATTATTTTCTCAGTCAGAATATCTGACAATTTTTAAATACATACCTTACTTCCCGATGTTGCAATTCTTCTAAAACTTTGCAAAGTCATTGCTCCAGTGATTTACACTCATAGACCTAACAATCTTTTTCAGCCTCAACAAAATTTTTCTAATTCTATATTCATATCAACTTAACATTAAATGTTTGCATTTACATGAATTTTTGAATTATTTGAAATTTTTATATAAAAAAATCCCTTTAAAGAGGCTTAAATCGTCCGGGACTTCCCTAGTATGTAAATGAAGTATAATATGTACTTTTGGAGATTTAGTTTTTATTCAAATTTTCTATATCTTAATCTGTAATCAGACTAACCATAGACTATGATCGGATTTAAAAAATATATGAAGCTTATTGAGAACATATTTTACAATTATCGCCCATTACGTTCTTCTTTGACTAAGACTATTTTTGTTAAACAACTATTCAAGAATATGTCAAAACATTTTTAAAGCAATCGCACTTAGTAAAAAGATTTTACAGCGCTTAAGACCCGGTGCTCCAAAGTATCTTTAACTGACCAGAGTAACTTTTAACACATTTCTCTCGAAATATACTTTTTCAAAACAGGCGACACTATGACAAACAAACTAATCGACCGATTTTAATTTTTTTAATCTGTCTGTAATGTAATTCAATTTTCACGCTTCATAATTCCTTTCATTTTCCATATTTCCATTCCATTTTTGGAAATGAAGTAAATTCAAGGATCTACTTTCACCCTTTTTTAAGCACACTAAAATCAGTGCCATTTTTATAGATAAAAAACATAAGTAAAAAAATAAAAAATAATAAATAAAATTTTTACTTATACTGATGATGTAAAATTAATATGCAAATAAATTTATTTTTTATATAATAAACTTTTTTAGAAAACATCTTATAAAATATGCTTTAATTTTAACAGCTTTTGCCTAAAAACTTTCTTAATGATGTATCAATACTTTTGGTATTCTTAGCAATAAAATAATTTAAAAAATTTATAAAAAAGTTTCAATATTTCTTAACGGCTCCCGACCTGAACTGAGAAACCTTTCAGTTTTCATTAAACATATTTTTATTCCAGTGCCAATCCGACACAAAAATTATTAAAAATATTGCATTTGCTCTAAAATTGTTAAAATTGTACTTAAAGTCAAATAAAAATTTTTTAATTAGCCCTCATGAAGAAAAAAAAAGCAACACTGTTCTCTTTTGAGTTCACTCTAAAATCTCTCAACTGATCGCTCCCGCATTGTGGCGAAAAATAGTTTGTTTCTTTTTCTTCGCCTACAGCGAGCGCCTTCTGACGAAAATGTTCAACTGTCTGTCTGTCTGTCCATTTGTTAGTTTACCTAGCTGTCTGACAGACTGACTACATGCATAATAACACAACTATATTTCTGGCAGATTTTCATGACGTTTTCCTCAGAGACTTCAATAAAGCCAAGTTAGTGAGAGCCACAACGACAGAGAACGTTGGAATAAAGAGCACCGACGACGATCATGAAGTCTGCTTTTTTTTTATATTTTGTTGTTTTGGCAGACAAATAAATGAATGTTTCGTGCGATCTGCGCGCCGTACGTAGTACCAGCAGCCGGCACTGCCGACAATGACCACCCATGGAGCACATGGGGCCAGATACAACAACAAGTAAAAATGGAATGATAAAAAATATTTTAAAAAAGTTGTCAGCGTACGCGCTGTTTTTGTATGCGGTAGGTTTTTGTTTTATTTTGCAATAAAAAAAAAACAATATATATATGTGTATATTGTGTATTTTCATTATTATTATTTAAACATTTTTTTCTTTTGGTTGCTTACTATGCAGTTTTTTGTGCAAGCTTTATTTATTTATATAAAAAATAAAAAAAACGTGCTACACGCCTTGAGCAAAGCCAGTAGATGCGCGTGCGCGTATTCATTGGATTTCTAATAGCTACTACAGTAGCGCTTAATGAAGTTGTTAATTTAATTTCTTGTGCTTTGTTTCAAGCAAAAGGAAAGATCCGAAGGACAGTATTTTTTATTATCGACACGATATCAGTTTTTATTATGTATTTCAGAGGCAAAATAATTTATTTATTTATTTTTAACATTAACATACAATTTTTTTTCTAAAAATCTGCATTTTTACATACGTGCATAATGCTGTTTCCTAGCATATTCTAGCAAATGTCTCTGTCACGCTTGCATAGTTTAGCAACGCATAAATGTTTAAACATAAATGTTTTCTCTACTTTGTTGACACACTGGCCACACGGCTTGACAAAGAAACAGTGGCTTAGAATTATTAATTTTTTTAAACGTTTATAAGCCAAAAATAAATCAGGATAGATTCAATAGGATTTGAATTCAAAGTTTAAATATTTATTCACTTAAGATTAAGCACATGTGTTCCTAAAAAAAAAGGATGACAATTTTGAAATATGTACATGGGCGTCCGCAGGATTTGTTCTAGGGGGAAAGACATAAAGGAGTCTAGAATGCGCTTAAAAAAAGTGTGTCTGATATTTTTGGTACTAGTTTTGGTAACATGATACGCACACCAGCAAAAATACTTTTCGTATCATGCCCGAAACATTTCAAATTTCATTTTAATTTTGTCATGCAATACTTATAAATAATTTTTTATAAAAGCAAAATAAATAATGTGAAGTCTTCTTTATCATTAAATGAAATTGCATTAATTACTATAAAGACACTTTTAACTTTTCAAATAAGAATACAAAAATTTCCCAATATTAACAATATTTTTTTTTTGAAAACTTAAAAAAAATTTTTAAGGAGGATTTGGATTTATGAGGTCAAAATCCATTTACTCCGCAAAAATTACAAATTAGAGTTGTAGTTGCTCTATAAATATTCCCCGCATTCTAAGGGAGCTTCCTGTTCTAGCAGCTTGCAAGTTTTTTCAATCGAATACGGAAACCTACCTATTATATGAATGATTATGAATGAAAATAAATTTTTTTTATGTACGTGTATATAAGATGGGTTTTGAGTTCCATACAATCTCCTAACATATTCCAGAACCTCTCTGCAAGGCTTGTTTCTTTTTTCATTTAAGTCATAAAAAAACTTTTGACTATAACCAACTCTAATGTAAAATCGTTTGCTTAATCTGAATATGTTCTCAAATTTTTTCAAAAATTATTCCTTGATCCAAAATTGGCCTACTTTATTCAGAATTTCCTAAATTTTTTTTCGCTTTTGAATAAGAAGCTTTAACCTCGCTTTGATCGCTGCAACTTTCTCAAATTAAAATACTTTAAGATTGTTAGCCATTTTATTAAGTTTAGGAAAAATTAGAAAAGTATCCAAATTAAATCATATTTATGACAGAAAAACGATTTTTCAAGCCAACTTTTGAAAAAACCTTAGTTTTTTATAAAATTTATTTTACTTTGTTTTCTGATTGCTTACAATGATTTTAAAACAAAAATTTGCTCATCGTTAAAGTTTATATGCGTTATTGTCTTAAATGCCCGTTGCCATCTGTTGCTCCGAAGAATGATATTTGACTAATAAGCGATATCATTCCTTAACATTCGTCAATTCTTCGTACGAATAACTTCCTCCATTACACTCGTAGTATTTACTAATGGTTTCGTACTATTTACGAATTAAAAATAATATTAGTAGATAAATATCATTCGAGGTTGACCGTACGCATTATTCATATGCTTCGTTTTCACTATGTCATTTTCAGTGGTCAGTTCTTGTCAATCAAATTGAAAACAACAACATTTTGACATTTTTTTTAACTTTGCCAATCTTGGAAAATTAGAAACAATTAAATTATTTAATGGAGCTATGCAGAAAATTTTCTAGAGTTTAATTTAGATGATATTTCAGGTGATAAACTTTTGTGTCGTCATAAAAATGACATAGTGAAAACCAAGCAATAGAATGTACGAAGTATTAGTTGAGTTTAAAAAATTTGCAACCGAAATCGTTCAGCCTGGCCGTAGCCTACTGGAAGAGTACGTGGACCGCAATCTAAAGAACCGCGGTTCAAAGCCCAGCTCAGACAGAATGTTTTTTTTTCGTAATTAGGTATTGATATTATTCGTATTCGTACAATATACATTTGTTTTTGTACGAATACCTATAAAATATTCGTTATATGTACAACGTCCATTCTACGAATACTATTTGAGGCTAATAGCTACGAATAAAATTCGTAGAATGGACGTTGTTTGGTACATATTACGAATATTTTATTGATATTCGTACAAAACCAAATTTATATAGTATGAACACATGTGTTACATTTACGAATGATACCAATACCTAATAACGAAAAAAACATTCTGTCTGAGTTTTCTACGAATACTATTCGTGGCTAAAAACTACGAATAAAATTCATAGAATTGAAGCAGTTATTAGTAATATTTATATACAAATTTTTGAGTGTGAGAATACAAGTGTTTGTGAAACAAGGGAAAATGAAATGGTATCGTAACTTATCACAGCGACGGGTACAACATAATATATAAAAATGTATGTCAGCTTTATTTTTAAATACGACCAATAAGTATACTGCCTGCTCTCTCCAAAATTGTTGAAAATATTTTAAAGGATCAAATAATGTGTTACATAAACCACGTTCAGCTTATTAGCGACTGCCAGTCGGGATTTCGGAATGGTCATAGCACTGCATCTCTTCTTCTTGGTCTCACAGATTGCATTAGAGAAAATATGAATAGGAAAAAAATTACTATCATGGTCTCATTAGACCTCAGTAAAGCCTTTGACACTGTCAATCATTCTAACCTTCTTTATAAACTCAAGCTGATGTTCAACTTTTCAAATGCTGCTTGCAAACTAATGTGGTCGTATTTGTGTGGTCGTAATCAATTTGTATCTTATAATGGAGATAAATCTAACTTCCTTAATACTGTCTCGGGTGTTCCTCAAGGGTCTGTTCTGGGACCACTACTGTTTATGTTATATATAAATGATATTGCTAACCATGTTGACTCTGATTTATGTAGACCATTTATCTTTGCTGATGATGTTCAGCTCTTGTTCTCTGGGGAATGCCAATTTGCTGACGTGCTGGAATCGGTAGTAAACTCTAATTTATCTAACATTCAGTCATGGATGTCAGCTAATTATTTAAATGTCAACCCTAATAAAACTAAAGCGATCCAATTTAACCCATCTAGGTCCGTGTTCGAATATTTGAATATTCAAATAAATAATGAGCAAATCCCATTTGTAGAGAGAGTAAGATGTCTTGGTATAATAATTGATAGCAACCTTGTTTTTGATCCTCATATTGATACTCTGAGTTGTAGAATTAACTATAAATTAAAAAAATTGTATAGCATGAATATATTTCTACCTCTTCATATCAAACTTAGAATTGCTCACCTTTTACTAATGTCAAATATTACTTATTGTCTTGAGGTTTATTCGGGCACGGTCTCTCATAACATAAAGAAAATTGAAGTAATTTTCAACAAAGTTGTTCGCTTTGTTTATGGAGTCCGTTGGCGTGAACATATATCGCCATATGTTTTAAAGTTTTTAAAATGTTCCTTGCGTAACTTTATAAAAATAAATTTACTACTTTACTTTTACAAACTGATAAAAACTAGGATCCCCTCATACTTATTGCATCTATTTCTTTTCTCACGTTCGTCTAGAAATACCCAAATTATTATACCTAAAATGTCTTCCTACGTGTTTGAGCGATCATTTCTGATAAGAACTGCACGTTGTTGGAACAAACTTCCATTAAGCTTACGATGTTTTTCTGATTCTCTTCCTATATTTAAGGGGAAACTCCTTGAATACTCTTTAACTAACCCACTTTAGTTTTTAAGACTCCTTAAAGCGCTACCTTAGCATGCTTAATGTGATTAGCTACTAATTACTTATACATCTTTTTTTTCCCCTCTGTCGCTGCAATATGGGATTGATGAAATTTTGACCTCTTATTTTCTATAGAGTTTTTAGTCTTTTATTAGGAAGTCTGATATGAGTTTGTGCATCATATATTATATATTATATAAAAGTATTTATTTGAAGTTGTTTTTACATAAATATTACCTTGAATTTTTTATTTGTTTAGTTTGCTCAACTAGTACTTATACTTGTAATATTATTATTTGGCCAATAGGCTTTTGTATTACACATGAATTAATAAAATAAATAAATAAATAAATAAACCTAGAAAAGTATGATTGTGTTCTCCTCAAAATATATTTACATACATTAGGCTGGGTCGATTTGCGAACCTATGTTGCCTGGGCGATTTTCGGATCCGGCATGAAAAGTTATTAAAAAAAGGGGCGTTAGGGGTGCACTTTACACTATCACATCTTCAATTTTCTGAATTTTTATCGGTTTATACATTTAATTTTTTTTAAAAAGTCAACCACAGCGCCACCTAGGAGGATTTAAAAATAGAAAAAATTTCGGAGGACCACATGAACACATGTTGTGAATATAAGGTGGATAGTTTCAGTGGCTTAGCCGTGATGGGAACCAACGTTAAATTATACCTTGAGTTTTGTGAATTTCTTTCTTTAGGAATTTTTTACGATAAATTTTTGCATAAAAACGTATAAAAGTGAGGCCTGTATTAGGTTGAATCGGGTACGAGGATTTCATTTCTGGCATCAGTTTTGCTCTAGCTGTGCACGTTTGTATAAAAAAAAAAAATTTAAAAAATTCCTCAAGAAAAAATTCAGAACGTTGAAGATGTTATAGTGTAAAGTGCACCCCTAACGCCCCTTTTTTTTTAATAACTTTTCATGCCGAATCCGAAAATCACCCAGGCAACATTAATTTCTTTACCTCCATACAAATCGACCCAGCCTAGCATACATAATGAAAACATCGTCATCTGAAATAAAAAAGCAGTAAATTACAAGAAAATTCAAAATCGACTTTTTGATTGATAATCATGCATGCACCTTATCAAAATACATGTCCCTGCTAAAAACGACGTTTTTATTAACGAAGTTCCTAAATCCCTTAGTTTAAGCGAAACATCCCATATTGAAAGTGTTTTGCTTCTCTTGTATAATTATCACAAGTAAAAATAACACATTTTGTAATTTTAGTAAATTATGTGAAATATAAGAAAGTTTTACGAGAAGCATTTTAGCAAAAGCTATTTTAATTCATTTTAATAAATTTTTTAGAATTTATTTGTAAAGAAAAATTTGATCGCCTTTCAATTAAATTTAATTGACTATGCTTTTAATGTCTTTTGTAGTAAACTAGTCCTTTAAGTACTTTTATGTCTTTGATACGCAACGAAATACTAAATTCAACCAAAAATATCAAAAAAGCTTAATGCACTGAACACATTCACGACTACACTACATTACGGCTCGACGTGCAGAAAGAGTAAACAATCTCAAAAAACGATATGATTGTTTCATTCACGTGTACACAAACCCTTATATCTGTGGTCACAAGGAGTAATGACTAAACTAAAAATATCGTAAAAAACCGATATGGAGTTTACTTTATTGCCAATTTTTGGAAGTATGCAGATATCCATTTTTTGCTCAGAATTGATCATAACTTATGTCTGCACATATTTTGTTAGTTACGGTTCATATATTTCAATAAAATGGGTTGTAGTTCGTGCAATTAAAATATCGTTTTTTTACGATACTTTGAGTTTAGTCGTTATTCCTTGTAACCACAGATATTTGCGCTGTTGTCGCTCGTCAAATGGGAATTAATTCTACCGACGACAGCAACATTGCCATGTCGCTGCGACATTTTCATAAAGTTAACCTCCATAAGAAAGCATGTCGTTGCCGTCGTTCATGTGTTCAGTGCATAAACAGTCCGAACGAACGAATCTTCTTGATTTTGTTTATTAGTGTGAGGTCAGACGATGCTCCTTTGCTCGGCGAGCAGATAATTTTGTTGTTGCTTCCAATGCGAAACTGTCAAAAATTTTGGAGAATACAACAACAACCATATTGCACGGCCATGTGTACGCCGAGCAAACCAACATCGTCTAACCTCACACTTACGGCTATGTTGGTCTTTATGTTGAAGATGAAAATAAATCTCTAAATAATCTTTTTCGTTTGCTCTAGTTAACTGTTCAGACGGGACGAACATTAGGTGTATTCACACGTACGTCAAAAATCTGCACAAGCGCTTTTCTACTATTGTCTTATGGTCCAGTTAGCCTCGCATGGCATAGCAGTGCATGGCTTAGCAAGCGTCACATCGAAATCTGTTTAATGGAATTTGTGTGCATCTGATTATGCACAACATGACAACGTATGGCAATGCTCAGATAAAAACAGAAATGCATCTCTGACTACATAGATAAACATGGAAGATCTATTTCATTTTAATTTCTGTGTATTCCTCTATGTATTTGACGTTTTGTCAAAATAAATCTGAAATTTATAAAGTTGCTTGACCAAGTGCTGTTAATTTATTAAGTAAAATCGTTGTATTCTTTTTATTGTTTTATTTTGACTATGTGTCCATGTTTTGCTTAATCACCATTTATTTTGCTGTGTGCTAGCTGCTTATCTACGTTGCATGCGCTGCTGTACCAAGCGAGGCTAATTGGACCATTAAACTTGAGGACTTGAGCAGTTGTACATTGAAAAATTTGACAGCTTTGAAATAGTGATGGTGGTGTGTTTACGAAAACCTTACTGCACAAGTCCTCAACTGCACTGGCAAGTGTACTGAATCGTGAATACCCCTATTGTTTAAGAGCATGTTATAGCAAACATTCTTCATACAAGCTGAATGTTCAGACCGAGAACGCTTTCGTTCGTTCTGGAGGTTATAAATCAAGTTCCGCATTTTTAAAACCTGCTAATGCATTATTTGTAAAACTTGTAAGATCTTTTAAGTAATACTAGCTGCGTTCCATTCGCTTCAACATAATCAAGATTATTTTTTTTTTTACATGTAAAGCAAAAACAAGAATAATAATCCTATAACAAATAGGATTATTTTTGCTATCTATATAAAATTGTAATATAGCCTTTAAAAAATTTGAAACACAGGTGCCGCACCTGTAAATTTTTATGAGCTGTCATTTCATTTTTTTAATTATTTGTTTGTTTGATACAATGACTATTATGTAGCCATGACAGCTACCTATTTTCTCACGAGCTGCGACCATCGAATGTTAAATAAAAGAAAACAATACAAACCGCGTGTGTCACACACATTGAACGCATTCGACGGAGCCAACAATTGCACTTAAATAATTTATATAAGTGCATAATATTAAAAATTAAATTAAATAATTTACAATTTTTCTGACGTTTAGAGTAAAACACATTCAGAGAAAAACATCGTTCACTAAGGTATCGCTACCATAACAGTTCACAACAATTTCGAACGACACACATTCTCATGACACCTAATAGTTATTGTATCATGATTGCTTGTTTGAATTTAATTTTGACTGCAACGCTAGTGCCCTCTACGAGTCGTTTTTCTTGCCGTGCCTTTGAGAAAATTTGTTATCGCGATTATATTAAGGCGAAAGGAACGCAGCTACTAATAAAATAATATTTCTTATTTTCAAAATTAAGTTTAACCAAATGAAAATTGATAAATCGATTTTAGTCTGTTTTAGATACTATTATACATGCATAAATAAAATAATCAATCTCTTTCTAAGACAAACAAGTATTTAGGGATGGTTTGCCGATTTCATAATATTAAGTTTTACATTAGGGCTATTCGCAGTTTGAATACGCTAGTCTGTTATTTGTACGCCAATTTACGTAAGCGTATTTTGCTTTGTTGTTGTTTTGCATGCAAACGAAAATATGCAAACACGCGTAATTTAAAGTAGCCCTTGGACGTGTTTTTTGTACATCGTATTTTTATGCTCTGTATAGAGCTGTTCACACTTCAAACCGCTCATCTAATCATTTGTCAAATCGTTTGACCACAAAAGTGTTCAGTCTCATCCATGGTAGAAGAATACAGGTATATGCACTAGATGAGAGCATACTGCCGGAATTGTCAAAACGAAGCAAAACTTTTTCTTTATTTTCTTTTGTTTTCATTCGCCACACAGCTAAATTTGACAAACATGGCAGTATGGAAAGAGAGCACAGTCAGCGCTGCATATACCTCTATCCTTCTACCATGGTCTCATCCAAGTTTTCGTCAAGTTTCATTTTATCTTGAACACCGAAGTAAGCACATCGCGATGACGGAACATTTTTAATATCACTTGTTATTAAAATCGTATTGGAAGAAAACGAAATTATTTTATAAATTATTACAAATTTATTATTTTTTACAAACTTTATTACAAATTTTATTACAATTATTATTACAAACAGTTATTTATTATTATTTTCTTCCGCTCCCTTTTTGCCACGATGTGTTCAGGTTGAAAACTTTTTTGAACTGACAAAATGGTACTACACAATTTAAATCAGCAGAAAAATCAAAAAATGTTGATTTTAATCAAACGATTTGACCAACGATTTGATGAGTGTTCACACTCGTCAAATCGCCATCAAATCCATACAAATTTTGTTTATCAAATCAATTGTCAAAGCATTTGATGATCGATTTAATGAGCGATTTGAAATGTAAACAGCCCTTCTACGGCCGCCATATTACATACATCACAGTGTTGCATAATTTTTGAATACGACAGTCACATGGCGGAATGCTTACAGTTTCAACAATAACAAATAATATAAATAGCCTTATTGCTTTTTTTATTAGAGAACAAAAGAAAACAATTATGTGGGTTTGTTTTTTTCTCTGTGAAAAAAATGTACCCTCTGTTTTGACTTATTGAGTTATTTTTCCAAAATTTTGCACTGTATTTCCTCTAATCGTTCGTTTTTTTTAACTGATACCAAAAATTAATTTCTCCACTCAGAAAAACCTTACCAGGCAAACTTTGAAGGAAATCGATCGGCCGAAAACAAAGTTACAGTATATTAAATGTAAGAAAATTTAATTTTTTTCTGTTGTCAATTTAGATTTTTATTAACAAAATAAAATAAAACAAACACTAATGGCATTATTTTGTAAAACGAACGCAGTACTTGCGTTAGATTTTTTTATCTGTGAATATATTTTAAAGGAGCATTTCAGTGTAGAAGAGAATTTTTGTTCTTCTAATTCATCTGGAAATGGAACTGCCAAACAAAAAAATCCCAAGTGAGGTGATTGCGTGCGTTTTACTTAATAAGGTTATTAGTGAATGCCTTTGACATAGTCGTTTTGCTCACAGACATATCGTCGCTTGAGAAAATAAGTGTCGTATGTGAAAATGTTCACTTTTGAGATTATTAAGAAAAAGGGGCTATAAATTTTATATAAATAACGGTAAGTCCACAAAAATGTCTTAATCTATTGTGAAATACATCTTCAAATAGGCTTGAAATTCTGAAAAATATTGCTCCGCTGGATTTTAAATTATAGTCCTTTTTCTCAATAATCTCAAAAGAGAAAATTTTCACATACGACATTTATTTTCTTAAGTGACGTATATCGTCATATCGTAAAATTTTATGAAAAATATTTTTATAAATATTTTGAACCTGGTATAATATTGTGGCTGAAATTCTTATAGTAAATTAGTTAAATATTAAAGCACACGTAAAATTTTGTTTTGATTTTGCAAGCTAAAGCACAGAAAAATAGAAAAAAACGCTCTCCTGTAAAAGTTGTTCTTTGGCACATACGATAATTTCGCGCAAAGGGGTCGATATATTAAGTATTTATCTTACTTTTTTTTGTTAGCAAAAATCTGATTTGCATTGTAAGGAAATTTGCATTGTAAGATTTTTTGAACCAAGGAATTAATTTTTGGTATAAAAATTATTATAAATTGCAAAATATTTTAGAAAAATTATATAAAAATTAAAATTGGGGTATGATTTTGTTTTTGGATCATAATTGTTTTTTGTACTCTAATAAAAAATGTATGTTAAGCCTTAATTTAATTCAATTGATCCAACTTAGTAAATGTAAACTAAATTGTATAAAAAATCAGAAAAATAATTAAAAACAAAACAAAATACAAACCACAAATTCACAAATACATATTACAATTTTTATAACAATTTTCAAAGTTTACATTTTTTTTTTTTTAATTTTTGGCACTATTTTTAAGATTTTAGTGTTTTACGCATATTTGACCAAAATTATCGACTGTGTTAATTTCAAGCTTATGTCAGTACTTCACTTAATGCTCTCGAAATATGCAAATAACGGTCTATCAGCAAGAAATTGTTGAAGCACTGAAATTGTGTTTTATCTCAAAACTTCAACAATATTTTTTTTTCAATTATTAATTGCTGAGGGTATAAATCTTTATCATTTTGTGATAAGCTAAAGTTTGTTTATGACATTTGTAAGTGCTGATCCAGCTTTTATCTTTCCGCATATATTTTATTTTGAAATTTCAGACCACACAGCAGATAATTCAATTACTTTAATTGTCTTGAGTACTGATAAGCTATCACATGTTGAATAAAGAAAAACATTTTAAATTTGTAAAATTTTACATGTTGCACTTTTGAAGGTCTTCAATATTCATTTGTTTACTCAAAAAACAGTGTTCCTATGATACTTTTGTAGACTGTATCGCTTTCTAGGCGTCACATAGAATCTGCTTATCTTTCAAACATGCTTATTTATAGGTATGTATAATCACCATAAAATTTTAAAATTAGGCGGTATTAATTTTAAGTCAACTAAACCCCAAACCTACTTGCTTCTTGTAGGCCTCGTGAAACGATCAAGAGCAGGCGTCAAAAACGATTGCAGGTAACAAAACATAACTTGAGATAAACTCGATGTTAAATGGTTAAACCTGCATTATTTGCTGCAAGTTTTTTTAAGTACATTTCTGAGAACACAATTTAAAAATTTTCAAGCAAACAGAAACGCCTACAAGTATTTCCGGTTTCCGTTAGAATTAATGCTGGCTCAAAGAACTTACAAATCTTTAGATCAGTAGAAGTCTATTGAAATTTTTTTTTTTTAAAAGCACTTAGCCAAGCCTTCAACAACAAAACATAACAAAAGAAAGAAAAAAAAACACAAAAACAAATAAAGCCGGCTTGACATCTAAATTTATAGCAAGAAATGCTCAAGTCCAAATTAAGCCATTAACTGACCACACACGTCATTTTAAGAGAATCCAACAACAACAAAAAACCTCAGAATTTATCATAAGAAAACTAAAACAAAAAAGTATATTTACGAAAAAAAAAAATCCGGAAAGAAACAATCAAACATGCTCACTAATTCGCTACACAGTCAGTTCGAGGCAACCTCTACCGTTCGTTTATACCTTTTCAATTTACACACATACACTTGTGTATGACTGTATAAATGTACCTGGCTACATGTTTATAGCTCACTTGAAGACAACGAAGACGACGAAGACGACTGCGAAGCATGATGATAATAAAGAAATTAAATTGTTGAAAAAGGGAGTGCGATCCGTAGCAAAGATGCGGGTCCATGATATGATTTTTAATGTCTTTATGTTGCAAGTGATTTATAAAAATAAATTTAGGAGATGAAATAATGACGAAAGAAAAAATATTTCACTAGCCTTTTTAAAAAATTAACTTCAAAGCAGTTTTAATTTGATGAAATAAGAAAATTTTATCATTAAAATTAATTTAATATCGTTATCGTTAATAACTCAATGAAGCCATTAGCACCATTAAATAACGTTAAATTTAAAATTTTTATGCATCAATTTAAATAAAGATATCATTTAGATGGAAAGATGAATTATAATAGTGGATTATACTTACAAATGTTAAGGTAGGAATATAGTTTTTATCAAAATGTTTACGGCCAATTTTTATTCCATTAAAAATACGCTCAAATAAAAAAATATAATGAGTTATTTGGTATATTAAAATTTTCTGCAAATTCAATTAAGAAATGCATTGATGGGTACGTATATAATTAAAAACCAATGACAAAATATTATACCTCAGTAACCAGCCGAGTCAGCTGAAGTCGAATGTCAAAACTGTAAAAAAAAAGCTAAATCTCACAGAACGGAACTTCTAACCAGGGAATGTATATATACCTTAACGAACAGGTTTTGATCTGTTCTGCATTTTTTAAAGAGCGCAACCTTTATTCGGCTTTATTCGTACACCGCTCTTCGATTCAATTCCACACTACCCCTAGCAGACCGAAGAGAGAGCGCGAAACACATTTTTTTTAAAAAAAAGATCAAAGAACTAAGGCATGCGCCTTATACAAACAAGGTTTGGTCTTTGACCTGAAAGGAAAGGGATAGATTATTTAGAGGAATTGATTGGAACCATACGTGAATTATTGATTAGGCGAAACAACCGTGAAAGAAAATTTGAATTGCTTTTAACCAAGGCTACTAAATTTTGTTGTTTTTATAGCATTTTATTTGGTACTAGTATAAAAGCCTGTCCTACGACAGGTCCTCCGCACACTTCCACTTTGGAGCCATTTGCCGAAAGCACTTTTTTCTCTTTTTAAGTTTGAATTGTTATTCACTTGATTTTTGCAAAATACAAATGTACTACTTTAAATAACACTTTACGTAATGAAGCAGTGCTAAAAAATTAGTTCAAGTGTAAAAGTGCAAAAACTTGAGTTTGGTAACAATCATATTCATACACAACTTTACAAACTGGCCTTGCAACCTTCATATACGTAGAAACTCAGGTGTCGTTTCGCGGCTGATACAATTATATTTTTTGGCACAATCGACTCAAATAGACTCAAAAGAATTTCATTAAATTCGTCATAAATTTTTTATTAAAGGATGAAAAAAGATGTAGTTAGATCAAAAACTTACCATTGTTAATAGCCAATATTGTCACTGATAAGTATCAAATATATTTTCTGTGCATACTTTCAGGTTAAACATTTTTGAGAACAGTTTGTCTTGTAAAATTACTTAACTGTCAAAAAATCAAAAAATGCAAAGTAGCATGTTTGCCTTTTATGTATTAAGATGTGCATACTTTCAGGCTGAACAGTTTGAGAGATATTGGACACGGAGCAGCGTGCTTGCCTTTTATATATTAAGAAGGTCCCTGGGACCAGATGTACTGTTAGTGTTATTTTTTTTAGGTGTACCAGTTAAGGGTTAATACTGTATACATACATTGTCATTAATACTGTATGCGTACATTGTCATTAATACTGAAATAAAAAGTTGTTGTTGTCATTAATTATTACTCACCCCAGCAAATCTTTTTTCATCTTATTTATTTTTGTTTTTAAATTTTTATTTTGCTGTTATTTGTATTAATATGGCAATATTGTATTTTGTATTAATATTCAATAGACACATTTATATTTTGTTAATAAATTTGTAATAAATAAATAAAAACCGCACTTCTTAAGGTTTTAACGCACAATGGGTGCTCATCTGATTTAAGCAAGACCATGCATATCCGTGATACTATGCACAAACTACGTGTATACTGTATGCATTCAAACTCGGCTTAGCCAAAATTTATGGGAATTTAACCAAGGTTTGGTATCTTTTTAACTACGCATGCTCGGTACATTCTTTAGAACCAATACAACATGTCTATTTTAGTATTTACGCTACTGTGTATAAGCAGCATCTATGCTGTTAGCATAGAACAGCAGCAAAACAAGCATTGAAGCGATTTTGAATAATTTTTGTTTTTTTTGTGACAATGCATGCCTTTTTGTCCTCACTTCTGTTTGCATACAGCATGCATGTTTCGTGTATGCATGCTACTCTGTACATTAGACCGTCTCGCCTGATAGGCAAAAAAAAATGTTGCCGCACACCAGCTAATTTGAAGCATTATTGACAGTGTGACCAGAAGATTTATGAAAAAATATGCATTTTGTTAAAAAAAAATATGCTAAATATTCCACTTTCAATTTTTATATTCCACAAAAATATTCCACTTTCAATTTCAAAGATATATATCTAAATAAGTCTAAATATGCATATAAAAAAACACAGAAGCAAGTTTAAAAACATTTATTTATTTGATTACTATCGCACTTAAATTTATTTTCTTCTCCTATAAAAAATTATAAACATTGCTATGGTTTTTTGAATTTTAAGTAACGATATACAATATACAAAACTAAAATTCAGGCACATCTCCGAGGTCAATTCTTAAATTGTTGCTTGTATTATTATCACAGAAATTCGCATTTCTAACTTTTTTTATTAAGCTATCTGGTATTTGATAGGTATTACAACACTTTTTTTGAACATGCAGCCATGTTTTTACATTCAACAAATTATTTAAGAGTTTTTCTTGCATTCTTTTTCGAATTTTCGTTTAAATAAGAAAGATTCATATAACTAAAAATGTTCTCAACCTCAGCATTGCTAAATGGTAAGCTAAGCGAGAAAAGCACAAATTTTGATAAATCTTCAGATTTCGAACTTTGATCAATAACTTTTTTTTCTTCTCTATTGTTTTGAATCTACATTTTAAAATAGTTAAAAGAAATAGCTATTGTTAGCAATAATAGTGGTATTCACGATGTGGTGCATTTGTGATAAATTTTTGCAAAATTTACAATACTTACAACTTATTGTGATCGAACCTTCAGTAAAGTACATATTATATTTTTAAAATCAGCTTATTTTTGTATGTACTTCTGTTTGGAAATATTAATTTAAATCATCATTTAACTAAAGGAAATCATACAAAAATTGAAATGAAAGAATAAATTATATTAATTCTTATTAAATAAACTCACATCGTAGCCTTTAGCTTGCTCCATGCTGTGTAGAAATGCTTGTACAATCAGCTGATCTAATACACAACGAAATTTACACAGAATACAATAGTGTTCCATCGTTGTATATTTTCCACAGGGTTGTATTTTGAAAACTGTGCATTTTGTTTTGTTATATTACAAAATTTACTACAAATATCAAATTTATCAAAAATACACAATACAAGGGAAAATACAACACATCGTGAATACCCCTAATGTTTTCTTAAGTAAATTACTTACTGCTGTAACATAATCCATAAAAAAATCTAACCAAAGAAACTTATAAGCAAATTTACTTCACTTTTTAAGCTGCGTGAAGTTATTAAATGAATTGCAATAAAATTGACAACGAAGAAGTTAACCACAAAATGAATTCCTTATATTGCGTTTTACAAGGTGGTTCAGAGATAAAAAAATATAAAGTGTCGATAGCCAAAAAATAACCATTTAGTAACCAAATAGACATTTTTTATTGCAATTTTTGTGAATTTTGAAAAATATAATCATACGAAAAATATTCCACTTTTTATGCAGCATATTTTTATAAAAAAAATATGCTTCCCGAAGTTTAAATATGCCAAAGTGGAATTTAATATTCCACTCTGGTCACACTGATTATTGATAGAAAGTTCCGAAAAAAAGTATAGCAGTGAGGGGACTGCCGACCGAAGCGAAAACCTATATATACAATATTAGTATTCCCTGGCAGACTTTGTCCTGCCACGGACCGCTTTACTGCTTTATAAAAATTTTCATGCTAATCGGAAAAACTTTTTATATTTTCGCTCCTTCAGACTTTGATTATATCTTTCAAATATTTTTTATTCAGATAGCATTTTATTTTATATTTACATCAAACTATATTATTACATTTAAATTTAATATTGCTGATATAAAAATAAAATACAAGTAGCACTATCTCTTTAATGCATACATTTGAGATCTTGCTACAAGGCATACATGGGCACACTGCAGTAAATATTTACTACATTACTAGAAGCAGTAATCAGTAAACTTTTACTGATAATGAAATTCAATTTGCATTACCAGTAAATTTTTACTGATTACTGGAAAAAATTGCAGTAAAAATAAATTTTTACTGATTACTGGAAAAATATTGCAGTACAAATAAATTTTTACTGATAATAAAATTCAATTTGCATTACCAGTAAATTTTTACTGATTACTGAAAAAATTTGCAGTAAAAATAAATTTTTACTGATTACTGAAAAAAATTGCAGTAAAAATAAATTTTTACTGATTACTGAAAAAAATTGCAGTAAAAATTTATTTTTACTGATTATTGAAAAAAATTGCAGTAAAAATAAATTTTTACTGATTACTGAAAAAAATTGCAGTAAAAATAAATTTTTACTGATTACTGAAAAAAATTGCAGAAAAAATAAATTTTTACTGATTACTGAAAAAATTGCAGTAAAAATTTATTTTTACTGATTACTGAAAAAATTTGCAGTAAAAATAAATTTTTACTGATTACTGAATAAAATTGCAGTAAAAGTAAATTTTTACTTATAATGAAATATCATTTGCATGATAAGTAAAATTTTTACTAGTTACTGAAAGTAGTAATTGGTAGTTAAAAATCAATGTACAAGCACTAAGGGCCAGTTTTTCAGTACGAGTTTAAACTTTAGTCAAATTTAACCTAGCTTAGTTCACCAAAATTGGACGTTTAACCTCGGTCTAGCTTGATATTCTAGCATGAAGTTAAAAAGACTTCAATTATCATATAATGTATTATTGTTTGACTAAAGTTTGAATTCGTGCTGAAAAACTGGCCATAAATGAAATAAATAATTTAAGAAAATTAATGCTCTTTACACATGTATTATATATGTATATTATTATGTATGTAGATATGTTTATACATGTATGCATATGTATATACTTATGAAAAAGCTACACGCTTTTCTTAAAACTAGCATTTCAAAATTATCATCGCTGAGTTTTTACCTTCTGGAACGATTCACAATCCCAGCGAATGAAAATAACCGTTCTACAGGTGCCGATGAGGGTAATGTGGTATTATATTTCAGGAAAACATTTTTTATGGCTGGATGGTTTCTTAGACAATTTGTCGTTGTGTCTCGATCGACGAGGTATAAAATTGTTTCTTGGAGATAATTTCCCGAGTCATTGGAAACACATTGTATGCTAACTTCTATTGAAGGAGATGAACAAATTCATACATTAATGCAAAAATGTAAAGTAAAGTCATGTGTAAAATCTTTACCATTATCCCCAAAATCAAGAAATGATTTTTGCGATGTCTGCGTCAGAACACGAGTTTCGGCATCGGCTATTTTGCCACACTTCATCACATAAGTGCTGAACATTTTTGTTTGTTTGTGTTGTTGCTATTTCTAAAAGAGCTTTCAAAAATCGCAATTTTATGTCAGGAACACATATAGCTGCAATAACAGAAAAATTTATTTTTACTGCAATTTTTTTCAGTAATCAGTAAAAATTTATTTTTACTGCAATTTTTTTCAGTAATCAGTAAAAATTTATTTTTACTGCAATTTTTTTCAGTAATCAGTAAAAATTTATTTTCTGCAATTTTTTTCAGTAATCAGTAAAAATTTATTTTTACTTCATATTTTTTCAGTAATCAGTAAAAATTTACTGGTAATGCAATTTAAATTTCATTATCAGTAAAAATTTATTTGTACTGCAATTTTTTTCCAGTAATCAGTAAAAATTTATTTGTACTGCAATTTTTTCCAGTAATCAGTAAAAATTTACTGGTAATGCAAATTGAATTTCATTATCAGTAAAAATTTATTTGTACTGCAATTTTTTTCCAGTAATCAGTAAACATTTATTTTTACTGCAATTTTTTTCAGTAATCAATAAAAATTTACTGGTAATGCAAATTGAATTTCATTATCAGTAAAAATTTATTTTTACTGCAATTTTACTGGTACTGCAAAGTGCCCATCTATGCTACAAGGAAAACAGAAAACATAGTAAGCAAAGTGCAGTTTATTTTCTGCCCCCGATTCGGTTCATCCGTACATCTGGTTCATAATTAATGCACATTATTTTCGTCTTTTATCATTTCATTATAATTTAAATTATGGGTATTAATGTAAAAAAGTAACATAAAAAGTAACACATAAACAAAAATATAAATTAAACTTATTTAAATAATTAATATGCACATAAAATACGTATACATAGAATTTGCATTTACATAAATTTCATTAAATTTCATTTACATTACTTTTAATTTTTTCGTAAATAATAATTGAATTATATTCTAAACTAGTAAGGAATTATCTTTAACTGGGCCTAAGTTAGAATACCCCCACGGCCGAATTAGAGTATATATAATGTCTTAAGCAAACTGTTAAATATATTTAAAGAGATTTTCCCGTTTTGGCTAAGTCACTTTGTATGGGAGGTAGGCGTGGTTTTCGTCCGATTTTTACAAATTTAATACTCAAAAAAATATTCAATGTTTAAGACACTGTGCGAAATTTGAAGTCATTAAATTAATTTTTGTGGAATTTAAAGAGATTTTCCCGTTTTGGTTAAGTCACTTTGTGTGGGAGGTAGGCGTGGTTTTCAATAGATTTTTATAAATTTAATACTCAAAATAAATATTAAATATTTAAGACACTGTGCGAAATTTGAAGTCATTAAATTGATTTTTGTGGAATTTAAAGAGATCTTACCGTTTTGGTTAAGTCACTTTGTATGGGAGGTAGGCGTGGTTTTCATCCGATTTAGCTCAGATTCGAACTTGACCTCCATTTTTGTATAAAAAGTTTATGTTTTAAATTTTCGTTATGTTAGCTCAAAAATTACGGCTGCTATCGTGAACACAGACGGACAGACGGACATGGCTAAATCGACTCAGGAGGTGATGCTGATCAGGAATATATACTTTTCTATACCAGCCACGCCTCCTTATCGGCGTTACAAACTGAGTGACAAAATTAATATACCCCCATTACGTTTTTTAAACGTGGGGGTATAAAAAGATGCTATAGGCGTATGGTAGCTAGGGCTGCCAGGTCCCGATCTCCACGCGGGTTGTCCCGATTTTCAGCCTAAAAATGTAGGTCCCGCGAAGACCTCACTCGGGACGCCAAATGTCCCGATTTCTTGAAAAACAATTTTATTTTGTAATATTTTCACTATTTTTTAAAAATACTTCCTACGATTTTATTTCTTCATGACTAAATTTGTACACATTTTTTGTACGCCACTAATTAATTGCACCGAATCGCATACTTTTCAAGCAACCGAACAGTGCGTGAAATAAAGAAAAAGGGAGCGAATAAAACAATAACACCATTCTTTGTGGATATTGTTAATTTTGCTTTGCTCATTTGCACCCACAATGTTCGTTAAGTTCAACATATCGCATCCTTTTTTAGCAATCAAACATAGCATGAACGAAAGAAAACAAAACGAAAAAAACAATAAGTGCATTATGTAAAATAAATTATAAAATACAAGTTTTGAATTTTCAGATATTAATATGGGTTAGTAAAAATATAAGTTTAATTTGTTTCTATATTCATTTATCTGAGTTCTTTGTCACTGACTTTTGTTTAATATACAAAATTTCTTTTTTAAAGTTAAATACAACTCGAAAAAATTGATTTTCAGTAAACGTATTTAAAGGTTTTTTTGTTATTCTAAGCGTACTGGACGATTGAGTCTCTGTCCCGATTTTTTTGCTTATGTCCCGATTTTTTTTTTTTGTAAAATCCCGATTTTTTAAAAAAAAAACCTGGCAGCCATAATGGTAGCTGAAATAAGAAACAAAAAATGTTTCAGTCGAAAAAATTATGATGCAGTCCCAGTCATAATAAAATTATTATTAGGTAGCCTTGACAACTACATACTTATTTTCTCACGAGCTGCGACCATCGAATTTCACACAAAAGAAAACAATATAAAGTGCGTGTGTCACACACATTGGCAGCTTTCAGCGGAGTCAATAGTTGGCAACTTTTTTTTTAGATTTGAGTGAGAAACCTTTGCAATTAAATGATCCATTCACAGCAGATGACTTCTCTGAATGCGGCGAATGTGTGTGACACACGTTCTCTATTTTATTTTCTTCTGTTTGACATTCGATGGTTGAAACACGAAATGTCACTCTTACCTATTACTTATTATACCATGGTCCCAGTCAGAGAATATGCTGGCGACATTTATAAAACTACAAATGTTTTTATGTTGGTCATGAAACTCAAACACACGCTCTTAGATATAGGCTCAGCTTTTTTCGTTTGACATGATTTTGACAGAATTGTAGGTATTGTCGAAAAGGAATCAAAACAATTACAATTTTGCTCAATCACGGCTGCTGTAATTCCGCCTCTGCTTAATATGCCTTGCTGAGCACCTGGTAGTCAAGATCCAAAAGCGTCATTTAAAAACCTACTCGCTGTCATGGCAGAATAACCAGGAAGGGCCGGCTCGCTTAGTGCCCTCTTGCGTTGAGGGCCAAATAGATTACACAGACTGTTTGCGCAAACAAGACTTTTTTCTCGTCATAGCGACGACCATACACTACACAGACTTTTTTTGCGCAGACTTGATTTTTTAGTACAAATTCTATTAAATTTTTCTTTTCTGCTTCCATTTTTATATGTTTTCCTTCACTCACGTCTTCACTCTATAAAACTTTCGGGATTATGGCAAGTCGGTATGATTTTCACTACACACTATACAGACGGTTTGCGCAAACACAACCAATAATTAAAATATCTTAATTTTTGCGCAGACATCTGCACAAACCTAAAACAGCCAAATACACTGTCGAACAGTTTGCGCAAATACGTGTTTGCGTAAACAGGCTGTGTGGTCTGTTTGGCCCCTTAACGAAGAGTGGAAAATGAAAAGGTTGAAATAAGAATATTATGTTTTCAAATTGTAAATAGTGCGGACACGTGCGTTAAGTTTGTGTTAATTTGAGTGAAAATATTATAAAAACAGTTTAAATAAAACTATAAAATGTCGAGGAAGTGTTCAATTTGCAAAAAAGCAAAAAAACAAGTTTAACCGAAAATCAACTGCAAAACATGAACATAAAGAAACTCGATATGAACAGCTGATTTTGACAACTAGCTCACTTTTCTCTGCTTTCTACTTCATTCCTCTCCGAGTCGGCCCTACCTGGTTATTCTGCCATGCTCGCTGTCTGTATTGATGACGAGAGTTACTCGGAAAATCACGATGACGCAAACCAAAGATTTACCCTCTACCAAAATCGTTCAAAGCGCCTAAAGAAGTTTTCACTTCAAAAATCCTAAACACGTTTTCTTAAATTCTACTCTACAAAGACTTCTTGAAAACCAGTTGAATTTGTTAAAAGAACAATGAGCTCGCTGACATGATTTTATTTATAAAGTAAATATTTTTATAATTAAAGAATATTTCTTCAGTTAGGCGAATTTTAAGAAGTTACTTAAATGAAACAAATTAGCACAACCACAAAACCACAAGTTCTACTCACAAAATTTATGAATCGGAAAAAAAACAAAAAAAAACCTCAATCCTTGGAGCACACAACTTCAAGAGTACACTTAAAATTTTATGATCTTGCATTATTGATCCCTAAAATTGTTGATCCCTACAACAGGCTTTCGAGTTAGCAATAAAAAAAGCAACACATGTGAACTAAAAACGTTTTATACTAGTGTTGTATGTGTGTGTATTTGTGTGTATGTGTGTTTTTAGCTGGAGATTGCTTGACATAAAATCACAAAAAATACAGCAGCTGCTGGTTTCTTACTCCTCAACCCTAAAGAATACCACTTGGATTTGTGTCATCGCTGGTGGTCGATCTCATGGTCTTCAGTTCTAAGAGTGCGCACTTTGTGTTATGCTCCAGCATTGAGAATTTCTGGCAGTGATACGAAATACACGCTTGCATACTATAGATGCGCACTATGACCCTGACTGCTTTTTTTTTTGGAACATGTGCTGGAGAAAGATTTATTATAAGGCATTTCAAGATTAGAATGAAAGTTGTGTTTATATTAAGAAAAAAAATGGTGTGATATATGAAATGGAATCGAAATCAGCCTTTATTTTAGTATTGATAATAATTTGAAATGCATTAAAAAACCAAAATAAAGCCTATTATTTTTAGTTGCAAATTTTCTAAAGTATCTATTTTCCAATTTATTTTATTTTAACTCTTTAGAACTTTATCTATTGAATACCTATAGAAAATTACAAATAGAACTAGAATTTTACTCTTAATTTCAACTACCTTGACCAAACGATGAAAAAACGATCTAACAACTCTTTTAAAACGTTCAAACGCGAGCATTAAAAAAATTCTTTCTTTTGTTTACCCAAATTTTGTTTACGCCTTCAAAAGGCCGGCTACATCACATTGCATATACACAAAAGGCAACATGACGTTTTTATGCGGCACATGTATAGATATCGCTCGATCGCAACTCATTTATTACCAACATGGAAATCTGAATCTGACACAATCGCTCATTGGGTGGTCGAAGCGCTCGTTCATCGTTCATCGTTTCTTTTTTTTTTGTTTTTGTTCTTTCCCCACTCCATTATTTTTATTTTACTTCGCTGATTAAGTTCATAACGTTTGTTCGTTTGATACCGATCGATTGGAAAAGATGATTGGATGGATCGTTGGAAAGTATCACAGCGATCTAGTGATCGACCACCCAAGCTTGTTTTCCATACTTTTTCGTGTTGCTGATTGAGATCGAATGTTGCTATGCTTATCTAACTGTCAGACCTTTAGTCTGTCTATCTGAGTATGTTGATGTTTTTTGAGTAAGCAGAGTTAATGCATGTTTATGTGAATTTATATGGTACTTTTTGCATGTTTTCCGTTATTATTACTAATGATCTTGTCGTAATTTTGGATTTCGTTTTTTTTTAAATGCTTTGTATTTAAATTAACGTTTGTAGTTAATTTAATATAAACAAAATTTTACAAAATTAATATTTACCAAATAAGAGGTGTTCAAGGCCCGGAGTTTTTGCTAAGTGACCCCTACGTAGACATTTTCTTTTATGAACTTTGATACTTTTATGTGTTGTTTTATGGGAATTTTTTCATGCAATACGCGAAGAAAAAAACTAGCTTTCTATGCTTAAACCAAGCAAGAAGATTATCTGTTCTCACTCATGCATAAAATTTTCTGTTCAAGCATTATTTTTCTTAAAGCGAGAAAATATAAAATGTATGTTATTAGCAGGGCTAGGATTTCGATGACATATAATCTTTTTTCTGCTGCTTCTAAGACATTTCCTGGTTATTTAGAACGTACATTTATGTTTCCTAAATTCCAAATATGTAAAGTTTTTAAGTCATTTTTTTTGTCATTTTTCATCGTTTTTTATCGGTTTTAGTCTTTAGGTTATTTTTACTAGATTTAGGGCATTTTGTAAGTTATTTTATTGTCACTCTTTGACATTTTTAATTTTTAGAGCATTTTTCGGGTTTTTAGGTCATTTTAGTCTAATTTTAAAATAATTTTTTTTCATACTAAAATATGTAAAAATGCAAATGTTTAAACATATTCTTTAAAAATAGAGTCTCCCTTCAATCAAAAACATTACCTCTCGAAACAGGAGAAGCTTTGTTTATAGACCTCGATAAAAAAGCTCTGCGACAAAAAAGTATGTAGAAAGTTGAACCAAGTGTTAGATAAAGACTCAGAATATGCTAGTTTTTGTAAGTTTTATTTTTATGCTCTATTGCTGAAATACTAGGGGGTAAAAATTTTAATACTATGAAATTAAAAGAGGAACTTACATCCGATACATATCGTCTTTTAAATATGTTCTCTCGTCAGTGCAGAAGTAGAAATAAGTTTTTCTGTTTACAAAAACCTTTTGCCAGACAATCAACGTTCTTATAATTAACTGTAACGGTATGTATAAAAATTATATAAAATAAATTTTAAGTTTAGTAATGCCTTATTTTTAAAGATTTATTTTTTCTTTATTTTTTATGTTATTATTTGCGTTTTTTAGGTCATTTTCTGCAGTTTTAAGGTAATTTTTATCACTTTTTGTGGTTACTAGGAAAACACTGATTAGTCACAGAAACAATTTCTTAAAACTTTGGTATGTTTTTCTTCTCTACTACTAATACTCTATTATTTTCTTGAAATGATAATAATATACTTGATCCTAGTTAATAAATTTCTCAAAACTAGAATATTTTGCTTGATAATAGAATAATAGAATAGAATTCCCAAACATCAGAACTAAATATTTGCTTGATCCAAGTAAATCATTTTCTTACAATAAGAACTTTTTGCTTGTTATGAGGTACTTTTTTTTAGAGAATTCAAGTTAGTCATTTTCTAAAAATAATCAAATTAACATAAGAAAATTATATACTAGGCCAGAAAAGAATTTGCTATGAGTTTGTCTAGGTATTAATTATTTTTTTATAATTCTATATTTATTCCTTATTTCAATAATATAAAATTGTGATTATTTTATTGTCTTAAATAAAGTTTTTCTTTCCTAAATAACAATTATTTAGGAAATGTCAAACGAAATTCATTAATTCCATTTGAAATTCAGAAAAGATCAATTCAGATGCAGAATAGATCAATTGAAATTTAGAATATATCAATTGTAATTAAAAATAGATCAATTAAAATTCAGAACTCCAATTAAAAATACAAATTAATCAATTGAAATTTAGATAACCATTTGATATTAACAAAATATCAATTGAAATTTGGAATATTTCAGTAAAAATTCAGAAATTCCATTTGAAAATTAGAAAAGATCACAGGAAATTCAGAACAGATCAATTGAAATTCATTTGAAGTTCAGAATAGATCAAATGAAATTCAGAAATTTCGTTTGAAAATTTAAAATAGGTTATTTGAAATATAGAATAGATCAATTGAAATAAGGAATAGATGAACTAGAATTCAGAAAGTTTCAATTCGAATTCAGAATTGATCAAGTAAAATGCAGAAAATCCATTCTAAATTGCGAAAAGGTCAATTGAATAATTCAATTAAAATTAAGAATAGATTAATTGAAATGAAGAGAAGATCATTTGAAACTGAGAGAAGACCATTGAAATTGAGAGAAGCTCAATTAAAATTAAGAATATATCAATTATAGTTCCGAGTAAATTAACTGAAATTCAGAAATTCATTTGATTACTATTACAATTACAGTTACCATTACCATTGCTTTTACCATTACCATTACCATTACCATTACCATTACTATTACCATTACCATTACCATTACCATTACCATTACCATTACCATTACCATTACCATTACCATTACCATTACCATTACCAATACCATTACCATTACCATTACCATTACCATTACCATTACCATTACCATTACATTACCATTACCATTAATATTACCATTACCATTACCATTACCATTGCCATTACCATTACCATTACCATTACCATTATCATTACCATTTCCATTACCATTACCATTACCATTACCATTACCATTACCATTACCATTACCATTACCATTACCATTACCATTACCATTACCATTACCATTACCATTACCATTACCATTACCATTACCATTACCATTACCATTACCATTACCATTACCATTACCATTACCATTACCATTACCATTACCATTACCATTACCATTACCATTACCATTACCATTACCATTACCATTACCATTACCATTACCATTACCATTACCATTACCATTACCATTACCATTACCATTACCATTACCATTACCATTACCATTACCATTACCATTACCATTACCATTACCATTACCATTACCATTACCATTACCATTACCATTACCATTACCATTACCATTACCATTACCATTACCATTACCATTACCATTACCATTACCATTACCATTACCATTACCATTACCATTACCATTACCATTGCCATTGCCATTGCCATTACCATTAACATTTTTACCAATGTTTTGATTAAAAGTTCAGAAGATGAAGCAGGCAAATCAAATGTAAGCATGGACGACGCATTGACGGAAACAAACGTCAGTTTGCTTTACTTTATGAAGCAATATTGGCACAACCATATAATAAAATATCATTAAACTATGCATATTACTTTATTATTTGAATAAATTTTGATTTATTTATTCATATTATATGAATGTTTAAAATATGGTTTAGCTTGGCATATTTAAAATTTTTTTACATATTTGATGCATTCTTGCTATGCATCATGCTATGTTTTCATGAAACATTCTTAACAGACATGATGCATGCACGTATTCTTTTTGCGTTTTGGTCTAATTTTCGATGACATCGCTTTAAAATCTCATTTTAAACTAAATTTTACGCTGCTGGGAAAATTTCAAGTTTTGCTTTTTTACGTGATGGTTTCACTCATTCTGTCCGGGCTATAAACATCAATAAGCTATCTTATTTTTGTGCTTCAAAATAAATTTGGACAAATGAAGCGTTGCACTGTGATGCGATTGGTACAAGTTAGACGGAAAATATAATTTTGTGGATTATTTTTGGTAGGTTTTGATGTTTAAGGTATAGGAAAGTAAAAACAAAAAGTATTTCAGAAACTTTGGATAAGTGGGCGTGGCAACTGCCATACAACTAAAACACATTTTGTGCTGTATCTTAGAAATGAAAAATGCTAGAACAACGAAATCAAAGTAAGACATCAAATATATGATTTGTCTAAAACAATGTCTAAATAATGTCCAAAATTTAGGCGCAATCGAACTAGTGGGCGTGACAGTTCCCATATAATTTAAACACATTCTGCGCTGTATCTTAGAAATAAAAAATGCTACAATAACGAAATCAAGCGTAGACATAAAATATATGATTACTAAACACTCGATTTTACTCTTAAAATTGGGCGTACCTATTTTTTTACCACGCATATTTTAGTACAGTTGCCGACAGTTACCATACGGACAGATTACCAAATTTAAGTCTAACATAGTACGAAAAAAACCGTCTGAAATATAGCATTTTTATTAATTTGTGGGCGGTAAAAAGGGGGTGGGGCAAATGTTTTTTCTTAATAGGGGTCGAAAAAATCTTTTGCAGCTCAAACGGTCTAGTAATTTCGGAAACAGCTTATAATTGATTAAACCACTTTTCCTTTCAATGACAAAATTCATTAATATACTTCATAGTAACTACGGTAAATTGCATAACAGACGCTTGTCATGCAGAATAAAAAATTTTAATATGCGATTTTCATGGAGGTTTGCAAACGCAAATCTTTAAAGACTTTTAAAAAAAAAAAACAAACACAAAGGTTCTTTTGTTCGCTACCGGTACCACTAAGGACCTGAATTGGTCTATGTGAGCCTCACGAGGGCATCCGGTCTAACCTAACCTAACCTTTCATGGAGGTTACAATGTAGTAACTACCACAAGAAAAAGATAAAAATAAATATGATGTAAACTCACGAGAAGTTTATTCCTTTTTTAATATTAAAAAAAAACAATATAATCTTAAGAATATCAAAAAATTTTAGCTTAAAAAAATACACTTTTTTAAATATTTTTTGGTGTAGTAAAAAACTAATAAGCACACTATAATGTTTACAATAAATTTTCTACGGTTTCTGTGCATCTTTTCGTTTAGGAGTTATGTTATTTTAAAGGGGAAATCGTTTTGAAGCACAAAAAAATGAAAATAAATCTGATGTAAAGTCACGAGAAGCCTATTCTTTTTTTATTATCATAAAAGACATCATAATCTTATGAATATAAAAATTTAAAGTCATAGACAAAGCCAAATTTTCCAAAATATTTAAAAATAAATAGCTTACAGAAAATATTTTTGAAATGTAAAAAAAAAATATATTAAGCTTACAAAAAATATTTTTGAAATGTAAAAAAAATATATAAATAAGAGATAAAAGTTTTTGGTGTACTAATATTCACACTGTAACGTTTACAGAAAGTGTTCAACGGGTTCTGTTCAGTTTTTCGTTCAAGAGTTATGTCATTTTTAAGAAAGTGGGAAAATCGCGATGTAGGCAAGCGAAAATGCTCATTTTCCCATACAAATTTTGTGCAACTTTGGTTCCACAAGGACTTTCGGTGTGAAATTTTTATGTAAAGAAGACACAATAACCTAAATCCTAAATTTTGAGTCATTCCGTTTCCTCAAACCCGAGTTAAAGATTTATCCCCGCCTAACTAGACCATTCGAAACACTGTGCGACGCTTCAATTTATAAATTTACATATAAAATAACAACTTGTGTTTGTTTTTGGAAAGTTTTCAAAATATCGGCAAGTTTATGCACAACAAATTGAACAGAAATGCATACTAAATTAAAAATATTTAGGCTTGTTTGTACAACACAATTAACACAATTATTTTGACAGCTGTCAAATGATGTGTTTATTTGAAAAAAGCTTATGTATGTGTTTTTTAAGAATTCGGTTTGCATGGCAAGCAACATGTGTTCTGAATGGAAAGTAATAGCAATATGTGTGCTCTGAAACATGGGGAAAGAGAGATAAAGCCCTCAAATTATATGGGTCAACGCTTTCTTAGGCGATAGATATAGTAAATATGAACATTTGATTAACATTTCAAACATTTTTTTACTTAATATCAAAGTCAATTTAATTGTGATTAATTTAATAAATTTAACGCATAAAAAAATCATCAGAATTGGCTTGTTTTCAATTGTTTGCCCTTGGTTTTGAATAACGTCAATGTTTTACAATCTTTTTTTTAACCACACAAACTCACCTGATTGGTCTGACTTTAAAATGTCTTACAATTTAATGATGTCTTTGAAATTCTTTTATTATACATAATATATGGTGTTAATAATAATTTTGCTGTTTCTATTTTTTCCATCTTTATTTTATTGCTTTTATAATGGCGGTAATAAAATCTTGGGTGGCCAATCTGTGGGTTTTTTTTTTCTTCAACTCTACATTTATAATTAACATTGCTCGTAATGTTAACAAAAAACATAAAGTTAGTTTGATTTTTGATTAGTTTTGAATTTTTTATTGTTGCTTTTTTTTTCTTTAATTACACGTTTTTGATCTCAAGCTGGTCTAACGTGTAATTAAGTAGTCATGAAGCGCCGCGCGCCTTTGGCTATATAATTATTTTTTTATACAGCTTTTTTAATGAATATTAATTCATATCGGTTAGAGTCTTTGATTCAGTTGTCTTTACGCTCATATAATTATGATTGATATAAAAATTTTAATCGTAGCTAAAATTTATGCGAAAGATTAATCATTGTTGTTCTTTTGTGTTATTCAATGTGAGTGCCTCAAAGTTGGATTTGTATATTTGCATAGGTATATAAGTGATAGTATCTTTCAAAATGATAGTGAATGTGATAAATTGCTAAGAAAACTTAATCTGCCTACATCACGGTGCATTAGCAAAACTCTTACTGAAAGTTTAGGGTAACAGGTTTTATTCTGTGTCGAATCGAATATCATGACTTTAAAGAGCAACCGCAGTATGTAAAATGCTTTATTTGTATAACATTTCAAAATGCAATTCTTTATATAAATTTTGTCAGAAACTTTAAAAAAATCTAAATAACTAAAAAAATTTCTGAAATTTTATGAAATATTACAAAATTATGAAAATGGGAGATAATAGTTCTGTGGTCACAAGGAATAATGACTAAACTCAAAATATCGTAAAAAAGCGATATGGAATTTACTTTATTGCCAATTTTTGGAAATATGCAGATATCCATTTTTTGCCCAGAATTGATCATTACTTATGTCTGCACATATTTTGTTTGTAACGGTTCATATATTCCAAAAAAAAATTGGTCGTAGTTCGTGCAATTAAAATATCGTTTTTTACGATACTTTGAGTTTAGTCGTTATTCCTTGTGACCACAGAATTATTATCTCCCATTTTCATAATTTTGTAATATTTCATAAATTTTGAGAAATTGTTTTAATTATTTAGATTTTTTTTAAGTTTCTGACAAAATTTATATAAAGACTTGCATGTTGAAATGTTATACAAATAAAAAATTTAACATACTGCGGTTGCTCTTTAAAGTTCACAGAACTATTTTACCTTGTATACAAGGACTGATTCAAACAAAGAAGTTTTTCCAAAAGCATTTTGAAACAAAGTTTCTTAAAATTTGGTGAGGAAATGTGTGCTTTTTATTTACCGCATCATTATGTATGACGGAAAAGCACACTCACTACAAGCAAGACAAGAGAAGCAATACACAATTACGTCGTTTCTCGTGTCTTGCTTTTAGCCGTTACTGTGCTTTTTCGTGATACAAATAAAGCGGTTAAATTCCAAAAAGATTAACATAACAAAATTGATTAAATATTCATTTTAAGTTGTAGTATATCTACAGATCTTAATTAATATTAGAATGACTATTAAGACATTATCAAAATCATCTGTCAACCGTGTCAAACTGAAGTGATATTAACTTGTAAAAGCGCACAAATTGCGTTTGACATATCATTAGCACAGCTTGACTCGTATGAAAGCATTAGAAACGGCACGTTTGATATACCTGTACTTATAATTATAATATCCATCATGGGCTTAAGTAAAAACAAAAATTTGTATAGCAAAAATATACGTAATTACGTTGAAATGTTTCCTCTTTAGTACTTTAAAGTGCATATTGAAAAATTGAAGAAAACAAAATCAAGCATAAAGTTGTTATTGTTTGTCATTCTGACAGTTTAACGAACATAAATCAAGTCTGACATTTGTCAATTTCTGCAAAACTGATACATCTATGTAGTATGTATTCAAACACCAAACAAGGATATGCGAATAAAGACCTACCTGATGTCTCACCTATTCAATAAATTTTTTTTAAAAGCACCCCATGAAGCCGATGACAATAGAATCAAGAGAGTTGTTCTCGCAGCAACAAATACAAAAGAAACAGGAAAAACAGCAAAAACACACAAAAACGTAGTAAATGTGATGTTTACGCGGTACTAAATTTGAGTAATGCTGGAAATAAGCCATAAAGCAACAAGAAATGTTGCTGTGACATGGCATGGGTTCAAAGAGACGAAGCCACCAGCGACAACAACAAGACTTTAAAACAAAAAATAAAAGAAAAAAACATCATCCAAGATACGATATAATAGCTTGCCTCTACCTACCATAAAGTGTTAACAACCACGAAATCCTGATGTCTTAATAACAAAGACCCAACCCGACAAAGCGTCATCGAATGAACGCACGGACGAACGGCTGGATGAAGCGAATACGTCGAAGACAGCAGCAGCCGCAACAACAATATGGAAAACTGCAATACGGGCGATTCGTAATAACAACATCAACTTTTAACAACAACAAAAAATTAACGCTACGTATAGAACCCATCTTATTGGTACTTTTTGGTAAGTTACTAAAATCAAGTGGAGGATCCAAGAACAAACAGTCTGGCAACACAGCATGAATCTGACTCAGAGAACAGTATATTATAGCAGCAGCTATAACAACAATAACAGCATTCCCATAACGGTAGCATGGAAATGTTTATAAACAAAGCGAAATTCGTGTTATTTTTATTAATGTATATTTTCACTCACTGTTAGAAATAAAATGAATTAGCATAAATTTTAATAATTTTTTATAAAAATTTTAAGTATAATTTTAAGTCAAATTTTTATTTAAATTTAATGCTCAGTATGTATTATATTTTTTGGCAAAAAGAAAATGTGTATACAAATCTTTTGAGAATTGAACCAACGGCATTCAGGTTATAAGGTGAATGCTCTTACTACTGATTAAATGTCATAAGTAAAAGGGAATAATAAACATACAAGAGAGCCAAGCGCAGCATGGTCTAAAATATCTTTATAGTACGCGAGAGTGGGGAGTCTTGAAGCACTGCCACAAAAATAATTTTTTCACATTTCTAATCTCGAATCGAATCTCTAGATCATCTTAAAATACACTTCCTGGTTGAAGGATTTGCTTAAAATCTAAAATCATCGACAGTTTTTGCCTGTTAGCCCAAAAGACTAATTTTTGGAGTTTTCAAAAATCGTGGGAGTTGTGAAGCACGACTACAAAGCGCACAAAATTTAATTTTTTGGCAAAAACTCTTTATTGGGATCAGAAAAAATTATAAATTATTATGATCATTATGTATTAAGGTTAAGAAAATGGAAAAAAATTAAAATTATGGAGTTTTCTCATAGTTTTATCATAGTTTTTTCTATGGTAGAATAAGAAGGTATATGAATTTTGGATAGGCAGACTGCCGAAACTGTCAAAACGAAATTGACAGCTCATAGAAAATCTGAAAACGATGAGAAAGCGAAAATTGGCCGCATTCAGCGGAGTCAACTGTTTTGAACTGTAGCGATACCTTTGTGCGCGATGCATGTGTAGTTCTTTAAACGTTAAAAAAGTTGAAAATTATTTAATTTAATTTTTAAAATTGTTTAATAAGGTAAATAGTCTAATTGTAAAGGTTTCTCAAAGAATTTTAACACAACAGTCAGTTACCAACTGTTGACTCCGCTGAATGTGGCTACTGATTTCCTTGTGTACTCATTCGCAAGAAGCTGACTTTCACAATTTCGGATATGAGAAAGAGAACGCAGTCCGAAATGCATTTACCTTCTTTAGATCTGCCATAGTTTTCTCAAAGTTTTCATAGTTTTCGCATAGTCTTCAAAGTTTCCTAATGCTATGTTTACACTGAGAGCTAAATGCACATTTACGAAATCCACATTTACGAACGGCCCTTTACTCGTTGTAGGAGTAACAGGGACAAATATACAGGGTGTCCCGTGTAAGAGTGCGAATATTTACTGAGGTGAAAGAGGAGGTCAAATCTAGCAAAAAATCTTATGGGAGGGGGGTCTATTTTCACACCCTTAGGAGCTACGGGGTAATTGTTATTTCATGACTTTGATTCATACTATTGTTTCTAGCAAAAAAACGAACTCATTCAAAACTTATTTTAAGAGCTCATGTTAAAGGCAATAAATTGGCCTTTCTAACGGTATATAGGGTGTGAAAATAGACCTCTCCTCCCATACGATTTTTTGCTAAACTTTCACCTCCGTAAATCCTCTTTCACCTCCGTAAATATTCGCACTCTTACACGGGACAATCTGTATATAATAAATGCTCTAAATGCGCATTTAGCTCTCAGTGTGAATTTAGCATAATAGATTTAACAAATTTCTTATATTTTGAATATTTGTCAACTCCTCGAGTTAAAAACTATATTTTTCTTGAGGAAAAAAACAGAAAAATAACAAAATATATTTTAAAAATCCTTGGAATCGAACTAAACATTTGAATTTTTTACAAAATAATTTTATAAATAATCGTTGCTGATTATTTTGTGTGCACTCACCTTTTCGATTCACTTGAAAATATTTATGAAAATGTCACAAACACGAAAGCTTCAAAATATTTTCGAACAAAATTCACCAATTCAAGCTTTTGAATAGATGCTTGCTTTATGTCTTAGGCATGGTAGAATAATACAGGTAGTCTCGTGACTCATCGAGATCTCTTTGACAATACTACCAGAATTGTCAAAATCAGTTTTTTTTTTTCAAAGAAAACAAAGATAACAGCGAAATATTAAATTACTCCAATTGGATCTTTTTGTGTTGTGTTTAAAAACTTGAATAAAAGTGAAGTAATTATTTTTTCTTAAAATTAAATTAAGTGCGTGTTGTGCCAAAAACATTTGGGCAAGGAAAATGGGCCGAGTTTTCGTGTTCCAGCTGACGAGCCTAGAAAACAACGATGGAACATGTTCCAAAAAGATGCTCTTGTTTGCCATCGAAAACGTAGTTTGCCATCCACCACCATCCAATTTTAATAACAATCATATAAATTACTTCAACAGCTGCATAAAATCTTAATTTAATTGATTGATCAATAAAAAATTAAAAAAGCAAAATAGTTTCAGCCATGACAGATTCTTTTTAATTTTTCCTTTCTCATTGCATTCTTATCGGTTGCAGATTTTGTATGAACTGTCAGTTGCCTTTTGACAGCTATGGTAGTTCGCTCTCAGCCGTGCAACTACCTCTATTCTTCTACCATGATTTTAAGTTTTCGTAACAAAATTTCGAAAAAGGCTTTAGAAATCTTATGATCCCGTTAGCCTCGCATGGCATAGCAGTGCATGGCTTAACAAGTGTTACATCGAAATCTGTTTAACGGGATTTGTGTGTATCTGATTATGCACAACATGGCAATGCATGGCAATGCTCAGATAAAAACAGAAATGCATCTCTGAATACATAGATAAACATAGCAGATCTATTTCATTTTGATTTTTGTGTATTCTTCTATGCATTTGACATTTTGGCTAAACAGGTGTGAAGTTGTAAAATTGTTGCGAGGCTAACTGGACCATTAGAAAACAATGTACACAACGATATTTATCCCACACAAAGACAATAGGGGTATTCACGATTCAGTGCACATGTCTGTGCAGTTGAGGACTTGTTTAGTTGTGCAGTTAGGTTTTCGTGAACACACCACTCTCACTTTTTCAACTCTGTCAAAATTTTTCAACGCATACAAATGTCCAATGCTCAAGTCCTCAAGTTTTAGATTACAGTAGAGAAGCACTAGTGCAGATTTTTGACGTACGTGTTTTGTTTGTGTAAAGAGACCAAATTCTTAAGTCCTTAACTGCACTGGCAAGTGCACTGAATCGTGAATTCCCCCAATAACCAATATTTTCGACGAAATTGAAACAAAGGGCTTGTTCGAGACACTCAATAATTGCAGCAATACTATAACACTGTTACTCATTGGCAGCTCTGTTGCAGATGCTTAGCTGACACTTTACATAAATATTGCATATATTTTGCGCTGCTTTTGTGATCGAATTTGAGACTTTCAGAAAGATTTTTTTAATAATTTTAGCGATTGATTACTTTGCAGACAACGGAAGCAACTTGTTAATTAAAATGTGAAAAATCAAGTAAACAAAGGTTTTTGCGGAAAAAAAGAAAAGAACAGTGACGAAAACTGCAAAGTTTTTTAAAGTTTTGACTGAAAACTTTAATAAATGGAATATAAATAAATATCTGTGTATGAATATGATAAATAATTTCCATTTAATGTAAAATAGCTTGCAATATATATCAATTTAGCTAACTTTCTTCTTCCATAACTTTCGTGCAATATAAATATTCATGTTGCCGGGTTCGTGCATTTTGCGCGCGCTAAATGTCAAATTTCTACTTGTTAGAACGTTTGACTTTTGCAATAGTTGCAAAATTTTTGTATCGAACGTGATACTTTGATATGTTGCGCAGCAGAGATAAAGAGATAGGCTGTGTGTCAATCGGAAACTTTTCAGTCGGGTGATCAAATTTTGACAGTTGGTAGAGCAATTTTTGGCATATGTGAGGTGAATATAACTGTCAAAATTTGTGCTAGCCCCAGGGGCTACTACAAATTTTGACAATCGAAAGCGAATTTTTAACACACTCAAAAATAAAGAAAAAAAACAAGACATCAATTTCTGCGACGTATTTAATTCGATTGCTTGTACTTGCAACTTATTTCGTAAAGTTGTAATATTATAAACATAAAAAACCTAAAAAATAACAAAATAATAAAAATTAAAAAACTAAAGTGCTTGAGTTTGTGTTTGCGTGTGTGTGGGCCAACGATCTCATGGTACATCAGCAAGTCCAGCAAAGTTAAATTGGCTTTCTTTGCTGACAAACGTCCTCCAAGTGCCACCACCAGCAGCACAAGCAATTGCAGTGCACAATTTCTTGCTAGCCAACATCCTCCAAATGCCATTACCAGCAGCACAAATAAAGCGCAAATTCTCCACTTTCAATTTATTTAATTCACGCCGGAGTATAATGTAAGAAATTTGGCTCTGCGCTTGAGACATGCTGAAATGGTGCATCTAAAATATTGGAGAGTTGACCAGTCAATTGAATTGTGCTGCTGGTGCTGCTCGTGGCGAATCTCGGAGAACATTGGCAAGCAAAAGAATCAGGAAATTTGTGCTCCACTTGCTTGTGCAGCTGGTGATGGCACTTGGAGGATGTTGGCTAGCAAGAAATTTTGCACTGCACTTGCTTGTGATTCTGGTGGTGGCACTTGGAGGACGTTCGTCAGCAAAGAAAGCCAATTAAACTTTGCTGCCTTGCTGATGCACCGGGAGATCGTGAAATCAAAAAGAATAAAAAGTAATCAAGATACAATAATCCGACTACTTTTAGAAATTATTTTTGATTCTGTTTGAGGTCGACTCGCATCGTTTCAACGGTGAGGTTGTGAAGTGCAACCAGTCATTTTTAACTGAAATCGCCCATACGCTGATACGGCTTTTTCAGTTAACACAGTTATATGAATAACAGTTATACGAAAACTTAATTAGTTTTATTAACAAAAGTTTTGGGAGCTACAGTATGAACTTTGGGTTCATGGTTCCTTCTCTGTTACCGCTGCTAATGCTATACATAATAAAAAAAAAGAATCAAACATAATTTCTAAAAGTACTCTGATTATTTTTCTTGATTACTTTTAATTCTTTTTGATTATTTTCGACATCTAAAGTAATTGTAACTATTTTGCGATTTTTATAATTATATTACGATTATAAACAGAAAAGAATTGTACTTAATCAATTATTTTACAATTTAAAAAAAAATAATCTAATTGCTAATGAATACGATTAGTAATAATTATTTAACAGCTATGATACAAAATAATATATAAATACATAAAAAAGTAATTTAATAGCTTATTCAGTTAAGTGTAATATAAATAAAATGGGTTGCTATTGCCCTTTATTTATATTTAATTTAAAAATTATTCGTTTTTAAGTATTTTGCAAAACAATATACCTTTAAAAAATTCCCAAAAAAAATCTACTAGTCTTATCGTTTATAGTAAGACTTAAATTAGAAAAACTTCATTCAGCAGCAGCTGTGCTTTGAGGCAGACTTAATATATTTATCACAAAATTGTAAAGTTCTTCGTAAAGAGGTTGCGTTAATGCATTTTTTTGATAAAAAAGTACTGTCCAAAAATGTCTCGATGTCATAATTTTTCTTAAAGTTTTTGTTGAATTTAAAGAAATGCCTCCTTTTTTATATCCTTGCAAATAAAAACATATATTCATATATGAGTATGACAAAAGTATCCATATATTTTTCCTAACGGCAACACTGCTTGGACTTATTCCTATGGTGTAATTATTCTAATATTATTTCACCATGATGTTTCAGGGATGTTTTCCATTGCATTTCCGAAGTCTTTTTTGGTATACCTTTTGTTACCCATTTTGTTCCAATAATATGCAGTTTTACAGTTATCGGACCTCAAATGTAACTGGTGAAATTCTTCAATCTACCATAAACCAGGGTTGTTTTCCATTGATTTTACGACCACTTATAAATATTTTGTGTTAGGATTGGAGCCAATTTAACGTAAAATCGAACTAAGTGATATCCCTCTCCAACGGAGTTTCCCATCTCTTTATCTCTGTTGAGTAGTATTGCTGCAGTTATTGAGACTCGAAGAAGCCCAAACTGATCAGCTGCATGATTTAAGGTGATGCCACTCTTGCGCGCATCTCGAGTTGCTGCCACACTTTGGGAAAAACATAAAAAGCTGTTCGCCTATTTTTAAACATATTAATAAAATATGTTGCAATAACACACTTTTCCATCTAGTTTTGCAAAGAAACTATTTTTTGTTCTAAGCATAACTCACCATTTGTTTCGAAAAAGGTATATCTTTCAAAACGACACATGAAATCACAAATCGGGCACATCACAGCTAATATCTCTCTTTCTAAATTTTCAATCACAACAGGAAGAAGTAAACTTTATGCACAATGGAATTTATTAGATGATATGCTTTTCAGTTAACATAATCAAAAGTGGCAAATATTTCCTGAGTTGTGAAGTCTAACTAACATTTTATGTTGGTACTATTTGCTTTTGGTGATCATGTGGATGCTACACAATAATCACAAAAAAATATTATGTATAAACAGCTCGCTTGCCAACGAACACGCAATCGATTGGTTGCTGGTGCGTGGTGCAATATCAACAACAATAACATAACATAACATCTGCATTTCGTAGTAAGCGGCCTTAAAATACCGAAAAAAAATCATATCATTTTTTAACTTAAAGGTTGTTTTCAGACCTACCTGTTGCTCACCTAGCCTGTCGTTATGTTGGCAACATTGGTGAGTGTCTGTCTGTCTGTCCAAACGTCCAGTCAAACTAACGACCACCATCAGCTTGTATTTTCGTGCCAGGCCTATAATTTGAGAATTTGTTGGATGCAAGAGCTATACAAAAAGGAAAGCGGATTCGGAGTGCAATAGCAAGAGCAACAATATCAACATCATCATCATCAACATCATCATTAACATTAACAACAACAACATCAACAACAATGTTTTTTCTTAAACGACCCAAACGTGCGATCGTCGAACGTACGAGCTCATTCTACGTTATTCTGAACATCTTTATTTATACCTTTATTTATGTTTTCATTTTTGGACTCTTCCTTCCATCGCAATGCTTGGCACCGAAAAATTCTTAGAAGTTGTTGTAAAGTAGAGATTCAAACATTTTGATGATTCTCTTGCAGCTAGTTTCAACTAAACGTTCCATACGTACCACCTCTCATTCAGGATGGTTTCAAAAGGAAAATCCTTTTGTTGTTGCCTATCTACATACTTATGTACATATACAGTCAAAATGAAAACAAACAGAAAACGTAGCTACGTAGAATTTTTCAGCATGCTTCGTGGAAGTCCAAATTCACAGCACAACAAACAGTGGGCGGTTTTCAGCATTCGACATGTAAAAATAGAGTCATTGCCAATGAAGTTGGTTGTGTGTCACTTTGCATTAATTCAAGGAAGTCACAGAATTGTATTCGAAATGATAAGGACAAAAATTAACATTGATACCGACTTTGAGTTTTTATAGAAAGCATTATAGTTTTTTTAATAAAAGAAATAAAATATAAGTGAGATCCTATTGTGCACTGAGTGAATGCACTTTGCAGTTATAATATTTTAACTGCTATCGTCCCGTGGTCTATACTTACATTTACCGCCAAACATGCGTGCGCATTTTAACAAAAACACACACCAGTTTGATGGAGCACACAAGCACACAGGCAGCTGGACGGACACATGCAAGACAAGAGAGAGACAGTTGGACAGAAAAAGCCGCTGCTGATGGCTTAATTAATATAGACAGGCACACGGAAATGCTAAACTCATCATCATCATCATCATCGTCATTATCATATTATTATATCATGCTCAAACACATCATCATGATCATCAGCAGTATGATCAACAGCATGCAACAACAAATACTTGGCTATAAAGAGAAACAACAGCAATGCCACCTAAATCGAGATTGGCTGGATACCCTGGAATGCATTTTGAGTCATTTATTGTTTTTGTTGTTGTAATTTTATTCTTCTTTGTTGTCTTGATTTTGTTTTTGCGTTTGTTTCATCGTTTATATTGAAATGCCGGTTTCTTGTAAAATTGTGTGAATTGTAAGAAAAAATTCAAAAATGAAAAGTCTCATCAAAATTATATCCATATGTGTGTAAAGTAAGCTCCGCACTTTTCGATTCTGATATCAAAAATAGTACCTGGGCGACCGAGCTTAGGTTCCCGCTTGGCTTCCCGCCAAAACCAATGTGTGTACTTAAATTTGTTTTCTTTTTGATTGTATATCGATAAAACAATCATTTTCTTTACAACAACAACATTTTCACCTCACAGTTTAAAAGTACGCATAGCGCCATTAAATGTACGAAAATCCGCAAAAAAATTATTAGCATGTAATATAATAGAAACTTTTAGCCGAATAAAATAATTTTGGCCGCCTAAATCGGTGCGCTACCCCAATGTGCGCTGCTAAACAAATTTTGTTTTGTAATGTTGAATAGTGTTGAATATGTCGCAATGGTCGCACAGGGTTAAAATCAAATAACAGACTTCAATAGAAACTATTTTCCGAATAAAATAATTTTGACTTCGTAAATCGGTCAAATAGCCCAATGTGCGCTGCTAAACGAATTTTCTAGGTTCGTTAGATCGATTTACCACCCCTGTTAACCTCTATACTGAAAATTTCATCGAAATCGGTTGGGCCGTTTTCGAGAACTCATTTACAAAAAAATAAATATTGCTCGTTTAATAATGATGATTTAATAGTTAAATAGTTAATAGATAGAATAGGCAAAAATAGTTAATGATTTTTATGGACTGATATTTTTTAAGCAAATGGTTTCTCTTTCAGGCGGGAAAAAAGGAGAGAGAGAAAAAAGCGAGTAGATTGATGTGTGTTTATGTGAGAAATCGATTTCGATAAATCGATTTACCATCATGACGTTAAGACGGCGCTTCACGCTGTTCGAAAAGTTATCATTTATACAAAATTAACTTTTGTATACTTGTTTTAAGCTTATGTCATTTACTAGAAATAAGCCTTTTTTCTTCTTAATCCATCCACCGAACTGGTAAGACGAAATAAATCCTATCCTAAAAACGCAAACTTATCCTAGTATTTTTTATTTCCGATTACGATTCTTATATCGAGAATCTCAAAGCTCGCTGAGTCTGAGATTCCCAACTTCCTATCCAAGGCTTCTTCTTGCAGAGAGCACAGCTGTTCATAACAACAACAACAACAACAACACATTTCTATCCTAAACAAAGTGTACCAAACTACTCTTGTCCGTACCAAACTACTCGGGCATAAAAGTCCAGAGTATCGGACAGAATTATATTTTTAAAAGCTACGACTAGTAGTAACGAAATGAAAACAAAGGAATCGCACACTGATATTAAGCCGAATGCAAACGACCCTCAGCGAACAGGACCCGAAAAAAATTGCTATATTCTGTTAATAAAGTAGCTAATATGTATCGAAACTGGCCTGTGTATTAACTATATTGTACCCGAAATACACTCAACAAGTAACTTGAAAGGCACCTGAAATAGTACCGTAGTAATTCTCTATTACGCCAATAAAGTGTTCAAAAGCAATCGACTATATTCGGACACAATAAACTGACGAGTACCCGAAACGGTCTTCGTTCCTACATTGTGCCTGCCCAAGGTGTTCCAGAACTAGCACTTCTTTCGGTGCAGAGGTCGGACATTTACCGACACGGGCACCTTACATATATCAGATACTTTAAAAAAAAAACTGGCCATTTCAGCCCTTGGAAGGACTTTGACCTAGCTTCTATTGATCAATTGTGTTGTGCGTGTTGTTAAATGTTTGATCACAGACCGAGAACTGGACCTACGTGCTTAATGCCGACTCCGAACGGCTTATGTTCTCAAGAAGCTTTACATGGCAATTTTTACTCTCTGAGGTTTGCCATTGTCTGCAGAGAGGTGACGACCGAACAGAAAAATTAATTCAATTGAAAAAACTTTCTGTCTGAGCTGGAATTGAACCCGGGCTACCGCAGTTCCTTAGCTTAGGAGCCACGCACTCTACCCACTAGGCTACGGCCGTCACATCAGATAATTTATTGACACAAAATATGAAATTGTTTCAGGAACATAGGAAATTGAGACAGGAACATATGTAGAAGGTGAGAGATGGTTTCTTTCTCCTCCTTGTCTCTGCAGAAGTCATTTGCGATGACTCCCAGTCTGGAGGCATGTCTGCCTATTAAGCAGTGCCCTGTAGTAAGGGCTACCTCTAGTCTTCCCAGTGAGAGAAGGGCTCTCGATCGCTTTAGGTCTAAAGTTGGCCAGATAAGCCTTGTTGTCTGCATGTTGAGAGTTCAATCCATCTTGAGTTAGCTTTATATGTCGTGTACTCTTTGAGCAACAGTTTGACAGTTGCCAACTGAATGATCGGTGAGTTCTGAACCACTGAAGTCATCGAGGTACCTTTCCTAGCAAGCTCGTCTGCTTGTTAAAATGTTAAAATAGTTTGACATTTCGCCTAATGCAACACGGCATTTTTTGGCTACTTTAGAATTAATGGATACTTGCTACATCGATCTTATTACAGCTTGGAAAAAGTATATTTCTCATTTTGAGATGACATTTTTTGAGAGCCATGTTGCAATCATTGCCTAATTGTCATCATTTCGGCTTGGAAAATACTACAGTGATCAGGCGCCTCTGAACCAGGGATAACCATAATTATTTTGACCGACCTTGTCATTTAATTTTGACCCGTCTGTATAGAAGTGTAGACATCCTGGTTTCCACGGCTCTTCATTCCAGTATGTCTTAGGTGGCCGTAGTTTGCACCAAAGGAAAGCAGTGGTGGAATGAAATTGAATTTGTTGAGTATGAATGCGTGGCCTCTTCCCAGGTTTTTCCATACTCCAGTTTCCTTCAGTCTGACTGCCGAACAACCTGCTGCATGTCTGGCAACCAAGTCGAGCGGTAGAAGGTGAAGTATGGTCTCTAAGGCCGCAGTCGGTGTTATTCTCAGAGCACCGCTGATACAAATAGATGCCATTCTTTAGATTTTTGCAGCTGGTTCAAATATGTGACCTTGTCCAAGGCTGGCCAACATATCGTTGCTCCGTATAGATCTAATGACCCTGTATATAGCAAGTAAGCGATACGGGGGGAAACTGCATCTTGTCCCAATTTCTTTTTTTCAAGTGTACAGCGCAACTATCGCTTTCTGCGTACGCTCAGAAATATTAAGTTTCCAGCTCAGCTTCCTATCAAGAATTATTTCTTGATATTTTACACTTTCCGAAAAAGACAGTGCAGACCCATTTAGAATGATTGGTGTAAGGGACGGAATTTTGTGTTTCCTTGTGAAAAGGACCAGTTTTGTTTTGGTCGGATTTACTCCGAGACCACAGGGTTCGGCCCATCGCTTAAGTTTTTAAAAAGCTCTTTGCATAACTTGGCGTAGAGTAGTGGGAAATTTGCCTCTGGCTGCGATTGCTAGGTCATCGGCGTATGGGTCTTCCGTAGCGGCCAATGTCGAAGAAGACCCAATAATGTCGATTTGGCGCCGATCAGCTTTATTAGACATAAACAGAGAGTGCAGGCTTATTTTGCGGTTGAATTCAGGCCTATATCCATATAAGATTGTGCTCACGTAAGAATTAAAGCCAAACGACCACAAACAACGCCGTTAGTTCGCTATTTGGGAGCTGAAAATGTTGGCCGGAGATCCGGATTTTTGCCAGAAAATCATCTTCTCGGACGAGGTCCATTTTTGACTCAGTGGCTATGTCAACAAGCAAACTTGCCGTTATTTGAGTGCCAACAATCTACAAGTGTTCGACCAAGCATCAATGCATCCACAAATATTGACTGCTTGGTGCAGTTGGCGGTGATGGAAGGTTTGGACGTTTCGTAATACAGAAAGGGAATTGAAAGGTTGAAAAATTGCCATACCAAGTGACTCGCTCTCGAAGGTTGTTTTCAATAAAAATCCCGGGACTTCTCAGCCCAACATTTTCTTTTTGATCAGAAATGTTCAAGGTTCCATTCCAAACTCTGAATAACGGTGGATACAATAGGCGTATTCAACAATGAATTCAACAATGAATACCCCTATTGTATTTAAATTTATACTTAATGTGTACTTAAATTTCCGACGAGTTGAAGTGAGCGACCGTTTGTAATGTTTTGTTTTTTCAAAATTGCCATTGCTTCGTTTCGTTGGTGGTCTTGTTACAAAAACAAATAATTATGCTAAAAAACTTGTGCTACCTGCCTTATAATAGAAAAATAATGCCAGAAAAAGTAGCAAAACTAAATTATATGAGTCAGCTACACTAGAATCAATGATAATTTTGTTCTTGCTTCCATAAATTGCATCAGCTTTAAGAAGGTATTTGACAGAATCCTCTTTTACTTACCGAAATAATCATATTCACAACGATTCACACTAATTAAACAGGTTTGCTTATGGTTACTGAACACATCTTTTCTTCGCAAATTTCTGACGATTATTTTTTATCAATTCAACAGATTGCACTGAAGTTTTCATAAATTTCAGCATTTCGGAAATTTCAGCAGTGATGTGAATACCTTAATATTTTTAAAAATTTATAAAAATTTATATGAATAAGATCCAAAAAATGATAAAACGGATAAAAATGTTCGCAATTTAGAAAAGGATAAAGTCATTTAAGGTTGGAAAAAATATTTTTCCTTAAAATACAGAAACGGAACCTTTAACTTTTTCAACTTAAAAAATATAACAAAAAATATGGTTAGATATTTTTCATGAATCCATTCAAGAATGAAGTTAAACAAAATGAGTTTGCATTGTTTCTATTTGGACGTCAATTGGGTTAAGGGAGTACCTTCACAGAATATTACTACTTTTCATACATTTAATTTATAAACCTTTTCCAAAAATTTCACTTAACTGTCTGACCAGAATCATGTCGTTGTCGTGTCGGCAGGCAGAGCGCTGACAGAGACAATGCAAACCTTATGGGAGAAAATTGCGGCAGAATACGACAACGAAAACGCCAAGATAGAAATGTTTCTATTTCTATTTTGACTTTGTCGTTTATTTGACTGCTCTCTCAGCTTTTGTCTAAAAATATTGCCATATTTTAACAAAATTTTAAGAATCTGTCAACCAATGTAGCGAGTAAACAGTGTTCCTACTTGCTCTTATAATGATAGGAGTAGCCTTCAGTTGAAAATGCAGTAAATTTATATGAAGAGTATTGCAAAAAGTAGTGTAATAAATAGAAGTGGAGTAATTATTAGTTCAATCGGAGTACGATGAGAACACTGAAGCAAGTTCAAGAAAATCAACAATGGCAGATTGAATAAAAGCAAAACGACAAAGCCAACGCTACAATTCTGGGCCAACTCTTAGCGATTCTCTCTCACCGACACGACAACGACATGATTCTGGTCAGACAGTAAATTACAAAATATCGCTCATTTCGTGCAAGACTGTCACAACTCAAAACTTAGTATTTTTCAGTAGAGCCTTATAAAATTTTGAAATGTAAATTGTTAAGAATAATTGTAGACCATTATATTTTCTACCAAAAATATCATAATTTTTCGATTTTGCATCAATAGTAAAATTTTTAGCAAAATTTTCGTAAATGTCTATTTGAGTTGTGACATTATTACTACAAAAACTCATTTTACAAAAATGTTTCATTTTGAGTTGAGACAATTTTGCTACAAAATGATAACATACTTTTGATTTAGGGAGATGTCACGTTTTGAATTGGTACTTTATTACTACAAAAAATGTTAGGTTACTTTCTTCGATTTTTATTTAAAAAATAGTTTATGATAAGTCGTTGTTGTTGAAAAATTATGGAGAAATTTAAAATTAATTTTGTTATAAATAGAAATAAAACGTTATTGATACAAAGTATTGAAGAAATTGCTTAAAGTCAAAATGACACAAGTATCTGTAAAACTGTCAATTAACAGCAAATCGGTCTGGAACTCACTCAAATTAAAGATATGATAACAACACATATTTCTGTATATTTAACTCAAAAAAACCAAATTTTGAGTTGTGACGGTCTTGCACGATATAAGCGATATGTAAATATATATTTAACAATATTTTCGGCTTTGCTGGCGCATTTAAGATTATAAATATAAAAAATAAATTTACCATTTCCGCCCTTGAAAGAAATTTGACCGAGCTTCTATTGATCAACTGTCTTGTGCGTGTTATTTAATACATATTTTATCACAAATGAACTGGACCTACGAGTTTTATGCCGACTCCGAACGGCTTATGTTCTCAAAAAACTTTACATGGCTATTTTTACTCTCTGAGGTATGTCATTGTCTGCAGAGAGTGGCGGCCGAACAGAAATATTAATTCAATTGAAAAAACATTCTGTCTGAAGCTTAGAATTCCCAATAGGCGCCAGCAAGCGAAATGGTACAGAAATGGCTGGCACAAGTTCTTAGATGAGACGAAAACCGACTTACTAGAAGCGCAAACTAAGTTAGTAAGAGTACCGGACTTGTTTTTTTTTTAAGATTCGCTTGTTGTGCTGTCATGTGCTGCAGTTCTGCTAGAAAATACCGTCGAGAGTTTAAAACCTCGACTTATTTACGACTAAATATTAGTGTCGCTTTATTTCCAAAATTTAGCAGTAGTGCTGTGATGTGCTGGAGTTGTGCTGCAATATTTCAAAAAGAAGGATTAAGAAATACGAATCCTTGTTAACTTAAAGAGAACAAATACTTTTTTAATAAACTGCCTCAAAAGCCGCTTGGTTTCGCTTAAAAGATTGCTGGGTTAATGCTTCTATCTCCAATTTTGAATTGCTACAAATAAGACAGCTAAGCGGAAGTGGGTATATTCATTATTCGAAAAGTATATTCAGTTAACCACAGGCATATTCAAAATTTCTGTTAATATTCTCTATATTTTACTAGCGCTTTTTACTATTCAGACATTTCTCTACGACAATAGAAAATATTTTAACTAAAAGGTTTGCTATTTTCCTCAATAAAATTATCAAACTTTTATGGTGATGAGCTAAATAACTAGCTCATCTTTTCATAATTTTTTTTTAATGCTTAACGGTTTAAAACCGTACAACAACTTCCTTCATCGTCTACTGCAATAACGTCCATCATTCATGTCAAAGCATTGTAGTGGAATGGAACCATTTGCGAGCGCATGGCAATGGAAATCGCCGTGACTGGACGAGCGTGTGAGGTTTCATAATATTAAGCTGTAACATTAAGCGTGGCATATCATGGAATTGTTGGTATGTGGGTTGAACATGCTGTATGGACTCTTGATGATCATTACCATTTGTATATAGTTTTCATTTTATTGAAGAAATAGTAAGAAATTTACAACTTTTGTGCTTCTTCCTTCTTTCTGACGCTATTACTAGGTACTCGGGATTGTTAAGACTTTGGCGCATATATAACTTAAATTTTGTTTTTTTTTTCTTTGCATTTGCTTCATGGAAAAACAATAAATAAAATTTTTAGGTTGGGCGCGGCGGCGTTGGTGGCAATGGCGGCGCATGCGCTCCCTGCTAAGGTCGTGTATGGTATCATTTACGTTTTTATTTTTCTTTTTTATTTTTTTATATTTTTATGAGTTTCTTCTTTCGTACCCATAGAATTTAACGAGTGAAATGTATGGAGGCGATTATGTTTTTTATTGTCTATATTTTTTGTTTTTTTTTTAATACTATTGAGGAGACTTGGTGCTGTTATTGTTGTTGTTGTTGTTATAAAGCTGAGCTGTTCTCTAGCAGTGGGCACGTTTTACCTACCTGCAAGCTTACAACTTTTTTATTGTTATATTATCTGAAGTTGCCTCACAACTTTGATATCTATATTAATGTTGGAGCTCGGAATGCTAACCAAGATAAATAATGTTTAAAGACATTTTTGGGTTCGAAATTATATGGTTTGAGTTGGTGCCTTCTTACATTTTTTTTTAATGGAATTAGTTAATACGAATTTAATGGTTTATTTATTGTGGCTATTATACAATCGTTCCTGGAAAAAATTTAACCTTGTTTTTGGTATAATTTCTTATTAAAAACTTGAAAGTTCTTGTGAAAGTGATGCCATTATTTAAAAATTTCCGCCAAAATTTTTCTCTTTGAATGGGCTGAAAGAATGAGACATTAAGTGCGGGTAACTTTTATTGATCGCGCAAAAATTAATTCTTTATCGCAAATTTTAAAAACGACTGAAAAGCCTTGATTGGTATTTTGGATCTTTTAAAAAAATTAAGCATCAACAATAGTGGAACCAAGTCGTGCTTCGTATAAACCTAAATAAGTATATCAATGGGACACAAACGAACGAAATCGACAAAGATCGATCACCGAGTAGATTTTTGTTGGAATCTTATTTGGGGAAAATGTCCATAGCCTCTAGAGACCTCTGGATGAGAGCCCTAGACCCGAAACTGTCGTTAATGTCCCTTATGAACTAACAGTTAATAAACTAATTTTGTATTAACAAAAGCAGGACTCAATACGAAGACAGCAGTAGATAGCAGAGTCAAACCTCTTGCACCGAGATGTGTATATTTTATCTCTACCTTTATCCTCTTCGCTAAAAAAAAATTGTCAGTAATTACGTTGTAATGCAGAACTGTAAGCGATCTGTGACAAAATATGATTTGTGTTGTTAAGGGTTGTTACTTTTTTTAATTAATTACGCAAGATCCTTGCCTTTATTTGTCTGTGTAGAGCTTCATCGTGTTTCCTAGCAGATTTAATCAAACAATACTTCTGAAATATTAGCGAAAAAGCAAAAATCTTTTCCAGACCCCGTAGAAATTATTGTGAAAATAATTTGTGGCGTCGTTTGTTTGTTTTCTTTGTGTTCTCTTTCGTTTTCATTTTGTTTTTGCCGTAAAGGAGAATTTCGCTTCATTTTTCGTGAGTTTTCTTCTAGCTTCTACGTTTTAAGCAGAGTACCTAACTACTCGCATGTCGCTTACTGTGTAAGGTAAAAAAGTGCTCTTCAGGATTGTATGTTTTTAAGAAACAATCGATTCCATCATTTGTTCTTTTGCCACTGGGTTTATACTTTACCTTAATAGGTATCATGATCAATTTGTGAGAAGTGTTCTTATAACTTATATAATTTCTAAGAAGTGTTCTATAACTGTATTCTCAATCGAGGGAATATGTGCTTCGTAGTCAGACACTTCAGTATTCTGGTAGTCTTTATGACAAAAACTCTTGAAAAAATAGAAAAACAGTTTTTTTTTTTGTTCTTTCTAATCTTCATTATTTCTAATCTTCTCGACATAACCGCCATTAACTTCAATACATATTTTTAGCCTGTAGATCCACTTGTTAAAATAGTCCTCAGACTCGTGTTTTGAAGCTACTTCATGTATACTGGCATTAATAATCTTCGCATTGCTACTGAAGGTTAAAATTTTTAAAATTTTTGAAAATATTCAGAAATCATAAGGCGCTACATCTGGAGAATATGGTGCTGGGCGGATTTCTATGATCCTAGAGACCACAATAAAGTAACTCGATTTCAGAAGTGTGAGCTGGCGCGTTATCATAATGTAAAATGTAGCGGCGCAGTTTCCTTTTTTTTTTGGTTTTCCAGCAAATTTTTGAAAACTTTTGGTAAGCAGTCTTTAGTATATCATTTCGCAGTTTCTGTCTGTTCAGTATTCAGAGGAATAGGTTAGGTTGAGTTAGGTTGAGACGGCAGCTGCTGTACGTGCTTAAACCATACCGCACTTACCACGGCTCAATTAGACCAGTAAGGTCCATTGTGATACCGATGCACACTTGGCCTTCAGTCTGAGTGGAACCACATTGAGCTTTTGGTAAAGTTATAAGGCGTTTGACGCTTGTCCTAGACAGGTCGTCAAGCTCGTAAAAGAAGAACGACCACAGATATTTATGCCTTCTTCTAATGAGCGCAGGACAGGTACATAGAAGGTGGGAGATAGTTTCTTCCTCCTCCTCGTCACTGCTTCTGCAGAAGTCATTTGCGATGACTCCCAGTCTGGAGGCAACTTCCTTGATTGCCATTTTTTCGGCTTGGAAAACACTACAGTGATCAGGCAGCCTACGAACCAAGGATACCCCTAGTTCTTTTGAGCAGACCCCATACCCGATCTTGTCATTTAATTTTGACCCATCTGTATAGAAATGTAGACACCCTTGTTTCCACGGCGCACCTTTATTCCATTATATTCTAGGTGGAACAAGCGTGCCGTAGTTTCCATAAAGGAGGGCAGTGGTTTGCAATTATCAGTCCTTGGTGAAATGAAGTTGAATTTATAGAGTATGGATGCATGTCCTGTTCCCAGGTTTCCCTATACACCAGTATGCTTCAGGGGAATAGCAGCTACAATTTTTGATCTGGTGAAGTAAATAGACATCATCACTTTTGTTGCTGGCTTTTTTTGTCTGACTTCAATGGGAAGGTAAGCTCCTTCCGTGCTCCAAACCATGGACTGTTGTTTGGGTTCCGAGTCGTTCTTCTAAAACCAAGCTTCATCACCTTTTACGATTTTGCTAAAGTTGCTAGATCATCTGTTTTCGAATACGTTTAGGAAATATTGAGCAAAACAAACTCGAGCTTTTTTTTGGACCTCATTTGAAATTCATGGAGCCCATCGAGCAGATTTCTTCCTGTATAGCAGCAGGCCATTATGCAATATTTGCGACACAGCCATGGTATTTAAGCCCAAATTGTCAGCAACCATTTCTTGCGTCAAACGTGGATCTTCGTTAACTTTAGCCTTGACCAGAGCCACATTTCTCTTACCACTCAAAGATTTTGGCCGATATTCTTGTGGCTCGTCTTCCACAAAAAAAATCCCAGACTGGAATCTTTGAAGCCACTTGTAAATAAACTGAAGACGTGGTGCATTTGTTACATATGCAGTTTGGCATCCATTGAATATTTGTACTTGCTTGAATTGACGCCAAAAACCGAGGCGGAATTTTTATCGACATTATTTTTCGTTTTTCTGGCTCCATTGCGATCGATCTTTCTAAAATTCAAATTGAAACATTGTAAAACCTTTGTAAATCGTTAGCACCATTTGCGCGAGCTTTTGTGCGTCTCCACGTAAAGAGTTTACTTCGGCTCTTGTGTCGTTCTGCAATTAAGTTCCGCCAGTACTTTTTTTGATTTCATGTTCTCTGAATATTGATTCGTTTCCCAGTTTTCTGTGTTCAAAAAGGGGGTCGTCTATTTAACACTTTACAAGTTTTTGGCTCATTTGAGACTCCCTTTACTTCATAACACACGTTGTTACAAAGTCTTGAACTCCCCCACTTGATGTCACGTCACACTCTTATAATGTGTTCAAATGTAAGTAGGACTGGTCACCTTAAACTATGTGCACTGTAAAGCTACGACTTAATCCTTTTTTTTAATTGGTGGCACTGTATTTGACAAATTTTTCAAATTGCATGCCGTTATGTTCAATGGTTTACTATAAAGCACTCATTTTTGTGAACAACGAAGAGTAGTTTTTCGATTGTTGCAATGAGTGATTCAGTTGGTCAAAGAAACTGCATTTTATTTTGCTTTCGGAATTAAATGTCTGCAACAGGTAATGTTGCAGAAGGCTTTTGGGGACCAAGCTCTATCAAGAACAAGAGTGTTTGAGTGGTATAAGATGTTCAAAGAGGAACAAAAAAGCGAAATAAACCTGAAAATAGTCGAAACTTTCTTTGTAGTCTAGTGGAGAGTGCGCTAGACAATTAACACAGAGGTCCCTGGTTCGATTTTGGGCTCGGGCATGGTTCTTTTCACTTTCTTTGTTCTTTCCTACATTTAAGAATTATGGAAAAACTAAAAATTCACGAATAAATTGTGGAAAATGTGGAATAAGAGGACAGGAACAACTAAGGGCTGTAAATGCTTGCCGAGGTTAAGGCATAACTCTAGCCTCGGTTAAAAGCAATTCAAATTGTCTTTCACGGTTGTTACGCCTAGTCAATAATTCACGTATGGTCCCAATCAATTCCTCTAAATAATCTATCCCTTTCCTTTCAGATCAAAGACCAAACCTTGTTTGTATAAGGTGCATGCCTTGGTTCTTTGATCCTTTAAAAAAGAAAAAAAACTACCATATTCGCCTAATTTAGCTATGTCTGACTTTTGTCCTTAACACAAATCTCAATATAAGTAATGTAGGTAACGAACCTACCATCATTACTAGTAAAAAGTGGGAAGTCCTAGATATTACCCTTGCCTCAGATCATATATCTAATAGGATAAGGAACTGGAGAGTTACAAAGGAACACTCCTTCTCAGACCATAGGTATATTCTTTTTGATGTTGAGGACTTTGATATACAGGGTTGTTCATATTCGAAGCGCCCATTTTATTTTTGAATAAATCAAAGAAACCACAATTTTTTGTCTGTTCGTCATGAATATCATTTAATTGGGTTCAAGTAAATTTGCTTACATTATTTCTTGAATATGATATCTCGTAAATGGTCGCCATTGGCCTCTACGACATATTGTGCCCGTTTTGCAGCATTTTCCATGGTTTTCTTCAACATTTCGATGGGAATGGCGGTTATTTCTTGACGGATGTTGGTTTTCAGCTCTTCTAGGGTCTTTGGCTTGTTGACGTAAACCTTTGATTTCAAATAACCCCACAAAAAGAAGTCTGGAGGCGTTAAATCTGGTGATCTTGGCGGCCAATCGAAATCACCATTTTTTGACATCAAACGGCCAGGGAACAATTGCTTCAAAAAATCGATTGTAGTGCGGCTTGTGTGTGGTGGCGCGCCGTCTTGTTGAAACCAGTAGTGCCTGATACGCTTTCGACGAACGATTGGCATGAAAAAATTGTTTATCATATCGCGTGGCCATTATCATCTTCGAAAAAGAACGGCCCAATGAGCATTTTAGCACAAACGCCGCACCAAACAGTGACTTTTGCATCGTGAAGAGGTACCTCTTGAATCTCTTGTGGATTTTCAGTGGCATAAATACGGCAATTTTGTTTGTTTACCGTTCCGTTCAACTGAAAATGAGCTTCATCGCTCATTTTTTGAAAGCACGTTGAGTTTTCACTATTGACTTGTTTTGTTGAATGTAAATTTCAACAATTTTAGAGCGTTCGCGTGGCGTGTACTGTTCCATTGTAAACATTTGCTTGGAATGACGCTTCAAACGCGGTATGTCATTAGTCGATTTGGCATCACTGCGGAAAGTTAGTGTTGCCAGATGGGCGCTTTGAATATGGACAACCCTGTATGATCATGCGAATTTCGCAATCTCAAACCAGTCAACTGGGATCTTTACATAAACACATTAAAAACAGATCTCTCAAATGGGCCACCTAATCGTCCTTCCAATAAACAATATTTAGACAACTTAGTTGATATCCTCACTAACTCGCTAAATAAAGCTCTAGATACCGCAAGTCCGCTAAAAATACCAAGGGGAAAGTAAAAGCCTTCTTGGTGTTATAAGTGATTAGAAGAACTCCGTTAAAAGATCACGAAACTTTTCAATATTTCTAGTAGCAAAAGCTACTAGACCCTTAGACATGGTCAAACTATAAAATGGCTCTCACAGAATACAAAAACGAATTGCAAAAATTCCAAAAACAGTTTTGGAGGATATTTTGTGAAAATATACCACAAACCTCAGATGCTTCAAGGCCTCGGAAAATTCTAGCAGCAATTCCTCCCAACCCCTAGGAAAAAGTAGAAAAGGTACATGGACTACCAACAGTGAGAAATCTCTCAATGTTTTAGTAAAAACTCAATTTCCGGGATGTTCAGAGATAGGTTACGTTTCAATTCAGGAAAACCAATTTACCATCTGTTCACAAGTCCCTTGAAATATTCTCACAAACTAAACTCGACTGGACAATCAAAATCTTTAAACCGTTTAAATCATCAAGACCAGACGGTATAGCTGCAATTGAAATACAAAAGTCCTGCAACATCCTAAATGAGTGGCTTATGTTGATCTACCAAAGCTGCCTAGACCTTAATCACATTCCCAAACGCTGGCGTAATTTGAAGTTTAAACACCTATGGCAGGAAAAAGCTCACTCGTAAACCCAAAAGACCTTCGACCAATTAGTCTTTTAACTTTTCTTCTAAAAATCGTAGAGAGATTAATCGACATTCACTTCACATTTAAGAAATAAAAGAAGCCATTATGCTTACACTAAAGACAAATCTCTAGAAACAGCTCTTCACTGAATAGTTTTCATCATCGAAAAATCCCTCCATCAGAAAGAATACACAATGATAGCTTTTATTGATAAAGTAGGAACTTTTAGTAACGCCGAAGGAAGAGCTATCACAAATGCGCTGTTGGAGCTTAGGGTGGATGCCGCACTGATAAATCAAATGCTGGTAGGCAGGGAGGAGTTCTCTCGCCTCTACTCTGGAATCTAGCAGCAAATGAACTGCTAGTCAAACTGGAACTAGAAATGTGTGCACAATTTGCCTCTAGCTAGTCCTCCTAAACTGGGAAACACAAGACTTAGCTTCTCAGATCAAGCAAAATACCTGGGCCTCATACTGGATAGGAAACTAAACTGGAAGCCCAATCTGCTCGAGAGAGCAAAAAAAGCTAATATTTCCCTGTACTCATGCAAAAAGTCTGTGGTGGCAAGTGGGGTTCACAACCAAGTGTTACTCATTGACTATATATAGCAGTTATAAGGCCAATTGTGCTATATGTTGCTATCGTCCAGTGGCAAGCACTTTACTAACAGTCTCACATTAACCTGGCGCCCTATTCTGTAACTGTGAGTTTTAAAGTATGCACGGGCTGTCACAGAAATTCACTGGTTTTCAGTCGGTGAGTTCAGTCAGAAAAAATGTACACTTTAAAACTCACAGTTAGAGAGTAGAGCCTTTGCTCCGTAAAGTTCAGAGATCAGCTTAACTCTACATCAGTGGAGCAGTATGAACCACTCTGACAGACGCATTAGACTTTATGTTCCACCTTACACAACTTGATATCCTATCTAAACAGATGGCTGCAAATACAGCCAGCCATCCGCATAGATGCCACCTCCCAGTGGAAATAAGATACGATAAGGCACTCTTGTATTAGAAAATTTCTCCCTCCTATACCCAGGTCCATCAACTACATCACACAAAAACTATCCTTTGACAGCAACTTCGATGTATCGATTCTTTCTCAAAATGATTGGGAACTAGGAAACCATAACAATACCATTGAGATATTTACCGATGGATCAAAATAAGATGTCAAAGTGGGTGGAGGTGTCTACTCTGAAACATTAAACATCAATATCGGCTTCAGGCTCCCTGTCCATTCCAGTGTATTCCAAGCTGAAGTCGTTACTATACATGAAGCGATAACTTGGCCTCAGTTAAAAGAGATATCTTCGATGGATATCTACATACATACTATCTGATAGTCAAGCGACTTTGAAAGCCCTAGAAACTATTGAAATAACATCTGAAACAGTTCTCAACTGCCGTAAATGTCTAAATGAGATGGCAAAGCAGCTCAGGATCTTTCTATGCTGGATTCCCGGTCATAGAGATTATCTAGGTAAATGCAAAGCAGATGAACTCGCTCGCACAGGCACTACTAAACAATTATCTTCAGATAAAGCTCAGAGATGAAGAGGAGGAAAATCTACAGTAAATTTCCTCTGCACTTGCCCATCGCTATCTCAAAAACGATTTTTCCCCCTTAAAGAACTGGTTTTTCAAGGACTAGTGTATAACTTTTTGAATGCTAAGTGACAGTACAAGATTAACTTATTTATGTCATATCTCATAAAATTAAACAAGATTATCGAGTGGATCTCGTTAGGGGATTTAAACTCAATTTAATCTCTATACGTAAACCAGCTATAAGATGTAAAATGTATTGATTATGCTTTTTTTTAACTTTACATTTAACACAATATTTAATATGTCCTTTGCTTTTTTTTTTCTTTTTTAGGGTAAAGCACGTGGCAATCGAACCGCCATTTACATGCGATCGGTATTTCAATCCCACCTCGAATCACTCGGTAGTTCTGTACAAAAACATGCCGGCAAAGTGCTTTTCGTCGCTATACTTGTGCTAAGCACATTTTGCGTTGGACTTAAAAGTGCACAGATACATTCACGCGTACATCAGCTTTGGATACAAGAGGGTGGGCGACTCGAATCGGAGCTAGCGTATACGCAAAAAACCATAGGCGAAGCTGAATTTTCAACACATCAGTTGATCATACAGACAGCGCACGATCTAAATGCATCTGTACTTCATCCGCAGGCGTTACTCGCACACTTGGAGGTGTTGAAAAAGGCCACCGCAGTTAAGGTGCATATGTTTGACACAGAATGGGGCTTGCGAGACATGTGTAATTCGCCCACAACGCCTAGTTTTGAGGGAGACTATTTTATAGAGCAAATTTTTAAGCATCTGATACCATGTTCGATTATAACACCGTTGGACTGCTTCTGGGAGGGAAGCAAGCTATTGGGACCCGAATTCCCCGTTCAGATACCGTAAGTAAAAAAAAATCTATAAATCTTATTTAATATATCAAATGTGTGTAACATAAAATTTTCCTTGCAGTGGTATCGACAAACGTATCATGTGGAGCACCCTCAACCCATCCAGTTTAGTGCAGTCGATGAAACAGCAATTGAGCGATCAAAAATTCTCATTTGATTTTGATTCCGTCGAGCAGTACATGAAACGTGCTGCCATTACTTCAGGCTACACTGAGAAACCTTGTCTAAATCCTATGGATGAAAATTGTCCCGATACAGCGCCAAACAAGCTTAGTCAACAGCCGCCAGATGTGGGTTCGATTCTAACTGGCGGATGTTACGGATACGCAGCCAAATACATGCACTGGCCGGAGGAGCTCATTGTTGGCGGCGTACAGCGTAATCGTTCTGGTCATCTGAAGAAGGCTAAGGGTCTACAGACGGTTGTGCAACTAATGACCGAAAAGGAAATGTACGATCTGTGGAATGAGAACTATAAAGTTCATCACATAGGCTGGACTCAGGAGAAGGCCGCTGAGGTTTTGAATGCGTGGCAGAAGAATTTCTCGAAAATCGTTGATACTCTTTTGAAAAACTCAAGGATTTCTAACAACTACGACATCTACGTGTTTTCCTCTGCTTCGCTGGATGATATTCTAGCCAAGTTTTCAAATCCCAGTCCCATAAGTATTGTGATTGGTGTTATTGCTACAGTCTTGTATGCCTTCTGTACGCTCATACGTTGGAAGGATCCAGTTCGAGGTCAAAGTACTGTCGGTGTGGCTGGTGTACTACTTATTGGTTTCTCCACTGCTGCCGGCCTAGGACTATGTGCACTTCTGGGTATTGTCTTTAATGCCGCAAGCACACAAGTGGTACCCTTTCTAGCTTTGGGTTTGGGTGTCGATCATATCTTCATGCTGACCGCTGCCTATGCAGAGAGTAATCGAAAGGAACAAACCAAGTACATACTTAAAAAAGTTGGGCCGAGCATACTTTTTAGCGCTTGTACAACGGCTGGTTCTTTTTTCGCTGCTGTTTTCATACCGGTTCCAGCTCTCAAAGTGTTCTGTCTGCAGGCCGCTATTGTAATGTGCTTCAATTTAGCTGCAGCTCTTTTAGTCTTTCCCGCCATGATATCGTTAGATTTGCGTCGGCGAACAGCTGGACGTGCGGATATTTTCTGTTGCTGTTTTCCTGTTTGGAAAGAGAAACCTGCTGCCGCACTCAACAACAATGGGCGCTACGAAAATCGGAGCAGTCGAAATCCTTACGCCGTTAAGAATTGCAACGCACGTCCATCATCTCCTACTTCATCAACTTTACACAGTGCTGCTATGCTGCAACCAAATGCTAATCAAGAAGAAGCTTTACTATCTTGTTCCGAGAAACGTATACCATCGTTTTCGCTCTCAAAATTCGCTTTCAAGTATTACACGCCGTTTCTGATGCAAAGCTGGATTAAATTTCTCGCCATAATGACATTCGTTGGTACTGTGATCTTTAGCTTGTATGCTTCAACACGCCTGCAGGACGGTCTCGATTTGATTGATTTGGTTCCGAAAGAGACCAATGAGTACAAATTTCTAAACGCACAAACCTCGATGTTCGGTTTCTATAGCATGTACGCCGTGACGCAAGGCAACTTTGAATATCCTACAAATCAGCGACTGCTGCATGAATATCACGAAGCGTTCGTGCGTGTTCCACACGTCATTAAGAATGATAACGGTGGCCTTCCCGACTTCTGGCTTTCGCTCTTCCGTGATTGGTTACTCAATCTGCAGCGTATCTTCGACCGTGAGTACAAAGATAATCGGTTAACTCAAGAAGGCTGGTCAGCCAACGCCAGCAGCGATGCTATACTTGCGTACAAGCTACTCGTACAGACAGGTCATGTGGATAATCCTATTGATAAGAGTTTAGTTACGCAAAATCGTCTGGTCGATAATGAGGGTATTATTAATCCAAAGGCTTTCTACAACTATCTATCCGCCTGGGCTACCAATGATGTTTTCGCTTATGGCGCTTCACAGGTAAGATAAATTAGATTTTGCTTAGACAGCGTAACAGTTTTTGTATCTTTGGACGGGTGCATCCAATTTCCCCATTTCCAAATTAAAATTTTAAAAAATCTCAAACTTAAATTGCATTTTAATAGGATGTGCACGTGCATCTGCATATGAATCGAGATCTCACAATGAGGTTAGGTTAAGTTAGTCCGGATGCCTCCTAAGAGAGGATCACATAGACCAATTCTGCTCCTTAGTGGTACCGGTTACGGACAAAGGAACCTTCGGGATTATTTGAATTCTGTGAAGATTCGCGTTGAGTTCGTAAATCTCAATTCTTAAATCGTGAGGGATCCAAGAGATATGTTAACTACATCCATTTAGTGAAAGGAACGTCGATGAGCTTAGGGTGAAATTTAGTTGGAGAGTGGATCGATGGAGTAGTGTCGGTAAAGATTTATTTTAAATTTGCACAGCTCAAAACTGCCAGAAAACACGCTTGCGACTATTCCACAACTTTACCGTGCGACTAAAAAACGAACTATCTCTGTAATGCGAGGTTCTGTTAGACATCGACGCAATGGTGAAGGTGTGGGATTGGACAGCTGCCTGAGTGGACCTGGAAAGCACACGAGCTGGTGGCGTCAGCCCATGCATTTCCCTTAAACACTTTTCATTGTACTACCTAAACAGAAGGCTGGGTCAACCAATATTACACCCATACCCAAGAGAGTTGAGACAGAATGTAATACTTTTATCCTCTATCAAATATATCGCACTACGTTGAATTCTATCCAGAAGCTCCAAATAAGATCTTGAAGCCCCTGCCCAAATGTGCGAATTGTACTCCATTTCCAACCTGTAGTGGAATTCCCAAAAATTTAACGATAATAATCGTTGTCGTTATCGGTTGCGCGCCACGTTCATAGAAAATGACAGTTTTCGCTAACTAACGATATCGAAAATCGTCGTTAATGCGTTTGGGAATTCCACTACTGCTATATGAGGTGTAGATCATGCAAAATGCAGCTGAAGTGAAATATATTTTGTACCGTTTTAAAAAATCCAGGCACTTACCCGCTTTTTTCAACACATCGAAAATATAATTCCAACGAAGATCAGATTGGATCGACATGCCCAGAACGTCGGCCTTTGTAGTCTAGTGGAGAGTGCGCTAGGCTATCACCTAGAGGTCCCTGGTTCGAATCCGGGCTCGGGCATGGTTCTTTTCACTTTCTTTGTTCTTTCCTACATTTAAGAATTATGGAAAACTAAAAAAATCCGCAACTAAATTGTGGAAAATGTGGAATTAGAGGACAGGAACAACTAAGGCTAGAAATGCTTGCCGAGGTTAAGGCATAACACTAGCCTCGGTTGAAAGCAATTCAAATTGTCTCTCACGTTTGTTTCGTCTAGTCAATAATTCACGTAAGTTTTCAATCAATTCCTCTAAATAATCTATCACTTTCCTTTCAGGTCAAAGACCAAACCTTGTTTGTATAGGGCGCATGCCTAAGTTCTTTGATCTTTAAAAAAAAAAAAAAACACCTCAAGAGCGGCTGATTTCCCAAGATCCACACCAACCATAATGAGGGGAACAAAGGGGAATCCATCCGCTTGTGAGTTAACAGACAGCACTGGATATTACTTGCATTGAACTCTACTCTATTAGCAAAAACGCTTTCGGAGATTTTTTGTAGATCATTATTGAGTGTGTCGTTAATATATTGTCTCTTTCTCTCAATCTCCATAGAGCTTGGGCGTTTTTTTAAATGAATATGAATGGCAGATGCTGCTGTCGTCTGCAAACGAGTGTATTGGCTTATGCGTTAACGACAGAAAGTCGTTGATAAAAACCAGAAACAAGGCTGACGATAGAACTGAACCCTACGGTACTCCTGCTTTGATGGCGAGTTCCTCTGACGAAATACCGCCAACTATGAAGCGAATCGTTAACTCATTGGTTCCATTTTTCGGTTAAGAAAGCCATAAGACCACCACGGAAACCATATTGACGGTTACTAAGTAGTTGGTTGTGCTGAAGATAATTCATAATGTTTATACCCTTTTGATACCGTCAATATTCTTGGTTGTCTTTGATGAGATTCACTTCAACGCTTTCTCGTCCCTCTTTGAACAACTTGTACCACTCAAACTCTCTCTTTTTTGAGTTTAGCCACCAAAGGCCTTCTGTAACATTACGTGTTGCAAAAATTTAATTTCAAAAGCAAAATAAAACGCATTTTCCTTGAACAACTGAATCACCATTGAAAAGCTTCTCTTTGTTGTTCACAAAAAGCTCTAAATGGTTTACCACATACTGATTTATTGAACATAATTGCATGAAACTTAAAACAGATGCAGTGCTTTCAAATAATTTTCCGGGCTTTTAAAAACTAAGCTAAAAAATTTAGACTTATCTATAAATCCCACACCATCTAAGGTGACCAGTCCCGTTTATATTTGAACACGGTTGTAATTATCTATGCAGATTTTTATTTTTGTTTAAAAAGTAATTTAAGCCACTTTCAAAATTTGGAATGTTATAAATTTTTTGAAGAAAAATTCTTATTTTAAATATTGTTAATATATATCATTATTATAAAACTCAATTAAACATTGGCACCAATCAATTTTTGCACTCAAAACATACACCACAATCGAAAATCCTGACTACGAACCTGTCGCTGATCATGACAAACACTTTCTTAGAATCTTCAAGAATATAATAAAGACACCTTTGTGTTGCTCCATGTTGCTCTCTACTACTCTCTTTTTTTCCTCAGCTAGCACGAGAAGCTATACTTTCTTCTATAAAAAAATACTATTGCTTTTCGTGTCTTGCTTGTCGTTAGTGTGCTTTTTCGTGATACATAATAAATCGGTTATTCAGATTTTTAAACTAACAATTTTTTTATTGGGAAATTATTTAATAAAAATTTTCAAAGCTTTAAATTACATAAAATATTTCATGCTTCTAATGAACATTATATTCTTCGATTATTCTTTCAGGGAAAATTGCATCCAGAGCCACGTCAATATTATCATGTCCCCACTGAGGTATATTTGAAGATTCCCAAAAGTTTACCTTTGGTCTACGCGCAGTTGCCGTTCTACCTACACGGCTTAAAAGACACCTCGGAAATCAAGACGCTGATCGGTCACATACGTGACCTAAGCGTACGCTTTGAAACACGAGGCTTACCCAATTATCCCTCTGGTAAGAGTAGTTGAAATGTCCGAAGTTTGAAAAATGATTTTCTCTAATTTTGCTATTTTTATCTATTTTAGGCATACCGTTTATTTTCTGGGAGCAATATATGACTTTGCGCTCCTCACTGGGACTCATTCTCTGCTGTTCGATCATGGCGGCCTTTGTACTTGTTTCTATTCTATTACTTTCTGTGTGGGCCGCCGTTTTGGTAGTAATCAATGTCGTCGCTTCACTCGCACAAATTTTTGGCGCCATGACTTTACTTGGCATTAAGTTATCGGCAATACCGGCAGTTATATTAATACTCAGTGTTGGCTTGGTTGTTTGCTTCACGGTGCATATATCACTGGTATGTTTACTAGCTAACAAATATTCTCCATGAACTGTATAACTACTATTTTTCTCTTTTTCTTTTAGGGTTTCATGACATCCGTTGGTAGTCGTGAGCGTCGTATTTTACTTTCCATGCAAGTTTCACTGGGGCCACTCATACATGGTATTTTCACATCGACACTGGCTGTGTTTATGCTCTCCACCTCACCCTTTGAGTTTGTTATACGTCACTTCTTTTGGCTGCTGCTTGTTGTGCTTTGCGTCGGCGCTATAAACAGTCTCATTATCTTCCCCATTATACTAAGCATGGTCGGACCAGAAGCTGAATTGGTGCCACTCGAACATCCGGATCGTATTTCAACACCATCCCCGGTTGTGTCGCGTAGTAAACGTGCCAACAAGACTGTTATCGTAAATGGCTCACGCAATCGTTCGTGCCACAGCAAGTCGCACTATCATCATAAGGATATCAACATCAATGATCCATCATTGACAACCATAACAGAAGAGCCGCCATCATGGAAATCCTCATCATCATCAATACAAATGAATACAAACGAATGGGGAGGAGCTGCCGGGCCACATGCAAACATGGGGGGAATTGGTGTTGGGAATTCCTCAAATTACGCTCACAACAATGTTAGTCATATGAATAACATGAATATGAACATGAATAACTATCATCATCATCATCAACAACAATCACAACAACAGCAAACATATCAACCACCACCTCCACCACAGTATCATCAACATTCGCAACAACAGCAACATCCTCCACAACAACATCATCATACATCATCATCATCATCTAATAAAAATGACGGCAGCAACATGAATAGCTTTCCGCCCGAATTACAAAGTATTGTTGTACAACCGGAAGTCACTGTCGAGACGCATCACTCCGACACGAATACGACGAAAGTGACAGCAACGGCAAACATTAAGGTGGAATTAGTGACGCCAGGCCGAGCAATGCGCAGTTATAACTTTACAAGTTAGCGGTTTTAAGAAGAAGGTAGACGTCATTTTAATATAGCTAATTAATTGTTTGGTTAATTTAAAGAATTAAGAAATGCGGCAAGTATTTACTTTTAGTGTATTTGCTAAGCCATGTATGTTTTAAGAGCTAATGCTCCGAACACTTTGACGGCGACAATAACATTACGGCACGACAGATAGAAATGTAGTCATATTCTTGTGACAGACAGAAATGTAGTCTGGAATTTCTTACGTACTGAAACGAACACATACACGAACCCTGATATTTACCCTTCTGTCGCCTGTCAAATTAGGTCGCGTTCATAGTGAATACTTTTTGCTGAGCCGAGCTGAACTGAATCTCAAAAACGCATTAGGGCAAAAGAGATGCATGACTTGCACTTTCTATTGCTCCAATGTGTTTTTCGGCTCGGCTCAGCCGAAAAGCGTTCACAAAAAGCGTTCACTATGAACGCAGCCTTAGAAATGGACTCGTACCGACGTCAGCAACATTGCTGCAAGCAAACCATATCATTGCTACATTTCTACCAAATTCACCTCCATAAGAAATGCATGTAAAAATAATTAAATATAAGTATGTCGCTATCGACGCCAAAGTGTTCCGAGCATTATATTTTCGTAAAATTTGTTCCCCGAAAACAACAGTAGGCTGAAAGAGATTTTAAATTCACAGCAAAAGGAAAGGGTTCTCACATTACAGCATGGAGTAAAACAGCACGGAAAGACAAACTTGACTTTTTTCGGGTAGACACTCGAAATAGCAGTCTGACAACATGTTAGTAAAAACATTTGTTATAACAAATAACATCAACAATCACACTGTACATGTCCAAATAGCAAGCAAGCTGAAGACAGAGCATAATATGGGAATGCTGAATTTAAGGGCAGGTTCTCATCTAGAGGTCCAAAAACATGGTGCTGTTCTTGATTTTATTTTTCATTGAAGGAAGTAAATGAATGCCTTGAGTTTTTTGGCAGTTATTTATTGATTCTTAAGGTGCGGGAAAATATTTTATTTGCTGCAGAAAAGAGTAATGTGAAATACGCAATTAATAGCTGAAAATGGCAAAAATGGCGGACATGTGAATTTTTAGTACCGTTTTTTTAAATTTTTCGCTCTTTAAATTGCTTTAAAAAACCGGCCAATATTATCTGACTTTAGGCTTAGGATCCAATAAATTTTATCTTCTTTAAAATAAATAAAAAAATCCAAGTCAATCCATGGAGTAGTTCTTGAGATATCGTGGAGACCATTTTGAAAAACATTGTTTTCCAGAAAACGCGTTTTAAAATTTGGTTAACGATTTTTTTCGAGTTCATTTAAGAAAGTATGGGTTCCGTTCGTACTCAATAACTTTTTTAGCCAATCGTTATGGGCCAAATCGTTTTGGGAACAAACATATTCTACACATCGAAAAATTAAAAAAAATTGGAGTTTTTTGGTCGAGTGTCATGAGAACCTTACCTTAATGGCGTTAACCGTTTATCAATTGTTCGCCCCATTTTCGAGAAATTCCAAGTCAATTCAAGGATTTTGCTAGAAAAAATTTCTTTGATTAGCCTAAGCGTCTTCATGTCTTCAGGTGTAACATTTACACTTAATTGGGAAGTAATTTGATGGAACAGTTTTTTTATTTTATTTATTTATTTGATAGCTAAGCCTTAACAGGCTTTATAGCAATTTAAACTATAAAATAAGAAAATATTGTAACTCAATACATTTTTTAAAGTTTTAAAAGTTAAAAATAAAACGTGTTAAGGATAAACAAATTAAAAATTAATAATATCAAAAAAATATATAACCAAAACGCTAAAATCAGACCCAACACAACGCAACACTCCAATGCGTTTCCAAGACAAACAAAGTCAAATTAGCAACACTCAACGTATCGCATTATCAAGACAAATAGCGTCAAGTTGGCAACACTTGATCATGGCGTAAGAAAACAAGGTGAACGCGATGTTGAATTTTTTTTTTTAAATCCAACCCTTGATTTGTCAAACCATACAAAATCAACTTTTTTGTTTCTTGCACTCATTCACAAGTTTGACAGCTTAAAGGCTTGATTACCCATGAGTAACGTGTGGTGGCGCAGCAGGATGTAGCGTAGTGCGACGTTGCCTCAAGGATAAACGATTACCGAAATCGTAGTGCAGATTTGTAGCCCACAGAAAATTTGTTATTGAGGCACTCGTTCTCTTCTAGTAGGCTTATTAACTTCTCCTCTTCAATAAAAGACTGCATCCTTTCTTATATAATACTAGCTGAACCCGGTGTGCTTCGCTACCCCCTCGTTTAAAATAAAATTAAAAGTATTTATATATTTACAAAAATTTATTTATTTAATTTAATTATTGCAATGCTTCGCCTCTTTTTTGTTGTAAACCAATTAGAATTCAGCGCTGAATCGCATGTAATTTGCTTCATGCTCCCCCTTTTTATTTTTAGACCAATCAAAAAGCAGCAATTACACAATCAGCTGTTTCGCAGTCTGTTGTGGGAGAATGAGAATGGGGTTACCCCACTCTCTATTTTAATTAACACGTATTATAAAATCAGCTGTTTTGAAGACAGTGATAGAAGAAAGAGAATTGAGCTACCCCACTATTTTAATTAATATGTATTTTAATGATTTTAATGACATGATTTGTGGTATAGCCGTTAATAAACGTAGTAAAAAAGTAGGTGCAGAAGTGTGCATGGTCGAAAAATATTATCATGTAATAAGTATTCCTGAGTCAAAGCTGAACGCTGTGAAAATTTAAGATCGGTTATCAGGTCCAGCCTCCAATATATCGCAAACAAAGGGGCGTGCTCCGCCCACTTTTCTTTTGGTACGTATTTCTATTCATGCTAATACCATATATAGCAAATACTGCCGCCGTTGGTCAAAAAATGCCCAAGATATGACGATTTTAAAATTTGGGTTATATGGGCGAGGCCACGCCCCTTCGTCCACTCACAACTTTATATAGTCAAGAATTTATTATTTCGTAAGAATATCCTATTGTGAAAATTTAATGATGATCGGTCCAGTAGTTAAGACTATATTGCTATTTTTAATTTTCCTAAAAAGGGGCGTGGTCCCACCCACTTTTCTCCTGGTACGTATTCCTAACTATGCCAGTACTATATGTACCAAATAGCATCAACGTAGGTCAAAAAATGCCCAAAATATGGCGATTAAAATTTTTGGGTTATATGGGCAGTGCCACGCCCCTTTGTCAAATAAAAACTTCATATAGCCTTTTATTCTTTCCAGATTCATAGTAAAATGCTGTGAAAGTTTCAGGAAGATCGGTCCAAGGGTTTGGCCTCCTATAAAGCACAAACAAACAAACAAACAGACAGACATTCATTTTTATATATATAGATTGAAAGCAGATTTATTATAATTAAAGTAAAATGGGGCGAAAAAGGGGGATTTGGTAATAAAAAATCTATGGCTACCTTACCTGTAGATAAAAACTATATAAAACTTTAGGTAAATACATATTACAAAAAAAGTATTTTGTATAGCAAACATTGTTAGTGGTATAAGTAAGTATCTGAATTAAAAAAGGGGCGGTGAAGTGGGCGTGGTTCATAGTAATATGGCGACGTTAACAGTATTAAGAGCAATATACTACTAAATAAAAAATAATCCGTTGGAAGTAACAAATTTGTACAGAGAACAAAAAGTTTAAAACTTAAATTTGGCGTGGAAAGGGGCGTAAAAGGGGGCGTGGCGTAAGAAATGTTTATTTCTACCTCGCCTGGAGTATAATGTGTATACAATTTGAAGTAAATCTGTTAAAAACTATATGGGAGCCATTACATAATTTTAAAAAAGTGGGCGTAAAAGTGGGCGCGGTCGAAAAAGTACCCTATTAATCATGCCAGAGTCCCAGTTAAATGCTGTGAAATTTTCAGGAAGATCGGTCCAGAGGTTTGGTCTCCTATAAGGTACAAACAAACAAATAAACAAACACACATTCCATTTTATTTTATATATATAGATAGCTTAAACCCGGCGCGTTGCTGCCGCGGCCCCGTTGCCAAACGCGAATAAAATGTTATCAGTGAAACTGTATATGTAAATTGTGGTCGAATACTCAATTCCATGGCTGTGCGACCTATAACTCAAAAGCTGTAGAATTTCTCAAATTTTGGTTGCATGGGAGGTGGCACGCCCCCTTGTCCAACGCCATACAAAGTTATCAGTAAAACTGCATGTGTAAATTGAGTTCGAATGCTGAATTCCGAGGCTTTGTTTGCTTTGTTTGATTGACTCAAAAGCTATTCGATATCGCAAATTTTGGTTGTATAAGAGGTGCCACGCCCCTTTGTCCAACTCCCATAAAATTTTATCAGTAAAACGCCACGTGTAAATTGTGGTCGAATTTCGAATTCCAAGGATGTGCGGCCTATAACTCCAAAGCTATTCGATATCGCAAATTTGGGTTGTATGGGAGGTGCCACGCCCCCTTGTCCAACTCTCACAAAATTTTATCTGCGAAGCGGCACGTGTAAATTGTCGAATACCGAATTCCGAGGCTAAGCGGCTTATAACTCCAAAGATATTCGATATCGCAAATTTGGGTTGTATGGGAGGTGCCACGCCCACTGTTAGTAGGAGGTTGAAATATACTTTACGACCTATTCTCATACCTACAAAATATACATACAAAATTTCATGAAAATCGGTCGAGCCGTTTCGGAGGAGTTCGATTACGTACCCCGTGACAGAAGAATTTTATATATTAGATTAAAATTTATAATTTTGTGAAGTTAAACAAAATTTTTCGCTTGTCCCACAGCTGTCGAACAGTCAAAAATCGTAATGTTGCGTAGTATCTATTTTCTACAGACTTCTACGCTGCGTCACGCCTCGTTACGATTTCGATAACGAATTGTACACATTTATCATTAAACAGTTTTTAGCTTGACAGTTAGCAACGTCGCGCTACGTTAACTTATGCTTGGTTAATCAAGCCATTAGCAAAAGACGTAGACGACACGCTCACCTTGTTTTCTTACGGCATGCACTTTATGTCCTGATAACGCCTAGGTCGGTGGGTTAGAGACAACCAAGGGCTCTTACCCAATAAAACAATTGTAAAATATACATACAGGGTTTTCTTAAGCGTATATTATAAAATGAAAAAAAATTCACTCTCGACCGTAAGCGCAGCCATGTGAGCACTTCAAAAGAGTATTGAGCGATCTTCTACTGCAATCCGCAGGAGTTTTTGCCCCGTTTCCTTACCTCAGAAAAGACATGGATGTATCACAACTCACCAGAGACCAAAGAAAAGTGTCAACGTGCACCAAAGCAGGCCAAGGTGGGTCTGTCGGCGAACAAGGTCATGGTGACAGTTTTTTGGGATGCATGCGGAGTCATTCACATCGATTACTTTGAAAAGGTTAAAACTTTCACCAGCGAGTATTATTAAACAAGTGCTCTTCCACCACCATAACGCACCATCATAGCAAAAATTCCTAAATTGAGCTACGAACTGTTACCCTATTCACCACATTTTCTTCAGATTTAGTTACCTGCGACTATTTCCAAATCTGAAAAAATGACTCGACAGTAAAAAATTTAGGCCGAATTACTGAAACAAATGCCTATTTTGAGGAACTTGATAAAACCTATTATTTGGAAGGAATAAAAAAGTTAGGAAAACCCTAAATTAAATGTATCGATCTCAATTAAGACTATGTTGAGAAATACCTATAAAATACCGTATTGCCCTCGTAGAACATCTAAATTATTTTTCGAAATTCGTTTTCGAGAACAAAGAGAAGTTTTTCCATTCATCATATCCTCGATTGATTCAAATTCTCGGTGTCCCAAAAGTGGTCTTTTGAGTTTGCTGAATAGTCATGAAATGCTTTCAAGCCATAACAGGCATAAGATTTGACATATATTTCAACTCAGCGCTACCAACTTTAAAAAAAGTTTAGCCGTACCTTAATCGCGTAAAGCGCGCACAGTTTAAAATGACCAGTCACGGTGACATTTGAACACAGTATTATAAAAAAAAATTGTAATTTGTAAGTTTATTTAACGCCAGTATTTAGGGCAAATATTATTGAATTGAAATGCTAACTGGTTTTAAACAAGGTAAAACTGTTCTAGGAAATTATTCCTTAAGCAACTGTTGTTGCTCCACCTCAAGACATTAAAACGCTAAGATCAATAAAAAGTTTTTTCTGACAAAAATTCCATTCCATGTACTTGACCTTTGAACCTTAAATTTCTTAAAGAGAAGTCAGAGAATTTAAAAAGGTTTACTTCCCATTAACATCAACGCCATCGAAGTATGGGATGCTATGTCTCTAGCTTGTTTGAAAAAAACTTCCTTTGATAAATAAGGTTTAACAATTTTGATTGGACAAAGCTGTGTTTGTGCTACATTCACGCTCTTGCGTTTCAACAGAATGTTGAAACGTGTGAACTACCGTATTGAAATTGCAAAAGTTGAAAACATAAAGGCTTGATTACCCAAGCGTAAGGTAACGTAGCGCGACTTTGCCAGCTGTCAAGCTAATGTGTACAAGTCGTTACCGAAATCGTAACGCAGCGTAGAAGTCTGTAGAAAATAGATTTCTACGACACGTTACGATTTTTGACAGTTCGACAGCTGCGGGACAAGCGGAAAATTGTGTTTAACTTACAAAACTTTAAAATTTAATACTATATAAGAAATGATGCAGTCTTTTGTTGAAGAGGAGAAGTTAATAAGCCTACTAGAAAAAAACGAGTGCCTTAATAACAAATTTTCTGTGAGCTACAAATCGGCACTACGTTGCACTACGGTTTCGGTAATCGTTAATCCTCAAGACAACGTCGCACTACGCTACGTCCCGCTGAGCCACCTCACGTTACGCTTGGGTAATCAAGCCTTTACGCAAAGAAGGTGCATTTCAAATGTCCTGACATAAGTGTTTATGTCTTGTTGCCGTGACAAAGCATACAAATGTGCTGCTGACCCTCATGATCGGGTATGGGCACCACTACATTTAAAGCTTTGTGTTGTTTTGTTCTCTTTGCACTGAGAAAAATTTATACGCAAATCCAATATACAAAAATTAATTGCAACATAATAGGCACAGTTAACATTTGCCACACCCTCTTCTACCGCCCAGGCATTAGAAAAATTTCTTTACCTAAGACGGTTTTGGTCCCATTAGACAAAAATTTTGTAATTAAGTTTGCATGATTACTGTCAGCAACTATTTTAAAAATGGGCGTGGTCATTAAAGCTATTTAAAAATTAATTTTAAAAAGTTTTAAATATTAATATTTAATATAATGAAAAATGTGCAGAACACGTCATAAAACTATTTAAAATTTTTTTTTATAAAGGTTATGCAAAGCGTATGTTTTTAGTGTGAAGGTTGTTGATATTTTTCGATATTCTCTTTTGGCTTCGTCCGACGCAGGTCTTACTTCAGCCTTGTTAAAGGTCCAATTATAATAGACGTAATGTAAAGTAACGAAATGTTGTCAGCTGTCATCGGGACAGGACGTAATGTAAGAAAACGTTGTAGCAATTATAAAAGGCAGTAACCAGGCAGTTGTTTGTTGTAAATAATTGCATATTCCCGTACAAGTTCAATTAAAACTTCTTCGTCCATAGCTGTGGATATATAGAACTATCACATTAATAACGAAAACTCAACAAAAAGCAACTCAAAAAATCTCAATATAAAATAGCGCAATAATCGAATCTAACCTCAATGTTTAGTTGCTCTTTGAACAGACGTAGTGTAAAGTAACGTACAAATCGAAATTCAACGGATCTTTACGTCCCGTTATATTACGTTACGTTTATTATAATCACTTGTATAAGAAAGTATTGTTTGAAACAATAAGTGAAAGAACGCACTGCTCAATTGACATTAGACCACATTACGTTACGTATATTATAACTGGGCCTGAACTGATTTTCATTTCTTTGCTTTGCTATTCGTTTTGTGTCGCTACATTAGCGCTTGCTCTCAATGCTCCGTAGCTTGCTCCGTGCCCAAGCCGCTTATGACGCATGTGTCTACTCAACTCAATAAGAGTCTATTCAAATAAAGCTCACTCGAACGACAACTGCTAGTAGAACGGAACTAAGTACGTAAACAAAATTTCTTTTAAATTAACGCTCAACTGCATTTAAGTAAGCATATTTATAAATTCATTTTTCCATCAATTAAAATATAAAATTTTGCACTGTTGTTTCTAAAGTCTGTTTGTTTTTAAACTAAGCATGCGTAAATCACAAATACTCAAAACTTAAATTAGTTGTATTGTAACACAAAAATACAAAAGCTTAAAAATAATGTACAAATAATTCATAATCTATCCCAAATATATCACAAAGTTGTTGTAAATAAATGCATTTAATTATCATATAAAACCCATGCTTAAAAGTAATTTAAGCATAACCCTAAAATAGTAATAAATATTAAATGACTTTTGTATTAACAATTATTTATGAATATATAATTATATAACATAGTTAAATAAATTATTTAAAAATCAATACATTGTAATTTATTATTTTAAACTCTGTTACATTCTTATTTATTTCATACTAATTCTGACTGTATACCAATTGAAATTAGATTGCTTCACATCGCAATGGTTTTTTAATACTATGTTTAAGTTTATTGTTTTGTATATGTTTTAATTGAATTAAATCTATAACGGCAATGTAAATTATACAAGCTTTTCCTACAAAAACATCGCATATATTAATTGTAAATGTAATGTGTATCGAACCGAATATATTCATATATAATTGACGTAGTATATTATATAATAATCAAGTTTTTATGGTTCTTATTATTTTGAAATACACTTAAAATTTGAACGTTTAGCTTGGCGTATAATGAAATATTTTGGTCACAAAATATTTTAAAAATAAAGACTATTTTGTAACATAAATCTAAATGTGTTCTTTTTTCTTGGAATTATCTTGCACTAAACACTTTTAATTTGTATATTACTTATTCAAAATAAATTTTAATATAACTTAAGCTTTTTAGTAAGCGTACAATCTATTTTTCTCCATTTAAATTATTGGTTACGATTTGCCAAACAGAAAGTTATTAAAATTCAATACGATATTGAACGTAAGTATGTGTCTTCAAAATTTATTACATTCAAAATTAATCTTGAATGAGGCTATAACTTTTTTATTATAACAATGAAAGTAATCATAGTTAACTATATTTTTTGAACGACTATATTGACGACGATATAGGGAGTGAAAGCGAGCGTTAAAAAATACTCAAGCATTACATTTTCCTATTCAAAAACATATCACTTCTGCTTCAAAGCACCTACTTAAAGTTATAGCCGATACACATTGACTGCAACAGGCGTCCAACGACAAAACGAAAACTTGCCGTCAGAGAGAAATGTCGCAGTATTCTCGACGACTTGATTATAATGAACGCAACAGCGACAGTCTGTATTTCATACAAAACATAAACAAACTCTTCTATGGCCACTTTTGTCGTCTTTCAAATTAGAAATAGATTGAAGTCTGCGGCTGCAACAACTGTAGTCGTGTTCTTCAAAAAATACATCTTCATAAGAAAACATTCGTTCTGTTTTCTGGCAATAATTGGCGTTCGTCGCTTATCGCAGTCAATGTGTATCGGCTACTAAGTAGCCGCTAAAATGGGTTTATGAATAAGTCTGAACGTCTTTAAAGTTTAACGTTACTTTATTGATTGATTTCTTAATGATACTTAAAATTACCCTATACCGAGAATAAAAACAAAGTAAAATCAAAAATTCCAACCTTAAATCAAAAATAAACAGTAACAAAAATAGGGTAAAGTTGAAAATTTTAAATCAACTACGATATTTTCATTTTTAAAACGATTCTCATTTTTATTTCAAAAATGTATCATTTTTAGTTTAATATTGATTTATTTTCAATACAAAACTAGAAAATTTTGTTTTAAAGTTGATAATTTTTTATTTTAAAATACATAATTTGGATTCACATTTTTTATTTAAAAAAGCACATTTTTGATATGAAAACACACATTTTTGTTTTGAAAATGTTTTATTTTTATTTCAAAAACGTAAAATTTTGATTTGAAATAGTTCTTTCTTACCTTTTTATAGCCTTTTCCACGATATCACATTGCAATTAGACAAAAAATTTTAACTTTTAATTGTTTATTTATTAATTAATAAGTTATTACATAAAATAAAAAGTAGTAAATTAAATATATTTCAATTTCACATATGTTTTTCACAGAGGTCTTACCGTCTTTTTTTCCACATGAACAGCTTCTCGCGAAATTCCATTCGGAGTCCTAGAGGTGGAACTACTTCCTTCAAATCTTCTCTTTGCATGTATTGCAAGCTTCTGAATGTTACATGGAGATATACATAGAAAATGAATTGATATGAGGACTAAAATCAGCCGCCTCACCATCCAAAGCCAGTCATTCTTCATCACAATATTCCAATAGACAATTTAATTTCATTTCGCACTAAACGACGCGACGCAATGGATACGAAAAAAACAAAATGGCGTTGTTATTTTTTCTGTATCTGTTTCAACTTAAAATTAAAACTGCATTTTTGTTTTAAAAATGAGCAATTTCAAAAGGAAAACGATAAATCAAAAATTAACATTTTTGTATTGAAAACGGTCAGACTTGATTTTAAAATGCAATTTTTCGATTGGTGTACACCTTTAGCTTGCAGAGTTATCTTGAAAAACAGAAGTCATTGACTTATTTAAATGTAGTAACTCAGCACTTTCTTATTGCAGGCCAATAACTAAATAATTAGGGATACTCTCTATGTCTATCATAATTGCATGAGAGCACGGATTGTAACAATCCTTTACTAAAATATCCAATGGATCGAGAGCGCCCTATAGTGAAATCAAAAGCTCAAAGAACTCTATAATGAGATGCACTTCACGCTTATTCCACCTTGTTTGCCTTCTCTCTTATTCGCCTCTCTCTTATTACAAACACAGGGTAGCATTTAACAAACTATACTTCATAGCATCGCCGTATGCATGGGTTTCAGTGTAGCATACATAGGAAATATTGTACGGTTTTTTTTACTTGTATTTTGTTGTTGCGGCGGTGCACGGATAGTATATTTCCTATTCTTGCACCGTGCAACTGGCACATCCTAGACATAGAGAATATCCCTACTGTTTTATTTGCTGAGATACATTGACATTTAATATATTAGCTCAGCAGTTACATAATAACAGTTTAACTTAAAATATTGACTTTGTGGTAGCTTTAGTTGGCAGCTGAACTTTAGATCTTGGTGGGCTTTTATATGTAACTCGCGTCATTTGTAACATGTGGCAAAGCCAAAAGTGCTCAGTAAGGTTTGCCATTTTACCATGAATAGACTTACAAACGAACAGCGCTGCAAATCATTGAATTTTATTATCAAAATTCGTGCTCTGTGAAAAATGTGTTTCGCAAATTAGTGGACATTAATCCACCAACACGTATGCGGAGCGTACGTACTGAGGAGAATATTGCTGTTGTATCGGCCAGTTTCAAAGAAGATCGCCGTTGTCAACAATTTGGCTTGAGTTATTCGACCACAGGCAAGATTTCACGTAAGGACCTCGGTAAAAACCATATAAAATACAGTTGGTGCAAGAACTGCAGCTGGGTGACCACCAAAACATCGTTCGCTAGGTGAATGGGATTTAGAAAAGTTGTATGAAGATCTACTTTTTTATCGAAGCGACGAAGCTCATTTTTGGCTCAATGAGTATGTCAACAAACAGAATTTCCCAATTTGGTCTGAAGAGCAGCCGCAGACAATGCACCCTGAAAAATGCACTGTTTCGTGCAGTTTGTGGAACGGTGGCATTACTGTACCGTACTTTTTCAAAAATATAGAAAATCGCACCGTTACAGTCAATGGAGCAAGGCACAGCGCGATGATTACCGACTTGTTTTTGCCCAAAATGGAAGAATTGGACTTGGTTGACATGTGCTCTCAACAAGACGGAGCCACATGCCACACGGCACGCGATAGTATGGACCTATTGAGAGGCGAGTTTAGTGAGCAATTAATCTCATGTTTTGGAGCAGTCCATTGCCATGATCATGCGATTTGACACCACTAGACTATTTTTTGTGGGGCTACGTGAAGTCTCTCGTATATAGGGACAATCCAGCCACAATTGCAGCACTAGAGTACAACATTCTAGCTGCCATTTGTGAGATACCAGCTGAAATTTTGGAAAAAGTATGCCAAAATTGGAGCTTCAGAATGGACCATCTCAGGCGTAGCCTCGGGTAACATTTACATGAAATATTCTTTAAAAAGTATATGACAGGCAATCATGTATCGCTCCAAATAAGTATTTCATTTAATAGTGCAAATTTCCTGTTTTTTACAATTTTCAAAACCAAACGCTTAAAAAATCAGCTTTTAGTCTTTTCATAATAAATATTTTATAGTGAGTCTTTTAATTTTTTTCCAATGTGCAATGTCATATAAAGATCTTTGTCGTGACCATAAGCACACAACGGCTGCCATGTTGTGCTAAGAGTTGCTCTTGGTGCTCGATAAAATTTATTCATTTCGGGGGGCAGGCTAACGCCCAAGACCCCACTGCGTACGCGCCTAGCTATTTGTGACAAGTTTGAACAAGGAAATTATTTCTAAAAAGCTAAAATGGAGTGCAATCCGTCAAAGCTAAAAAAATCCCGTTGAATAGCTGTTTTTATGACATAATGCTCACTATTCTCTGCTTGTTCTCAAATCTGGGACTAACTGGTACCTCTGCTATGGTTCCAAGGTTATTTTCTAAAATTTCTTTTAGGAGTAAAAATTAAACAGAATTTAAATTGATTTACACCATGTTACAAAACTCTACATACGGCACCAATTATTGCCATTTACTTCAATAATAGGTAAACAATGCTACTTTTTCTTTAAATTTTCCATTAATAAAATGAACAAGACTAATGCTAAAAAAAATGCGAGGAATCGTTACTTTTTCAAAACCCTAAAAAACTGCAAAACATTAGTTTGAAAGTTTAACGAAAGTCTACATACGATCAATTTCTAGAAAAAGTTCTGTTACGACACGTGATCGCTCATCGCCGCATATTCTTAAGAAGTTCAGTCGCATTAAGCGGATCAAAATAAAAGTTAGATTACGTGCTTTTTTATATAAAACTTAGAAAAAATTGCTTAAAAATGTCAAAAAGAAAAGAAATTTATCCTGATTTGCGCGAAGTGGTTGTAAAACTTAAAAATTAAGGAAATTCTTATTTAAAAGTTGGTGAAACATTAAGTTTGTGTAAGGCAACGGTGCAAACAATAATTAAAAATTATAATTATAGTGGATCTTACGAATGTAAGCCAAGAAGTGGTCGTCCCAGCAAACTTGATGAGAGAATGCATAGGAAAATAGTTCGAAGCGTGGCTGAAAACCCGAGAAGTAGTGTTATTAAACTGGCCAAAAACTTACGACAGTTTGACCGAATTGATGTTAATGCACAATGCATTCGACGTTGCTTGCAAAAGGCAGGTTTAGCTTCCCGAGTGGCAACAAAGAAACCCCTTATAAGCGAAGTGAATAGGAAGAAGCGACTAAATTATGCCAAACAGCATGAAAAAAAGCATATTGAGGATCCAACCTTTTGGACACGAGTGATTTTCACAGACGAGTGCAAGTTCAATCTTTCTGGAAGAGATGGACCAGCAAGAGTATGGCGAAAAGTAAATACGGCACTTCAGCCAAAGAATATTTGCCTCACAGCCAAACATGGAGGGGGTTCTGTTATAGTGTGGGGCTGCATGGCAGCAAATGGAGTTGGCGAACTGCGATTTATAGAAGGGACAATGGATCGGCATACTTACTTACTTAGTTGGCGCTACAACCGTATGTCGGTCTTGGCCTCATCTAAGAATTTGCACCAGCCATTTCTGTCTTTCGCTTGCTGGCGCCAGTTGGAAATTCCAAGCTTCGTCAGGTTGTCCTCTACTTGGTCTTTCCAACGAAGATGCGGTCGTCCTCTTCTGCGTTGACCGCCCTGGGTACCGAATCGAATGTTTTCTTCACTTGAGCATCGTCTTTCATGCGCTGAACATGACCAAGCCAGCAAAGCCGCTCGATTTTAATGCGCTTGACTATGTCGATGTCAGCGTACAGCTCATACAGTTCATCATTCCACCGTATTCGGTACTCGCCATTGACGCAGATTGGTCCGTAGATCTTACGAAGAATCTTTCTCTCGAATGCTCCTAAAGTCTTTTCATCTAAACTTCTCAGCGTCCAGGTTTGTGATGCATAAAGTAGGACGGGCATGATGAGCGATTTATAGAGCGTGATTTTCGTTCGTCGAGAGAGGGCTCTGCTTCTCAATTGCCTACTGAGCCCAAAGTAACACCTGTTGGCAAGAGTTATTCTTCGTTTGATCTCAATGCTGATGTCGTTGGTTGAATTAATGCTGGATCCCAGATAAACGAAGTTCTTCACAACCTCGAAGGAGGTATTGTCAACGGTAACGTGGGTTCCAAGACGCTGCGACTGTTTGTTTGTTGACACTAAGTATTTCGTCTTATCTGCATTCACTGACAGACCCATTCGACTTGACTCTTTTTCTAATCTGGAAAATGCTGCACTGACTTCGCGCGTATTATGGCCAATGATATCTATGTCATCAGCATACGCAAGCAGCATAACACTCTTGTAGAATATTGTGCCACTACGTCTCAGATCAGCAGCTCGGATGATCTTTTCCATCTTTAGGTTGAAAAAGTCGCACGATAAGGAATCACCTTGTCTGAAACCTCTTTTGGTAATAAATGGTGGGGAGAGGTCCTTCCCGATTTTAACTGCGCTGCTGGTGTTGCTCAGTGTCATCCTGCAAAGTCGTATTAGTTTTGCAGGAATACCAAATTCAGACATGGTGGAGTACAGGTGCTTCCTTATTGGGCTGTCGAAGGCGGCTTTGTAGTCGACAAAAAGATGGTGGGTGTCGACCTGTTTTTCTTGAGTCTTCTCCAAGATTTGTCGTAGCGTGAAAATCTGGTCGATGGTGGACTTTCCAGGTCTGAAGCCACACTGATAAGGTCCGATCAGTTTGTTTACAACGGGCTTCAATCTTTCACATATAACGCTCGACAGGACCTTATATGCGATATTAAGAAGGCTTATCCCACGGTAATTGCCACAGATAGTGGGATCGCCTTTCTTGTGGATTGGGCAGAGCACACTGAGATTCCAATCGTTCGGAATGCATTCTTCCGACCATATTCTGCATAGAAGCTCGTGAATGCATTTAAGTAGAGCTTCGCCTCCGTTCTTAAACAGCTCAGCAGGTAAACCATCAGCTCCCGCGGCTTTGTTATTTTTAAGCCGAGCTATAGCTGTCAGAATTTCATCATAGTCGAGCAGCGGAACCTCGACGCTGTCATCCGCAATTGGGGTTTCCGGAATATCATCTCTATTGGCGGGATTGTCGCAGCGTCGCCATTTAGAAGCTTAGAGAAGTGTTCCCTCCATAACGTCAGTGTACTCTGGACATCTGTCACTAGATTCCCGTTTTCATCCTTGCAGAAAGAGGCCCCGGTTTTAAAACCATCGGCAAGGCGTCTTATTTTTTCGAAAAATTTTCGGGCCTCATTCCTGTCACCATACATCTCAATCTTCTCCTGCTCGCGCTTTTCTGCCTCTCTTTTTTCCGCCTGAAAATATGTCTCTCTTCCCTCTTTTCTTTGTATCACTCCTTAGCAGCGCGCGTTACTACCGACTGCAGGGTGACTTTGTAGGCGGCGTCTTTCTCTGCAGTGGCGTCGCGACACTCCTGGTCGTACCACTGGTTTCGGCGAGGGCGTTGGTAGCCAATCACCTCTTCAGCAGCCGCACGCATGGAGTTGGAAATGTGTGTCCACTGCGCGCATATATCATCGATTGGAGGAGTGCTTTGAAGCAGGAGTGAGAGTCGAGTGGCGAAAGCATCGGCTGTCTGTTTCGATTGCAGCTTGTCCACGTCTAGCTTTCTCTGTGTAGGGTTGCGTGTATTCTTAGCTGCGCACAGACGTGTACGGATCTTGGCTGCAACAAGATAGTGATCCGAGTCAATGTTTGCACCACGGATCGTGCGTACATCCAATACACTGGAAGAGTGCCTTCCGTCGATCAAAACGTGATCAATTTGATTTTTTGTTTTTTGATCATGGATCGGCATATGTACATTGATATTTTGAAAACAAATTTTGTTCCAAGTATTCAAAAACTTCAACTAGCCGGAAAATATATATTCATGCACGACAACGATCCCAAGCATAGTTCTGGCTTGGTCAAAGAATGGCTCCTGTATAATGTCAGATCGAAGCTGGATCATCCTCCGCAATCACCGGACCTCAACGTTATTGAGCATTTGTGGGCACATTTGAAAGAGAAGATTAAAGGAAGAGAAGTAACTTCCGTTTGCACCCTTAAAACGGTTTTAGTTGAGGAGTGGGAAAAAATTGCTCCGGAAGTCACGAAAAAATTGGCCCTATCAATGCCTTCTCGACTGCAAGAAGTTATTAAAGTCAATGGTGGCCCTACACGTTACTAATATATTATTTTTTATCTATAAATCATACCGTATGTAGACTTATGAAAAAAATGTGAACATTAAATTTTTAGTTTTTTAAGTTCTAAACTAATACTTTATGTTGGATCTTTGTTTTTTGTTGCTTAAATAATTTTGAATACTAAATAAAAAGATTTAATCGATCAAAATATTTTTCTTGTCTATTTTTTTTTATTTATAGAAGATATAACAATCGTATTTAGACTTTCGTAACATGGTGTAAATTGATATACTATCACTTTTGTGTTTTTTTTTAAATTAACTAATTTATTCAAAACAAAAAATTGAAAACAGAGTTGTCTTACATATTTTCACAAACGTAGTTTACTTTTAAATAAAGGTTTTTACTTTTCAAAACAATTTAAAACGAAATTTAATAACAACGACTTTATAACATGTCCTACCAATCATTTAAAAAAACAGAAATTGAACTTTCTAATAATTCACTATTTAAACAGTTCAAATTTTATTAAAAACTAAAAAAGAAATCTATTCTGTAAAAAATGGAGTAACTTTCAAAATCAATTCGGCCTAAGAATTTATTTATTCGCACTCTAAAGAAGCGAAACTTCATTTCATAGGTTTGATAAATTGATGGATAATCTTTTCAAATAAAACTATTTCTATATTAAATAGGTTAGGTTGATGTTATATTTAACCAATTATAATTTCATTTGAAATAAACGTTGCTGGCTTTTTTGGTCTTTGGTGAAATGCAAATAAAAAAACTTTATTTCATCTGTTTTCGACGTTTCGGTTGTTATTTTCTACCTTCTTCAGGGTTAGGTTATATTAATCCGGTTGCGAAAGAGCTTAACATAGACCATTTCGGTTCTTAGTGGCACTAAAAAAAGGAGCCTTAGTTGACATCTGCAAGCATTTTCGTTGAATTCGCGAATCTTACGAGAGATTCGAGAGAGGTCTTAGTAGAGCGGGTGCAGTAGGTGTTCCAGGGCTCTACAGCTCCTGGTTCCTGGTACACTTCCAGCAGTTCCCGTCCGTCGTTATGGCCAACTTTCTCGCATAAACTGCCGTTATGCAATGGACGGTGAGGACACCCACAAGTGTCCTGCAGTCCTTGCGGAACGTGTGAGGATGTAAAGAATCCAATTTTTCGCATCGTACATCGCACATAATTTCGTACATGAGATTTAGCTTGATGTCGTATCTCTCCACCTACGACTCTCAATACATTCCAACTTTTTTACCAACACACTCATATTTTTCAATTGCCAGCCTGATTGTTAGGAACAAGTCGACTGGCGATAAGAGCGGCAATAATTTGGCGTTTGTTTGTGAAAGTGACTAGAAAACAAAAAAATGCTGAACGGCGGCACTTTTTTATAATAAATTGCGCTGTTTTCTTTTTTCAGAATGAATATTTAATTTAAGTTGTCAAACAATCAGAATTGACACTAACAAATGTCAAACAAATTTAATTTATTGGGATGCTATTGTTACGCCACCTTCGTAGCTATCGGCAATGGGCTTGATGATGGCAATAATTTAACAACTAATACAAATTGTAAAATTGTCATAACAAATTGTCACGTGTGTTCATAGCATTAGTCAGAATTCCATTTAGAAGAATTTAGAAGAACGAGAAATAATTTCTTTTAATTAAAATTCATTTTGATGTAATTTTTTTCAATGAGGTTAAAATACCTACAATCAGAAGACCCTACAATTAGATACAATTTAGAAGACCCGAATTTTAAAAATATATGAACAAAAGAAACTGTTTGGGTTAATAAATAAATAAAATAGTAAATAAAATAATTTTTGAACGTTTTTTAAATGTATTTTTATATTTATATTTTTGATATTTACAGCTAACATAACTCCCGTGGAACTTATGCATCGCACTCCTGTAGTACTTTTTATATTTATTTATAGCATTATAGAGCCGAAATGAGGAACGGTAACTATGTTCCAGCCATGTTTAGTTTGTTTAATGTGCTCGTATGCTTAATAGAAAAATAGCAACAAAAATAATATACTAAGGGTATTCATGCAAAGTGGCAATCTTATAATGTGAGCCCTTAAAGTCGCTTGTTCATTTGCAGCATATATGTTAGCTGCAACATATTTTCATGTGCTGCCGATAAGCTTTTAGGTTGTAATTTTCAATTAAATATTTATTACTTTTGCTCCAATTCACAAATTATTACCTCTCCATTGCTGTTTTGTCGGCTTCTGATAAGAAATTAATTAACTTTCGAAAAAAAAACAGCTGCTTGGTCATATATATACCTCGTTTGCTCACTTAAATCGAAGAGCAAATATATCTGGTTTGTGCAAAGACTTCTCCATACAAATTTGACAGTTCATATATAAGGCTGATAAACTTATACAGTTTATACCATTTAAAAGGGTTTTGCCCATTTGCATGAATACCCTTACCGTATATGACGCAGGTTTGGGTAGTTCAAACGCTCGCTGTTTCCAATCCAATCGAACATGGTCGCTGTTCATCATACTAGTTCCATTATGTATAAGTTGCATTAATGCCCGGTTTCCATGTGATCTTCTAAGATCTCCCACAATCACATCGTCTGTGGGAAGGAAATAGAATGCGAGTGCCTCTTTATGGGTTTGATAAAGGAGCGTGATCTAAGATCTCATGTGATGCTGGGAGATCGTAGAAGATCATGAAAGATCAACTTTTTTAACTTTTGCTATAAAAGTCCATCACTTGCTATAAATACGGCAGTCATTTAAGTTTTTCGTTTTTTTTTTGTTGTTGGGCTATTGTCATCAATAGCGGAGTTCACATGGTTCTATACGTTGTCACGCATTGTAAAACAAGCCTCGTATTTGACCGTTCGAACACTCGGTACAGCCAACTGACAACATGTTGTCTTAAATTTTAAATGTTTCCAATTCAAGGCCATCACACCAGGTGTGACAACATGTAGGATCATGTGAACCCCGCTAATGACAACTATTTTTATAGCATTCCATAGATGCGTTAACATGTCAAAATAGAGGTTAAATAAAATAGAAAAAAAGTCGAAACAATTGGATTGTTTAGAAAGTTGTGAGAGTTTGCTGTAATCAATAATTATTTAAGTTACAAAGAATTGTTTATTAAATTACGTATGAAAAATTATTTATTATATATTAAATTGACGATTTTATATATTTTTCGATGGGCGTTAATTTTAATGGGATGGGAATTTCAAATAAATGCACATTCAAACAATATACAACAAAAAATCAAATGTCATTATTTTATAGCAAGAATAACATATATCCATCTCGCTCATTACAGCTGAAGATCTGATTGTCGGAGATCTTAGAAGATCAAATGGAAACCGGGCTTAAAACTATTTTTTGCTGTAACTGTAATGCAGCTTACAGATTATCCCACATGTGCGTCACACAACATGGCGGCACAAATTGATGTGAAATAGCGAGCGTTCATACGTGGGTGTCACACGGAGGCTTGGTTTTTCTTTTTTTTTTTTAATGGCGTCCGCTGTTGTGACGGAGAAAAACAACAACTTTTGCCAACAGACTAACATGGGTGTCACCGCAAACACGCCTACAGACTATCCTACCTTTGTGAACATAGCCTCCGTGTGCTATACCTGTAGGAAAGTCTGCAAGCTGCATAACGTTCCCATTCGAATTTTACGGAAAAACATTCAATAATGGCAGCTCTGCGTGTTTGAGTTCAGTTGGCATCACCAACGGGTACTCTTATTTTATACATCACAAATTAACAAGTTGTCAAAAACATTTTTTCATTTTTCATTACATAGTTTATCTTGTTTTTGGTAATTTTCTATAATTATTAAAAATAAGTTTGAGACAGATTTGAAACAGTGATAAAAGCTTCAAGAATAAAAAATGCCTGACGATTCCAAAGATAGCAAAGCTAAAAAGTTGGCAGCAGCACGAAAAAAGGTAAAACAAAAAATATACGGTTGACACGTCACGATTATTAAAGTTATTGATTTAAATTATATGTTCTAAATTGCGTTTAATATCGCTTAAATGCTAGCTCAAGGAATACCAAACAAAAGAAAAACGAGTGGACATCAATGGGCAAGCAACAGAACAAGAGAACTATCCATCGGGAACAACTTCGGCAACACTATCGGAAAAGTCCAATTCTGAGCTAAATTTAAATGGCCAAGTTCTGGAAAGTGACCTAGAAGCACAACTTCCAGAACAGCAAAGTGAAAATACTAATACGGCAGCTAGCGCTCCAACTGAGATCTTGGATGTTTTCGCGACGACACGCGACATGCCCACAGCTGCTGCCTACTTTAATACAGTGCAATCGAATGCAGCAGCAGACTCTTTCAATAAATCCATCGATGAAGGTTCTTTTGGTAAAGCTGCAATACCATCTCATATTCAACAAAATAATGCTATACAGCTGCTTATTGGTGAGAAGGCTCAGCTCAATGCAGAGCTTAGCAAATATCGAACTTCTTGTCGTGAAAAAGATTTGGAGAATGAAGAACTTCGTACACAATTGATGTCAACGAAACATCGCCTCGACGACTTACAGCAACGTTACTTGGAAAAGCAACAAGCCACAGATGAGTTACAATCTTCTGCTGCAGAGTTGCAGAAACAAATGAATCAAGCTGAAGCTAAAAATATCGATCAAACGTCACACCTTATTGAGCTGCAACAACAACTTACTCTGGCGCAAGCCCGCAGCCAGGAGTTAGAACAGCAGCACAAGGAAAAATGCAATGAACTTGAGTTGGCACAAATACGCATTAATCAACTGTCAGATGTAGCTTGCATAACAAAAGATACCCGTGTAGAAACGCTAACACAAACACAGTTCATGTACGAGCAGCAGATACGCGATCTTCAGGTAAATATAGTGCTGATTAAGATGAAAGTGATAGCATTTTGATAACATACATACATCTCTTTTCATATTTTAAGGCTATGGTTCAGCAATTAACACAAGATAAAGAACAGGCAAATCTACAGTATCAGAACTATGCACAGCATTTAAATGTTGAAGTTAGCAATTTGAATGAGAAAAATTCTGAACTCTCGGAGGAGTGTGCAAAGTTGCAGGAACATGAACAACAGCTGGTGCGGCACATTAGCGAATTGGAACGCGAAATACAACGTAATATTGCACGTCGTGATCAAATGAAAGAAAATAATTCAACACAACAGGTTGGCAAAAATTATTTGAAAAAAGTTATTCAATGTTTTTACTTATAGGTTAGTTGAAATTTTTTACTCGAAGCTGAGAATTGATATAAAGCAAAATTGAGCGAAACCAGGAAATTGTATTAAAGTTAGAATTTTTCTCTTTCTACTTTCGAGAGAAAGTAAATACTTTAATCGCTAAAAACTTACCAAATCTCTTAATTGGCTGGTCTAATGAAACAAATCTGTTGACTGAATTTTCAAACACTCGCTCTTTCTGCAAACTGGAAGTTTTGAGCCTTGCAGTTTTCAGCTGCAAGGATAGCAAAACGAGATATGTTAAATATCGACTCATTGCAATGAATTTCCAAGGAAACGTTTTCCAGGATATTTATAAAAATATAATGTGCTTAGCCGGCGAATTCAGCAAAAATTGTTGCTGTATTTAAAAAGTATTAGGAACTCAGCCAGCATTTTGAAATGTTAAATGTTTCAAATATAACATACTGAAATCGTGCTTAAAAACATTTACCATTTCACTACACTACTTTTTGGGGTACTCAAATTAAAAATTTTTTTTTATTATATACACTATTTAAAGTTTGTTAAAATAAATTTTTTAAGGTATTTCTCACACTTAGAACAAGTTATGCACTAAGGGCCTGTTTCACAATAAAAACAAGTTTTTAGCCGTACTTAAGTTTAAGTTAAGTCTACAATTTAAACGTTCAACATAAGTATGTTGGAAAAATTGATTCGAAAACTTAAGTCGAACTCAAGGCGCGAAATTTCTAGACTGAAATTAAACTTAAGTATGGCTAAAAACTTAAGTTTTGATTGTGAAACTGGCCCTAAGTTTCGGCGTATTAAATACACTCTCCTCTTGTGTATTAAATACACTTGCGAACGTTTTTAGTACATGAAAAACACTTTTTGTGATTTCAATAAACCTTTAGTTTCGGTGTATAAAACAAAATCATTGCAGCGCACAACAGTGGATTGGTCACAGCTTAATCATTCAAAACTACTGAAGATGGAAATGGTAGCTCCTTCAAAAACAGCCTGTTTAGTTTGCTGTATGATTGACTCTATTCAGGGTTGTTGTTGTTGAGGTGTCCTTCTTCAAAACTTGATCTAAATAGATCATAATTAAAATCATGTTAAAATTCAATGAGTAGAACACAATTAATTTTCAAAAACTAAAAATATTTTTCGTAATGGTGTCAAATAATTGTAATATTAATTATTATTCATATTAAAATGACAAAATTTAAAACATTTTTTAATGTGATAAGTGCCTTGCTGGTTGCTAAATTTAATTATCTTTCCAATAAGCCTAATATTTCCAACACTCAAACCACTCAAGTAATCGTGTTTTCACCTACAACTTACTACGTATATAAAAGTATAACAATTTTATTTATCTGGCATCTAATATCATCTGTTTATTATTAAAAATCCTACCCAACTCATTTTCAGAATTTATCCACAAGTAACGCTGAAATGGAAACAGAAATTGCAAATCTTAAGGAAAAAATATCAGACTTTGAGCTTGAGCGACACGAGTTTCAATTGAAAATTAAATCACAAGAAGATCGTCTTGAAACCTACGTCAAGGAGTTGCAGGAGAAGCAGCTTCTCAACGAGCAAATGCAGGAACATTTACAAAATATAAGTATTGAGCAGCCAGATAAAACAAAACTGCTGGCAATAATGGAGTCCGACAAAATTGCTGCATCACGTGCACTCACACAAAATGTTGAAATGAAAAAACAACTGGATGAGTTGGAGCAACGTTTTGTACAACTTACTAATGATAAAGCTGATCTTATGACTAAACTAGATTCTGAAGAGTATGCAAATCGTGAAATGCGTATCACATATGCACAAATGGAAGAGAAGTTACATACAATCGATGAACGTTTTAAATTCAAAGATGAAGAAATGATACGACTTTCGCATGAGAATATGGAGTTGACGCGAAAGAATCTAATACTACAACAACAAGTCGATCAGTTAAAACACTATGAGGTAAGAAAAAAAAAATTTAACAATAATCTTACATTTTTACAATATCAGAGGTAGATATTTGCAGGATTTTTCAATTATAAACAATAAGAGCACATGATTACGATTGCAGCAATCGTAATTGTGCAAAATTTAATTATTTTATGACTATGGATTTCTTTTATGAAACAACTTGTGGTGTTTCGTCGGTATTTTTGCAAAAATACACAAAATGCTTTTCGTTTCAAATTAATTTATGAGTGATGAGCAATTTACGTGTTTTATACATATCTTCGTTTTATACATTTTTTTATTATCAATTTGGATTATCAAAAAGTTGTAGTATGAAAAATAATTTTAATCGTTTATTAAAAAGTTTTCGATTACTGCAGTAATTGTAATTTAATTTGTTATGAAATTAACTGCATTATTCTGTATCACGAACAAGCACACCAACGATGAGAAAGACACGAGAAGCAATACTTTTTTCCAAACAAAATTTTATTGCTACTCGTTTCTTTCTCATCGTTAGTGTGCTTCTTCGTGATACAGAATAATGCAGTAAAATTTCTGCAGTCGTAATCTTAGTTTCCTGCAATGGACGATGGAGAAAGGGCTAAACTATTAAAAATGAGTCCATCAATTGTCGGATTTATGAAGGATTTGTTATTTGGATAAAATAATTTTGAATAGAGCGCCGTTGTTTTCATTCGAGTTCGAAAACACTTAAGAAAATATTATTTTTTCGGCCGTAATCATGTTCATAGCAACACATACACGGGGAGTTAGGGTCGAAATCCCCAAATTTCGAAATCCAATCCAAAATTTCATTGACAAAATTGCCCTTTTTTAAAATTGTTCTTTACAAAATCTACCCTTCACAAAATTTCCCTTTACAAAATTCATCTTTACGAAATTATACAATTGTAAAAGCGCGCGCTTTTTCACAGTATCAACATATTATTTTTTAATTTATTTTTTGTACAATTTCGTAAAAGTGTAATTTTTGCATTGCAGTATTTTTTGCAAATATGTTTGATTGTTTAGCTCATCACTTTGCTGAAACAGGTTTCCAAACTTAGAATAACGGTTCTTCGTTATTGTTATGAATTATCAATTTTTTTTTGCAACGAAATATTAAATTGCAGTCATTAGAGCCTGAACAGAATCAAAAATCGTTGCGATCGACGATTCGTTGTTGTTGGAAAATACATGCAAAATACGCAGCTCGTTTTCTGCAACGATAAATCGCAGACTTAGAATCTATGCTATTTCAATCGTCGGTCGCAACGATTTTTGATTCTGTTCAGGCTCTTAGTCAGTCAAAGATTAAGGAATTGAACGTTCAAGCGTTTATCGTTTAGAAAATTTCTATATTTTTCGTAAATTTAATTGTCGGTCATGTCTGAAATTTGTGTATGAGAAACATATCAAGGGAGAAAAAAATTAAATATGGCTAAAGATGGCTATTCTTACTACTTGCATCGGACATATAAAAATACTTTTAATTGGAGATGCAACAGTACGATTAAACATAAGTGCAAGAATCGCGTCGTAAAGGGGCAATTTCGTAAAGGGCAATTTTATAAAGTACAATTTAAAAAAAGGGAAATTTTAAAAAGGGACAATTTTGCAAATGGAAATTTTGTGAGGGTGAATTTTGTCAAGGGCAATTAGTGGAAGAGAAATTTCGACCCGCTCCACACATACACTTTTCAGACACATACAAAATACAAACGAACGTCCAATATGTCGGCAAACATTTTTAAATATCTTCTGATTTACATGAATCTTTGTATTCGGGGATTTGAACATACGCTTATTAAGCATCTGATAATAAAAATTTTAAATTCAAAATGGCGGATCCAATATGGCGGCATAAATTTCTAAATATCATCTAATTTGCATGATAACCGATATGCGGGTGTTTTAACAGACGCTGATTAAGAATCTGAAAATAAAGCATTTAAAATGAAAAATGGTGGATCCAATATGGCGGCATTCATTGGTATTATTTTGGCATTAATTTTTAAAAATCTTATGAATCTTAAAAATCTTTGAGTTGATTTCAAAAAGTTGATTTCAAATCAAAAAGCTGATTTGAATATGGGAGTTTATTTTAAAAACATTTTTAATTGATTGAAAAATGATCACAAAGAATTTTTAAATGATCACAAAGAATTAGTATTGCATGCTTAGTGTTGTTGTTAAATCCTTGTCTAAGAATTAGTGTTGCATTTATTTAATTTTCTCTATTCAAACCCCTCACAGCTGTATGCTTCAAAAGCATTTCAAGTGATACTTTTGCAACTTTCAGCCCAATTGAATGTAGTCACATTAATTTTAAATTTAATAAAAAAACAAAACCAAATTTGAATGTGATTTGTTTTTAATATGACGCATGAATATATGCTTTTGTTTCTATAATCATTTTTGTGTGTCCCCAATATTTAAAAAGATACACGTCTTTGTAGCAGCGAACTGATTTTGTTGCTATTGTTTTGCGCAACACTGTATGTATAGTTAAAGAAATGTAACATCCTGTAATACCAGTGTGAGAAAATTGTGTCCCTAATTATATAACCACTCTAGTATAAAAAAACAAAAAATTTTTATATACTAGTAATTTGTAGTAAGTGACGGTCAAAATTAAGTGTTTTGTTATTTAATATTTTAATACCAAATTTTATTACCAAATATTAATAGCAATTTTTTTCATAAATTCAAGGTCAGAGAATATAGTGAACATTATGCAAAAGGATACGAAAGTGACGAAACACACAATAACTCCGAAAGTAAGCCACTTATAGCAGATGAACATCATGATCATGTTGACCATGACTCCCATACTCATGATCATGGAGATCATGGAACACATGAACATAATCACGATCATGTTATTAACATGCATAATAAGCATAAACATGATCATCATAATGAGCAAAACCAAAATGATCACAGCGCACATGCTCATGGCGATGATCACATCCACAATCATGATCATTCCTCCTGTTCCACACATAACTCGCATTCCGACAGCGAGACAGCATCCTGTCAAGAAGCCATAGAAGATCATTACGATCAGCACGAACACGCCTTCACGCAGCAACAACAACCACAAATAATACCATCAGCTCAGGCCATCAAGAAACTGCAGCAGCGTTTTACCAAGCTCATGGCGCAGGTGGCTGATTTGACTGACGAAAAACAGCGTCTCGAACATTTAGTGCTGCAACTGCAGGGCGAAACTGAAACAATAGGGGAATATATAGCGCTCTATCAGACACAACGTCGCATACTCAAGCAACGAGAGTATGAAAAAGCTGCCCAAATGCAATTATTGCAGACAGAACGCGCACAAATGCAGGAAAAAATAACTATGCTTAATAATCTTGTAAGCAGCTTAGGAGTTGAGCTACCCAATAATCGAGTTATAGTTGAGCACTTAAATAATGCTTTGGCGGAGCCGTTGCCAAACAATGGTATTGATACAGCTGCAGAGACTCATCAGACCGAAATGGCTATAAACCAGAAACTAAATTCTGCCGAGTCTAAACAAATTTTATCGAAAATTCAAAATATCATAACCGAAATCAAAGAGAATACAAAAGAAATACCCACTGTAACGCATACAATAGATCATTTCAATTGCTGTTTGGGTAAATTTGAAGTGGTATAATTTGTGATAAGTTAGTATGAAATAAAAATTATATGCGCCAAGTTGCAAATTCCTCGCAAAAACCGTTACGCTAAGTAGTTGGTTATTTTAAAAGCTTCATGCTGAACAGAAGCTGATAGCTATACTTAGATTCTCTTTTTTTAATAAAAATCTGGTGCTTTTGCGCAAGTCGGCTTAAATATAATTCATTGGTTTTTCGTGACATGAAACAAACCAGAACTAATGAAAAAATTATGTGTTTTGTTCTTAGAACTTGAAAATTTTTCAAAGTCACTGTCAGTCAAAGATTAGAAAATATTTTCTAATTCGATTTAAGAGCTGATGCAACTTTGCAAAGTAATACATACTAAACTTATTCGAAGCTGACATGAAGTCAAATTAAAAATGTTTAAGTAAACGAATTTAAACAATCTTAGATTTATTGAAAAGCTCTTTAAGAAAATAATCGAGGAACCCATTCTAAATTTTAAAGATTTAAATTATATAAATGCCACCAAAAAACAATCAATTTTATGAAATTAACGTTACTTCAAAATTTAAGTTAAGCCTATGAAGCTATTAATTATGCGCTGCTTGAGTTCCAAAATTTCTAAATTTCTGTTGTCTTATTGTCAATAAAATTTTTTTAACCTCACAACAATGCATAATGATAATTTTCAATAATATTCGAGACTAAAACTGAAAACTATTGTAGAATTAAAAGGTAGGTCCGGATTAATATAGCTTGTCAGCCGTCAAGTTTGGCAAAGCTGTAAAGCAACATAAACGTCAAACCATAACGGCAATAATAACAACAATACAAAGTTCAATTCAAGCAGCTGGCTCTGAAATCTAGATCACTTTTTACTCCAATCCAAGCCTACCCCGTAATTCTACCGTGATGACTAACGAAAGTATTGAAACATCAAACAACAGTTTGATGTCGTAAATTTGAACTTTGATCTGATATAAATATTTTCTAAACTATGCTGACCGGGTTTTATTATTGTAAATATTTGTAAAACACTGTTTATTTCATTCATTTTGAAAGATAGAAGCTGAAAATTATTGTTCAATGCTTTTTTGAAATAATTTAAATTGCATATTGGAGCAAACAAATTTTAATTTTTATTGTATTTTCCTTTTATTTATCAATAACAAAAATGCATAAACTATATGTAAGTCGTCTACGTCGTAAACCGTTTAATGTTTCATTGTATTGTTTTATTTAAGAAACACTTATCTCTATATATATATATATATTATTATGTAAAAACTAAAATACAGAAAATTTAAAAAAGGCAAATTTAAATCAATGTTTACGCATGGATTGATGTAGAAACAAAAAATCTTTTCCACTATTCGATTTTCTACATATTTGAAAAAAAGTTAAGTAGTAAGATTAAATATTTTAGAAATTAAATTATTTTTTATTTTTCTTCTTCGAATTTTTACGTATGCGCAGTGTTTTGCTTTCATCATTACGCATCTTTGAATGAAGATTTGGCTCGGCCAAACATTTCGGCTTACAGCGTCGGCTGGCGCGTGTCTGCGGTGTCTGTAGCGTATCACTGTTGCTGATATTTTGTAATTGAGAGCTGTTAGGAGTGCTACTGGGTGCATTGGCAAATCGGCTACTTGTCAGCTCGCTTAACGCCATACTGGTGGCATATGTTTCCCTAAACGAATTTATACCAATCGAAAGCTGTTCCACTGCAAGAAAAATTCAAGATACTTCAAACATAAAGTAAATGTACTGTTGATATGTTAAAAAATACTGTATCAATTATGATACTGTATATATTATAATAACTATGATATGTTTTGGGTTAAGAATTTTTTTTAACGAAAACATATGTTTTTTTTTAACAAAAGGAGTATCTTAGAATAATAAAAATAAATATTTTTGTAATTGAATATTTTTAATTTTTAATTGGATGATATTTATTTGACATATTGGTAGAAGTTATTCTATAGACCTATTTTAGCTCTATATTTTAGCTGTGTATTTTTAAGACCCAACTCTCTCTCAACCCAGAAAGAATTGAAACCCGGACGCGGTCGAAAGAGTTCATATTTTTAAAAAAATTTATCTGATGTTTTTGAAAATTTTTATTAAGCTAATTTCACTATGTTTTTTTTTAATTGTGTGGAAATTCTGAGGGATCTTTTGAATAGGAAATATTAAAAACTTTGATTTGAAACTCCTAACATTTAGGATTTGAACCTAGATTCTCTGCGTACAAATACCAAGTCTGGCACATTCCCTTAAACAGAATGATACCATGAGATAGGCATGGTTTTAATACTTTTTGACAAATTATATTAATAATTTTAATATACGGTGAATATTTAAGACCCAACCTCATAATAATTTTAAATATATGGTGAATATTTAAGACCCAACCTCATCTACAAATTTTCAAGCAATTCCATTAGTTTTTATGGCATTTTCAGTTATTTTACCGATTTTTTTAAGCCACGTTGCACAGTGGGTCGACTCCATAGAAAAGGGCAGAATTAGGGAAAATATAAATAAAAATATAAATACAACTTATTCGTTTAATAATTGTCCAAACTATATATTTCCACTCGAATAACTTTTTAATTTTGTTTAAGGAACTGTCAGCATGTGTTTTAAATCAAGGTTATTTTGCAAACAAAAGAGAGTAAAAAATTACGCATGAATATGTTTGACCTAAAAAATCAATTAACTAATTGTTAATATAAAATGTTTATTCTTTTGTGTTATGGTTCTTAAATTAAACTTGCGATGTATTATAAATGGTGAATTGTTAAGGCTGTCAGAAAAAAACAAAAACAAAGCTAAAGGGATATTTTTGAGTTCCTTATAGTAATTTTCAAAATTTTTAAAAAAATCACGAAAAAAATAATATTTTTGTTCATGGGAGATATTATTATTTTTACGTTAATAGTTTCTTATCTGCCCATTTTTGCCCGTTCAGCGGAAATTGGGGTCTAAGTCCAATGATCCTACAAAGATAAAATTATTAATATAAACATTGCTAAGCAGTTACAATCCAAAATAAATTTTTCGAATACCTTATATTAAGATCTTTTTAAAGACATATTATTCATTAAAACTGGTTCATTAGTTTCCAATTTGAAATCAAAACACTTCAACAGCGATAAACAAGCAACGATAAACATGCAAATTATAGGAATGAGTTAAGCATTTTATTGGATTTTGTCAAGCAAGCATCACAAACACTGAAAACATTGCCATAAAATTTATCTCTGATCCCGAAAAGTCAGCTAGTCTATTAGATGTTGATTGCTCATTACTGAGAATATTTTCTGTTTTATTACCAACTCTTGCTTCTGGTGGAAAAAAAATGTGCCAACTTATGAAACCTTTGTTAAAAAAATTCCTGAACTGTACGTGGATTAATATTAGGCTTGGGTAGTTCACGAACGAACTAGTTGAATTTACTATTCGCACTCATGAACTATGTGAACTAGTTCGTTGATTCTCGCTCTTTTAGTTCTTTTAGTTCAATCGATTTTTCAGCGAGTCAGATCGAAATGAACAAGAAAAAAATTTGGTTTCACTCAACAATGGTTTTATTCCGTGCTGATAGTTTTTCACTAATGAACGGTAAAAAAAACTTTTTGCAAAAACAAATTTTTGTGGCAAATATTGTGTGGAATGCCTCATATGTAGTATTTTTATGTAAATTTCTTCTATGTCCGCAGTTAATGATTGATTCGGCCACATAGTTCGTTTCATTTTTTAGATCTGATCATGAACGAGCAAACAAAACAAACTAAAAGACCTATTGGGTCATGTGAATAAAAAATCAGCAAATGCTTTTACTGAATTTTTCTAGTAAAAAGTATGGTTTTAGTGAATAAAAAAAGCTATATAGATATAGCTTAAAAAGCTTAAAACTATATAGATATAGATATAAAAAAAGCTTTATAGATATAGCTTTTTTTATTCACTAAATCCATACTTTTTACTAGAAAAATTCAGTAAAGCATTTGCTGATTTTTTATTCACATGACCCATTGAACTAAAAAATACAACGAGCTAACATACCTAACGATCTAAAACACCAAACGAACTATAAGACCTAACGAACTAACAACATGAACGAGTGCACGAAAAGAACTAAAAGAGCGAACGAACTAATTGAACTAAATGAACTAAAAGAACTATATGAACGAACTAGTTCATTAAACTCAACTGAACTAAAAAAAGCGATCTTTTTAGTGAACTAAAATGCCTAAGCCTAATTAATATGAATGGCATTACATGCCAGCATCGATCCATAAAATTCTACTGCATGGATCAGAAGTAATAAATTATACAATTCTTCCAATTGGTAACCTGTCTGAAGAAGCCAGTGAGGCTCGAAATAAAGAATTTAGAGCAGCCCGAGAACGACACCCTCGCAAAATAAGTCAAAAAGCGTGCAACGAAGATGTTATAATATATCTTCTGATACCATCAGAACCATTAAGAAAAAAATCAAAAATAAGTATAAGGTTTTTCTGCATGATGTTTATGAACTGCTCATTACATATGTTGAAGAGATACCACTAAAGTTGACTCAAATAATAAAATAAACTTAAAAAATAAATGTGGTAATCTTTTAGCAGCCTCCGTGTGCTACCTGGGTAGTAGGTTTCTGCTAGCTAATGATGTAGGTATATTATTAATTTATTTGTTTATTTAATAAAACCAAGCTTAGAAATAAATGTTTGTGATTTCTTGGAAGTCGCTCGTAATGCTCGCTGTATTTTTTGTAATATCGTTGTTCTTGATGCCAGCCGAAAGGTCAATTAAAAAAGTTTCATATAAAATAAAAAAATATTGGATCATTGCAAACCAAATATTGACAAAAACAGCCTGGAAGTGAAAATTTTGCTATTTTCTGTTTCAAAATTGTATGTTTGGATGTCCATTCTGAGAGGACTTATCAATTTTGATAGCTCGTTAATACATTTTTAAAAACATATTTGATGAACCTTTTAAGCAGCACTAAAATATTGATCCTATGTAGTGCAGATTTACATCCTGTTACACTTTCCAGCTAAAAGTAAGGAAGAAAAATTGTAGAACACCCTGTAACTCAAACAAAGTGCAATTAAATACTTTTTTAACTTCAAATTCGAGTTAAGTGACTCCAAAATACTAAAAACATAAACATTTTGTTAATATGATTGCCACTTTAATTCCTAGTTTCGCTTTTTCCTTGTATCGATCCAATGTGCGTTGCATGGGAGATAGCGTCGTTTTATCAGATTTTCACAAATTTCATGAATATGTTGAATTTGTACTTCAAATCTTATGAGAAAAATTCCAAGTCACATCATAAATTTGTGGGGCATTTTTAGAGATTGTTTTATAAAGTAACTTTGTGTGGGAAGTAGGCGTCCAAAAACATTTTTTTTTACTTCCCATCAGAAACAAAGCATTTTACTTTTTTTCAAAACTTCCCACCTCCTTTAGAAAAACTACATTCTGAAAATTATATGAACATCAAAGAATCAGCAATTAATAATTTCATTTAACACATTTCTTACGGAAGCACAGTGTGAGTTGGCCAATCTAGCAGGATAAAATTCTAAATTTTTGTGATATGATTCCTTGGTTCGTTCCTAAAAAAAATTGTTCTGGAGTTGGGGTCTACCTCAAGCACCCTCTTGGTTACAGGGTGTTTTATTAATCTATTTATATAAAATAGACTGCCGTCCGTATGTGCATACATACTCGAGAACGGATCGTTCGATTTTCACGATTGTGGGCTTTTAAGATTCGTATTTGGCCAAGAAAGGACGCTCTGGAGGACAGCAGGGGCGTGGCACATCCATGGCGATTTGCGATATCGAATAGCCTTTGAGTGTCGCACTGCCTCGAAATTTGGTTTTCGACCACAATTTACACGTGCCGTTTCACTGATATTTTATAGGCGTTAAAAATTTGGGCGTAGCACCTCCTATCCAAACCAAATTTGTGATATCGAATAGCAATAGGTGGCAATATGTCGCATCCATTTTGGAATTTTTTATTTTATTTATTTATTACGGTCTACAGATTATTCAATCTTACAGACTATTAGAAATCTTAACCTAACTAAATAAAATGAAAAATTTTAGACGAAATTCATTTAAACTTATATTAAAATTTAGAAGTTTAGAATGTTGTGAATTTTGGGTTAAGCTGGGGTAAAATTTATTTTTTTACCACTTATTTAAAAAATACTTCTGCTAAAAGTACCTCTACACTATATGTTTCATACATATGACACGTCAAAAAATTACAAATGGATTTAGCTACAGATAGTGTGGAACATATGAAAATGTGGTTTTGAAATGTCGTTTGTATTTGCGTCTGTAAATTTTTGAATTAGAACTGTCTCTAATTTCGTATGTTTTTCTATCTGTACAAAATGTCAATTTGATAAATTTTTTATTTGAAAATGGAAGAAAAGGCAAATATTAAGATATTTATTCAATAAATTGATTTATAATTAATTTATTCTTAGTTTGAATGGCTACAAGAGGACATTTAAGAGCTTTAAGGTTTACAAAAATTTCAAAAGCTGTTTTTTATTTTCAAATGACGTGTCGATAGTGTGGAGACAAAAGAAAAAAGCTGTCTGACAAAAACTTAATTCTGACACACAGATGAAATTCGGTATGTAATTTTATTTGACATGTCATATGTATGAAACATATAGTCTGGGGGCACCTTTACGCCAATTATTATTTATAGCCTATATTTTGTAATATAATTAAGTTTTTCTATCAAAATGTAGTATTTTTTGGAAAATTACCTACTTTTTTTATTATACTTTATCTGTCTGTAATAATGACCACCAAGTGAACTGCGCGGCAAACGGTATTTGTAATTGAAGCTATTGTACTGAATTACGGAAAACTTAGAACAGTTATGCAAAACTTGCAACAATTGAAAAAATATAAGCTCTGAAAAATTACATAGAAAAAGCAAGAGTCGAAATTGCTCCCGCACTAATAAAAATAATTTGTGTTTTACAATAGTTATATTATACGCCGTTGCTTTCCCATTTTGTTTTATGCAATTTTCGTAATATTCAATCAATTTGAAGTAACATATTAGAAAACAAATTCATTTAGCGATAAAATTTTTTCTTCATTTAAATCCCTGCAGATTGCCAAAAGCACACACTGCGTTTTCGCAACTCTAACCATTTGACACCTAAAGCTTACCTGATTTAAACATTTAGATAGTATTTAAAACTTTCAACTAATTAATCAATGCTTAATTGATTCTGAAAGCCAATTAAAATATCTAATAGACCTATTTTTGGATTTTGACCAACAAAAAATTATGATGGTTATTTTTTAGACTTGAAAATCAAAAATTTTGAAAATTTTAAGGAAGCGTTTTTATTTTTCTAATAAGATATGTAGTAACAATATTTTCTAAGCTAAAAAAATGGTATCAGAAACATAACTTTTGAAAACATGTACAAATCTTTATTTATGTTGAATATGAGTTTATTTTTTTTTTTTTTAATTTTGATACCCATTTTGGCCCAAAAACAACGTAAATTTTCGGGAAAACTCGAAGCTTTTCCGATTTTTTTTTAATTTCCTGTTATTAGCCTATAAGAAATTTCAAGATTCTAGCTCAACTGAAACTGGAAGCCGCATATGAAAATACTTTATGAAAAGTATTAAAATAAGTTAACGACACAAAAAAAAAAATAAATAAATGAAATGAAAAAATTAGAAATAAGTTATGCACTTATAATCTTTGCAAAAAATATATAAAACAAACTCCGACACAAAATAATTTAAAAATGTTACTTCAGACTTTGACCAAAGAGTAAGGCGCTGTTTCGCAGTGAACACTATCGTCTCGTCTTCCACGTAAGTATGAAAGTTTGTATGGCTTAAGTCTTATGTAGCACTTAAGTGTTGACTGTGAAACCAGGCTTAAGAGTTTTAAAAATTCTTGAAAATAAATTATTCCAAACGTAGATCCCTTGCACACAGAAGAACGGTTAGACTGACGGACAGACGAACGAATGAAAAGACGGCCGTAGACAAATCTTCTCTGGGTGTGACGATTATACAGAATATATACACTTTTCTGTAAACCTTTGGTTCAGCTCGTCTTTGTTTATATTCGATAAAATGGGCCCGTTTGGACAGCTAATTCCTTTTAAAATTACAAATATATTTTGAGACCGGAAAAAAAACTGGAGATCGTAAAAAAAATTGTTTTGGTAACAGAATTTTCTTTCTTCTAAAAATTGATCCAGCTCCATACAAACGTCACAAAAATAATAAACTTACATTTCTGCTGAAATTTCATTATAAATTTCTTTAACTTTTAGACACAAATTATTAAAATTTTAATTACAAACTTAATTATTTTTCAAGCAACGAAACCTATAAATTGTGTGGTTTTTTTTTTGCAGTCCCGTTAGCTTTAGATATTTTTCTATACAGTGGTAAAATGTTGTCTTTTTGGATATGAAATTTTTATTTTTGGCGTAACTATGGGGTGAATCACTGTGCAGTGTGCCATTTAAGGTTTAATACGTTAAGCAATTTGCTTTACAGTTCGGAAAGGTGAAATTTTTTAAGTTTTAATTTTTTTTAAATATTTTGAAATCAATGGGGATTTAACTGTTAGTATAATATTCCCAATTTGTCTACGGCCCTGAAATAAAAAATTTTTATAAGAAATGTGATAATTTTTTTTGCGATAAATAAAATTCATATAAGCAATTGATTTATAAATATTATTGCTTGTTGGTCAAGCGTGCTTGAGGTTATGCTACTTTTAAGTTTTTGTGAGTTCGACTTTAACTAGAACAAGAAGCATTTTTTTATTATTTATTTATGTTTTTATTTATAGTAGATTTTATTTTTCTAAGTGTAGTATTATCTACTTCAATATGGCATCATTAAATAAAGCCTATTTTAAAAACAAATTCTTTTGACAACCATACTTTGTATGAATTTAATGGAAACTTTGTACTTGAAATGAAATTTCGTACATTTATACAAACATTTAATGTATCTTACCTTCGATTTCGTTTTGTCCAAGATTTGTTTGAGAGTTCATATGCCGCACCGACTCAATGCTATCACTGCTGAAAAGACTTAATTGTTTTTCACGTCTAACAGCAACATTTGTATGATCATTTTCCTGTATTTTTGCAGAATTTTGTTTCTCAGCAACGTCGCTTTCAAGGTTCATAACATCCTGAAGAGGACTGCGGAGCAGATAGAATGCATTGCGTCTTTTATTCTTGAATAACTCTTGAGATGGCGCAGATTTTTCTAAAGGTGTATTCTTATCATGACTATGGTTTGATATAGTTTTAGCATCTAGGGAAATATCTTCAATTAAACTAAATTTTTTTATTGAAATTGCTGCATTTGGATTATGTGCTTCATCATCGTCCTCCGACTCGATGCTTTCATTGACGAAAAGACTTCTTTGTTTTCCACGTCTTGCAACATTTATAGTATTATGAGAACATTCCTGTGTTTTTGCAGAATTTTGTTTCTGTGGAATGTCGCTTTCAAGGTTTTCAACATCTTGCAAAGGACTGCGACGCAGATAACATGCATTACGTCGATTAGTTTTTAACAACACTTGTGGTGGCAGTGAATTTCCTAAAAAATGCTTATCATGAACATGATTTGACATAGTTTCAGCAGCTAAGTTCATATCTTCGGTTACACTCATATTTTGATGTATAGTTGATGTATTTCTATCATGGTCTTCATCATCATGGTCTTCATCATCATACTTGTCATCATCCTCTTCTTCCTCCTCCTGAATAGCTCCGGTGATACATGCAAATTTGTCTGGAAAATCTTCTAAATCTTCCTCTACCGACATGTCTTGCACTTCATCATGCACTTCATCTTGCTCCTCTTGTTGCAATTCTACGTCATTTTCCGGTGTAGCCAATTGCATGGAATGTGTAGAACGCCTAGTTGGCGACATAACAATGGAGCTACGTCGGAGTAGAGAATTTGAAGTGCGCAACTCTTGGAGTATTTTTGTGTGTTTTTGCTTTTCCCGATGATACTTCTGTACTGTTTCACCTTCATAATCTTGCAATATATCAAGTAAGCTACTTTCAGGATCTATTAACTTAAACGCATTCTTAAAATTATCAATCAACATCATTTTTATCATCTTTTCAGATACGACGCGTCTTTCTAGTTCTTCCATTAGTTGATTTTTCATAATGATGAGTTCTTTCTGGTAAATGCTCTGCTGCATTTTGAGCTCCTGGTTGCAAAGTATTAATTCTTTGTTAATTTCCTTGTAAGAGTCCATATTTAATGCTTTAATTCATTAAAAAATTAAATTATTTATACAAAATTGAAATTGAAAATGCCGTACAGTGTTGCAACGCTGCAGAAAAACGTTTGTTTTTAACAGTCAGTGCTGCCAAATTTTTGTATCTTCACATCTTGTTTGATGTGTTCGAATAATGGTGTGAAAAGGGATTCGGATCAGGGCACGGACTTTGACACTATTGTGGTAGATCTATCACATTTTTTAATATCTACCACTTTTAACACCGAAGGCTTAGAATATACCACTATTTGCACTATCATAAAATTTTTTGACTTTTTTTTTTCTATGAAATGCAACAATACTAATTCTGAAAAACGAAACGGTTGGCAAACTGTTTTTGTTGCAAACCTCAGCTTTATCAAAGAATTTTGTGATGAAAAACCTATTCGAGCCTCCGGTAAAATTCATAAGATTTTCAGAACTATTCAACTATTTTCAGGAGTTTCAGTTGATAAGATAAAGCTTAAAAACATTTTGAAAAAAATTTAATGCAAAGTTCTTCAGAATTCGTTTATTATTAAATTTGCATTAAAAATTTGCAAAATGTTCTTGAAATTTATCTTAAAAATTAAAATTTCCTTTTCCTATTCCGCGTGAAAAATGAGTCATAATGCTCTCTAGTTTTTGTTTTGTTATTTTTAGCATAAATTTAATTTATGGGCAGGAACCAAAGTTTTTTTATTATTTTTGAAATACGTACTTTTACCTTTTTCAAACTTTGGTGAATTTTATCACGAAAACCATAAGTAAGCGACATTTTTTAATGGACTCTTTTTAGACTAAATTTTCTTACCATCCCGGTAAACTGGCAACATGCTGGAAAATCATACCTCCATTTCCGGCAAGTTGTGACCCAGCTGGACAGCTCTAACGTCTTCACAAACACAACGAAACAAAATTTGGTTTTCAGCAATACATTCATACGTTCTGTTGTTATGTTAAACAAGGAAAGTTATGTATGTTTATATATCTTGCTTTTTTACGGCCAAAAATATAATAAACTAGCAACAAAAATAACAAACCAAACAAAATTAGCAGACAATCGAAGGGAAGTATGCAAATAATACAAACCAAATAAAACAATTCAACATTTTTTTCTTTTCAGAAGACTAAATAGGATTAATGAAAAACATTTCCATTGTCTGGATTAACTACAATCGCAACTCAAATAACTGCTGCTGTCGCTGGAGCTATTGCTGTTGTAAGGAAATAATTGCAAAACCGATGGATTGTATATGCATTGTTTGTTTTTAATTTTTAAAGCCGTAATGTTGTAACCCGTAACCTCAAGGTAATTAATGCATTGCAAGAAATAAATAAAAATGGATTCAAAAATTGTCTTTGTAATTTAAAATAAACGTCAGAGTTCTATTCTCTTGGCTAGGGGGTGATATAGCGGCATGGGGGGAGAAGATTGTAAAGCAGATTTTCTTATTGGTGCGAGCAGTTCAGCTAAACTTTTTTTATGGATAAAACATGTGTGGTAGACAGAGATGCCAGATCACACAGATGAGCGTCTGTCCATATAAATATTATTTTGGCAGAAGAAATTTAACGTACAATGTATGGAGAATTTTATATGACTTTAACGTCAAAGTCGCTACGTATATGCCATATATACGGAATATTTAACAGTTAGGTGTCTAGCTGGGGAGTTTACCGGACTGTAAAGAAGATTGCCAGCCTATCAGCCAGGGTTGTATCGGCAGAAAATAAAAAAGTACTCTCAAAATAATAAAATATATATGAAAAATATAAAAAGGTCGAAACAGACAATGAAAATGTGGGGATTTTCTAAACAAAGATACAAGTTTGACAAGCAAAAAAAAAAAAGATCGCTACAAAATATATAAAAAAATTCTTGTGTAGTACGACAAAATATCCTTTTTGTAATTCCCTATTCTTCCTTCCTATAAAACATTCATCCTCACTTAACGTAGAACAGAACATACCTATAAATAATTCATATTAATATCAAATGTTTTATCGTGATTTTATTCCATCTGTTAAGCTTTGCTATTAGTTTCACTATTTTTTTAAACTTTTTATGTAAAGATTTTCATTTGTGCTTTATATAATCTCTTAAATGTGTTAAAGAAATAATTTGTTATTCTTTCATGCCCTGACGAAGGACCACAAAGTGAGCCAAATATCGAAAAATAGGATAATAAAAAAGCAAAAAGTTAATAAAAAACAGTTTATATTTTTATACGACTACAGCCCAATTTATAATAGCAACAAACGACAGAAGGCCGAAACAACAACAACAACATTTTTCATTGTTAAATAGATACATATATATAAAAAATTAATTCTGTCACTCCATGTCCCATTATAACAAAAAATTATTGAATTTTTCATTTATTAAAATGTTCGCATCACAAATTTTTATAAATAGATTTACGGTTTTCTCGCCATTTAGCTGAGAATTAAAAAATTATTTCAAACTACGCTCCGTTTTAGTTTGGTATAACAAATAGAACTGAATCCATTTACAAAAGCAAGTGTTTAAAAAGGCGTTAGAAACACATCGATAACATTTTTAAAATTCTTTTAGCTGTCAATCTTTTATTTTGTTTTCTTTAGTTTGTTTTTATCTGAATCAAGTCTATTTCACTATTTCACATTTTCTCGAAATTTTTATAAACAAACTTATGAAATTTTAATTGATCACTTATAATTGCAATCCAAACTAACGGTTCCTTTTTTTTGCCCTAGGAATTATTTTTTGTATGTCAATGTAAAGCAAATTAGAAAATTTGCTCCACACTTGCTGGCTGACATGAACTCCCTCTTTTATTCATTCCAGAATTAATTTGATAAGAAGAAAAACAGAACTTAAAGTTTCACAGAAAATGCTGATTGTTTCCCATTAATTTAAATGCCAACCATTTGCAATTTCAAATGTCTATTAATGCATAATATTAATTTCAGAACAGATTTGATAAGAAGAAAGGCAGAATTTAAAATTCATTATAAATTTCAATAACAATACGCTTAAGCTGGTATGACACTTGCTTTTTTTTTCATTTTTAAGATATTAAAAGAAGCAGCGGGTAAAAAAGAAAGAAATACTTTGTGAAAAAGGGATAATGATAGTAGGCTGTTTAAAAATGACATTTCCAAGTAATTTTGAATTTTGTAAAAATATTAAATTATTGGTTTGGGAAAAATTTGTTTTGATGTTTATATAATAAATTTTATTATCAAAGTTATGGAAGAAATAAAAAATCAGCTGCTTCATTTGAGGGGGCTGTTTAAAAGCGGTTCTTTGAGCAGGAGCTGTTCTTGTCAGCAAAAATATTGAGTGTCGTAAAATGTAGAGCTGCTCAGCCACTTGGAGAAATACTTTTCCTGTCTGCGTTGGGATTCTATCTCTGACTCCATCAAATATGAAGCAGATAAAAGATTTAATTGTGCGATGCTCACAATATTGGTTTTCATATCAATTGTGATTTGTATTGATATATAATCATATATTAATAAAACTATTTGTATACAAATTGTGAAGTGTCACAATATAAGTGAATCTGTCAAATTTTAAGCTGCCAGCGTCTGAAAAAGTAAGTTTTATAACATTTTTCAGCCATTGAAAATGACAGTTCTGCTTTTTTTTTTGTACCTATATCGTACTCCTCACACCACTTTAAGATTGAACAGCTTCGTTTGGTGTGTTGCTCTATTTGGATTTTTCAGATCTTAAAAATGCAAAAAAAAACAAGTGTCATATGGGCTTTAGAAAAATTTTATACTGTGGTATAATTTACACAACAGAAGCAAAAAGCAACCATTATTTCAACCTCAAACCCAATGAGATAGCATCCCTTTTTATTTCGCCCTAGTTGATTAAGAACATTAACATAACGACATGGCAACATCGTTTTTTCATATATCTACCACTTTTGGCAGCTTAGTTTAGGAACAGTTAACTTTAAAGAAGATCTTCATCCTCTAATAATTAATTTATTATCACCACTGATGCCAAAACGCTATACCTGCTGTCCATTCGAAATTTTTTAGCTGAGGTTCAACAACAAAAGGGATCGTTTAGACGCAAAGCTTAATTTTTAGTTATTCAGTCTTACACCCAGGCTTGGCAACATGTAGTATCGTCTGAGCCCACCTTATAAAGTGTTTTCAGCCCTGCTGCTGTCCAAAACAAAGTTTACTGATTTCAGCTGTAAAAGGATGCAAAAATGAATGATATTTTGAAGTGATTTATCTAAAGTGTTTACAAAAATAGCACAATTAGATTATTTCCAACAAATTTCTCAGGTGCTAGGATGGACAAACGATACATCTTGCACAAAAGCAAATGGGAAGATAAAAGTTCAATTTGGTTTTTTTTCTTACCAGAAATAAAAACTGAAACAGCGAAATGCAACCAATGCCAAGCTATACATAAAACAAAGGAAGGATCAACAAAAGCTTTTGTTTTTGTCGAATTATTTGTAAACAAACTGAAAAATAAAGCCATGGCAAATTGTTATGAATACCAACATAAAGCAAAAGTACCGACGTACTAGTACCCTCTGATTTATATGAAACTTTCATACAAGCTTATAGGTGCGAGTACCATTGGTACCTTGGTACCATTCGCACCACAGATGTGATTCGCACTTTTTGTTTGTTTGCACTTCATACGTAAACAAACAACCAAATGCTAGAAGTGCTGCCAAATCGCTATAATGCGAACCAAAAAAAAACGAGTGTGGCCAGAGAAAAATATACAGAAAAGAGAAAAACACACAGAAAAGCGATGATAATAAAAGTGTACTAGTACGGAAAATGTTGTACCTCGTACGTGAAGAATAAAAACGTGTCCAAAATGGTACGAAAGTACGTACTTATGCAACCTTGCTATCAGCTGATTCAGACGAGTTGAGCAACTCGTTTCATTTTGAGTTAAATCTGTAAACATCCGTAACGAGTGCAAACGTTCGTCAAGTTGCTATCGTCTCGTTTCGTCCATGGTATAATTATTTGACAAGGTAGCCGTGACAGTTTTTTGGCGAATGGTAGTTGTCAAAAACAGCTAAAGGAGTGTAGTTTGCCGCTGTTGACTAGCAATGTGCTTATTTTTAACTTTACTTTGATTCATTAAATTTGTTTGCGAAGTTTATTGGAATGTTTTTAGTTTGCTGCGATTGACTAGCTATGTTTAAGTCGTTGTTTATTTTTTCACATTTCTTTGATTTATTGCATGAACAGCTAATTTTGACAACTACCCATCGCCGCTCGTGAGAAAAAAGTCCGTCTACGCTACTACCTTGTCAAATAATTACATCATGGTTTCGTCTATTTTGGTTAGGCCTTGATGAGTTGGGTTTTCGTCAAGTTGACAAAATTGCGTTTCTAGCTCGAAAGTGTTTCCATGCACAACATTGTCCGCATTCTATCCGAAAAAGCGCTCAGGTAGCGAAGTAAAATGTTGCGGAGCTTTCGGGCTGCATGGTATGCGCTCACAGAACATGTTCCTTGAGCTGTCGAATTTATATAGCGAAAATATTTTATGTTACTTCACTACCTGAGCGTTTTTTTAGCCATTAGAATGGTTAGAATGCAGCCATTAAGTCGAGTTGGACTTCAGCCATTCTATTTGGCATATTTTCTTAGTATAAATGGGTACGTTCAGAAGTTGCAAAATTTACTAAACATGTTGAGTCTTTGATCAGTATCAGTTTGCTCTATTTTGTGTGCCTGATGAAAGATTTGTTACATTTCATGTCAGCGTAGTGGCAGAAATAAACTAAAATAACTAGTAATCGATAAATTCAATAAAACCTTGCTCAACAGTTGAGCAACTGTTTCATCTTATGAACGCATCCAATCTAACTCAGTTAAATCTAACAAATTTCGTGGAGTTTCATGGGTTTAACGAAATTCAACTCAATTCGGGTTTCCATGGGAAGGTTATTTCCTAGTCAACCCCGCCGACTCAACTCGGCATGGAAACGTAGTATATCCGACATGTATGACGGATTTGAAAGGTCGGATGGACATGTAGGATGTGCGAAATACTGCTGCCCGTAGGACGCTACATGTAGGATGAAAATAAAATAATTTTGATTTTTTGTGCTGGCCCATCCTACATGTAGGAGGCGCGAATGCATGCTCATCCAACTTCATACATTTTCTCATTGTCGCAATTTACATGTCAGTCAAAGTCAGTGATCATTCAAAATTGGTTTTTTTTTCTAGCTAAAATAAAATGAAGAGAGCGAAAATTAACTTTTTCGAAAATGAACAGTGAGCCTAAAACCTGCATCAGTCAGTCAAATGGTTGCAAACTTTTACTTGTCTACTGCCTAGTAGCAAATAACTCATAAACTAGTAAATTCAGCATAAAATTACTTTTATTGTGTCTTAAATTTCCGGCATATCAATTTGCCAGAGTGATCCGTTTCAATCCTAAAAGATCAACAATGTTTTCATCGACAATCACACTCCATTAAAATTAAATTAATAAATCTAAAATATTTGATAACACCTCGATGCACACAGATCGACTTAACATCACAAAATAGTAGGCAGTAGAAAAGTAGTAATAAATGCTTGCAATGGCCATCAGTCAGAAAAATCACGTGTTAGTGGTAATTCAGTCAAATATCTCAGGGAGAGTAAAAAAGAGCAAAAAACGCTTTATGCTTCAGTCAATTTCACTGACATTTAAATTGCCCCATTCTAGTGAACATATAAAGAAAAACATAAACATAGTTATAGCTTTGACACATTTGCATAGGTAATCTTGGTTATCTTTTGTAGTAAATATAACCATTGGGGATGACACACACAATATTTTTCTAAACTAGTTTATAAAAATAACGAAAAATATAGAATCAATGGGCGAGCGAACAACACTATAGTCATAAAATTTCAGCGTGTGTGCTACTCGTTTAGTTGCGATAAACGACTTTCGGAAACTAGTTTTGACTAAACGAATTCTAAACATAGTTTATCAGAAAATTAAACTAGAAAAGCGATTTAAACAAGTTTTAGTCTGCCAATGTGTCACAGGTATTAAGGTTTTCACAATCTGTCGTATTGTTGTATGTCGTATTGCGTTTTCAATAAAAAAAAAATACAAAAACTGTGAACATGCACCAAAGGCTTATTTTGTTGTATGTCGTATTTATACAGCTGACTGAAGAAACAGACAGATGACTGGAGAAAATAAATTTTTTTAAATGCCTAAACAAAACGAAAATAATAAATAATAAAAGCTTTCCACTTTGGTTTTTAACATTTCCGCAAAGCTTTTATGAGCCATTGGCTTCAAAAAACAATAACATGAGCAAACTTTAAAGTTTGTTTAGTAAAATTAAAAACCTCAAAGCTCCTATTTTCCATTAAATATTCTATTAATGTTCTTTCTTCTGCGACTGTCCATTTTTTATTTGGATTACAGCGGTTGAGTTTTGCGCATGGCTAAAAATATATTCTATTAATGAAATTAAACATTCGTTTACCTTCATTATAGCTTACCTCAGAATCAGAAAACCACGTCAAAACTTTCAAGAAATTCAATTTCTTCTCCAAACATTTTTGCCTCGCAAAATAAAAAGAAAAGGTGTTATAGTAGCGATGTTACTTATGAAATATAAACGGTAATAACAAATTCGTAACAAAAAAGATCAGCTCTGGTAAAATACGACAAAGAAACTCCGCACATAACAGACTTTTAGTCGGCCAATAGTTTAGTTGGTTTTCACGTGGGTATGGTGCCTTATGGAAGTCCGCAAACCTACTGGTTGAAGCAAGCACAACTAAAAAATCAGATGGGAGAGCAGATTTCCACTTGATTTAAAAGTCTGCCAACTATCTGCAGCCTGTCGAGTGGGTATGGCGTGCTATGGCAGTGCGCACATTAGCCGATTAAATAATTGGCCATTTTGTTTGCTTTTAATTTTATTATTCGTAGAAAAGTGTTGTTTTTGCAGAATGCAGAGAGCGTTGCGTTTCCTTCTCCATTTCTGTATAGCTGTTTCGATAGCAATGATCTGATATAATTAATTGAGAAAACAATTGATTTTTCAATTTTGAAACGTTGTGCTGAGGTAGTATAATATTTTAAATTTATGAACTTTTAAGTACACATTAGGTCTGTTCGCGTAGTTGAATGCAAACGAAATATTTCAAAAGATTTTATTACTAGAAAGTGCCTGAAAAGCGTTCGTTTACTGAGAGAATTGGGTAATGAGAGGAAATCACAATTTCTCTCCGTTCAAGTTTTTTTAAATTTTTACAAGAAGAATTTCATCTTGTAAAAAGATGAAAACTGTCAAATGGTAGCTGTGTGTCTAGCAGCTGAGTTTTTTTAGATTTTCTTAGACGTTTTTGACATTTTTCATTATTTTACCAGAAAGCATTCGTTTACTTTTTAAAGTTGAAGTTAATTCTCTCTCAATTTTATTACTTTTGACGTTTTAAATTTTTTTTACCAGAAAAGTACGCGAGCCTATTGCTTGTATGAAAATACAGTAATCCTTTCATAAAATCGCTTTCATAAAATTGCAGATTGTAAATAGGGATAATAGTTGAATTGCAGATTGTAAATAGGGATAAACAAGGTTTAATAACGGTTAAAAAGGATGCAGTAAGTGCCATAAAAATGTTAAATGCTGCTAATATTATGATTAACTAATAAAAAAAATGTTTAATATTCTAAACCGCACCAAAATCAACAAAAAATATTTAAGTTGCAACTCCGCAATTGGCCAACTATCCGGGGACAGTATGCGGAGCAACAAAATAGTTGGTTTGTCGGCTACGACTATTGGAACGTCGAACTATCGGCCGACTAAAAGTCTGTAGTATGCGGTGTTTCAAACAGTATGCATACCAAACGTGATTGTTTTGTCGTAAATTAGTTTTATATGGAAGGTAACAACAAAAAATTTACAACTGTTTTAAAAAAATACGACAATACAACAATACGGCAGCTTGTGAAAACCCTAAGTGCAAAGTTGAATATATAAATATGGCAGGTGGTTCGTATATAGTTTTTGGAAGGAGTTTATTTGTTTCGCCATTGCACGATACTATCTTCTTCAACTCTGAAAAATAATTAAATCCATCCGAAATGTAGGATAGTCCGAAAGCAAAAAGGTGATTAATTTTTAAGGGCCGGTGTTGATTTTGAATAAAACAAATTATTTAAAAAATTATTGTCACTTCTTTTTATTATGATAATATTAGTATGGTTCAATTATGCATAGAACAAAATATCGGCCAAATGACGCGGTCGATGACGCTGAGGCATAATTGAGGTTCTTTGCCGTTAATGTGCCGAATTATCTCATCCTTTAGCTCTTGAATTGTTGCTGGCTTATCGACGTACACCTTTTCTTTCAAATAACCCCAAAGAAAGAAGTCCAACGGTGTCAAATCACATGATCTTGGCGGCCAATTGACATCGCGACCACGTGAGATAACACGGCCATTGAATTTGTCGCCCAAAAGAGCCATTGTTTCGTTAGCTGTGTGGCACCGTCCTGTTGAAACCACATATCGTCCACATCCATATCTTCTAATTCGGGCCATAAAGTTCGTTATCATCTCACGATAGCGAACACCATTCACAGTAACTGCCTGACCGGACTCAGTTGATTATTCCCAAGCATTCGGGTTGAAAAAGGACTTTCGTCAATCCCCGCATGCTTGCAAATAATCGATGAACTGCTTGCGGCGAAAGCAATTATTGCCTAATGAAAAACGTCAAATGCTTTGAATGCCGATGTAAAATTAAAGTACCAGCCATTAAAACAATACAAAAACAACAGGGAAGCTAATTTATGCTTTTGATCCGACATTTGTATAATTTTTACAAAGGAAATAAACATATGTTCTTGACTTATCTTCAAAAGTTTTAAATTTTTGCTAAAAACCTGTTCCCGTACTTTTTGCCATTTTTCACGCAAAGAGAGCATTTTTCTGCTTGCTCTCGAAGTTTTACGATTTGCTTTTTTCTGCTAGAGACGTTTTTCATTAGTCAATAATTGCCTTTGCCGCAAGCAGTTCATCGATTATTCGCAAGCATGAGGGGGACAAAACGGTGTCTCTCACAGCCTATTGTTTTTGTTGTTCCATCGACACAAGTACAAAAGGGCGATTTAGAACACACAACAGAACACATGCAATTTAACGAAGCTGTCCAAAACTAAATCGTTGAGCAAGAGTCGCGGCGAATTATCGCTATAATAAAATTGAAGAGAATCTATTCTGTTTTTTCTCTAAGAGACCTTTTTCATTAGGTAATAATTGTCTTCGCCGCAAGCAGTTCATCAATTATTCGCAAGCATTCGGGTTGAAAGGGGACTTTCGTCAACCCCCCCTTATGGTTGCGAATAATCGACAAACTAATCGATAATGAAAAAGACCTCTAACGACCGACAATATCCTCTGTGAGTACAATTAGTGCTGCCATATTTTTGCTAACAATTGGGTATGTTCAAAGCCAGTTTCATAGTTTTTGCTATATTTTCACGATTCTTTTTTGATTCTGTTGCACTTACACAACAACAAAAATATAGCTGCTAATAAAACCAGAGACAAAGAGATAGGAAACTTACAGAGAGTATAAATTATATAGAGGTCCCAGTTCGACTTCGAATGCTATTTCACTCAAGTTTCGTTGTACAAGCGTCCGGAGAATAGAAAAACAAAACGAAAATAATTATGCTTTGCCTCAGCGTTCGTTTTGACGCTGCCTATGCTTTTCTATAGGTGCACATGAAACAACTACTGAGGTAAAAGCATAATTAATTTTGTTTTGCTTTTCTATTTTCCGGACGCTTGTACAACGAAACTTGAGTGAACTTTGAACTGAAATCTCTATACAATTTATACTCTCTGAAACTTAAATTTTGTGACGTAATAACATATGTTCTTTCCGTTTTTATGTGAAATGGTGAAACTTATTTATTCTGTACGTGAGTTCACCTCAGATCAGAGTTGCCGTGAAGATTCTAAAAAACTATCATGAATAACAAACCTTTAAAGCCAAAACGTTTATTTAATATAAGTCTGATTATATAATCGCCGACTTTTAAGGTTTTTAATGCACGGAGAAATTAATATATTTATGATAATACAAAATAGAAAAAAAATTATAATAATAAGGTTTCCAATTTAATACTATATATAAATAAATTATCAAATTTGACCAAGAATTAGTGTGAAAAGTAGATTAAAATTATTTTTTACTTTGTAGTGGTTTTGAAGTTGTTTTTTTTTTTTTAAAAAAGTGTTTATTTCTTCTTTTTTAGAGATTATGATAATAATTTTTCCCATTCTTGTATCGAATTTTCGTACCCTAGTGTCAACATTAACTGAGAAACAGTATTTTTCTTATATTTCCACGACCTTTTATCCAATTACGCCCACTTTCTTGACCGTACCTTTTCATAATTATGCCTACCCCTGTACCTAACTTCGTTATCCTAGTATCAATATTATTCGAGTTACGGCGTTTTCTAATATTGCCACGCCTTTGTCGAATAATGCCCACTTTTTGACCATAATTTGTAATAATTATTCCTACCCCTGTACCAATTTCTAGTACCCTAGTGTCAATAATAACAGATAAAGTATTTTTCTTATATTGCCACGCCCTTTTGTCCAACAATGCCCACTTTCTTCACAGTAAGTTTTAATAATTATTCCTACCCCTGTACCTAATTTCAGTACCCTAGTTTTGTAAAAAGTTTTTTTAATATGGCTACGCCCTTTATCGAATAACGCCCACTTTTTTCGACATCACTTTTAATAATTGTGCCTACCCCTATACTTAATTTCAGTACTCTAGTGTTAATATTATTCGATACACAATGTTTTTCTTATATTGCCACGCCCCTGTGTCGAATTCCATGGGCACCTCCGCGTCTAATATCTCTATCTGTTGGCAAAAAATTGTGGAAATCGAGCAAGTACTTTAGGAGTTATCGATTTACATACATTTTAAAATAAAAAAAAACAACCAACTTGAGAACCTCCTCCGTTTTAAAGTCGGTTAAAAATGTATTTAATTTACACTGAGGCTTAAAAAAGAATCCATAAATTTTTCCAAACGGCAACACTGCTTAGGACTGATTCCTATAATGCCGTCTCCACGGGACAGGAATCATGTTAAAGCAACTGTCAAATTAAATTTCTTAGCATGAATATGTTAAGCAAAATTTTATACGAAGGCAGTCAATTTTATAATTTTCCATATTGAAATGAAATGAAAGAAGAAGAAGCGAAAAATTACAGCTTGTTGCTTAACATGAATGTTAAAAGATATCGCAAGGCATTTATTTCAGAACATGAGCAACAGTGGTCTCCACCTGCAATATTCATGTTAAGACAACTCTCATAACATGATTTATGTCCCCTGTAGACGGCATGAATGGTAAAATTAACATAACATAATTTCACCATGCTGATTCAGGGATGTTTTCCTGTGCTTTTCCAGCATCTTTTGTGTTATACCATTTGTTGCCCATTTTGTTCCAATAATATGACATTTTAAAGTCTGAGGGTGTAGCAAGAAAAAGGTGAAATTATTTTCGATTACTCCACTTTAGTGCTGCAAATCAGTCTTAGCCAGCATGGCGTAGTATTCAATTTCAATGTATGTCTTGGGCATGGTATAATAATACAAGTATTAGCGACAGTTTTATCTGCGGTCAACGAATGTTAAACAAAATAAAATATAAACGAGAGCGTGCTATGGTTGCTATGACAGCTGATGACAAATGGAAATATAAAAAATGTTTTGTGTCAAAATGTTTTTTAGCTTTCTTTTGTTGTCAAGACTACATAATAGATTATGGTTTTGAGAGTTTGCTTGTGTACAAAACAAATCTTGCCAGATTTCATAACCAAAGCAAGGCGAGCTTTGCTACTTTTCCAAGTCTTGTTTTGTTTTTTATAGCTACTAAATTTTATATTATACGAGCATTAATTATACATATAAAATTTAAACTTTCGTTAAAATTTTTCAACTTTTGTCGCTATTTTTAAACTTTTGTTGCCCTTCAACCCGTTTGCTGCCATTTTATAGTACGTTTACACCAAACTGTGTATCAAAACGTGTTTAATGCATTTATCGTGTTTAAGAGCCAAAACACGACTTATTTTGAGTGTTTTACCATACAAAATTTAAAACACCTCACAGCGTTTTTTATTATAAAACACCATTAACACAATGTGAAGGTCGAAACATATCATGGTAAAAATTAAAGGTGGCAACACCTCAAGTTGTCAAAGCTTTATTTTTTCTAAAGAAATAAAATATAAAGAAATAGTGTTTATTATAGATTTAAAAACGAAGATGTTGCTAACACTTACACTTTACGTGAACTTTAAATTGTGCGAGCGAGGCAGAGAGTGTTTTTAACATTTCTGAAATAGTTCTAAATGTAGGCAAAATAGTTGAAAATAATTTAAATTTAAGCAGTTTTTATTGCTTAAAAAGCGACAAAATCAAAGAAAAAATAACAAAAACAAATGCAACATGAGTTGTGCGGTTAAAAATTGTAAAAGTTCCCGAAAACTTAAAAACAATGCGCTTTCGTTCCACAAGTAAATATGTTCATACAGTTTGACCTTTTTTAACAAAAATGCTTAATTTAGTTTCTAACGATATTTTTTTTTAACTTATTTGTATAAGAAATGTATATATTTCTAATTAAAAATGATTTAAAAATGCAAATTAGACCATGTTGATTTTGCGTCAGTTTGATCAAACCACATCTGTCAAAACACAAACACTGCTATAGGGGCGCAGTAATTTTTTCACAGTTGAATATATTTTTGGGGCACTCTTGTTTTCAGCATAGTGAATCAGATTTAGTACCTGTTTGTTAAATTTTTCTGATTTCTGCAACTAGGCAGAAACACCCAAGAAAATAAGGATTTTAAAAAATTAATCTAATATCTTTTGTAATTAAAGTTCAAGTTTAGAATTTATAGGCCTTCAAATTTAGAAAAATTGCATAAAAATCTTGCTGTTTTTCTAGTTTTTCAAAAAACTATACAAAAACAAAAAAATGAAAACATAATATTCCATGCATAACTTTTTAAGATGCAATTTTTTTACAATTAGAATTTTTCTGAAAAACTAGTGGTTTTCCTTTTACGAAAACAATAAATTAAAAGATAATTATCAAAAAGATAACTACATCCAGAAGTAATGTAGACAGCGAAGCCTTTGTTGGACTTACTGAGGGTTGCAATCCCTAAGCAGCGGCCGAAGGCCTTCTATTAAAAAGAGACAACTAAATACATGTAGCTTTTTTATTAAATTTGGAAAAACCTCGCAATTTTAAGTAAAATAAGGGTTGTATCTCAAATGCATGTATTTTTATGTTTGATATCTTGTTTAATAGATACTTGTATTATCTCTTTTGATACCCATAAAGCAAAGCTGTTAAATTGCGATTACGATTAGTAATCAATTAGATTACTTTTTAAAAAGAATTGTAATGATAATATAATCATTAAGGGCGAAGTTTATTTTTAGTAATTGATTACGATTACAAATAATCAAAAAATAATAACAATTACTTATTAAGATTATTTTTGATTTTTTTTTTTTTTTTTTTTTATTATTTTAAGAATTTCAGTCTAATGCCGTGCGTATGCTAGGCAAACATGTTGGATGAGCTTTTTATTGTTAGTATTTTCGCATAAAATGAGATATAAGCTTTTCTCGCCAGCTCATTACCTCGCTAATTACCTGTTTCAAACAGCAAACTATCGACTTTACCGAAACATTTTGATTTCGATTTTGATGGTGATGCAATCTGTCAGATTATTTTATTTCAGTAAAGCTTTTAAGAATTTTGATTTTGCAGATGATGAAATTGACATAACTGGGTCTTCACAGGGCACCGATTAGCCCGATCACTGATCTCAATTGACACACCAACTCTTCTGCTACTTGAATGACAATTCAAGTGATGAAATGGTTTGGCAAAAGTATGGCTTGTTGAAGGAACCATTTCTTTCATTCAATACACTTTTAATGTCCTCAGCGCCAGTTGAAAGATTATTTTCAATTGACACTCCAAGACGGCAATCATTGTCTGATATTTCTTTTGAAAAATTAGTGTTTATGAAGGCAAATAGTAATTTAGAGTAAAAAGGTTTTATTTTTGGTTCTTTTAATTTGTACTATAGTACATTATTGTTCTCGTTCTTGTTTTTTGTTAATCTTTGTTTTATAATGAAATCCATAACTTTGTATTTGTTTAATAAAATTTAACAAAATTTTTCGTACCTAAGACTGAAATTTTTAAAATAATCAAAAAAGAATAAAAAATAATCTCGAAAAGTATTCGGATTATTTTTTTGATTACTTTTGATTCTTTTTGATTATTTTCCGTAATCTTAAGTGATCGTTATTATTTTTTGATTATATGTAATCGTAATCTTTTGATCACTGAGCCAAACAGAAAAGAATCGTACTTAATCAATTATTTTACCTTTTTGAAAAAAAGAATCGAATAAGTAATACAGCTATGCCATAAAGTTTAGTTTTAGTCAATTTTTTAAAACGTTGGATGCCTATGACTTCTAAGCCAATTGCGAGCGCTCTGGATTTTTTTTTGAAAATTGGAGTTGTTGCTTTTCTTGAAATGTTCCTAAAACTTTAATGCATAATAATAAACTTTAACAGTTTGTGCCTTCTTTTACGATACAACCGAATACTACTCTGTGTGATTCTTTCTGTATTTGTGTGAACCAACACCAATATATAAAATACCACACTTTTCTGCTATAACATCACTTCCTTATCTTTTACTTCTTTGATTTTTCACGAGAATGAGCAAAATAATTAAAAAAAATGTCAAACTAAAACGTGAAAAAGGCGGTGTAAACAGTCGTGTTTTGAGATAGAACACAATAACGATAAAACGTGTTTTAGTTTCAGTGTAAATATATTATTATTATTAAATCCAAATTGAGATCAGCTCTTAGCACTCTCACAATATAAAGTTAAACATTTCTTTTATCTATTATGGAGGTTTAAAAAAATTTTAAGTAATATTTAATTTTTCAGTCGCGGTAGAGCTTTTGGTGGAAATGCCTATATAATGCCCTACCCGTTTTTTACGCGGCAATAAGTTGATTTCTCCGCAAGCAGTTTGTGGGTATTTCGGTGGAAAGAGGACTTTTCCTGATGAGGTGAAATGTCTACAAACTGCTTGCATATTACACGATGTCCGTTTGCTCGGCGTACACATGGGGGGGTGATTACGATTTTCGTGGCACCTCGATTTGAGTTTGCAGTTTTGAAGTACTCTTTGAGAAAATAAGATTCGCCAAAAAATGTATCGATATATCGATTAGTTATCGAAATATAAATTTTTAAAAAATGTTTACTCAACGGAACCAATATTTAAATTCGGTTATATCTTTGCTAATATTTGTTTCATCTGAATGATTTAGGTGTCATTCGTAAGATATTTAAAATGTTTTTAATATGGAATGGTAAAAATATGGTTCTGCTATTTACAAAATGTACTTTTTCTGTAAAAGGAGCCAGATGCTTGTTGTATTCTAAAGTACATATTGATATTTTTCCTAATTTTTATAAAAAAGTGGCTTTGCCTTTTACAAATTGCACAATTATTTGTTTTTTTTATGCTACCCAAATTATCCCGATCGATCAAATATTAGCATAGATATAGTCGAATTTTCATTAAAGGCCCAACCAAAATAGACGAAACGAGACGATAGCATTTTGACGAACGTCTGCACTCTTTACGGATGTTTACGAATTTAACCCAAAATGAAACGATTTGCTCAACTCGTCTGAAACAGCTGATCAGTAGGCAATCGAGTATTATTTATTTTTTTTTTTATATTGTGCATTTTGTAATTTTTAATAAAGATTTGTGAAAATGAGTGAAATAATGGCGAAATTGAAACAAATTGATGAAAATAAAAAAAAACGCACTCTGCACAGCTGTTGTTGACGAGTTGCTACGCTAGCAGTTCGGTTCTTAGACCCCTTTTATATTGGTCAAGACTTGAAGTCAAGTTTCAGAGTTTGTTGGCAATTCGCCGCACATCGGAAGCGACGGAAGGGAAAAAGAAACTTGAAGCTGTACCGGCAATTTTTCGTGTTTTTTCGTGTTCCTTTTGCTATTTTCGCGTTGTTAACAGTGCTTTTTATTTTATTTTTCGCATATCAATGTGAGTTTGCTAGACTTCGGTTGCATTAAAATTTTTTGCATTTAATATAATTTAATTTTGCATTAAATTTTTAAGCAAAAACGTTTTGTTAACTTCCATCGTGGTAAAAAAATAAAATTCAGTTTGCAAATTTCTATAAACTATAATTCATTTGCTTGCTTCCTATCTCGTTTTATTTTTAGAAAACAAGGAAAGAAGACAAGAACTTGAATTCAAGTCTTGACCAATGTGAAAGCTTTTGTCAAGTTCAAAAGAGAACGTCAAAAAAACTTGACTTCAAGCCTTGATCAATGTAAAAGGGGTCTAATACTATGTTCACACACAGGCCGAAAAGCCGCTTTTCAGCTGAAAAGTCTCTTTTCAAAATAAGGTGTTCACACTGAAAAAAGGACTTTTCATTTGACATTCAACTTGTAGTAATATGTTTGTTATTATTGCGCTTTGCTCAATTTTTTTTTTATTGTATTTAATAAAATTATTTTAAACCACATTATCAAATACTAAATATATTATTCTTACCTGCATTTAATAGTTAAATTGTTTATTTTGACTTCCGCTGCATTTAACAAGAGCCCATGTCGCTGGCCATTCCCGCATATATATGCATATTTTTCCGTGCACCAGGAAACTCTTCTGCCTCATGGCCTCATGCAGCTCACTCAATATAACTTGTTCTTTGTATTTTTTTTATCCAATACAACAAATAAAATGTTCAATTGGAGTTTGACCAAATAAAAAATATCAGCAGACAAACAAAATGCCAAATATTAGTGACAACTTGGATTTTAGTAATAGATTTTGACTTTACCCCAACAAATAGTCTGTTCAACAACCAAAATCAGGGTGGTTTTTTAGCTTTTCAGAGTTTTTCGCTGAAAAGCAAACAATTAGCAGCTTTTCATTTGACAGTTCTTCTATGGCGAAAAACTTAATATCATGCAGCTTTTCAGCTGAAAAGCCATTAATGTCCGAAAAGCGGCTTTTCGGCCTTAGTGTGAACATAGTATTACGGAATAATACGTCTTATCAAACTGTTTCGTTTAGTTTCGTTCAGTTATGTTTGCTTAATTTGGGTAACAACATTAATATGCATTTAACCGAACACTTACGTTTTTACTCGTTACGGAGCAAAACGTCTATTTTGGTTGGGCCTTAAGACGTCTTTGTGTAAAAATTTATTTGAAAAATCGATAGTTCGATAACTAATCGATATATCGATAAAACCTTCGGTGAATCTTATTTTCTCAGTGAGCTCCCCAAAACATATTCAAAGCATATTCAGATCTTGGGGCCTTGGAAGTCGTAATCGTGACCACATGGGCGTACTAATAATTTTGTTATAATCTCAGAATTTTTGACAGTTTTGCATTGCAAGTAACAAAAAAATTCTTAAGCCCGTGTAATACATCATTGTGTTTTCCGATTTTTATTCATTGAAAATGAAACTAGAGCAGTTGAAATAGAGCTAAAGCTAAAATTCAAGAAGTGTGAGTGTATACGCATATAGTACGAATTGGATAAAAAATGTGCGACGGACAGCATTTTCAATGCATTGTTTTTGACGTTTCTCTCAATTCGTTCGTCGTTAAGTTTCGGTCAAATATTAAGTGTCAAAAACAATCTTGAGCTCTTTCTTCCGCAGCGAAGAAGAACAGAGAGATAAAATAGTCACGTTGCGAAGGTGTAAAAAAGTGGCACGATGCGTGTTTTCATACTTTTCCAACAATATTTATCTGTCTAGCTCACGTGCCACTTCTTTTCAGATTTTGAAATTGGACAAAACAATGAAGTATCATACGGGCTTTAGTACGCCGAGCAAATGGCATGTAATATGGGCACAAGTGAAAAACGTTACTTTGTGATGGAAGAATTTCGAACGTATCAAGCAGAAAGAACTTGTATATGCGAACAGATTTTTCCATTACTCTGCTCCTTCTTCTTCGTCAAATTTGAAGAGTTGTCAAAAAATCAACGAACCTCTGCTCGCAGTTTTTTCACGCAAATTTTCTCCACTTTTGTGTTGTTGTGCGTTGGAGAAACAAGTGCGCAAATACGAACGAAATTAAACTGAAAATGAAATAATTTATTAGCAATAATTAAAAGTTTAACTAAACAAATGTAATAAGAAAGACTTTTTAAAGTAAGTGCAATCTAGTGAAGTGAAAAAGCATTGTGGCCGAAATAATATCTGTCATTTGTGCTAGTAAGAAACGAAGTAAAGAAAAACCAAAAACTAGTAATCTAAAGAAAAGAAATTGAACAAGACAAGGAGGAAACGAACTCAGCAATATATTTTTTTTTGAGAAAAAATATAGAAATAGCTGTGAAAATTGTGTTGAAAATCATCACAATTTACAATCAATATTTATAGAAATGTGCAAAAAAATTAAATAAGTGATTCCACAAAAAATATTTCCAGAAAAAAGTGTGAGTGTGTGTGTTTGAAGGAAAATGTTAAGAAATAATTTTAAAACAAGTCATAAAAATGGATTCGTAAATTTATGGCTGCAAGCTAAATGATGCAATAAATATAAAGTATTTACGCACATCAACCAAACTTGCTACGAGGCATTCCTTCCAATCGTACCAATTAAGGGCTGATGTTATAGATACAACGATCCAAACCAGAACCCAACCGTTTGCCAACAGAGCAGCTGACTGGGAAACAATTATTTTGCATTAATAATTCCGCTGAGTACTTCATATTCGTTTGCCACCGAGTTCTTCCAAAGTTTCGTTTTGTGTAAATTTCGCTGCCTACTTCTGCCGTTTGACTTTGGTCAAATCATTCATATTTTCTGGAAGCATTATCTTGCGGACACAAGTGTGCTGCTGAGTCTTGAAATATCGGATCGTTTAACACTCGTATCGCTTTATTATAGTCGCTGTGATCGTCATCAGCATCAACGCAGTCAACTTTCAAGGTGAGTTTCATGCCGCGTTTACTTCAACTAGTTCTGCCATAATTTTGTTTTAATTAAAAAATAAGCTTAAAAACAATAAAATTGCTATATAAAATGAAGAACAACCCGTTCTTTTCATCAACAAAAGTGTTTTGTTATCGAGCTTGTTATATATTTTTCATTGACAACCCTGGTTTCTAGTGCGATTCCAAAACTATTTTTGAATGTTTATTATTGAGTTTAGTTATAGATATGGTGCTAATAACAATTTATATTAAAGACATAAAAAAAATTTAATAATTTCGTTAAGAAATAGAGAAATAGAGTTGGAATTTTAAGATAATGGTTCAAATGCGCATATCCTACTGCTTGACTGGTCCATCCAACCATCATTACCACACCTACGTAACCTATGCTCCTAGTCAGGATTGGTTCTTTCTTTCCACTTCGCTTTTGAAAAATACTTTGGACAGCTTAAAGAGTATACGATAATTTCACTCGCTATACAATAAGCGTCCCTATTGCATGCATTAAATTTTAGTTCAGAAGCTGTAGCGTAATCGGCTTAGCAGGCAAGTGGGTCGCCGGTCTAATTGCCGTTTTTGAAAACGTCGCATAAAATCATAAGAAAAAAGATATACAGCCCAATCATGAAACATTTTCTCCCGGGAGTTGTAAAAAGGAGTTTCCGTTTTTAAGATAAAGTTTAAAACCTTTTTGGAAATTTTTAATGCAATTTTGTTTGTCAACAGCCAATATTTATTAGTGTAAAATAAAAAATGAGATGTCTTTATCTGCTAACTTAAAAACGGAAACTCCCTTTTACAACTCCCGGGAGAAAATGCTTCATGATTGGGCTGATTGTCAATTTTATAGACATCTTACTTGGATCAAAAGCTATGATTGCGATTACAAACTTGGAACTATCATATTAGCCGATAAACCCCATGTTATATATGTTTTGTAAAATACGTTTTCCATTAAATAAGAACCACTTACAAAAAGTATTAAACCGTTTTTAAAATTTTAGTAATTTTTCACCATAACATTAATTTTGTTTGTTGAATGCTTAAAACGCCATCAACAAATCATTTCAAAAAGTGAAGAGTAAGAAAATAACCGATATAATGAAAACTTATTTTAAGAACTTGAAGACTTTCAAAACAATAAATACCATAAAGAGGTAATCTTTTCACTCAACTGAAAAATAACATTAAAGTCTATGAATGTCATCCGTTAGAACCTGTGTCTAATCTCTTTAAATTCTTTTGAAAAATCGTGTGGCAGTGGAGGGTTAAGCGATCGTATAATCTTGACTCTGAACGAAAATGACAAAAATTCTTCACAGCTGTAAATTTGCAAGTTCTGAAAGGTAACTAATATAAGTTTTATTTGATTTTTTATTACCTTAGCTGTAGTTCACACTCTCTACCTAAAGTTCCATAAAAAAATATTTTTAAATTTGTTACTTAACCCATTTCCAGCGGTTACCAGTTTCAGTTGAGTTTGCTTATTTTTTGCTACCAGTTTCACTTCAAATCATTTATCGCCTTATTTTGTTAGACGAACGTAATCACCTCATTTGGGATTTTTATGTCTGTCAATTCCATTTACATATGATTTAGAACAAACCCTCTCGCTCTCACTGAAATTTTTCTTATTAAAATATATTGCCAGATAAAAAATTTAACGCAAGTGACTGCGTTTGTTTAACACAATAAGGCCATTAATATTCTATTCTATTGCCTATTCTGTACCTATTTCTACACCTTTTTCAATTGTTATTTAGAAAAGATAAATTGAAATGAAAAAATAGCAATTAAAATCAGAAAAGATCAATGAAATTAAAAAAAGATTAATTGAAATTCGGAGTATATCAATTGTCATTAAGAAATTATCAATTGAAATTCAGACGGTATTGGTTATAGTAATAGTAACGGTAATGGTAGTGGTAGTGGTAGTGGTAATGGTAATGGTAATGCTAATGGTAATATTCAGCGCCTGCCCAAACGCATGTGCAGGCCGTGTAACGTGCAAGGCCAGGGACGAGTAAATTTTGTTTAAAAATTAATACTACAAAAATACAAATGCATACATTTACAAAGTATTAAGAACGTATAAGATTACATATTTCGAAATTATGGAAAGAAAGTTATAAGCATTTTCCATTAGGAGCATACTGTAAATAAATAAATTTTGTATTCAATTGAAAAAGTGCTCAAGAAATATGAAATTGTTCTTTTTAATATTTAAAAGTGATTACTAGTGGTAATGCGGTAATGAGTAGTGCTCGTCCGATTCTTGATTTTTGCAGCGATGCCTATGCCGATGCCGATGTTGACAGCATTTTAAAAAACGATACCAATGCCGATTCTTGAATTGCAACCGATGCCGATACAAAACCGCTGCCGCTTCTTTGAACCATGCTTGAGTTTTCTGCTGATACCCATGCCGATTTATTTGTCAAACACTAATTAAAATGGTAATTTAATAAAGGGGCAGCCCATTGTGACTACTGGGACATTTGACTCCAGAATTTGACCAACTACGAGTTAGAACGATGTCATCATAGCTTATATAACAGTGAAATATATTTTAAAACAGAGATATAAAACTATTGTGCAATATTCCTTTAAAATAAAAGCCAAACAGTGTATATTTTGTGTTACTATTATTTGAATGTATGTGACTACTGGGACACTGAAAAATCCCACTCATCTCATTTTGACTACACAAATAAGAATTTTAGCCAAACCATTTAAATATTCAAATCAGCTTCTTCTGTGTTGTACAACATATACTAAACACTTCCATTTCAATAAAAAATAGTATGCTTACATTTGTAGAAAAAGTGGGGAAATATTACAAATTTTGACTACTGGGACGGGTCTCTGTGACCTGCGGGACAGTTAAAAAATATGACGAATAATCAGCCCTATCATGAATAATTTTACCGGAATCGGAAAAGGGATTTTGAATTTTTAAGATAAGGCTCAAGAACATTTTGGAAATTTTTTATGCAAATTTGTTGATAAGTCATTTATGAACAAATTTGCATTAAAAATTTCCAAAATGTTCTTGAGCCTTATCATAAAAATTAAAACTCCCTTTTACGATTCCGCATGAAAAATTTCTCATGATAGGGCTGAATAAATTATTTTAATCAGTTTTATTATTGTTTTAAACCCAATTAATGAGTTATTTATACCAATTATCATTTGGTTATTTATACAAAAAAAAAATTAGCTATAACTCTATTATTTAAAGAAAATATTGACATTTTCTCCAAATTGGTAAAATTTTGCCTCTCAACAGCTTTATAATAGGACATAAGATACATACGTCTCCTATGTGGTGAAAAATCTGCTTCATTGCCCGAAGTCGATCTTAAAAACAATTGATTACTTCGTTTTCCTCTTTTTAATTTTAAGATCTTATTTGAGATCAATTCTTGACGAATTGAGTGTAACTTGCAATTCCTGAATTGGCTTTTGCGTTTAGATTTGGTCCAACCATATCTTTAGGCTCAACATTCAATTCCTGTTCGTTGTCTCTTGAGTATACATCAGGGTAGTTTAAATTTCCTTCTTGTGTCAATAAAACATTTTCGAATTTATCAGATGCTGTAGGACCATGGCCCAGCCCGGATTCGAACCCGGGACGCCTGGTTAAGAATTAAGCGCGCTACCACAAAACTATCGAGGACGTCAAAGGCCATGGTCCTTTGCCATTAATATATTTATCTCCTTGGGATTTAAGATAGTGTTATGTAAGTGTGTACTTTTACAGCCATTTAACACTCAATTTGGACACAAAGAAGCTGTAACTATTTAATTTATCAACGGCATTGAAATAAAGTCTGGCTATTCACCGTGACTACTGGGACAAACTGTGACATGCGACTTGCATCTGTACAAAGAAGAAATAAAAAACAGCTTTATTTATATATAAAATATTAGTATTTTCAAGCTTTCTATAGAAGATACGAGCCAGGTTTCTACAGCTGACAGAACGGCCGAAAACAGGGATGCAAACACAAACAACATTTTACTCCCTAGCAACTCTGTATGAAACAAAAGTTGACATATACAAAATAGAATTTTTTGAGGTTTTTTCAATCTTTTTTCACAGACTAATAAAGTATAGACATTAAGTTGTAGCTTTTTACTAAATTAAAAATAATTAATGGAAAACCATAATTGATCTCATTTTCCACCTTCCAAAAATCTGTATTTTTTTCTTCAAAATATAAAAGTACAACTAATTCAATATAAAAGTAAAATAAAATAATATTCAGTATGTGAGTAAATTAAGATGGTATAAAGGACTTTTAAAAACTTGAAAATTTTTAAGTAATAAAAATTAATGAGGAAACTGCAATAACAGGAGGTAGACGTCTTATATGGCGATATTCAACAGGATAATGCACCTTTACACACTGCTTAATTGATAAAAAATTGCCTCAAGGAAAAATATGATTTTTTTAAAGTGGCCTACGCAGAGTCCAAATTTGTCGCCAATAGAAAATATGTGAGCGGACTTGAAAATAGGCATTGTGCAGAACAAGCTTTAAAACTTGGTGGATTCGCGAGAATGCATTGTTTGAAATTGGACAAATTTTCCCAAGGAACAATCCCTAAAGCTTGTTAACTCGATGCCACATAGACTTGGCAAAATGACTGCCCACAACTTCAGACATTGCGGATATTAAATGGTTGACAACTTACTTTTGCAACACTGATTTCAATGGTATCGTTTTATCTATTTTTCAAAACTAGAATCTATTGTGTTATTGGGTGTAAATTATCTTTTAATTTAAGACATTGAAGTACAAATTGTAATTTAAATATATTAAATCCTTGATAAAACACCACAAAAAAAAAATCATTGCGAATATTTCTTGGAAAAATGATTTTGATGCACCTTGTTATGATGAAAATAACAAGGTGCCTTCTACTGAATAGTTTTAAATATCGCAACATTTAAAACATATCATATCTTAATTATTTATCAAATAAAACACAAAACATCTGAATATAGAAAATTTTAATTTGATACACAAATTTTTTTTTAACAAACTGTACGGTATTACAATTCTTGGGGCGCATGATCGAACTCGAACGGGGGCGCCTAAAGCTCCTGGACAGGCGCTGGTTATAGTTATGGTAATGGCAATGATAATAGTAGTAGTAATGATAATGAATACAAAACATCTGAATATAAAAATTTTTCAGTTCATACACAATTTAGTTTTTTTTTTAATAAAATGTAGGGTATTACAATTTTTGGGGCGCATGATCGTACTCGAACGGGGGCGCCTACAGCTCCTGGAGAGGCGCTGGTAATATTAATGGTAATGGCAATGATAATGGTAGTGGTAATGTTAGTAGGAATGTTAATGGTTGTAATGATAAATGCAATGATAATGGCCGATTTTAATTTCTATTTATATTAATTGATTTTTTAATGTATAAAAAAATATATATTTATAAAATATTAATTGATTTTTTATGAATTTCAATTGATCTATTCTGAATTTCAACTGATATTTTCTGAACTACAATCAGAAATGATGTAATTTATTGCATATTGATTTAATATATGCAAATTTTCGTACGGAGGCGCCTAATATTTTTAAAATTAGCTTTTTAGAAAGAGTTTCTCTGACTTTTGAGACGGTGTACTCTAAATTGGGTTTGATTAAAGCTCAGAAATTTTGTTTTTAATGATTTGTATAATGTTTTATTTTTTACTATCGGACTTTGAACTTTGTTGAAGCATTTCTATTGACTTATGACTATGATATTAACTATATTTAAGAAATCTTTACTGGATTTAATTTTTGGTTGTCTCTTCTATAAATTGTTGATACTTGTTAATTCTTATTGCATTTTAAAGACTATGTCTTACATGCAAACATTCATTTAAGTAAATAAAATAAAATAAAATTTCTTGCAATTACTTACTTGCAAAATCATCTTTCTTCAATTAGGGTCATAATAACCAATTTAAATACTTCTAGAAAAACCAAACAGGCTATTAAAATTGTTAACCGTTGTGCAAATCCTAAAAATATGACATTGAACTTCAGCTCATGTGTTTATGAGTTGGACAAAATTATAATCGCAATGATATAAAAAAGATAAATTTCAACTGAACAATAGAAAGCTGTTGTTGTCAAAGCAGCAAAAAAAGGGTCACAAGTGATTTCTTGACAAGAATATATTTTGACAGACAATGAAAAACTCTAACACTGAGCAACTAAAAATAAAACAGGAAAGAAAAAGTTAAGAAGAGAAGGGTTTAAATTATCCAATTCTACCACCACCTACTTTTGGCAGAACTGCTTTTTTAAGAATGGCAAGCATTTCAACACACACTTACGAAATGGGCTGCTACATTTGTATTTAACTGTTTGTTTTTTAAAGTACATGCTTAGTATAAGCAAAAAACAAGCAATGAAAATTCAACCCAGACACATGAAGTAAAGAAGAAAAACAAGCGACAGCGAGTTAAACGTACGATTTGTATGCAATATGTGTTTGTGTTGAATGTAAACAGTTTTTCCAGCCCTTTAACTCAAGAGTACAATAGACTTTTTATAGGTCAGAATGGCGTTATAGAAATAGTAGTAATCGCATATTTTTTGATTTTTCTACTGATTTATATTCAAACTAAAATCGTTTACAAATACAAATACGAGAATGAATGTAAATGACGGTAACTATGTAATTCATAAATGTAATCTCGAAAATTCAAATTTTTTTAACTATTTCCTAAACTGCCTTGCGAAATTGTATCAAGCAATCAATATTATTCGATATGAGTTCATTGAATTTATCTGTATTTTCAGTAAAAGGGTTGCTTTTTAAGCGAAGTTTTAATTTTACACAATTAGTAATACATAGTAATTTTTGAAGTAAAAATTAAATTTTTTTACTCCTCAAAATCGGAGTTTTTTTTTTAATCTAACCATAAACTGAATTGAGCAAAGCAAATATGCTCACACTTCGTTTTCATAAAAAACTATTTGTTTTTTCTAGAAACTCTACCAAACACACAACTTCTAAATAAGTTTAACAAAAAATTAAACACACAGCGAATGTTGATTTAGAGTTTTATTTGTCTTCCAAGATTTAATAAAGATACTACCCTGACTAAGATGACAAGTATTTTTAACGAAATGTCGGTTCGAGAAAATGAATTGAAATTTTTTTAATTGCATTTGAATAAATAATCAAAAAGTAAATTTTGAAACTAAACATATTCATATATAGTGATAAATAATTCTGTTCATGAAAGTTATGAAATTTACAATTTTAGAAAATTCGTGCTATGTAGTGCATGTTTTTGAATCTGCTATTTTAAACGATAATGTCATATACAGGGTGTTCCTCAATAGAGTGCAACCATTTAAGGAGGTGAAAGGTGATGTCGAGTTGAGCAAAAAACCTTCTGGAAGGCGGGTCTATTTCCACACCCTTAGGAGTTACAGGGTTAATTTGTATGTCATAACTTTAATGCACTTTTAAAGCAAAAGAACTAACTCACGAAAAAATAATTTTTTTTAATACTTTAAATAACTTCGGTAAGAAAAAGAAAAGATAAAGTACTCCTTTAATTACTTAAGACTGAATATTGTTTTAAAATTGCATACTAAGATTTGACATTAAGGGAGGTTTTAGGCAAACAATTTTTTGAAAATTGAATTTTTTTTAATTGATTGTTGTTTAACATTTATTCAAGAATATGAAAACAAATATTTTATCAATCCCGCTTATTATACAGATTCTACAGCTCTTCAAAGCTGGTGCTTCAAACATAGATTGATTTCATATTCACACGAGCACAGCTCGGTAATGGGTGGATTGGGTGGGTTTATAATTCGGGTTTATAATTCGGGGTTTATAGTTCGGAGTCGGCATAAAACACGTAGGTCCAGTTCTCGGTCATTTGTGATCAAATATTTAATAACACGCACAACACAATTGATCAATAGAAGCTAGGTCAAAGTCCTTCCAAGGGCTGAAATGGCCAGAGTTTATTTATATTATTACTGTTTTAAGTGCTCATATTTAAAGAAATGCAGTCATCTTTATTTATTGAATTAAAACAGGTTAATAAATTGATTAGTTGTATCAATGCATCTTTTTGCGAGGTCTTTGGTATTTATACCATTTCCTATTTTAATGCAGAAAAAATGATCAATTGCAATCCACAAATTTAATTTGAAATTCAGGCAAGATCAACTGAAATTCAAAAATATCAATTGAACTTTAGTAAAGATATATTGAAATTAAGCAAAGATCAATTAAAATTAAAGATAAATCCATTGAAATTCGGAAAAAATTAATTAAAATTCAGAATAGATAAATTCAAATTCAGAATAGACCACTAAAAATTCAGAATAGATCAATGAAAATTAAGAACAGATCAATAAAAATTCAGAAAAGATTAATTGAAATTCAGAAAAGATCCATTAAAATTTTAAATTACATCATTTGAAATTCAGAACAGATCAATCGAAATTGAGGAATTCATTTAAAATTAAAAAATTGCTTAACAGGCCAATTGAAAATGAGAATAGCTCAGTTGCAACTTAGAACAGAAGAATTGAAATGCAGAAATTCCATTTAAAATTCATAAAAGATCAATTCGAATTCAGAAAATTAGTTGATAAATTGAAATGCTGAAAAGATCAATTGAATTTTAGAAATTCCATTTGAAATTCAGAAAAGGTCAATTAAAATAAAAAAAAAGAAATTAATTATATAAAAAAATAATATGTATTAAAAGTTAATCTACCATTGCCATTATTTTAACCATTACCACTACCATTAGCATTACCATAACCATTACTACTACAATTACCATTACTATTTCCACAACCGTTATTATTACCATTACTCTATGAATTTCAGTCGATATTTTTGAATGGCAACTGATCTATTCTGGATGTAAATGAAACTTGTCTGAATTTTAAATTATCTTGTCTGAAATTTTAGTGATTTATTTTGAATAACAATCAGAAATTGTGTAGTAAAAGTGCGCTGAACTGTCACCCAAGGGTCCTGGGTTCAAAACGCTATATACTTTATTTTCTTATTTCTAATCAAAAAAACTTTAAAAAACATTCATTTACGACAAAAAGTTGTAATTGTTGGTAGTAGGAAAGTTTGTGGAGAGTATCGCATAGTAACTTCCCAGTGGTAAATGGACACATGACAGAACCAATTATTTCTTAAATACAATATAGCTGCGAGGCCTCAAAAGCCTGTATACAGTTCTGAATTACTTTTGCTCGGGAATGGCCGCTAAAACACTGATGACATCTACCTTACACAGTAAGCGACGATGGGAGTAAGTATGCACAAGATAAGAGAGAACAAAACAAGTCGCACAAAATAGAAGAGAATAAAAAAAAATGAAACGAAAATTATCTCTGCGCCAAAAACACAACGAAAACGAAAGAGAACACGCCGCAAAGAAGCAAACAAAAGCTTCTTAGTTATTTTGTGCATAAAACTTTGTTCTGGCTTAAAAATAAAGATTTATAATTTGCCAGTAGTAAATGGACACATAGCGTAATGAATTATTTCATAAATACAAAGTAGCTGCGGGGCCTCCGAAGTCTGTTCACGATTCTCAATTACATTTGTTCGGACATGGCCGCTAAAACATTGATGACATCTACCTTACACAGTAAGCGACAATGAGAGTAGGTATGCACAAGATAGGAGAGAACAAAAGATTACGCACAATATAAGGGGGAACACAAATAAATTGAACGAAAATCCTCTCTACGCCAAAAGCACAATGAAAACGAAGAACACACCGGAAAGAAGCAAACAAAAGCAAATAACGCCACAAATTATTTTAAAAATTTTTACAATTGAAAATTTTCTACAATGAACGAATTTATTACCTTTTATATAGCATTTGAGAATTGATGTTTAATAATACTTAGTTATTTTATATATAAAACTTTGTTCTGGCTTCACTTCACAAAACACACTTCACTGCAAAACTTTAGACGAATAAAGTCAAACTGTTGTTAAACAATGAAAAGAAACTCTCGATCTTAACAACACAAACAAGATTTTGTTAAATCCCGCTTACAGTTATGCATTACAATGTCATCACCGGCAAATTTTTACGAGCGGGTTTAACAAATACCCTTCACTGCAAAACTTCCTGCTAGAAAACACTAGGGGTATTCACTTCAATGCTGAAATTTCAGAAATCGGAAATTTCCGACGAGTTGAAGTGAGCGACCTATTTGTAATGTTTCGTTTTTTTCACATACATCTGTGAAATTTAAAATCGCCATTGCTTCATTTCGTTAGTGCGCTTGTTACCAAAATAAATAATTTTGTTCATATTTTGTTAAACACAGATTAATACACATATATATAAATCGAATGCCACTCAGCTACAATAGAATTAATGATAATTTTGTTCTTGCTTGTAGACATTGCATCAGCTATTTTGGGCGGGATTTGACAGAATGCTCTTCTTCCTGTCAAAATTATCATATTCACAATGACACTCACACTCATTAAACAGATTTGCTTATGAGGCTGTTCAGACTTGCCTCAAATGAGGCGACTTACTTGCCTCATTTTGACATGAGTTAGCTATCAGGTGTTCACACACAAACAGTTGCCTCACTTTGAGGCTGCATCATTTTGGCGTTTATTGTTTTTTTTTTCGTTTGTTTTCTTTTGAATTATTAAATGCTCAATTTTTTACAATTTAAATAATATTAATTTGTGAACAACAATGAATAAACAAAATTAATTCGCGCCAGAACACACTAAAAAGAGCAAAAATTTCAACATAACAAACTTCACTCCAACGTACGTCAAAATGAGTCGCAAAATTTTTAGAATTTTTAAAATTCTTGCCTCACGTAACATATCACCTTCCCGCTTTTCCCTTTGCCAATAAACGTCAAAATGAGGCAAGTGAGTCGCCTCATTTGAGGCAAGTCTGAACAGCCTCTATGGTTACTGAACACATTTTTCTTCGCAAATCAACTCAATAGGTGATTAAATTTAAGCAATCTTCGGAAAACCAAAACAACAACAATTGCACTAAAGTTTTCGTAAATTTCAGTATTTCGGAAATTTCAGCAGTGAAGTGAATACCCTTACTGTGTTTTAACACAGGCGAATAATGTCAAACTGTTGTTTGAACAATGAAAAGAAAATAATGTGAGCACAATTAGGAAGTGAGCACAAACAAGATTTTGTTTACGCTTACAGTTCTGCATTACAATGTCATCACAGACAACATTTTACAAGCGGGTTGATTTAACGCAGCTGCCGTTAAATCAGATTCTGCCACGATTCAGTCGGCCACGCTAAGAATATCTTACACAAAAGTTTCACTTGATTACTTTCTTCTTTCCTTCTGTGGTATCACAACGGAACAAAATTCTGGTCTAAGGTTGCGGACAGAGTGAACCCCGATTTAGACAGGCAGCACGGTTGCCACCTTTGTGGAAAAATCCCATTTGTGGTTATTTTTAATTGTCGTGGAAAATGGGAATTACCGTGGGATTTTTTAATTGAGTTTTTTTTAATTCACGTGAGATTTTTTTTTTGCTTTGTGGGATTTTTTTGCTTTGAAGGATTTATTTTTATTTTTCAGTTAAAATATGTATAAATATATATACATAAAAGTGTATATTTTTCAAATTTTGTTCATTGTCAACATCGTCTCAACCCATCTATATGATTTTCACAACGAATTCGTTAAGATTTCTTTGCGCGTTACTTTGGTTTGGTGGAAGTTCTTTCAATCTTGGCGTAATTACATGCATTGGGAAAATATGTTTCAGAGAATTTTTTTTTTCTTTTTTTATCAATATGCAAAATTGGAATATCTTAAAATTGATTTGTGACTGGCCATTATTATGAGTTGCTTTCGACGTAATATTCGCTGGTTATCGAACAACGAGTATCGAACGTCAAACCCTGTCGAAATGTTCATTGTTCATCGAATTTTCAGTTGAATAGAATTTTGCTTTTGATGCGGTGCGTGCTGAGCAATAATTCTTAAAAAAACAAGAATTTCGTGATTGTGTTTTGCTTATTAAAGACTTAAAACTAATTTGGAACTCTTCTTGTAAACTTTTTACAGGTTTATGGTGGATTAAACAAATATATTTTATTGAATATTATTACTAAAAACTAATTAAAACACAGACGACGAGATATAATAGTTCTTTTTAATTTTTTGTTTAATTTTTGACAATTTGTTATGTTTGTTTTATTTACTGTGGTCATTTTTAATAGAAGAGAGATTTTTTGTGTTTTTTAAAAATACAAATAGGATTTATCGTAGTTTTTCTAAATACAAATGGGATTTTTCGTGGTTTTTTTTATTTGCATGAGATTTTTGTGCTTATTTTAAATATCCGTGGGATTTTTCGTGTTTATTTTTACTTGCGATGGGGTTTTTTTTCAATTTTATACCATGGGAATTTTCTTGGTTATTAATTTTTGCTATTGTGGGAAAAAGGTTTTTCGTGGGAATTTGATGTGGCAACCGTGACAGGCAGGTAGACAGGCGCAGGCAGTAACCTGCGAAGAAACGAGATAGAAATAAAGCCTAGCTTACTTTTATCTCGCTTGTTCTTGTAGTTTGCCTGCGCCTGTCCGCGTCGGCGTTCACTCTATTTGCAGCAAAAGTGGGCCGGTGCTTTCATCCCATACAAAAATTGGACAAAAATAAAAGGAGTGCTCCTATGATAGTGCAATTTTGTATCCCTGGTTAGTTTAAGCCAATTAAGAAAAATGTTAAAAATGGTCGGAATCAGTTAGACCATAGGGGTACCTCCCTTGGAACTATATTTATTTTTTACTTGATTTTGTATGGGAGGTGCATACAAAGGTTGGCCGATCTTAGCAAAAATGAGTCAGAAAGGTAGTCAAAAAGGTAGTAGTCAGAAAGGTAGTCAAATAGAGACCCTAGGGGTACCTCTCTTGGACTTATATTAATCTTTTACTTGATTTTGTATGTCAACTTTTTCACTTTAAGCATTAAAAAAAATACATTTGTAGAAAGAAGTAGGCAAATCTAGTAGATTCAAAAACGGCACTTAATTTTATAGGATTTGTTTTTTCCATCGAAATTTGTAAATTTCTAAAAGTTGCCATTTGATAAAATCATATATTAAAATCTCTAAAATATATATAAAATTTTGTATATTTTAATATTTTTTAATTGTATTATTAACTCAAATATTTTTTATTAATAACAAACTTTACTTGACTCAGTTTAATCGAAACAATTGAACAAAACATGATTTTTTTTTAAATATCTCAACGTTGAAGTTTCACAGCGTAGCCAAAACTAAGTCTTTCCCCTAAATATTTCGTTTTTGTCTTATCTATGCTTATATATATTACTTGTCGATTGATACTAATTTTGTTAGGTTTCGGTTTATACAATTTTTGTCCATGAGCCAAAGCAGTGTGCGTTCTAAAGATCAGTCGTTACCTTAAGAAAACCTAACCTATGTATATTAACTCCTAACTTGTTCTTAAATTCTTTAGAGTTTAAAGGGTAAAGCGGCGGAATTTAAAATTTAATTTTGCTTAGACTAGAGATGGGTGTCACGATGAATAACGTCGTGATCGTGAGCGAACTAATCCAAAATTGACGAAATATTCGTGAGCGTGCGTGTTGAATTTTCCCGTACGTGACTTAAATTTATTCGTATCACGACTTGTTTATCTTAATTTTGGAAATCTGTGCAAAATTCAGTAACGATTTTGTTTTACGCTGCTGGGTGAAAATTTGGATAGACTACTTTTTTAAAATAAAAACTTTAAAACTACTTTGTTTGCTATTTAAATAATGCTTTTTATCAATTGTGTCGTTTAGTTGTAAATCGGTGTCTACTTCAAAAATTAAAAAAAAATTCAAAATGTGATTGCATAATGTTTGAATCGCTAATACACCAGAATACTTTAATAATATAAAAGAAAACTGGTTAAATTTACGCGAACTTGAAAGTGTATCAGTTTTTCTCTATTTTCTAAAAAGTAACTAGAATGGAAAAAGCCTCGGCTTGCAACTAAACGACACAATTAAAGTCAATGGATTTGAAATGTATTTTTTGTTTGAAAAGTTTTTATTCCTAATCAAACGATGGTCTGCGGTTTTCGTCTAAGAATTATTAATTTTGCTGTAAACTAATTTATATATTCACTAGCAGGTCACTGTTGTCCGCGGCTTCGCCACGGACGTTTTTTTATCAATCTCCTTAACTCCTTAAAGACGGGACAATTTTTTCACACATGTGCTAATTTTTACCTATTTTTGGTTTTGACTAATTTTTATGTGCTACGGTTAGTTTTGCGACATCCGACTTAGTGATGCGATATGGCATATTCGGTTGACAACACATATCAAAGAAAACAAAAATGTTTTTTTTCTTTTGTTTTGGAGCGCCGCTCTGCATTTATATGTATCTCACTTTATGCCTTGTTCGAGGCTCATCATTTTTTTTTTTGTTGCGCTGTGCTAGCTGAGCACGAAGAGAAAGAGAAAAATAGATAGCAAGATGGAGTTTATTGAAACTCTCGCAACACAAACGCGTCAAGAGCCAACGAATAAACAATGCGTCGCAGCTGGGATGATTTCATAAAAAACTTAATACCTTAATTAAATATACTTAATATTAAAATTTCGAAAGAAAAATACCCCTATCTAAATCTGTAGCACAAATATGATATTTTAAAAAACTTTTCATTAAAATCGGACCAGTACTTTTGGAGTAAAGTCGTAACTTTAAATGTTCACTTCAATTTTATATAATAGTATAGATATATTTTTAATATATAAGATGAATATATATTAGGTCTGTTCACGTATTTTTTGGACTAAAAATGGTAAAACTGTCAAAATCGTGAGAATCGTGAGAGTAAGAGAAAACCTTTCAAAAATTGTTAAAAAAAAATACGGGAACGTTTTTCGGACTTAAATTGTGTAAACTATCAAATAAAAGTTTGCCTAAATGAATAAAAATGGTCACATTTATGTGTATTACAATATTGAAATTAATTCTCAAATTAACATTTACATTGAGTTTTTTACAATTTAACATGTTTCTGGTTTCCATTCCAATAGTTTTTATTTATATCAAAGAACTTTTTCTGTTTTGCAACTTCTTTGTTTACTTGTAAACAGCTGATTTTAAGCAGTTTGACACTTTTACCATTTTTACCAGAAGAAATATCTCGAACTAAAACTTACAACTTTTGACAGTAAGGGGACTTTTTTACTCTCTCGGCTGCACTCTCTTTTACCATTTTTTCAAGTACGGGAACGCTTTTCGGAGTAAAACTGGTAAATTGTACTAAAACTAAAGAGTATAGGATCAGACCTAGTTTTAGTTAGTTTATAGTGGGCCCATGTGCACCGCGACCATTGGCGTCGGAAGCGGGGGGCAAGGTGGGCAGTTGCCCCCCCCACTTTTTTAGCTAGATAAACAATTTAAAAGGAAAAGTTATTCAAAATATCAGTTTTTTTACAACGATGATATTTTTGTATTATATATTTTCCTCTTCTTTCTCTCTTCTTCATGTTTCATGTGAAGAAATTTTGGTAAACTTTTTTTGCACCACCATTTGTACTGCCCCCCCAGATGTAATTCGCTTCCGACGCGCTTGACCGCGACCCATAGGATCTATTGTGCATATTCCTATAAGATATGAACTGAATTTACGTTTTTTATTTTAAAAACACTAATTTAACTTTTATTAAAAACTTGTGTGTATTTTTTGAAAATTTTCGTGAGTAATCGAGCCTAATCGTAAACAATTATATTCGTGAGCACTCGTGAGTCAAAAATGTCATCGTGATCGTGCGTTATCGTGAGTAAAATAATAAGTTTTAATTGTGAGCGTGCGTGATCGTGATTAAAAATAATTTTAGTTGTGAACGCGCTCTCTATTTTATACTTTTAAAAAACAATGACCACAGATTACCAACATTAAGCTCAAAGTTATTTTAAATTCCACACTCCCTCTTCCTTCAAGTAAAACAAAGTAAAATATAATACTAAATTCTCGTTAAATTTGTTTATTATACCATTGTTCCTTACAATAACCTTTTCAATAGTGAAATTTTTCTGTTAATATCACTCTTCAAGAATTTATCAACTATGACTCATACACAAACCAAACACAAAAACAACCAAAAAAGTACATAAATCAATCTAGCTCTATAGAAGAATAAAAAAAATGCTCTTAAATCAGCGACTTGTGGCTTTTTGACATCTGAAGTGTCTGTCTGCGTTTAACTATTAGCAGTCATTTTTAATGATCATCATTTTTATTGCAGTAGAAATAAAGCAAAATAACTTGAGTGCAACGGAAATCTAGTAACTACAAAAAGTAGCTCGCATCGTGACCGCCTCTTTGTGTTGACAATCTACTACTTTTATATCTTATCTTATCTTATCAACAGTAACAAAAAAAAAAAAACTAGGTATTTCATACAATGGATAAGATACGCTAAGTTAACTTAAATACTGCTTAACCATCAAAAAAAGTATAGTGGCATTAAATATCAGCAAGAAATGAAATAGATTGGGATGGAATGGAATCAAAAGAATGCTCAATTGAAACTTACAATAAATAAGAATGCAAATAGCTTGAATATTATGCGACATATTATGAAGTTATAACTAGTTTTGACCGAATATTCGGTTTCGGTTTCGGTTACGGCCAGTTTCGGCCTTTTTGTCAGTTTTTGGTAAACCGTTCTTGCATCAGTCATTTAATTCAAATATATAAGTTTGGTTTAATAAAAATAATGACGTACTTGATTGTCTAAGTTTTTGGCCCTTATTATGAGCCGCATTCGATCTTCGACTGCAGTCGAATGGCCTGATCGAACGAATTTGCATTTGGTATTATAACGTTTTTTCGACAAAGAGTTGCGCTATTGTGATTTTCGTTCATTTGGTTTGTTCACGATTGTATATTTTTATTAGCTGATCGTAATACTTACATTTTTAACAATTTTTTCTCAGCACGCATCGCATCGAAAGCAAAATTCTATTCGACTGAAAATTCGATGAACAACGAACATTTCGATAGAGTTTCACTGCTCATAATAAGAATTTAACGTTCGATACTCGTTTTTCGATAACCAGCGAAAATCGAACGTCGAAAGCAACTCACAATAAGGGCCTTTGTTTTTGTAGCATTACTGGTTCTTTAGATATTGCGAAAAATGTGATCCATTTGTATGGGAGGTGCCACTCCCACTTGTCCAATCATGCCGTCTTTTGACATATTTCCTTTAAATGATGCACTTGATGACTGCCTAAGTTTATGTTGCCATGGCTTTACTGGTTTTTCAGATATTGCGAAAAATAAGATCCATTTGCATTAGAGGTGCCACGCCCATTTGTCTGCATAATAAAAACCCTTTTTTGTACTTTTCTGTGCCTAAAGCACTAAAAAGTCATCAAAATAATTTATTCCCTCTAGTTTGTACAAGAGATCCCTCTCAAAATTCGCTCTTGAGTATTATTTCAAAACTACAAAGATACGACATGCCAAAAAAATCAGAACAGACTCGAACTTACATTGCTTTCCGTTTACACCATCTCACATTCAATCACACATGAAAATTTTGACATGTGTTAACACACAGTACTATCCTACGTACTATCCTATCCTACGTAGGATAATGTAAAGCGGTTTTAATGTGTATGAAAGTACTTTTGTATTTGTATTTGTATTTATTTAAGGGTAAATTAGTACTGTAAGATACAAAAAGATCTTTAAGAAGTACAACGGTGAAGCATAAATAATCAACTAATAGCATATAATAATTATAGACTTAAACAATAAAGAATTTATAGATTAGAACAAAAGTAGAAATAAAAATAGAAAGTATATGATCAACTGATGACACTTGTAAAATTAAAAAGATAAATAATTGATTACTAATTTATAATTATTTTTTTTTCAGAGTATTTGTAACATATATATTGCAATGATTAAATGATAAAAAACAGTTAAATACTGAAAACTTTAATTAAATTGCTTTAGTCGTTTGAGAAATATAATAAAACAGATAGCTTGAATTTGTTCGTACTAGCGATTAATTTAATATTAACTGGTAGTGAATTCCATAGTTTAATGGCATTGACGAAGAAAAGACGCTTAGATTGCAAACAATTAAATTTAGGTATGATAAGATTCCCAGTTCGGTTGGAAACAGAGAAGCGCAATTTTTGAAAAAGGTATGATGGAGTCCTGAAGATAATGAGCTTATGCAGAAAAATACAATTTCTCGCTTTCCGATAGTTAATTATGCTACAACCCAAAATATTCTTACTGAAAGTTGAGATATGGTCAAACCGGCTCAATCCGTAAACATATCTGGTCGCATCATTAAAGGCAACAAGTATTTTGTGCGCTGAGTGTGAATCTAAATTACTATATACTAGTTCTGAGTATGTGATATAAGGCACAATTAGTTGTATAACGAGTCTCTTTTTAGTTTCAATTGGTGTAAACCTAGCAGATAGCCGTAGGCAACGCAGCGTGAAATAGATTCTTTTGATGATATTATTGATGTGGTCGGAACATGACAGTTTTGAATTGATAAAAAACCCTAGATTTTTAACTTTATTTACCATTTGCAGGTTGTTGGTATTTAAAAATATAGGCGGTATCTCTAGGTCGTCAAGTTTTTCCTTAAAGATAGGCAGAACATATGACTTATTTGCATTAAGGCAGAGATTATTGTCAGATGCCCACCTACAAATTGCACTCAGATCATCATTCAACCTGCAGCACAAGTCGTCGAGTAGTCCGACACGGTTTGACAAATACAACTGAATGTCGTCAGCATAAGCGTGCATAATCACATCATTGCACACGGTGAAAATGTCATTAATGAAGACACTGAACAGTAAGGGCCCCAGAATTGATCCTTGTGGCACATCAGTTGCAATATGTTTCAATTCGGAAAATCTATTTTTAATATGAACCCTTTGTTTTCTACCATCAAGATAGTTGGCTATTAGATCAACAGCAGCATTGTTGAAGCCAAAAAGGAGCCTTAGCTTCTGACACAGAATGGAGTGATTGACACAGTCAAAGGCTTTGGAAAAATCTAATAAACAGAGCAGTGTTTTGTTTCCTTTTAATAAAAAAAATTATTTGTGAAAACTTAAATTTTCATATAAATAACCAGTTTCGGTTTCGGCAATATTATAAAATGACCGAATATTCGGTTTCGGCCAAAATTCCGGTTTCGCTTGGACACTAGTTATAACCGATTTCTTTTGATAGTTTCCAATTTCACTTGTTAAATATAGAAGAAAAAAAACTCAAAATAACCATGTTTACAAAAATCGCTTCAAAAGAAATAATTTGACAAAATTTTGTTAAATTTTAAAAGTTGGATTTGCATAAGCCGTTGACGTCTTCCTGTTTGTTCGTATTTTTTTTTCTTGGAACACAGTTTAAACAGTTTGGTTTGTATCTATTAATACTCATATTTATGTGTAATTCTGATAAATACAACATACATTGACGCATCACATGCATGACAAACAACTGTGTAAATACGGCAACTCTAGGTAGGAGGTCATGCGATGTTATAAATTTAAATATGTAATTCATGGTGCTCAACAGCGGGAGAGCATTTCGAATGTCATTGTGACTGGAATGACGAATGCTCCAATGACAATTTACTTCGCAGTCGAAATTGTTAATATTTGTAAAAGAATCATATAATTAAGTTTAAGATTTTGGTATATATTGCCACCATTTTATTCAATGCATAACTTTTTTATGAAATTTTTTAGACATTACATGATATCAGTTGCGGTTACGTTAAACTTAGGCTCCTCAGACTATCTTGTATTTTTAGAAAATTTGCTAGTTATTTGTTTAAAACTGTCACTTGCCTTATTTTGCTCTCCTATTTGAACATATAATCGTACCATAATCCACAACGCATATGCAAAACTAGACCCGATCGACGTCGAGTATAAATATAAGCTATTTAAATATAAAGCAATGTGTGTTTAAATTTGGATAGATTTAAAAAAAAATTTTTTTGAAAATATTCATTAAACATAATGAACTTTAACCCTCTAGTGCTCTTAAAAGCGCTTTTGCTGAATAATTCAGTTTAGAATAAATTTGGTTCTCTGAACACGAATTTGAACTCCGTTTTTCGATTTGAAGTTTTTTTTTTTATTAATACGGAACCAACGCTTAGAGTATGCCCCTTATAAATGTGTAAGCATTGTGTTGATTCGGAAGATTGCTGATAGTTAGTTGGAGGGTGGATAGATGGAGTTTACAACTGAAACAAGTAAACATATGGTAGCCTCCTTTGTGGCGGTGTTGTGCATTCAGACGTGAGAAAAAAATTAATAGACGATTTACAGGAAGAACATTTTTATTGAATGGACTGATATATCTTCCCCAAAAATTACATAATTGTTATAAGATGAGTTTATTTCGAAGAATGTTATCAACTCTGCTTAGCTTGGACCGAAGCAGCGATGACTCACTGTGCATATACACACACATATGGTCTTCTTTTGTGTGTTCAGTTCTTGTTGCTTTCTCGCAAGCTGCTGTGTTGAGCATAAATTTTAAAGTAATTTTACTTCAAAAATTATTTTAATAGTATTCCCATTGTGTCGTCCCAGGCTGAAATTTTGAGAGAACTTAGATAAATTATCATTAATAAATAAATTAAAAAATGACTGTCACAAAAATATTTTTTTTTTAAATTTATGCAAAAAAAAAAATAACGTAAATATTTGAGAAATTTTAAAGTTTTATTATACAAAATAAACCTTTTGAAAATATCTTTAATATGAATCTAAAATCGTTGCTCTATCTCAAACTTAACCGAAGTTATGATCAAATGAAAATCAGTCCTCAAGAAAAAAAAAACCGAATTTTTTCAATTTTTAAGTACCCGTAACTCAGTAACCACTCGAAAAAAATAAAAGATACAAATTGATGTTCTAAATTGTAACAATACTACGTGTATACAAAGTTTACACCAAATCGGAGAGGGTCAGGTTGAGAGTGTTGTTAAAAAGCAAAGTAATCACCCCATAATGAACGCTTATTCAACGCTTCTCAAAGTAGCTTCTTGCACTTACTGGTGTTTATAGTGCGCGTTTTCTTCTTGAGCAAGCGAGATGGAGATATACAGTTATGGACAATAAAATACAATCAACCATTTTACTGGTTATAATTCAGTAAAAAATCAAGGAGATTGATCTAAAACCAGCTGAAACATTTTTTTTTTATTTTTAAGTTTATTTTCCATTTATTAAATAACTTTTTGAAAAGTAAAACAACTCATATATTCCAAAGTACCACTTCTAAAATGACAGTCTGAAGATTTAACTGACAAAAAAATAGAATCATATAAGTAGGACTTAAAAATAATAGTATTAAATGTATAAAAAGTAAAACTGTATTAATATTTCGTTGCACAACCTTTATTTGCAAGTACAGCGGCACATCTTTTTGGCATGGATTCTACCAGGGTATTGCAAACATTATCTGGAATAGAGTACCAAGATTCTTTTACTTTTTCCCAGAGCTCATCTTTATTTTTTGGTTTAATGGGTCCCAGCTTTTCCTTGACAATCTTCCACAGATTTTCTATCGGATTTAAATCCGGCGACTGCGCCGGCCACGTCATCACATCGATTCTATGTTCCTGTAACCACCCTTTAACAAGACCCGAAGTATGTTTCGGGTCATTATCGTGTTGGAACTGCCATATCAAAGGCATATTCCATTCGGCGTAAGGCAGCATGACATCATTCAAAATTCTGACATAAAGATGTCGGTCCATATTTTCTTTAATCCAAAAAATTGGCCCAACACCATGCCACGAAAAACATCCCCATACCATGATGTTCCCTCCTCCATGCTTAAATGATTTTGTGGTGTATCTAGGATTCATTTCAGCATTTTTTGGACGTCGGACCCAGATCTTTCCATCATTTCCAACCATATTTATTTTGGATTCATCAGACCATAGCATTTTTCGCCACTTTTTTCCATTTTCCTCGCCAGTCCAATTGCCGTGCGTTTTTGCAAACTGAACCCGATTGCTTCGGTGCCTCTTTGTGAGCATTGGCACTTTTCGTGACAATCTACCGAAGAGATTCTTCTCTACAAGACGGCGAGCCACAGTTCGTGAAGAAATATTTAGAGAAATTTCTTCTCTTATGGCTGCAGAGGACTTGAAAGGGTCGCGCTTTGACAAAATCTCAATATAATTATCATCCTGTGGTGTTGTTTTACGTGGACGGCCTCTCAGTTCGCAATCTTTTGAAGGCTTAAGAGCGGTAAAAACGAATTTTTGGGACCGATTTACTATTTCCGCAATTTTTCTTTGAGTAAGACCACTCTTATGCAATTTTTTTTATGCATTTGCGTTCCTCCTCCGAGCAGTGTTTTTCGCGACTCATTGTTCCTAAATTTACATTAATTCTGTATTTATTAATCTTTTTTGAAGCTTGTGTATACTTACAATTGCAATTATTCAAAAAATTTAGTTTTTTATAAACTTTGTCTTATTTGATTCTATTTTTTTGTCCAATAGTCAACGCGTGTTTTTCACAAAATGTTCAATTAAACATAACAGTAAAGTTCAACAGTGTTGCCATCGTGTCATTTTTTAATATATATCTGGCTCACATGATATATGCACAAAAGTTATCGAAAAGCAATTAAAAAATATCGGAAATTTATGATTGTGTTTGCATAAAATACTTGATTCTATTTTATTGTCAGTAACTGTAAGTGCTGAAAACTATTTAAAAAGTAGCTTTATGCTCGGAGTCAGCTTGCACTATAAACACTGAGCTTTTTCCATATGTTTAAAGCATTTTATCATCTCTATTTCAGTTAATATTAAAGTTTTATAGGTACTGAAGCCAAAATTTGGTAATTACCAGGGCTAGGATGGCATCTTATCTTTTTTCTGCTGCTTCTAAGACATTATTCTGGTTATTTAGAACGTCCATTTAGGTTTCCTAAATTCCAAATATAAGAAATTGAAGGTAATTTTTTGTCATTTTTCATCGTTTTTTATCGGTTTTAGTTTTCTGGTCATTTTTACTAGATTTACATTTTTAATTTTTAGAGCATTTTTCGGGTTTTTAGGTCATTTTAGTGTAATTTTAAAAGATTCGTGGTAATTGTTATTTATCTATCTTTAACACTCAAATGATCTTAGGGTCATTTGTAGACCCGAAACGACTTTAACGTGATTTTTCGTTGCGATAATGATTTTGCAAATATTTTTTATTTCTGCTTAGTGCGCTTATTCTTAAGTTAGGTAACAACAACAGTTAACGACTTTCTGCAGAAACTATATTACAATAACTATACTTAGGTTAGGTTAGGTTAAAGTGGCCACATAGACCAGATATTTGGTCCGTTGTGGTACCACAGGGAATCTACTTCTCCTCTCCTAAGTGCTGTCGTCAAACCACCCTGAACTAATAATAAAAAGCAGTAGACGCTTAACGTCTATCTCCTCAAGATCCCTGAGATCATAAAAAAAGAGGATTCCTAGATGCTTCTGTCTTCTGCGGGCTAAAGCGGGGCATGAACAGAGGAGATGCGATAACTACTCCTCCTCTTTCTCATCCCTGCAACTCCTGCAGAAGTCATTTGCATGAACCCCCATTTTAAGGGCATGTCTACCTATAATACAGTGTCCTGTTATAACGCCTATCAGAATGGAGAGATCTTTCCTCGCCATTTGAGTGAGCTTCATCGTTCGTTTTTCAGTAAAACTAGGCCACATCTGTCTAGCTGTGTTAGAGGTGGTGCTATGCTTCCACCTGAAATTAGCCAATTATGTGGCATGTTGCCTTAGAGCCAGCTTGCTAGACGCAAGTGGCATGCCTAATGTTTCCATGTCCGGCAGCAGCGTTGCCGCTGTACCTTCCCTAGCGAGCTTATCCGCTTTACAATTTCCCGGAATGTCCCTATGCCCTGGTACCCAGACCAGACGGATGTCGAACTTATCTGCCATCTCATTAAGAGACGAGCGACATTTAAGGGCTGTTGGTGATGTTAGGAACACACCTGCAAGGGATTTAATCGGCTTAATTGGCTGTCTGTAAAAATGTAGATATCTTTAGTTGATATCTCACTATACCTCAGCCATTCCACAGCTCTATAGATAGCCATTATTTCAGCTTAGAAGACGCTGCAATGATTTGGCACTCTAAATGAGGTTCTGATGTCCAGATCCGTCAGTAAAAATATGCGCGCCAACTTGGCTTAGCGGCAGTAACCCGTCTCATTCAATTCTGGTTGGGATAAATGTGTGAAAGCCGTTCTCGAATGAGGGAGTGGCAATAGTGTAATCGATGTTACTGGGAACTGCTCCTGCAAGATCGACAATGGAGAAATGACCTGTATGAGTGTTAGTCCACAGCGAGGTTGCTCTCAGGCGGATGGCTGTTTCCTGCGCCATCCTTTTTCCCATAATATCAAGGGGTATTAAGCAAAGAACCGCATTTAGCGCTTCCGATGAAGTGGACCTAAGCGCTTCGCTGATACATACGGCCGCAGTTCTTTGTTCTTTCCCTAGCAATTTGCAATTAGACTGTGTTTTTAGTGCTGTCTACCTCACACACATACACCGTATAACAAGATTGGCGTCACTATAGCTGTGTAAATCCAACGTGCAATATTCGGGGTAAGCCTCCACGTTTTGCCTATAGCTTTCTTACAGGCATAAAAAGCAACACTGGCCTTCCTAGCTCGCTCAACAATATTCGGTTTCCAGCTTAACTTTCTATCCAAAAAGTTTGGGATTTCTATCTATTTTTTGGGATTTACCTCCAAGTATTGAGATCGGAGAGCGCTGACCCAAGCATATCCGAGAAAGTAGTAGGAAATTTTTCCTGTGCAGCAATAGCTACGTCATCCGCATAGGCAGTCACCTTGCAACCCACATTTTCTATTTTCCTCCGAAGTACATTGACTACCAAGTTCCATAATAAAGGTGATAGAACAGTCCCCTGAGGAGTGCCTCTACTCACAAATTTCCTGGTCCTTGAGTCGCCTAAAGATGCACTGACGACTCTGAAGGTCAGCAGGTCTTTTATCAGTACACAGATTGACTCATCCACCCGAAGCTTCATGAGCGCGCCAATGATTGCCCCCGGAATAACATTGCTAAAGGCACCTTCAATATCCAGGAAAGCTACAATGGTGTACTCCTTATGGAAAAAGGAATTTTCTATAAAGCCTACCAGGGAGTGCAGACCTACCTTTCCTGTAAGCGTGCTGTGAGGCTGAAAGCATGTTTGTCTATGCTACAACGAATATGAGCGTCAATCAGTCTTTCCAGTGTTTTTAGCAGGAAAGATGAAAGACTAATGGGTCTGAGGTCCTTCTGACTCGTTTGCGATATTCAACCCGCCTTAGGGATAACTACTACCTTTACCTCCCTCCATTTCAATAGTATGTCTGTCATTTCAAGACAACCTTTGAAAATGACAAGAAGCCACGGAAGGATAATGGACGAAGGCCCAGCAGACTTATATGGTTTGAAACTAAACAGAGTCCATATCATTCTGTTCTATATGATTTTTTTAAGATAACTCATCGCCGGAGCCCTCTCACACCTTATGTAAGTGGGATCCACAGTGCAATCCGGGAAGTGGGTACTCAGAAGAAGATCTAGGGTCTCCTCGCTAGAGGATGTCCAAGTATCATCTGATTTCTTTAAGTGGCTTGGACAGCTAGGATTAGATGCGAGGATCTTACGGAGTCTTGATACTTCAGAAAATTCATCTATATTGTCGCAGAAAAGCCTCCAGGAATTGCGCTGAGCCTTTCGAAGTGCTTTCTTAAAAATTTTTAAAAATGATTTATACTCATCCCAGCATTGAGTTCTACCCGATTTCTTAGCTTTATTACAAATCTTCCTGCACTGATACCTTAGATTACTAATTTCCCTTGACCACCAAGATGGTTTTGATTTGCCTCTTGGGGCGCCCTTAGGAGATTTCTAAAGCCTCCTTTAGAGTCCCCGTCAGCTGCTCCACGGTTGAATCTAGTAACAACTATACTTTTTAAATTTTTCAATAAAAAATTAAAAAAATTTGCCTGGGTCAGTTTTTGACCCGAAGGATTACAAGTGTGATTTTTTTCTAGCGACACTTGAGTCTTAATAGGCATTTGAAGTAAAAACATATTTTAAAATTTTGATTTGGCCGTATCTTTCATGTTTGAAATGAACAATGTCAGAGCCGGACTGTACGGGAGGTATCCCAGCTTATTTTTTATATAAAACGGATTTTTTATTTCGATGATATCATACTTTGAATACAAATTGGCTTACATTTACAAAAACTATTGCCATAAGTGACTAGGTACAGTGTAATTGACACTAGTTATTTAAATTTTTTCTTTTTTTAATAAAACCATTTAGGTTTTATATATTTGCGACTTGCTTTCAGCTTTAACGACCACTAACAATTAGTCATCAGTTAAGGAATGAAATTAAAGCTGGCCTCAAAAACAATGAGCACATAATTAATACGTGCCCAGTGTCAAGTGTAACTGTAACTGGCTGAACATGTAACATAACATCTATTTTTTTCATCTTTTCATAACATTGAGTATAGAATGTAAACTAAATAAGAGCTAGTTTGACACTGATCTTAATTTGGACTGGCAACTATTGTGCCAAAAGAAAACTTCAAGCTCTGCAAATGCATCTTGAAGTGCTTCTCTATTTTAGACATTAGGTAAAATAACTACTGGAAAACTTTTTATCCACTCTTCCATATTTATTTGTCGTACTACCATAAGCAAGAGATAAAAAGTCATGATTTTAATTCCTTAACATATTACGTAGAATGATTACAACTGTATGCATTAAAAAAATTCCAATCATTATGCAGATTAACCTTACCAGTTGCAGTAGCAGTCAATCACTTGTTTGAATTTTTTTTAAGCTTCATTGAACTTTGTAAAAAACTTCCGTTATTTTGTATTAACATGCGTATGACATTAACACTTTTTTATAGTAGCTACTATATATTTTATATTTGTATTTATATTTATTTCCTTGTGCTTTTATTACATCTCGAGTATGTGAACGAGCTCATTCATTGTAGCTGCAGTCGCACCCACTATAAAATAGACATGGGCAACGCAGCAAAAAATGCTGCGCTGATACACCAACCCAAGCGCAGTTTACTGCATCAGTGTAATACGCTAACGCATTTGTGTCATGACGTAGTTTGGAATGCTATGATATCTTTATTAACTAGACGTTTATCAGCGCAGGCTGTTTTTGAATTGATATTTTTGTTTGTTGAATGCGGTGAGTTTTGTGGTGAAATAACATGTCCTAAGCGCAAGTGGTATTTACTTTAAATTAAAGACCATTTAAAATGATTTAAAACCATTTAAAAATACATGGAACAGAATAAACAAACCTGACACAATATACATATCTGATATAAAAAACTCTTATTGTTTATAAATTGATTTAAAATTACTAAAACTTTTAAGAAGGTAGGTGTGCTGAAAAACGAAGCTAAAATAAAAAATTAACAAATAAAGTTTTATTGTAAAATCGATTTAGTATAACATAAATTTAAAAACAGTTTACAAGTTAGTTTTATTTATTCGATTAATGAAGCTTTTACTTCGTCATCTAACTCATGACAATGTTTTTATTTTTTAAATCTCAGTGCTGTAATATACGGATCTGAAGTAATCAATAATTGATGCATTACACCTTTGCTCGTTGCAATTCGATTGCATTTTGTAGAATATTTGATTCTAAAGTTCTTAAAGTCTTTATTTCTAGCTTCTCTAGCTTCTTCTGAAAGAAGACCTACAGGTAGCATTGCTGCTTCTATAATCTGTTTCCCATGTAATAAAATTGTATGGACAATAACGGGCATATAGTACCAATTATAATGTTCAATACATATTTCAGCGGTTTTATATGCATATTCATTAAACTCATTCGCATCCAAGTTTTGCCCACAAGTAATCGCTTACAAAATAATTCGTAACCATTGAATAAGTTCTGTTTTAGCACCGGTAATTTCTGACACTATTTCACAATTTTCAAAAAAACCTCTAGAAGTGTTGCCATCATTACTCGTCCCCGAACCATGTTTAACAAAATCTACAAAAATACCCAACCTATTATGAAATTCGTTCTGTATTCTCTTCTTATTTGCTTTCTTCAAAGGTTTTGTTTCTTGGTTTGTTGACCATTTCTTACATGGCATGTTGTAACCTAAGTGCAAAACAAACTCCATAAATTTAATCCTTTCGTGAAAGGGTGACCCACTTTGGAGCCTTATCATCTAAAGTTTTTTCCTTGATTTTTTTCCAAAAAGTTAATTTCAGAAGGCTTTTCTTTACATATGTAACAGGCAGAAGTAGATGGTGTTTTCGTTACAACTTGAGCAGTTTTACCATCCAGCATTGAAAAAATTAATTCATGCTTTACTTTGAATGTCTTATCAAGAATTTTTATTTCAGTGTCATTCAAATTAGTTATATCTCTTTTTATATTTTCAACAACCGTACTATTTTTTTCTTTTGTCTCTTTAGCATATTCCATTGAAATAGTTCGGCAGTATCTTGTGGAAGGACAATCATTTTGCCAATATTCTATGTTATCATCTGTAAGGAGTTTTAAAGGAACCATTGAAACTAAATACAGATGCGAGTCTGATACATTTGCCTCTGTAAAACGTTGTTTATATTCTGATTGGCCTGAAGATCCATCACAACCCCACTTGCTGATTAGTTTCAAGTTCTTCTTTTTATAATTTTTATATACCACCTTGTTCAAAAAGAAAGGTTCATTTATTGAAAATAATTAAAGTACAAGTTTATTCATCCAAATCAATATTGTCGCCTTCAAAGTAGCCCCCATCGGCTGCAACGCACTTATGCCATCGCTTGATCCAGTCACGGAAACCTTTCTGGAGCATGGTTTTTGGTATGGCCTTCAGAGCGTTCACCCATTTTTCCATGACCTCTTCTTTGCTGGTGAAACGCTTTCTTCGAAGCGGTTTTTTGACTCGATCGAACAGGAAAAAATCGCACGGAGCCAGGTCAGGTGAATTGCCGGCTGCTGGATGGTTATCGTGTTGTTTTTGGCCAAAAAGTCACGAATAAGATGAGCATTGTGCTCATGCTGGAAATGATTCGACGTTTTCGACCCGGTCTCTTTTTTGCATGAAATTGAGTTTTTCGGTACCAACTTCGCAGCGACACGTCTCGAAGACACGAAAAAAGTTGTTGTAAACAAAACACTGTCACTTTGCCAAATGTCAACGAGAGACGCTGATATTTGGTAGCCTTGTCCGGTTCACAGTGTGAATGAACCCTTATTTTTAAACAAGGTGGTAGAAATCATAAAATATACCATTTAGCCAATTTTCATTTTTCGTTTGAAACTTTTGCAAAATATAGTGGCTCTCTTGCCACCTTTTGCGCAAGTAGCCTACAAATTTTTTAATAATTTCTTCAATTATTGAACTGAGATCCAATGGTGTTAAGTCCCAATCGAATGTTGATAAAAATTCCCTTAACTTCGTTGCATCTAGTCCATTTTTAATTAATTAATTCCTCACAGAAGTCGTTATGAAGTATTAAATTTCTTTATATTTTTAATAAATATTATGATTTAATAAAAATAATTACTCCACTTAAAACCAATATCAAGGTAAACAAACTAATTTTTAGCGGCAATAATAATGAAGAAAATGCTAACAAAGAAGAATTAGAAACTTGCAAACAAGTGCAGCAACCAGCTGATTGCTTTGTTTTAACAGTGCGAGAGCACTGTAATATTCATGTTGCGCCTACACGAAAATGTTCATAACTTCGCAAGTTGGTTGAAGCTGGTTTTAGTTTTTAAATTTTTATAAAACATAAACTTCATTCTCGACAATTATATAAATCAGAAGGAAGCCCTAGAGTTAGGAAGCACTAGCTAAAAAAATATTGATGTCTAAACTTTAGCATAAACTAGCTGATATACCCGGTGTTACTCGAGAGTCAATTATATAAACATTTTAATATACACTTTTCGATTAAATGTTTTTGTAAATTTTGGAATTTTGTAAAAACGTGTTGAATTTAAGTTTGAGACCACTATAAAAATATTAGTTAAAAAATTTACCAAGCTTTTTTAACGAAGAAATAATTTTATCACTGTTTTTTTCACAATCAAGCATGTTACTTGCACTTCGCTAATGAAAATCAAATTTATAAAAATCTTCCAAAAAATTTTTAGTAATTTTTCCAGTTGGAAAATAACAATTGGATTGTCTCTAAATTAAAAATTAATATAAATTGAGTCTGATAGTTGATGTAATTTCTTAAATCTTCTGAATTCCTATTTTATACGAAAAATTGTACAGTCGTTTTTTAATGTAAATTAGCAAAAAAGTGTAAGTTTTCCAGCAAGTTTTCCAGCTGAAAAATCTGCAAGAACAGTGCAAGAATTGCCATTATGTTATTTGCTGCAAGTTTACGCTGTGTGCGAAAAGAACTAAATTGAGTAACAATTACCGAATTTCTAAAATATTGGAATCGTGTAAGTAATGAAGTACTTATTTCTAATTTATAATAATTTCCAGCATACTTTTCGGCATACTTTCGGTTAGCACGCAATTGAACCGAACAATTTGTTCAATGCAGCCAAGCTTACAACCATGATTGGAGAGTTAAAATGTCAAAATTTCGCTGTCTTTTATATGTCGGTACATTTAATTAGCGTGGAGATTTGACTTTCAACAATATTGTTCAAATAACACATTAAACATGAAAAAATTAACTTTTACAGCAATCTTATTCACAGTCATCTTTTCGATGATATAAAGATATATATAGAACATTTAAAGTACCATTGATAAAGAACTGAGTGACAACGGTGAAACAGTGAGAAAAATGACAAATCACAACAAAACAAATTTAACAGGAGGGGGGCGGGGGGTGGGGAGGCAAAAAACTATGTGAATTTTACTATAAGGAAGATTTTATACAAACCAAAATGTTTGTAATTACTCTAGACACACAACTGAATTCTGAGATAAATGGGGGACGTTCAAACTATATAGAGAATTTTAACACAAAACTAAGTTTTATTAATAGTCTGGTATGAAAAAATAGATTTGTAGCCATAACTTTTGATTGGAAAGAGATATTGGGGTAATTTTTTCACATAAATTATTTTTGAGACTTGACTTTTTTGTAAAAATATAAAAACAAAATTTTGGAAAAAATAAATTTCGCGAAAAAATCAAAGGGGGTACCCTTGTTGTTTTGATGACAAAAACAGTAAAATAATTTTTGCGCTTAGCTGGAAGAATTTTTGCAAAAAAATGCTATGTCATATGAAAGGTAGCCAGGAGTGCAATTTTTAATTGATTTCATTTTTACAACAACAACAATTTTTGAGTCATTTTTTGAGTAAAAAGTGAATATTTTGGACCTTTTTTGACATAATCATAAAACATATATACAGTGACTTAACGGTACAGTTCAACCTATTTTTGTGAAGTGATTTTATTGAACCTTTGAACAAAAAAAATTTGAATGAAATATATTAATGGACAGCGGAGATATTTGCATCGAAAGACCAAACTTTGATTTTCATGTCGTTTTTTTCTCATTCTTAGGCAACGATGTTTTATGAAAAAGGCGTTGTACTGAAAATTTCTCCAATTTTGAAGATATGTGAATGTTTTTGATGTCAAAATAACAGAAATTTTTTAAAATAAAATACACAAAAATCTCCGATACTAAAAAGTTTTATAATAACAAAATTACCGTTAATTGAAAAATTTCTGCGGGGGCGTGGCAAAAACTAAGTATGTAACATTTTAAGTTGGGATGCACTTAATATGTATACCTAGTTTGAGCAAAATCCGTTGAGCCGTTTAGATTTGTATAAAGGTCAAACAAACAAACAAACAAACAAACAGAAAATGAGTTTTATTACTATAGATTAAATTTTAGTACTCTATAAAAATAATTAATAACTTTTTTAATTTAAGTTAAACCTTAAAAAATTCACTGCATAAGTTTTCTTTAATATTGCAATTATATAAATTAAATAATAATACTACTTTATCTATTTACGAAATCTTCATAAAATTTTTTGCTGTTTTAACTCTTTTTGGTATATATAAGCTAGACAAATATATAGCAAATTTGAAGGATTTTATAAAAATATAATTTGTTTTTTTTTTTAATTTGGACAATGGGGAATTGATAGACAGATATTTGGCTACATTAAAAAAAAAAAATTAAAAAAAATTAATTTTACACATGCTTCAAAAACAGGTTTTTTCCAACGATTAGCCAGTGTTTTAATTTTTTACACACCTCAATTTTTGCTCGCTGCATAAATATTTTTTAATTTTTATTTAATCGGGTCCTTTGTATTACTACGCTATTGCGCTATTGTTTTTAAAACAAGTGAGTCAGCCCAGTAACGCATTGAAGTGCTTCAACTCAATAGCGCAACAGAGCGCATCGTTACCCATGTCTACTATAAAACACTGTCAGTCGTCATCCGTTACTCTTCCCGCTTAAAAAACTGCCAATCCATGGCAGTCGTCCCCATGACTAATATTATCTCCATATTGGTTAAAGTTTTTTGTTACTGTTACTGCAAGCATTCATCTTACGTTGATGCATGAGAGTGCATCGGTAGCTTATTTGTTGTTTTTGTTGTCATCGTTGTGCATTCTGCATATGCTAGGTTCATTTATCAACCGATACCACAACCGCAACCACAATAACAGCAACAACAATTATAATAATATTTATGATGTACCTACACACATCATCATCATCATCATCATCATCATCATCATCCAATACTATAGCAACTACAACAAGTGCTCTCAAGGTCTTAATATTGTTTGACGTTTGGCGTATGGTGTAAAAAGAGCAAGAAGAGAAAGATGACGATGTCTGTATTGTGATTTTACAATGTTTTCCTGTTCGCCCCCGAACTTTAATCTAACAAACAAGGCAATCATTTCAATTTATGTTAATATCTTTCTTTGCTGGTCTGGTGCTGACGTTTGATATCACAACTTGTGTGTCAATCTAGCAGCAAGCAATCCCAACTAGCAGACAATTGGTGTTTGTGATCGTTGTAAACTTACTTTTTATATTCTTACATAAACCGAAAATAGCTAAACAATAACTCTAATGTCTTTTGGCCTTATTTTGTAAAACGTATTCAATCACCTTACGTGGTATTTTTTTGCCTGACAATAAATTTCATAGGAAAGTTTTAGTGAGAGAAAGAGAGTTTGTTTTACTTCATATGAAAACAAAATTACCAGAAATAAAAACCCCCAAGTGAGGTGATTGCGTGTGTTTAAAAAAATATGGCCATTTGTATTGCATTTAGTCTTCATGAATTTTTAAGATTGTAATCAAAATCACAGTAATAACACTTGCTTTTAAGCAATAAACTATTTGGCGGTATTCATCTTACTAGAGTTCGCCAGTGGTTATGCATTTTCCGTTGATTCGATACAAAATTAGTGTCAAAAACATATGTTTTTCATAAAAATCAGGCATCACTTTTACTTTCCTAATGAATTTGCCACCAGTTCTTTTGCTCACAAAAGAACGTAATGTGAGCTGCAAAACGAAAATAGAAATAGAGTATTTTTTTTTTATATTTCTACGCTCATCAGAGAACCTAAGCCAATTCTTATCACAGTGTAAAGAAAAAAACTAACGAAACAATGCTGAACGTTTTATCTTCTTTTTGTCCGGATCTTCTTCGTGTATATCAATTCACAATGCGTGAAATACATCATTTCACCTGTTTGAATTTTAGTCTGAATGAATTTCTATAACAAATATTCGGTGCACTCTTTCTCCCTTCTCTAATTCAAAATTATCAAAATCGGTAGATGAGAAACACGGAAGAAAATGGTTCTTAACTGTTTCGCCTACTCCTATTTATGCATACTAGAGTTTGCCAGTGGATTTTTATTTCAATATAAAGATTTTTTAATGAAAAGCAAATGCATATCTACTATGAATAGAACATGTACTACTTTCAATTTTTTTAAAAATTTATTGTGTCCAAAATCCAGAGTGTGCCGCAATGACTCATTTATTGTACTAAAATAATCGCAAAAGCTTGAAAATTGAGAATCAACTTGAGAATAAAGATAAAGTGAACAAATACCAATGTTATGGATGTGTGCGGCAAAAGATATTAATTAGATAATTTTGGGTATAAATAAACTGCGGTAAAAATAAATTGAAAGAGAATGGAATGCATTGAATTTGGCGCTGATGATGTAGAGCAATAAAATACTACATAACAAATTTAATGAATGAATTTTGCTAGTTGTATGGACGCAAACGTATTGCACACATTAAAAAAATTGAGGCAAGCCCTTTCATATCAACAACATTAAATAGAAAACAATGGCGCAGCGTAAAAATAAATAAAATGGAACGAATTAAGGTTAAAACCTTATCATGACGAAGAACAAAATAATGTCTTTACGCAAAGGGCACCAGATCAAATTAAAAAGTTAAGGTCGGAAATTTTATATTCATTGTATTTATAGTGCTTAGGCTCCTTGTATGAAATCTTGAATAAGACCTAAAATAAGCTTATCAGCCCGATTCTGAATGATTTTCCCGGGAAATCTGAAAAGGGGTTTTTCATTTTTAACATAAAGTTCAAGAACATTTTGGAAATTTTTAATGCAAATCTGTTCATCAATCGTCAATATTCATGAGGGTAAACAAAAAAAATTGTGATATCTTTATCTGCTATCTTAAAAATTAAAACTCCCTTTTCCAAATCACCGGGGAAATCATTCAGAATTGGGCTGTATATAAAAAAAAACTTAAGTTACAGTTTTACTGCAAGCCTGAAAATACGAAAACTATCTTAAAGGCATTTACTCGTATTTAGCAGTATTTTTACTCTCTATGTTAGTAAATTGCTTAACTTAGAGCAAATGTAGAACCTATCTATATTAAAACTTAGTTTAAAGCAAACTTTTAAAACGCTGATACACGTGTATTTTTGTTTTTCTTTACTACACCATTTCCAGTAGAAATTCAGAATATATCGACCGAAATTCACAAAAGATCTTTTTCGCAAAAATCTTTTAAATTTGATCTATTGATTGGTTGAAATTCAGAAATTCCGTTTGAAATTCAGAATAGATCAACTGAAATTAAAAAAAGATCAATTGAAATTCAGCAAAGATCTATTGGAATTCATATGGTAATGGTTATGCTAATGATAATGGTAGTGATAACGGTAATTATAATAGTAATGGCAATAGTCATAGCAATGATAAAGTAAGAGTAATGGCAATGGTAATGGTAAAAGTATTGGTAACGCAACGGCGCACCGATCTCCGACCGGGTTCATGTATGCGTCCGCTGTAAAAAACTCCGTATAGCTCTTTCAATTTCCCGCGAAAATTGGCAAAAGTGAATGCATTTCATCCCTTCAATATTGATACGTCATCTGGCAAAAAATCGTTTTAAAACTTTAACGGATTATGTGCCAGTTAAATCAAAACCACGAAACGGCACGGTTTGACGGTTTCGCGAGAGTAAAAAAAGATAAAAAGGAGTCTCAAGTTTATTGAATTTTTCGCGGAAATAAACTGAGCGGTCATTATTTTAATATTTTTCTGTATGCATATATAAATTACGAAATAATGACTACTTTTTTAATAAATTTAAAAATTTTATGAGGTAATTAACGGGATTTTTACGCTACGTAAAAAATAGAACTTAAGTGCTTAATTAAACTTTAAACGTTAAATTCTTGTGAAAATATTTAATCCACTCATAATTTAACTTTGGAGAACCTTTATACGACCTAGTTTACGTCAATAAGATTTGTCATAACTTGACTTAAAACTTAAACGTTCTTACTTTTTTCCCTGTTTGAACATATAATTGCTCTATCAATTTATATTTCAACTTTACATTAATTTTTATTCTCTTTGTGTATTCTTTGACACTGCACGGTATATTCAAGTTTATACTACAGGTTTTTATTAAAAAAATACATCTGACGTAATCAATTGAACGTAATCAATAAAAACAAATTTAATACGGTCGGAAATAGGGCATATTTAATTTTCTATACTTCTGTTTCCGTCCGCCTCGGCTGGATACTAGTATCCACCAAGTGTCTATAGTGCGACCGCTTGTTTTTGTTAACCATCATGAATCCCAAAAAAGTTTAACGTTCCTTGTAAAATTCTGGAAAAGGCTTTAATTGATGTAAAAGAGAAAATTGTAGTATTAGGCAAGCTGTCAAAATTAACAACGTTCCAAAGACTATCTTAATAGACCTTTTACAAAATAAATACAGAAGTCCTGAAAATGTTGGTAGTCCGACAGTGTTAACATTAGAGAAAGAAAATTGTCTAGTCAAATGGATACTTGAAATGGGTGAAATGGGATTTCCTGTAACGAAAGAAATCGATTCTGTTCCAAAACTAATGAAAATCATAAAAAAAAATGTTTAAATATGATCATTCGGGTGGTATGATGGATTTTTTGGAAAGAATTAGAGAATAATAGAAAAAATATTAATGATTCGATAGTATTTGAAAAAAGAAAATAAAAGGAGACCTGATATGGAAAAAACATCAAAGTATATAAATAAAATTATATCCTACAGTTGCCACAAGTTAAGAATTCATGGAGAATTCAAGGGAAGAAGAGTCGAGGAAGAAAAACATATGAAGGAAAAAGATAAATGAAATAGAGCTCAAAAACAAAAAGACAACTTGAAAAATAAGGAAACTAAAAAAAGTATTACAAATATTTCAAACTTAAAAACACGGAAGTAATAGAGGACAAAAAAGATAAAGAAGAATAATCAAGAGGAGTATACTATATGTTATCATCCGATAGGAAGGGAAATATTTTGCTTTAATAGAAATATACACTACTGATAATGCCTTAAATGTGAAGACAATGACGATGAGTGGAAACTTCTGTAAATGACCTGCAAAGGATGCGATGTGTAAAATTCAAAGTCCTTACCTAACACCCCTTCGTGTTTCCTATGATGTCCCTGAACTTAATGATCTTCGTAAGAAATATGATTTATGTTGGTTTTTATACTTAAAAATACATTTCTTAGGTTTCCACGTTTTTAAAATTGAAATATTATTTTTAAACAACTATTTCTTATTATTTTTATTTATAATAAATGATCTGAGTAAGAAATGTGATAAATATTAGCTGTTTTAAATTTTTTATTATTTTTTTTGCTTATAGCTAAAAGTTTTTAATCAAAATCGTAAATTGGAATTGAGTGTTACGTTTATAATAAACATTATGTATTTGAAAAATTATACTATTTTTTAATTTAAATGTAATTAAGTTTATTTTTGTTATTGTTACATTTGCGGTCGGAAACAGGTACTTTAGTGGTCGGAATCAGGCAAATTAATCACAGTCCGGTCGGAAATCGGTGCACTTTGTGTTTTCTTCCATCAGTTTAAAAAAAAAAATAAAAAATTGAAACAAAAACTATCATTTAAATATTTTTATCTTATTTTTCCGGCGGGAAATATCTATAACAATTAGTTAAATTACATAAAATATTTATATATCTTCTAGGAGATTCAAGCAGACATGCTGATAAGCGGTCGGTATTCGGTGCCTTTACGTCAATAGTAATAGTAATAGTAATAGTAAAAGAAATAGAAATAGAAATAGAAATAGTTATAGTTATAGTAATAGTAATAGTAATAGCAATAGTAATAGTAATAGTAATAGTAATAGTAATAGTAATAGTAATAGTAATAGTAATAGTAATAGTAATAGTAATAGTAATAGTAATAGTAATAGTAATAGTAATAGTAATAGTAATAGTAATAGTAATAGTAATAGTAATAGTAATAGTAATAGTAATAGTAATAGTAATAGTAATAGTAATAGTAATAGTAATAGTAATAGTAATAGTAATAGTAATAGTAATAGTAATAGTAATAGTAATAGTAATAGTAATAGTAATAGTAATAGTAATAGTAATAGTAATAGTAACAGTAATAGTAATAGTAATAGTAACAGTAATAGTAATAGTAATAGTAATAGTAATAGTAATAGTAATAGTAATAGTAATAGTAATAGTAATAGTAATAGTAATAGTAATAGTAATAGTAATAGTAATAGTAATAGTAATAGTAATAGTAACAGTAATAGTAATAGTAATAGTAATAGTAATAGTAATAGTAATAGTAATAGTAATAGTAATAGTAATAGTAATAGTAATAGTAATAGTAATAGAAATAGTAATAGTAATAGTAATAGTAATAGTAATAGTAATAGTAATAGTAGTAGTAATAGTAATAGTAATAGTAATAGTAATAGTAATAGTAATAGTAATAGTAATAGTAATAGTAATAGTAATAGTAATAGTAATGGTATGGTAATGGTAATGGTAATGGTAATGGTAATGGTAATGGTAATAGTAATAGTAATAGTAATGGTATGGTAATGGTAATGGTAATGGTAATGGTAATGGTAATGGTAATGGTAATGGTAATGGTAATGGTAATTGTTATTGTAATTGTAATTGTTATTGTTATTGTAATAGCAATAGTAATAGTAATGGTACTGGTTATGATAAAAGCAATGGTAATGGCAATGGTAATGATAATGGTAACGGCAATATCAATGGAAATAGAAAAAGTAATAGTAGTGTAATGGTAATGGCAGATCTAAATTTTACAATTTAATTTAATCTCTTGTGTACTTCAGTTAGTTTTTTCTGAATTTTATTTTATTTTTCTGAATTTATTTTAATCTCTTCCTTGGATTAAATGGAATCCTGAATTTCAATCGATATTTTCTGAATTTCATTTGATCTATTTTGATTTTCAATGGATCTAATTTTTATTTTAACTAATCTTTTCTGAATTTGATCTTTTATGAATTGGAATTGATCAGTTTTGAATGTGAATTGATCCATTCTGAATTTCAATTGATCTTTTCTGAGTTCCAATTGATTTTTTTTAAAACTATAATTTAATTCTGTATTTTAATTGAGGTTGAAAATACCGGTTTAAAAAAATTTTAAAATTGTCGAATAGTTTTTTTTTAATGTATTTTCTAATATACCTTATCTTCTATTGAACTTTTTTGAGTTTGGGCCCACACCTTATTTCGTTTTTCACCACACGTGTTGATTTAACACACCCCTCCCCCACACGATGAACGGATGTAGTCGAACGCTTTGCTAACAGTGCTGAAAGAAAAAAAATGTAGGTGCCTGTTTATAAAATAATGTTTATTCAACTTCAATTCAACAATTGTGCGAATACTGAAAACGCAAGTGTTGATCATGTGCCAAAATTTACCAATTTATTTATTTAATTAAACAGATACGCAGATACGAGTACATCTATGCAAATAAATGAAGCACCGAAATAACTACTACAGCAAACAATAATAATAACTGCAAAAATGCATGACTTAAATCGTTTTATTTAAGTTATTTTTTTATTGTTGTAGTTGTAGTCATAGACTTTTTTGCCTTAAAGCTGAGTTGAAACATATGCTTTTGGAATTACAATTAATTGTATGCTATTTGTTTTGTTTTGTTGGCTGGCGTTGTTGTAAGTTGCTGTTGTTGCTTGTGCTAATTTGTATGATCTAAACAACGTCTGCTTTTATGCTAATTTCTCATTTTGTAAAATTTTTACTTTAAGTTAGACGAAAACAAACTATTTTTGACAATTGAGCAATAAAAGAAGCGAAAGCTATTTCAATGATGTGAACGTTACACAGACAGTTAAAAATAAATGGTCACTATAAAATGATACCGCAAATTATTTTCACCTCATAAAATTATGAGTGAACTTTGAAAAAAAATTATTAGATTTTAATTTATTTATATATTGCATCTTTCGCTGTGAATGGCATTAAGAAGCATAATTTTAAGTATAAACTATTGTATAATATTCCTTTAAAAAAGAGCCAAACAGAGTCTATTTTTTGCGTTACTACGCAGAAATTAAGTAGATTACTATAAGGAAGATATTATATAATTCAAAATGTTCGTAATTACTCCAAACACAACACAACTGCATTCTTAGAGATAAATGAGGACGTTCGAACTATATAGAGAATTTTAAAACAAAACTCAGTTCTATTAATAGTCTGGTATGAACAAATATATTTTTAGCCATAACTTTTAATTGGAAAGAGATATTGGGGTAACTTTTTCACATAAATTATTTTTTAAACTTAATTTTTTCGTAAAAAATATAAAAACAACATTTTGGAAAAAATAAATTTCGCGAACAAAATCAAAGGGGGGTTGTTTTGATGACAAAAACAGTAAAATAATTTTTGCGCTTAGCTGGAAGAATTTTTGCAAATAAATGCTATGTCATATGAAAGGTAGCCAGATGTGCAATTTTTAATTGATTTAATTTTTGAGTTATTTTTTCAGTAAAAAGTCAATATTTTGGAATTTTTTTGACATAATTATAAAACATAGTTACACTGACGCAACGGTACAGTTCAACCTATTTTTGTGAAGTGATTTTATTGAGCTTTTGAACAAAAAAAATTTGAATGAAATATATCAATGGACAGCGGAGATATTTGCATCGAAAGACCAAACTTTGATTTTCATGTCGTTTTTTTCTCATTCTTAGGTAACGATGTTTTATAAAAAAGTCGTTTTACTGAAAATGTCTACAATTTTGAATAAGGTCCCTTCGCCAAATAAGGCCCAAGCCTTAATAAGGCCCGATTTCTAATACGCACATATATTGCATTCCCTGCAAAATGTTTTTTTGCACGTTAAAACATGTTCATATCTGCATCAGGATGCAAAGAAAATTATTTCGATTGCGCATCTGTGAAGCGAGTGACAGTCGAACGAAGTCAGCGGTAGCGTCAACAACGTGGTTGATATAATATTGTGCTCGCAGTAAAAGTCCGTTATTCTACGAATTAACTATTGCCTATGTCCAGCTTTGAATTAAAAACCAAGAGAGGTATTTTAACGAAAACAAAAAGGTTAATTGATCAAATCTAACTGTGGTGTATTCCGAGAAAAACATGATTAATGAAATTATTTTGAGAGCGCCTAAAAAGGCCCAAACATTTTTTTCTTTCCGGCTTTCTTTTTCCGATCTCATCTCTACACCTAAATCTACCTGGCAAAAAAAAAAAAAACTACGAAAAATAAGCCCTCGACTATAAAGGTCAGCAAATTACCAAAATTTTCTTTAAAAAGCCAGAGTAACTTTATTTTAATTTTCAAAAAGAAACTTTTGGCAATAAAAGTATTTTTTCGAAAAAGTTTTTATAAAAAAAAGCCATGAATAGCATTTACTATGTTTAGTTTAAATGTAAACCAACATTTGTAATAGCAATATGTGTTCTTATTTTATTATTTTCTGACTGTTTTGTTATGTTTCTAAAACCGTTATACATTGGGCCTTATTTAGACATGGTGGTCCTGATATGGCAAAAATCAGACCTTTTTAAAACTTTCTGAGCTGGATATATTTTTTACTTTTTCATGCTTTATTTTTATGTTTTTGAAAAAAAAAAAATTGAATAAACAAAAATACAAAACTGCAAAAATAAGTTTAAAAAAACCCGTTTCTCTTCTGTCTGGTAAAAACCGTTAGGTTGGCCTGATTTGGGTTACTTACCTTATATGTATGTGAGTGTTTTTGATGTCAAAAAAACAGAAATTTTTAATTAAATTTAATTTTAAAATTAAATACACAAAAAACTCCGATCGTAAAAAGTTTTATAATAACAAAATTACCGTTAGTTGAAAAATTTCGGAGGGGGCGTGGTAAAAACTAAGTATGTAACATTTTAAGTTGGGACGCACTTAACATGTGCACTTAGTTTGAGCGAAATCCGTTGAGCCGTTTAGATTTGTATAAAGGTCAAACAAACAAACAAACAGAAAATGAGTTAACTTCCTTGTTTCTGAACCGATTTTGGTAATTTTTTTTAAATAAAGTATAGTAGGTCAAAGTGACCTTTGACCTGAAATATAAGCGTTTAAAGAATATTTCTTAAGTAAAACCTAACCATAAGAAATGGAAGAACATGGCTTAAAAGGAAATTTTAGACATTAATACAATGTACAAAAAACATTTTTCGCTATTTCTTATGGATACCTTAAAATAAGCATTTTTTTATTTAACATGTGTAAATATATATTGTGATGGGAAAATTTCTTACATATAGTAAATTCCGAAAAATTACCTTTATTTTGACATCAAAGTTATGACGATATCTCGAAAACTATAGCTTTACTCAGTACAACATATTTTTGTATAAAAAGCTCTGGTTAAGAAAAATAACGTGTAATGTTTTTACAGATAATATTTTTAAAAAATTTCGGCTATTTTGATATCAAAGTTATTGCGAAAATTTGAAACTTAAGATTTTCGTGGTAAAACACATTTTCTTAAAGCAAGGTCATCGTCTTAGAATGAGAAAAAAACGATTGAAATTTCAGAAAGTTGGTCGAACTTCGGCCACAGGCGATTCTAGTAATATAAATTTGCTCAATATTCTATTCGTACCAAAGTCATACTTTCACTCTGACGATGATCCTGATGCCTATTTACTAGTCGAATTAGTAAGGACTGCTAAAAAATTATATTAGGGGATTGGAGAAGGATGGAACACTGTTTAATATATTTAAAACATGTTTGTCAAAGTTTATTTCAAGATCTTACTTACTTACTTAGTTGGAGCTGCAGCCATTTGAATTTTCCTTAATTTATATGAAAATTTTTTTATTTATGTATATTTTGCAACACTAACAAATATCAAACACGAATGAGCATTCTTCTTTGAGCAGGAAATAATTTTCTCTCCTCCATATTCTCAATAAGCTTTGTATTCCAATGAATAGAATAATGTGCCATCTACAAAATAACTTATAATAAAAAAATTAAACAAAAGCTCAAGCAAAGAACAGCAACAATATCACGTAATCTGAACATGCGTCAGCTGATCGCAAACATTTTGAGCATGAATCATTTTGTAAAAGTCATAAATTAAAAAATGAGCAGATTAAGCGTAAACTATAAAAACGGCAACACGCCCAGCTGAGTAAAGAAAAGTGTTGTGAATCTCATGCTGCAAACATTATGGTTGTCTTTATTGAATTCTATTAACATTAAATTGATCACAAACAAACAAAAAAAAACTTGTTTTGCAACATGATTCAATTATTATAAGGTTATTCGTAATTTTGACGTTTTCTCAAATTGGTATGCTTATTTGAAAATGAGAGCAGAAACAAATCATGAGAGCAGTGTCATTAGAGCTAAAAAGGCACATGGTTGCCCAAATATCATACTAGTTAGTACTATATTGACTACTATTAATTTTGTTCTAGTACTTTTATTGCTCCGATTTCTAAGTGCAGTAATAACTTTTTAAATTATTTTTTTTACTTACTTCAATGAAAATTATGTTAAAAAATATATAAGTACCTAATATAAATACAAAAATAAAAATAAATTTGTTCGTTTATTTTAATAAACACATTAAACCTAACTATGAAACCTAAACAAGAGCATTTAGTGGCGCGTTCTAAATAAGTTAAATAACCGAGTTAATTGCGTAATTGTATTTAAAAGAAATTGCCATCACAAAATTATGAGGAACTTTACAGAAATTTTAGATCCATTTATGGTAAGTGCATTTATAATTTTTTTAATTGTAAAGAAAGAAAAAAGAAACAAAAATTCGTCAAAACAAAAATTAAACCACGGTCGCATTATACGTACTGTATACATAATGTGACCAACCGTACTCCTTTTGGGAGTGTTTTACTTCTTTTTTTCTCGCTATACTTCCTGTATCGAAGTACGCTAAAATTACTTCTTTTTATTTTTTGTACTTTTTGACATGATTTTCTCAATTTTATCATAAATCTATTCAAAATACACCTCTCTAACAACTGCAAAAAATTATTTAAGGCTTGTTTTTGTACTCGATTCAAGTAACTTTATTTATTTAAAGGTAGTAGCCCAGTGTGACGACTAAAATGTTTTCATAAATTTTTTAAATAAGAAAATAAAATGCGATCGTTTTGAAATTTTAACATGTTTTTATTGATGTCGTAAAGTGTGCAAAAGAATTGTCTCTGACTTGATTGTACATTAATTTTCCTATAGTTATCTATATCAAAACTATCTATATCTATATCTATACTCGAAAGAAGATGTGTTTTTGGGGGAAGCACCCAGCCTTACGTGTTCATCTGAAATAAAAAAATCAAAGAGAATATCGTTCTGCAGGCTTTATTGTAGTGCACTACCTTATAATATGTTTATTTAAAAAAACAAATAAAAAATGGCGAAATTGTGAAAAAAAATTTGTAAATCGAACTTTTTTAATTTGTTTACAAAAATTTATTAATTGAAAAATTGATTGTTTTAAAGTTCCGGACCTAGCTATGTATGCCTTAAAAAACAGGTGAAATTTTTAGCCAAATCGATCGAATATGTAGTTTTTAGTTAGTGCTTCCCCGAAGTTTCGAAAACGTAGTTTCGAAAAAAACGTGTTCAAAGTTTTTACAGCACTTTAATATACGTTACGACGCTTTGTCTTCTTTTGGCTGTAACTTTAAAAATATTTTTAGTTTAGGTCTAAGACTTTTAGAGTATATTTTTATGATTTAATTTTTATATTCTATTGCGAAAAATTAAAAAAAATTGATTTTTTGAATTCGTCAAACTGGTTGACTACTACTTTAATAAGCAATGAATTGTAAGCTGGATCTAATTTTGAATCTCTTATAAATTAAACTGTTTGTTTAATGGATTTATTTTGTAGTTCTATATTAATTCTATGTACTTATTTTGTGTCTCTTTTTAAAGTCTGTGCGTGTACTTTTTTTTTTTTTGCTTAAAGAATGTTTTTCACATTATGTATATAACACGTTTTTGTGCCGCAAGCTGCGTATGTTTAATCCCTTGCCATTTTTAGTATTGCAAATTACGTTGCTGTAAACTTACCGAACATACGCTGTTAACATCGACAACACGGCGTTCATTGAATATTACTAGTATTTCTTTATATTTTGTTTTTTGCCTTAACTAACCTTCTTCTAAATTACACTTTCAATTAATAAAATTCACTAATTAGGTTTTGAGCAATGGTAAAAATAACTTTTTATTTTAAATTTGCAAAGGAGCTTTCTAAATTCCTAGAATATACTTACAACTTAGCATACATTAACGACGCAACACCTACATAGTTTCTTTTTCTTATTAACTTGGCAAGAAATCATTGAAAAACTACTACACTAGAAAAATACACAACGAAACACTGAAACATACCTTTTTTTTCCAACAGCACGAAACACTGTTAGCAGATTGTCAAAATATGTTTGTTTATAAAAAATAAGCATACGTCAAAAAATACGAATAACCTTATAATAATTGAATCATGGTTTTGCAATAACTTTTTTCTGTCAAAATAAAATGACAAACAGAAAATGGAAGAGCTGCTTCCGTAATCGAATTATTTAACAACTGATCAGTATGAAAATAGCTTGTTGAAAAAACAAAAAACCTCTTGAAAATAAAAGAAAAATAACATTAATCGTGCACAGATAAGATAACAGAAATTGGGCCTAACATAAAAAAGAACTGTTTTACACATTTCTTTTACTTTTAATGTGTTGATAAGATAAGTAAATAAAAATAAATTTGTTTTTTGCATTTTTAATCTTATATTAATGGTTACATAAAATAAGAATTTATATAAAAATTAAGTTCAGCTAAAAATTTTTCACCTTTCGCACGTTTTCAAAATGTTCGTCAGTTTTGAGGCACTTTCAATTTAGTGCAAAGTAAAATGATAAATAAACGCAAAAAATAGTTTAACAAATTTCGAAATGTTTACATGCAAAATCTTTTTCTTTCAAACTCCTCCAACCAATAATTATCGCATTTAGAAAGCAAACACGATTAAACAAAAACAATAAATTAAAATACATCAAAAATTTTAAATATTTATGTATGTTAATCAGCTGTTTATGATTTTCGTATAAAATGAAAAAACAAAGAAACCACAATAATAGTACGGAAAGATATGATGAAAAAAACCTTCATAATACAAACATTGACAAGTTATACTTAATTGTCTTTAAACTGTGAAGAAGCAAATTGTAACGTTATCAAAATAAATGAATTGTAATTAATTGCTTTTAATTCTTCTTTAATTAGAAAAAGAATTCTTAATTCTTTGGTTCGATTCTTTCTTAGCCATAGCTTATATAACTAATTTCAAGTTTAACCAGTAAAAGATTGACATAAAATTTTAATTCAAACTAGAATTTAGTTAAATTAAGTAATTTAATTGACATATTAATTAATTCAATTCGTCATCATGGAGAAAAAAATTGTACACCTTTCGTTCAAGAGTTGAAAAAGCCCTCTAATATTTATCAAAACTAAGTATTTCCCCCTCAACTCTCTAAATCACGTAAATTAATAATGTTTTTTTTTTTGATATTATTTTATTAATGAAATTATTTTTTAATTAAAAAAATCAAAAAAAAATTGTAAAGAATAATTTATAGAAAACCACGAAAAACTAAAAGTATATAAAAAAATACTGTTAAATATAAAATAATAAAAAAAAACAAAACACAGCCCTTTAAAAATTCAAAATCTTAAAAAATTAATTGAATAAAATAACACCATTTTCAATTCTTATTACATTATTTCCAATTCTAATTCAGAAAAATCGATTGCAAGTCAAAGAAAATATGAAAATTCAACAAAAAAATTTTAAAATGCAAAAATGAAAACTTGTAGAAATAAAAAATTTAGAAAATAAATAAATTTAAGAAAATAAATAAATTAAGAAAATAAATAAATTCAGAAAATAAATAAATTAAGAAATTAAATAATATAACAAAAAATAAAAGTAATGGAAAATTAATAATAAAATTAAAAAATAATAACTAAAAAATTTAACACGTTAATCGCCACCGAATTTAGTTAAATTAAGTAATTTAAATCATATATGAATTAATTCAATTCGTCATCATGGAGAAAAAAAATTGTATACCTTTCGTTCGAGAGTTGAAAAAGCCCTCTAATATTTATCAAAACTAAGTATTTTCCTCCCTTAATTCCCTAAATCACGTAACTTAATGGTTTCTTATTCGGAAATTATTTTGCTAAGTAATTTATTTTTCAATTTAAAAAAAAACCAAAAAATTGTAAATTGAATTATTAATAGAAAACCACGAAAAACTAAAAGTATTTAAAAAAATACAGTTAAATATAAAAAAAATAAACCACAGCCCTTTAAAAATTCAAAATCTTAAAAAATTAATTGAAAAAATTACACTATTTTCAATTCTTATTACATAATTTCCAATTCTAATTCAGAAAAGATCGATTGAAAGTCAAAGAAAATATGAAAGTTCAACAAAACATTTTAAAATGCAAAAACGAAAACTTGTAGAAATAAAAAAATTAAGAAAATAAATAAATTTAAGAAAATAAATAAAATAACAAAAAATAAAAGCAATGGAAAATTAATAATAAAATTAAAAAATAATAACTAAAAAATTTAACACGTTAATCGCCATGATTTCAAGAAAGTTTTCATCTGGGCCATGGTCATTTTATTACATAATTTAGATACTACGTCTCCGAAATAAAATAAATAAAATAATAAATAAAATAAAAATTATTGAAATGTAATTTTTAAATTTAAAAATATAGCATTATGTAACTAAGTCTATTTTATTTATTTTTCCCTAGTAAGCCAAGCAATTTTCCGGTTTTAATCCTGGCAGGCTAAGCTTTTGAAAGATACAGCCTTTTACTAAATCCCGTATGTCAGACATATATGTCTCATGTAGAACTTCTTAGTGTTAGAAACATATGGCTAAAGTTGCGATTAATAAAAATAATAAAAATAATAACGCAATTTTTTTATAAAAAATTATAAAAAAAACTGAAATTATAGAAATCGAAAAAGAATAAAAAATGTATAAAAAAACTATTCGTAAAAAAAAAATTAAAAAATTAGAGAGAAAAAGAAAGTAATTTTAAAAATTGAGAAACGAAAAAGTGTACAAAACAATAAGAAAAAATAAAAATAATAACTAAAAGTTAATCAAATTAAAATTAAATCAGTCAAGAAAAAAACATTTGAAAATAATAAAATGAATTTAAAAAAAAATAAGAACTAAAACAAATTTATTTTAAACGTAATATGTAAAAATTTATAAGAAAAAAAAAAACAATTAAGAGAAACTAAAAGAATTAAAGAAAAGAAAAGAAAAAAAGAAAACAATGAAAAGTTAATCAAATTAAAATTATATTAGTAAAAAAACATTTGAAAATAAAGAAGGAATTAAAAAAATAAAAACTAAAACAAATTTATTTTAAGCGTAATATGTTAAAATTTATAAGAAAAGAAAACAATTAAGAGAAAAAAAAAGAATTAAAGAAAAAAAAAAGAAAACAATTAAAAGAAAATGAAAGAATTTCATGCATTTAAACCAGTATTTCTCTGCTAGTGGCACGAGGACTGAGACTGAACGGCATTTGACTTTCGTCATTCGAGAATCGAAACTCGTAACTTGGTCGTGTGTTTTGCACTGAACAAAATTTTTGAGGCACATGAAAATGAATTTTTATTTTCAGAAAATTTCTTGGTTGGAATGCTTGCCAACGCACTCTGGCACATTGCCAAATATTATTTTCTTTAACCGTAATCCTACAACGTTATTTTGTAACGTATTCCACTTCGATGTGACTTTGAGTCACACATGTAAAAAAAATAAAAAATTTCGGTTAATGCCACGAAATTTATGTTACTCTGAATTTGAAGAAAATTAATTCATTTGAGAACATAAATACGCTTCAAAGCAAAAAAAAACTTATTTAATAGTTACAATCGTTTTAAAATCAAATGAGATCCAAAGTCACACCGCAGTATAATCCTACTTAAAGGCACTATAGAACTATGAATGCTCAATATTCGTAATGATTGTAATACAATTCATGCTTAATACCTGCACAGCAATTTTTGTCAGTGCAGAGAGCTGCTAACATAAGCACACAAGTTAAAAGTTGTAGTACACTCAGAAAAAAATTTCCAGAAGATCTAGAAAAATAGCACCCGCTGAAAAATCGTTGAAAAATTGGGCTTCATTTAGCGCCATGGCCGATTTTCTAAAAATGAAGTATATATTTTTCGTTAAATTGACACCAGAAGTGTGAAATAGTTTAGGAAAAATTATCCAATCATTTACGAACTATTTCGCTAAATTCAAGAAACTTATGGAATTTTGTTGAAATCTTATTGCATTTGAGTAAGTTTCTTTACCGTTTATTTATCATCGGTTATAACCAGAGCTGGGTATTTTGCGATTACAATTACTTTCTAATTACAATTACAGCAATCGTAATCTTTAAAAGTTAACGATTACGATTACTGTAATCGTAATGTAAGAAAAATATTACAAATACTGTAATCGGTATACACGAAAATTACAATTACGATTACTGTAATAAAAATCAATAGATTTTGCTATTACAATTACAGTATTTGTAATAATATTTTTCGTAAAAAAATTTCTTAAAAAAATAAAAAGAAAAATCTATTGATTACAATTACAGTTATCGTAATCAATGAAAATGATAATTAAAATTACTGTAATCGTACATAGGGAAAGCAACATTTTCAAAAGTGGCAGAAACGAGCTACTTGTAAAAACGAACATTTTAAAATGAGATTCTAAAATGTTCGTTTGATTTTTAATAATAAATATTCTCAAATGTAATATGTTTATTTTCATTTTAAAAACGAAAATTTTAAGATTAGATTCTAAAATGTTTGTTCGATTTGTTTGTAACAATAAAAATTTTAAAATGCAATGGTACAACAATTATTTACATTTTAAAAACGAAAATGTTCATTATTTCCCATTAATTAAAATATTTTCAGAAAAAAAGCTTTATTGGTTTTCAAAATAACAGTTTTATTTTAGTTATTTTATCATCAGCTATGTTCATCTCTTTAAAATTATTTAGATAATTGCATTGTATCCCAGCGTCTATAAAAAATTGAATTTGTCAGATATTATTAATTTTATTTAAAATACTTACCTTTTAGTTGTTTCAGCAAATACTCCAACTCAAACTCTTTCATTACTTTCTTGCAGGCAAACTGCAGAGCGATGAAATCGAGAATGAAAAATATTTTATTTTCTGAACAAATATCAAAACATAAGTCAATGAAACATATATAACAAACAATTCGTTATTAACAAGTGTTTTGAAACAAAGAATGAGAATTTTACTATGTCATGGTAAAATGTTCGTAGTTGTTTTAAAAACGTTTCTTTTCACTTTTCCATTTAAAAATGTGCGTTTTCATTTTTGTATGGCGTAAAATGTTTTTAAAAACATTAATTCAAACCTACTATATTATAGTAAAACATTTGTAGTTGTTTTAAAAACGTTTTATTTTACTTTTCTATTTAAAAACGTGCGTTTTCATTTTTGGATGGCGTAAAATGTTTTTAAAACAATAAATTTTATCCTAATTTCTCATAGTAAAATATTCGTGGTTGTTTTAAAAACGTTTCATTTTACTTTTCTATTTAAAAATGTGCGTTTTCATTTTTGTATGGCGTAAAATATTTTAAAAAATATTAATTTTACTAAACGTTTTTAAAACGTGCGTTTTTGATTTTTCGTTTTCTCAGTGTAATCATTTTTTTTTTAATTTAATTACTTACTAAGTTATATCACAAATAATGGCGTTTCAAAAAACAAACATGTTTATATGAAAGTCATGTAATTTAAATGTTGTCTTATTTTTCTCCTTACTAAAAAGCAAATATATTGCAATTTTATTCCGAAACTGCTTTATTTTGAACAATACTTTTTTAATGATAAAATTAAAGAAAACTGCACAAGCCTACTTGAAGTTCAAGCCTTTTCAAGTACTTGAATTCAAGCCTTTTCAAGTACTTGAATTCAAGCCTTTTTAAGTACTTGAATTCAAGTATGTATCCAAACTTTAAAAAGCAACCTTTAGCCAGCTTGCAAAAATACTAAACAGATACAAGTCATATCCATGCTTGCTAGTTGGCTTGGTTTGTTTAGACTTACTTTGTCGGGCAGAAAGTTAAAAAGCTTGAAACGATCGGCAAAAGCTTGTAAGCTCGCAAGTATCCAATTAATTGAATTTAAAGCAAGTACCCAAAAAATTCAATGAGCTTGTGTAGAGAAAGCTTAAGCGCGATAGGACTTTTAAGGGTTCTGTGGACTCCGTGGTAAGGAATCAAGGGGGTAGTTGATTTCGGAATTGATGTCAAAATTTAAAATTCAAGACGCTGATAGAGTTGGCACATAGATATTTTGTATTTTTGCGAATTCTTGTAATTTTGAAATTCTGACAACGGATTTGATTTCGAATGTAATGTCACAGTTTTAAAATTTAAAATGGAGGTTAGGGTTGCACAGTATTGCCACCTAGTAAAATGTATTTTTAAGAATTTTCAACATCATTTAAGTGTTAGGGGTCGTTGATTTCAAATCTGAAGACAGCATTTTAAAAATCGATATGGTTAACAGGTGGCAACTCTATTATACAAAATTACATAATTTTGACATTCTGACAACGGACTCGGATTCAGCGATCCATTTTTACCTAGTGTTCGCGCCAGCACCGAATTCGAAATAAAAAAATTAGGTGGCAACCCTATCCACTATATATAATTTTAAAATTATGAATTCAGATTCGAAATCAGTGACCCCCTGGCACTGTTAAATGATGTTTAAAACTCTTAAAAATAGATTTTACTAGGTGGCAATACTGTGGTAACCCATCTTAAATTTGAAAACTGTGACATAAGATTCGAAATCAAATCCGTTGACAGAATTTCAAAATTACAAGAATTCGCAAAAATACAAAAAAAAATCTAGGTGGCAACTCTTTCCGCCATCTTTAAATATAAATTTTGACATCAATTCTGAAATCAGCTACCCTCTAAAACTGCCAACCACGGAGTCCACTCAACCCTTAAAAGTCCTAATACGCTTAAGCTTTTCCGACACAAGCTCATTGAAGTTTTTGGATACTTGCTTTAATATGATAATTGCCTTCAATATCAAGCTTTTCAAGCTTTTTGCCGAAGGCATCAAGTTTTCCTTTACTTGGGACTTTGTGCCACTTGCAAGTCGCAAGCTTTTGTGGGCTTATTTATATTTAAGTTCATGTTATACTTGATTGAAAACTATCAAGCTCAAGCAAGCTTGAATTTGTATTTTAAGCAAGTACTTGAAAAAGACTTCAAGTAGGCTTATGCAGTTCTCTGATATAAATCAAAACGAACTCAATAATAAGGAATGCATAAATAAACATAAATTAAAAAATAAACGAGAGAAAAACCAAATAATTCTGAAATATTAAAAATCAATATTTACGCTAAATAAGACTAATTTTTCGAATGAAAAATCAGAAAGAGCGTGCCACCGTGGACGGCATAAAAAAAAAAAGAATTACGAAGAGAATTATTCCAGCAGGGCCCCACCACAAATAAGAATTCTAGAAAAGATCTTCTTTGTGAATTGCATCATGAAAAAGACAGATTTATGCAGTAATTCAATTACAAAAAGAATGTTTACGATTACTGTAATCGTAATTATAATTCTGCTATATTACAATTGTTATAATCGTATTAAAGAAATTTTTTTATTACGACTACATCAATTGTAATTGTAATTTTTTAATAATTACGATTGCTGTAATTGTAATTAAAAATATTTCGATTATAATTGCAGTAATCGTAATCTTTATTTTTTTAAAATTACAATTATAATTTGTAATTGAAATTGTAATTGAAATTGTAATTTATTACGAAAGTAATTGATTACATCCCAGCTCTGGTTTTAAGCAAGAGAAACATTTTCTCTGAAAATAAGAAATTTTCTACTGTAAATTAATCATCGGCTATAACTAAGAGAAACATTTTCTTCGAAAATAAATTTTTCATCGAATCCCTGGAAAAATGTTGGAATTTTTGCAAAAAAAAACCTTTTTGGATTTTAACCCTTTCCGTCTTAACGCTAAGCTACTGAAAGTAAAGCAACTGAAGTAAATGGTCTTTTTATGATATAAAAACAAATTCAATGCTTAGATTTTAATATATTCATATCCTTCAAGGATTTTTGAGAACCGAAGATTTGGACTGAAACCAATTTTTTTTAACCAAATAATCTAAACTCATTTGAGATTTTAAAATATATTATTTTTTAGCTTAAATGTGTTCACTTCACTAAAGTTTTGTTATTAATATTTTAGTAAATGAAAAAACATAAAACTTCCGCGGCTCATTGAAAAAAAATGTGACGCGAGAATTCAGTGAAAATTGAAGAAACGTCAAAAGGAACAGGGAAACAATATGAAAGGCAAACATAGGCAATAATAAGCGCAATCGATACATGTAAATTTGTTTAACATTAGTGCAATAGAAGTGATATTCAGACTTAAAGTTACCCCCACGATTGTGCGTATACGGTGGGAAAGGGTTAAACAGCATCCTGTGAGAATTATGATTTTTATACTGACTAAAAACTGCAAACATTATTATTTTAATTATTATTTACATTGAATTAAATTGAAAAATTACCACTAGCCGGAGACTTGAACCTCGGCCGCATGAGTGTAAGTGAATCAGCTTACCCATTCGACCATCGCAGTTGTTAAACAATCGTCGCTTAATTTGCTTTATTAAAAATCGTTCGCTTTGCAAGAAATTTTAAAGCATTTTTTTCTAGAAATATAAGAAAAGCATCCTTAAAATAAATCACTTGTGGTGTTCAAAAAAAAAAAAAAAAAAACTTACATTTATTTCTATGAAATATCCAAGTATTGTTACTTATATTACTCCAAATTAAAGAAATCATGCTGTAGAATGTTGCAAGCGGACTTGACATCAATACAGTTTATCTTCAAACTATTTCTGTTTTTATACAATTTTTGAAAATTTAACTTTTATCATACCTTCATCTATTATATTTAACCCTCCGTGTGGCTAGTTAGTATTTGCCTACGCGTTGTGGCTAGTGTAACGATATCGTCAAAGCCATTTTTTAACCCCTTCAAAAATAATTTTTAGCCAAAATTTTTTTAAGGTTTTAGATAAACATTTCAATTAAAGGGGAAAAAAGTGTTTTGGCCAAAATGTTCACTCAGTTTTGCGCCAAAAATTTCGGAATAGCCGAAAACGACAATTTTTTATATTTTTAGTCCAAAATTCATATCTCCGGCCCTAATTGATGATATTAAGAAAAAATATAACCTAACCAGATTTGGCTCCATTCCAAAAACCATAATTATTTTGAAACCTTAAAATTGGCTTTTTTTCGAGTAAAAAATATTTATTATAAAATTTAAGGTTATGAAAAATCTTGCATTGGATAAACATCCCCCTAGGGTAAAGAAACAAATTAAGTCATTTATTCATTTTTTTACTATTTTTTTCCAGAGATTATGTATAACATAGCGGTTTTAATTCGAAGTACACTCAACTGAGGTTGTACATTCACTGAGGTTGCGTCCAGAGAATAGAAGAACAAAACAAAAATAACTATGCTTTTGCCTCAGCAGTTGTTTCATGCGCACTTATAGAAAAATATAGGCAGCGTCAAAACGAACGCTGAGGCAAAGCATAATTATTTTTGTTTTTTCTTCTATTCTACGGATGCTTGTTCAATGCGAATTGAGTGAAATCACATTCGAAGTCGAACTGACACCTCTATATTATTTATACTCTCTGTTTTTTCTACAAATAAATGTCAAACTAAAAACACATGCTTTTTTATAATAATTGTTTGTTGTATGCACACAAACACGTTTTTTCAACGTTACCCTCCAGGAAATGGAAACATTCCCGGATATAAACAGGAAACATTGCATGGAATTTAGAAAGCATTCCCTTCCGTTGAAGACACTCCATTTCTTTTTTTGCATAGCATGTCATTTAAGGAAAACAATTCTCTCCGCTGTCTTAATAAGTGAATTGAAAGCAGTCCTCTGCCCTGTTCTAAAAATGAATGTAGAAACATTCCTCTCCCTTGTTATGAAAATGCCCGGCCAGAATTCGAACCCGGGACCCCTGAGCAATAGTCAAGCGCGCTACCAATAGACTATCGATTTCTATAATAAGCGGCTATAAAACAATGATATTAATAGTTTCTGTTGTCATTTCTTGACAATAAGTGAAAGTTTCCACATGCATTCTTAAAGAAGCGGTTTAGAAACAACATAAATACAAAACTATCCTTAAGCTTCCAAAAGATACGGTGGGGAATGTTTCTGTATCACTTTTAGATGGAAGCCTTCCAATTTTTCCTGGAGGGTATTTGTAGGTAAAAAATTTTTTATTTGAAGAAAAAACCGCAAATTTCGGACACTATTCTTTGGTCACAAACACGTATTTTTTATGTTGCATTCATTTGTACATTGAAAAAAGTAAGAGATATGACGAAATTACTTCATTTGGAGCAAAAATAACAATATTTTATACTAACCCAAAAAGGTAAAAAAAATCACGTCCTGTGGCTACTGTAACGATTTTGTAGTCGGTCCAACTTTGTACTCACAGTACAGACAGAAATCCTATATGTGTTTAACGTAGACCCCTGCCGTGAAGGCTTAATTCAACGGTGCTCCAAAGCTTGGAACCAATATATAGCGTCGGCCAACGCCCCCTTCGGTATTCAAAAGATCCACCAGAAAGGTTCCCCTAATTTCATAGCACAGACCAACATTTAACCATCTTTAGACTATATATGACCGTGACACATTCGGCCACTAAAATTGTGCATGACTTGGTTATGAAATAACCATGGGTCATTATCGGTATTCATACCGATAATTTAACCCATTTTTTGGCACGCAAATTCACTCACACGATCAAAGAAGGTAGTCTTTGTCATGAAAACTAGGAAGCGATACCTACATTAGACTATGGTACTGTTGCTATGTCATAAGGTTCCCCAATCATTTGTGGACACCACTCAGACTGTTTAGGTTACCCCGTTACCTGTTCTCAAATTTCAAAGGTAACAGTAAGTTGATCCGGTAGTTGCTTACCTTCCTAACATTTACTGTTTTAAATAACAAAAGTTTAATCTACCATAATTCTCTTAGTAATTTAAGGGAGTTACCAACCCGAGTTCAACTTAGCGAATGAAACCCCGTAGGACCGTGCCCACGACAGCCAATACCCGGGCTCAAGGTTCCACCAGACAAGGCTCTTCAACATCCCGTCTACAGACCAAAAGTTCTTAGAACAATTATATTTGACTGTGACACTTTTAGCCACTAGAATTGTACACGACTAGATTAAAAATAACCATTGGTTTCCCGGTAATATACCGAGAGAACCACAATAATACTTTCGCAACTTCGTTAGCTTAATTAAGGCTTATTTAAAGCCTCTTTCGGAAAACTAGGAAGCGTGAGCCGTAGTGTACCAATTGGCTTGTACTCGGTCAAAGGATTCTATGCTACTTACATAGAACCCTCATTCTAAAACAAGGTCTGCAGAACAACGATGGATCAGGTCACCTCATCATTGATGGATGACTGCTCCTCTTCAAGTTATATGAGGTTGATCGTCCATCGAAAGCATATTACAATAACAATGTTATGATAATTTTATATCAAAACCCTGCTTTCTCCAAGATTTGGCACCAACAACCAAGGCTCAAAGTAAACCTTTTTATTTTACGGAAATTAGATGAACATTCAAGAGCCGTGCGTCAAGAATGAACTCATTTTGAGATCAATTCATGGGCCGTGCCCCATAAATTTCCACCTAATAACCAACCATCACCGTTTGAGTCCTGGCTTTAGACAGGCAGATTCCCCGAAGGTCAACTGACGCGGCTTGGCAGGTGTTCATACAAAGGCTCAAAGTTTTTTTTAGGAGGAGATACCAATGCATGCCGCCCATTGCACATGTCTGAGATACAGCTATGTCGTAAAAAGTAGGGTAACTAGCCACACGGAGGGTTAAGTAAAAACTTGTCTTCAAAGCTAAGAAGCTGTTTTGATAACGTTGCAATGAAATCAAGACGTGAGGTCGTTAAATCATGTAAAAATTCTCTACATTAAGGAGAAACCTTTATAGGATATAGAAAAATATAGAAAAATGTCTAAACGGTTAAAAATCTTGGACTAAATTTTTAACTTTGTTGGATTACATATAGAACAACACCAAAAAAAGATTATTTTTTTAATCCAAGGACAAGTTTAAAAATGTCAAATCTAAAGGAGACTAATTTTTAGTCTGAAAAAAGTTAAAAAAGCGATATAAATATCAACTTAAGATATAAAAACTTTTTTACCCAGTTTATGCTTTGAACTCACGTACTCTGATTTGCTGATTCAACACCTTATCCACTCGTCCATCTCAGTTGTTAAAAAGGTTTCGCTTGCTTTGTATCATGACGAAAGCAAGTAAGCTTGCAGTAAGTAAGCAAGCAAGCAAAAAAGTGGGTTCGAGACCCATCTAAATTAAACTAAAATAAAAAAATTTTTTGACCAGTTCGTGATTTGAACATACGTCCGCTGATGTGCTGGTCCAACACCTTATCTATTCGTCCAACTCAATTAATAAGGTTTCGCTTATTTTTCATCATTACGAAAGCAAGTTCCTTTCAGGTACGTGGGTTTGAGACCCAGCTAAATTAAACTAAGGCTGTGTGCGAATTGATCTAAATGCGACCCAAACTAGTGTTGAGAAGGCAGTGCTTTCTAATTTAGGAAGCATTTAGGTAGCTCGAGAATTTCCTAAATTATTTAGGAAGCACTGCCTTATCGACCCAATTTAGTTTAGTTCGCATTTTGATCAATTCGCACACAGCCTAAAGTAGGGATTACAAGACACTACTTTTTGGATTAAAAATTCCCTTAAACCAAAGTTTGAATTAAAAAGTAGTAAAAAATATTTAACCGTGTATGTATTGAAGCCACAGTTTCTTAATTTAAGGGAAGCAGATTTTTTTGAGTGTAGGTACTTGGAAGTGGTTTTTAAAACGTATAATATCACTGTGCGCATTTTTGTATCTTTTTTATCTGTATTTGATAATTTAAACGTTTTTCACTTAATTTTGGTATAAGGAATCTCGAATCTCTACCAATTTACCGAACATTTTAGAACAAAATTTTCTTTTTTAATATATATCAAAAATTACTCAAGATATGCACTCATTTTCATGTTGATAACTCTTGAACCATTAGGATTTTCATTTTGGTTTCTTGGGAAAAGTTCTTTCTAAAATTCTGGCCAACAACTTTAATGAATAAATGAATATGAAAAAATCGCTTCCAATGGGTCTTATCGAGTGATTCTTACAAAAAGTCAAACGAAAAAAATTCGAACAACATTGCGTATGAGTAACATTTTTTGCTTTGAAGCGTTAAAAGCGAGCAAGGCATACAGTGTTGCGCAAAACAATAGCAACAAAATAAGTGCGCTGCAACAAAATCGTGTATATTTTTTAATATTAGGGACACACAAAAATGACTATAGGAATCAAAGCATATATTCATACATCATATATAAAACAAATCAAATTCAAATTTGGTTTTGTTTTTTTTAATAAATTTAAAACTAATATGACTACATTCAATTTGTCTGTGAGCAAAACAAAAGCAACAAAACTTGAAAAATGTAAAAAGAGAACAGAAGCTCCAAGAATTATTGGTAAAAGTTCCGTTATTGTAAAGCACGTGTTGTTTGTAAGTCATAAGCATTTAAGTTTAGTTTTTTTTTGTGCTAGTTGTGAGATTGACTGTTCCATTTATAATGGAATGTTTTAAATACTGTGAAGCTCTTAAATTACAAATTATTTCCGAGTATAAAAACAAAAATTCGCAAATATCTATCGTGAAACAGTTTGATATTAATCGGTCAATAGTTTGCAGATTAATAAAGAAATATACCTTCACAAAAGACGTAACAACGGTACATTAAAGAGGGCGACCGCGGAAGACATCGCTGCATGATGACAGGAACATTTGTGGTGTGTTCAAACGAAATGCATTTGCCACATCCAAAGAGGTTGTTCGGACACTTGATTTAGATATCCACCACAGCACTGTTTGAAAACGAGCCGTTGAGAACGATTAAAGAAGTTACAGACCGGCAGAGAAACCTTTGCTTGCAGCTAAGCATAAAAAACAAGGTGAGGTGTTGCAATTTAAACAATTCTGTCTGAAATTGTGACAATTAGTTGCAATTTATTGCTTTTTAGACTCAGTCTTCCAAAAGAGCACCTGAATTGGACCGTTCAAAAATCAAAAACCTTTTTTTTAGCGATGAATCAAAGTTCAACTTGATTAATTGAGATGGGATGTGCACGGTACGGCGCCACCCAAGTACACGACTTGAAGCCCGAAACTGCAAAATAAATTTTAAACACGGAGGCGATGGCATTATGGTCTGTACTTGTTTTTCCTATAACGAAGTTGAAAAATTTCAAAAAATCGGTGGAATTATGGATCGATTTGTGTATAATGACATTTTAGAAAGCAAGATGCGTTTTAGAAAGAAAGAAAGATTAGAAAGAAAGAAAGCAAGATGCGACCGATCACGACCCGAAGCACACTTCAAAGCTCATCAAAGATTACATTAGAGGCAATGGGATTCAAGTCCATGATTAGCCGGTACAATCACAATGACTTGAATCCCATTGAAAATCTTTTTGGGATTTTGAAGGTAAAAGCTTCTGGTCAAACGTTTTCCAATAAGACTACACTGTATGAAGCCCTGAAAGTTAACTGGGAACATATACCTAATACCAACATATCTAATTTAATAGAGTCGATGTCGCTCAGATGTGCAGAGGTTATCAAGAATAATGAATCTTACACCAAATATTAATTATGTTGCTTTTGTTTTGCTCTCAGACATACTGAATGAAATCACATTAATTTTAAATTTAATAAAGAAAACAAAACCAAATTGGAATATGATTTGTTTTTAATATAATGTATGAATGTATGCTTTGGTTCCTATAATCATTTTTGTGTGTCCCATATATTAAAAAAGATACACGATTTTGTAGCAGCGTACCGATTTTGTTGCTATTGTTTTGCGCAACACTGTATGTCGCTTATTAAAGGTTTAAAGACAATTTCAAATGATTTTTCGTTATATATTTGTTCAACAAAGTTGTTGGCAAGAATAATAGAAATAACTTTGCTGAAAAACCCAAAACAAAAATCTTAATGGTTCAAGAGTTCTCAACATGCAAATGAGTGTATATCTTAACTAATTAAAAAAATTGTTTGCACTTAAGTCTTCGGTAAAGTGGAAAAACGGATGCTACCACGAGATTCTCATATTAAAATTAAGTGAAAAATGTTGAAATTATAAAATACAGATTCTCGTGCCGCACAGTGTATTTTTTTGTGAAGTGAAAATTTTGCAAAAATTTCCACTCTGCGTATTTTTTTCATGAAAACAAAAATAGTTTCGTTTACAAGAAACAAGTATAATTTGGTGTACTGAATTTAAATTTTTTATTTTTTTTACCATAACTTTTATAAAAGCCGTGAATAAATATTAGTTTTCTTCGATAAATAATAACATAAAATATATTGTACTCTAAGTTACAAATATATATGTATTTTCAAGCTCTTGTCACAGTATTTTTCACAACTTGCAACTGCCTAGTTGTACTTTGTTGTTGCAATCGTATTGATACATATAACCGAGTAACAATGAAAAGAAGAAGACAAAAAATTTTTTTGGCTCTGTGCATTTTAAATATGGCAACCAACACATCTTGAAATGTTCGCGCTTCAAACGCCATCCATCAATCTCTTGTGTATGTAGCTATTGTTATTGTTGTGATTTTGTTTATTTTTGTTTTGTTTTTTTTTTTTTCTTCAAATGTGTGTCTGAGGTTAGCGCTCAACATATTTACATATACAGTTGAAAAACCTCTTTTTCTGTGTTTCCATAAAACCCGTAACACCTGATAACGTTTCATGCAAAACGTATTTTCTACTCTTACTCTTTACCTTACTATTTAGTCAATATTACGCAAGACTAATTTTAAAGGCGCTTCCAACCTACACACTTACTTTAAAAACGAATAGGAGGTGTTTTTAAGGGAAGCGAGCCTAATCTTAACGCCTTAACTACTAGCTCTAGTTGGCTGTTTAAATTCCATTTGTCACTTAATTAAAGCTTTTTATTTTATTTGCAATATTTATTGTTGAGGTGACGGTGGAGGTGATAGCGTGCAAGGGCCATTAGCGTCTGCTAAAAAAAAGGCAAGATGTGCTATGCTTATCAGGCGCACGCTTCTTCTAATTAATCCCATTTAAATGTTACCGCGCTACACCTTTGTTGACGGGAGTTAATTAATTTCTTCATTCAATGTATCTACAGCAAGAAAATTCAGAATAATGTTTGAGCAAAAACAACTTTTGCGGAAATTTGAAACAATTAATTTTTCCTTTATATGTTGATTTTCTACTTCCTGTTTTGTGCCATTAAGGAACACTCCCAGGGGTATATTTTTTTGCGGAAATAAGCGTCATTTGCCTGTTTGAATGGTTGGCACTTCTTTATATAATTGATATCTTTTTGTTGGCACATTTTGATTTTCGTGTCACGTGACGTGAACGTGACTTAGTTATATATATATTTTCAATATTAACACTTAGGGCGCGTTTATAGCGGCGACTTGTTGCTTTGCCTAACCGAACCGAGAGGGAAAGCTGAAAAACGCTGCATATACAATCATATGAAATAAGCTCAAAGTGTGTATAGTGCCAGTCGAACAAGCAGCTTAAAGCGACTTGTGCGCTGCTTTTTAGAATGCCGATTGTTGCTTTCTCGTTCGCTCGCACGGTTTGCATATGTTTAATTTTATTTTACACGATGCTTACTTACTATTTTCATTAAAAACATAAAAAAGAAAAAGCATCAAGGGAAAACTCCAAGTTTTTGTCTTTGATATTATCAATGGTTTGGTGGATTGCCCAGCACTATTAGAAAAGATTGATTTTAATGAGCCTTCTAGAATATTAAGAAATTTTGATCCTTTTTACTTGGAAATGCATCGTTCTAATTATGCAGCTAATGCAACAATCAATCGTGCTTTAGTATTGTTTAATTCTGTAAACTCTATTCATGATTTCGATTTTTCTGTCTCAAAAAATCAAATGAGATCTAGGTTAAATTCTGTTTTTTTTAAAAAAACTTAAAATTACTATGCATAAGGTTTTTTATATCTTTTAGTCTGTAAGTAATATTATTGCATAGACTATTAATTTTAATAAATAAATAAAATACTTTAATATATTTTTTGTTTTTGCTGTTGCGTTTTCTCTTCGTTTTTTCTTAGGATCAAAAAAAGAAGTGCGTAAAGATAAATTCGTCAATCCAACGCTAACTTAGCGAAGACTTAAACCAATACTTTTGATCCGCAAAAAGTTAAATTCGTGATTTTTGCTAAGTACGAATTTAATTTTGGGAGGAAATTTTCTCCAACTTTTTGCAAAGTATGAATTTAACTTTTGGGAGGAAATTAAATTCGTTCTATTTGCAAAGTTAGAGTTTAATTTTTGAACAGAATTTAGCTTTTGGCACAATTTTGAGTGCACAATTAAGACTTTTGCCATAAATATTTTAATTCTCAAAATCTGAGCGAAGATCATTGGACAGGTGATTAAACCACCTTTATTTTTATAATTTTTGCATTGAAACTTAATACCATGAACGCCAGTTTCACTACTTTTTAAAAAATGTTTTTGACAAAAGTCTTAATTGTGCACTTATAAGCTATATATCGTTGATAGACCTTGGACAAATACATGGTTCTGGCCAGGCATATTTCATTTTTGAGCGTTAATTAAACATACTTCTAGTTTAGGTAGATACCTGTTTTTCCCGGTACCCGCCTAAAATATTTCTGGCTTTCTATTTTTAAGAAAAAAATTCTAAAATATCGTTCCAACACGAAGAAAACTGCAAAAAAGTCCCCCTCGAACAAACACATATGCCTGGCCAGACCCCTATACAATTTGTATGAAATAAATTATTGTTATACACATTTTGGGTTATTTTTCTGCAAATACAATGCAGATTGTTGTTTCTAGGTATTTTTTTTTATATTTTGGGTTGTTTTTATGTGAATTCAATGCAGATGTTTGCTTCCAGGTAGTTTTTGTTTTCATTTTTCTCTTATTTCTTTCTTTCGTTTGTGATTTTAGTTTTGAGTTCAGTTAGTTTATTATTGAATGCTGAACATACAACATCGACAGTCCGAAATATAAATTTTTTGTGCGGAAACTAAAGTTAAATTATTACTATTGTTATGGCAGAGGATTAAGAATTTGCGCTTGCGTACAGGCAGCCTTACTGATAATTTCCAACAACAACTATCATCAGCGTGATTTCGCACTTCACACAGAAGCAGACGAAGAACTAGATTTATTCGAAGACCAAAGCGGGGAAAACACAGATTTTGTGCCCGAAGATGGCGCCTCGGACATTGAATATGAATTGGAAATTGAAGCAAATGAAATATTCGACAGCGATGAAGAATCCGAAGAAGAAAGTGAGAATGCACCAACTCAAGCTGCAGACGGTTTTTTGCTTGAAAAAGATGGTACCAAGTGGAGTACAGCTGAACCCGCTACAGTGAGATTTCGCCAGCACAACATCATGCGTTTCAGAAGCGGACCAAAAACAAACCTGACCACTTCGCTTGAGGTGCTCAAGCTTTTCTTTTCACCGAATATTACGTTCATCATCGTAACACAAACAAATCTATTACAGAAAAGAAATCTATTATTAGAGAAAAAGTTACACGCAAATGGAACGCAGAACATGCAAACTGCACACCACGAGTATGGGTTGATATGACAAGTGTTGAGCTTGACGCTTTTATTGGGATACTATTGGTTTTTGGTGTCAGTCATAATACTATGCAGCTCTCAAGATTGATGTGGCAAACTGATGCACTTCCAATATTCCGTGCAGCCATGTCATATACACGATTTGTTACTTTGATGCGCTGTATTCGATTTGACGATAGTCGTACGCACGCATTTCGTCAACAAACCGACAAAGCTGATCCCATTCGCGACATATGGAACTTCTTGAATAGCAATCTTGGTTCTGTAATTTTGAACCATACGAAAGTGTAACCATCGATGAGTAGCTATTTCCATACCGTGGGCGCACAAAATGCACGCAATACATCCCATCAAAGCCCGCAAAGTATGGCATAAAAGTAAGGTGGGCATGCGATGCGAAAACCAACTATCCGTTGCAAGGAAAACTGTACACTGGTAAAGAGGGAGAACAACGAGAGACAAACCAAGGCGAAAATGTGCTCATTAGTTTGGCTATCGAAAATGTGCTCATGAGTTTGGCTATCGATACGCCAACAGCGGCAGAACTACTATTGCTGATAACTTCTTTACAACATTAGTCGCATCTAAACGTCTTTCGTCGATTGGACTAGCATACGTTGGCACCATTAGATCCAACGAAATGTGTCTTCCCAAAGAAGTGAAAAAAGACAACAAACGGCCAGTGCTTTCATCTGTGCTCGGTTTCTATGAAAACCTTGTATCACTGTGCAGCTACGTTCCAAAGAAGAACAAAGCAGTAAATCTACTATCCACTGTGCACTACACCGAAAAAGTTGAAGGCGTAGCAAAAAAACCGGAAGCTATATTATTTTACAATTCAACAAAGGCCGGCGTTGATACAATTTACCAAATGGTAACGCATTACTCCACAAAACGGTCAATCAGACGTTGGCCATTAGCATTTTTTTGCAACATGATAGACGTCGTTACATCATATGCAATGAAAATACAGAAGGAACCAGAAAAGAGAAGCGACGAATGTTCTTGAACACGCTGAGTAAACAATTGGTGCTTGCTAATACTGAAAACCGCATGAACAACAACCATATTTTGGGACAACATTCAACCCGTTTGGCCATTGAATCTTTCTTTGAAAGGCCGTTGAATATTCCCAGCAACATGCTGTCTAACCAACAAAGCGGCCCTAGTAAACTGAATTCCAGAAAAGATTGCAGAATTTGCGACACGCAAGACGAAAAGCCGCGTAGGAAGACACGTTTTTACTGCACCAAATGCACTAATCCTGTGTGCCAACAACATTCTAAAGTTGCATCCCACAAAATGAATAAAAATTTGTTTACATTTAGGTAGCTACATATATCAACAAATCAAAAAAAAAGTCTAAAGACAAAAGTAATAAACGATCATTCTTAGAAATTCAAAGTTACGGTACCCTTTTTGCCATACAAATGCATAAAAACGTATAGGGGTCTGGCCAGGCATATGTGTTTGTTCGAAGGTTTCAGAATATGTGTTTGACGGGAGGTTAAAGTGATTTAATCACCTGTCTAATGATATACATTTCAAAAACATTCTTCGCACAGATTTTGAGAATTTTTGCATTGAAACTTAGTACCATGAACGCCAGTTTCATTACTTTTTAAAAAATATTTTTGGCAGAAGTCTTAATTGTGAACTTATAAGCTATATATCGTTATAAAGGTGGTTTAACCGTAGTCCAAGTTGAGAAATACATCATGCTTCCACTTTGAGGTGTAGATGAGGAATTGAAGTTTTTGAATATTTTGAAAAATTATTATAATTGCGTAATTATTATAATAGCATAAAATAAAAATCATAAAAGATTGGATCCCAAAACTAAACGGTTTTGGAAATACATAAAAATTAAAAAAATTTAGTTTTCTACACCAATGTAGGACTACTGCTTATCACCTGTCCAATGATATGCATTTCAAAAACATTCTTCGCTCAGATTTTGAGAATTTTTGCATTGAATCTTAAAATAACGATTTTTTTGACTTTTTTGATAAAATCAACCGTTTCGGTCCCTGGTTTTCATCTATCTTTTACACCAGCGAACGCTGTAGGACAAATTTTTAAAAAAACCACCAATTTTTTAACAAAACCGCTCATGTGATTAGCAACAAGTTTGTATAGAGGTTTTAAGGTACGATAAGTGCTTTGGCCCTACCTACTTTGATCCATCTGAAACACCAGCATTTGATCCGGGACTTTAACCCAATTAAACTCTTCGCGCTAACTAACGAGAAGGGCAGAACAATGTCTGCGGGGCCAGCTGGTATAGATATAAGTATATATATGTGGCTGTGAAAGTATTACCCCACAAGCAAAATCCTAGCAAGGTTTCGCAAAGTTAGTGGCGGAACATGTCTTTATTTTCGGAAACAAAAGTTTTGGTGATCAATGAACTTCTCGACAATTGCTATCTGTTTGGTCTATTACTCCTACAATATTAGGAGCTATCAGTGTTACTGTCTTCCAAAAATTTTTTCTTTTTAGATCATAAAATATTTTTTCAGAAACTGCTTACCAAAAGTTGCTAGTTCAAAGTTAAAGAATAAAATACTTAAAAACCATAGTCAATACTTAAGGCCGTTAGACGATAGCACTGGCAGCTGGGCTTGAATTAGCTATAACTTTATTTGTAATAAATGATGGTAAATAAATAAATCATTTACCCACAAATATTGTAATGCCAAAATTGAATTTATCAATAATCGATGTCATGCCAAATAGATGGTACGATTGCGCATCAAAGACAAATCAATCAACTTGAAAATACAGCAATCCTGATAGAGAGGAAAATGACTTTAAAACTAAAAAAAATTTCTTCATGTGACAGCAAACTATTGCGCCAAGTTGTCGAGCAAGAAATCATTTTACAATAAAAAAACTTTTGTATTTTCAACTCTCTGAATTGGCTTTACAGATGCACACAAATGCAACAATACACAAACATTAAAGCTTTGGATGCGTATCGAAAGAGAGAGATACGAAATAATTACTTAGCAGAACAAAATCTTATGAAAAATAAACATGTGCGATTAAGTTGATAAGCTGCGACTTGATGAACTAGCCAGCCATGTCTGGACTCTTGAACAGCTTGGTCATTACAAATTCCGCGAAAAAACGTCAACGTCTATGAAGTGTTGTCGAAACCAACGCGCACACACACACACACGTGCGTTCCAAACATTTTGTGTGAATGTTTTTCGTCGTTATGCCGTTTTATAAAACGAACCCCACGACAATAAACGGACAAAGTGAGATAAAAGCTTTTGGAAAAACAAAAGACTTAAGCGACAAACTGGAATCTCCTGAAAACATTTTTGAAGCATGATTGAGGTTGCGGTTGGCGTGAACTGACTAATCGAACGATTAAACTTGGATTTTAAGACATTAATGAGATTGTTGCGACTGTAGCTAGCTAGCTAGCTGCGTCAATGCAATTAAGATATTGCTCTTGCTGTACAAACTTAAATCTTTTTTAAGCGATAGCAAAAGATGAGGTAAGGAAACGACAGTCTCAAAAAAAGAGGGAAAGGGGGAAAGATTTCAAAGATCATAAAGCAATGATTCATTGCGTGCAATCTCAATAAATGCCAGCAACTATTCAAATATTTTAAACGTTGATGTTAATCATTTGAATAGATCGTAATTTTGCTTTATTGAAATGATTTATTTTTTAAATGAGCAATCAATATTTAATGCTACAATCAGCATTATGTATGTGATAATGCTTTTGCTTTATTGAGTTCATTTATTTTTAATGAGCTATCAATACTGTTCGCCACAAATATATGGAGCAATATGGAGCATAACTAGATGGCACAAAATAATTACATGTTACACGCTATATTAAGCTGTATTAATCACGTATGTTTGCCAGTGGCGTTCCTAGGCTTGGTAACACCCAGGGCGGATACTGATGGTGTCACCTCTAAAAAAATTTCTAAATGCAAATTTATAATAAAACATATACCTTGTTTCGTCATATTGAATATCAACAGAGTGCATGCTAGCATCAAGTACATCGGATGGTGAAGGAGTAACCGACTGCGTTGAAGTACCGGCAGAATCTTCCGCCAAAACTGCTGCTCGCTTTATATAGCTCAGAATGGCACCAGATTGTTTTTTTTTTCATTTTTAAGTTGCTCTTCTCTTGCTTTTCGTTGTTGGTAAATTTATGAACACCATATGACATTTTGCTTTTCTCTAAAAATTGAGTCGAAGTCACAAAAAATGAAAACACAAGTAACAAGTACACAGTAACAATTAGTGATGGCACTTGCATATTTTGATGACAAAGAAAACAATCGAAGCAGAAACAGCAATTACAAAAATGGGACACAAATTTTTTAACGTAATGTATTTGTACCTTTTTCTTTCTGTTTGAGAAATAAAAAAAAAATATAGAAATTGTGTCACCCCTAAAATGGTGGTACCCGGGGCGGACCGCCCCCCGCCCACTAGGAACGCCTCTGATGTTTGCTAGAGTAGGCCGATTTGTTGAAATTAAGTGGGGCTATGTTTTTCTCCATGTTAAATAAAACATACCCTGCCGTATTTTAACTTTTTTGTAATATAATTCTAAAATTTTGTACTGAATTTTTGAGTCCCTCCCTCCCTAATCGTTTGTTTTTTTTTTCTATAAACTGATAAGATACACAAATAAGATCATCGGATCAAAAACAATGCCATTCAATGGCGTAGATAACTTTTGGTAGTGGGGAGAACCGTAATAAATATAATATCCTTAAAAAAGTTAACTTTTGAATATCTGATTACATGACTTTTGTAATGGCAAATGTCACATCCTTACTTTGTTGAATTGTCGAAAAATGTTAGGTAGATATAAAAATTATGTGCTTGTTAAATTGCATCAAAGCAACACCGAATTTCTTGAAGCTACACGTGTCACTATATCTCTAGTAATTGTTGACCGATTTAGAAAAATTAAACACTGAACTAAATCAAGTTTTAATAACTTATACATATACATTTGGATTTGTGCTTAACTTAATAGCATCAATTCACAACAACGTGAGATATTTGGAAGTATTTAAATGGCTCTGGGAGAGGGGTCCAGACACGTCGAGCCCCATATCTAAGCCACTGTTGCCATGTAAATTTGATATGAAATCGTTTGACATAGAAATTGTTTAAACAGAGCTATAGTCAAATTTTTGTATACTATTTTAACCCTCTAGTGCCTTTTTTATGATTTTTTTACCATAAAGCACCCTTAACGTTGGTTGGTTTATATGATGATGCTACATACAAGATCCAAGTAGCTCTAGTGAGCCGTTTTGCTACCATAACCTCGTGTTTCTGTTGGTTGAGTGGGCAACGCACTGTTAGGTTATAACCAGCCGGGGCGGTTAATGAACGTTAGGAGATTGTTGATTTTTGTTGTTGAAAGTTCCTCTAGATTGCTGAGGAAGGGCCAAGCGTTGTTAGTCTGGACCTGACCAGGGCCAGGCAGGTGCACAGAAAGTGTGTCAGTGTTTTTTTTGCATTTGGGCCATCGTAGCTGCGACAGTGGGTGTTGAAGGGCAGTCCAATTCTCTCGGCGTGAACTCCGATGCACCAGTGACCCGTAATAATAGCCGTTATTCTTGCTATGTCGTTCCGGGGTTTTGAGAGCATCTCTTGAGTTCTACCTAGGTTGTAAAGGGGCAATACTTTTCTTGATGTGTTGCAGGTTGGTAGTTCTCTCCATCTACGACCGGTTGAGGCTAAGTAGTAAGAATGAATTCCTCCCTTAACTGTGTTCAGTCGAACATCGACTGATTCTGCTCTTGAAACGTCAAGGGAAGAACCCAGCCTAGCCAATTCATCCGCCTTTTCATTACCATAAATGTTACTATGGCCGGGAACCCAGATTATAGTAATGCTAAGTTGGTGACAGAAATAAGGCCCGAAAATTTTTCGAAAATATAAGACGCCTTGCCGATGGTTTTAAAACCGGGGCCTCTTCCTGCAAGGATGAAAACGGAAATCTAGTGACAGATGTCCAGAGTACACTGACGTTATGGAGGGAACACTTTTCTAAGCTTCTAAATGACGACGCTGACAACAATCCCGTCAATAGAGATGATATTCCGGAAACCCCAATTTCGGATGACAGCGTCGAGGTTCCGCTGCCCGACTATGATGAAGTTCTGACAGCTATAGCTCGGCTTAAAAATAACAAAGCCGCGGGAGCTGATAGCTTACCTGCTGAGCTGTTTAAGAACGAAGGCGAAGCTCTATTTAAATGAGGAATGCATTCGATTGGAATCTCAGTGTGCTCTGCCCAATCCACAAGAAAGGCGATCCCACTATCTGTGCCAATTACCATGGGATAAGCCTTCTTAATATCGCATATAAGGTCCTGTCGAGCGTTTTATGTGAAAGATTGAAGACCATTGTAAACGAACTGATCGGACCTTATCAGTGTGGCTTTAGACCTGGAAAGTCCACCATCGACGAGATTTTCACGCTACGACAAATCTTGGAGAAGACTCAATAAAAACAAGTCGACACCCACCATCTTTTTGTCGACTACAAAGCTGTCTTCGACAGTCCAATAAGGAAGCACCTGTACTCCACCATGTCTGAATTTGCTATTCCTACAAAACTAATACGACTTTGCAGGATGACACTGAGCAACACCAGCAGCGCAGTTAAAATCGGGAAGGACCTCTCCCCACCATTTGTTACCAAACGAGGTTTCAGACAAGGTGATTCCTTATCGTGCGACTTTTTCAACCTAATGATGGAAAAGATCATTCGAGCTGCTGATCTGAGACGTAGTGGCACAATATTCTACAAGAGTCTTATGCTGCTTGCGTATGCTGATGACATCGATATCATTGGCCATAATACGCGCGAAGTCAGTGCAGCATTTTCCAGATTAGAAAGAGAGTCAAGTCGAATGGGTCTGGCAGTGAATGCAGATAAGACGAAATACTTAGTGTCAACAAACAAACAGTTCCAGCGTCTTGGAACCCACGTTACAGTTGACAATACCTCCTTCGAGGTTGTAAAGGACTTCGTTTATCTGGGATCCAGCATTAATTCAACCAACGACATCAGCATTGAGATCAAACGAAGAATAACTCTTGCCAACAGGTGTTACTTTGGGCTCAGTAGGCAGTTGAGAAGCAGAGCCCTCTCTCAACGAACGAAAATCACGCTCTATAAATCGCTCATCATGCGCGTCCTACTTTATGCATCACAAACCTGGACGCTGAGCAGTTTAGATGAAAAGACTTTAAGAGCATTCGAGAGAAAGATTCTTCGTAAGATCTACGGACCTTGATGACCTTGATCTACGGTGGAATGATGAACTGTATGAGCTGTACGCTGACATCGACATAGTCAAGCGCATTAAAATCGAGCGGCTTCGCTGGCTTGGTCATGTTCAGCGCATGAAAGACGATGCTCCAGTGAAGAAATCATTCGATTCGGTACCCAGCGGCAGTCAACGCAGAAGAGGACGACCGCATCTTCGTTGGAAAGACCAAGTAGAGGACAACCTGACGAAGCTTGGAATTTCCAACTGGCGCCAGCAAGCGAAAGACAGAAATGGTTGGCGCAAATTCTTAGATGAGGCCAAGACCGACATACGGTTGTAGCGCCAACTAAGTAAGTAAGCAAGTAAGTTGGTGACTTAGCCGAGCCAGTTTATCCTTACACTGTCTAACCGCTTTGGAGTTGGCACTGATCGCAGCTAAAGATTTAATAGTGGTTTTCCGTCAGAATAGCTGCATTAAGGTGATAGATGTTAGCTCTACTTAAGGTGCGACAAGCTTCTCTTATCGCAAAAAGCTCGGCCTATAAGACGCTGGCTGAGTTTGGCAGACGAAAAGCATCCGCCACCCCCAGTTTCTCAGAGTATATGCCCGCTCCCACTCTGCACTCCATATTGGAGCCATCAGTGTAAAAGAACACATCGAAGGCTAGATCAATTCTCCCATTGCGCCACTCCATCCTGGTGGGATACTTGGTTATAAAGGATTTCGTAAAGTCGAGTTTGGGAGTGTCGTAGTCCGTGTTTCTAGCAATCAGTTCCCGAGGTAGCGGACTTAGAATGTTGCTGTGTCCATATGGCCTATTCCGCTAGTTGTAAGGCTCTCTGAGTCTAACTGCACTGTTTGTTGCGGTCAGCTTAATGTGTAGATCTATGGGGAGTAAATGTGTCAGGACATTAAGTGCATCAGTGGGGCAAGAGCGGATACCCCCTGTTATACCTATGCATGCGGATCACTGGATCCGAGCTAGTTTTGTTGTGTTGTATGCTTTGTTCAGTGCAGGCTACCATCCTAGTACAGCATACGCTAAGATAGGGCGCATTACCGCTGTATATAGCCATAGCAGCATTTTTGGTTGAATACACCATCTTCTACTAAAGGTCTTTTTGCAGGCGTAAAAGGCTATGCAGGCCTTCTTGACCCTTTGTTCGATGGTAGTTTTCCAGCTTAGCTTAGGATCCAGAATGACACCTAGATATTTTGCGCTACTGGATAGTGTAAGAGGCTGGTTGTTTAGCTTTGGAAAGACAAATTGTGGCGCTCTGGTTTTTGTGGTGAATAACATCAGTTCCGTCTTGCTAGGGTTAACTCCTAGGCAGCACCTGGCAGCCCAGACACTGAGTTTTCCCAAAGCAACTTCCATTAGCTCACTGAGCGTAGAGGGGAACAGTCCTGATACCTTTACAACCACGTCATCCACATAAGCCACAAATTTGACCGCATTGCAATTTAGTGTATTAAGAACTTCGTTCATGGCGATGAGCCAGAGTAAGGTTGAGATTACTGCTCCCTGCGGAGGACCCCTACTGACAAATCCTCGTGAGTTGGCAGCCACCCAGGTCTGCCTGGATTATTGTGTTACTGAGCATTGAGACTATCCAGTTTCTCACCGGTGCTTGTACACTAAGGTTGGTAAGAGAATCAAGAATGGCCCTAGTATGTATATTGTAAAATGAGTGTATTGTTTAAAGAAGATGAATCTTTCAATAGTAGTAATAACCTCGTGTAAGGCGGTATCTGTTATCTGCCCTTGGGGTATGCGTGTTGGGTGTTGGATATGTTAGCACCCTTTAGAACGTCCCTAAGATGAATATCCAGTATACGCTCTAGGGTTTTCAGTACGAGTGATGTGAGGCTTATTGGTCTAAAATCCTTGGCTAATTCATGACCTCTCCTCCCAGCTTTGGGTATAAATATTACCTTAACTCTTCTCCAGCTCCTTGGAATGTAGTTACGGCAGAGGCAATTTGTGAAAATAAAGAGTAGGATAGGTGCAACTACATCTTGTAGTTTCTGCAACATTATTGGAAGAATGCCGTCGGGACCTGGAGATTTGTATGGAGAGAAGCTGCTTAATCTTTCAATAGTAGTAATAACCTCGTGCAGTGCGGTATCTGTGGATCTGCCCTTGAGGTATGCGTGTTGGGCGTTGGATATGTTAGCACCCTTTAGAAAGTCCCTAAAATGAATATCCAATATACGCTCTAGGATTTTCAGTACGAATGATGTGAGGCTTATTGGTCTAAAATCCTTGGCTAATTCATGACCTCTCCTCCCAGCTTTGGGTATAAATATTACCTTAACTCTTCTCCAGCTCCTTGGAGTGTAGTTAAGGCAGAGGCAATTTGTGAAAATAAAGAGTAGGATAGGTGCAACTACATCTTGTAGTTTCTGCAACATTATTGGAAGAATGCCGTCGGGACCTGAAGATTTGTATGGAGAGAAGCTGCTTAAGGCCCAGATAACCCTTTCCATTGAGATAAAGGAGCCAGTTGGAACCGCCGCAGTTGCCTCGGGTGATTCTAAACCTAAGGTCTCATTGCAGCTGCTCCTGCAGCCGGGGAAGTGTGTGTTGAGTAAGTGTTCTAGTGATTCTGTCCACGTACCATCTTCTTTCCGAATGAAAGATGGACTGGTGCTTTCTTTGAACAGAATTTTGCTAAGTCTTGCCGATTCTTTTATATTGTCGATTGATTGGGTGTATTCCTGCCAAGAGTGTTTTTTCGCGTCTCGAATTGCTTTCGTGTAGGTTTTGAGGATGTCTCTGTATGGTTGCCAAAGACACTCGTGTCATGACACGAGTTGAAAATTCTCCTAATCCATTTCCTAAGTTCGGATAGATCTTTGCTCCACCACGGAGGAAGAGATTTCTTCTTGCCCCTGCTAATGGGACATGAGACTCTAAAGGCAACCTTCATGGTTTGCTCTAGGGCCTCCACAGAAGAGTCTATCTCCTCCGCAATTGAGATTTGCTTGTAGGCTAAATAATAGATTTTTGGGCGAGCCACTTTGGCAAATTTAGCCCAGTCAGTAAGTTTAGGATTACGAAATGGAAGAGGGGCCTCTATTTCAAGGTTCAAATTAAAGAGGATCAAGCTGTGATTCGAGAAGGAATTTTTGCTCGAAACTCTCCAATTGACTGCCTTTAAAGACTCGTTTTCGGGTAGAAGGGTAATATCCAAGACTTCACTCCAGCCTGTGAAGTTGTCAGTACTGGGAAAGGTGAAAGTAGGTGTATATCCTTTATTGCATATGTTTAAATTAGAGTTAATTATGAAGTCGAATAAAAACTCACCTCTAGTGTTTATTTCAGAGCTGCCCCATAGTGTGTGTCTCGCATTGGCATCGCAGCCCAAAATTGTGGTGGTGTTGTCTTGCATTGCCGTAGCCAGTAACCGCTTCACCTCGTCTGGGGGAGCTTCCCCGTCGTGGCCCATATAGGCTGAGGCTATAAAAAGGTTATCGGCGCCCTCCAGTTTGAGAACTGTCAGGTCTGAAGAGCTAAGGTTAGGGAGTAGAAATAAGTGTATGTGCTTTTTGGCTACAATGCAAGTTCTTGGCTTACCTGCTGTTCTATTGTAGTAGATGTTGTACTGGTTGTTATGGAACTCTAACGTAGTTCTAGAGGGTTAAAATATCTACAAAAATATTTCTCATAAAATTTCACTGTATTAAATTATATGTTTGTTAACAGAACAATTATGTTAATGGCAGAATTAGCATGGTATCTCGTTGTTAGTGAAAATTCCAATAATAAAAATGCATTTTTTTACTTTTGCTGTGCTGTACTTCGTTTTTGACAAATCGATTTCCTTCAAAATTTGCAAACTAAGGTCTTTTTCAGTTGGAATTAATTTTCGGTATCAGTTTAAAAAAAAAACCAACGATAGAGGCTTATGCGGGTGCCTGTCTCCAGTTATTCGATATCTATACAACTATCTATACAACCGACCAGATACAGTAAAAAAATTTCAAAAAAATGAGAAGAGTACTTTTTATTTCACGGAGGAAACATACCCCTAGGATTATTTTTGTCCTCTAATTCCTGTTAAAACTTAATTTTCGATATATATGTATTTTTTTTAAAAGTTTTAGATAGATTAGGATATAGAAACTTTTCTGTAAATGTGTCTGTCGTCCAGTTGCAACCCCTGATTTCTACAAAAGATTTAGGTTTCAAGGTTTTTCTATTGGACTTCAGGGACACCAAAACTTTTAGCAAGAAAATTAAAGTCTGCGATACCCATTTGGCTGCGAAACCTCCAAACTATAACAGAGCTTGAATCTCACAACCCGAGTTCGAATGCAAAACCAGTCGCTATTTTTATCTTGCCTTTATAGATTTCTGTCGATAAATTTGCTGAATCTGACTTACATATATATTGACATTGTTGTCCATTGGACAAGGATGCAAAATCTGTCGTCTTCAACTTTTAAAACATAATAGGGTAATTCACGATCTTGTTGCATCGTTGCAAATGCAAAATTTGCTGCTTTTACAAAAACAAAAAGCATTTATATGCATTTGCAACAGTCATGCATTTGCAAATATATAATAAAATTCTGTTGCATATGCAAATCTAATAATATTGCATGACGCTAGTGTGAATGAAGGTGTCATTTTTGCATTGAACACCACCACCGATACTTTTTGAACACCGCTGATTGAGCAGCTTTTCAATTCAATTATTGAGCAGCTTTTCAAAGAAGTGGTAAAAAATGGAAAAAGTTTTAAAAAAGAATATTAACCCATTTCCGGCGGCTCCTTAACTACCTTTCCAAAATCGATGAAACTTCGTCCAGAGTCTATATATGGCCCTAAACTTTATCTGGCAAAATTTAAAAATTTTACCTCCACATGTAAGGGCTGGGCGGACTAATGCATTTTTGCACCATTACCTGTATTACATACCTTCACAGCCGTACCTGCTCATTTTAAAACAGCAAACGGGCTCTAAATTTATTTTAACATAAAATTTAAAACATATTATAGTTACTATTTAAAGCAATTTTCTATATTGCGATTTGAAATTTTTCCGGAATTTTCAAAAATCAAAAAAAAAATCCAAATATTGCGACGCGCCGTGGGCGTAAAATCCAAGTAAACGACCGAATCGACTCAAACCAAAAATAAGGCAGTTCACGATCTTGTTGCATCGTTGCAAATGCAAAATAAACAGCTTTTACAAAAACAAAAAGCATTGAAAAGCTTTTGCAACATATGCTTTTTGTTTTTGTAAAAGCTGTTTATTTTGCATTTGCAACGATGCAACAAGATCGTGAACTGCCTTATTGTATATTGTCAAAAGTCCATACTAACATAATCTGTACAGTGCCAGGAGATATCGCTTTCGCGCCTGAAGAAAATTCTAAAGTTACTGGTGCAAAAATGCACCAATAGCTGGAAATAGGTTAAACGGGAAACTGCCAACAAAAATGTTAAAAACAGCTGTTGTAAAGTATTTGCAACATCATAATATTAATTTAGTACTCGCGAAAATCTACCCTTGCAAAAACGCATTTGCAACGATGCACGAGAACCCGATTTTTGTGGCATTAAATCAAACAAGGCACATAGAGTACCCAAACGTCGCACATTTACTTTTAGTACTGCAAAGACGTGCGCAAAAATTAGCATCATCCGCCCACGGACACGCCCACCTCCCATTACTTTCACAGATTTTGTCACAGAAAACATCTGTTTTTTTCGTCATAACTCTCAAACCATATATCCTACAAGGACAATTTATACACCAAAATGTTTGTAATTGCAATACCCACGCGACTGCATTCGTAAAAAAATAAATTTTTTAAAATAATTTTACATAGTTTAATACGTAATTTTCGGTGATTTTCCAATTTTTTTTTTATTTTTACGTCATAACCCCCAAACCATACATCATAAAAGGACTATTTATGCACTTAAATGTTTGTTAAGCCTCTGTTTACAAGACTGCATCCTAGCCTTTTTTCTGAATTTTTTTTTTTTTGTGGTTTTCAAATATACCGATATATCAAGTTGCTTCAAATTGCAGCAGGAAAATCAATCAGCGCCGTAAAATGTACAAGTCAACCTTTCACCACATACATAAAACTTTCACAATTCCTGACAATATCCTTACTTTTCTTCTACGAAGGACAAACACGATTCTTAAACTAAATCAAAAATACCTGCATATTTAAATAGTCTATCCTTAAAAATTACAATATATACAAAACAATTTTATTATACTTTATGACAAACTTACTTCGATGTTGATTTTCCATACCGAAATTTGGTTTTTTATTTGTAAATTTTGAAAATATTTGAAGTTTTGTTACACTTTTATTTAATGCACATCAGTCAAAAAACATATGTTCACATATTGACAACTTCCAGAGCGTCATAATCGGAAAGTGTTGCCACATTTAAAAAAATATATTATTTTATAATATTTAGACTATTTTTGTTCAACTTATATAGTTTTTATACCAAATTTTAACAATTATTGTTTGTATTTACTGTCACTTAAACGTGTCAGCTAGACCATTGTTGCAACAAATCGTCGCTTGAGAAAATAAATGTCGTATGTAAAAATTTTCATTTTTGAGATTATTGAGAAAAAGGGGCTATAATTTAAAATTAGCTTAGCAATATTCTTCAGAATTTCAGGCCTATTTGCAGACACTTCACAATAGATTACGAAATTTTTGTGGTCAGACCGCTATTTTTTTTAGAATTTATAGCCCCTATTTCTCAATAATCTCAAAAGTGAAAATTTTCACATACGACATTTATTTTCTCAGGTGACGAAATATGACGAAATGTGAATTTCACCAAAAGAATCGACATCTGTAAACGTGCACTAGGGGGACATTTGGAAGATATCATTTATCGTTACTAAATTGTAGATCCTCTAAAACAGATATCAATAAACAGATGATGAATTTCCATTCTAAATATGTGTTTCATTTGAATTCAAAAAGAAACTCATTCTTGAAAGAACCTGTAGTAAAATACCTGTAATTTAATATTTTTCGACAAAGTGATATGTCTGCAATTTTTTTAAAACAAAATAAAATTCTTACCAAAATTTTGTTGAGCCACTTTTGTCAGGTTTTGCTTCTAGACGACTCACATATAAATCAGAAAATATTTTTTGAACATTTTGCTCAAAATTTATATGAATCAATTAAAATTAAAATCATGAATGACGATGACTCATAAGATGTTGTGATGAAGAAACTGATCTCACTTGTATTTCGCTGTATTAGATATGGATGACTAACCACTAGTCAACCCTCAGTGTTTTACAGCAAGTACGTGCGTAAGCATCCTAAAATGAATGTACTTTTTAAGATTAATGTGTTAGAGCATATAAATAAAAATTCTTAATAAAAAATAAATAATTTGGTTATAAAAAATAGTACTATGTTTGCTTGAGTGAAATTTCGCCTGACAACATTCATTTATTTGTTGCGTAAAATGTCTGACATAATGTGTTGCAAGAAGTTCTGTTGGCAACGTTTCTCAGAGAGACTCTGAATAAAATTCGCCACCAAGGGAAATGTAAATCATGGTGAACTGGCTGGCCAACTCTACATTGCCAAATTGCCTTTGTGATATCCGAATCGTTTCCGCTTAACCCCGCTTCCAAAAATTTCCAAGGTTACACATAACTTTAAAAATGGTGAAAAATGCGTAGACCGACAACCACTTTCAATTTTAACCCTTTGTATGGCCGTGTAACAGAACTGGAACAAACCGAATAAGTTCCAGAGCTGTAAAAGAATGCATTCAATTTGATTTTATTCACAAAAAAGTGAATCAGTGAATAACGAAATAAGAATGCATTCAATGAATGCAAAATTGATTTATAAATAAAATTTTTAATTCACATTCATTTTTAAAAAAATGATTAATTATTCATTTCAATCATTCATTTTCGTTATTCAGAATAATGAATAATTTTATTTTATTAATTTGAATGCTATTCACAAAGAATGCAATTCACAAAGAATTTCAGAATTTTAAGTTATTCTTTTTTTATACATTATTCATTTTCTATTCGTTATTTTTTTGTTATTCATTATTCATTTTTTATTCGTTATTTATTTTTTATTCATTCTTTTGTTATTCATTATTCATTTTTTATTCTTTTTTTTATTCATTATTAATTTTTTATTCATTATTCACTTGTTATTCATTATTATTTTTTTATTCATTATTCATTTCTTATTCATTATTAATTTTTTATTCATTATTAATTTTTTAACCATTATTTATTTTTTATTCATTATTCATTTGTTATTCATTATTCATTTTTTATTCAATTGTTATTCATTTTTTATTTATGGACAAAAATGAATAAGAAATTAATAAAGAATAAAAAATGAATAATGAATAAAAAATAAATAAAAATAAAAATAGAATAATGAATAAGAAATGAATAACGAATAAAAAATGAATAATGAATAAAAAATTAATAATGAATAAAAAAAGAATAATTATTATTCTGAAAAACGAAAATGTTCATTTATATGAAATAATATAAAATATTCCTTTTTTTCAAAAACGAATGTGTTTTAAAAATTTTATTTATAAATCAATTTTTCATTCATCGAATGCATTCTTATATAGTTATTAATTTGTACTTAAAATTCTGAATATGAATGCCGATTTTGTAGCTCTGATAAGTTCCTAGTTTAACACTTCATGGTCCATTTACACCAAATAAATAATTTTTGCATAACAGTCACAAATTAAAGAATATGATTCTAAGACAGAAAGGTATAAATAACTAGTTTTTTTTACTAATCATGTAAAGTTCGTATTCGTAAAAAAATATATGATCAAAAAATGATGTGCAAAAAAGTTAAAATTAATAAATCAGGGATCGTAACTATTACGCCTTTTTTCCGAAAAAAGCAGAAATAATAGTTATTTTGTGAGTTTTATTTTTTATCACAAAATTTAACTATAACTTTCTGTCGTTTATTTTTGCTGACATGAAATAATTATTACTTGCTGCTATTTATTTTTTCTAGCAAATATAAATATGTATTTAAATTTTGCCTTTAATTCTAATAATTAAAATTTAAAAGGCAGAGCCTGCTTTTTTTAAATCAACGATGAGAAATAATTATTATTTGCGGCCCCTGGAATAAATACAAAATATTGTGATAAGATCAATACTGAGTAAAGTGTTCCAAAAATTGAAAATTGATTGAATTAGCTTAAAATCTTCACAATTTACAAAACACTGCACATTTTTAGCCCAAAGCGTGTTAAGAAATATTGTTGTCGCTCGTTTTTTTTTTTTAAATAAGATCCGAATAAATATGTTGGTTATTCATATTAATATAACTATCTTTATCAATTTAACGATCCTATTCTGGCAAAGAGACAAGTGTAACCCAGTATTTTTAAAATTTCTATGTGTTTGTTGTAATTTTTTGATTTCAAAACAAAATTTGAAGAAGCGATGCCCACACAAATTATTTGAAGAGTGCAAAAACAACAACAAAAAGCAACAACATCAAAAAATGTTTAAATCTGAATGCAATGACGAATTATCAATTACACGAATGCTGGCAGAGTCCGCGACAGCGAACTTATGTGTATGTACACTGTAAAAATAATGAATCAAGTTATTCCAAATGTTTAATTTTTTAGCTAGTCAGAATACATTCTGATTTACCCAGCTTTAACCGCGTGGAGGTTTTCAGATATATTTTTTTATTTTTTTGTTTTTTATTTGTTTTAGTTTACTTTATTTAAAAAGAAATTTTATGCTTTTTGTGAATTTTTTATTATTATACATTCTTTTTCTTATAATTTTTATTTGCTTTTTACCTAATTTTTTAAATTTTTTATTTAACTGTTTTAGTTTTAACAAAACTGTTATATTATTAAGATTAAAATCTTTTTAATCTTTTATTATCTATGAAAAATAGGCAAACTCCCAGTTTTTCGCTAATTCTTTTCTTGCCATTCTTCAAGGGTATAATAACCCCTATAAAAATAATTTATTCTGATGCAATATAAAAAAGTACCCACCTGCAAATATTCAATAACTGTTTTCTCAATGTGTATTCGCACAACGAAAAATATAAAGAATACGACGCATGCTGTTAACGTCTACAATGCGAATGGCAAAACAGTGCAAAACAGCCGCGATCGATGGTGCCAAAGAACAAAAATAACAACATGCAAACCCAGAACAGCAATCGATGGATCGAAAGAACAAAAAATATAGCATTGACCCCATTCAGCGGAAAATTTGCTACGTAGCTATTCCACAACTTTCGGGCTGAATAGTATGTATCATAATGCGCTCAAACAACATGTTCCCCGAGCGGCCGCCATCTTAGGTATCGAAAAAATTGTATGCTACTTTGGTTCAGCTGCTTATGCTCTTTTCATTTTGACAGCTAAAAAAATATGTCTGCAAACTGTTAATTATTGCTGAAGTTGTTCTGTGAAGTGAAAATAGATAATTATTAATTATTAGAAGATTATTCTATCATTCTTCAATAAAGCTGTTAATTAATGATTTCTTGTGTGAAACGAATGCATACGAAGGAATAGTATAAACAAATTTTAGAGGTTAAAAAAACAACGAATGGCGAACAGCTGTTTGACGTGTCGCAAAAAAACCCATTCCGCAGAAAATATAACTTATGCTACTTCGCTACCTAAGCACTGTTTCGACAGGAATGCGGCCATTAAGAAACGAGGCTGAAATTGCAAACTGAATTCGGCGAATACAACAATCATGAAAATATTGAAGTTGTTGTAAAAGAGTGGAAAGAGTTAGGTGCTGGGCATCGCTGGTCTAAAGCACACTCGTTTTAATATTATTTTTTTTTTTGTAGGAGAACACAATAAGTACAATAACTCAAATTAAATTGACTCAATGCAACTAAATTTTTTTCATATAGCAATCTTTAAAGAATTTTCAAACTACACAGTTTAACTGGAATGTATGCAATAAGTTATACGAAAAAAAAATTAGTTAAATCTAATCAACTTAAGTTGAGTTGTTATACATAATAGGGGCCTTAATCTCTTTAGGAGTAAAGTCGGTAAAAATATAAAATGAAAAACTGTTATTCTTCCTTTTTTGGGCTTTTGTACGGGAAGCCCAAAAAAAAAATGACAAATAGCGGGTTGATACTTTTAGAAGAAATGTTAAGGGTGAAAAATAATAGGACTTCGTCACACACTTGACCCCTATTGGAGTGAATTCGGTAAGGATATAAACTTTTTTCATATTTTTAATTTCTTGTGTTTTTCGTCGGGCAACCCCCAGAAGTGTAGCAACTACACGGTTGAAAATCTTGGACTAAATCTTAAACTTTTTTGGATTACATATAGGACAACACCAAAAAAGAATACTTCTTAATCCAAGGAAAAGTTTAAAATGTTCTAATCCAAATAAAACAAAAAATTTACTCTGACCATTTCATGATTTGAACACACGTCCTCTGATGTGCTGGTCCAACAACTTATCCATTCGTCCAAATGGATTTTTTATCCGAATCAGTTGTTAGCAAGGTTTGATGCTTATTTTGCATCCATACGAATGCAAGTAAGTTCCTTTCAGATACGTGGATTCGAGATCCAGCTAAATTAAACTAAAGTAGGGATTAAAAAATAGTACTTTTTGGATTAAAAATTCCTTTAAACCAAAGTTTGGATTAAAAAGTAGTCCAAAATTTTTAACCGTGTAGGGATTGATACCTTAAAAATAAAAGTATGGGATAAAAAAATTATAGGACAGCCTCATATATTTGACCCCTGTTGGTGTAAATTCGATAGATATATGAAAGGTTACCCACTTTTTTTTAATTTGTTGTGGTTTTTGTACGGCAAACTCCAGAAGAGTGGCAAATGGATCGTTGATATACCTACCTTCAGACCAAATATTGGGAGTGAATTCGGTAGAAATAAATAACTCAGTACAGTTTAAAAAAGAAAACATTCTGGGCTCGCTAAAACTAAACACAGTAATATTTTAGATTACCAGTCTGTTGACCTACCTATTTTTTTTCTTTTTTTTAAGTCATTGAACACTTAAATCAAACCTTATTTATCACATTTACGCTGACGTCATTGCAGCACTACTGTTTAACGTTTTGCAAGCGATCCACCCAACGATCAGTCACTACATTAAAATTCAGCCAAAACAGGGCGGTGCACTACTCAGCTGCTGTAGCTTGATGCAATAAGCCAGCAGCAAAATGTGCCGACGAACTACTTGGGAACTTATTTGTGGTTTTTGTTTATTTTCTGTGTGACTAATATGCTCGCTCTCTCGCATATCTTTATTTCTGGCAACTTCTTCTCTCCCAGTGTGTTCACTCACCTTGTGTTTTCAGCTAGTTGTTATTTGCGTTCATACAAGACAATATGCCGCTTTCCGGTCCAATGCAATCATTCAGATATACTTTAGCTCTACTGCTGCGCATGCGCAACAACGTCTCGTGTCTTACATTTTCATTTCAACTCGATTTTATCACCACAACTGCAACGGATTTATTTATTTCTAATTTCTTTTGCTGCAGAGCTTGATCTTCTTTTTACTTACACTCGTACAATTTAATCGGAATACGGAATCACAGTTTTAACGTTAATCATAACGGGCGCAATTATTGCGCATGCGTGCATTTATCGCTGAACTAAATTTTTATTGTGTTAATTGAGGAATGATAATAATTGCAATATAAATATAATTTTTATCGCGGCAAAGAAAAGCCAAAAGAAAAATCAAGTGCATCATCAAAATCAGTGTCTGTGAAGTGGTGAATAGTGCATGTTTCTATGCAGAAATACTGTTGTTAAGATCATTGAATATATTTAATTATCTACACAAAAGTGCTGCGAGGTATTTTGAAATATTGTCTTAAAACTACTCACTCGTAGATCGTATGAGCAATTACTTTGCTACTTACTGGCATGTGTTGTTGTCTTTCTGTTGACTTTTTTGTTGTGCTCATATTGATTTTTTATCATAATCTGACTCATTCACACATGATTTGCATTTATAATTAATTATAAATAAAAACATTGAACAGGTTCGTTTAGATTTTTCAACAACAACGTGACTGAATGCTTCAATGTATTTAAAATATGTTGCCGATTGTTGTTTGGTTCGATAATATTAAAAAGTGTTTTATCATTATTTCGATCTGGCATTTTTTTAAAAATTTTTATTTTAAATATGAGTAATTAACCTTCATGATGATCAAGATAATGTGTGCGGAAAATAACTAGTTAAAGAAAGTGTTTTGTGTCTAAAAAAAAAAAGTTTGATACATGGGCGTAGCTAGGATTTTATTCAGGAGGGGGATGGCCAATTATCGTTTCATGTAGTTGATAAATAAAATGATTTTTTAAATGTTGGCTTTATTGAGAAAAATATAAAATTAAATTCAAAACAATATTGAATTTAGCGCGATTTTACAAAAGCTGAAATCAAAGTATTCATCGGCGAAAATCTTTAGCAAAGCGATTTGAAATATCATAATTCAGCTTCTCTTTTTTCTCTTGCACCAAATTTTTGTACACTTTTTAAAAGCATAGAAACTCTGTTGTAAGACTGATTTTAATAAGTCGAGATATAGTATGAACAGAACGACTCGTTTACATATTCACAGGGTAATGTTGCTGGATTATTGGTTAGCTGATTTAAATTTTTGCGCGAAGTAATATTTAATCAGCTGGATGATTGTAGGATTGATCTTTTTCCACGAACCGGAAAGTCGTGAGATCCACAGAAAAATATAACCGAAATAATCGAAGACAAAACCTTTCGATTTTGTTCCAGAAATTTCTTGTGACCAGACAGCATCATTACATCTACAAGCTGGTCGGTTGGTGCCACTGACTTAAAGCGTGGCTTCTACAATACTCATGCACATGTTTATATTTTGTGAAAAGATTTGATCCTAAAACGGCTTGAATGTTTTTAGGTGGAAAGAAGACACAGTACAAGCAAAGTGCACCTTTTAATTTTTTTAGAGTATACAGTATTGTTCGTAAACTAAGCAACCGATTTTTGAATTGCATTCAAGTTCTAATTACGCCTTTGTATATGATTTTATGTGAAATGGCCTATATTTTTGTAATTACTTGATGAGCCACCTATAAGCCAACAATAACAAAATTATGCTCTAGTCTAAAAATAGAATATTACAAATAGTCAAACGAATATACTCCATAAAAAGCTGTTCGTAATGTAAGCAACCTTTTCCGTCGCTGCTAAGTGACCTTCAAAATAAGAGGTCTAACGGTATTTTTTCACTTTCTTTTCAACATTTTTCTATTTTTCAAGTGTAAATCATTAAATATTTTAGTTGCTTTTCGATCGTCATCTCGTGATCTGGTTTTTTTACGATGCCGCGTGTACAATATAAACAAGATCTAAAAGAGAAAATTATAAATTTTTTAAAAATGGTGAGTCGCAAATTTCGATTGCCAAAAGATTTAATATTAATAAGTCAATAATTTCTCGACTTATAAAAAAATATAAAGCGACTGGGTCGGTAAATACAATTTATTCTAAAGGTCGACCACGAAAAACTCATTGCAGAGAGGACAAACAAATCGTTCGTTTTATTAAAAAAAATCCTTTTGTGTCATCAAAAAAAATTGTTCAGGATCTAAACTTAAATGTAAGTTCTAGCACAGTAAGGAAACGTGCCTTAGAAAATGGCCTAAGAAGCTACAGACCATCCAAGAAACCAATTTTAACCAAGAAACATTTAAAAAAAAGGTAAGTTTTGAAATTCCTAGACCCTGTAACGAATTTTAAACTTTGCCGTAATTTTAGGCTTGAGTTTGCAACACAACATCTCAATTGGACACCCGAAAAATGGAATTCAGTATTATTTAGCGATGAGTCTAAATTTAACTTGTTTAATTCCGATGGCATATGTCACGTCCGAAGACCCAGAGGAAAGCGGTTACATCCCCGTTACTGTCGTGGTACAGTAAAGCATGGCGGTGGTAATGTCATGGTGTGGACTTGTTTTTCTGGAACAGAAGTAGGGCCCTTCATCGAGATCTATACAAAAATGGATCGATTTATATACCGGAACATTTAAGAAAGCCATATGCTCCCATACGCCGAATGGGAAATGCCGCTGCGTTGGGAGTTTCAGCACGACAACGACCCTAAACACACCTCAAAGCTTGTAAAAGAGTGGTTTACAACAAAGGGGGTCCAAGTCATGAAGTGGCCGGCCCAATCGCCAGATTTAAACCCAATTGAGAATTTATTTGGAATACTCAAAAGGAAGATCGGCAGCTGTCGATTTAAAAATAAAAATTAACTACTTTTGGGCCTTAAAATGGAATGGTTCCGTATTAGTAAAACTACACTTAAACGGTTAATTGAGTCTATGCCAAAACAATGTCGAGAAGTTATAAAAAACAAGGGATATTACACCAAATATTAAAAAGTTGCTTAGATTACGAACAGCTGAATATAGAGTTTTAAGTTTTTTTGTAAATATTTTTTCCTTAGTACTATTGAAAATTAATTGTTTTTATTTTCCTTATAAACCTTACTTATATTAAAATAATAAAAAAATAATTGAAGTTTTAAAACTTTGTAAACAAAACTATCATGAGACTTTGAATTTATACCATGAAACGGTTGCTTAGTTTACAAACAATACTGTATATTAACCAAGGCGCACAGTGGACCGTCCCATACAAGTTAGATGGAAGAAAATATTTTATGATTTTAAACGATATGGAATGCAAAACCAAAAAAAAACATTTAAGGGAAGTGGGGGTCTATTCTGACCCACTGGGGAGTTATGGGCTAATTTTTTGTTTTCGGTAGGTTGTTTCACTAAAATTGCTCTTGCAACGAAAGTTTTTTAAGTGAAGCTTTATGAAGAGACGTTTTAGAAATATAATTTCATGACCTTTCCAACGATATGCTACACTAGTAGGGATTTGTGTCACAAATAGAATCATTTGTTGGTTAAACCAGCAAATTTTGTAAAAAAATACACTATTTTTAGGGTACTATTACAGTGTGTAAAAAATTTAAAATCGATATTTTTTTTCGTTAGAATATGGTTCTTTAAGGTCTTAAAAATACGTATACAAAAATTTAGAAAAAAGTTATAACATATATTATATTCGTATATGTCGCGTGATACTTGAGAACCTTTAAATCTTTAATCGCGTTTTTCTTGAAACAAAGTTTTTCGAATCGGCTTCTAAGATATCTGTAGTTCTACTTGACCGATTAAGACGAATCTTGATTCATTGTGATCCTTATAGACTCTGTTAAGCACTAGACCTATAAAAAACCAAAAAAAACTTTTATATATATTTTTGTATGGCTGAAAGTTTCGGCAAAAAAAGGGGTTTTTTTGTAAATTTTTTTTATTTGCGTAGGTTGAGTGCTCAACTACAAACCTTAACTCAAGAACGCACTTTGATTTTTTACTTTCAGACGCTTTGTAAATGCTAGAAAGGAGAAGCCGACTGCAACAATTTCTTGAAACATGCTAACCTCAACGCCTTGTAGAAAATTAACAACAACTATAAGGACAAAAAACAATTTATTTTAATTCCTCATGAATAATTCTTCATTTTGTCTTCAAAATTTGAATGATTAAAATTAATAATACTAGGCAAAAAAAAAATTAATAAAAAGGTGTTTTTTTATCTACATTCTGTAATAGTACCTTAAGTTTAAAGTGAATTTTGTGGGAAGGGCGTGACAGAGACTGGAAGGAAGGACGGGGTGATTGAAAAAAAAAGAATGTATATTTGCATTCTACAATAACTTATGTGCATTACAATAAAATAAAGAAGAATGGCGTGGTGGCTGTATTAATGCACAGCAAAATACATAAAACTACAAAAACTAAGGGGTTACAGCCGAAAAAACCCTTGAAAGGGAAGGTTGCCAAAAGTTGCCAAACCTAAAAATGTTTAAAATATTAAGTAAATATAATAAACATTAAGGTATGACCTGCGGTTCAAGCCCACAAAAATAACGTTTTCTAAAATTGCGGTGACTCAGTCGTTTTTCAATTTAACAACTTTGGGTTTTTTAAGTGAAAGTAGACGTAATTTTCTAACTTTTCCAGTACTTTTTTATGTTTCGATGTTTTTATACTCTCCCTCCCAGAGCGATGAAAATGAGTGGGTAAAAATGAGAAGGCAACCAGGTGTCGTTTTTCTTGATAGCCAGATGTAGTATCGAAATTCTGCGGGCGGCATTTTGTTAAGGTCCTGAACTAGGATATTTCCAAAATATAAACAATTGACAAAATGGAGCTATTTTGTAAAAAAGTTAAAAAATTAGCTGTTTTTGGGGGTTTTTGCCCCACCCTTCCCCGGTAGTAGAGTTAACCCAATTATCCTAGTTCAGGACCTGCCTGACGTGATTACCTGCAAAACCCCGCCCGCCGCATTTTCATCCCGCTTCTGGTTATCGAAAAAAACGACACCCCTGTTTGAAAAAAGTGATTTCTAGAAAAAGGCGCACGTCGCGCAGTGGGCCCAAATGGACGTTTGCGTCTCATAAATGATTTTTTCAAAATTACTCTTGCAGCCTGTATTATAATATAAATAGTCTAAGAAAAGGTCAAGTTTTATACTACAATGAAAATTTTATAAAAAAAATTAACATGAATCAGTTATATGGCTTGCTAAAGTGTTCTCAAGACAGTCCTATATAAGCAGTGGAATGAATAAAGTTTTTAATCGAATTTTTTTCAACTCTTTTTAAATTGATCATAAAAATATTACATACCGTTAGAAAGCTTAAAATTAAAGCTTTTTGAAATAATAAAAAAGAAAACAAAAAATTGTTTTATATAATAAATTTAATATTTTTTATCAACCTGTTTTTTAAAATTTTTTTTTTTCATCTTTGATTAAGGTTTAAATAGTTGCGCTGTCTTGCGCTGTTTTCTTTCATAGTGCATTTCGTTACTTAGTATATTGGTAACTAGACAAAAAAAAATAAGTTGCTCTAATTTTGCCCTTTTTGAGAAATTTCAATTTTCATAACGTAGGTGCATGTCAAAAAATATCCCAAAAAATTTTTTTTCTTCTATTAAACTCTGTTGATGCAGTCGCAATTGATAGTTCCGTTAAAAACTACTTTTTTCTAAAATACATGTTTATCTAGAAGAAACCAGTGGCGTAAGAATGCAGAGGGGGACCTTGCTGCCCTTTGTAACTCATCACATATTACGAACTTGTGTTTTTGGAGTTCTTATGGTAACTTTGCACAATTCAACTATTTCTTTAATTTTTTATGGATCCCATGCCTTTGTCCTGCATCGTATTAATCTGTAACATATATTTTTTGGTTTATATCTTATACAAATACGATTTTTGTGTTGATGTGTTGTTTTCCGTGATCATGGGATTTTGAAAAAAAGTAGTTTGAATGATTTATTGAATATCATAGAAAATATAATTTAAATATGGCTTCAATATTGCAAGAGACAAAAAAGTTACACAATTTTGAAACGCAAAATCGTATTTTTTTAAATTGAAAAAAAAATTAGTACTAAAAACTAAAATTAATTTTGGAAAAAGGAGTGCAAGTGATTTATTGAATATCAAAGATTATACGTTCCTTATTAGGCTTAAATGTTTAAAAAAAAACAAAAAACCTACAGATTTTTTTAAGCCAAAATCGTATTTTTTTAAATTTAAAACAAAATTTTGGTAATAAAAGCTAAAATATATTTAAAAAAAAAAGCAATTTAAATCATTTATTGAATATCATAGGAAATATATTTTAAATTTGGCTTCATTATTGCAAGAGACAAAAAAGTTACACAATTTTGAAAAGCAAAATCGTATTTTTTGAACTTGAAAAAAAATAGTACTAAAAACTAAAATTGATTTTGGAAAAAAGGAGTTCAAGTGATTTATTGAGTACCATAGAAAATACATTCCGTATTGGGCTGAAATATTTCAAGAAACAAAAAAGTTACAGATTTTTTACAGCCAAAATCGTATTTATTTAAATTTAAAACAAAATTTTGGTACTAAAAACTAAAATGGACTTAAAAAAAAGTAGTTTAAATGATTTATTGAATATCATAGAAAATATATTTTAAATTTAGTCTAATTATTGCAAGAGGCGAAAGTTAGAGAATTTTGAAACGCGCAAGTCAAGCCATAATCGTATATTTCTTAACTTTAAATAAATATTTGAAAAAATGGTTCAAACGATTTATTGAATATCATATATTCCAAGTTTGGCTTAATTATACCAAGAGACAAAAAAGTAACAGATTTTTGAGACACAAAAGTCCATTTGGGGCCACTGTGCGTCGGCGCGAGTGTATATATATACATTAGGCCGGGTCGATTTGTGGGGAGGCAAAAAAATCGCCCATTGCTCAGTGAAAATCGTATTCTAGGGATCAAAATAAGAAACTTTGCCCGAGAAACTGTACCTCTAAAAAGAATTCTAATGCCCCAACTTTTGACTTTTGTCCCGTAGGGTCAAATTTTGAAAAATCCCTCTTTGGCCCATTTAGAGTACCCCAATCGAGTCCAAATGTATGACCGACCCCCACTAACTTTGAAGGGTCGATCCACCCATGCCTGTGGCACACCCCCTGGAACCCCTGGTTCCCCATACAAACGGTGATTTTTTGAAATGTTAAATCGACCCGCCCTAATATACATATATAGCTCTGTAATTCCAAAAATAATTCGAATTTTAAAAAATCCTTTTAAGGCATTATTTTTAAAGGATTTTAGAAGACATTTGTGAAAACAAAAAAAAAATAACCGCAGGTCATACCTCAAAAAATTGTCAAAAGTAAATACAAGGAGGGATCAAATTCCACCAGGAATATAGCAAAAATTACCGTTTTTGGTAATTCGGGCGTATCCTCAAACAAAAACATATTATTAATTTATAAAATAATTTTTGGTGTACAAAGAATTTCATAAGCGTAGATCGGCGCTTACAAAAAGTGGTCTACAGTTTCTATGAAGTTCTACGTTTAGGAGTTATGTCATTAAAATCGTGATGTAGGGAAGCGAAAAGGCAAATTTTCCCATACAAATTTTTGTACCTTTCGTACCATACGGTCTATCTGTATGCAATTTACATGTAAGGAAGATATGCCACTCTATAGCCTAAATCCCAATTTCAAATCAAATCATTTATTTCACTCAAACTTCAGTTACAGACTTATTTTCCTCTAAAAAGGCCAAATAGTCCACTGTGCGGCGCATAGGCTTGTAGCCAATTGTGACAAAATTTAAGTTTGGGTCCAATCGCGTCCTTCTTCTTCAAGTCGTAGAAATTTCAATTTGAACATCTGATTTGGTTTCGTTAGTAATGAACAGGGCTCGGATTTTGATGACCTTAAAAAACTGCAAAAAATTAATTAAAAAAATTACAAAAATGACCTAAAAACTGGATAAAATGACATAAAAACTGACATAAAAACTGAAAAAATATCCTAAAAAACGCAAACAATTACATAAAAAACAAACAAAAAATTTATTAATATCCTGAGTTTTTATATTACATTTGTTTCATTTTTCTACATACCCTTTCTTCAGTTTCACCATGCGCAGAGCTTTCTTTTCATCTAAGTCTATAAACAAAGCTACTAATTTGTGGAGAGGTAATGTTTTTGATTAAAGGGGCTCTTGTGTTAAAGGAAAATGTTTAAAAATTTGCATTTTTACATTTTTTAGTACGAAAAAAACGAAAAAAAATAATATTTTAAAATTACACTAAAATTCCCTAAAAAACCGAAAATGCTCTAAAAATTAAAAATGTCCAAAAGTGACAATAAAATAACTGAAAAATCTCTAAAAATTACCAAAAAATGCCCTTAATCTAGTAAAAATGACCAGAAAAATAAAAACGATGAAAAATTACAAAAAAATATGTCCTAAAAACTTTTCATATTTGGAATTTAGGTAAGATAAATGGACGTTTTAAATAAGCAGGAAATATCTTAGAAGCAGCAGAAAAAAGATGAAATGTCATCGAAATCCTAGCCCTGGTTATGACAAAGTTGCAGAAAAATCGACTATCGAATTGTGCAGATCAGATTGCAATATGCATTTATATATGTATGTTAGAGCTACCAATCAATTTAAACTAAAGTTTTTCATAAAAATTTTTTATTAAATAATAAATGTGTCAGCCCTAAGTTTGTAATAAAAAATAAATATTTTTCTTAAGTTTATGGGGGGAAACGCCCCTCACTTCCCTACTCTCACTACGCCCATTGCTTGATATATTATCTTAATCTTTTTTAACTTTGCTTTTTTTCATCAATGATATATGAAATGGTCAAAACAACTTGTTATTTTAAAATTTGAGTGCGAATTATCTCAAGTAGAATTATCTCAAGTATAAATTGACTAAATCTCATTTTGTGATTCCTGCTTGCGTCAGAGAGTTAACACTTTTTTATTTAAATACATAAATGCGGATTAAAATAACAATAGCAAAAATTAAATAAAGAAAAAAATACATATTTACACTTATGGAGACTTTATTAAAAACTTACACTATTACTACTTAAAACTTAAAGTAAGTAAATTAAACTTAAGCTATATACAAATTTTACTCAAACTTTACTGGGTTGGGTGGGAATTATCCAAGACAAAACATCCTATTCAAAATCTCCACATCAAAATTGCCAAAATCTTAAGAACTCAAAAGCCCCAATTCAAAAATATCAAAAACAAAATCGCCAAATTCAAAATAGTCTAGGACAAAATTCCACCGAAAATTCGCGCGGATTCGTAAAAGGTGCAATATTGGATTTTTGGATACTTAGTTTCTTTTATAAATTAGATAAAAACAGTTTAAAATAAGATAAGATAATATTTTATTATTTTATAAGTATACGGCTAAAAATGTTGGTCTACTTTTTAATCCAAACTTTGGTTTAAAAGCATTTTTGATCCAAAAAGTACTAATTTTTAATGCCTACTTTAGTTTAATTTAGCTGAAAGGAACTTACTTGCATTCATAATGATGCAAAATAGCCTAAACCTTATTAACAACTGAGTTGGACGAGTAGATAAGGTGTTGGACCAGAACATCAGAGGACGTGTATTCAAATCACGAACTGGTCAGAGTTTTTTTATTTTAGTTTAATTTAGATGGATCTCGAACCCACTTTTTTGCTTGCTTGCTTACTTACTGCAAGCTTACTTGCTTTCGTAATGATGCAAAACAAGCGAAACCTTTTTAACAACTAAGATTGACGAGCGGATAAGGTGTTGGATCAGCAAATCAGAGGACGTGTGTTCAAATCATGAACTGGGTAGAAAAAGTTTTTATCTTAAGTTGGTATTTATATTGCTTTTTTTTACTTTTTGCGGAGTAAAAACTAATCTTTTTTGGATTAGAAATTTGTAAACTTCCTTGGACTAAAAAATAATCTTTTTTTTTTTGGTGTTATAGGATGTAATACAAAAAAGTTTAAAATTTAGTCCAAGATTTTTAACCGTGTGCATTAGGGCGGGTTGATTGAAAAATCGCCCATTGCTCAGTGAAAATCGTATTCTAGGGATCAAAATAAGAAACTTTGCCCGAGAAACTATGCCTCGAAAACGAATTCTAATGCCCCAACTTTTCCGTAGGGTCACATTTTGAAAAATCCCTCTTTGACCCATTTAGAGTGCCCCAATCGAGTCCAAATGTATGACCGACCCCTTCTAACTTTGGAGGGCCGATCCACCCATCAAAGAGAGATTTTTCAAAATTTGACCCTACGGAAAAGTTGGGGCATTAGAATTCGTTTTAGAGGTATAGTTCCTCGGGCAAAGTTTCTTATTTTGATCCCTAGAATACGATTTTCACTGAGCAATGGGCGATTTTTTTGCCTCCCCACAAATAGACCCGGCCTAGTGTGCATGCAGTAAAAGTTGGAACTAATCTAAGTTAGTCAAAGTCTAAGTTAAAAGCTATGTTTCTGAGTTATTCCGCTTTTTCCATCATTGGTTTTTGTTCTTTCTTTGTCACCTCCTTTATTCGATTTTCTGCAAATAATTGGCATCCAAATAATAGACAAAAATACTTAATAAAATTAAATTTAAAATAAAAACCTAGTGAAATCAGGTCAATAATTAAATAAAATTTAAATTTATTTTAAATTAAAAAGTTTTTAAATAAAAAAAATAAATTTAAATTTTATTGAATTACTGACCGGATTTCACTAGATCTTAAGTAAAAAAAAACAATTTGGTAATTTTGTATTGTATGTTATGATTTTGGAGATTTTGTCTTTGGATATTTTCTAATTTAATATTTTGACTTTGTATATTTTGTACATTGGAGATTTCATCTAGGGTGGAGATTTTGTCTCTAAGATTTCGTTTCGCTCTCAACTTTACTCAATGTTCACACACTTAAGTCAAAATAATATTACAAAAAATATCAAAAATAAATAAAGACAAAATACATATCTACTTATACTTTATTCAAAACTTACTTGAACTCATAGCTGTTAAATTGCGATTACGCTTAGTAATCAATTAGATTGTTAAAAAAAAATTATAATAATTATATGATCCTTGAGGAAGAAGTTTGAAGAATTGATGACAATTACAAATAATCAAATTATAATAACGATTACTTGAAATTACGAAAATAATCAAAAAGAATCAAAAGTAATAAAATAAAATATTTCGAATACTATGAAAGATTATGTTTGATTTTTTTAAGAATTTTTGACTACATAAATATAGATATGCATATAATTATTAAACAAATATTAAAAAAAAAACGCAAAATGCTAGAAAAATTTTTTTTGTTTTATTTATGTTGTAAGCGTTTTTCCTCGTTTTTTTTTTTTTCAATCTTTATTTATGTCGTTTGTATCTATCATATCTATGTTTGTTTTTCAATAAAATTCAACAAAGTTTTTTGTACTTTAGACTGAAATGCTAAAAATAATCACAAAGAATTAATAATAATCACTAAAAGTAGTCGAATTATTGGAACAAAGTTCCTTTATGCGGCTTGCGATTGGTGCGATTTGGTAGACACCGTCAAGTAACAATGAAATTGCTGTGTGTGTATGTGTGCGAGTATCGAGCAGACTACCCAGTAGACAAAAGCAGGGCTTCGAATCGCTACAAGCAGGCCATCATATGGATTTTGTAGCCCTTCGCAGAAAAAAGTGCTTTCAAAAGAAACTAAAGTGGAAGGGAAAGTTTTGAATCCCATCCCTCATACCCAGAAGGTATTCTTTTAACAAATGCATGTCATTGGGAGAAATGCTTTCCTTAGTCTTCTCTAGAAGTGCTTCCAGAACTTTTTCAATGGAAGATTTCTTTAAACCCTTTAATGAAAGCATTCTTGTAGGTGTCTGCCCAGAAGAACTTTAAGAAGGCATTCCATGGAATGCATTTTGGTGTTGGAAATCAGAAGTGTGTGGGTTTTCTTGGGGGTAAGTGGGGGTAAGTAAGTGGTTGGGTTTAATTGGGTGTTACAAATCCCACGGAAATTATCTGAAACATATATTATAATTATATACATAATTTTTTTACTTTAATTGAAATTTAAATGCCATTTGAATGTCAGAAGTAGTTGATAAGAATGCCTCTTGAAAGAACTTTTTTTTGAGGCTAAGAATAAGCACAGTTTGATCTATAGAATGTCTTCTGGAAGCAGTGCCCCTAGAAATGCATGTCACCTTTGCATCAAAAATTTGCAACATTACAAAAAAAATTTTTTTTTAAATCTAATTTTTTTTACAAATTTTTCTATTTATTTAAAATTTGTTTAGAAAATTTTAAAAATATAAGAAAAAACTTTTAATTTTTTCTCATAAAAGTTTTCATATACATAATATGATATGTTATGTGTTAGAATTAGGAGTCTTGAGTTCAAAACCCAGCTCGTACGAAAAAATTTTATTTTTTTTAAATTTCGATTTTTTTAAATGGTTTTGGTCATTTATAATTTTTTCTACATTTTTTTTTTAAAATTTGTTTATATAAAATGATATGAAAAGACTCAGAACCTTAAAAGGTAGGCTTTACAAAAGCACGCATCAATACAGCGATCATGGAAGGTATATTGACGCCTTTAAAAGCAATACTAGCATGTCTTCTTTTGTGTAACACTAACTAAAAATTACAACTGGGTAGCAGGCGAGTGCGCTGTGTGTGCATGCGGGTATTTAGATGCGAGCAGACCAGGGTTGGATTTTTCAGTACAATTGTACTTTTTCAGTACAATTTTATTAAAAAAAGTACGAAAATACCACGAAGACATTTTGAGTATAATTTCATTCACCTCATTTTTGTCATATTGACTTTCAGTGTCTTTTTTGGAAAATTTAGTCAATTTCACATTCTTCAGCAAATGTTGAAGAATATTTTTGATTCAAAATTTAATCAAACCAAGGTGCAGAAATTGTCTGGATTTCACATTCTTCAGCAAATGTTGAAGAATATTTTTGATTTGAAATTTAATCAAACCAAGGTGCAGAAATTGTCTGCTTGTTAACTCAGTTTATTGTTTAATTAAAACAAAAGATTTGTTAAAAGCCACTTGGCAATGTTGCTATAGCATAACATTTAAAACTGCTATGCATTTTGAAAATATTTCTGTTGAAGAAGAGCAAGACGCATATTTTCTTTTTTAAATATTAAAAACTGAATGTGCAGTACTATATTTTTTTACTATGTTGAATTGTTTGCCTATTTTTGTTATTTTTTTTATTTCAAATAAATAATTAAATATATCCAAAAGATTCATTATTCATGGAGAAAAAAAACATTACAATTTGATGCAAAAAAGTACAATTTTTATTTCGGTTTGGTACAATTTCGAAAAAGTTATGTAACATCCCAGGAGCAGACCAATAAACCAGTAGGCGAGTGCGAAACTATCTCTCTCTCTCTCTCTCTCTCGATCTCTCTGTGTGTGTGTCTGTTTCTGACACGTGCAAACCCAATCAGCCAAACGAGCTTGGAATAAGCTTTAAACAAGCTTAGAACCGTAAGCATCCAGCTTGAAAAAAGCTTTAGATTACTATTGAAAAATACTTACAAGTAAATGTAGAATAAACGAAAACGATCCCTTGGAAAACGAAATATATTCCTTACTATAAGCTTAATCAAAGTGTTTCTTTATAATTGGAAATAAGTATTTGAATAAGCTCAACCCAAGTGTTTATTTACAATTGGAAATTGATATTTGAATAAGCTTTTTCCAAGTGTTTCTATACAATTGGGAATTAGTATTTCAATACGCAACTTTTATGTATAAATATATTTACCAAACAATGCGCAGCCATCGTAAATTGACAAATAAGAATAAAAAAAGAAAATTCGCCGGTTCGAGAAGCTGTACCGTCCTCATTTCTCACTATTAAACTCGACTTGCCTTTAAGAAAACTTGCCTTGTTGTATTTTAAGCCCTCAGTTGTGGGTTCTTGTCCTTTAAATTTAATATTTTCCACAATTAACTCGTGGATTTCTATGTTTAGTTTCCATAATTCTTAAATGAAGTAAAGAGCAAAGAAAGTGAAAAGAACCACGACCGAACCCAGACTCGAACCCGGACTCGAACCGGGGACGTCTGGGTTGATAGTCTAGCGCACTCTCCACTAGACTACACAGGCCAACAGTTAACAGCAATCGCAACTTTGAACAGTTGCAAAATTATTACCTTGGCTTACATTTTGCAAGTATGATTGGAAAACACTTACTTAAAGCAAGTCTTTCCAAGTATTATTGTACAACACTTACTTTTTGTTTTTTACGCAATAATTCTACAAAGCAACTTGGAAATTTATTACCTACGCAAGTGTTTTACAAGAGTGCTTGGAAAAGGCTTGGTTTTTGCATTGTATGTAAGCTTAATCCAATCACTATTTCTAAATGGCTGATTGGGAACTTTTTTGAAACGCGTTTTTTATTTATGTATTTGTTTTAAATCATACGTGAGGATCTTTATTGAAATTAAGTTTTAAGAAATGGAAACTGCAGCAAATGTTTGTAATACAGTGTAATCTTATGCTAGAATTTCAAAAACTTTTTTGCTGCTAGGGTGGACCCTAAATATGTGTTTTGTATACTCTTTGTAGATGCGGTGATCTCTGATTTTGAATCTTATGTTAGAATTTTTAAAACAATTTACTTTAGGGTGGATCCTAAAAATGTGTTTTTGTGTTTTATTCTCTTTGAATATGTGCTAGCAGGGATCGCTGATTTCGAACCTGATGTTAAAATTTCAAAAAGGTTTTTTTACTTTTGGGTTTTATTTTTTTATATTTTATATGATTTCGAACTTGATGTAAGAATTTCAGTTTTTGGCACCAGAGCGTACCCTTAAAATGTGTTTTTTGACTTTATACTCTTTTTAGATGCGCTGGTCGCTGATTTCGAATCTGATGTTAGAATATAAAAAGTTTTTCGACACAAAGGTGGACCCTAAAAATGTGTTGCTTTATACTCTTTGTGTATGTGCTGGCGCCATTAAGAGGTCGCTGATTTCGAATCTTATGTTGGAATATTAACAAATTTTTGACACTAGGGTGGACCCTAAAAATGTCTTTTTGATTTATTCTCTTTGCAGACAAGTTGGTCGCTGATTTGGAATCTGATGTAAAAATTTCAAAAAATTTTTAACACTAGGGTAGACCCTAAAAATGCAAGAATGATAGAAACAAGATTACGACATGACGTCACTGGAGCCAATTGAATGTTGTCATCGCTACGTTTTTCCTTATTAGCCATCTCTTTTTAGCCAATAGGAACAGCTCTTAAGCAAGTCCAGCTTTCAATCCAACTTTTCAATTAATTTAAGCTAAATACGACTTAACACGATGCATGTTCTATTTTTAATGTTTTTTTTCTAAAATATTAAATTAAATTCTTTTGATTTGATTGGTTATTTACATTATTTGCCATTCCTGACGGGGGTTTCTCGACCGCACCACTTTTTTTCTTAAATACTTTTGAATCTGTTTAACTATTTTCGTAATCTCAAGTAATCTTAATTATTATTTGATTATTTGTAATCATAATTAGTTGATTACTGAGCCAAACAAAAGAATTGTATTTAATCAATTATTTTATCTCTTAAAAAAGATAATCTACTAATTACTAATGTCTACGTTTAGTAATCATTATTAGCAAGTTATGCTTGAACGTAAACCACTCTTAAGTCAAACAATGCTCAAATTTCTCTCAAACGTTTATTTTTTAACTTAAGTTTTTTTATGTGTAGATGTTACCAATGCACATTAAGTTAAGTCGTCATTTTGACACTGACACCTTAACCTCACTTTAAATTGCTAACGAATCCAAAAATGTCTAAAACAAGTTTTATAAAAGTAAAGTAGCACCTTTCAGCATCTACTACAGATCAAAAGTAACTCCAAATTTATTTATTTAATAAAAAAAGAACGCTATGAAATTTTATTGATCTCTCAAACAATTTAAAAATGTGTAGGTTCAATTTTTTATTGCTTTATTCAGTTTTTTGCAGTCACTTCAAAACTTGTAGCCGCTAAAAAATTAAAGCGATTGAAATTTTATTAATTCTTTGACAGTAGAATCGTAGGCTTAACCCCAGTATTTTGTGGATGGCAAAGTAACTCAAAGTTAATAAGTTACAATACACTTTTTTTTTGCTTGCCTGCCCAACTTGGCATGTGGGTTGGCAAACATGCCAAACAAAGTTGTTAATTTCACAGCCAAATTGGTTAAAATAAATTTGAAACAATATCAGCTCGAGAATAAATAAATCCAATTTTAACAACTTTCAGTATCAAAATATCTGTTGACACACACGCACATACTAAACGCATGAAAAAGCTACACTTGGCTTTTCTCGCATTATAAATAGCTATTTTATAACAAAATAGCTATTATTTTGTTTATTTACCATTTTAGTTAATGTTTTTTAGTTTTTTTTTTTTCTGAAATGCGTTTAAAGCGAAGAGAAGACAGTAAAAATGTCAGTTTTTTGCATATTGTATTTTGCAGCATTTGAACTGTTTTTGACATTATTAACAAAATCCCTTTTATTAAATCTTCTTTGCAGATGGCTATTCCACCGCCCCCAGGACCACCACCACCACCGGGACCTCCTCCACCTCCTGCAATGGGTGGCCTGAAATTAAGTGGTGGCGGCGCAGCAGGCGGTGATATGCGCTCAGCTCTACTCTCTTCCATACAGAAGGGTACAAAATTGAAGAAAACCACCACCGTTGACAAAAGTGTACCAGCCCTAGCGGGCAAAGTAAGTCATCGCATTTGATTTTTTTATACATATTAAATTTATAAAAAATTTTCTTCAAAACTTCAATACTTTAGATCTGCGATAGTTCCAATAGCTCGTCGGTGACGTCTGCCTCAACTGCTTCACCAAAGCGCAGCAATACCAACAACAATATTGGTAATGGAGGCCCTAAACTGGGCGGACTCTTTGAAGGCTTGGCGTCGATGCCAAAATTAAAACCTATTAACGGTAGTCGAGGTGAGTAAGATCTCAAAATAGATTTTAGAACTTTTCTTCTTCAAAAAGTGTTGAGATTGAGATAAAACTTGACGAAATTACTTGTGTCTGAAGTTGGAAAAATAATTAAAAGAATGTGCTCCATATGAGCTGTTATGTTAAAGTGTGCTTGATTAAAGTTGAAATACACCATGCCCATTTTTTTATAAGAAATGTAAATTGTGCTGTGACATGCTTAAATTGGGCTGCAGTGTGCTGGAGCGATTATTTATTATTCACTTACTTTTTAAAAAACTACTTATTTTTAAATATCTCGAATTTTTGCTGTTACAAACTCGTGTTGCAATTTGCTGTGGAGAAATGAAAAAAGCACATAGAAAATTCAAAAAAATATGAAACTTGTTTAATACTTGTTCAAATGTTATTAAATTTGCTTCTTTTGGCACATAAAACCAAATCCTGAGACTTAATGACGTAATGTCTAAGCTGATTGTTACTCACATTTATTGTTTAGAAATAATCAGTGTTGACATTTGAAAAATAATTTTTTGACTTAAAATTCGCAAATACAGTACCGTGCAAGTTACTTATAAACAACGCCGTAACTGAGTTTGCAAAATTAGCTTTAGAATTCTTCGAATATCTTTGAAACTTTTTATGAAATGTTTGTCTACTTAAAGTTATCTTTCAGTCGCAACTTTTCCCTTTTAAATAAATGGAAGGATTGGCAATTCAGATGGTTGAACTTATGAAACAAGTTTGATTAAGTCGTGCATACAATCAACAACGATATTTTTTTCATAACAAATTTAAATGTTTTGTTGGAAAACCATTATTTTCAATAACTGCAAGGCGTCTGTGTGGTATTTACTCTATTAATTTTCACTCTCACTCAGCTGTTTTTGCAAGCTGGCTTTCCTTTTTAACTGCTCCCACAAGTTCTCTATTAGATAAGGTCTGGGATGCTTGTTAAATCAATTTTTTTAGTGCGTGTCGTATGTTTCGGATCGTTATCCTGTTGACAGATCCATGTTAATGACATGTGGTCTTCAGCAAATCGTAACATAACGTTATGCAGAATATAAATTTGTTGAAACTGATCCATACTGACCTTCAATTTTGTGAATGGGTCCAACACCATGCCACAACATGTCGCCCCATAGCATAGTGCTTCCACCACCATTTTTTAATGTGGGACGAGTATAAATAGGATACAATTCCTTACACCGCGGAAAAACATAAGCCTTTCTATCTGAGAAGACTCGGCTTATAAAGTTTAATCAGAAAACCAGATTTTTTTCTAATTGTATCCAGCATCCAGGGTAGTGTCCGGCAGAATATTCGGTTTCGGTTACGACCAGTTTTGGTTACGGCCAGTTTCGGCCCTTTTTGTCAGTTACGGCTAGTTTTGGCTATTCGGCCATATTGAGGCCTTTTTTGGTAAAAATTTCTTGCATCAGTTATTTCATTCAAATATATAAGTTTTTTAAAAAAATATTTACAACGCATTGTACAAAACAAAAATTATGAATTCGTCTATAATTTGATTTATCGTGTTAACGGAAAGCATTTTGGTTGATTTTATGCGTTCGATACTATCATTTCTGGTTTTATCATCTCTATTGCAATTTATATTAAAATTTTATAGGCACCGAAGCCAAAAATTGATAGTTAAACTTACGAACGAATTCTGTGTGTGTGGAATAAGAGAAAATAAAACGAAATATTTATATTTTTATAAAGCTAAACCTTTAAAAAAAACAAAAATATTTTATTTTGTAGTTCTATAAAAATGTACATTGTAGGTGCATACTATTTTGAGTGTGTGTGGAAGTGTGTAATAAAAAATAAAATAAAAAATGATCTCGTTTATTTACATGAATTTAATTGCGAGCTTTAGATCAAGTAAGTTTTTAAGAAGGCAACAACAACAACAACTCTGTATAGAGCAGTGGTCCCCAACACATACTACTACATTTTTCGGATTTTGTGCTTATGTTAGTAGCTCTCTTACTCTCTGCACTGACACAAATTGTTGTACAGGTATTAAGCAAGAATTATATTATTATTATAAAAAAACTATTTTTAGTATTTTATTGTTATAAAGAAACATAAATGGAAACCCCTTTTTTTAATTTGTATCAATTTGTGAATTTTTACATTCCAATGAGTCCTGAATAAATTTTTCAAGGTATTCTTTCTCTAGTCTAAGAACTAAAGCATTACATTATTCATTTTCCACAAACGAATATTGAATATTTCTATATATATATAATATCCATATTTCTATAGTGCTTTTAAAAAATATATTCCAATGTGAGTCTGTACGTTGGCAAACCAAGCATTATGGCAGTTCAAAAATTGGAAACTATATTGAACAAATTAAACGTTCAAATTGGCTACTTAATCATATGACATTTAAAGCAGTAGGCTATTTATAGATCACCACCATCAACTCTACCAAGGTTTCTTAAAAATTCCAAGCCTTCTTAAAAACTTACTTGATCTAAAGCTCGCAATTAAATTTATGTAATTTTTTCTTATGTGTATGGAAGAACTTTTGTTTCTTTTTAATAAAAAAAAAAATTATTTGTAAAAACTTAAATTTTCATATTAACAACCAGTTTCGGTTTCGGCCGAATATTATAAAATTGCTTAATATTCGGTTTCGGCCAAAATTCCGGTTTCGAACGGACTAATCCAGTGCAATATTTTTTTGTAAACACAAACGTTATTTGCGGTTATGCTGCGACAGTAATGGCTTCTTCCGGAAAATTCTTCCAAACAGCCCATTTTCTCGCAATAGTCGTTTGATGGTATCTACAGAAGGTAGTTAAGCTCTCTCTTTTATCAAAAATGGACACATGAATTTCATTTGCTTTCTTCTGGAGAAACTTTTTAGATTCGCGCACTTTCAGTTCATCTTCTCTGGTATTAGCTTTACGTTTGTGGGTACTTTTTTATGGGAAACTTGTCATGGGTATGTGGATATTTTAATCTCTTTGCGGCAATTCGCAGCACAACTTGAGCACATTGCAGCACAATTTCCGCATTCCGAAAAAAACAGTACAGGGCTTTTTTCAAGCTTTAAAAAATAGCACTTCATAGAAAGCATATTCTTGTTATAACTTTTTTCAATTCAGCACAGTTAACATAGTTAACATCGGGCACTTTGCAGCACATTTTTTTAGTTATGAGTAAAAAATTAAAGGATAAACGTTTGCATATTAACCCTTCATTATTATAGTTATTCCCCAAAATTCTATTAAATGCATTTATCTCTGACTTTCTTAACCAACGTTTAAATTTTTTTTATTAAATTTCAGCACCCACAGCAACAACGTCATCATCTTCCTCACTGCGTACCAACAACATCAACACAACCAATACCACAAGTGCTACAACAGCAGCACCAGCAACAACAGCAATGAACAACACACGCAGCGGTAGTCCCCCACAGGCTGCCCCAGTGACGTCATCATCGTCATCGTCGAACGGTGTGTTAGACTTTAGTGCCGAACTCAACAAGCATTTAACGCTAAAAAGGCAAAAACAACAAATTAACGCAACCGAAGCTAATCTGCGCACAAATCGTGGACCACCACCGCAACCACCAGCGGCGCCACCTAAAATTCTGGCAACGGCAACGGTGAGGCTTGAGAAATTAATTTCAAACGATTACAGTTTAATTTAAGTAGATATTGATAACGGCCAATTATCAATTTGTTTTTGAACTGTCCTATTTTGAGTTTTTTTTTTTTTGTTTTTCAACTAAAACGAAATGAACAGCAGCACATTTCCAAATTAAGGTGGATACATTTTTCGTCTTGTCCGCTTTGGCCTCTTTTTGATGTCATCTATATTTAACTCTCAGTGCTTTAGATTTATTTTTGCTTATTTATTTGTGCGTTGCGGTTGTTGCTACCACAACGTTTTAGCTTATCTTAACGATAGACTTGTGCTTAGTGGGAGCCTTTATTTAAGGAGTGCATATAATGAATTTTATGGTTGTGTTTATTGCAAACGATTTATTTTTGGCAAATCGTTAGTAAAAATTTATTAATTCATTATTTAACTGTTAAATTACGAAGGATTAATTAGGTAATTTACTTAAAAGACGAAATATTATTTGATTTAAAATGGTAAAAAGTCATATTTAGCATATTAATTATAATGATAACAATTTGCGTCAATTTTCAGACTTTCCTAAATTTACATATTATAATCAACGACACTACGAGTTGTTGCTACATATATTTCGGGAATAAATCAGGGCCATAAATGCTATGCAACTTTTTTGGAATTGGTTAAAATAAATAAATAAAATAAAAAATGCATTTTAGTTATAATGAACTTTATTTTTTAAAAACATTTTTTTTATTGTCGCTTAACTTTTTTTTTGAGGAATAAATTTTTTTAGGTTGACTATATTACAGTTTATATAACAGTTATTTTCTTCAATTAATTTTTTTTGGTTCTAAGTGCCAAATATCAATAAAAAGTTTCGCTTACAGCTTTTTTTATTATTTGTTTAATGTACTAATGATTCAATACAGTGATCAGAGATTACTTAAAATGAAGTTTAATCTTCAAACGCATTTGATTTTTTGTAATGTAAAAGACGTGTGTATCAATTTGACACTATGCATTACAACCAAAGATTTAAGTATAGTACCATTGAAAACCAATTTTTCGGCTTAAATTCATGTTATATTAAAATATTTATTTTAAACTGGTGTTATTTTAACGCGGTGTTACTCGAGAGTCGTTTATATAAACATTTTAATATACACTTATCGATTAAACGTCTTAAAAATGTTGGAATAATGAAAAACGTGTTGAATTTAAAGTTTGAGTTTTACTTAAATTTACTTACCAATAGTTAGAAAGAAAAATTATTGAACGGACTTAAATCCAAAAATAGTTTTGGAAAATTTTGGTGTTTGGGGGTTCCATCCCTTGCAGTGAGCTAATTGAATTCGAAGAAGGTGTACGGAAAACACATTTTAAAAATAAAAAATAATTTAAATATCTGTTTAACTTAAAGCTAGCAAAATATCCTTTTCAACAATATAAAAATTATGGTGGGACTCAATGGGTTCTTGAGATATGGACATTTTAACATCTAAACAAAAATTTATATTCAAAAATATATCGAACTTTTAAAAAAAAAAATTTAAGGAAATATATTAAAAACAGCGGAGATATTTGCATCGAAAGTCAAAACTTTGATTTTCATATAATTTTTTTCTCATTCTTAGCTGTCCACGTTTCATGAAAAAGTCGTTGTACTTAAAATGATTGTACTAAAATATATATTGGACCAACCAAACATGTGAGGTTAAATTTGAAGAAACTTGTGGTAGACATCATTCGCCTATTCACCGCAAGGCGACTTGTATTAAATACAGTTACCAACAGTTATGCAAACAATCCTATAATATCTACTAAACAAAAGTAAAATTAATCATTAAATCTGATGCAAAATCCTTCTGGAACTTTGTTAACACAAAACGTAAGATTGATTCCTATCCTTCTTTTATGAAGTATAATTCTGTTGAGTCTGATAATGATAATAGTATTTGCAATCTTTTAGCTACTTTTTCAAGACGACTTATTGATCATCGTCCTATGATTATTTAAGTTATCCTTTTAATTTTCAATCTGGGAATATTTATTTCCCAATAATTGACAGTCTTGTCTTGTCATTTTTAAAAAATATTAAAACATCATATAAAAGTGATCCTGATAACATACCTTCATGTATATTAAAATACTGCTGTGAAGAATAAGTAACTCCAACCTCTTTACTATTTAATTCATCATTAAAATCCTACTATTTTCCTGCAGCCTCGAAGCATTCATTTATCATTCCGCTGCATAAATCCGGAAATAGGTCTTTAATTGATAACTACCGTGGCATCGCAAAATTAAGCGCTTTGCCTAAACTTTTAGAGGCAATTGTTACATCACGACTATCGCACAGCGTTAAATCTTTAATGTCTCCTTTCCAACATGGATTCCTTTCTGGAAAATCTACTGTTACTAACCTTCTCGAATTTACATCAAAAACTATAGAAAACTTTGGAAAAGGCATGCAGACTGATGTTATTTGCACGGATTTTAGCAAAGCTTTTGACGTTGTAAATCACAAACTATTGATCTCAAAATTACATCTTTTGGTAAATCGTTGGTAAAGTGGATTGAATCTTACTTAAGCAATAGAACACAATCTGTTATTTTTAAGCTCAATAAATCACATGAGTTTCCTGTTACTTCAGGAGTACCTCAAGGAAGTCATCTTGGGCCCCTTCTGTTTCTATTTTTTATAAACGATTTGCCATCTGTCATAATGCATACTAGCATCTTAATGTTTGCTGACGACGTCACACTCTTCCTTCCTTTTAAAAATGATAATGACATTGTATTTTTGCAAGCCGTCATTGATCATCTTCATAACTGGTGCAAAACGAACCGTATGAACCTTAACATGAAGAAATGCAAGCATATGTCTTTCTCGCGCAAACCACCAATTGAATGTACCTTCAAAATTTGTGGTTATCCATTGGAGTCCTTAGATATTTTCAATTATCTTGGAGTTACAATGGATCCTAAACTACGCTTTAATATTCATGTAAATAAAATAATAAATAGAGCAAATAGTACTTTAGGATTTATTAAACGTAGGGCTAAAGAGTTTAATGATCCATTCATAACGAAAACCTTATTCACTTCCCTAGTGCAGCCTATCTTAGAATACGCTTCAGTTGTTTGGTGCCCACGATACGGTTGTTACATAGACGACATTGACTCAGTGCAGAAACAATTTCTTTTGTTTTGCTTAAGCTATCTTTATTGTAATACTGATTTTCACTTACCATCTTATGAATATCGGTTACAACTCTTAAATCTTCCTTCTTTAAAAAATCGGAGAACTATGACAAATGCTTGTTGGATTACAAAACTTTTACATGGATATGTCAACAGTCCATATTTATTGAGTAAAGTATATTTTAATATTCCTCTTCGTCCTAGAAGATCTTTTGAGTTACTCCACATGAACTTTTGTAGAACTAATTATTTGCAAAATGAACCTATTAGAAGCGCTTGCGGTGATTTCAATTTTATATCTGATGTTATATCCTTAAGTGAATCCATGGACTCAATCAAACATAAAATTATAGATTACCTGCAGTACCGACGTTGATTATGTAAAGTTCTTTCAAACATATATCTGATGCATCTGGTGATTTGTAAACACATTATCATTAATATAACAATCTAAATGGACCTAAGCGTAAAATGGAAAATTTTGGTGTATAAACATCTAAATAATCTGAATGGACCTAAACTTGGGATCTTCAATTGCCTCATATTTTCATGATGATTGTGACTACATTTGTCGACGGTACCGTGGTGTCTTGGTGTCTTTTTACCTCTTGAAACACTACGTTAGATCGATTTGTAATATATTAATATAAGTGGCCGATAAGACCTAGTTTGTCTTGGTGCCTGCGTTCGCAACTGGTTTTCTTTATTTTATGAAAATTGGTTTGGTGAAGTTGACCTAGTTTGTCGAGTAACCACCCTGTCAAGCCAGGATCTCACCGGCTTCAGGAAGACAGAACGATATATATTATATACTAGCAAATACCCGCTACTTCGACTGCGATAAAAATGTTAAATACCATATAAAAATTTAAATCTTAAAATGAAAGTATTTAGTTGTATTAAAACAAATTCAAAATATAAAAAATATTGTGTTTGTTTTGTTTAATTATGAAAAAATGGTATATATATTAAGAAAATACTTTTTTTAATTTTAATAACTTATTTTAACGGTAATTGATGACATAAATTAAATTGGCTTTCTTTTTTTTTACTTTTGAAAAAGTCCTGCATAACAGCGTTATAAAAAATTTGGGTAAAAAATTTTTAAAATTTGTAATCAAAAATGTCATTTTTACATATATTCTGAAAAGAAATATATTCTTTTTAAATTGTTGTAGTTAATTGGCCTTCTTCAGTTATTAATTGTTGTCACTGGACAATTCTTCTTAAATTTAAAAAAAAACCGTTATAATGACATCAAACTTTTGGCGATATCTTTCATAGACTTTCGCAATGCATAACAATGCATTCTTGTATGGACAGTCGTTGATTAATAAAATAACGGTAATTTTCTTTTCTTTTCGGAAATATTCTGTACGGATATTAGGTATGTTTTAAAAAAACCTGTTATTATGACATTAAAATTCTTGCGATATCTCAAAACTATAGATTTTCTCAGTATAACTCATAAACCTCATAATGAGAAAAAAACGATTGAAATTTCATGTTTTGACTTAGCAAGCAAACATTTCCAAATTGATTTTCATCCAATATTCTTTGTTTGAAAATTCAATTAAGTAAATTGGGAAAATGAAAAAAGGTTTACCGTTACCTCACCAATGCAATGTTTTATATTGTTTTAAAAAACCTCTAAAATATCCAACTTGTACTAAACAATAGGCCAAGAGTTGCTTTTGTTGTACAAATTTTTTTTAATTGTAATTTTTTATAAATTTTAATTTTCCTTATTTTTCCATATAACATAATTTACCTTAAAAAATTTTTCTATTCTGACACAATCAGTTTCTATCATGGGAACACATACCCTCCCCCCTATGATTTTTTGATGAAAACTAATTTGCTTAAAATGTTGTTATATTTTTTGCAATGTGTTACAGCTTAAAAACTAATTTATGTGAAAAACAATATTCAAATATAGCTTAAAAAATAATTCTGTGAAAAATATTTAAAATATTTCAAACTATTCCGAAGTTATATACATAAATCTATGTTTTAATCTATTTCCTTATCTATATATTCATAGTTAACGTTATAGTTATAGTAGAATTTGTCCTGACCCAATTCAATGAATTTTTTATGATCGTTTTATGAATTTGTAAAAGTGTAAATTGACCTTCGAACAAAACACATGCTAGACGTTTCCGTTTGAAACATCAATGCATGACGATCAGAATTTTCTGATATATAGCATTCTTATATATGTAGCATTCTTTTTGATGTATAGTATGGCCCGGCAGACGTTGTCCTGCCGCAGACCAACTTACTGCTATATACGAATTTTCATGCTGTTCGGAAAAAAAATTTATATATTCGCCATTTTTAGTACAGTTGCCGAAAGTAGCCGTATGAACTAAATTATCAAATTTTAGTCTAATACGACGAAAACCGTTCGAAATATACCATTTTCGTTTAATTCTGGGAGGTAATGGGGGTGTGGCAAAATTTTTTCGAACTCATATTCGAAACAATAGAATGCCAGAATTTCAGCCCAATTGAGCTTAAACCTAGTGTGCTTTGCTTTACTCCAAGCTTATCCCCCGAAAAGTGGACTTAACTAAAGTGGTCATGCCCATTTTTAGTAAAGTTAGCGAAAGTAACCATACAACGTAGATTACCAAATTCTAGTCTCATACGACCAAAATCGTCTGAAATATAGCATTTTTTTGCAAAAAGTGGGCATGGAAAGTAGACGTGGCAAATCTAACAGCATATTACGATAAAGTTGGAATAACAAAACGTTTGATACCTATATCGTGTTAATCTGTTCAGTGGTTCTTGCGTGATTGTCAAACATCCGTACAGTGTCACAACGCTTTTATATATTCGTATAGATAGACTAACACAATTTCTCTGAGCTGTAATTTATTTTTTTGAATATTCTGTTTGTTTGATACAATGACTATAAGGTAGCTATGACAGCTTCCTATTTTCTCACGAGCTGCTACCATCGAATGTTAAACAAAAGAAAACAAAACAAACCGCGTGTATCACACACATTGGACGCATTCAGCGGAGCCAACAATTGCACTTAAACTTTTTATATAGTTGCATAATATTAATAATTAAATTAAATAATTTACACTTTTTCTGACTTTTAGAGCAAAAAACATTCAGAAAAAAACACCCTTCATTAAGGTATCGCTACCATAACAGTTCACAACAGTTTTGAACGACACACGTTCTCATGACACCTAATAGCTATTGTATCATGATTGCTTGGTTGAATTTAATTTTGACTAAGACGGTAGTGCCCTCTACGAGTCGTTTTTCTTGCCGTTCCTTTGAGAAAATTTGTTATCGCGATTATATTAAGGCGAAAGGAACGCAGCTACTGTATGAAAGCAAGAATCTCCCCATGATACAATTATTTGACAAGGTAGCCGTGACAGTTTTTTGGCGATTGGTAGTTGTCAAAAACAGCTAAAGAATGTTGTAGTTTGCTGCTGTTGACTAGCAATGTGCTTATTTTTAACTTATCTTTGATTCATTAAATTTATTTGCGAAGTTGATTGAAATGTTTTTAGTTTGTTGCAGTTGACTAGCTATGCTTAATTTGTCGCTTATTTTTCACTTTTCTTTGATTAATTGCATAAACAGCTAATTTTGACAACTACTCATCGCCGCTCGTGAGAAAAAAGCCAGTCTACGCGGCTACCTTGTCAAATAATTGTATCATGAATCTCCCTGAAAGTAAAGCTGGATTCACTGATCACCTTCTGCATGTTTTGAAGGATTTTTTCATATGAAGTTTTCGCTCAGAGAGAAAAATTTCTGCATGCTCTCAACTTGATTAACATTATTTTAAATCACACAAAAACATGCTGAAGGTTATCAGTGAATTCAGCTTAACTACACAACATGGCTGTCGTGTTATATTGAGAGAAGCTCTCGCGACAAAGAGAGAAAAGCTTTGTTTGCTGTTATATTGTGCTGCTGGTTGAATGAAGGCATCAAATAAAATGCGTGATTTTGTAATAATTAAAAAATAAATTGTTCGAAAATCTTGGTAAGCTATAACAATCTATATTATCATAGGAATCGAATAAGAAGAGAATGATCAAAATCGGTTCAGCGGTTACCGAGCTTATTCTGGATCAATTTCGTGAGTCTCCTTTTATATAATAGTATAGATATACCTATTGGAGTGGTGTTTTATTGGGTATGAGACCTTGTTTGTCACACGACTCCGCCGTATACAAAAATTGTTGGTAACTTGACCTTGTTTGTCTTGAAAACGCAACCCTGCTTTGCTGTCTGATATTATCGATTTTGACTTAACTTTTTTTTTTTATTTTTTATACTATAATAAAATTATATACTTTAAGCAATTTATTAAAACTTTTTAGTTTGTTAATAATGCATGATTTCAATCAAAATCATACTTTATATTTTTGAATTGTATTAAATATCTTATTTTATAATTTTAAATTTGCTATAAAACCTGTTAAGGTTTAGCAATCAAGTAAATAAATAAATAATGCAGAGTCATCTATCTGTGAATTTAAAACACAGATCAAAACCAATGAAATAATTGTACTAAACAGCTGCGCATATGTTTTATTATATCGCCATATAGCTGAAACTGATTACATAAAATGTTCACTTTTACAGCATTCTATTCACGGTCATCTTTTCGATGAAATGGTGATATAAATACAAAATTTAAGCACCATTTATAAAGAACTGAGTGACAAAGCTGATACAATAGTGAGAAGAAATAAAGCCATCACAACAAAACAAATTTGACAGGCGGGGGGCGGAAGTGGGGAGGCAAAAAACAAAGTAGATTACTATAAGGAAGATTGTATATAAACCAAAATGTTTGCAATTACTCTGGCACACAACTGCATTCTTTGAGAAAAATGGGGGCGGGGCGCTCAAAGGATATAGATAAATTTAAAACAGAACTCAGTTTTATTAATCTGGTATTAATCTGGTATGAAAAAATACATTTTTAGCCATAACTTTTAATTGGAAAGAGATATTGAGGGTAATTTTTTCACATAAACTATTTTTGAGACTTGACTTTTTGTAAAAAAATATAAAAACAACATTTTGGAGACAATAAATATAGCGAAAAAATCAAAGGGGGCTATTGTATGGTGGAGATGCGTACTGCGACCAAAATGAGATCTATTGTACCTCCTTCTCAAAGCTCCGCTGGGTTGGCGGATTACAGAAATTCACCCAGCCCTATTTCTCTAATGAATTTCTAATGAATTCTCTAATGAATTGAATTTAAAAGCTTGAGGCACCGATGTCCGCGATCTGTTATACAGGTTTACTACGCGTTATCAGTGGCACTAAATCTTTTAGTAAGCTTACCTGTATATAAACAGCGATCCGTTATACAGGCTTACTACACAATATCAGTGCCTAAAGCTTTTAAATATAAATGTATTTGAAAAATTTTAAATTTATATAAGTCATTAGAACTTTCCAATTTACGTACGCTTACAATTTACGTGGTTAAATTTTAAGGGCCGATGTTGAATGCGAACCACAGCTAAACGTCAAATTTTTTACTGCATTTCATTTGACATTTCTCAATTTCAGACTAATTCAATTTGAACCATGAAAAGATACACAATCGAGCAACGCGTAAAAGTTATTCAGGCTTATTATGAAAATGGACGTTCAAATCAAAATGCATATCGTGCACTTCGTGATTTTTTCGGTCAATTTGATCGTTCAAATGGACGTACAATCGGAAAAATCGTGCAAAAATTTGAGCAAACCGGGTCTGTAGAAGATGTGAAAACACCAGTGCATGCTCGTACAGCTAGTGCTGCAGAAAATATTGCTGCTGTTCACGATAGTGTGGCTGAAGAGCCGTCCACCTCAACTCGTCGTCGTGCTCAACAATTGCACCTCTCACGCTCGTCGTTGATGAACATTATGCATAAAAACTGGCTTTTACACGCTTACAAGGTGCTATTGACTCAAGATCTAAAGCTTCTTGACTATTTCAAGCGTCGTCAATGGTCATAATGGTGGCAAGAAATGGCAACAGTGGATGATCAATTTTCGAAGAAAATCATCTTCAGTGATGAGGCACATTTTCACCTCAGTGGATTCGTCAATAAGCAGAATTGCCGTATTTGGGCGAATGATAATCCAAGAGTGATTGTTGAAAAACCAATGCACCCACAAAGAGTAACTGTTTGGTGCGGTTTATGGGCTGGCGGCATCATCGGGCCGTATTTTTTCCAAAATGAGGCCGGTCAGGCAGTTATTGTGAATGGTGTTCACTATCGTGAGATGATAACGAACTTTTTAAGAACCGAATTGGAAGATATGGATGTGGACAATATGTGGTTTCAACAGAACGGTGCCACCTGCCACACAGCTAACGAAACAATGGCTCTTTTGCGCGACAAATTCAATGGCCGTGTTATCTCACGTGGTGGCGATGTCAATTGGCCGCCAAGATCATGTGATTTGACACCGTTGGACTTCTTTCTGTGGGATTATTTGAAGCCAGCAACAATTCAAGAGCTAAAGGATGAGTTAATTCGGCACATTAACGGCATAGAACCTCAATTATGCCTCAGCGTCATCGAAAATTTGGACCATCGGATGGAAGTGTGCCGCCGAGGTCGCGGCGGCCATTTGGCCGATATTTTGTTCCATACATAATTGAACCATACCAATATTATCATAATAAAAAGAAATGACAATAATTTTCTAAATAATTTGTGTTTTATTCAAAATCAACATCGGCCCTTAAAATTTAACCACCGTTTATTATGATGATGAGTAACCAAGAGAGGGGTTCTTCTGCACCTATAATATACCTACTATATACATATATGACAAATGTCACTTAAATTTATTTTTTTCTTTTTATTGGGGGTTGGAATTAATTTTAAAGGTTTTTTTTCGGTTTTTGAGCATTTATTTAGAAACAACGGTACAATGTATATTATTCAAAGTATTGTCCATCGTTAACTACAACATTTTTCCATCTTTCTGACAGCATATGGATTCCGCGCCGGAAGAACGATTCGTCTTTTGAGGCAATCCACGAATCGACCCATTTTTTGGTATCCTCGTAAGAAGTGAAGCGCTGCTCAGCCAAGCCATGCGTCATCGATCTGAATTGGTGGTAGTCGGAAGGGGCTATGTCTGGGCTATAAGGCGGGTGGGGTAGCACATCCCAATTCAGCGCCTTCAACGTTTCCTTGACGGTTCTTGCAACATGTGGCCGTGCGTTGTCATGTTGAAAAACCACTTTGTCGTGTCTTTTGGCATATTCCGGCCGTTTAACCTTTAATGCTCGGCTCAATTGCATCAATTGTTGTTGGTAGCGTTCCCCAGTGATGGTTTCGTTAGGTTTTAGCAGCTCATAGTACACGACACCCTTCTGATCCCACCAAATACACAGCATAAGCTTGGCGCCATGAATATTCGGCTTGGCCCTCGATGTTGATGCATGGCCGGGTGGTCCCCACGATTTTTTTCGCTTAGGATTATGGTAATGGATCCACTTTTCATCGCCAGTGACAATACGATGCAAAAAACTCTTCCTTTTATGCCGTTGAAGCAGTTGTTCGCACATGCAAAATCGCCGTTCAACGCCTCTCGGCTTCAACTGGTACGGCACCCAATTTCCTTGCTTTTGAATCATTCCCATGGCCTTCAAGCGTTTGCCGACCGTTTATAAGTCGACTCCCAATGATTCTGACAATTCTTGAAGGGTTTGACACGGGTCTTCATCGAGCAAAGCCTCCAATTCCTCATCTTCAAACTTTTTCGGCTGGCCCGGACGCTCTTTGTCTTCCGTATCAAAATCACCACTTTTAAACCGACGGAACCAGTACGCACAAGTAGAAATCGATGGAGCATAGTCCCCGTAAGCCTCAGTAAGCGTGCGTTGTGCTTCAACCGCTTTTATCTTCAAATGGAAGCACAAAAGTAAACCTTCCCGCAAATTGCGTTTTGTTGGAACGAAAGTCGACATGTTCACAGAGAAAAAAATATATGTTGTTTACACTTCAGTGGAATGACACATACTGAAAAATGAAGCTTAGACAATGTCCTTTGAAATGAATATAGTCACAGGTGTGCCCGATGCGATCTATTGATAGTTACGCCATCTCTTAGAAAACCTTTAAAACTAATTCCAACCCCCAATAGTTCACGTCTTTTTTAAATATCAGCACCGTAGTTTTAGAGATATAGCATTTTTATTGATTTGTGGGCGGTAAAAGGGGGTGTAGCAAAAAATTTTATTAAAGGGTCCGCCAAATAACTTTTTTTTTTTTTTTTTGAAAATTTTATAATAAAAAACTACTGGATATTTTCTCAAATTTTTTTTTTATTTAAAAGTACAATCCTTCCGGTTAATAATGGAAAATAATTTCATTCAAATGGCTGCCTCGGCTGGCCATGCAGTAGCCTACACGATCGGTCCAATTTTTAAGCACATTATCGATTGTGTGCAGCTGTATTTCACCAATGGATTCAGAAATATTGTCCTTTAAAGCGTCAATTGTCTCTGGCTTCTCGGCGTAACACTTATCTTTGAGGGCACCCCACAAATAATAGTGCAACGGTGTCAAATCGCAGCTCCGAGGTGGCCAAACGACATCAGCTCTGCGGCTGATAATGCGATCTTCAAAAACAGGGCGCAAAACATCGAGTGTAGCTTCGGCTGTGTGGCACGTAGCGCCGTCCTGTTGAAACAAAATTTTGCCAATATCCTCCTCTTCAATTTTTGTCAACAAAAATTCATTCAACATGGCCCGATAACGATCGCCATTGACTGTAACGGCCACTCCTTGCTCATTTTCGAAGAAAAATGGCCCAATTATGCCTCTGGACCAAAATCCGCACCGAACAGTGACTCGTTTTGGGTGCAGCGGCTTTTCAATGTATGCGTGCGGGTTTTCTGGGCCCCAAATGCGACAATTTTACTAGTTTACATACCCGCCAAGATCAAAATGAGCTTCATCTGAAAAGGTGATTTTTTTTTTGGCAAAATCTGCATCTTCTGTAATTCGATCGCAGGCCCACATAGCGAAGCGAAAACGCATTAGATGGTCAGTTGGCTTCAACTCCTGAACCAATTGGACTTTGTATGGCGTCATACCAAGGTCTTTATGCAAAATTCGTCTTAATGATGTCTCCGAAATGTTCAATTGTTGAGAACGACGGTGAATTGATGTTGATGGTGCTTCACGCACACTTTTTGCCACAGGGGCAATATTCTCGGGTGTACGCACTGCTTTTGGCTTTTCACGCTTTGGTTTATCAATGAGGATGCCAGTTTCTTTCACTTTTTTCACATGAAACATACGGAGCTGACGGTGCTTCTCTTCTTCCAAAATCCGTACGCAATTTTCGCACACATTCTGCAACATTACCATGATTTTCAAAGTAATGTCGCAATATTATAAGGATAAAACTAATTATCTGTCAAATCAGACATGATCTAAGTGTTACCATTCACGAAATAAGCACTAGTTGAAAAAAAAAACGTTAGATGGCGGACCCTGTATAATATTACATTGTCACCGCACTTTCATATGTATGCTAAATTTCAGCTTAATCGGATACCAACAAGTTGTCGAAAAATGACTTGTGAATTTTGACGGACATGCATACATACTAGGGAGTCCAATCCCGGAAGCTTTTCTCAATCCCGGGATTATCGGGACTGAAAATCTCAATCCCGGGATCCCGGGATTAGTTCGGGATTGAAAATTTTAAGAAGTCAATAATTCAAAACGTTTTTAATACAATTTCTTGTTATGTATTACTTAAAACTAAAAAATGTAAATTAATTCATAACAAAAACAAAACACATTAAGGGTATTCACGATTATGTTGTTTTCAGTGTAGTTAAAAAACCCCGTGGTATTGATACCACACTTTCACGAGCAGTTTTTATATTTTTCACAAGCGGTTGTTTTACATGAAATCTCTAAAAACCAAAAGTGTGATAATATTAAGTAGAACGAACTGATCGGTTGCCAGTTAGTTATTTTCTAATTGCAAAAATGTTAGAAGCTCAAAATGCAAGCTAAACTTTTTTATGCCATATATTAATAAAAAATATCAAGTTAGATATTTAGGCTGTGTGCGAATTGATCTAAATGCGACCTAAACTAAATAGTGTCGATAATGCAGTGCTTCCTAATTTAGAAAGCATTTAGGTAGCTCGAGAATTTCCTAAATTATTTAGGAAGTACTGCCTTATCGACCCATTTGAGTTTAGGTCGCATTCAGATCGATTCGCACACAGCCTTAATTTGTTTGTATAGTAACAAAAAGCTATAGTAGGAGGTTCGTAACCACAAATTCTATTTTAAAGGGTGCTCATATTTGCGATTTTCCACTATGGCAAAAAAACAACACAACTATACCACACAATTGTGAATACCCTTTTAACTAATAAACACACAAAACTTAAATTATATTAAAGACTAGCAAATTGTATTAATTTAACCCTTTCAGTGGATTTGTCCAATATTTAGGACACATCAGGAAGTCATTTTTATATGTATTTATTTTGCAAAGCTTTTGTTTAATTCAAATTGTTTGGTTCTAAAAAAAAAGAGGTGAACCAACATGATAAAAATAAATTTAGAGAGATATTTAACATAAAAGTCAGTTGGATTTTCGATTTTGTGCCGAAGAAAAGAAAAACAAAATTTTTCGGCCTATTTTATAAGACAAGATGAACCGGACAAACATCAAATTTATGTTTTTTTTTTTTACTTTAATGATAAGAATATAAGGAGGGTTTAAGAAACAAAGATCTAAAGGGTTGAAATCCTTTAAGGGACTAAAAAAATTCGGTTCAGGGAAATAACGCCCAATGAAATAACGCCCAAAATAAAAAATGAAATAAAGCCCAACAATTTTCCATACAAATTTGGGCGTAATTTCATAATGAAATAAGACCCAAAATTTTGGGCTTTATTTCATTGAAATTGGGCTTTATTTCATTTTTCTATTTAGGGCGTAATTTCATTATTATTCAGATATAACTCTTTTTATATGAACTATTTGTCATAAAAATGTTAGATCAATTTCAAATTCAATTCAGAAGTACTGTAGACAGCGTAGCCGGTGTTGGACTTACTGGTGGTTGTAACCCCAAAGCAGCGGCCGAAGGCCGCCTATTAAAAAGAGAATTATATCCAGAAGTACTGCAAAACGAAAAAAGGGCATAAAGCCCAAATGGTTTTTTTTTTATTTATGATATAACGATTTACCCTTATACGAAATGTGGGTTTGAAATTTCGTACAAGGGAAAAGCATTTTATCCGCCAAATATAATTTTATGTGGTGGGGCAATATTTCATGTTAACAAAAGATCCCGAATTCGGGGCCTTATTTAATCTTTCGTTTTGTGTGCATTTTTCCAGAGGTCTAGAGCCTTCTCTGCTTGCTTTATGGTCGTGGTCAGAAGAACCACAATTGTTTTTTTTTTTAAATTCTGAAAATTAGGACTTAATTTTTCATATAATAAAACCGATTAGGTTTTATTTCATTATGTACATACTCCGAAATGTTAGGTTTTATTTCATCTTTTCTTAAGGTGTTATTTCACTAGGAGTTAGGAATTATTTCATCTTTCAAAGTTAGGACCTATTTCATTTACTGTTAAGAATTCTTTCATTAAGAGTTATTTCGCGGAGCCGGTAAAATGTTTCCAATTTTTTCCAAAAAGATTTTGGCTTTTATTTTATTTTCGGTTTGGGCGTTATTTCATTTCTTTTTGGGCTTTATTTCATTTTTGATTTTGGGCGCTATTTCATTTTTGTAAGCCCAAAATATTTTGGATCTTATTTCATTTTCAGTTTGGGCGTTATTTCATTTTCAGTTTGGGCGTTATTTCATTTTTTTGGGCTTTATTTCATTTTTTATTTTGGGTGTTATTTCATTTTTTATGCCCAAAATGTTTTGGGCTTTATTTCATTTTTTATTTTGGGCGTTATTTCATTGGGCGTTATTTCCCTGAACCAAAAAAAAAGACTTTGTGCCGAGCAGGAGCAAAATAATTTGTTCTTTGTACAAGCTTGTAAAATGTAAGTAGCGCAGGTTAAAATCAAAAGTATGTTTTTTCATCTTTTAAGGACCTAAATGATAGGAATATTACCTCAAAATTATTTTGTTCTTAGTTAGTTGAGCCTAGAAATTGAAAGGGTTAAAGAACAAAAAATATAAAAATATAAAATACAGAACAGTTTATGTTATTACTATAGCTTATATAACTATAAGTTTATTACTATATAAATTTTACACTGGTTTTTTTTTGTACATCGTCTTCATGATTTTTTGTGTTTAAGGCAAATTAAGGTCGGAAAAGACGTTTCAAAATTAAATTTTTTGTTTTAATTATTTTTAAAGTAATCATTAAGCTGATCAACGCGTTTTATTTTTATTGGAGAGTTTTGTTCGGATATTATTACAAATATAACCCGCTGATGAGAAGCACCGTTCTGATTCTATGCTAGTTGTAGAAATAGTTTAACGATAATCGTAAGCAATTTGTAAGTTTCAATCACGATTGCCTTCACCACAACACGAAATTATTTCCTCAGTCAGAATATTTGACAATTTTGAAATACATACCTTACTTCCCGATGTTGCAATTCTTCTAAAACTTTGCAAAGTCATTGCTCCAGTGATTTACACTCATCGTCCTAACAATCTTTTTCTGCCTCAATAAAAGGTTTTTCTAATTCTATATTCATATCAACTTAAAATGAAATGTTTGCATTTACATGAATATTTGTAATAGAAATTTTTTATTTAAAAATCCCGGGATTTCGGAAAACCAATCCCGGTATTTAAAGATGTTTAAATCGTCCTGGATCCTGGGATTGACTTCCCTAATATATACCTACATACGAACGAAGCAAGTTCAATAAAAGCTTATAAAAATATGCAGGTGTTGTGAAGTTATTAAAGTATACATTTAATTCATTTTTAATATAGGTTTAAAGTTTTCTTTTAGCCATTTCGGTAGATTTCTATCAAAGTGGCAACCGTGATCGAAAAGCAACTATGGCATTTTGTTCTTTGTCATAAATCCTAAAGCCCGGTTTTACAAACTAGTCTTAAGTTGTACTTGAGTTTAGCCAATTAGTTTTTGCTAATTAGTTTAATTATTTTGCTATCTATTTTATTAAAAATAGAATATAAGAATATCAAATGAGGAATACAAAAGGACAATAAATATACATTAGGGCGGGTCGATTTAAAAATCGCCTATTGCTCAGTGAAAATCGTATTCTAGGGATCAAAACAAGAAACTTTGCCCTAGGAACTATACCTCTAAAACGAATTCTAATGCCCCAACTTTTGACTTTTGTCCCGTAGGGTCAAATTTTGAATAATCCTTCTTTGACCCATTTAGAGTGCCCAATCGAGTCCAAATGTATGACCGACCCCCACTAACTTGGGAGGGCCGATCCACCCATTCCAGTGGCACACCCCTTGGCCAAAAATAGTGATTTTTTAAATGTTTGTATAGGGTTCCAGGTGGGTTCCAGGGGGTGTGCCACTGGCATGGGTGGATCGGCCCTCCAAAGTTATTGGGGGTCGCTCATACATTTGGACTCGATTGGGGCATTTGGACTAGAATACGATTTTCACTGAGCAATGGGCGATTTTTTTGCCTCCCCACAAATTGACCCGGCCTAATATACATACTACAATTGTTTGAATAATGAGCGTTAAACCTATCGATGACTTAAGTATAACTTAAGTCACGCATTTTCCATACTTAAGTTAAGTTAAGTTAAGTATGGTTGATGAAACCCATTTTCCGAGCTTGTAATTAAGCACAACTTAAGTATTGTTTGTGAATCCGGGCCTCTAAAATACGAGTTGAATAAATTAAAGAGTTTTTTAACTTTGAGTTGAAGAAATTGCATAAAAACGAACGAAAACGGAATTGACCATTTCAGCGCTTAAAGGTCAAGCTTTTTTGACCAATTGTATTGTGCGTGTTATTACATGATTGAATACAAATGATTGAGGACTGGACTTACGAATTTTATGCCGACTCCAAACAGCTCATTAGCTTTATCTACGTTATCAAGAAGCTTTACATAGCAGTTTTAACTTTGTTAGGTTTTCCATTGTGGAAAAACCTTTTAGATTTAGGTTAGGTATGATTTAAACCCGTGCTGCTGGGGTTCTTTAACCACGTACCTAATAAGCAAGCATTCTAATAATAATAGATTTTATTTCAGTTTTTTTTTTCAAGTCTTATCCCCTAAAAAAGTTCATAATTGAAGTTTAATTAAATACAATTACTATTTTTGCAGAGTGTAATCGAGGCAGGTTCGGAAAAGAGCCCGCCGATTAACAACAACAATGCCAAAGCATCATCACCCACGCTATCCGAGAGCAGTACTGCAAGTGGTGGCAGCAGCAAAAATAAAAAAGGCAGCAACAACAATGGTGTAAGCAGCATCAAGAGCAAAGCAGCAAATTTAAAGTGAGTCAATGTGAAGTAAACTAGGCTTAATGTAAAACTTATTATGACGGAGGCGTAAAATAAGAATTTAATTCATAACAAAACCATGAACATGACCTTAAACCTTGAAACGATTTTAATTAACTACAAAATTTTTTATTATTTCATATTTGAAGTATAATTTATTTACATAAAACTTTTATTTGCTTTTGTTCTTTTTATTTTCATTTTGTTTTTCTTTTCAACAGTTTATCGTTAGGAAATAGTTCAGGTTTTGTCCAAAGTATGAATAGTCAAATAAATGCGTCTTCCAACAATACATCCTCTATTATTACAAAAACAACAACAAAATCCTCTATAACCAACAACTATCACAACAACAGTGGCAGCCTCAGGAATACTTCTTCAAAATCTGCAAGTGCGACTACTTTAACAACAACAGCAACATCGTCGTCGACGCGTTCTTTGACGCCAAATAAATCGTCGCTTTTTGGCGGTGGCAGTAATGCCACTATAAACAATAACACTACCAATAGCAGCACCAACAACAGCAGCAGCAACGCAACAACCACGCCAATTATACTTGTTGGCAACAAATCGCCAACGCCTGGTCTTAAGCCAGTGCTTAACCATGGCAAACCGAATTTCGCACCAAAACCTCCAGGACTGCAGCACTTGATAGCAAATGGACAGCGTCCCGCAGTAGCTAGACATCATAGCATGAAGTCGCCAAGGTAGCTATTTTGAGAGAAAAAAAATAATATCTGTGCTTTTTGCTGCACACTTTAAGGAAATAAGTAAATATCAATACTCTTAAAAGTAAAAGTTCTTAAGAGCGCTTAAATAATGCCAGTTTTGTATAAAATGCTTATGCACTGAGGCGAAATGTAATTAAAACAACTCTAAAATATTCAACTCTAAATAACAAATTTAAATATGGCTTAAGCTTTATTGAAATCTTTGTTGACAGGCAAGCTTTTTTTAAGGAAATACAATTCTGCTCATATTTGTATATGCTTTACAGCTGATACACATCAATTTTAAAGAGTGCACAGTAAAACGATTGTCATTAAAAAGGCTTTGTTTTTGTTTTGATTGCCACCATTTGTTATGCGCTTTAAAAAATATTATATTATGTATGATGTAGATTTTGTATAGGCTTGATTAAAGTTGGTTTTCGTATATTTTTTTTTTCTTTATTACTTTGATTGCCTATTTTATTGTTTTCAATTTTGAAGTTTGCGCTTAAGACAGTTATTAAAGCAAGAGTTAAAAATATATAAGTTTTATAATAGTTTGCTTACACTTTTGCGCTACTGTGTTACATTCAGCGCATTAGCACAGTTAAGTTATTCATCTCAATAGCGCAAGACAACATTGCGTTATCCATATTTATTCTATATCTAACCTATATTTTATATCATCGTTACCAAACTTAACTTGCGTATCTGGAGACTTAACTAGAAAAAGATTGAACATTTTTAAATCGTAATGTTTTTTTTAAAGAGCTCTGATTTTAATTCTTTTATTTTTCTTTTGCATCGACGAAATAGACGCAAGTGCTCATGTTAAAAATTATAGATACAAGTTATATTCATAAATTTATCAAATTCATGATGTGAGTCATGTGTAGATTTTCTTTGGATCCAATGGAGATTCATAGTTATCAAGTTTTTAAAAATTCTAAACTTTTCTTATAAAATTTATCTTCAAATCAGTTCTTAACGTCTAGTGTTTGTCCTGAATATCCTGTGCGAAGAGAAATGGTTACGGCGCGCTATACATTGGATAAGGACAAAAATACGACAAAATACAACAGGCCGCGAATTCCATTAATACATTAAAAACCAATTATTCAGTTGTCACAAATCAGAAATAATTTTTCGACTATCTTAATGAAGGAATGCGATTTTTTTAGACTTGATCTATTTAATTCAAGAAATAAGAAATTATTTCATTTGAAAAGAGTATTTAAAATTTAAAAAATTTTGGTATAGCTATAAAAACCCCTTGCATACGGTACAAAGACGCGTTTATAGTGGCGACTTGTTACTTTGCCGAGTCAAGCTAAAAGCCTGTCAAGCTGAAAGCAGCTAATAGCGTATAGTGCGCTTACCGTCGCTGACTTGTTGCAGATGGCTTTTGAATACTTTGGGTTTATTTGTATACAATACGTTTCTTTCTTGTTTATTTTTCATATCAAACCATCAAAAAAGTCACGTGATTTCGTGAGTGTTTTTTGCTTTCCTCAAACCAGCGAACAACAAGTGAAGAGAAAAAATACGAAAAAAAACCATGCTGAAACGCACTTTAAGCCACTGTAAGTTGCTTTGAGTTACTTTAAGTTGCTGCAGCTGATTTTTTACTATATACATTATTTTTTTGTTTTTTTTTTTTTTTGCAATCGAAGCATCAAACAAGTCACTTGATTTCTTGTGTGCTTTTTGCTTTCTTCAAACCAGGGGACAACAAGTCAAGAGACGAAAATGCGAAAAAATATGCTGAAACGCACTTTAAGTCACTGTAAGTTTTTTGCAATTGTTTTGTAATGTTTTTTGTTGCCTTGTTCCTGCGTTTTTTTTAATTGTTTTCTTAGACAGAACAGGAAAAATAACAACATAAAAAATAGTGTGGAAAAAAGTCTCATCGAAAGGTTTCCTAAACATTTGCCCGAATGCAGACCTTGCATCATTTATATATGTTAGTTTGTATACATTACACTGACCAACATCTAATTATTTTCATGGTCAATGACCAATATCTAATAATTTTCATATTTTGCATGCACATATCACAGATTGATGTCAAATGATTGATTTTTGCACAACAAAGGAGAACATTTAGAAAAAAAAAGCTATTGATTGCATGTTTTAATTTTTTCATCCACTTGCTTTTGATCCCAAGAAAAAACGAAAAAAAGAAGCAACAGCAAAAACAACAAAAAATATATGTATATTAGGGCGTCGCAAAAAAAATCGTGTTTGATGTCCGCGGCTTTTCTACTTCCATTTGACCTTAGAAACACCCTCTGTAAAACACCCTCTCAATTTTTAAAGGCTTAGAGGTCGCGAATTCATTTTCTAATTTTCCCATACAAATCGCATGGGGAAAAGGCAGTTTCGATGGTAAATTGAATTTAGAGCCATAATCTTTAAAGCGAAATGGTTAAAAAAACTGTTTGTCTGTTATGATAAATCCGAATTTCATTTTCATCTGATTATTATTTGGTGGTCTGTGGCTCACTTCTTAGAGCTGCCTATATAAATGAATTTTTTACTTAAAATATTTCATTAAAAATCAATATCTTTTAGAGTACTCCATTTTCATTATTTAGATAATGATAGTTGGAATCCACAATGAAGAAAAATTCATATGGTTGTTATATGTTTTTGGATTAAAAGTTACAACTAGTAGATTTTTGTATACATATTTTTATTTTTTAATAGTTTTGGGCAACCACCAAATAATAACCCGATGAAAATGAAATTTGGATATGTAATAACAGACAAAATTTGAGGGTATTCTTTTTTTTAACCATTTTGCTTAAAATATAATGGCTCTAAATACAATTTAACAGCAGAACTGATTTTTCTCAATACAAATCGTATGGGAAAATTAGAAAATGATTTCGCGACCTCTTAACCTTTACCACCAATTGAGATGCGCTTCACAGAGGATTTTCTAAGGTCAAGTTGAAGTATTAAAGCCGCGGACATCTGTCAAAATAAAAAAAATATATATATTTTGAGACACCCTAATGTGCATATGTATTTTATTGGAGTTTTACTTGTTACTCTAACTTTTTTATGTTATTTAATGAAAATAATAAATAGCATCGTGTAAAATTAAACTAAACACATACAAACCGTGCGAGCGAGCGAGAAAACAACAATCGTCACTCTGAATACCAGCGCACAAGTCGCTTTAAGCTACTTGTTCGGCTGGCACTATACGCACTTTGAGCTTATTTCATATGATTGTATGAGCAGCGTTTTTCAGCTTTCCTTCTCGGTTCGGTTCGGCAAAGCAGCAAGTCGCCACTATAAACGCTCTATAAGGGATATATTAGCTTTGTAGTTCCAGTGTCGCCTCTTGAGTAGATTTAATCATGGCCGTCTGCCTGTGTGTGTGTGATAACGATACAGCCATTATATTAGAGCAATCATAACGAAATTTAGTATGAAAGCTTTTTCTAAAAAAAATCAAGATCAGGTTCAAAAATGAGCCAAATCGAATAAAAATTACGTCTATCTCCTATACAATGTGGATTCATCAAAACGGTGAAATCTCTTAAAAATCCAACAAAAGTTAAGCAGTTTTGTACATCAGCTCTTACCCCAAATATGCACTCTAAGTATGAGAATTTTCAAAGTTTAATAAAACCAAAATTTACTCCCATACAAGTGAAAACTTTATGAAAACTCTTTTGATTGCTTAAAAATTAATACAAAGCCTTAAAATTCTGCAAATAAGTTTTAATTTTTTCTGTATAGGTACTCTCCGTTTGGAATTTGTAAAAACAAAAAATTAAAACTTAGCCTATCTCCCATACAAAGTGACATCATCATTATAGAAAAATGTATAAATTCCACAAAAATTAATGTACTGACTACTTCATATTTTACACAAAATCTACTCTATTAAAGTAACGTCATCAAAATAATACTACATTTAAACATTCAAATGCATTTAATAACGGCTGTGGTATTTTAACTTCGACCCAAAGATATTACCTTACGAGGTTTTAGTTACTTTTAATCAAGAAAGTAATTTTTTTTTGTATAAATAACAGTTTATAAAAGAAGTTAGCTTTATCTTATAAAGCGACCTTAAAACTCGAAAATTATGAAGTTTTGAGAGGTGAGAAAAAATTTGTCTCTTCGATTTCCATACATTTTTAAAATTTTTCTGAACTTAGAATCTATTTTTAGTTTCCTAAATTTTATTTGCTCCAATTTTTAAAATAAAAAGTAAAGACACTTTTTTAAATTTCATATCCTAATACTTGTTGTAGGCCTCGTCTAAATCCTCTTGTAAATCCTCGTCCTAATCGTAGTTCATATTCTTGTCCTAATCCTAGTTCTAATCCTTGTGCTAACCTTTTCCTATTCATTGCCCAATCTTTGATTTTATTCTGGAGACCTATTCACCAACTTTTACTGTGGTACACTAACATTAACCTAAGTGCCATGCAATAATTTCATGCATCGATGATGCATTTTCGTTAGATTAAGATAATAATAATTTTATTTTTTATTTTTGTCATAAAGCTTTAGAGCCCATATTTTCTATTGCACCATAAAATTTACCGTAATGCCTATAGTCACCGAGTTATAATAACATGCAACGCTTTTGCATTTTTGTTGCGATCTCACAACCTCATCAATTTTTTTATTAAAGAGGACAAAACAACGGCCCTTTTCTGTCGTATAGTAAAATTTGCGTAACACCTATACTTAGCGAATAATAGTAACAATATTGCATTTTTGTTGCATAGTCTGTAGGATTCATGACCTGGTGACGCCATAATTTTAATTCTTACTTACCGTGAGGTCACGTACGTATTCCTCGTTTTTCTTTCATAACATTTACCGTAGCGCATATGCTTACCAAGTAATAACACCGTGTTACACACATTCTGTCCTATGAACCAAATTTACTTTTTCGGAAAGGGGATAAAAAATAAAAATACACGTGTATCGGCGATTTTCGTGTACACGTCAGAATTTTTTTTTTTTAAGTTTGAAGTATATATATTTTTTTTTAATGGTTATCGTTTTTTTAACGTTTCAGTTCGTTAAAAAAACATTTTTTTTATTACTTTTGTTTTAAAAAATAAAGAATTGCTACATTAAAAATTTTAATGTTTTTAAAGAAATTTAGGCCTTTTATTTTTGCAGTTGTAAGCATTTGCTTCAGTATCGCGACAAATAGACCAACAGTATTCGCCAAGCATATGCGTAATGTCTTTTCCTTTAAAGCGCTTTTCAATAGCCGCAATGTCCTGATGGAACCTTTCGCCATGCTCATCGCTACAAGCTCCTAAATCATCAGGGAAAAAATCTAAATGATTGTGAAGAAAATGGATCTTTAGCGACATTAAAATGCCCATTTCGCCATATGCCGAAATCATTTCTGCGACAATATTTTTATAATTGGCAGCTCGTTTGTTGCCAAGAAACTGCTCAATAACGGCAACTGTACCTTTCCATGCACGTTGTTCGATAGCATTTAATTTTGATGAAAATTCAGAACTTGCAATTATTTGTTTTATCTGCGGACCATTGAAAACACCGTAAATCAAAAAAAATCATTAAAAAACATAAAGTTACTGAATGACTTCTTAAAAAAAATACCTGCATGTATCTTTGCGCCGCTCAATTTCGGGAAAATGTTGCGCAAAGTTGCAATGGCCTCGCCATCACGATCCAGTTTTTTAACAAAATTTGATACGAGACCGAGCTTAATGTGTAATGGAGGCAAAATGATTTGAGACGGCTGCACCAATGGTAGATTCTCTATACTTTCTACGCCTACTTTGTAGCATGTTCACGGCTTCCACTTAAATTCAGTGTAATGTTCATCTCTTTTTCGACCTTCTCATGTACACAAAAAGCACTGGTGGGTTGGAAATCCACGCTTAACACCCATGAGTAAACCGACCACTTTCAGATCGCAGCATATTTTCCAATTATGCTCTTTGTACTTTATCAACTGTAATATTAATTCCATGACTTCGTATGTTTCCTTGAGGTTTGTGGCATATGCGATCGGGACAGATGGATGTGTGTTGCCGATATGAAGCAGCACGACTTTAAGGCTGTTGACCGATGCATCGATGAAAAGTCGCCACTCCTCTGAAATATGTGGGTAACCGATTTTTGCAAACAGCGAATCAATGTCACAACAATAAGCCAAGTTTTTTTCCCGATCTTTGTGCAATCTAAAAAATTGGTCATATGGAATAGTGCTACCTCGATCACGAGCGGCTGTTATTTTAAAATCACGCACAACAGAACTTAAAACTGCAATTCCTTATTTCATCTGTCAGAAGGGGCCCTCAAACGATACTACATGTCCATCCGACCTGTCAAGTCATCACACATGTAGTATCGTTCGTGTGCAAGAAATCAAGGCGGATGGACATGTCCGATGGAAGTTGGATGGACATGTAGTATCGTTTGAGGGCCCCTAGACCAGTTGTAAGTGTTGTAAAATTCAAAAACTGTTTAGTGTTAGAAGGTTACTATTGATTAACTACGACTATATCGAGTAGGATGGGTCAAAAACATTTTGTTTTCCAAACGCTTTAGTAGTTTAAAAATTTGGAGTCCCTTCAAGTTATGCTAAGAAAAGTGAAAAAAATATTTTTTTTCAAAAATAATAAAAATTGGGGAAAATCTGAGAATTGATAAAAATTGTTTTTAAAAAATTTGACGTGCTACAGACATTTCCACGAGTCTGCCTGCAAAAAATCAGCTCGATTAGATCACTGAAAAAGGGTTAAAAATCGGTCCAAAGGCTTCCACACAGGCCACTACGAGCTTTATACTTCAAACTTTAAAAAAAAATTCTGACGTGTACATGAAAATCGACGATACACGTGTATTTTTATTTTTTCCCCTCTTTCCGAATATGTGCATTTGGTTCATAGGACAGAAAAAAATTTATTTTTTGTAACACCGTGTAATTCATGCAACACCGTGACTCACTCGTTTCGCCCACGATTTAAAAGCGACTCTCTACCCAGCGTTAAGACGTCATATATTTTTTTTTTAGTTTTTTTAATAAGGCATAACTGCTACCTTTATTTTTAAAAAAAAGTTGAGAAGCTTGTAATAATTTTACTCTTTGTATGGAAAAAATTGTATGGAAAGTTTTTAAAACCTAGTAAAACGTACTAACTTGCCAATTTTATAAGTTATGCCAATCGAGTTATTAGTTTTTTGGATTTTATGAAGATTATGCTGTTATAATGATGCGACATAGCCCCAAAGGACATAATCCCAGATTTAAAATTTGGGATTATGTTCGCTTTTCTTGAGGACATAATCCCAAAAATTGGATTTGGGATTATGGCCAGTTTCTTAGAGGTCATAAGCCCAAAAAGAAAAGAGGATGTAATCCCAAAATAAATTTCATCATAAAAAAATTGATTTGCGTACAGAACGGTGATAACAACATTCCGTACGTAGACAATTGGTCAGAACCCTCATTTGGTGTTATGACCCAAAAGTGTTATGTCCCAAATCCAATTTTTGGTATTATGTCCGCAAAATAAGGGGACGCAATCCCAAATTTGAAATTTGGGATTATGTCCCGTCACCTCTGTTATGATGCCACTTGTATGGGAGGTAGGCGAGGTTTCTGGTTTTTTTAAATTAATTTCAACCATCGACTACAAAACTAAGAATAAAACTTATTCGAAAAATTTGAAACTATTCAGGCATGTTCTGCATTCCACTTCCGAGTGGAAGTGAAATGAAATAATATTTGATTTCGTAATATGCTAAATACATACATATAATTTTTTCGTATTGTCATTTTTAAAAAAATTGAGATAATGATAAATATATATAAAATTTAATATGATATTTTTAACTGCAAACATTTTATAGCAAACAAAAATCAGATTGCTTAATATTTAGGTTAAAACTATTTTAACCTAATATATGTATTATGGCAAAATTTAACATATATCATAATTGCAAACCTTTATATATCTCGCAATAATAAAAAAATTATACTTTTAATTAACGATTAAGATAATTCATTCATTTTGAAAGTGAGGCAAGTTCATTTAAGTATAAAACCTTAATTTTTTATAGTCAGCATTATAAACACTATTGTATAATAAACATACATTATCTAACACCACAAAATACAAAAAAAAATATTACCAGTATTTTTAAATTTATTAAAATGCATACTTTTAAATACCTCGCAGTAGCAAAAAATAGACTTGCCCCACTTTCAAAATAAACGGCTCATATAAAACACCAAATATCGAATTCGATTATGATTTATTTTCACTTCCACTCGGAAGTGGAATGTAGAACATACCTGATAGAGTAGATCCTTATTTCTGTGTAATTTAACGAGATTTTACAGTTTTTATAAAGTCACTTTGCATGGGAGTAGACATGGTTTTCATTCCATTTTTACAAATTTCATACTCAGAGAGCATATTTGTGGTTAAAGTTTTATGAGCAAAGTATGAAGACATTAGATTAATATTTGTGGAATTTAAAGAGATTTTACCGTTTTGATAAAGGAACTTTGTACAGGAGGTAGGCTTGGTTTTTATACGATTCGGCTCATTTTGGAACTAGATCTTTTTTTTAAATTAAGTAATCTTGATCACGAAATCGTCTCAGAAATTGATTCTTATCAAGAATATATATAGTATTATATACTTGTCACGCCTCCTTATCGGCATTACAAACGAAGTGACAAAGTTAATATACCCTTGACATAAAAAACATATTTATAAATTTTTCACTATTTGCACAATTAAACAGATTTGCATCTAAAAGTAGAAAGCCTAAAAGTAGGCTATAGTGGCGCAAATTATGTGTTGAATATTTCGAATTTATCAATAGAATTATACGAGTTTCGCCGCTCGTAAAAACCTTACGAAACATCATAAACATCACCTGCTATACGATGCATAATTTTTACATTACAGATATAATAGAAACGCACTGCACATTCTTTAGTAAGGCAGAAAGTTATGATACTTTCAATCGCACTTACTGAAGTAAAGGAGGTTGTGATATATTTTGATTAATTCCATCCGTTTTATTGTCTTTTTGAAAATAGTAAACTTTGTCATCTGATTTATTTTTTCAACAATCTACTAGCACACTCTTTTAATGCGTTTAAATTTTCGAATCGACAGAAGAAATGCTTACAATATGTAAAAAATGCCAAAGATGTGGTTTATGTAATAAAATATGTTATATTACCAAAATAGCATCTTGAACAAAGATCTCAAAAAAGAATGTATGCAAAAGCAACAAAAAATTCTACCATGTCATTTATGCATTTTTGAGTAAGGCAAGTTGTAATGTAAATGGAGATAAATATCGATTAATGTATCTTGAAATGCTTTCTTGGACAAATGGGAGTCTTTTAAAATGTTAACTCATTTAAAATCTGACTGTGCATATTTTAAAATAATCTCTCAAAAATGTTAAAACTTTGACTTTTAAATGCAAGTAATAAAATAAGTAAAAGACTTGCATTTGTTCAAATTTTTGCTTAAGTTCAATAAATTTGTTTAAGTTTTTGAATTCAGCGACCTCAACTAATAACTAAAGTGAAAAGTTACAAAAATTAGACAATTCATTATATTTTTGCCCCTTGTTTATATGGGCTCATCGCACTAAATGTCGACCCAATTTTCTGGTAAGCAAACGTTGATAGCGCAAAACTTTTTTTTGACTTTGCTAGCATACTGTTTTAATATTTCTAAACTCTTCTGTAAATTATGCCAAAGCTTTTGACACCTGAACGAAAAAAAAAAATTTTGTCCAGAATCGGGAAATTTTTATTGTTTGAAAATTGAAAGTTGTTGGAAAATTTAAAAATGTATAACTCTCACTGACAGACCGCCTTATTTAATGCTGTATTTCTTATCGTATCTCAGAAGCACGATATATTTACTATCACGTTCTTTTGGAATTAATCGTGTCGCATAAAAAATTAAAATAATTAAAAACTCATTGTTGTATATCATGATTATAATATCATTTGATTGGATTTTACTTCATAAAAAATACAAAAACACAAATTCATCTGCTACTTTCTACTTCTTATTTTTTACTAGATCACCGCCAATTGCACCACCAGGTGGGCCAGTTTTTCCAACAACACAAACATTCGGTACAATGCGCACACCTTTGCAACTGTGTCAATCGCAGGAGACAATTAGCTTACGTACAGCACCATGTCCACCAATTGGTAAATTGTTCTACTCATTATTCTATTCTATCAAATTAAATAAAATTTTATATATTTTTCCAAAGGACGTCCAACTGTTGCACCACCGAAACCACCAACAGTCAAACCGCCACCACCACCTACACCAGCGCGAAGTATATCCAATTCAAATTTGCATAATTTAGCACAAAATACGGCATCTTCTGCGACGCTATGTAGCGCTGTCAATACAGCATTAATCTCATCTGCAGCAGGCACCGTAACAACACCACCACCACCGCCGTCTTATACACAGTCACCATCAACACCGTCATCAACGAATAGTGTTTCGACACTGCGCGATCAATTTAAATCAAATGCAATTCAAGCAGTAGGAACACCGCCTCCACCGCCACCAACAGCAGCAGCTGCAGCTGCGGCATCTGTTGGCAGCCCCGTGAGTAGCAACAAATTTTCGTTGCATAGTCGCGAAAAAGCACCAGCGCCAATTATATTGAATGGTGGACCAATAAATGCACCGCCATTGCCACCGCATCGAACATGTCCAGCTCCACCGCCACCACTGAGGCAGACAAGCAATGTAAGTGGCAGGTTTTTTCCTTCAATTCGTAGAGCATACTTTTAGGCAGAATAGTGTGTGCAGATTTTATCAAAATTAATTTTTTGAAACTAATTTCAGTATTTTTTTAAATTAGGTGCAGTTTTAAGGATTTTCGATTTTTATTACAAAAAATTTATATGTCATCGAATTAATTTTTATACAATATTTTACGAGTGAAAATTGCAAACAATGAAACAATTTCCTGCTAAGCAGCTGCTGCTGCTTTACAAGCAGGCAAATTCAAAGATTGACCTAGTTAATATTACACTACACAGAATACTTCCTCCTTGCTATCCTTATTACCCATTTTCACAAACAAACTCCCAGCCATAAATGCCATTCATGCTCGCTCATATTGAAGCGAATAAAAAGCAAAAAAAGTAATTGAAAACGTACACATTATTGTGTTCTGGAACAGTATACAGAACAAGAACAACAACAAAACAGCAACAACACATACAGTTGGTACAGACAGCATAGCGCCATAGTGTTGCAGTTCCTTGATGCTATTTTACGCTTCTTTGATTGTTTTCCCATCGTGCCTTGCTTTTGTAAAATTCACCACGAGGGTTGTTTTTTGTTGTTTTGTTTCATGAAAGCCAAAGTGGAACACACAATATTGTGTTGTGGGACTTCCTCGATGCGTAATTTCCTGGTTTTTAATAAAAAGCATCACTTTTTTCTTATGATTACATTTATATTTGTAATTATAAATTTTATATCATATAAAAATAATTAAACTTTTTTGCTTTATGAAATTTATTTATTGTTCCAATTAGAACCAATTTAAAAGCTATCTAATAGAAAAGATGGCGCTTGGGGACAGAAAAAAAAACGGACGCTGCAGTTAAGTTTGTACACTTGTAAACATATCAACAGGAGGTCGTTCCTGTTGATTGTTTGGGTTTGACAGCTAGAACGGTTGTTCTGAATGAATCGTCCTTTATGTGACCCAAATATTTTTGTTTGCTTTGTTGTGCTATGCTTTTGCGTCATTTAGTGACTTGAAATAAGTTCGATTCTGCTTGTAGGTTTTTCAAACGTTCTCAACACTTTTTACTATGTTCTTCTATGTGATATTTGTATGTTACCTTTTTATTGTATTAAATTTTCTTGTTTTTAAACTGTTAAAACTTATCTCGAATTAATTTATTTTTGCTTTTGCTATGCCTGCTATCAAAGTTAGCTTTATCGATTTTTTTTTTATACATTCTGCCTGGCTTTCTCTTTCATTCCGAACTGTCAGCACATTTTCGTAAACATAAACTATGTACGCCATACGTCTTTCGTCGCAGTCATCAACGTATTCGTATGGATTATTGCTTACAAAACGGAGAGAAAAGACTTTTCTTTTTTAAATAGTAGAAAAATGTCAGCAAAGTGAGGTGCAAAAAATATGAGGCATACTTTTTGGCAGCTTTCATATTTTTTTACACAAATTGGCAGACAAAAATAAGTTTTAAGGACGAACATACAAGTACTCAAAGTGCAATTCTAAAGCAGGAGACTTTGTGTCGCAGGGAAAAAAGCAATTCTTTCACAGGGAAAATGTACAAAGAAATAATATAAAATATTGAGTTAAAAATACGAATGAAAAAGTGTGCAAATATCAAAAATAATCAATTTTCTACCTATCGCTGCAATTATATTTAAACAATTATATGCTGAGGAAATGCTGCATCACAAAAGAACCGTAAATATAAGCTTTTACGTAATGAGTGTTAAAGTAAAACTTTATTGCATATTCTGTTTTGAAACTGCTCCGTGTTGTTAAAACTATTTTTGAGCAGCCAATAACTATTTGCATTACAAGAAATATCAATTTTGTTTTTTTTTTTACTTTTTCAAATAATCCAAATGTGCTAAAGAATTGGTGTTATTTGTTATAATATCATGTATTTTGGAAAATTTACAGTGTACACATTTTTAAACAATTCTGGTATTTGAAGGACTAACGATCCATTCTTTCCAGTAGTTTTTAAGCCTATCCCGTACATATCAACAAATTTAAGAAGAATTATATATATCTGTTTTATGTATATCTGTGTCGATAAGCAATAACAGCTGAAGTCTGACTTGAAAGTTTGGATAAATCTGGCTTCAAAGTTTTCAATCGTCATATAAATTCTGTGTCGATAAGCGATAACAGCTTAAGTCTGATTTCAAAGTTTCGAGAAATCTTGCTTCAAAGTTTTCAATCGTCATATAAGTTATATGAAAGGGTTTTTTGTTTTTGTGTATATGGAGCACATCTACATCAATAACTCAGTTCTGTCATAAGTCGATTTAAGCGATTATTGCTTGTGTACACAGAATTATATGAAAGGGTCTTTAGTTTTTCTGTCAGAACTTTGGCTGAGATCATGCTAGAAGCTCCAGATTTTGTGTGCTTATAGTGTATTATGCGTGGAATACAGCTACATCAATAACTCTGTCTTAATAGACTTAAGCGATTATTGCTTATCGACACAGATATATTGTTCTATAGTTAGCAAGGTGTCAAAAATAGCTTTTTTAAAAAACATATATTTTTTGCGGTTTATAATAGATATGATCATAGCCAGCAACTTTTGTTGTAGCATTTTGCAAATATTTGCAATTAGGGGGCGTGGCCCGACCTTTATAAATTTTTTTTAAATATTAATTTTATTGCGGTTTAGGATTGATATGATCTTAGCCAACAATTTTTGTTCTGACGATTTTCAAAAACTTTAAATTAGGGGGCGTGGCCCTACCTTTGTATAATTTTTAAAATGCTAATTTTATTTCAGATTACGATAGATATAATTTTAGCCAACAACTTTTGTTCTGACATTTTTCAAAAACTCTTAACTGGAGGCGTGGCCCGACTTTTATATCAAAAATAGTTTTCTGAAATATTTGCATTTTATTTATCATTCAAATAAGTGAGCTTCCCTAAAGTACTATCGCATTTGAATGAAGATTTTGTAGTGTTAACCTAAGCTGATCTTCCTCAGTTATTTCTTTCCCGTTCCATTCCTTTGGGTCTTTAAAAGTTATGCCGGATTCCTCCAATAAATCAATTTGTCTCCTCATAACTCTCATTCGATCAGATTTTATTTCCGGTTCAGACAATTTTTCCTCGAGGTCTTTATAGTTTAACGCAGTTTTTTTACTTATTAGGGAAGTAAATAACAATTTTGAGTCGCTTATTTGTTTTTTTCTAACAAACTCAATTTTTAGTTTTTCTAATCTCTTTACTCTTTCTTCAGAATTCCACTTCTTATTTTCATAATAAGAACTTTTTAAAAATTGAACTTTATCATTTACCTCGGAAATTACTTTGTTATCACATGTTCATCGATTATTAAAAAAATGTTCGTTGGATAATTTCAATATAATCACGGTAAATGACAAAAAGGGAGTTTATTACATAAATTTTTAATTTAAATGGCTATAACTTTTTTACTAACTCTTCTTTAGTTGCGTTTCGTTTCTCAGTAAATGTTATTAGCTTTTAAAAACTGCCTAAAATTTTTAACTAGCACAAGCCGTTCCGGAGTAATAACCTACACGCAGAGAAAAAACATAGTTGCAACAACCATGTTTTAAGAGGATTAAATGTATGATTCAAATTATGATTGTTAATACCATGTTCTTAAACATATAATGGTTTCTATGATCATGGTAAAATGATTACAACAACTATATTTAGAAAACGAATTTTTCCGTAGGAACCAAAATATTATTAAAACAACCATTATTCTCTTATTGGAACGAAAGTGAAATGATTGCAACAACTTTATTATAAATTTCTTTTTAGGAACCAGAATGTTATGGAAACAATAACCTTTTTTTAATGCACACCAATTTCCACAGCTATTAACTAAGATATCCCTAGAGGTTTGCCTTTGTCTGCGCTGCCGAACAGAAATATTAATTCAATTGGAAAAACTTTTTGAAAAACTTTCTGTCCGAGCTGGGGTTTGAACCGCTGCTCTTTCGCTTACGAGCCACGCAGACTACCAGTAGACCACAGCTGCTACTACCGGTCGTCTGACTGAAGTCATTCATAAACGTGGTACATTGAGTGCATTGTCACAAAAATAGCAATATTTACGGTAAATGGAAATATGTTTGCTACAATTAAAGTCGAAAATGTAATTTTTTTGCGTGCAGTCTTTAGGATAAGGCGATTTATAACAAAACATAGTAATTGAAGAGTTGACAAACGAAACGGCACATAACGAGGAATTGATAGAACTTATTGTTTCTGAATAAAGTAAAAGGTTTCCTGCAAACTGTTGAGACACAATAAGTTCTTTCGATTTTTGACTATGTGCTGCTTCGTTTGCCCACGATCAAAAAGTAGTTCAGACAAAAATTCAAAATTCTAGTATGTTTGTCTCTACCATAATATTTACATTTATCATGATTGACAGAACCACAACATTTTTACTGCAACTAATAGTTGAGCCAATTATAATTATGTTGTCGATAGTATGATTTGAACCATAATGTTATTTTTGGTACCACAATTAGTAAATAATGACTTTATTAAGGCAAAAATTTATGTTTGCAAGAATAGTACAATAACTTCAGCAAAAAATATATTATTGCAGCAATCATGTCTCAACCATGTATTTTCTCTGCTTGTATTTACTGATGGGGTCTTTAGGATAAAAGAGTGACACATACTTTACGGCACTAACGTTAATCCTTCAAATGAATTCATGATATCGAGGCGGCTTCTCAAAGTCGATCCTTCAATAAATTTACAGCATACTTGGTTTTTAACTCGCAGCAGTTTTAGGGGTGTGCACCAGGATCTGAATATGCCCAAAAACACCATATTTTTTGTATGGAGATTTAGTTTTTCGTTCAAATTTTTTAAGGTTTTTGTTTTATTTTCCATATCGACGCTGTTTGGAAAAGCTGCTTAGAATGTCTTTTCAAAATAGTTTATAACTCTAAAATCGACTTAGTTTTAGAGGTTTTCACATTTTTGCGGTTTTCGAGCTATATATACCTGATATCTAAACGATCCGAAAAATTTTTGTATATAATATATTTTATAAAGACTCTTTACTTACATCGAATTCCATCAAAAAAACTTGTCTGAAGAAAAGACTTTAGCAGAAAAAGACGACTGAATGAGAGTGATTCCTTCCAAGGTAGCTCCATATACAACCCCTTATCCCCTAAACTATTAAATAAAAAAAAGATCACAAATTGTGACTGAAGCATTGGTCTTCCACATAAGTATCAATTTAAAGTTATATGCTTATCTCGAAAATTTTGAAAAAAATACACCTAGCTTATACTGCAGCTACTTGTATTTGTCTCATGACAATTAATTTTAAAAACATCTAAGTCGGAATTGTGAGCTCAAAATAATTTAAGGGTATTTTTTATACTTTATAGCCCAAACAGAATAAGCATAGCCAACACGCAGCCAACAGAAAAAATGTCAACATAGAAGTTGGTTGCCTTGCAACCCTATGAAATGAACATAATGAAAATAACCAACACGTAGCGAGCGCAGCCGACACAAAAATGTTGACGAACTTTTAACTTTTGCCGCAGCCAACGGTAGCGAAATGTCAAAATACATAGTTCAAAGTAGAAAACTTAAAATTGACTAAAACATATTTGTCCAAATTAGTAAAAAAACAAACAAATTATTATATGCAAAAGGCTGTATTTATTAATTTAGTAAAAAATAACAAAATATTGTAAGCATAAAGCTCTATCTGCGTTATCAACACAAATTCTATTCTGTGCACAACATTTCGTTGGCTAAATTTTCGACAGCTCGCTACGTGTTGGCTATGCCTATTCTGTTTGGGCTATTATACAAATTTCTATGCTGAATACACTCCTTTAAGTGCATTAAATGTAGTACTTACTTTTTTGGGGTATTTTTTACACTTCAGTCAAATTTATACACACATTTTAGTGTAACAAATGCACTCCTTTAAGTGTTTAATTTGAAGTATATAAAATCTATACATTATTTTAGCGAGCCACAGTTTTTATATATTTTATTATTTTTTACAAATTTATCCGCTGCTTTTTGGAGTATCATATACACTCGTTTAAGTGCATGAAATGAAGTATTTTTTGAGGTATTTTTCACACTTTAGACATGTATACACTTCTTTTAGTATACCATATACACTCACGTGTGTGTATAAAATGCAGTACTTTTTTGAGGGTTTATTTATGCACTACTTTTGGTGTACCAAATTCACTTTTTCTAGTTTCTCTACACTCATTCAAGCTCATAAAACATTTTGAAAAATGTTTAGTATATTTAATACACTCCCTTCTAGAACATTAAATAAACATAATCCAGTAGATCAAGTCTTAAAGAAGTCTAGAATGAATCATGCACGATTTTCCTTCATCTTTGATGAAACATGCTGATTCGGTTATACATTTCATTGACGAAAATCTCATATAAAAGTTCCAAATTCGTGCACTGTTTGAAAACTTTCTGTTTACGATGAACGAAAACAAGACAGATGTGTTAAAGAGTTTCATGCAGTAAGTTTCTTTAATAAATCGTCATGACATATTCATGCACGAAATTAGATTTTCACGTTTACAAATACAGAGACAAGGAAATTTCTATTTATTTTAATTCATTTAATTTATTTTGGTTTGAAATATGGCATATGTTTTTTGGAAAAACCTGAAATTTTTTTAAAAGTGTTTTTTTTTTGTTGAGAAAAAACTGGAACTTAAAAGAAAACCTTAAAACAAAAATTTTAAAAGTTATTATTAGAAAAAAATATTAAAATTAAATTATTTATTAAGCAAAAAAACACCGTGCTGATTATTATTTATTAATATTAACAAAACACAAAAATTACAGACAAACATAAAAAGTAGTGTATAAAATTAAAAGTATTTTTAATAACCTAAAAAACGATTAAGATCTTTTTAAAAAATTTTTAAGTTTTTTCAAGACTTTATTTCAGGATGAAAAAAAACTAAAAAAAAAATTAGGATTATTAAAGTTTAAAAAAAACCGATATTGTTCACAACTTTTGCTCAAAATGTCAACTGCAATATTTTAAAAAGTATTTTTTTTTTAATAGCAAAAAGAAAAATTTACAATTTTTTTCTCTTTACTTTTAGTCTGGCACTGCAGGTGGAGCACCTCCAGTGCCACCTCAGCGTCACTCATCGATACGCGCAAACGCACCACCAACGCCACCTGCAGCTATCACTTCAACTCCCTTCAGCAGCAGTGGAGCAGCATACACCAACTCTAGTTCAGTCAGTCGTTTGGTCACAGATCTGGAAACGAAATTCGGCAAACGTTTCCATAATGTTACCGAATTTCCTAAACCGCCACCATTTTTGAATATCCAAAAAATTTATCCTAGTCGAACTGTTAAAGCAACAAATGGTATGTAGATGTAGTTGGTTAGTAGAAACAAGTGTTACGAAAGGAGAGCAACTATTTTTTATACGAGCAGGGCACACTCACAGAAATTTTTGGCTCAGTCAAGTTAGCAGGTTAAATTTATTAATAGCATTAAAAATATTGTCGATTGTTAATAGACTAGTTAAAATCACATTTATTAAATATTAGTTTAATTAACAGTTTCTGTTAATTTAATTTTTCGTAAATTTTTAGCTTAAAAGCTAATGCTTTCAGTTTTTTACCAATCTTTGGTTTATTAATATTTCGCAAGAAATTTATTAATATTTCGACTACTTTCGAAAATGATGCATTGTGAACAAGCATTAAAAAATTCTTAACATATTCTGTTAAATTTAACAGATTGGCTGTTAACAAGAATATCGATAAATTTAACTATTGGCTATTTGGCAATACAACTATTTGTAAACAAAAGAAAAAAATTTCGCTAAGTTCAAATAACATAATTTAATTGATTTTCAAAAAATATATTAAATTAAATATATTATTTAACAATTTATTAAAATAACCTTGGCATTAAAAAAATAACTGCTTTTAGCAAAAAATTTCTTTGAGTGCTGATTTAGAACTATATCTGCTCTTATTATAAAAAGTTTAATCTGTAATTTTAAACTAAGTTCATAATTTTAGTTTAGATAAAATGTTATGCTGTTAATATGTGAATAAATATTATATAAATATTAATATTTTTTTTATATTCAAAGCATTGAATTCTGCACGAACACTTGAAATATTTATATCATGAATGAATATCAAATTTGCCTTTATATTGTTTTTTAATTGAAATTTTCAAATAATAATAACACTTGAAATTTTAATTTATTTCAACTTTTTTCGTTCATTAAAAGTTTAAAAAATATAGAATCTATGTAAAATTGTTAAACAAATTTTTGTTTTTTAATAACTTAGCAAATTTTGTGTAATAAAATTTATTAGTTACCGCCAGAAGAATAGAAAAAAGAAGATTATATAATTATATGCTGCATTAAATGTTTAGTATTTTATAAAATTAATCTAATAATTTCTTAATTCAAACTAAGATGTTCTATCAGAAAACTTTAGTTAGTTTAACTAAAAAAGTTTTCACATTTCTTTTATAACATTCTTCTTTTATTTTTATCTTAATTTTTATGTTATATGATTTGCATCTAACTATTTTAAAGTTTATTTTAGTAACGTTTATTATGCATTTTTTTTAAATCATCATTTCAACATTGAAACTTTTGTTCATACTTAATATTTTATATAGAAAAAACTCTGTTGCATGCTTTATATCCATACAGTTATTTTATTATTAAACAACACTAAAGTTTATTAATAAAAATATTAAATTGAAATATAAATTTACTTTATTTTTTATTGTTATTTATTAATTTTTTGTTTTTGTCATAATTTTTTTATAAGCTAATGATTTGAGTTTTCCAAAAATGTCTCTCTTATCATTTGTGACCCATTCTAGTTACTGTAAAAAGCCTTTGGCAGTTTAAATATGCATATGCAAAGGAAGCATTAAATATTTTTGTTTCTCTACACTGCGCGTCGCAAAGCTTATCTCTCTGCTTCAAGCTTTTTGTTTTAAAGGTTATTGAATTGTAAAGTTTATTTGGAGTAAGAAAACCTTGCATTTTGTACTTTTATTTTGTAAGAGTTCGTTTTTTTTTTAAATTACAAACATATGCCATTTTTCGCGTCAATTGAATAGCTACAGCTCCTTAAATAATAAGAAATTAATGAAATTAAGTAACAAATTCATTGGTTTTTTTATTCATACTTTTATTTAATTATGGGTTGGTCTTCTTATTCGAAATAAATTAAAAAATTATATTTGGTAGGCTATCGTAAAGACTTCTTATATAATCTAAAGAAATTTCTCTCCATGACTCTGTAATCGCTGCAATGAATGACTCTCTGTCATCAAATTGTCGGACTGATAAACCTTGCGGCACAACCATCCCCAGACATTTTCCACTATGTTTAGATCCGGTGTTCTTTATCCAGTTTTTGACCACTCTTGCTGTGTGTATAGGAGCATTATCCTTCTGAAATTTTCATGAAATGCGTCTAAAAATTTTTCCAAATGTTGGAAAGGCCACTTTTAGTTTATGTTGGTAAGTGTTTGCAATAATTTTTGCTGTCTGAAACTCAAGGTCTACTTACTTACTTGGCGCCGTGTGTCGGTCTTGGCCTCATCTAAGAATGTTCGTCAGCCATTTCTGTCTCTCGCTTGCTGGCGCCAGTTAGAAATTCCAAGCTTCGTCAGGTTGTCCTCTAATTGGTCTTTCCAACGAAGATGCGGTCGTCCTCTTCTGCGTTGACCGCCGCTGGGTAGCGAATCGAATATTTTCTTCACTGGAGCATCGTCTTCCATGAGCTGAACATGACCTAGCCAGCGAAGCTGCTTGATTTTGATGCTCTTGACTATGTCGTTTTCAACGTACAGCTCGTACAGTTCATCATTCCACCTTATTCAGTACTGGCCATTGGCGTAGATTGGTCTGCAGATCTTACGAAGGATCCTAAGTCTTTTCATCTTAACTGCTCAGCGTCCAGGTTTGTGATGGGACGGGCATGATGAGCGATTTATAGAGCGCAATTTTCGTTTCTCGAGAGAGAGGCTCTGCTTCTCAATTGCCTACTGAGCCCAAAGTAACACCTACTGGCAAGAGTTATTCTCGTGTGATATCAATGCTGATATCGTTGGTTGAGTCAATGCTGTATCCGCGATAGACGAAGTCCTTCACACCTCAAAGGAGGTATTGTCAACTGCAACGTGGATCCAAGACGCTGGGGCTGTTTGTTTGTTGACATCAAGAATTTCGTCTTATCTGCATTTACTGCCAGACCCATTCGACTTGACCCTCTTTCTAATCTGGGGAATGCTGCACTGACTTCGCGCGTATTATCGCAAATGATATCGATGCCATCAGCATACGCTAGCAGCATAACACTCTTGTAGAATATTGTGCCACTACGTCTCAGAAAAGCAGCTATGATGATATTCTCCATCATTAAGTTGAAAAAGTCGCACGATAAGGAATCACCTTGTCTGAAACCTCGTTTGGTAACAAATTATGGGGAGAGATCCTTGCCGATTTTAGCTGCGCTGCTGGTGTTGCTCAGTATCATCCTGCAAAGTCGTATTAGTTTTGCAGGAATACCAAAGTCAGACAGGCAGGAATACCAATGTCAGGTGATTCCTTATTGGGCTGTGTAAGGCGGCTTTGTAATTGGCAAAAAGATGGTGGTTGTCGATTTTTTTCATGGGTCTTCTCCAAGATTTGTCGTAGCGTGGAGATCTAGTCGATGGTAGACTTTCCAGGTCTGAAGCCACACTGATAAGTCCAATAAGTCGGTTTACTATGGGCTTCAATCTTTCACATAAAACGCTAGACAGGACCTTATATGTGATATTAAGAAAGCTTATCCCACGGTAATTCGCAGAAATAGAAGGATCGCTTTCTTGTGGATTGGGAAGAGCACACTGAGATTCCAATCGTTCGGAATGCATTCCTCCGACCATATTCTGCATAAAAGCTCGTGAATTCATTTAAATAGAGCTTCGCCTTCGTTCTTAAACAGCTCAGCAGGTAAGCCATCAGCTCCCGCGGCTTTGTTATTTGTAACCCGAGCTATAGCTGTCAGAACTTCATCATAGTTGAGCAGCGGAACCTCGACGCTGTCATCCGTAATTGGGGTTTCCGGGATATTGTCTCTATTGGCGGGATTGTTGTCAGCGTCGTCATTTAGAAGCTTAGAGAAGTGTTCCCTCCATAACGTGAGTGTACTCTGGATATCTGTCACTAGATTCCCATTTTCATTCTTGCAGGAAGAGGCCCCGGTTTTATAACCATCGGCAAGGCGTCTTATTTTTTCGATTTGAATTTTCGGGCCTCATTCCTGTCACCATACATCTCAATCTCCTCATGCTTGCTTTTTTCTGCCTCTATTTTTCCGCCTGAAAATACATTTCTCTTCCCTCCTCTTCTCTTTGTATCGCTTCTTAGCAGCGCGCGTTACAACCAACTGCAGGGTGGCTTAGTAGGCGGCGTCTTTCTCTGCAGTGGCGTCGTGACACTCCTGATCATACCACTAATTTCGACGAGGGCAGTGGTAGCCAAACACATCTTTGGCAGACGCACACATGGAATGGGAAATGTGTGTCCACTGATCGCATATATCAACCATTGGAGGAGTGCTTTAAAGCAGGAGTGAGAGTTGAGTGGCGAAAGCTTCGGCTGTCTCTTTTGACTGCAGCTTGTCGACATCTATCTTTCTCTGTGTAGAGTTTTGTGCATTCTTAGCTACGCACAGACGTGTACGGATCTTAGCTGCGACAAGATAGTGATCCGAGCCAATGTTTGCACCACGGATCGTGCGTACATCTAATACACAGGAAAAGTTTCTTCCGTCGATCAAAACGTGATTAATTTGGTTTCAGCTTTTTCTGATCAGGGGACATCAAGGTGGCTTATGAATATTGAGATGCTTGATTCTAGTGCTACTTACGACCATGTTTCTTGCTGCGGCGAAGTCAATCAGCCTTATTCCGTTCATATCGGAGTTGTTGCCGTGTAGGCTGGACTTTTCGACTATTGGACCAAATATATTTTCCTTGCCCACCTTAGCGTTGAAGTAACCAAGATGGATTTTTGCATCGTGACGGGGGCAGCGCTCGTAAGCATTTTCAAGGCGCTTGTTGAATGTTTCTTTGGTCTCATAGTCCTTGTCTTCTGTCGGAGCGTGCGCACATATAAGGCTTATATTAAAGAATTTAACTTTGATTCGAGTTATGGGAAGCCAATTGTTCACAGGTGTAAATCTCAGGACGTGGCGTCGTAGTTTCTTGCCAACTACAAATCCGCATCCAAACTCGTGCTTCTCTGAAGGGCCGCTGTAGTAGATATCACAGTGTGCATACCGAATGCAACCCTGTTCCTTCCATCGCATTTCTTGGATAGCAGTGATATCAGCTTTGTATCTTTTCAAAACATCAGTCAGTTGGATAGAGGTACCTTTCCAATTAAGAGAGTTCGGATATTCCAGGTCCATATCAGTAAATCGTTATCAGTTTTTTGTTTGCGGTAGTCGTCATCAGATTTGGGAGCATTTTTCTTATATTATTTGAAGTTTTCATTGAAATTGTTTTTTTACGGGTGGGTTTTAAACCCGACGCACAACCTGTTTTAAGCCCAGGGGCCCGACGTTCAGATTTGCCGGCTTCAAGCTCTGACGTTGCCCAGAAAACACCACATGCAGCTTTGAGTCGACTTTTGAGACGATTCCACATGTATTATGCTGGCCTCGCCAGGTTCTGACAGCCAGACACGTTACCATGTAAAGGTTCGTCTCCAGGAAACCTTTGTCGAGGTTACAATACCGCAAAAAGACCGCGGCCGCCCATCACCACTTCTCCTATGCGACTGCGATGGCGGGCCAGAAACCGTTCCTCCTTTCGCAAATCATGAAAGTAATAGTTAAACCCATCAGGGCCATGAAATATGTCCTTCCATGACAAATTTATCCTACTCAATTCTAGGCGTGTTTCCTTTATTTCCAGGTCCAGTGGTGGTTTTGAAGTTTTTTAAGCTTGAGCTGTTCGGTACCATTAAGAATTCTCCTAACAGTAAAAACACTAGCACTAACGCCACTTTTCGCCCTTATTGCCTTAGAGTCACTGGAATTGGAAGCTAACCTCAATATGGCTTTTCTGTCAGCAACTGTTGTAGCTCTTTTTGTGCCTTACTTTCATGTTTTTCCTGTAAGAATTTAAGTTTTGCAAGTAGCTACACAACGTTAGCACTTCTTCTAATTTTGTTAGCAATTCCACGATCTGAAAATCCCTGCCCGGAATATGCTTAAATTTTGACCTTTTCGGCGACAGTTAACAGATTTTATCGGCGCGTATTCACTGTGTATAAAAAAATGCAAGGACAAATATACTTACTATCCTTAACGACGTTTTTACAAATTGTTTGAACACCTGAATTACTACTACTACTGTACCTCAAGTATACGCGTATCAATCAAGTGACGCGAAAAAAGAGCATATTTTGTAGTTGATCATAATAACTAATTATAACAAATTAACGGTACAAATTGCAGTCTCCTATTGCTACAAATTTCTTTAAAATTCAATAATCTTTAATAAAAAAACCAAATTAATCTTGGAATTGAAGCAGAGATATAAGCCTTGAATTATGTGAAAAGCTCTTTGAGCTCTATGTGAGGCCAATAAAGTAGCACTTTTATGGAGGAAAATGTCTAGTTTGGTTCACGAACTATTCAAAAACTACGCTCTTCCTAAGAAACCAGTGGAAATGAGTTTAAGGGAAACGACCGAAGAGCTCAACAAACTTTTCGGAAAAGTCGACTTCTGAAGTCAGTCAGCAGTGTTTGCAGCTCGCCAAATCGAGCAGCGAAGATTTTAAAGCTTACGCCAGTCGCGTTAACCTGCAATGCGAGCTGTTTAAGCTAAGGGCATTGCAAATAGACCAGTTCAAAGTACTAACCTTCGTATTAGGATAACGAAATTCGCATGCGCTAACTCAACATTCTAACATAGAAGGCACATCTCTTGACACTTGTGGATGAGACGCATAAAATGCTTACCTCAAAAGCAATACAGAAATGATTAAGCAACAAAATTCTCAAGTGTGCGCTATTGTAACGGTCAAAAGGTAATGTAAATAAAAAACTTCCAAAGATACCATGCTCGCTTTGTGGAGATATGCATTATGTCAAGTTTTATCCATATGCAGCACATAAGTGCGCCAAGTGCCAGCGATCAGCTTGCCATCAACAAGGGCAATTATTGCCAAAGTGCAAAAAAAACTTGATAATAATGGAAAGCAGACAATCAACAAAATAAAAAGTTTCGAAATCCTTTAGCAAAATTTCGCACAGACGTGGTTTTTGCCACTACTAATCAACTCTTCTGATTGTGGAAAATGTGGAATTAAAGGACAGAAACACTGAAACAAAGGCATCTGGAAATGATTGCCAAGGTTAAGGCATAACACTAGCCTTGGTTAAAAGCAGTTCAAATTGTCCTTCACGGTTGTTTCGCCTAATCAATAATTCACGTATGGTTCCAATCGATTCCTCTAAATAATCTATCCCTTTCCTTTCAGGTCAAAGACCAAACCTTGTTTGTACAAGGAGCATGCTTTGGTTCTTTGATCTATAAAAAAAAAACTGATATTCCACGGAAATCCAACATCAACGATCATACAGTTCAGGTACAAATTGGCACAGCATCGGATGCAACAGTAATTTAATGCCCTGTTTAGGTAAAACAAACGATACGTCTATTTCACGAACGCATCGTCCAACAGGCGGCAATCAGCTGTTTTGGATACATGTATGAAGAATGTCAGACACAAACGAACACAGATGACTCAGTAACGAACGAAGACGTAACCTTAGTATAAAGTTGTGTCTTTGACCCTGTTCTCACTCGCCTTAAAAAAGGCAGAGTAATGGCGTTATTTTGACACTATGCATCTGTCAGGTGTTCTTACTACCGACTTTTTTAAGCCCGCCTTATTTTGCATTCCGAGAACAGTCCATAAATGTGGTGTTAAATTTCGGAGAATTCATTACTTTGTAAGTCTTAAATTAAACAGCAACGCAAACAGAAAACCCAACCAATGCAAAACAAAATTTATTTGCGCTAAAACATAAGAGAACCACGAGGAAAATGAGGCACAATGAAACTTCAAAGTAACAGACGTCAAAATGAATCGCAAAATTTTTAAAATTTTTGAAAATGCTGCCTCACGTAACTTGTCACCTTCCCACTTCCCACCTTACCTGTAGACGTCAAAATTAATCCGATGATCCGCCTAACGTAAGGCGCGTGAGAACAGGCTCTTTGTAAGCAAAAAAATACGAACGAGACGTCACAATTTGACTAGAGCAAAATTACTATCGTTCTGAAAATGGAAGTTGCTACTAACAGATTTGGAGCTAGTAGAGCAAAAGCAGATGAAAAATGGAACGCCCATCTGCTAAAGTAAACTTCTACGGTCCTCCTCAAAGAAGTGCACACAATCTATTTAAGAACAGAAGCTATCACAATCAATTAAAAAACAGTTTCATTTCTACCAAAAGTCAACAATTCAATAACCAAAACAGCTGATGCAAAAAGTATTGCCACCTATTAAAAAATGCTAGTAATATGTATGTATACAATTTTCAAGATTTTTGTCAGTTTTACGCTAAATGCTAAACTTTTACAATCTGGCAATAATATTTTTGACAAGTACTGACGTTGGAGTATTTCAAAAACGTAAGAAACGTAATGTTGGACGACGACGCAAGAAAAATTACAAAGACCCAATTTAGGACGATCACGTCGGAAAACGAACGAAGCTTGTCACGAAGGCTTCGTTTTACCTAAACAGGGCATAACTTGAAACGTGGGAGCGCATCGTGGAACCAGATGCATACGAAAATGACGACGCTGCCAGCGACGCCAATGCAAACGCAGTCGCACTCTTCGTGGTGATGTTACAAAATATTTGGAAAGTTTAATAACAAAATAAGAGACTTAAATGTTCCCGGTATTGACTGTATAGCAGCATTTGATCTCTGGAAGATTCCAATCGCATCGTAGTGCCGTACAATCAAATTCGTCACTGACTCATTAAAACAGCAGTACGCCTCTGTTTTCAACAACGCAATTCTTGGTCTCTACACTTAACACAAAGTTCGCACCCAATTGCTTCCAGATGCAAAAGAGGTTTGCATACCAAAACGTCGATTACCGTATGCAGCTCGAGCAGAAATTAAGCCTCCGGTAAATTCCACAAAATTGGCAGCGCCCATTGTATTTAGCAAACAAAATGGGCAAATTCGTACATGCGTTGAGTATTCAACTGGGTTAAGTAACGTGATCGAACCAAATCAATATCTGCTTTTTGAACCCGATAAAATTCTAGCAGACTGCAGCGGCCGAGACGGACGCATATCTGCAAGTAGAAGTCGGTGATGAGAGCAAATCACTTCTAACAGTAAACATTCTCAAGGGTCTGTACAGGTACAATCGCCTTACGCCTGGAGTAAAATACGGTCCTGATGCATTTCAAAGAATCATGGATTAAACGCTTACATAGATGACATCATCCTATTTCCTATAAGTCCATCAAAGAACTTTCAACAAATCTTCAGCGTTTAACAGAATTCGATTTTCATCTAAAGTTTGAAAAATGTATATTTTTTCAAAAGCCAGTAAAATATCTTGGTCAAATAGTCGATAAAGACGGTGCTAGACCAGATCCAGAAAAAACCAAAGCCATAGATAACTAAAAAATTTCAGAAAGTATATCTGAAAAAAGATCACTCCTTGGATCCATAAATCATTATGGCGTACTCCCAGAGAACTTTAAGACAATTTGTTAAAAAAGTACACGCCTTTCAAATGGTCCAAAAAGTGTCAGAAAGCATTCGATAAATTTAAGCGTATTGTCAAATCAGAACTTATTTTAAAGCACTACAACCCTGCACTGCCAATTTATGTCGCAGCAGATGCTTCAAGCCATGTAATTGATGAAATAATTTATCACATTTTCCCCGACAATTCTATGAAAGCCATCTACCACATTTCAAAGTCTCCAAATCCACCGGAACGCTACTATAGTCAAATTGAAAAAGAAGGACTGGCATTAGATTTTGCCATCCAAAGATTCCATCGTAGTTGTTTGGGCGCAAGTTTACACTACACACGGATCATAAACCTCTGTTAACCATATTTGGTTCGAAAAAAGCCAATACCAGTCTACACTGCAAATCACTTGCAACAATGGGCGCTAATCTTACTCGTCTATGACTTGCACTTCCAGTAACGCATCAAATGAGGGTCCAAGCAACCCAATCTAAAGACAACCTTCAACAAGTCATCAGCTTCTTGAACAACGGATGGCCTGCAAAATTGTTCCTTATTACAAAAGAAGGGAATCGCTCTCATATGTCTATGGTTGGTTATTATTAGACACACGAGTGGCCATTCCAAAACCGTTTCATCTACGGATACTCAAACAAGTTCACAGAGGACATTTCGCTATTGATCGCTGTAAGTCAATTGCACGAAGCTATGTGTATTGGCCAAATATAAACAAAGATATCGAGTAATATGTTTGCCAGTGCCAAGGATGTCAACTTGCAGCTAAATCACCCGTCAAAACGAAACTTCAGTCGTGGTCTCTAACATCACGCCCGTTAGAACGAGTTCACGCAGACTACGCTGGATCTAAAGCGGGAAAATACTACCTTGTTGTTGTCGACGCCTTCTTGAAGTACCCGGATATTTTTGAAACTTCGAAAACCACAACAAACGCGACCACGAAACTTCTAAACATGTATTGCGCTCATTTTAGTAATCCTGAACAACTTGTCACTAACAATGGCACTTAATTCTGTTCTGAAATATTCGAGTCATGGTCCACAGAAAGTGGTATTCAACATACTAGAACAGTACGATTTCATTCTAGTTCAAACGGACAAGCTGTAAGATTCGTGGACACTCTAAAAATCACTTTTAAAAAGTCAGGAGAAAAAACATAAAGAAGCACTGCAAAATTTTCTCAAAGTATGTCGTTCAACACCAAATCCCAACATACCGAGCGGAAAATCACCAGCTAAACATTTTGTCGGTAGGAAAATGAGAACAATCTTTTATATCATTCTAAAGCCTGTCATTGCGCCGGTTCAAACAAATAGAAGAACAATATAATCTTAAACATGGCACCAAAGAGGTCTTTTATCGTAGGAGATCTCGTCTTCACAAAGAAATTTAGAAATAATAAAAGCATCCAGAAAGCGATGGCTGGAGAAGTCATCGGAAAAATTGGAAGTGTTATTTACAACACCGTTATCACAGTTGGATATCGCCAAAAACTCATCAGAGCTCACACCCACCAACTTCGTTCAAGATCGTCAAAGGATCAAGAAGTCTCTTCACAAGATTCTGAAATTCCCCTTCAAATCATACTACAAGAGTTAAACTTTAATAGAAATATAATTACGGAAGCTGAGATTACTTCTACGCCACTCAGTACTCTTTCATTAATGCCCAGGCGCATACAAAGACGTTGTATTCCGGTGGATTTTGTCTCAAAGACACCGCAGCAGTCTTAAAGAAAGGAGATGTTAGGGTTACACTGGTTAACAAGTTTTTGACAGCAAGACACGAAACAATTTTACTTATACACACTTAGTTCGTTACACAACAATTGCCAACGCTTGTATAAAAATACTCATTTTGTAAATGCATTCTATTATAGTTATTTCAATAAAAACTAAATGTTTAATTGTTTTTAAACACAACAATTTGTAAAATAATTACCAGCAAAACAAAACAACATAAATCGATTAAATCATATACAAGGATAGGTTAAAAGCTCTTAATAAACGGGGAAACAGGAGCTGGGATTTTTAGTACTATACTAATTGCGGAATCATAATGAGTACCTAATACTTACAAATGTTTTTATGCAAGAATTGAAGACACTCGCTCTCAAGAACCATTGGACGCATCCAATTCGCCTTGACAGCTATTTGACCAGTAATATGCTACATAAGTGAGCTAAAAACTTTCGGCATCAGTTGCTTATCATCATTGAATGGGGCTCGCAAGAAAATTTGGAAATCTTCTAATCGAGGAATCTGGGATGCAATCGACCTCCAGAAGTCCGGAAAATTACGTACAGAGTCATTGAAGGTCAATCGCTCCGAATGCTCTTAGACGAATTTTGTTTACCGACGAAACATTTTTTACCACAGAAAAATTGTTTAACAAACAACGTATACTTCTTCCGAGAATTCATCCGGCTTCTGTGATGTTGTGTGGAGGAGTCGCCTTTGACGGAGTCACCGAGCTCACTTTTGCGAAAAAGGAGTGAAAACTTTGGCAAAAGTGCATCGAGCGTACGTTTTAGAGAACCTTGTGAAGCCCCTCAACAAGACAATGTTCGCAAACAAGCAGCAAACCTTTCAACAAGACTTCGCTCCAGCTCACAAGACAAAATTACTGTCTTGGTTCAAAAACCACGTTCCTAAGCTCATTACCGCGGCTGAATGGCCATCGCAGCCCAGCTCTCAGCCCGTTGAACTACCAATTGTGGACAATCTTAGAGACTACGGATTCCTCTTCTTTTCGACACTCCAATATCTAATCTCTAAAGCGCGCATTCATCCGAGCACCATGCATGAGGTGTGCACTGCTATCGACGAGTGGCCAAACAAAATTAGTTTTTTCTGGAAGAAAAATGAAGCCATTTCGAATAATTTGTTTGAAAAATATTCATTCGTTTTAATTTGATGACAAAAATATGTGTATTAGGTACCACTTCGGTATAACTATACACCATATTGCAAATCCATTACGTTATTCGTTTACGTATAATCGAATAATAAATGGAATTTGGTGCTGCGATCAAGTTTCTCACCAAACAAGAAATATTTTCTCCCATGGTATTGTAAATGATGACAACTCCCGAAGGAGTCATTTATGAAGACGAATGTTCCAGCAAGACAATCTTTTATTAGTGGCTTAATTTTTTTAACATAGTCGAGAATCGATTGAAGATTGTCCACGACCTGGATTTTCCATCGAAGCACTCACTATTTCAGCCTTTTTTGAAAACGTCGGAAGAAAAAGTAGTGGAAAATCGCGGCATCGATATTTACCGGACTATATCTCTGTCTTATTCGGTAAAAGCAGATACACTTTTTATGTTGGTTTATGTTCGAAGGGTAGTGAACTGAATACCGGTGCTTTCGCAGTGCCCTTTCAGTCCCATTACAAATACCTTATTGTATTTGTGCTATTCCATAACCATCCGTAAACCATTCTGAGCTTTAAGCAAACATCTGGATGTCTAGAGGTGTGTTGACTAGATCTTTTTAATCTTCGAAAAATCTGTTCCCCGTATATCGGAGTTGGCAATTCTGTAGATTTGGGCATTCGCAAAGAAGGTGAGTAGTTGTTTCTATTTCTTCTAAATCCTTGCAGATTCAACAGATGTTTGGAACTGTTGTGCTCTACCCATTCTATTGGTTATTACCCCAATGAGGCAGTGTCCTGCTAGAAGTCCGACAAGTATCCGGATTTCACGTTTGGCTAAAAGCAAAAGGCTTTTAGTTCCTTATTCATTTAGTTCTGGCCAGAGCCTTTAAGATTTGGTGTGGTCACCGCAGTTTGTATTAGCATTATCTCTTTTTTTTAGGCATAGGCTTTTTTAGACGACTAAGAATGTACACATCAGTGACTGTTCTTTTTTCCAAATGTTACTCCATGTCTTGCCAGCTCATCTACCGTTTCGTTCCCCTCAATATTACTAAGTCCCGGAACCCAGCAAAGATTGACGCCATGGGTATTGGCGGTGCTGTTAAGAGATTATTTACCTTTTAATAATGTTCGAGCTTTGCCTGTTATGCTGTCCAAGCAAAGCTTTTATCAACCCTCTTGGGTCTAAGATTTTTCTTGCGAATGACCTGTACAGCTGTCATTCGCGTAAATCTCGGCCTGAAGAACGCTACAGTAATCTGGGAGTTTCTGAGACTTTTTAATTTGTTGTGCTTCACAGTATACCTTCTGATCAATACGTGATGTGGTTCACTCTGAGTTTCTTCCGCAAGGTCAGGCAGTAAATTAGGAGACGTGATCGTATTAAAGCGTTGAAGGAAAATTTTCGTAGCAAGAGGTCAGAATTGTGGAGAAACAAGTCGTCGTTTCTTAAAAATGACAACGCACCAGCTCACATATCTTATATTGAATTAAAAACTGCCGCTTGGTTCTATGGCAGTATCTTCCCATTCCTGTCTCCAGGGGATGAATGTGTTGTATTTTGCCCCAAATTTCACACTAGATTTGATATATTCGTTTTTCCCCCTTTGTTTCCTTGGTTTCATAGAGAATCAGAATTGATTCATGTCAGAATCTGTTCTTCCAGGTTTGTAATTCGTAGAGGTGAATAGCGCAATTTCCAGCACTTAAGAAACACTTCTATAAAAAGAAGATTTTGTACCATTTTTAAACTCGTCTGTGCCCACCGAGTATTCCATTAGCATCTGTCAAATTGCTGCTTAAAGAGAACACCATATCTAAAGCCAACTTAAGATGGCCTGAACTCTACCTGTAGAGCAACAAGGCTTGGCTGGCCGACTCAAGACCACAAGAGATCGAGAGGCCTTCTCTCGCTGGGAAGGCTGGATACCACAGGGTACTGCTTAATAGGTAGACATGCCTGCAGACTAGGAGTCCTCGCAAATGACTTGAGCAGAAACTGCTAGGTTAAAGAAACCATCTCACCTTCTATGTTTCTGTCCTGCGCTCACTGGGAGAATGTACAAATATCTGTGACCGTTCTTATTTCCTGCGCTTGACCTGTCAAGGACAGCGTCAAACATCTAATAATCTTCTTCAAAAGCTCAATTAGGCTCTACTCGGATTGAAGGCCAAGTGTGCTGCGGTATCACAATGGACCTTATTGATCTAAGTAAGCCGGGGTATGTGCGTTATGTTTTCTCTCCTAAGATCGTCTGTGACGTGAATCTTATGACTCCCGCGTTATTCTTAAACACTCCAACCTCAAGAGCTTTGAGAGTTGAGGTAGGTCAGAATTTGTCTGACGATTGCTGTAAACATCCAGCAGATTATGTACGGCCGCAATCCTCATTTCTTGCCGAAGGCCCTCTGACATATGTAGAGAGCGAATAGTTTATTTTTCTTTCATTTACCTATGTTGTATTTCCAGTGATGCGTATTGTCTAAAATTATGTACTTAGCTTCAGTGAAAAGCTTCGAAGTTGCTCTGTTGAGTGTCGGAAGTGTTGAACTTTATATTTTTTCCCTCTTGTGAACAAAACAATTTCGGTCTTTATTGAATTTACACTCAGGTGTTTGATTCTGACCTCTTTCTTTATTTCACTCATCTCATCCGCGAAGAACTATGATATAAACCTGAGCATGATGCAGGGAATTGCATGTTTCATTATAGCCGGTAAGACTCCATTTGGATCTGCAAATGTTTAAGGATTTAAAGAAACCTACTGATTGAGCGAACTTTCTGAACTGTATCCATCAGTTCTCTTAAGGATCTCCCTGCGGCGGTCAGTTTTTCTCAATTCTTCGAAGACTTCCGCCAAACAAATGGTTATGTATCAATAAGCATTAACAGTTCTACGTTGCTCATGTGGTAGAGTAGCGAGCTGACCGGCTTTTCTGAAAAAAACGGGCGTCCATACGTCCGCGGATAGCCTTTGCAGGGTTTTTCTTACTTTGAAAGGTCCAAACAGTGAATTGTTACTGTGTTTCGGGCTTGTAAGTGTAGATCCATGATTCGTCACATGTTATGATGTCATAGACGTTTTTTGAACCAAGCTTATTTTTTTCAGAGTTTCCTTACTGGTCCCACTAAAGTCCAAGAATGACTTTTAATAGTACACGCACAGCATCGATGTTTTCTGGCACAACAACGGTTCTTGGACGAACTTCACAAAATGCATCTTATAGAGGATGACAACCACGCTCGAACTCATTGAACCAACGTTTTACAGTCGCGGGGTGTGGTGCTTCATCACTAAATGTCGAATTAAGTTGATTGATGCATTGTTTTGGTGTTCATTCACGTAGAAAGTCGAAAACACTCAATGCACGAAAATGTTTATTGTTTAATTTAATTTTTTTGCTAAATCATAGTGCTCTGTTCAGTTTCATGTGAAATTCCACTCAAATCTCGACACAAAAAACGAGAGCTGCGAAACAAGCGTGGAAATTTCCACAACATGTTCGCCAGAGCAGTACTCTGTTCCGCTGCGTGAAATTATCGCAACATGTTTCTGAGCAACATTTTTTCACGCCAATTTGATTGTACTGCCTATTTATTTTAAACTGAAAAGAGAGAGATCATATGAAATTTGCCAACTCACTCTCTGAGAAACGTTGCAAACGGAACTCCTTGCAGCAAAATATATGTCAGAAATTTCACGCAACAAATAAATTAATGTTGTCAGCAAAATTTTATGAATATGTTTATGCTGCAAAATGTCAAATGCAAGACTTAAAAGGAAGTATACGTACATGGAATAAGATCGGTGGAAGGAATAAATGCAAAAAGAGACTCATCTCTTTTGTCTCTGCTCCACTAATAGTATACTTTTTCAATAGTATACTATACAGCGTCTTATCTTACCTTCATTTGTAGTGTTGATTGAATTGTTTCAATTCCAGTCCTTGGATATTGTTGTTGACGATCTAAGGTTCCTGGATAAGGATTACATCTACCTTCTCCTTGGACATACAAAGCATCAAGTCGTATTTACAGTATTGTCCATTATTAGCTACGACTTTCCTCATCTTTTAGGCAACATACTTATTTCGCGTTGACCCGATTTTTTGCTTCAACTTAAAATGTGAAACCTGTTGCTCGGTCAGGTCATTAGTGCTCGTTTGGAAGAAGTGAGCGGAAGGATAAATGTCGGGTGGGGCAGAACACGACATTGAAGCGCCTTTAAATTTTCCTTGACGATTTTTGTAACATGTGCCGAAGCGTTGTCGTTGAGACTTTTGAGCTTCAATGCTCGGTTCAGTTGCGAGATTGTTGTTGGTAATGTTCCACAGTTATAGTCTCGTTAGGCTGGAGTAACTCATAGAAGATTACTCTGAGCTGATACAACCCAATGCCCATCATTAGCTTCTGTTCATGGATATTTCTGGTTTGGTCGTTGAAGTTGATGCATAGCTGGTCTGACCTCACGCTTTTCTGCGCTTTGTGTTATCGTAGTGGGTTCATTTTTCGTCCCCTGTCCCGATTTAACACAAAAACCCTTCCGATTTCGCTTTTCAAGCAGTTATTCACATGTGCAAAAACGGAGTTCAACGCCTTCTGGCTCCCAAGGCCACTGACAAGATTTCAGCAAGCTCCTTTGAGTTTTTCAGTGATATTGGTCCGTCTTCAACTCACCATCTTCAAAATTTACTAGGCTACCTTCGCGTTCTTTTTGACGGTGTTGAAATTAACACTTTTAAAAACCCGGTACCAATACTCACATGCTTTTATTGATGGAGCATGTTCCCCATCTGTATGAAATGAAATGTATGCTTCACACAGCAATCGATGTCCATCAGCTGCACTTTTCTTTCACAAAAACTACAATAAGGTAATTCACATACTTGTGCAAATGTTCTTGCATCGTAGTATTTTGAAAATGGTGGAGTATATTTGTACTCTACACTAACAAAATATACAGAAACGCGCCCTAACTACGCTTTTGTAAATATGCAACACTTAAAACCCATAGTTTCTATTTACTATGCATATGCAATATATTACGGCTATTGACGATATTGTAGTATCATTGCAATCTCGTTTTTGCAAGGATAGATTTTTGTGGACACACCTCTAATATTTTGATATTTTTTATGATGTGCTGGCATTTTACCTTATAATTTTATTTTTTTAAAACTCCCTCCATTTATTTACAACTTCTTTTTTTTATTATGAATTAAACTTTTTTTACCGCGTAAAATGTAAACAGCTGCAGCACAGAAATTAACACATTCATACACAAAAGCGTCATACAATATTATTTGATTTGTATATGCAACAGCCCTTTGTTATAGCAAATGCATTAAAGTTGCAAATGCATATCAGTGGTTTTTGTAAAATCAGCTGTTTTTTGCATTTGCAGCGATGCAACAAGATCATGAATTACCCTATTGAATTGCAAACTGACAGCTGATGGTAAACAAATTTAAGTAAAAAAAAAAAACAGTTATGCAAAATAATAATACTCAAACAAACAAAGCTTGAATGGCAATCAGTAGCTTCAAACCATTTAAGTCACCTGGACCCGATGATACAGTAGCTCCCATTGAAATTCAAAAGTCGTATGACATCATTAAGGAGCGGCTTTTGTTGATCTACCAAAGCTGCCTTGACCTAAATCACATTCCCAAACGTTGGCGTAATGTGTAGGTTATCTTTGTACCTTAGGTAGGCAAAAGCTCTCACGTAATCCCAAAAGACCTTCGACCAATTAGTCTTTTCTTCCAAAAACCCTAGAGAGGTTGATCGACATTCACGTGGGATTTAAAATAGAAAAAAGCCGTTGTTAATAGCACAACATGCTTACACCAAATTCAAATCCGTGAAAACAGCTCTCCACTCCAGTCTCCATCATTGAAAAATCCCTCCATCAGAAGGAATAATGATAGCTTTTATTGATATAGAAGAGGCCTTTGATAAAGTCGAAGCAAAAGCTTGGGATGGATGCCGCACTGATAGCACTGATAAATCAAAAGTTAGTTGGCAGGATTATAAGCGCAAAATTTTGGTGCGACATCTACGTTAAGATCTGTACCAAGGGGAATACCTCAGGGAGGGGTTCTTTCATCTCTACTCTGGAACTTAGCAGTAAATGAACTGACCAGATATTTCGTCCGTTGTGGAACCACAGGGGATCTACTCCTCCTCTCCTAAGTACTGTCGTGAAACCACCCTGAACTTATAATAAAAAACAGTAGACGCTTATTGTCTACCTCCTCAAGACCTCTAAGATCATCAAAAAAGAGGCTTCCTAGATGCTTCTCTCTTCTGCGGGCTAAAGCGGGGCATGAACAGAAGAAATTCGATACCGACTCCTCCTCTTCCTCATCTCTGCAACTCCTGCAGAGGTCATTCGCATGAACCCCCATTCTAAGGGCATGCATACCTATAATACAGTGTCCTGATATAACGCCTATCAAAATGGAGAGATCTTTCCTTGCCATTTAAGTGAGCTTAATCGTTCGTTTTTCAGTAAAACTAGGCCACAACTGTCTAGATGTGTTAGAGGTGGTGCTATGCTTTCACCTGAAATTAGCCAGTTCTGTGGCTTGTTGCCTTAAAGCCAGCTTGCAAGACGCAAGTGGCATGCTTAATGTTTCCATGTCCGGCAGAAGCCTTGCTGCTGTACCTTTCCTAGCGAGCTCATTCGCTCTACAATTTCCCGGAATGTCCCTATATTCGGTACCCAAACTACATGAATGTGACGTTGCTATTGTTACCTCTGGAAAATACATATCTACTCTTCGAGACATTATCCAAAACTGCCTAAATTCGGAACGATTCGGGTCGTAGTTGACGGTATTTCATCCGAGAAGCACGCCATCAACGCAGGAGTACCACAGCATTCAATCCTATCGCCAACCTTGTTTCTGGTTTTTATCAACGACATTCTGTCGTTGACGCATAACCCAATACATTCGTTTGCGGACGACAGCAGCATTGTCATTCATATTCATTTAAAAAACGCCCAAGCTCTATGGAGATTGAGAGAAAAAGGCAAACTATGAATGACACACTCCTAAATGATCTACAAAAAATCTCCGAGTGGGGTCTTGCTAATAGAGTAGAGTTCAATGCAAGCAAGACCCAGTGCTGCCTGTTAACCCACAAGCGGATGGATTGCCCATCTGTTCAAGCCCACCCCTTTACCACTGCCTCGATGTCCAACAGAACCTCGCATTACCGAGAGAATTCGTTTTTTAGTCGCACGGTAAGGTTGTGGAATAGTCTCCCTGCTAGCGAATTTCCCGACAGTTTAAAGCTGTGCAAATTTAAAACAAATCTTTACCGATACTACTCCATCTATCCACCCTCCAACTAACTATTACCTATCTTTCGAATCAACACAATGCTTATGCATTTATAGGGGGCATCCCCTGAGCGTTGGTTCAGTTTAAAAAAAAAATAAAAAAAATACTCTAGTCAACTTGGCTATCAGTTGTGGATTCAGCGTTAACCCAAATAAAACTGAGTTGGTGATTTCCACCAGACAACACAATTTACCTGTAATTAGTCCTCCTAAACTGGGAAACACAAGACTTAGCTTCTCATATCAAGCAAAATACCTAGGCCTAGTACTGGATAGGAAACAAAACTGGAAGCCCAATCTGCTCGAGAGAGTAAAAAAAGCGAATATTGTCTTGTACTCATGCAAAAAGGCGGTAGGTAGCAAATGGAGTTTACAACCAAGTGTTAGACAATGGCTATATATATCGCAGTTGTAAGGCCAATCTTGCTATATGGTGCTGGACAATAGTCTAGTGGCATGCACTCGAAAAACAAACTCACCTAAACCCTCTCCGTAAAGTTCAAAGATCATTAGACATAATGCTCTATCTTACACCACTTGACAAGGGGGTATTCCCTATGTCTAGCATTATTGCATGTAAGCACGAATTGTAACAATCCTATACTAAAATATCCAATGGATCGAGAGCGCTCTATTGTACAGGCGTACCATGGTAAAATCAACAGCTCAAAAAACTTTATAATGAACTGCACTTGATGCTCATTCCATCTTCTGTTTAGCTGCTCTCTCATAGAGAATACCCCTATATGGATTGTTAGTGAGAAATTATGTCGCTTTCACATCAATAGATATATATGTAGTTACAAGATGGTTCGAAAAGATTTGATGATAGCAACGCCATCTTTTGTAAATTCCTTAAAACTTATTTAAATTTGGAATTATTTTTTTATTTTTTTTTAACTTTGAATTTTTAATATTATTGGTTTATATAGGTATAGGTAAAACATATATATTAGGGCGGGTCGATTTAAAAATCGCCCATTGCTCAGTGAAAATCGTATTCTAGGGATCAAATTAAGAAACTTTGCCCGAGGAACTATACCTCTAAAACGAATTCTAATGCCCTAACTTTTCCGTAGGGTCAAATTTTGAAAAATCCCTCTTTGACCCATTTAGAGGCCGAACCACCCGTGCCAGTGGCACACCCCCTGGAACCACCCCCAAACAAATGTTTGTATAGGGAACTTTGTTTGTATGGGGAACACCCCAGGGGGTTCCAGGGGGTGTGCCACTGGCATGGGTGGATCGGCCCTCCAAAGTTAGAAGGGGTCGGTCATACATTTGGACTCGATTGGGGCACTCTAAATGGGTCAAAGAGGGATTTTTCAAAATTTGACCCTACGGAAAAGTTGGGGCATTAGAATTCGTTTTGGAGGTATAGTTCCTCGGGCAAAGTTTCTTAATTTGATCCCTAGAATACGATTTTCACTGAGCAATGGGCGATTTTTTTGCCTCCCCACAAATCGACCCGGCCTAATATATATATATATATATATATGTAATGGTATATACACACTCACGGTCAAAAAAAACCGACTTAATAATTTAATAACATATATAATTTTTCTTGAATTATAACAGTGTGCCGAAATCGACAAAAAAGGTCAACCAAACTTTATAGAAATTCTTAAAGAGGGACGGACATGTTGAGAGTCCATCGCAACTGATTTCGCCAAAATTTTTTTAAATTTATTTTTATATGTTGTTGTAATCGGCCTTCTTAAGATTTAATTTTCTTAATTGTTTCAGCTACCGCCGTAGCAATTAAACAAAAATTCTTTTGAATTTGTTTATGTTTTTATTTTCGATATTTTGACTTAATTTTAAGTCATCATCAGGATCTGAAGGAAAGTAACAATATTAAACAAAATACAAACACTATTTAAAATACATTACATAAAATTATAAACTGTGTCACAGATAAGTGTTGCCAGTCAGCTATGTTATTGTCAACTAAATTTTTGTTTGATAAGATGTTTGTATATGTGAGCGCAGTTTTCTGTGTCGGATTTGAAGTTAAGTCGTTTGTATGGTGGAGTGTTTATAATATCAAGCATTTCAACTGTATATCGTCTGGTGTAATTTTTCTCATGTAAAATTTTTGTCTCTTCAAAAGCTGGACGGTGACTATTTTGAATGCAGTGAGCTGCAAGTGCTGTTTTGTTTTCTTTGTTTTGATTTTAAGTCCGATTTATGTGCAGCTAATCTTGTCCTTAGTTTTGATTTTGTCGTACCAACATATACTTGTTCGCATATGTTGGTCCCGTCTCCTTTGCATGCAATTTGGAAAACGACATTCGCCTTGTCCATTTTTTCCACTTTACTTTTTGTTTGGCTATAGATGGTTTTTAGTGGTTTGTTAGTTTTAGAAGCTAGTACATATTTGTTTTTGTCGTACGTGTCAGTTTTTTTTTTAATTTTTCTGTAAAGCCGTGTATGTATGTTACTCCTTTGTAAATTTTTAGCAGTGAAATTCGTGTCATGTTGGTGGTTTGACTCGTACTTCTCTTATTAGTCGGTTAACTGTTCTTTCCGGAATACTGTTCCTGGCTAGTATTTGTCTTATGAGTGTTTTATTGCATTTGTGAAAAACTATCGCAGTATTAATAATAGTATTTTTTGGATGCTTTGAGTAGAAATTTATCAATCTCCCTGACGACTAGATCTCTCAAAACCAAAATAAACAACTCATATATTATGATGACGAACAGATGATATCGTTCGATGTAATTTCATTATTCCCAAGTATTCCAATCGACTTTGCCACAAAGACAATTAACAAAAAATGGGACGCCATAGCCAAATATACAAATATTCCAAAACCACTCTTTATGGAAATACTACAATTCTGTATAAGTGAAAATAATCTTATATTATAGATCTTATAATAGACAAACATCAAATGAGAAGAATAAGGGCAATGAAACTTATATCATTCGAATGGTATTGCGCCCTATATGTGCAGAATCCTTTTTATCACATTTTTAATTTATGACCTCTGACCCGAAATTTTGACGTTGAAAGTTTGTATTATTTTGAATAAGGAATCTCAGGGCTAAGAAGAGGTAGAATAGTGAATGAGGTATCAAATGAAAGATCTGGCTGCACAGTATGATTACATTTTAGATTGGTGACTTTCGACCTGCAATATGATCTTATCTCTTACGGATACCCTGCAATAAGCATTTTTTTATACAACAAGAGTGAATATATATTGTGATAGTGAAATTTCTTACAAATAGTAAAGTCTGAAAAAGTTCCGTTATTTTGACATACAAATTATAGCGATATCTCGAAAACTATAGATGTTCTCGGTACAACGTATTTTTGTATGAAAAGTCGTTGGTTGAGGAATATAACTGTATACAAAAGCTTTCTTGGTAAAATTTTCCACGGATATTATGTTAATAAATCCCTTTAAAATGACAATAAAATTATTTAGATATTTCGAAAAATTTATATCTTCTCAGTACAAGGTATTTCCTTGAAGCAAGGCCATCGCCTCAGAATAAGAAAAAAACTGTTGAAACTTCAAGTTTTGACTTTGCAAGTAAATATCTCAGCCATTTCTTAATCGATTTTCAACAAACTTTCTTTGTCTGAAAGATCAATTAAATGACTTTGGAGAAATAAGAAAAGATAACCGTTATCTCACCAATTCAATGTTTTATATGGTTTTAAAAAAAACTCTAAAATATTAAGTTTTTGATCAAAAAATAGGCCAAACATTTTTGTTGTTGCAACTTTTTTTTCTTATAAAATTTTCTTTTTTCACACTCTTTCATATGACATATCATTTATTAGCAAAAATTTCTTCATTTTGACACATAATGCAAAAAACAGTTTCTATCATCAAAAATCATATGATTTTTTGATGAAAATTAAATTTTTCAAAATGTTGTTTTTATCTTTTCTACAAAGCTTAAAAAATAATTTCTGTGAAAAAATTTTTCAAATAAAGGGTGTCCCAACAAGAGCGCAATTTTTAAATTTTAAATAAAACACAGATATTTAAAAAAAAAATCGTGAAACTTTATTATATCGTAAAGTAGACAGAATGAGGTTATGTATGGAACAATATATCGTGCAGATGGCCGCCGCGGCTTTGCTGGCATACACGCGATCTTTTAATGAAAATTTCAATGACGGTTTTGCATAAATGCTGCGGTATTTCATTAATGCAGCGTCCAATTTCCTCTTTTGGCTTGAGTCGTCGTCGGCTTATTCGCGTAAACCATCGACTTCAAAAAACCCCAAAGAAAAAAATCTAATGGTGTTAAATCGCACGATCTAGGCGGCCAATTCTGATCTCCAAAACGCGAAATGACACGACCGGGAAATGACTGATGCAGCAATTGAATTGTTTCTCTGGCTGTATGACATGTGGCGCCGTCTTGTTGGAACCACATGCCCTCCACATTAATTTCTTCAATTCGAGGCAAGAAAAAACTGGTTATCATTTCACGATACCGAACACCATTGACTGTTTGCGCTTGACCTGTCTCATTTTCATAAAAAAAAGGTAAAATGATTCCTCCAGCCCAAAAACCACACCACACAGTGACACGTTGAGGATGCATTTGCTTCTCGTGAATCACTCGAGGATTTTCCTCACCCCAAATGCGACAATTCTGCCTATTGACGAAGCCATCAAGATGGAAATGGGCCTCGTCACTGAAGATGATTTTAGCGGCAAAATCAGCATTTTCATGTTGTCTCTCCAATACCCAATTAACGAACTCCCTTCGCTGTCCATCAGCTGGCTTCAGCTGGCTTCAGTTCCTGAGTCAATTGAACTTTGTATGCATGAAGATGCAAATCTTTCGTCAAAATTCGCTGCATAGTGGATTTGGAGACACCAAATTGATCGCAATTTGCGAACTCTAGCCGCAAAACTTTCACCATTTTGGTAAAACAATTTCACAATGAGAATGCGTTGTTCATTCGTGTAGCGCTCCATTTTTACTAACCTCGTACCTTCTACTAGCAAACAATAGCAATTGTTTAAATGTCAAACAATGACACTTCGAAAGGCGCCAAATTTAAAAATTGCGTTCTTGTTGGGACACCCTTTATTTCAAATCACTCTAAAGTTACATACACAAATCTATGCTTTAAGCCATTTCGTTATGTATAAAAATAGGCGTAGGAGACACAGTTCTTCCGTGTTTCTGAACCGATTTTGATAATTTTTTTAAATAAATTAGAGAAGAGAGAAGAAGTTCACCGAATAGCTATGTGACCTTTGACCTGAATTATGAGCATTGAAATAGTATATCTGAAGTAAAACCTAACCTATAAGAAATGGAAGAACATGGCGTAGGAGGAAATTTTAGATATTAATACAATGTAGGAAAAACATTTTTTGCTATCTCTTACGGATACCCTACAATAAACATTTTTTTATAGTACATTTTTTATTTTACAAATAGTAAATTCTGAAAAATTTTGATATAAAAATTATGACGATATCTCGAAAACGGTTGCTTTTCATCGAAACTTAAGATCATCTATAGCCAAACAAAAAGTAAAGTGGTAAAAATGGACAAGGCGAATGTCGTTTACCAAATCGCATGCAAAGGAGACGGGACCAACATATGCGAACAAGTATATGTTGGTACGACAAAATCAAAACTAAGGACAAGATTAGCTGCACATAAATCGGACAAAAATTTTACAACAAAGAGACAAAAGAGACAAAAATTTTACAACATGAGAAAAATTACAGCAGACGATATACAATTGAAATGCTTGATATTATAAACACTCCACCATACAAACGACTTAACTTCAAATCCGACACAGAAAACTGCACTCACATATACAAATATCTTATCAAACAAAAATTTAGTTGACAATAACATAGCTGACTGGCAACACTTATCTGTGACACAGTTTATAATTTTATGTAATGTATTTTTAATAGTGTTTGTATTTTGTTTAATATTGTTACTTTCCTTCAGATCCTGATGATGGCTTAAAAATTAAGTCAAAATATCGAAAATAAAAACATAAACAAATTCAGCGGTAGCTGAAACAACTAAGAAAATTAAATCTTAATAAGGCCGATTGCAACAACATATAAAAATAAATTTAAAAAAATTGTGGCGAAATTGAGAGGTCAAATCAGTTGCGATGGACTCTCAACATGTCCCTCTTTAAGAATTTCTATAAAATTTGGTTGACCTTTTTTTTGTCGATTTCGGCACACTGTGTTATAATTCAAGAAAAAGAATATATGTTATTAAGTCGGCTTTTTTTGACCGTAAGTGTATATTTATATAGGTATATATATTATATAGGTTTTAATATTTATTCAAAAATTTGTTTATTTTCATGAAGTTTTATAGCACCCTTTGAAGTTGGATTTGTTTTTTTTTTTTTAATTCGGTTTGTCTTTTTGCAAATTGGTTTTAATATTTACTAAAGAATTTGTTTATTTTCATGAAATTGTTATTTACAAAAAAAAGCATGAAATTTAAAAACATTTATCTTTAATTCATTTTGAATACTTTAAAGTTTTTTCTACCATAGTTTTTTTATGTTTTTCTATTAAAATAGAAGAGAAAAATCAAATGTTATGTTCATAAAAGTCTTTTTTATTGTTCACACACACACACACACGAAGCATCTGCAAGCACACATATACACTTAAAGGCACAAAATTGTACATGAAAATTTTTTTTTAATATCTTTTTTTATCAAATATTTATATAGAAAACATTTTTTTCAAATATCAAAAAAAGAATAAAAAACAATTTTCCATTGCTTATCTTCTCTTCCAATTCACCTACCCTCAACTGTGTTTATATATGTGTGTGTGTGTTTTCGTACCCATGTTTAAATTTAGCACCGACACCAGTAATTCTTGATAGCAATAATGTTGCAACAATACCAACAACAACAACAGCACTTGCACCAAAACCACTGCAACCTGCCTATCAACCGCTGAAAAAGCAACGTGCACCAGCACCGCCTCCACAGGCAGGCGTGGCAGCTGCAACAGTATCTGTGATAAGGCAGTCTAGTTTTTTATACGGTGGACAAATGGCAGCAACAAGAGCAACAACTACAACAACAACAACAACAAATTTAGTAGCAACAAGAAATCCATCATCTATTTATTAGTAATGGAACATTTTAATAATTGTGAAACCTATCCTCGATATGCCGATCGGCTTTGTTGCACAGCAATAAAACGGCCTGCGCCTGAAAGTAGGCTCAACTACAAGTGAAATTACGCAACGCACATTTTGTTGTTTTTTTTGTATAAGCGTCTATTACAAAGTAAATAAATGCAACACTTATGTGTCGATCGGCTTTGTAAAGCAGTGTCTATTTAGTACAATTTTGTTATTTTTTCCTGTTTATGTATATATTAAATGTTTTTATGTGCGTTTATATTTACATGCATTTAGATAATATTGAAACAAATAATAATAGCTCTCTAGTTGTGTGATATGCATACAAACATATAGTTTTATGTATGTTATATTGTGTAATTTCCATAATTGTATAAGTAATCAAATGAAAGACTTTTTCTCCACATAATTGCCTTCTCATTATTGAAAAAAAAAAAAGAAAAACAGCAACAAACATTAACAAATCTTTCATGATTGTGAATATTTATTAAAATTTAAATCTTAATATTAAATAAAATTAAAAGCAATTAAATAAATAATTACATATACATTCATATAAATGTCTTAAAATAATAAAAAAATTAAACTAAAAAATATTTTAAATGTTAAGGTAATTAAAATTGTTTTTTTTTATCCCAAATTTTTGAGAAAATATTATTGAGCATCAATTGAAGTAAAATAAAACCAAATAACCTATACAGAAATTAGTAAAATTATATGTAATACACAGAACATTCTGATATATTGTTAACAAAAATTCCAAATTGTGTTAATATTTTAGTAATTTTAAATACTCTGAATATATATTTAATCAACGATATAATTATAATAAATATAATTATTTTGCCAATTATGCTTTCTATGCATTTACTAAATTCTGCATTTTAATACTAAATTTTTTGTTTTTCACAATTCATAAGTTATATATGTATACTTATTTATTATGTATAATGATCCGATACTTTCGGATTTCAAAGAAATATTGCCAAACATCGTCTTAAGCTCAGCTTACAAAATTTACAACCATATCATTAATTATTTTGATCATCCTTGTTTACTGACTTGAAATTAATGAATTTTTTTAAGGATAACGTGCTGCAAATTATAAGGCATAATGCATTTTTCAATGTCAACATAATTTTGATCGTTTTGATTTTTTAAGTCTTTTGCATTTTATTAGCTAAACGCTTATTGCAAGAACATGACGTGTCACATTTAAAAAAAAATTGAATCAATCAAGTTTCATATTTTGAAAAAATTAATTTTTATTGGAACAAATTTTATTGTACGAAGAAACTTTGGGGATTGGGTATTTAATATTTTGGAATGGGCTCGAAATCTTGGGCTCGGATGATGTTATTGCATTTCTATATAATGTAAAAAAAACTTCAATTACTAATATTATAGGTTAATTCACGATCTTGTTGCATCGATGCAAATTAGGGCATCCAATATCAGATCGCTTCGGCAATCCCGGGTTTTCGGGATTTGAAAAAAACAAAATCCCGCGACTAGCCCTGGGTTTGACAAACCTTAGAAAACGAATTTTTTGGAAGACGCAATATGCAATTTCAAAGTAGTTATGCATTGTTTTACAACACAAAACATTGAAGAAGAAGAAGAAGAAACAGAAGAATTTAAAAACTAAAAAACACAGTTTCGGTTAAATATTTGGATAGTATTGTTTATTTCTGAAAAACAAGGATCAATTCTTAAAAAATAAATAATTAGATGAGATCATTCTAATTCATCCTATTAGATGAGAAATAATTTAATAATTTTAGTAAAATTTATAAGTAGGAATTTCGTGATATTTTGTTTTTTCTAAGTTAGTATTTTGTAATATTTTGTACAGTTAGTTCAAGAAAGGTTTATTTTTTATATTTTTCACGTCATATTTTGTACAGCTGGTTAAAAAAGATTTTTATTTTTGTATTATTAAAATCACATTTCAGTATTTCGAAGGAAGTATCATGTGTTTAAAACATTGTATTATTTTGTACAGCTAGTTTAAGAAAGGTTTTTTTTAAATCACATACAGATTTTTCTTAGGTGGTATCATTGAATTTTTTATACATGGTCATAAAATTATTTAAAAAAAAAAATCAAATAGTATATTAATTTTAGTATTTCAAAGTAAGAATTCTATGATATTTTGTACAGCTTGTTTAAGGAAGTTTTTTTTAATTTTAAGGTCACATTTTGGTATTTCTAAGGTAGTATCACGTGATATTTTGTACAGCTAGTTAAAAAAATTGTTGATTTTTGTATTATTAAAATCACATTTCAGTATTTCTAAAGAAGTATCCTGTGTTTAAAACATTGTGTTATTTTGTACAGCTACTTTTAGAAAGGTTTTCATTTTAAAATTTTTTAAAATCACATACATTTTTTACATCATTCAACTTTTTGTTAGAATATTTTGACATTTTTTTCAGTGGAGACAATCCCGAAAATTTCGAAATGTTAGGCCTTGCAACCCCGGGACTGTTGGGACTACGAAAAGTCCGGGATCCCGGGATTGGATGCCCTATTGCAGATCCAAAATTAGCTGCTTTTACAAAAACAAAAAGCATTAGTGGTATTCTCTATGGCTAGCATAATCACATGAGTGCACGGATTGTAGCAATCCTATACTAAAATATCCAATGGATCGAGAGCGCACTATTGTACAAGGTTAGCATAGCAAAATCAATGCCCTGTATGAATAAAAGCAGCAGACTCGACTTTACTACAATTCAAAATAAAAAACCTTCAAAAGTAGTTTGTTTATATGAATAACGTGCTTTTTACTACACTACAAGAATCTGCTGTTTCGAACTTGCTACAGTTCGTACAGGAAAATTTTAAAGCGCTCTTCAGATTCACTTTATTAGGGGTATTCATGATTCACTGCACTCGCCTGTGCAGTTGACGACTGGAGGACTTTCGCAGTTGTGCAGTTTGGTTTGCGTGAACACGCCACTATCACTTTTTTCAAAGCTATCAAAATTTTCAATTGTTCAAAAACAAGCATACATTTGCTTCAGTCCTCAACTGCACTGGCAAGTGCACAGAATCGTGAATATCCCTATTAAAATTTACCAGCTGCGACGAACAAATGGCACATTTTTGTAGTATATGTTACTTTCGAAATTAGTAGAAATCTAATTTCGAACAAAATTTTTATTCATACCGATTCCAAGCATTTTTGTAGCAATTTACTTTTTGGTAGTTACTAAAAATTACTGAAGATGCTACTTTTTATTCATATGGGCCAAGAGCTCAAAAAATTTATATAACGAGCTGAACTTCGCGCTCGTTAAACTTTCTGTCTGGCTGTTTTCTCCTTACGAACACAGGGTTGCATTTCCTAAAAATATATTACACAGTATCGCCGTATACATGGGTTTCAGTGGAGCATACATCGGAAGTATTGTACAGACGTTTTACTTGTGTTTTGGAGTCGCAGCATTGTACGTATTTCATATTTCCTATCCTTGCACTGTTCAACGACATATATTATGCATGGAGAATACCCTTATTGATATGCATTTGCAACATTCATGCATTTGCTATAACAAAAGGCTGTTGCATATGAAAATCCAATAATGCATTTACATTCTTAGAGGCACAAAAAGTTTAATTGATTATAAAAGAAAGAAGTAGTAAAGAAATAGAGGTATAATTTGCACTCGATTGCAAAATAATGCAATTGCAAACATTTTCTAAAAATTGTAAACAGCTTTTTTGGGTTACTCTGCAAACTTGATCCAAAACCAAACACAGCTGACTGCTAAAGATGCGAAAATATTTCTTACCTCTATATCCGAAGCTTCTTGCATTTTAAGGTTTCCAGTGATGCATTTTTGCAAGAACGTTGCAAATGAAAATCTGTGTATTTTGCTTGTGCAGTGCAAGTATATGCAAACATATGTTGCAAATGCACTCTTGCAAGACCATTTGCACTCCACAAGTGTTTCACTAAAATAAAGTGTAACAGAAACTAAAGTAGTCGATGAAGTTTCATCATTTATTTTCATTTGTTAAGATATATTACAAAATAAGAGGAATCAGAAGATATTTAGTTCAAATCTTTCGCCTTTCTCTTCGATTGTTTGTCGCAAACGTTTGCAAGTGGCATGCACCATTTCTTGATCCATTTGGTGGCAAATATGTTTCAGCCGGGATACACATACACATATACATACACAGAAATCTAGACGATTAGGATCTGGAGATGCAGCTGGCCATTCTTTGGTTGATATAAAATCGGACAATTTTTGATGACACCAGTCTCGAGTGCATTTTGCCTGTTGTGATGAAACAAAAATATTTATCGCTATAAAACTCCTGGGCATGAGGAACTGAGACCCTATTCTGTAACTGTAAGTTTTAAAGTGTACACGGGCTGTCAACAAAACTCACTGGTTTTCAGTCGGTGAGTTCGGTTAGAAAAAGTGTATACTTTAAAACTCACAGTTAGAGAGAATAGGGACCCTGTCTGCAAAAACGTGTTCAATGTAATAATTCCAATTAATTTTAATTTCTGGATCTATGAAAAGAAGCGGTAATTTCACTTTTGCTGATATTGCTCCCCAAACAATTACTTTTAAATGATTCTAGTATCGCTTCACTGCCATTTTTACCCTGAAAGCGTTGCGATGTTAAGAGAGTCTTTAACCCATTCCAGTCGGATGGGGTGAAATTTAACCCCATCATAGGTATTTTTTCTTATGGCGTTCTCGACTAAATGCTAGTAGCTTTTTGTTTGAAATTTTGTTAAGTGGGGAGAATGAATGGGACTTTAATTCGTGAAATTTTGGTATCAATCGAAGTATTTACCAGTGTATTATGAATGATTTACCTGAAATTTCATCCCATCGCTATCTCGGGTTTTCAAACAGACAAATGCTCTTAGTTTTTTTTTTAATTTTGTGAAGTAAGAGAAAGTGAATGGGGCTTCAATTCCTGAAATTTCAAACTGAGTGCTTACCTGTGTATTATGAATGATTTACCTGCAGGGAGTACAATTTTTTCCCTATAATTATCTCAGATGTTCAGACAGGTAGAGACCTAAATTTTATTTTATTTCTATTCTAGGCATCCCTTGCTAACATATGTAACTTTGGACAAACGGTTGGCGGGAACTATGTGCAGACTGGAATGGGTTAATATTACGGTAATTCTCGATCTTGTTACATCGCCGTAAATGTAAAATTAGCTGCTTTTTTTTAAAAACAAAAATCATTAGGGGTATTCATGATTCAGTGCACTTGCTAGTGCAGTTGAGGACTTGTGTACTTTACAAAAACTAAACACACGTACGTCAAAAATCTGCACAACTTCTTTTCTACTGTAGCCTAAAACTTGAGCAGTTGTGTACTTGTGCACATTGAAAATTTTGACAGCTTTGAAAAATTGATAGTGGCGAGTTCACGAAAACCTAACTGCACAAGTCCTTAACTGCACAGGCAAGTGCACTAAATCGTGAATACCCCTATTGATATGCAATTGCAACATTCATGCATTTGCTATAAAGTAGGGTACACATTATCGCTCATGAATGTCAGTCAAGTTGGTTTAATTTCTTTCCCTTTCATGAGCAACAATGTGTACCCCCGCCCCCCCTTAATAAAAGGCTGTTGTATAAGCAAATCCAATAATCCTGTGTTCATTGTTTACATTTTTAGTGCATAGAAGTAAGATATTCTTTATTCTATGTTTTAGCGGCAAAAAAGTTTAATTGTCGGCCTTTATAGTTTAGTGGAGAGTTCGCTAGACTATCAACCCAAAGGTCCCTGGTTCGAATCCAGGTTCGGGCATGGTTCTTTTCACTTTCTTTGTTTTTTCCTACATTTAAGAATTATGGAAAACTAAAAAAATCCACAACTAAATTGTGGAAAATGTGGAATTAAAGGACAGAAACAGTTAAGGGCTAGAAAAGCTTGCCGATGCTAAGGCATAACACTAGCCTCGGTTAAAAGCAATTCAAATTGTCTTTCACGGTTGTTTCGCCTAATCAATAATTGACGTATGGTTCCAATCGATTCCTCTAAATAATCTATCCCTTTCCTTTCAGGTCAAAGACCAAACCTTGTTTGTATAAGGCGCATGCCTTGGTTCTTTGATCTTTAAAAAAAAAATGTATCCGTACAAAAACGCATTTGCAACGATGCAACAAGATCGTGATTTACTCTATTGATCATTTCAAAACGCGGCTGATACAAATTTGGAATAAAAAAAGGTCAAAAAAATTTTGAGAAGTCCACTCTTATTACAAAGCTGACCTCGAGGGTATTGCAACAAAAAAAAATTGTTGCTCCACCGTAAAACAGATTTCTATCTTTTTTCTATACAAAAAATGTTTGAAAAGTCCAAGTTTATTTTAAAGCTGACCTCAAAAGCTTCAAACATTTTTTGTATAGATAGGTAAAAAAATAAAAAATTTTAGGGGTATTCTCTATGTCTAGCATAATTGCATAAGAGCACGGATTGTAAAAATTGTATACTAAAATATCCAATGGATCGAGAGCGCCGTAATGTACAAGCCTAGCATAGTAAAATCAACAGCTTAAAGAACTCTATAATGAGGTGCACTTTACGCTCATTAAATCTTCTGTCTGGTTGCACTCTCATTCTCTTCTCTCTCATTAAGGTTGCATTTCATAAACTATGCTTCATGGCATCACATGGGTTTCAGTAAAGCCTACATAGGAAGTATTTAAGGTTTTTTTACTTGTATATTGTTGTTGTGGCGGTGCACGGATTGTATATTTCCTATTCTTACACCGTGCAACGGCATATCCTAGGCATAGAGAATATCCATATTGTTTTTGAACCACTGCGTTTATGAGCGTTTAATATCCTATCTTAAAGAATAATTTATCTTTGAAAAAGGCTTAAGGGGACTTGACGCACCTAAATTAAAATTTTTTTTTTAGAAAATGAAAAAATGTTGACTTTATATGATTTAAATACAAATTCTAAATGTTTGATAGTTTAAATCATACTTGATTTTAAATACAAATTCTAGTTGTTTGACAGTTTAAAATCGTTTATCGAGCTTAAGGTCAAAGTTAGAAACAATTAATTGTTCTAACGAATTTTTCTAAAGAAACAACAACAACAACAAAGTTTTTTCAATATGAAAGGAAAAAAACCACTAGCAAATTGATTTTATTGTACAATTTCTGCGTGCTAAACGCGTCATCAGAAATCTTTGTGATTGCCCGTGCAAGCGCGTAGACGCACTGCACCATCGGGGCGATGAGATTTTGAAGCTTCAATTTCTCATTTTTTCCCTTAATTTCATAATGCCACATTTGTTGTTGTATTTCTGTTTTACTTTAGTTTCTATGCCTATATTATATGTAGTCCAACAGCCTGCTGGAATTCTGCACTAACAAAGCATGTTTACTGAAGTTGTTTTTAGAATTTTTTTGCTGATTTTGTTTTTCAGCTGTTTCCGTTTGGTCGAGCTCTACCATTTGATTAAAGTTTTTTCCTAAATGACCTCTATGTTTATTATGTTGACTTTATATGATTTAAATACAAATTCTAAATGTTTGATAGTTTAAATCATACTTGATTTTAAATACAAATTCTAGTTGTTTGACAGTTTAAAATCGTTTATCGAGCTTAAGGTCAAAGTTAGAAACAATTAATTGTTCTAACGAATTTTTCTAAAGAAACAACAACAACAACAAAGTTTTTTCAATATGAAAGGAAAAAAACCACTAGCAAATTGATTTTATTGTACAATTTCTGCGTGCTAAACGCGTCATCAGAAATCTTTGTGATTGCCCGTGCAAGCGCGTAGACGCACTGCACCATCGGGGCGATGAGATTTTGAAGCTTCAATTTCTCATTTTTTCCCTTAATTTCATAATGCCACATTTGTTGTTGTATTTCTGTTTTACTTTAGTTTCTATGCCTATATTATATGTAGTCCAACAGCCTGCTGGAATTCTGCACTAACAAAGCATGTTTACTGAAGTTGTTTTTAGAATTTTTTTGCTGATTTTGTTTTTCAGCTGTTTCCGTTTGGTCGAGCTCTACCATTTGATTAAAGTTTTTTCCTAAATGACCTCTATGTTTATTATGTTGACTTTATATGATTTAAATACAAATTCTAAATGTTTGATAGTTTAAATCATACTTGATTTTAAATACAAATTCTAGTTGTTTGACAGTTTAAAATCGTTTATCGAGCTTAAGGTCAAAGTTAGAAACAATTAATTGTTCTAACGAATTTTTCTAAAGAAACAACAACAACAACAAAGTTTTTTCAATATGAAAGGAAAAAAAACCACTAGCAAATTGATTTTATTGTACAATTTCTGCGTGCTAAACGCGTCATCAGAAATCTTTGTGATTGCCCGTGCAAGCGCGTCGACGCACTGCACCATCGGGGCGATGAGATTTTGAAGCTTCAATTTCTCATTTTTTCCCTTAATTTCATAATGCCACATTTGTTGTTGTATTTCTGTTTTACTTTAGTTTCTATGCCTATATTATATGTAGTCCAACAGCCTGCTGGAATTCTGCACTAACAAAGCATGTTTACTGAAGTTGTTTTTAGAATTTTTTTGCTGATTTTGTTTTTCAGCTGTTTCCGTTTGGTCGAGCTCTACCATTTGATTAAAGTTTTTTCCTAAATGACCTCTATGTTTATTATGTTGACTTTATATGATTTAAATACAAATTCTAAATGTTTGATAGTTTAAATCATACTTGATTTTAAATACAAATTCTAGTTGTTTGACAGTTTAAAATCGTTTATCGAGCTTAAGGTCAAAGTTAGAAACAATTAATTGTTCTAACGAATTTTTCTAAAGAAACAACAACAACAACAAAGTTTTTTCAATATGAAAGGAAAAAAAACCACTAGCAAATTGATTTTATTGTACAATTTCTGCGTGCTAAACGCGTCATCAGAAATCTTTGTGATTGCCCGTGCAAGCGCGTAGACGCACTGCACCATCGGGGCGATGAGATTTTGAAGCTTCAATTTCTCATTTTTTCCCTTAATTTCATAATGCCACATTTGTTGTTGTATTTCTGTTTTACTTTAGTTTCTATGCCTATATTATATGTAGTCCAACAGCCTGCTGGAATTCTGCACTAACAAAGCATGTTTACTGAAGTTGTTTTTAGAATTTTTTTTGCTGATTTTGTTTTTCAGCTGTTTCCGTTTGGTCGAGCTCTACCATTTGATTAAAGTTTTTTCCTAAATGACCTCTATGTTTATTATGTTGACTTTATATGATTTAAATACAAATTCTAAATGTTTGATAGTTTAAATCATACCAAACGGAAACAGCTGAAAAACAAAATCAGCAAAAAAATTCTAAAAACAACTTCAGTAAACATGCTTTGTTAGTGCAGAATTCCAGCAGGCTGTTGGACTACATATAATATAGGCATAGAAACTAAAGTAAAACAGAAATACAACAACAAATGTGGCATTATGAAATTAAGGGAAAAAATGAGAAATTGAAGCTTCAAAATCTCATCGCCCCGATGGTGCAGTGCGTCTACGCGCTTGCACGGGCAATCACAAAGATTTCTGATGACGCGTTTAGCACGCAGAAATTGTACAATAAAATCAATTTGCTAGTGGTTTTTTTCCTTTCATATTGAAAAAACTTTGTTGTTGTTGTTGTTTCTTTAGAAAAATTCGTTAGAACAATTAATTGTTTCTAACTTTGACCTTAAGCTCGATAAACGATTTTAAACTGTCAAACAACTAGAATTTGTATTTAAAATCAAGTATGATTTAAACTATCAAACATTTAGAATTTGTATTTAAATCATATAAAGTCAACATAATAAACATAGAGGTCATTTAGGAAAAAACTTTAAAATGAAAAAATATTTTTAAAAAAGATCTTAATGTAGCTTTGCATATATATTTTCGGGTTCTTAAAGTAAACATTCTGTCAAAAAAGTACCGCGAATTAATTTAAGAAGCTTGCTTAAAGGGATTGTTAAAAATTTTGGTCGCAAAGTTGGCACAACTGTCCTTTACACTGACGCTGAATTTGAGAGCAATCAGTAGTTTAATTTGCTTACTGTGAAACCTAAACAACAGCTGCAGCGTTTATCTGTCAAGAAATCGTCACGGTAGCACAAATTGTATGAAAAGCTGAGGACCTAAATGCATTTATGCAATGCAATAGTGCAATTTATTTAGAATTGGTGCTTAGTTCAATTATAAAAACTGCGCAACTCTGTTGATATTCTTAAAATTAGTATAGTTGGGCAGCTTTGGTTAATAAGCTTCGCACCAATTCAAAATAGAACGCATTAGGCCTGTTCCGTACTTGAACATTCGTACGAATTCGTGCTATTTTCTGCTATTTCCTGTTCCCGTAACCAAAAAATTCGCAAAAAAAAGCGAAAATAAGTAATCCAGTCCTTGTCAAATGTTGCTATTTTCTGCTACACACATTTGGCGAAGCAGAAATTCACAGCAATTAGCAAGCTGCCATGCTTTGACGGCTGATGTCAAATTAGAGTACCAGCCATTAAAACAACAGGGAAGCCAATTTATTCTTTTGATCCGACATTTGTCGAATTTTACAAAAGAAATAAACATATGTTTTTTGACTTCTCTTCAAAAGTTGTAACTTTTTTAGAAAAACCTGTTCCCGCAAATTTTACAACTTGCTCATTTCTGCTACAAAAATACGGGAACAGACCTACTGATGCATTGCATAAATATATTTAGGAACTCAGCCAAACAAACCACAATAACGCGACGGCAATGCTGAGCGGTTGGAAAATCAAATTTTGACAGAGCGTTAGGAAGTAAAGTTGTCTGCAGATAACGGAGAAATTGTAATTACTATGCAAAATTTGTCATTAGTAAATTTGATTGAGAAATCTCTGCAATTAAATTATTTACTGATTATTAACTATAACTATTATATTAGAGGTATTCACGATTCAGTGCACTTCCCTGTGCAATTGAGGACTTGTGCAGTTGAGGACTTGTGCATTTTTCAAAAACAAAACATACGTGTAGTGCGTCAAAAATCTGCACAAGTGCACAACTACTGTAGCCGTAAACTTGAGGACTTGAGCAGTTATGCACATTGAAAATTTTGACAGCTTTGAAAAAAGTGGTAGTGGTGTGCTCACGAAAACCTATCTGCACAAGTTCTCAATTGCACTGACAAGTGCACTGAAGCGTGAATATCCGTATTATTACTATTTATTTACTTTTCTGACTTTTAGAGTAACAACTCATTCCGAGAAAAACATCGCTCACTAAGGTATCGCTACCATAATAGATCAATACTGTTGACTCCGCTGAATGCTGCCTATATGCCAAACAGTTTTTGACAATATCTGAGCAACATAAGGCCGCCACTCTTACTTAAACGGGGTACACATTAGCGATCATGAATGACACTCATGCTCAAACTCTCTCTTTTTACGCAGGTTCGCGTGTGGGGACATTCGTCATTCAACAGTCAACCATAGAAATTTTTGTGGTTGAATTTTTGAGTATCACTGATTGGAATTGGAAAAGAGAATTCGTGTCAAAAACTGAAGATGATTCTAGAAAATACGTTTAAAAAATGTTTTGATGATCGGGTCGTTCATTGGCATAAGTGTATTATTTCGAAAGGGGCCTAATTGAAGCCGAAACAATAAATTTGGAAGATAATAAATTGTTCGTGTTTTATTGGCCAATAATTGGTACTTTTTTGGCAAAATGTACATATAAATATTTTCTTGTAATTTATTGGTCAATTCAGTTCTGAAGTAATACCAGAATTATCGAAGTGTGAAAGGCTTCTGGAATTGGGCTCCTGACTTACTCACTGTCTGGCCAAGCTGGCGATTGCTAAAAAAATTTGACCATTTCAGCCCTTGAAAGGTCTTTGAGTGAGTATTCTTATGATAAAATGTGTTGTTCGTTCATTTTTTTCCTAAGCAAAGTAATTTTGATAAATACAAAAATAAAAAAAAATTAATGCATCGGACCATAACCAAACTGAAAGTAAAACACTCAGCCTCTGCAATAAAAGTAACATAAACTTTATATTTATTAATATATTAAATAAATAAAATAATAAAGTAATAAATATATTCAGGCATTTAAAGAGCACAAATAACAGTGACAAGCACAATTCTAGCCATTTGCACAAATAGCAGAAACCAGCACAGGATAAAGTATAAAAAATATAGAATTCACAACAATTTAAAAATTATTGAAATTTAACAAAATATATTGCAAAATATGTAAGTAAAAACAATTTAGTAACATCAAATAAACTAGAACATTTTTTTAAGTTTTTTAAAAAGCATTCACAAATTTTGCTTTAATTATGTTTAAATGAATTAAACTTTGATTATATTAAAATGGTTATATTATTATATTAAAATTATAAAGAAGACAATTTATTTAATTTTATTTACACCCTAGGTTGAAGCCTTCTGCATTAAGGGCTCTTCTGAAAATCAAAACTTTAACATTTTGAATTCATTAACGAAGTCGAAGAAATCCCTTTAAAGTACTGAAATTTTACGTTTTTACGCAAATGTACAATATATAAAAGTTCCTAAATTCCAAGGCACCACTCTAAAACTGGCTATAAAATACAAATTTATTTCAATACAAACATTTTTTATTTCAGTATAAAATTAAGATAATCGATATATTTAGTTAAGTTCTTATAAGATATTATTAACTGAATTAGCAAAACATCTGTATACATTTTTACTTTCACATGTGGCAGCTATAAGAAAAATAAAGTAAATAGAAGATTCCGAATTGATCACTAAAAAATCTAATGGATTTGAACAAACCCAAAGAGCGTCTATTTAAAAATATTCAAGATATAAATTTTCATTCATCTTTAATAATAGGAAATTAAAGAAAACACAACAACAAAAAATGATAATTTTTGGGAAGTAACCAAAGATACTGCAAATTGTAGAAACAATTGATAGTTGTCAGTGTCAGACAAAATCTAGTAGAATGCTAGAAAAAAATTTAAAGTTGTCATAATCTCTCTCACTGAAAGTTGCATTTGTGTGCATTAAGGGTACTCACGATTCAGTGCACTTGCCAGTGCAGGATTACTTGAGTAGTTAGGTTTTCGTGAACACGCCACTAATTCACTAAGGGCCATTTTGTTCACAAAGGGCATAAATATGATTTAATTCGGGGATAACTATCTCTAGTTTAATTTTATACAAAGCGTAGACCCCTTTTATATTGATCAAGACTTGAAGTCAAGTTTCAGAGTTTGCAGGCAATTCGCCGCACATCGGAAGCGACGAAAGGGAAAAAGAAACTTGACGCTGTACCGGCAATTTTTCGTATTCCTTTGCCGGTATTTATTAATTTTTATTAAATATATTCACTTATTTAATTTTTCGCATATCAATGTGAGTTTTTTAGACTGATTTTGACAGCTCAGGTACCCACAACAAGAGAGAATTTTATCTACTAACACTACCTTCCTATACATACCTTGGTTATGCTAAATTCTAATAAAAACTCAAGTAACTTAGCAACAGTAGGCGATATAATTTCTAAACTTCAACAAACAAGGTTATCATAATTTTATCTTTATATTTCTAGAACATCATAAACAAAAATAACGCTCAAAAAAATCTTTTTCAAAAATGTTTATTTTTGCAAAGTATTCTAAATAAAACGCAATTCATTGGAAAAACTTTGAAGTTCAATGTTTTTTACAAAACTTAGAAGGGTATTTGAGCCCCTCTAAAAGGTCAACAGTTGTTTGGGCTGACACCTTGCAACAAGTTTGTGAAAATTCTAAAATCAAAATAGTTGCTTGTAATCTTTTATGTATTTAAGCTAGTTAAGATAAATCTTATGGTGGGTATGTTCCAAGGGTTAATGACTACCGAAAACAACTGAGATTTTTAAGCATAACTCTGCTTCTATAGCAAAACTCAAATATCCTTAATTGTTTTAATACAATTAAAAATTAAATTAATATCGTAAATAAATTTTTATTTTTTGTTTTTATATTGTAGTTATGTAATAAATAATTTAAACTTATTCATTATAATGACACTGTGAATATGAAAGTGCAAAAATCAACAGTATTTAATAGAAAATATAGTATATATTGGAAAATGCAATCGTGGTCTTTAAAAGATCAAGCGTGTCTTAAGCCATATAAATGCGTTATCGACTTAGATTGAATGTTCTCATTATTTGATTATTACTAATATATTTAAATAGTTGATAGCATAATATAATTAGTGGATTGCAAAAATCTAGAAACAATAATATTACTTGGTATGACTTATAATGTATGTTATTTTTTTATTATATTCAGTGTATAAAACTATACTCTAACAATACTTTGAGTACAATATTCAATAAAAAATAAAAAATTTCAATATGGTGTCTTATTTATTGATATATTTGAGTAAAAGATTATTTAAGCCGGAATTGTTTGGAAAAAAACCAGTTTGATGAAGAGTTATATCGGAATTGTGTTAATGCTACCTAGATTTTAGAGAATGATTATATATTTTAAGGGGTATTCTCGAAGGCTGGGGTCCAGGATCAGACGAAAGACCCTCGAACTTTCGCCAATTAAATATACGTGGTGTTATTCGATTTTTTCGACTCTAATAACTATTTGCTTTATTTATAAATCATTTCTATCAGTGTACAGAGTTTTCTTTCGAATAAACAAATATAAATATTTTTCTTTTGGTGTACAATTCTTTTTATGATTTTAATATTCTGTCTTTTATATACAATAGACACAATATTAAACTCATTTTCATCCGTATAGGGATTTCCGAGATATCATCTCTATTGGCGGGGCTTGTTGTCAGCGTCGATATTAATAAGCTTAAAGAAATGTTTCCTGCATAACATCAGTGTACTCTGTGTATCTGTCACTAGATTCCCGTTTTCATTCTTGTAGAAAGAGGCCCCGGGCTTAAAACCATTGGTCCTATTTTTTTGAAAAATGTTCGGGCCTTATTTTTTAGCCTGCATGTCAATATTATCGTCCTTGCACTTTTCTGCCTCTCTTTTTTTGCGCATATAAAAACGTCACTCTTATCTATGTATTGCTCCTTAACAACGCGCAGCACTAGCGACTCCAGGATGGCTTTGCAGGCGGCATCTTTCTCTGCAGTGGCGGTTATCCAATCACCTCTTTGGCAGTCGCACACATGGAGTGGGAATGTGTGTTCACTGCGGACATATATCATTGATTGGAGAAGGGCTTTGCCCTTCTACACTGGAAGAGTGTCTTTCGTCGATCAACAAGTGATCAATTTGGCTGTGCGTTTTTTGATCAGGGGACATCCAGGTGGCCTTATAAGTATTGATATGCTTGAATCTTATTCTACTTACGACCATGTTTCGTGCTGCAGTGAAGTCAACTAGCTTCATTCTGTTATCATAAGTGTTGTCGTGAAGCCTTTTTAATCGACTCTTTGACCAATTGCATTCGGCTTAGTATCAATGCGTGATTAATTTTTTTTTTTTACAAACTTCGCAGTTTTTTGTTACTACTCGTAGCTTTTAAAAATAAAATTGACTCTGATGCTCGGGACTTTTATGGCTGAGTAGTTTGGTACGGACAAAAACTCTTTCTCCGGATAGTACAATAGGAACCGAATTATAGAAGGTAATACGAGAAATAGTCAGCCAAACTTTAGTAACGCAGGGATAAAGTGCGAGTGGTGTGCGAGAGTAGAAAACAGGAAACAAAACTGTTTTGCGAAGAGGGATTATGATGCTAGGTAGGGAAACTTCCGAGGGCCCAGCAGAGAATTTAACGTCTAAGAAGATTGTGAATATCTTCTGTACATCGCAGCCAATAAAGAAAATAGTAACAGAGAATTCGACATCTGGAAAGACTATAAACATCTCAACCAGAAAAAGAGAAGTAACAGAGAATTTGACACCTGAAAAGATTGTTAATATCTGTACACCCCATTCAGGAGGAAATGTAGTAAATATAAGCCCAAATTCGGAGGAAACAATTAAGTTGTTACGGACAACATCAAAAATAAAACAATAAATATTTAATATTCAAGGCCAAGTTCAAACAAGCTCGAACAATAAAATAAATAGTAAACAATAAAATTACATTAACATTGATCTACCTCAATAACAAATTGATATATAACAGTATGTATTCTTGGGCAATATGACCCATTTTTCCCACGTCGAGCACATGTGCTTGTTTGTATGTTGGATAAGTTTGTATATTCAAAAAATGATGAATAATTGTTTAAGTTAAGACTTTTATTTGGATGTTAAAAATAAGTTCGTTAGACTATGAAAAGCATACTTATTTTTTTATTATATCCTCCTGAAGCTTGTACAAATAAAATTGAGTGAACTTTGAACTGGGACCTCTGTATAATATAGTCTTTGTGCTCAAACCCATAAGCAATTTGATTTATCGTTTCATTAAGAAATTAAAATTTCACACTCGTGGGAACTTTATGGAGGACAATTAAACAAAAATACCGGCGGACACAGGGAGGAGCAATCCTCACTGCGTGAGGACAGCGGTCCCACCTTCAGCAGTTGGATCAGGTCATAGTGGTTGTAGTGCTACTGCCAAACACGTCGCCAGGGCGGGAGCAGGTCCTAGTGTAAAGACGACCTCTGCCAAAAACACACACACTACTGCGCAAAGGTGCCATAGTCGATGCAGACTCGAACCATGAAAGCACAGACTTCTCCTCTCTCCGGACAAGCCAGCGGGTTCTAGCTCCACTCGCAAGGAAGGGCCCAAAACCAAGCCTAAGGAGGGGATGAAGGCCAAGGCCTACTATAAAGTGGCCTTTAAAATCTGCTGCAAGTCCGGCTGTCAGGCAAGATCGATCTATTCCAAGGAGAAGAAGTCACTCATCTGGACTAAGCTAAACGTGGAAGAGGAGCAGACCAAGCTTTGCTCCTACGGCTTCGCAGTTCGCGAACTAAGTAGAAGAGCAAGCTGCTCAAAAATGCCATAGGTCAATGACAAGTGCAAAAATCGGAGCTCCAGCAAGCAAACAACAGAGGCAGAAACCGATCGCAAACACAAACCCGCAGTCTAAGCATAAGGTGAGAGCCAAGGCCAGTGACGTGACTAAACTCTTGATCGTATCACTGATCGACCGGAGTGATCCCCAAGATAAAATGACTCTCAAAAGATGAAAGAACGTAGATATAAAGCTTCTCGAAGTGATGTTCGCGAGGTTGAAAGCCAAACGTGGCGCTCCCATGCCCACCTTTGATGAAGTGGGTTGGCTCAGTGGGGTAAAGATCCTGAAGTGCAATGATGATTCAACTCTGCGCTAGGTGAAAGCATTAACCCCGACACTCCAAGACCTATGGGTGGTTGCCCACCTGGAGGTAGTGGACAGGAATAGTATCCCGCCTCGACCAAAATCGAAGGTGCTCTTCCGAAGAGTAGTGCCACAGGAGTCGGCGGTGAAGCTTCTCCAAAAGCAAAATCCAGGCGTGCCAACAGCTGACTGGAGGGTGTTGAAGGTTGCTGGTCCACTACCTGGTAGTAGCAGTGGCAACACTGCACCCTCCAAATCAACAAGGAGGCAGAGGATATTCTCTACGCGTATTACGGAAATATGGTGTGGGGCGTTGAAAGCGTTTATCTGCGCCTCAAAAAGTGTCAGCCCAAGGATAACAACACCAACACACTAGAGTCCCGATAGGTGGAAAAGGATCTCAGCCTAGAAGCCGTGACCGACGCTGCCCAAGCAAGGACTCGTCTAGAAGATTCGGGTGATATAGGCACGACTAAGCAAGTCGACCCCGTGAAGGAACCTTCAACCTAATGCAGTTGAAGATCCTTCAGATAAACCTGCATAATAGTAAAACCACCAGCGTAGAACTCCTTCTCGTATTAGAGGAAGGAGGTTACGATGTGGCTTACGTGCAGGAGCCGTGGATAGCCTCGGGCTTCAAACTTCAACACGTTTTTTGCAACAACAGTAAGTAGAACAAGAACAGCCATCCTTATAAGGAAAGGCATCTATACTTACCTAATGTCTCATTATAACACTGACGATCTCACTGTCGTAGCGCTAGAGTTTGACACGGAAAAGCCGATCCTGGTCGCCTCATGTTACATGGCGCACGACGACAACCCATAACCGGATGAGCTCCAAAGTCTGGTAGCCATCGCCGGCAGGAAGAAACAAGCAATTGTTATCGGAGCAGATGCCAATGCACATCACCCAGTGTGGGGCAGCCCAGACATCAATAATCGAGGTGAGTCTCTACTTAACTTTATTATACAACATAAACATAGGGCCGCTTTCTCAATGTCCGGTTAAGCTTTAATCAGAACTTTAACCAGCAGTTAGGAAGAAAGCTCTTTCTCAATGTTCGGTTAAGGCTTAACTGTTAGTTAAGTGCTGATTAGGTTAACGACAAGTTTTGGTTTCGGTTAGCTCCTAATCGAAGGAACGGCTGACAAGATTACAAAATTACAAAAAAACCGACGGTTGCTTAACCAGCACTTGATGAAATCAAAATTCTTTTTTTAGCTATCATATATATGGTTAGCTAACTCCTGGTTACGAGCTTGACTAACCGGACATTGAGAAAGTGGCCCTTAGTGTAGCTAACATCACATTGGCGAGGAACCAACTTATGTTGACCCCTCGTCGAATGTGTTAGACCTAACGCTATCTTCTGATAACAACACTCTGGTCACAAATTGGAGGGTCCTAGAACAGCCCTTCTTCTCAGACCACAATTATTTTAGCTTCTATATAAGTTTTAACTACACTCAAGGTCAGAATATCTTCAGAAACCACAGAAATACTAACTGGAACCGATTCAGAAGCATCATTGAGACTAAGTTACCATCTCCCAAATATATTTATACGGAAGAGGGCATTGAGAGGTCCCTGAAGATTTTCTCAGTCCATCTTCTCAAAGCATATCACTCCTCTTGTAAACCCTGTAAGATTAGACCACCATGGTTTAGTCCGGATTTTACAGATCATTTGGGGGAATACGAATACAGGCTCAAACTTTTTAAAACAAACGTGCGCAGAGCAAAAAAAAACTCCTGGAAGAACTTCTGCTCAAGCATAGAAAAGACAATGGACACAGCAAAGCTCAGGAAGCTACTTTCAAAGCAGCCTTCCAGTCAGATCCAGCTACGCAAAGACAATACGCAAAGAAATGGTCAGTGGACGGAGAGCAGTCAGGAATATTTCAAAGTGTTTTTAAATGCACATTTTCCTGGCTGTGCTGAAGCCCCAAACATTACCGCAGTACGATGACACAGGACAAACGCACTACAGGTTCCACACGACCTAATAACGTCGGACGAAATACTATGGGCTATAAACTCGTTCTTAGGATACAAATCTCCGGGACCAAACGGTATAATTCCTGCCATGCTGTAAACGGCCAAATCACGAGTCATTCCATGGCTGGGAAATATATTTATCCTCGAGAAACTGATTAACTTTCACCTAAGGAATGATGCAATCCAGCTATCAACCAACCAACACGCGTAAACGAAACATAAATTGGTTGAAACGACACTACACTCCCTAGTAATAACCATACAACAAGCCTCCAACCACAAAGAATACACACTCGGTGTTTTTCTAGGTGTCTCAGGTGCATTCAACAATGTTCGAGCTGAGTGGGGCACCAAATCCATGGAAAGGGAAGGTCGCAATGGAACACTCCAGGGAGGGGTTGTAATGATTGTCTCGCTTCGGTATAAATTTTCGTAAGCTACTTCAGATGGTAGATAACAGATGCACGTAAGGGTTAAGGCTTAGCTCGTCGGATGGGGGGGGAAACTTTGTAACATCACACTGAAGAATCATAAACAAGAGAATATACGTGCTTAAGAGAAAAAGTAAAGACAGAAAAATATGGGAGAAGAAGACCAAGAGATATGATCGAAAAATAGATGAGGAGAAAAAAAATGACGGACGGACAATCTGAATTATTGCGTCTATAATAAAACATCACAACAGTACTGAGGACAGAGATCCATAGCAGCAGAATCAGATGTTAATGTTCTGCGTACCCCTTTCCCTGCCATTCTACCAAAACTTTTCTTAAGCCTGGTTTTCACTAAGTCAATTTCAATGACAACAATCACTGATGTCAGTATTCATCTTGACCATATGACGTCAAATGCGTTTTCATTGAAACCCAAAAACTGACATAAAATCGAATGTCAAAGACTGACGTTGAATTTATGTGTCAATTGATTGCCATACTGTTTTCACTTTCGATGCTATTTGTGAAATGCCATCGGTTTGTTCAGTTGTGCTTTTTTCATCAACAGCTGATGTTTTATATTTGAGATTGTTAGAAAATGTTTCTTTTTGGTGAAATTTATAAAATACTGTTAATTTTATTAGATTAAGGGCCGCTTTCTCAATGTCCGGTTAAGCACTAATCAGAACTTTAACCAGCAGTTAGCAAAAAAGCCCTTTCTCAATCTTCGGTTAAGGTTGAACTGTCAGTTAAGTGCTGATTAAGTTAACGGCAAGTTGTGGTTTCGGTTAGCGCCATTTTAGGGTAAATGATTTCGAAGATGCTGTCAAACTTTAAAATTTAAGATGACGGATAGAGTTGCCACCTAGATTTTTTTATTTTTGCGAATTCTTGTAATTTTGAAATTCTGACAACGGATTTGATTTCGAATATAATGTCACGGTTTTAAAATTTAAGATGGAGGTTAGGGCTGCCACCTAAATTTTTACCACAGTATTGCCACCTAATAATACGTATTTTTAAGAGTTTTAAACATCATTTATCAGTGTTATGGGGTCGCTGATTTTGAATCTAAAGTCCGAATTTTAAAATTCAAGATAGTGTATAGGGTTGCCACCTTAATTTTTTTTAGTTTTATAAATTCGGGGCCGGCAAAAAAAATGGTACACCAAATATGGGTCGCTGAATCCGAATCCGTTGTCAGAATTTCCAAATTATAAAATTTTGAAATAATAGGGTTGCCACCTAATAATATGTCTTTTCAAGAGTTTTAAACGTCATTTATCAGTGTTATGGGATCGCTGATTTTGAATCTAAAGTCCGAATTTTAAAATTCAAGATAGTGTATAGGGTTGCCACCTTAATTTTTTTTAGTTTTATAAATTCGGGGCCGGCAAAAAAAATGGTACACCAAATATGGGTCGCTGAATCCGAATCCGTTGTCAGAATTTCAAAATTATAAAATTTTGAAATAATAGGGCTGCCACCTAATTATATGTCTTTTCAGTAGTTTTAAACGTCATTTATCAGTGTTAAGGGGTTGCTGATTCCGAATTTAAGGTCAGAATTTTAAACTTCAAGATGGTGGATAGGGCTGCCACCTTAATTTTTTTTAGTTTCATAAATTCGGGGCTGGCAAAGTTTAAAATTCTGACTTTATAAATGACGCTAATAAATGACGTTTAAAACTCGTGAAAATATATATTATTAGGTTGCAACCCTATTAATACAAAATTTTATAATTTTGAAATTCTGACCTTAAATTCGGAATCAGCAACCCCTTAAGTTAAACAAAATGACAAGTTAAACAAAATGTTATTGAAATTGCTCAAGTTAGCCCAAGTTATAAAACGACTCTTACTGGTTACATATGCAAGGTTTAATTTAAGTTACTTTAGTAAAATAAATTAAACAATATTTAAACACTGAAATATTTATTGATGAGGTAAATAAGATTATTTAAATAAATATGTATTACATATTGAATATATAAAATAAAATTCCCCTATAGTTCGGTGTTTTGCAACTTCAATTTACTATTTTCTAAGCAAATCATTTCCATCAATCACTGGGAGATGTTAGAATTTCCAATACGTTCTGCAATTGCGTTTCTACAACATCGCGACATGTTGGTAGCGCTAAAACTGTTAAGTTTTCCTTTTATTAAACAAACCGTTCTGATTTGGTCGTATTTAATTTCAACTCCAAATCATCGTTTTTCTCTTCATCATCTGTCTCTTATTTTATCCAGCTGTTCCTGAAACTCTTTCAGCTTTTGTGTGAAGTTTTCCAGCTGCGGTTAATAGTGGAATTTTAGTGTCTTCTGTTGAGATTTAAGATTCTTTTTCAGAGTCAACTAAATTATGGATGAAAAGTTTATATAAATTTGTTGTTACCAGAAGAGCACAATTTGTGTAGCACCTCTTTTTGTGTGATATTTTTCAGCGCATGCTGTAGAGGTTTTTTCGGTTTCTAAGAAATCTGCGCTATTAGTTTGTTTTTGATAATAGCCCGCAGCAGTTATTTTTGTTGGCGCAAAGTTGAGCAATCCTTTTCGAGTTCGTTAATGCGAGGGGTAAGCTATTTAAAAAAAGAAATGTTAAAAAGTTTATGCAATCCATTTAATTTCGTCTTAACCTTCTCGTAATGATATTCAGATTTAAAATTTGATCCTCTTCTGACTTTTTACAACTTTGTACTTTCTGCTTAAACTCAAGTGGCTTTTTTTACATATTCGCACATTTATTTGTCTTTATGTGGATATTCAAATTAATAATTTAATGAATTTTTTTGTAATCCCGAGCCTTATTTGTAGTACCCTAGCAAACTGCCTAGTTCGGCTTCTAAGTTTTAATTTTTAACTTGAAACTTTGGAGCCATATTAAGCGCCTGCGACAATTTATGTTGCAAAGATTTCTGCTTCTTGCTATGTTGTCGTTGCTCGGTTTTTAGTTTTCAAACAGAATCACTCAAGACGCGAATTTATGTATTTTAGTTCAGATTTTCAGCGGGTTGATAGCAAATGATATGCAGCATTAGGGATGGATTCCATTCGGTTAATTATGTGCTCCAAAAAGTGGATTTTTAACATATTCTTCTTTGATGCTTCCAATAAACAGTTATTTATTGATACATTGTACAGCCAAACAATACGGTCAGCGGTATCTTAATTTGTTCCAAACCATGTTTTGTTTCAGCATGAAATTCTAGTGTGAAAGGATCGGGTAGAACTATTAAACATAAACAATCTCTAGGCTTTTTTATATTTTATAATTTATTTGTTATTATGCATTTCTTTTAATAATTTTATTAAGCAAAAACTTTTATTGGCTGATATTGGCTTTTATTGAATATGGCTGATATTCGACACAAACACAATTGACAGCTATGAGGTGAACTCACGTACACAATCCATGAGTTTCACCAAAGTTCATAAATAAAATGAAATCATATGTTTTGACGTCACAAAATTTAAGTTTCCTATCTCTTTATCTCTGCCAACTACTCCGTTAAAATATTTCCATAACTCATGGCAGCTCTACTTGATTGCTCGAGCGCTGCTGTTACTAGCGCCCTCTTTTTGCTAGTAGCTTTGTAAACGCAAAAACTGCTGATAGTTGTTTATGCAGCTAGGTGTATTAAAAATAAAAAGTGGAAATGTTGAATTCAATGGTCAAGGAGCACCATGCCAAGCAGGCAAAGCGCAAACAGGAGCAGGGTAAGTTAAATAAGTGTAAGATGATTAAAGTAATTAGGTTATATTTCTTCCTCACAGAGGTACGACGGAAGGAGGCTATTGAATCTTCTAACGAGCTGACTCAGGCTCTCGTAGATCATCTGAATGTTGGGTACAAAATTCTTGGGTACTTTAAAATTCATTATATATTCTATTAATTCTATGCAGCGTAGCTCAAGCTTACTTAAATCAGAAACGTTTGGATGCAGAGGCCAAACAATTGCATATAGGAGCCACCAATTTTGCCAAGCAAACGACACACTGGCTGCAATTAATCGATAGCTTTAGCAGTGCACTAAAGGTAAGGACTTCATTGTTACTAAAACACAAGCATTAAAAGCTAATTTTCTACTATGAAAATTAAACTTTGAAGATATGCTTAGCAAATTTTGGACTATTTAATCAGAGGTTCCGGTAATAATAAAATTGAGTTGTTAATTTCAAAATAATCGGCTCATTTCAAGAATAGCGACAACTCTAATTTTTTGTACGAATATATAGGTTTTGGCCTCTTATATCCAAATCTGGCAGCTCGCAAATGGTTAAGAAGTTATAGGCCTCCAAAGTTGGAAGAAATAGCCTACAAATCTTGCTCTTTTTTTCTTTTTATGGGTGTCATAAGAAAGGTAATGCAAGTACCTATTCAACAAGATATTAAACATATAAATCCATGCATAACTTTGTAAGATATAACCATTTTTAATATATTGTTTTCGTGAAAGGAAAATCACTAGTTTTTCAGACAAAACCAATTGCCAATTGTAAACCAATTGCGAGCGGCCCGAAATTTTTCCAGATTTAGATTTAAGAGGCCAAAATCCATATAATCAAAAAAACCGTTAAAAAGAGAGTTGTCGCTATTCTCGAATTATACCAACCAACAACTCTGCCTAATCATTGTTTTTTTTTTTTAAACAACAGAACACAAGTGAATTAAGTGGTTTTTACTAAAACATGTTTTTGAAATTTTAAGAAATGTTAGCCAACTCTTTACAAAAAAACATATTTGTTAACAGAATCACATGGAAAGTTTTCTAAGAGAACACAAAATTACATTTGCGTCTGCCTTTGCAACTGGAAATGTTGCAGATTATGTAGATGAACATGATAGAGAATATGATTAGAGATGCAATTTCTGGGCTTATGACAATACTTATATGTTATCCAATTTTTACATTTAGAAGAAATACATTAAAAAAGTTGGCATTACATAATGTTAAGTGCTTTTAACATACTCTACAAAAAATTAAGAAGTTTTTTTTTGAAAAGTTTTCGTTCGGGAACAACAAAAAACATTTGTTTCAATTAAATTGGCGCTGCTTACGATTGATAGGTAATCCACTGTTTTTGTGCTTGAAACTAGCTAAAAGTCGTTTCCGTACTTTCCCAAATTTCAGCTTGAACTTTACTCCTAGTGTTACCGTTTAAGGGCCGCTTTCTCAATGTCCGGTTAAGCACTAATCAGAACTTTAACCAGCAGTTAGCAAAAAAGTTATTTCTCAATGTTCGGTTAAGGTGTAACTGTCAGTTACAAGCGTGTCGGAAGCTAATTTCATCTGGGGGGGCAGTACAAATGGGTGTGCAAAAAAAATCACCAAAATTTCTTAAAAAAAACATGAATATGAGTAAACAAAATTTTTATTTTATTTTCAAAATAAAAAAATATAAAACTAAATAAAAAAATATTAAAATTTCATTATTTTTAAAAGTTTTTCCAATTTCGATATAAGAGATAATTTTTTAAAGGATCTTTCATATGGTAATATGAAAATATAAGAAATAATTGTTGCTTTTATAAAGCAAAACAAGGTATATCTTTACATGGTTTAAATGCAATAGGGTATAAAAACTTATATCAGTTTTTTTAAATTCTTCCAAAATGTTTCTTTCTGTTCTTGCGAGAAACAAACTCTTTCACCACCTCCATCGAATTCAATTCTTCGGTTTTATCTTTGTGAATGTGTATAAGTGCCGCATGAATGAGTCGTTTCTGTGGCATAGTTGCTCGAAGATACGTTTTAAGTCTAAAAGAACTAAAAAAATGCTCAGATGAAGCTGCTGATGCAGGCACAGTCAAAACCAAAGCAACAAGTTTTTCAACTTCATTTAATAGTTTTTTCAGTGTATCCGAATTTTTTTCAAATTGTAATTGCAGTAGAAACTCTACATTTTGTTCTATCTTTTTGCAAATACAGAGAAACAAAATGGTTATTCGAAAGCATGCTTATGAAGAAGAGAGAAAGGAGAGCAAAATATACAATACAAAAATATTATCGTTGTAAAAAAACTGATATTTTGAATAACTTTTGAAGTTTTATTTTTAAATTGTTTGAACTTTTGATTAAAAATTAACTGTTTTTGTCAGATTAAATAACACCTCAACATGTTTATTGCTAAAAAAATCAAAGTTTTAAAAAGTTTTTCTTTTTTCGTTATTCGTAAATTATAAGGATTATTTAATATTTTATACTCTGAAGTTCAAACACTTATATTCAGCTGAAAAAAGTCCTTACAATTTAGTTGACTTGTGAATGACACAGTTTTTGTTGCTTCCTGGAAAATGTATTGAGTGATTTATCTTATTTCTGAAAGAAACGACTCAATTAAAAATAACTAAAAATTTGTTATCAATTCATCTACTTTAAAGACACATGAAAGACACACGTATATTGCGATCCTTTTTTTTAATGGAAAAATATAAGGCAAAATAAATATCTCAATGAGATTTACTATCAGTCCGTTTCTGAATAATTTTTGCCGGAGAATCGGAAAAGGGTGTTTTTCATTCTTAAGATAGCAAATTTATACATCATATTTTTTTACACTCAGTAATTTCCACATGTTCTTGAACCTTATCTTAAAAATGATAACTCCCTTTTCCGATTGCCCGGGGAAAATTATTCAGAATCGGGCTGTAAATATATTTTTGGATTCGCAAAGTACCTATACAATTAATTTTTCCGGTCAGGTCGTAAAAAAAATCATGGTGTACACTATTAAGAAAAAAACTACTGCACCGATCTTTCTCAAATTTTGGCATGATTTGCCAGAGATTAAACTACGGACCAAAAAAATTTTCCGAAAAGTTTTTTAGTTACATCCGATTCCGCGCAAAAATATATTTTTATGATTTTTTTTTTTAATTCAAGCAGTTCAAAACCAGACCAGAAAAATTAAAAAACTTTCTTATATAAGTACTTTAAGATCACAAAAATTGATCAACAGTTTCACTAAGATATCTGCTTTTTCCTTCAATTTTTCCATTTTCAAAGAAAAAATTCACAATTCGAATGTGTCAAGTCCCTCTTAAGATGTTTCTAGTCCACTTCATAGTGTTCAAAATTTAAATTTTATGCTTGACTTCTTTGCTTCTAGGAACTCGGTGATGTTAAAAACTGGGCGCTCAGCATTGAATCCGATATGCAAGTAATACAAGGAACACTTGAGATTGCCTACAAAACCTCAAAGCAGCTGAAAAATAGAACAGAAACTGCACCAACTACAAGCTCTTAAAATAAAACTTAGTAAGAAATGCTCATATTGTTCTGTCTTCTAATTATTCGGAATGGATAAATAAATGGTTTGAAGCTTAACTTTTCTTAAGGAAAATAATTTAGTACTTAGTTTTATATTTGTAATTTTAAATATAAAAAAAATTAAAAGTTCTGAATTAAAAAATCCAAGTTGAACTCATTGAATGCCCTCTATTTGGGCTGGTTCTTAAGATGATCTAATGCGGAGAAAGTGCGAAAAAGCTGTAGCAGCCGAACTCTATTGTTAAGAAAGCAAAATAAAACATATAACAGTAAGAACTCATCACCAGCAATCTTCATGGATGTACCATTTTTTGACATAGTAACCTGGATGTTGAATAGTACAGAGTTCAGCAGTTTTCGTTAGATAGATTCTTCGTAAAATCTATTGACAAAACTGCGTCATTCTCATCAGTCGGTTCTACCTCATGACCTAAAAGAATAGGAATACTTCAATGAATTAAAAACGGTTCTATTAATTATTGATGTTAACTTATTCCCTTTAAAGAAATTGGCAGGATCGCCAATTATGGGGTTGGTTTGTTTTAAACAGCAGTTTTATTTGTTTGACCTATATTATTTTGCATCATATATATTTTTTATTCAGGGTTGTTGCGAACTTCGTTTCGGAATGGATTTGTTATCGGAATAGCAAAACGATCCCGATATTAAATGGTATTGTGAAATCCGATCGGTTTTTAGTCTTTTCGAACATAAAAAAATCTTGTGTTCGAATCAGCTGTTCAGCTAAATTGTTTTCTGAAGTTTTCTGTTTTATTGCACGAATTGAAACATTTTGCGGGTATTTTCATAAATTTAATTGTGAAAAGAAAAAAGTGTATAAAATGAGTTCTGCTGTGTTGGCCTTTTTATTTCTGGAGAAGGAAAGAAATGAAAAAGTAAAAATGCGCATTTTAAGAAATCATAGCAATCTAGATCTGGAAGCTCGGCGTAAGGACAATCTACGTATTTATTTAAAACACAGAGATATACATGAATTTGTGACCCAATATCGCTTAAACCAGGATTTATTCAATTTGGTGTTAGAAACTATTAAATCTGATATGCCTTCGTCATCAATTCCTTTTGTGATTTTATTAGCCGCAAAGATCAGGTTTTGGCTGAAGTCTCACAAAGAAGAATATAATTTTGTTTTATTTTTGTGTTTTTCCATTAAATAAAAGTAATTTATAAATTTTATAATTTAACCATTGAAATGATTTAATTTATTGACATTTTTTAAGTTTTTAGCCGCTATAAATAAAATGTTTAACATTCCGCTAGTGAATAGCTGGCCGGTTTCTTCAAACCGATGCAAATTCCAATTCGAACTAAAAATCGGATTGTATGTCACCTTTTCCAAAATTCTACCGGAATCAAAACCGATTCCGGCGATTAATGGATTCCACAACAACCCTGATTGCTAGCAATTTGACGTATGTTTTTTATAAAATTTAAATTTTTGATTTTCAGCCCAATTCTGAATGATTTTTCCCGAGGAATTGGAAAAAGGAATTTTCAGTTTTAAGATAGCATATAAAGATATCATATTTGTTTTTTGTTTACATTCATGAATATTGACGGTTGAAGAACAAATTGGATTTAAAAATTTCGAAAATGTTTTTTAACTTTATCTTAAAAACGAAAACTCCCTTTTCCAATTCCCCGGCAAAAATCATTCAGAATTGGGCTATATAAAATATTTTTTCTTTAACTTTTTTTTATAAACATATTTTATAAATATAATTTGAATAAGTTATTAAATTTATAATAATGTGAATACTACACAAGCAATACACATATTAAAACGCTTTTTCGTTAACCGTAACTTGAGTCGTGGAAATAGGAAAAAATCACAAGGGTCCATGCTAGGGGCCCTACTCTGTAATGCGATTCGAAAAGCAAATGCGATTCGAAAACAAAACCACACCATGTAAATACAGTAGATTTCGGTTATAACGACCTTAAGGGACCGGAATATTTCGTCGTTACAACCGAATGTCGTTATATGGACACATTATTTTTTTTTTGTTGTTCATTATTAACTTAATTCATTTATTATAAAGAAAAAAATGTATTATCAATAGTGAAAATAAAAACTTAAAACTTATGGTGAATAAATATAATAACTTTTTTTGTTTCTTTGACTTTCTGATAATAAATATTTTTTTAAGCTTCCATCCATGTTTGCAGCTGGATGATAGAATTTTAAAAATCTATCGGGCATGAGTTTAAAGAAGAACCTTGTTTCATCAGCTTTATACATTTTTTCTGAGTCCTGATAGCCATCTCGAAGTTTTGGAAAAAAATTCTTTAGTCACCTTGGGATACATCACCTGCTTCACCTGAAACCTTGTAGTTAGCAATGCAGTGTCGCTATTGAAAATGGTAAATCCAACTTTCTGAACATGAAAAATTCGTTTTACTTAAAATTTTAACTAAATCATTGACTTTTTCTTGTAAAATATGATCGGTTAGAGGTATATTTCGCGATCTTTGGATTTTAAACCAAGTATATAGTGCATTTTCTACATTTTGAGGAGATGTGATATTTATCTTTTCCCTATGTTTCCATATGATGGATATTGAAGAATATGGCGCAAGAAATTCTTCGCCGTTTTCAAGCCGCTAGATTAATGCAGATTTTTCTTCTATGGTGAACGCGTTACGTTTAGTTTTTGGAAGTATTTTGAACACAGTAAAAAATCAATCATGCACTTGAAGGTACAAATATGTACTGAGCAAAATCACATGCGCAAATGAAGCTATGCAGTTTTGTTGTCAATGAATTTTATACGGTTATTTCCCTTTCAACAAAGCGAAAATTGCAAATATGTACACATATAAATAAAATTCAAAAGTATGCAAATCTAGTCTCAACTTGCTTTCGTCTTCGCTATATGTGAAAATATTTATTACATTTTATGAAAACTGCATCGTTTTATGCAAACTCGTCGTTATATCCATCGACGTCAAAAGCAAACTCAGTTCCTAAGAAATGAGAAAATGCGGACTTCAAGAATACGACGTTATAGCAGAAATGTTGTTATAACCGAATTCGCTATAAGTGAATTCCACTGTACATGAATTAAGATTACTAGATGGCAGTAACTTCTACCTCTTCTTTAAAATAATTTTTTTGTCTGCATTGCATTCGAACTAAACAAAAAATGTTAAAAAAACCATGTAAATGCAAGGTGTGATTTTGTTTTCGAATCGCATAACAGGGTAAGGCCTCAGGTGAATACGGAGCTTGCGGAATGGTATGAACGTTTTTTTTTTTTGATTAAATAATTTTGGTGCGTTGTCGTGGTGAAGAAATACGAGAAACCTATCAACAAAACCACTTTTAATTTTTCCTGCTTCGGAGCAGAATCCAGCCCTGCTTCAAGTAATTTTAACAAGAGCCGTAATCGAGCAGAATACCGGTCCATGGATTTGCAGCGAGTGTCACGTCAGGACACACCATATATCAATCTCTGTAAAAAATTTCTAAGGTAACTGGTGCCACTAAAAGAGCTGCTCTGGGCTGCATAGCCACAAGGATTAGAATGTTAACTTTGTCGCAGCATGCTGCACCATGTAGTTACAACACCACCACCTGCACCCGTGCCATAAGCGATACCGGCAGAAGGAAAATCGCCCAAAAACATAAAATAAAAAATCACCCAAAATGAAATGAACAGACCAAAAAAATAAAATGTCGAAAAAAAAAAAATTAAAAACCATCCAAAAATTTTTTAAAGAATGCGTAAAATTACCCAAATGAAAATTGGCACAAAAAATAAGATGAAAAATCACCCAACTTTAGAATGTTTCAACGTTTTATTATTATTAAGAACAATCAACACGGCAACAAAAATGAATATGTTAATTATTAAATTACAGAAAAAATTGTTCAGTGTAGGTCCGGTTTATGGTGGATAACGCTGTCTTGTTATTTTATATATATTTATTTATTTTATAAGCATACATTTTATTTTTAACAAATATGAACAATAACCATTTGAATTGATAATTTTAATATTGAAATTTTATAAAAACATTTTTGATTAATTAAAATTGATAACAAAATTTTAAATTTTAATCAATTTAAAAACAAAGTATATTTTATAATTGTTAACTCGTATGTATGTTATTATCTGTGCATGTGATTATTGTATGTATGTGGTTATTGTATCCCTGTAGTTCGGCTGGTGGCAGCATATCCCTTTGAACATGCCATTTCTCAAACCTTTACAGGTACGGGCCAATAGGACAGGAGAATTGTAAAGCCCAGGGTAATGCACGTTGGGCCCGTTCGCCCCTGTCAATTATATCGATGTGTTAAAAGGACGTACAAGATAAGAGGCAAGAGGGACATGCCCCTACCACTGGGGGTATATGAATACTCATACCAAGTAGTAGGTCCAAGTTTCAACTTGGAACTACTGGGATATATGTGATTATTCTATGTATGGGATTAGAGCACTACATTCAGCTCCACTGACTTTCTCCCTGCAATAGGGGTCAATGGATTGATTTCATCTTCACACGAGCACAGCTCCGTAATGGATAAGTTGGGTAGGTTCGTTGATAAACTGTAAGAAAGGTCAATTCATTGCCTTTCTAATTAACATTCCGTGTAATTCTTCTGCTAAAAATAATAATGTGCATCAAAGTAATGAAATACTAATTAACCCTGTAATTCCTAAGGGTGTGAAAATATACCTCCCTAGCATATGATTTTTTGCCCAACTCGGCTTCACCTTTTATCTTCGCAAATAGTGCCACGCTATTGTGGGACACCTGCAATTTGTGGTTTTTCTAGTAAAATTAAAAAAAAATTTTAATTTTTTTTAAAAAAAGATGTTTCAATTTAGTTTTTTGCAGTTTTTTGGACAAAAATATGTAACAAACTAGTTTCCTTTGGAAAATTCCCAGTGCAAAGAGCTCGCAATTAAACTTGTCAATTATAAACCGTGGAGGGGTAGAATTTTTAATATTCAATCTATCAGATAGTCGCGCTGATTTCACGGTATCTCTGAATAGAAAATTAAGTACGCGAATCAATCCTCCTGGATGCATGCTTTGTAAAAATGAGATTGGTTCTACTAATGCTTGGTTAATTCATATGTTGTCATTACATGTTCTGTGTTCAATGATTTAACGACTTAAAGTGGTGTCGTAGGAGACTTTATAAAAACTTTTTGCTTGTCAGATATTGCAGACCGCGTTGCATTTTTGTTAATGATTGTGGAGGTGTGTTAATGATTGTGCCTACGATAAAAAATATAACTTACCTCGAACTCACATGTCAATTGCTTTTTTGCGTTAATTGCTTATTTTAGCACGTAAAATAATGTTTTCAGTTTTTAATTTAATTTTTAATAGTTTCTTTTTTTCCGGTTAGTTTGCTGTCCACCGTTTTGCCACGTACAAAATAGAACTATAATTATTTCTTATTCAAACTAAACCATGCGTAAATTGAAGTTCGATTGAAATTTCGTTTTTTCCCAAGTGTCATTTCAAAAAATGCAGACAAAAAACAAACAAAAAAATACAAGTAAAAACAAGTATAAAAATTACCCAAAAAAATTAAAAATTACCAAAAAGTAAAACTAAAAATGACCCAAAAGTAAAATTAAATTTCACACAAAAAATTTGGTAGTTTTTCATATGAAAAATTCTTTCATTTAATGTTCATATGAAAATGATCAAATTTTGTATGGACATTTTTAAGTTTTCGTTGTTTTTTTTGCGATTTTTTTCTAACGTCATTCTATCGTTTCGCCGTTTATTTGAGTGTCTCTCTGAACTCACATAGGAAATATTAGGTGCATACTATCTCTCCGATTACTCGTTACAACGGTCCCATTTCTTTTTTTCAGATCATCGGGTTGCACATAAATTTTTTATATCATAGGCATTGTTTTTGTGTTGCAGTTTAGTTAAGCGTTACACTCACGGACCATTTTTTGACAAGATATGATACTTAATTGTAATCGAATTTCGATTTTTATTTTTTTCTGTTTGCTTTTTCATCCAACACGCAAATTCAAGGGTATCAAAAAATTTTCTTTAGAAAGATTACAATATATTATGTTCGGTGTCCTTCCATACCAAATTAATAATATTGTGTTTGATATAGTTCTATGAACATTTCCTTAGTATTGTTTCCAAAGTTATTTACGTTTTTTTAATTCATTGGTATTTCTTTTATTAAATAATTACATATAACACAAAACAAAGTTTAAATATGATGTCGAAGAATGTCTATAAACTAGATACATTATTGGAAAATGTATTCGAATTTTATTAAAATATATATAAAAATACAAATGCGATAGGATTTTACAAATAGTGCATTTAGTTTTTATCTATAGAAGAGTTAATTTTGTTATATTATGTCTACAATTAACTGCACCACTTCGGTTTTTTCGTAAGTGGATATTTCTAAATGTTATAAGTAGTAAAATGAAAAAACAACAAATTATTTGTCTTCAGCTGAACACAAATTTTTACTATGAATTCATTAGTTTTTCTGATTAAGTCAGGAGATGTATGAATGAAAATAACAAATAATTAATGAAATAAAAATATTAAAGAGAGAAACTGAGGATCCAAATATCAATTTAACTGTGTGAGGCAGACATGAAATTAAATATGCGTATGACAGAAATGTTTACATTTTGGGTGGGTTGCTCAATAAATACGCGGAGTCTGTGACTTTTTTGTGTCTGTGGAAATATATTAAAAACATATTTATATATAATAAATACTTTTTTTAAAAAAGGTACTCATTATTTGATGTCTGATGTAAGGGATTTCTTGAAAAATAATTAAAGTTCAAATAATATTCATTCTGAAAAACTTGTATTATTTCTTGAAGTTTTGTGAATTGTTTCTTCTCAGCATTAATTTGTTTTTTGTGTATTGCAGCAAAAGATTTTAGTAACGTGAGCGTCCTGTAAGATAAAAATTATATTTATATAATTGAATAAGCTACATAAATTTAATACATATTGTCATTTGGATGTTTGACAGAAGTGAACTGAGAAAAAAACCAATACAATTTTAATCATTATTTCAATGACTTAAACTCTTTAGTTTAATATAGCTCGGAAAGGTCGCAAAATTTTTCATTATTACACACTGAATTATGACTGTCCTAACTTACTTCACTTCCATACACTCCATATGTAAACTGATTAATGACATATCTAATACTTACGCGGCGAATACGAACGACTTCTACTTCGTTCCACGTAACGGCGACGACGATCTGTACGAAAATTACCGCCTCGACTATAAGGTGAAGGTGAACGACGACGGGGACGATATTCTTCACGATAACGATCGTGATGTTGATGCTCACGATAAGATCTTCGTTTGATAGAAGAAAAAATCAGATCAAATAAAAAGAGTATCAAAATATTACTCAATGTAAAAACTAACCTTGTTGGTCTGCCCATATAAACACCGGGTGTAGGCGTGTGTGGACGTTGTGTTATGGAGTAATCAACGCGAATGCGCCGCTCATCGATTTCCATGCCGGAACAGGCATCTTTTGCAGCCTTTGCATCAGCCATTTCATCATAGTAGATAAAGCAGAAACCGCGAGAACGTCCAGTCTAGAAAGTGCAATTATAAAAAATGAAAAAACGTTATTTAATTGAGACATCTTTTGATTTCAGATTTGTAAAAAATTTCTAACATTATTATTCATGTGCAAGAAAGCCTTTAGTATAGCCACGTAGAAGCTTTTGTGGGACACTCTATATTTCTAACGTTATGGTAACATTTTCTAGCCATTATTTAACAAATTTGAAAAAACTCGAGTTGCAAATTTAATTATTTTTAATGGCATTAGTTTTTTTTTTAAATTTTCATTTCATAAAAAAATTTATATAAACATTTTATTTTAAATATCTCCAATTTATAGGGGAGATGATTGCAGGTTGCAACCACTATTGTATTTCGACATTTTAGCAGTGTCATAACCTTAACTCATACTAAAATCGACTTCAAAAGAGTAGTTGTCACTTTAAAATCTACTTCTGGAGAGGCCAGATGCAACAAAACAGTGTTTGTGCTTATAAAATTAAACATTTTTATCGACATTTCAATGACAATTAAGAAAGCAAAGAAAGATTTAAACTTTTTTGTCCTGTTTTGATTTTTGAATATAGCACTCTAGTGGAAGTGAAAGTGAGCGTATGCAAAGAACAGCGTTCAAATTAAAGAACATTAAAAAATAAAACTAGGTAAGCTTTTTAATATTAAAAAAATGTTTAAAAAACAGCCCAGAAAAGAGTACTTTTACATACATGTTTAAAAAAAAGAGAGATTGTTTAATGAAGGAGAGGGATGACGACCTTCCTTTTCGTCAACCCTCCTTTTCGTCAACTGAGGGAAGAATCCTCATAAAACATGCGTAAAAGAATAATTTTTTCGTGCAGGATTCTTTTAAGAATGTTTTATGAGTGTTCATGAAATGGAGTTACAAAAGAATACTTTTTATGCGTGTTTCATGAGTTCTTATAAAATGGTCTCATAAAAGAATGCATTTAATGCATGTTTTATGATTGCTCATAAAAGGACTCATAAAAGATTAATTTTTATGCGTTCCTGTGATTTTTATGAATGTTATTCCTGTATAAAGCAGGCGCTTCTATGCTGGCGCCAAATTTCGGGAAATTTCATTCTTGCTGCGATCAGCCTGCTGCGTTTTTTGGTGCACATCAAGCATTGTAAACAGAATTGAAATATTCATTGTGAGTTTAAACGTTGGAGTTTGTGAAAGTGATTCCATTTTAACTATTTTATTTAAATGTTGAGAAACAGTGAAGAATATGAGGAAGTAAATGCGGACTTTTTAAAAATCGAACTCCTGATAATAAAATTCCGGCAACCATTTAGTCCTTCCTGAGCAGTGGACCAACAAATATTAGAAAGCAATTAGCGACATATTCAGCCCGATTCTAAATAATTTTTCCCGGAAAATCGGAAAAGGTAGTTTTAATTTTTAAGAAAGCAGGTAGACATTTTTTCTGTTTACACTCATGAATATTGACGGTTGATTAACAAATTTGCATAAAAATTTCCGAAATGTCCTTGAACTTTATATTAAAAATTAAAACTCCCTTTTCCGATTGCCCGGGAAAAGTTATTAAGAATCGGGCTGATAAAGTTTTAAATATGACTTCCTAAAAGAGTCACTTATATGAATCATAAAAGAGTATTTATATTTAATATGAGAGTTTATTGAGGATTTTTAAGGGTCATAAAATAGACTTTATTATGGGTCTTATAAGAGTCTTTAATATGAGTCATAAAGGAGTTATTTATGTGAGTAATAAAAGAGTATTTAATGTGAGGGTTTAATGGGGGTTTTTTATGCCCATAAAATAGTCTTTAATATGAGTCTTAAAAGAGTATTACATATGAGTCTTAAAAGAGTATTACATATGAGTCCTAAAAGAGTTTTAAGTATGACTCTTAAAAGAATAATTTTTATGAGTTCTAAAGGAGTCTTAAATACGAGTCTTAAATATGAGTCTTAAAAGAATCTTAAGTATGACTCTTAAAAGAATAATTCATATGAGTTCTAAAAGAGTTTTACTTATGAGTGTTCAAAGAGTCCTTTATAAGTCTAAAGAGTAGTAAATATGAGTCTCAAAAGAGTCTTTTTTATGACTCTAAAAAGAGACAAAATTGTTATGAATCAAATTGTGAAGAATCAACATAGGAAAATGTACTAATAAAAGTATTTTTTGAGTTCATTATGACGATAAAGGCTCATATATGAGTCTTTAAGAAGTATTTTAAGAGTCATAACGTTTGTTGGGTATATATGAGGTTCAGTTCGATACACTTATTCCAACGATTTTCTAACATTGCGATGCCCTTTGAATAGTAAAATTTTCCAAGATCTCCGAAATAAGCGTTAGTTTCCAATTCGACCTGTTCATTCGTCGCAAATCTCCTTCACTGGAGCCACCTTTATAAGTTTGGGAACAGATAATAGTCGCTGGGAGACAAATCTGGAAAATATGGGGTATAAGAAAGCAGTTTGAAGCTTACCTCGTGCAATTTGGACGAAATGAATTTTGTTTAAACATGTCCAAACATTGTTGGAAAGTGCGAACACGTTCATTTTTTTGATTTATTGTTAACAAACGCGGCACCCATCTTGCAGTCAGCTTTCTCATACCCAAATGTTCATGTTAAATTTAAACCACTGACCAACTTGATATGCCTACGGCTGTAGCTATCTTACACACTTTCATTTTCGGATTGTCCAATACGAAATCGTGGATTCTCCCAATACATTCTGGAGTGGCCATTGTTTTTGGTACTCCCCCGGCGTGTTGATCTTTTGTGCTGATTCGAGCTTTTGAACTCTGCAATCCAATATTTTACGGTTTAATACGACGGAGCAGATTTACCATAATATTTATCGAGCTTTTCGTTTGTTTCTTTTGCACTTTTGTTTCGCAAAAAGTAATGCTTAATCAAGGCACGAAATTCTTCCTTATCCATATCTATAACAATACCAAAAGTTGTTTCACTTAGAACACTGTAACGTCACTATTGATTGACAGATCGATCTGACATTTATGGTGTGTTCATGTTAAGGTTGGTACCCATCAAAAATGTCATGCATTTGAAGAGTGGACGTGCCGTCACTTGGAGACCGGCAGCATCTTAAACGGCTTAGTATGAATATATATTAATAACAATAAAATGTTTTATGCTATGTTCACACTGAGAGCTAAATGCGCATTTACGAAATCCACATTTACGAACGTAGGAGTAACAGGGACAAATATATATAGTAAATGCTCTAAATGCGCATTTAGCTCTCAGTGTGAACATAGCAAAAGTTCTCCCAATAAGTACATTCATGTATACAGCATTGATGATGTATGCACACGTTTTGTATTCATGCCAGCATAAATGCAAGCTTATTTCCATTTTACATGGCTATGTTATGCAAGAGCATATGTACTGTGTACCCGCATAATCACTAATGCTGTATGCATGGGGCATTAGTAGTACGCATACTATGCATAGATTGCCATTAATATTGCATGCATACATTGACATTAATACTGTATGCATACATTGCCATTATTATTGTAATAAAAAAATGGCTGTTGTCATTAATTAATCATCTTATTTATTTTTTTAATTGTATTTTGCTGTTATATTAATTTATATTTTGTTAATAAAGTATGTACAACTGCACTCATTACAGCATGCATATTTTAGTAGCGTGCACTGTGCATAAACAACACGCATACTGCTAGCATAAAATAACGGCAAAACAAGCATTTCAGAGTTGTTGGATAGTTTTTGTATTTTTTTTATGACAATGCATGCTTTGTCCATACTTCTGCTTGCATACAGCATGCATTTTTCGTGTAAGCATACTTCTCTGGACACACTGGGTTATTTATTCAGATGAGAATATTTTCTTGTTTCATACTTTTTATAGCGTGATTTTTAGTAGTTCGTGGCGTGATCTTAGTTTTTTAACTTATTTTTTATCGTACCTATATCTCAAGTGATAATAATAAAACATATTTAAGATATCATCTAGACACGGTCTGGTCCTGGTGACTTAAACGTTTTGTCCAGCTTTCTATTGCCCATTTGAGCTTAGCTTGTGAAGGTATTTTTAGGAACTTATCCACAATGTTAAGTGCGCTCCTTGAATTGAAACGATATACAGTTGCGAACTAAATAATAGCAGTACTCTTATATCTAGACATTTTTGGATAAATAATACTAGTCTACAAATTTTGTGTCCGGTAAACCCGTTATCATTCCTATTCATTCTATTTCAACGCTGATTTCAAATCTGTACTCAGTTTCCTCCTATATTGTAAAATTTTTAAGATACCGGGTGTTTTACGTTTTTGTCACTTGTTTAGTATTATTGATCTAGAATCTAAACTACTCACCATAAAATAAAACATAATATTTTGTATTTAAGAAAAAATATCAACTTTTCAATCAATATATCAACCACTATCGCGTCATGTGCGGCAGCGGAGCAAACATTTTGATATTATCCAACGGAATGTAAACAAATTTTTTATCTTTTGTTTAACCCATCTTTTACCAACAATTTTTTTTTTTTTTGTTTTTTATTCATTTTAAAAAGTTAATTTTGCTAGACTAAATTGGGCATTCTTTATGGGCACCATCCGTTTATCTTTCGATAAGTATTGGGCCTAAAACCAAACTGAGCATTTACGGAGCCGATTGTTACCCGTAGAGAACGCACAAAAGTTTAATATATAGAATAAGAGCAAGTGTGCGATGAAACGAACACTAATTTTGACACTTGTTTATGGGAGTCGGGTATGGACAGATGTTGATTTTTATTTTTGTGAACATTGTTTGGTTCAGTGGCTACAAAACCTCATAAGTTTTTGTTTTTTTTTTATAATTCTATATTTTTTAATAAAATTAACAAGAAACCTCTGATAGGAAGGTGCTTTGAACACTCCCCGCAACGAATTACAGGTGTGGAGGGGGTTCAAAAAGTTTTTTTTTCGAAGAGCTAAAATACCAAAGTTATAAATGCAGCCAATTATTTTCCCAACATCACTTATATCACTTATAACATTATAGACTAAAAAATTATTGAAAATTGGCAAAATTACTGTTCGATGAAACGTACAGCGGTAAAAGATGGGTTAAGAGGAGCTGTAATCGACCAAATTTAGAAAAAAATTATTGATTAAATGTATTTTTACATGAAAAACAGACATTTTAAATTTGGATGATTACAGCTCTGCTAAAACAAAAGATACAAAATTTGTTGATATTAAATCTCGAAAGGTTTGCTCCGCTACCGCACATGGCACGATAGTGGTTGATATATTGGTTAAAATGTTGTTTATTTTCCTAAAATACAAAATATTATTTTTTATTTTATGGTGAGTAGTTTAGATTCTAGATCAATACTAAACAAGTGCCAAAAACGTAAAACACACTGTATCTCGAAAATTTTACAATACAGGTGGAAACAGTACTGATTTGAAACCAGCGTTGAAAGTACATATAGGAATAATAATGGGTACACCCGGATACGAAATTTGTAGACTAGTATTATTTATCCAAACATGTCTGAATATAAGATTAATGCTATTATTTCGTTCGCAACTGTATATATTTGAACCCAAAAGTACATTTTTTGCGAAACATCGAGGAAATCTTCAGTGTTGGTAGTGTTGGTAATAGGTTTGTTCCCGTACTAAGTTCAAGTAATTGTAATAGATTAGAGAGTGACATTATGCATGTTATTCTTCCCCATAGAAATAAAATATAAGGAAATGGTGTTACCCTCACATACAGTGTATGTGTACTGCGGTATGTGTACGGAGAATATTTTTTGACATTTCGATCGTTCTGTCGGCCGAAGTGTGAGATAAAAAAATTACTAATATTAAATATTTAATTAAAAGCTATTTTTATTGATAATTTTAGTGAGATAAGTAAGATTTGCGATATAAACAACTAAACGAACATGCGTTGTGTGGTAAAAAACTGTAAAAGTAGTCAGAACTTGAAGAATAATGTGGTTTCCTTCCATAAGTAAGTATACAAACACCAGTTGGATTTTTTAAACGAAACAACGTTATTTATAATGAATTGTGTTTAAAAAAGTTATTTTTAGTGAAAATTTGTGCATTTCCGATTGGAAATAAGTGAAAAAAAGCAAATTGGAGTACGTTGTTTCCGCGCCAATTTTAAGGGATTGAAATGTCAAAGTATTTCAGGGGCGTATTCAATTTACATATTTCCACACATTTAGGGCGCTCGTGTTTTCAGTGAACAAATTTTCACTGTCATAAGTGCAGTTTATGGCCCACGCGTAAATAATTTTTTTTCTTATGTTTATTAAACGTTCTTGGGCCTCCTTAGTCCAAAAGTGCAATAATACAATGTCGGTCTCAAATGGCTTAGGAGGTAAAATTCGCGAAAGTTTCCAAATTCAGTGCATAATATGAAGTGTGTGGAATAAAGGCCAAAATAAAGAATAAATTAACGCAAAAAATTTTAAAATAAAAGGAAAAAATATTTTATTTATTTATTTAAAATAAAAGGGAATAAATATTTTATTTATTTGAAATTATTTCACAGATGCTAGTTTTTTAACTGAATATACAGGTCATGTAGTTCAGTATATAGCAGGGTTTGTTGTGTTTAAATTACAATCAATTTTTAAATGCAATGAATGTAAAATAGATTTGGAGGGGGAAAGTAGTCAGCAATCGTTAATAAGTTTTAAATCAAAGGGGTATTTGAAAAATCCATCAAAATCAGTTGAAGATGTTTGCATTATTATTGAAAAAGAACTACGCGTACAAACAAAATTATTAGATAAAGACAAATCTATTTTGCATAAAATGTATTACAATAGAATTTTGTTGAACACACAACGATCTCTGCTTGGAAAAAGTATATTTGAGGGTCATATTAAGTCTTCCGGTCATTTTAATATTATTGTAAAATCTTTAATTGAAATATTTTTAAAAACTAGATATTTTTATATATCTAAAAGTAATAATGAAAAGCCAACTATTAGGCAAAAGTTGCATAAAACTATTCATTTTAAGGGTGTTTAGAAAAAATTAATTTGTATTAATAATTTTATTTAGTTTATTAATTCAAATTATTTTATTAATTTATTGAAATCCATTTTTATATTTAATTTTTTAATTTAAAATTATTTATAATTTTAATAATATATAAAATTTAATGCATGAATATAAATGAATACAAACCCAGTAGATAGCTTTTACCATCATTTTTTTACTATACTAATATTCTTTTTGCTCTCGGGTGAAATAGGCCTACTGGGGAACCGAACACCCACAAAAAAAAATCGGTAACGCACCAAATTGTATACCTCAAGGGTGGTGTGGAAATACAATCTGTAATAGTTATTGGATAAAAAGAAACAAGATAGCGAAAACTTTAAGCCATAATCTGTAAATATGTGATTATCATCAGAAACAGGTTGGGCCTTTTTTTGTGATGCAACCGAATGCGGCCGTGTTTGAATGTTTATGTGTTTGTGCGAACCAACACCAATATGCAAAATGCCGCACTTTTCTGCTACTACACCACTTCCTTATATTTTACTTCTTTGTTCTTCCCTCTCGAGCTTTAAAAATTTGTAAAATAACGCTTTCAAGCAACTTCAAGCTACTTGAATCGAGTACGGGAACAGACCTATTATTTATATCTTCCGCGAAAAACATCTAGTACTAGAGCTTCATTAAGACTCTCTACCAGAGAGAGAGAGAGAGGAATAACATGCAAAATGACACTTTGTAATCAATTACAATTAATTGAAGTTAGTACGGGAACAGACCTAATATGTATCATCCTGACCTATTTTTTATTCGTCTTGCATCAATTTTTGTTAGCTCTATGAAAATGGCATTTCTGAATTTCAATTAATTTTTTTTAACCACAATTGATATGATTTCAATAAGAATTTCGGAGGCTTATTTAACATATGAGGACTTATTTCATTGCCTTGGGCTTTATTTCGTGGGGTATTATTTCGTTATGCAACAAAGCACCATTTTCTGGGACTTTATTTCATTTTCACAAATTAAAAATCTGACCGAGAAAAAAATGCGCATAAACTAAAAGTAAAATTTCAGACTACTCGAACACGGGAGTGTATCAATTGATAACGAGGTTAGTTTAAAGGTTGTTTAAGTTTGCAAACTCACCTGCGCATCAATGACAACCTGTATTCTTTCAATTGGACCAAATTTAGAAAAGATTTCACGTATTTTCTGTTGAGTAGTATAAACGCTTAGTCCAAAGACACCAATACAACGGCTCTGCACAGGTTTCTCCTTTGAGTAGAAGTAATTAAAATTTTTTATAAGAACTCGAAAGTCAGAAACTTACCCTAGTACCACGTCTTTTATCGTTTGGACTGCGTGAACGTGTGCGTGAAACACGTCGCCGATGTCGATGTGGTGAAAGTGACCTTTGGCAAAGGAAGGGAAGGAGAGGAAGGAAACATATTTAGATTGCATTGAAAAATGGTTTATTAAATTTTTTGGTGTATTTGTTGTTGTTCTTGTTGCTGTTAAGAAGGGAAAGGACTAACAATTTCGTTATTTTGAGTATTAGCCATTAAAAATTTGCATTATCTTGATTTATTTGTTTTTGATTTTGTATCTGAATTGAAACTTGCAAATTGAATTTTCTGCATTTCTTTTATTTTGCAATCGTTTTGAGCTTGTTTGGATAGAGCTAGATTTTATTTATTTTTTTATATTTGCTAAAGTTCATGCATTCATTATTGGCATTTTGGATTTTCATTTTGTTTTTCTCTAATATTCTTCTGAAATTAGAAATAACAACCATGATGTTAGAACATTGAATAAGAATCAATCAAATTTAAGTAAAACACAAACACATCATTTTGTTGCTTTAAACATCATTAAAATATAAAATTAATCAAACTTTAAAATCAATAACACAAAAAAAATGTCCATTACAACAAATATTTTTAAACAAATAACTTAAAAACATGAATAGACATTTTATGCGTCCATAATATAAAAACTGTCCATAAGAAATTTATACACAACCTGTTCATAGCAAAATTAATCAAGCATAATTATTTGACCACACCAGCTGCTTGCGCTGAGTGGCCTTTAATTAGAGTTTAAAGTTGTATTCCAAAAGAAAATAAAGCAAAACATGAATAAATGAAGGCGAACTTTGCCGTTCAAGAAATTTATTTTGTAACCATGGCAATATAACCGCTCACCTGGATGAACTTTTGCTGCCGACAGAATAGCGTCCATTTCTGCCGGGTGGTGGTGGCGGCGGCGGTGGTGATGGTGGATGGCGAGACAAGGAGCGACTGCGTGAACTGTATACATGATCCTTTGAATGACGACTGCGAGATTTTCTGTTAATAATTATATGTTTGTAATTAATAAGCAGAACTAATTTCCATATAAAACATTACCTGCGTCCGTTGCGACGTCCGCCAGGTGACTTCGAGTAGCTGCGTCTTGGGCTAATGCTGCGACTGCGGGATCTTGGACTCTGCAAATGCATTCGATTGCAATTATTATAATATAATGATAAATTATGTAGTTGTTTAAAACTTTAATCGTTTAATTATTTTTAGATTTTCACACGAATCGTAGATATTAAGAAAGTGAGGTTATAAGTTTGTGTCGCTGAAGGTGGGGATAAATTGTTGCCAAGTTAGATGCATTTGACACAGTGCTATATTGATATATAATAGTTTTTTGGACAGAAAATAATGTTTCAATTTGATATAATTTGTTAGCTAAAAACAATATTTGCCTAGCAACAGATTTTACTTGGTTGCTGTGGTTTTCTTTAATTTCATTTGCACGGTTCTTAAAAAGTTTGTGCCATTTCGGCACCACTTGCTCGAGAAGTTTCCGTCACAATTTTTCACAAATAACTTGATATATTATATAACTAATTCGCTCACCATGTTATACGTGTTTAAATTATTATATTTTTAAAAACTGCACACTATTTGCAAGCTAATTCGAAATTATTTTTTAACGCGGATACGTTGAAATTATGGAATAGAGCAAAATTTTCTGATATATACAACAACAAGAACGAAAAAACACCGCAAACGCAAAGCATACTTCAATTGCTTATCATTGCCAACATGAACTGTTCCTGTTATTGTGAATAAATATAAGTTCGTTGTTCAGTGCCATCGATGAGAAAAATCTCATACTTTTTCAAAAAAAAAAACTGCTGTACAATAGGGTAGTTCACGATCTTGTTGCATAGTAACAAATGCGTTTTTGCAAGGGTAGATTTTTGTGAGCACACCTTTATATTAGGGGTATTCACAATTTAGTGAGCTTGCCAGTGCAGTTGAGGACTTCACTTTAAAAAACAAAATTCACGTACGTCAAAAATCTGCACAAGTTCTTTTCTACTAGGAGGAGTATTCACGATGCAGTACAGTTGAGGACTTGTGCACTTTCGTAAAAAAAAATAGACTTTCGTCAAAAATCTTCACAGGTGCTTTTCAAATAGAGATATTTGCGATTCAGTGCACTTGCCAGTGCAATGCTATGAATGTTCGGGTCCGAAAGAAAAATTACGCTACGACGGATAGGGCTGACTCATAGAAGTAAAATATAAGGAAGCGGTGTAGTTGAAGTGATATTAAGTATTTTACAAACACAGTGGAGTTGACACAAACACAAAAACATTCAAACAGGCCGCATTCAATTATGTAGTAAAGAAAGTCGTAAATTATTTTTAATTTTTTAGATGTATGCTTACTATGCAATTTTTATATAGCACCGTTATATAATATGTTGCGTGATCAATTTTTTTACAGAGAAAAGCATTGCTAAAATAAAGTGAAAGATATGAACTCAGAATAAGACTGAAAAGACAAAAGTTTCTTTTCATGATTTTTTAATAATTCATTTCAAAAAACTATTTTTTATTAACTATTTAATTGATATTAAAATAACACAAAAACTAGACAACTAAAATACATATCAAATTAAACTCTGTTAAATTAAATAGTTTTGTGTAGTTTTTTTTCGGACTGTCGGCTTTTAATTAGTTTTTTTATATAAAAATACCTAGTTATAGTTTGTAACCTTAGGGTGCTAATCTACTTAAATTTCATGTCAAGTTTTCAAAGAAATTGTAAACAAATAAATAACTATTAAAGCTTATCCCAATATGAAAAAAAATTAAGGCCCTTGCCACCCTAAATAATGAATGCGCTCATGAAGCAGAACTTGTGTTTTGACAGATGCTCTTCCTCAAAAATAGCGGACAACGATTTTTTTTGGGCTCGGCAAGGGCTTATGTCAAAAAACGACGCTCTATCTCGCGTCCTCAGCGACGAAAATTCCTTCTACACACGTATAGCGTGTGTGAGTATAACACAACTTCCTTATCTTTTATTTCTATGGGCTGACTGATTATATTTATTTGATGTATTTAGGACTCCCGAGTCCAAAAGTGCAAAAATTAAATGTCGCTCTCGTTTGGTTTCCGAGATAAAACTTGCAATACTTTGAAAATTTAGTGCACATTTTAAAGTGTGTTGTAACTAATTTGCCCTTTTACGAAGTAGTCGCGGCGAAATTTATCTTTTCGAAAATTTTCTATTTTTGAATATAATGATGTATCTTCCCTGCAAGAACACAATCGGTTATATTACTGGCTATATAAAGAGAAGCAATACGGAAGTTTTGGTCAGTATTTTCTATCAGTATATTAAGGGCCATGTGAAAAATCTTACCAAAATATTTGTATACGTGTGATTTTGTATCCTTCTCTTGCACTTACTTTTTGAGAAGTTTAAATTGCATAGTCGTCTCACTTACACATTTTATATGCCTGTTATTCCAATCAGTTAAATTATAAGTTAAATAACTGAAATATCTGTCAAACTTGCCAGTTAAAGCAATTAGTTAAATAGTGGGTTAAATAACTTATTTATATGGCAAAAATACCAGTCGTAGCTGCCAATGAAATGACTAAGTAATTAACTATTTGTTATAACAAGTACACCAGTTATATCTACCATCTAAATGTCTGGTTAATTTCCTATTATTTTTTAACTATATGAACACATTTATTTTTTTAATTTGTATTGAAAACTGAATACTGAAAATTTCTGCATAGCTTCATTAACAAAGCCACTAGGAAACACTGTGTGTAATAGCAGCAGAAGTATTCGTGATAATCATTCCAGCAGCTCCTGCTTGTTGGGCGAGAATTATCGGATTGGCTATGGCCACTGTGGTCAACACTTGTTGGCGAAGGATTTTGTTGCACCAAAGTTTGCTGCTGAATGCAAAAGTTAGCAGTACGCAAAGCAAGTTGTTGTAATATTTCCATTTTATTGAGCCGTAGAGGTGACTGCTGGTGTAGCTTGAGCCTGCGGTTGTGAAGCTGCAGTTAATGATATGCCAATAGCACTCGGAGCAGCAGCTATCAACTGCACTTAACGACCACCAGATTCGTTTATTTAACTAAAAAAGTATTCAAATATAATTATTTTTGCAATATATAATATTTTGTTTAATATATTTCACAATTAAAAGTACTTACGTGCTGTTACACGATATAAATCGTTCGTTTGAAAATTTTCTAAATTGTGTGTACATCAAATTTATTTTTCTCATAAGAAAGAAAAAGACAAAACAAGTAGAACACAACGAAAATTATTTGTCTCTGCCTACCACACCAACTTAATTGCTGCCTGTTAAATAATAGGTTTAATAACTAATAGTATTTTGTACCGCCATTTTAATAACAAAATACCAAGCATATGTGTTAGTGAATATTAAAATTTTTTGCGAATGTGTCAAAGTTTCGGTTAGGAGTGTCTTGCAGGGTTAATATATAATACAAGTGATAAAATAAAAAATAAAGCGCAGATTTTGGAATTCATTCTTTTGAATTGTTTGGCTGCTAATCATATGACATTTCAAAGCAGTAGGCTATTTATAGATCACCGCCATCAACTCTATCAACTCTTTAAAAACTTACTTGATTTAAAGCTCACAATACAATTCATGTAATAATTTCATAGATCATAAAACTAATTGACATTTAATTATTGCACTTTTGGACTCAGAAGCCCTAAATACATTAAGCAAAAATAAGAAAAAAATATGTACGCGTGGGCACTAAAGTAAAATTATTGCCTTTTTTTTAAAGGTTAAAATATTGAACAACGGTATTTAATCTTTTAATGTATATTGTATCACTCATTCATCATAAAAAATTTATTTTTTTTATTATATAATGTATTATTTTTTAATTTATTATTTTAATTTTAAAAAATTAAAAAATAAAGGGGCCTGGGCAGCGTTGTTGATTTTGACTCTTCTACAAAAGTAAAAACCAAGAACATTATTAATCACTATGAGCCGTACCAGTAGTCATTTTTATGTCGACTTTAAATTAAGTGTAAGCTTTTTGACAACAAATTCTATAGCAATAATGTCAGAAAATCTCACACTAAATTTAGAGTTGGCATTAAATCGAATTTTGGGTAATCTATACTATTATATAAAAGGCTTTTCAAGTGTCTGCGACGACGCCAAACTTAAAAACTACTGAACCGATTTTAGTAATTCTTTCACTAATATAAAGTATCATGCTTAACATAAGATCTTGCATCCTTTATTTAAAAAAAAACTCTTAAAAGTAATTAAAATTTGAATTTATAATGTAGCCAAAAAACCAAACATACAAATCATTGCGAAACCACCAAGTTTTGAAAATTTTTCTGCTCTATCTCTCTCCATACTCAATGAGAGACTAACAAAAACTTACTGCACTCTCTTTGACTTGATTAATGAATCGACCTGCGGCACATTCTTACAAATATAGCACGCAAGCTGTCACAAAAATTTGCTAAAGGTGGTCAATGAATCCGCCTTAAATTGTTAGGGGCATGTCACACTAGCGCGGACACGGACAAATTTGTTGGAAATTGAGAGAGCTTCTTTTACCGGTGAAAACAACAACAAATTTGTCCGTATCCGCTACGTGTGACATGCCCCTTATTGGGTGTTCACACATCTGTCAAATGATTGAATCAATCAAAATTTGTTGTTGCTTTCCTATGTTAAAAAAAATGAACTCTCTGCGAGAGCGAAAATTAACTTCAAACTCTTCATCGAATCAGTCAAAATTTTGATTGAGCTCCAGACCTGCATCAATCAGTCAAAGGGTTGCATTTTTTTACTTGACTGTTGTTTAGTAGCAAATTATTTATAAAAAAGTATTATTTGAACACAAAAGCAGTCTTTTGAAGAAAAAAAGGAAGAGTAGACAGAAAAGTAGGCAGAAGTGTAACTAATAGGTACTTCAATCAAAAAATCATGTGTGAGCAGAAATAAATCAAAAATTTTAGAGTGAGTAAAAGAGAGTAAAAAATCGCGATATACTTCAATCATTTGACAGACGTGTGAACACCTCTTTAGACACACAAGAAGAATAAAGCTTTATTCCTCTATTCCTCTGCTATTGTGTTTCCCCATAGTAGAACTAGACAAGGTAGGGTTAGGGCTGAATGTGTTCTCTTTCTTAGTGACCATAACTGTCAAACTCAATCATTTTGGTATTTTTGGGAATTTTTTTTTTCATATTGCATTCACATTGGTTGCAGATTTTGTATGAAATGCCAGCTTCGTTTTGACAGTTTCGGTCATCGGCTCTCCGCCCTAACACTACCTTGACTAATTTTGCCATGTGTTTCTCATTGTTTCTATTGCGGTGTCGGGTAGCTTTGCACATTAATACTCTCCCATATTGAGTTTGAGTATGTTTAATGAGAGCTTTAAAGAGCACATTGAAAACAGCCCAGTGGTAAATGAACACATGCCATAATCAAGTATTTCTTAAATACAATGTAGCTGCGAGGCCTCCAGCACCTGTACGCAATTCTGAATTACAGTTGCTCGGGAATGACCGCTAAGCCACTAATATCATCTACCTTACGCAGTAAACCTCTTTTTGCAGAAATCTTATAATACTCTAGATGATTTTTTTTGTGCTCTGATTTATTTTGCAAAATTAAATAAATGTGTAGTGGACGGACTGTCAAAAGCAAACATACCGGCAAAAGGATAGTGTGGAATACAGGTAAACAGACGGACATGCAGACGAATATTTTAAAAAATATTTTTAAACTGAAGCAAAAACTGAAATGAATTTACAGTACGGTGGAGCGAAAATTATTTGGTTTTTGCAAACTTAATTTTGCCCGGCCGCGGTAAAGTTGAGAATGAATGTGGAACTTATTATAAATAGAGGTGGGTTTCTCAGTGCTATGCTATGGCACTGTGCTGACTCTCTGTAGTGTGCCATGTGTGCCATGTGTGCTAGCACACTACGTTGACTCACATAGTGGTACAATAGCACGCAAAGAGCAGAGCTTAGAAGAACTTTTGCGCGTAAAGTTACTTTTGTGTACAGTGTTGGGATGAATAGCAGAGTGTTGTGCTAAGCTTCTTCACTGACACTCATTGATTATCGCTACTATGCACTGCATTACTTACATTTTGTAAGTTTTTGCTTAGTAAAGTTGTTTTTTGTTTTACTTTGGTTTACTAGCAGTAATTGAAAATATGCAATTTGTGAATATTGTAAACAAGTCAATAGAGAAGGGCGTTAACACTTATTTGTTATCGACACTTTTATAAGTGCTTTGTTCGATTATGGCACAATTGTGCTAGCACAGTGTGCTGACACACAAGGGTGCACATGTGCTGGTGAGTCAACACACAAAAAATCGTGCTATTACCCACCTCTAATTATAAAGTGTGTGCGCATTAGTCAATAGGCATTGCTAAGAAAGTACTGCAAGATGTGGTGTCAGGAAATTCATTAGGAAAATCTTTAAACTTAAATTATTGGAACAATGTATAACCCAAAACTACTTATTTTAAAACGTGATTTTAGAAAATTATAAATCTTTCATATATTTTGTGTTAAATAAAACATGAAAATTTTGTTTTTTTATATAAAACGAAAATCGATTCCTGAGGGAAACTATTATCGGGATATATCTATACTATTATATAAAAGGAGACTCACAAAATTTTAAGCCAGACAAGCTCGGTTACCGCTGAACCGATTATTTTTGATAATTTCTTATATTAATTCTTGATTACAATTCGCTAACTTTTATAACTCTTTTTTTATTCAATTCCTATGATAATTTCCAGTGTCATATCGCTTACTATGTTTTTCAAAAAGTATATTCTTATATTATTACAAAATTCACATTTTATTTGATGCTTACATTCAACAAGCATCACAATACAACAGTAAACAAAGGTTTCCTCTCTTTGTCGGGAGAGCTTCACTGCAGCCATGTTGTGTAGTTGCTTTCAGTGAGATTCTTGCTGTCATACATTGTTGATTAATTTTCTTTGCGGGGAGTTGTTTTGAGGGGAGTTGTCAGAATTCAGTTATAAGCATAAATTATGTTTTGCAGCCTTGCTAGCTAGCCTTTCCTGAATTGAGGTTGTGTTCGTCTATTTATCTATTCTATTAAGGCCATTTTGTTCACAGAGAGATAAATTTATCCCCGAGTTAATTCTATGATTTTTCCAGTTTTTCATTTGTTCACAGTGAGTTTAACATTTAACTCTTCAAGTTGGAGATAAAAATGGTGGCGAGATAGCTTAACCTCAAAAATGTATAACTCGTGAAAATTGGTGAGTTAAGATTTTGAATTCGCTCTCATCACTCTCATTTTAATATTTGTTTATTTACTTGGTGTCAAAATATATAAACAGACACAGCTGTTTTAATTTTTAATTAAATTCTAAATAAAGAGGTTTGACAAAAAAGTTTTTAAAAAATAAAAGAAAAAAGTACAGCAAAATGGATCTTTTGGAGCATTTTGGGAGAACTGGAGTGAATATGATGACGACACCACACCATAACTCGGCTCCAGATTGTCAAAAGAAAAATAAAAAATTCATTCGAAAATAAACTTCCCTTCACTGAAGCAAAAAAGGACGTTATGACAGCGAATAAGTTCGTTTAGGCAACAAATGCGTTCGTTGAAATTGGTCCCATGTAAGAAAACGTTGGTTTAACGTATACACATACGTTTATTTTATGCCCGATGTACGTATAGCTAAAAATCGTACAAACACAGCTACGAACGCTATTCGTTGTCTGTATGATCTTGTTCGTTTAGAATATTTTTTCGGTAACATATTCCATACATTGCTCGTACGTACACAATTCGTTCAGAATACGTATTTACAAAATCGTATTTAGGGACTTTTTTACGTACGCTGTTCGTTTAGCATACGCATTTACAAATTTATTAAGTGCGCTGCTCCTTTTTATGATGTACACCATACGTTAGTTTTGCGTACTATGTTCGTTTTGCTAACGTATTTACGGAAATTTTACGTACAACGTACACTCAAAATACGCATTTATGAAATGTTTACGTACAGCATACGTTCATAATGCGTATTAACGGAATTTTACGTACACCACGCGTTCAAAATACGTACTAACGAACATTTTACGTACAGCATACGTTAAAAATACGAATTTACGAAAATGTTACGTACAACATACGCTCAAAATACGCATGTATGCAATTTTAACGTACAGCATACGTTCATAATACGTTTTAAATAAACTTTTACGTGCACCATACGTTGAAAATAGGTATTTACGAACCTTTTACGTACAGCCTACATTAACAATACGTATTCACGAACATTTTAACGTACAGCATACGTTTAAAATACGTATTTATGGAACTTTTACAGCATACGTTTTATTTACGTACGCTGCACGTTCAGAACACGTATATACGAAATTCAAACATATACCATATGTTAATTTTACGTACGTATCAGTCTGTGGGCACGATGCAAATGAGTCTGGAACTAACATGGAGTCCCACCTGATTTGCATTCCGTATCCAGAGATCCGCTGTACATCAAATTTGAAATCCTGTAAATTAAAATAAAACAAATGTGAGTAAACATACTAATAAAAATACATATTTATATTTAAGTTGTATTTGGCATTTAATTTTTTAGATTTTTTCTTAAAATATTAAATTATATAATAATAAATTCACAGCAGATCACAGGGCAGACAAAACCCCAGATTTATATTAAAAAATAATAGAGGTATTCACGATTCAGTGCACTTGCCAGCACAGTTGAGGACTTTTGCAGCTAAGTCTTCGTGAACACACTACTATCACTTTTTCACAGCTGTAAATTTTTTCAATGTGCACTTGTGCAGATTTTTGACGTACGTGTATATTGTTTTTGTAAAATGAACAAGTACTCAACTGCACTGGCAAGTGCACTGAATTGTGAATACCCGTAATGTTAATGACTAGTATTAAGTGAAAAAACGTATAATTGTACATTAAGGTGCCTTGAAAAAAAATTCCGACTGATTTCCAGTTGATTGGTTTTAAATCGCAGTAAACGAAATTCTACACAATCTGATAAAAACTATACAGTCATATCATGAATAATTTTTCACGCGGAATCGGATAAGGGAGTTTTAATTTTTAAGATAAAGCTCAAGAACATTTTTAATGCAAATTGGTTCATCAACAAATTGGTTCAGAATATGCTTGAACTTTATCTTAAAATTAAAACTCCTATTTTCGATTCCGTGTAAAAAATTATTCAAGATAGAGCTGATAAAGTAAATCAAAAAAATAATTCTTTAATGCGTCAAGCATTATTGATAGTCTAGTTGACATAGTAATGTTTTCAAATTTATAAAAATGCTTGGCCACAAAATGCCAAAACTGGATGCAAGGTGGAGGATATTCCAAGTTAAAAAGATGAAATGCTTTAAAGCATATATCTAATGCTCTTAAAAAGTTGTGAAAGGAAAATTTTACTCCTTCAAGATAAACATAAAAGCTTTGAAAACACTTAAAGTTTTTATCACCAACAGCAAGTAAAAAAGGTTGAATGCTTCCTCCAGGTTTTGTATTCAAAAATGCAATGTGGTCATCGAGTTCTTGCACACTGCTCCCAACAAATAGAAATGATTCCTGTGAGCTCTTGACTGTGTATTTAATTAAGACTTTTTTCCCGTTGTTGTCCTTTTGGGCTATTTTTTGGGTAGGTATTAAATATGCATGCATTGTCCACAACAATTTCACAGCTGCAGCATCTTAAATTAAACAAAGTAAATATTATTAGTCATAAGTTACTACCAAGTTAAAAAAATTTTTAGTTTTAAATTTGTAAAATTTTGTGCAATTATTTTAATTATTTGTCTGAGTAATATTTTACTTGCACATTGAAAATAATTCAGATTTATTGAGTAATATTTTAATATTTTAACATATATTTGACCAGACATGCTGTGTGAACTAAAACTAGTGACCGACCAAAACCGAAATTTCGCATCTACAAAAAGTACATCTACAACACCCAAGTCCCTTTTCTTTAAGAGGGTCTCAATGAGCGCCATTGTGAACATGATCAATAACTTTTTAAATTAAAAAAATAATTTTTGTATGATGAATGAGTGTTACCATAAAAGTTTGAATATCGTTGTTCATTATTTTAACGTTCATTGTTTTTATTTATTTATTTATTTATGAACAAATTTCGCTGAATACCATTATTATTTTATTATTGGAAAAATTATTTGTTTTAACTCATGTGAAAATACTAATAGAATCAGGCTGGCACCACTGTCTGGATGTATTAAAAGTTGCATGAAAGATCTCGTCGTCTGCATGTTCATGAAAATCTGTATTTAAGTTATGAAGTTATGGTGTTGATTGTTTAGTGTTAATTCGAATATATTATAGATTGTTACATTCAAAGGTCTCTATTAAACAAAGCATGTCAATACATTTAATGCAATCGAAGAAAACAAGCTTAATGAATTGAAGACAAAAAGATGAAAGTTTTACAAACGCAGCAACGCAAGAAAAAGCCAGAATCACCGACACATCATGAAGCCATGAAAACTGATTCCAAGCCAAATGCTTCCAACACAAATGACACTCAGCAAAATATCATGAAAACTGATTTCCAGCCAAATGCTTTCAACACAAATGACTCTGGATTGTGTCCAGATGGCAATAGAAGACCATTAACCATTTTAGAATGTCGTGACGTCGGACAAGTTTTCAAGTATGCAAGAAATGTATAACACAGCAAATGAATTCATTAATTTAATAAAAAATTATCTCGAGCATGTTGATGAAACTTAGGCACAGATCTTTGTTTTCCATGTTTTCGAACCAAATGTTTTTTATAGCTTGACAAATTTTTAAATAGAAGAGCGCATTCTTTAATATAGCATCGAAATGAACTATTAGTGTGCAGTTGATGTTTTTTCTTTAAATGAACAACTAATAAATTAACTTCACTAAAACGTTCTTGGCACAGAAAACAAAACATTTTGAAGATATAATTTTTAAATAAACTTGTTTAAATATTATAAATTTTAAATAATATAATTTTATTAAGAAATGACTTGGTGGCTGCAAATCACACTTTACCGACGCATGTGCTTTACCGACGCTGTACAAACACAAAGTAATTTGAACTCAGCAACAGATTTCACGCGCTCGGTATTTGTATGTACGTACAAGTGCGTTCAGTGTAACGCAGCACTTAATTGTTATTCGTTGTCAATACGTACTTGTACGTACAAAATTGTTTGCAATTTTTCATAAACGCAACGCTTGGACGTAATACGTATCTTAAACGTACAAGTACGTATACATTCAACGATATCTGTACGTATCCTTACGTTAATTTGTAACAAACTGTACGTATAAATTCTCATTCGTACAACGTTATTAATTCGTACGTGTGTGTCAATGTAATGCGTTGTGAGTACGTAAGGATACGTTACAGTTATTCGTTATATGTACGTTTACATACGTTACTATGTAAAAAATGTCTATTTCAATGTCTAAAATCAGAAATACGTTCGATGTACGTATTGCTTCGTTGTCCGTGTGAACAAAACTTGACGAATGTTATTAGCGAATGCAGTTTTGTGCAGCTAACGTTCGGTACGTTAAATGTGCAGGGTTGAATTCCTAAAAATGAACGTATTCAACTGTACGAACAGTATTCGTAAAATTTACGAACAATATTATTTTCTGTGTTCGAAAAGAAAACTCCCTTTTCTGATTCCGAAAGAAAAATTATTCATAATTGGGCTGAACATTATTTTTGACCATATTGTTGCGTGTAAATAGTAGACAAATTTTCCAAAGTTACTCATTTTGATAAAAGATGAGTAGAATTACATTAGAATCAGATTAAAAAAAAACAAATTGGTCGATTAGTTTGTTTGCAGATTTGAAAAAGTATGTTTCGATAAAATTGCGTTTAAAGTTACTGTGCTTAGTTAGAGCTACTCCGGCGCACCGGGTTTTAAGCAGTGTATAATCTGTAGTAGGCAGGATTGATTTGAAATTTTTTTTACATATTCTTGAATAGTATTCTTGAAGTTGTACAACAATAATTAACTTTTCTATGTCCTTTTTCTTTAACTATGTCCAACCTAGTTATTTTTCTGAATACTGTATATCATCGTTTCTAGAAGGTTTTCAAGTTGATGCGATATATACAGATTTTTCAAAAGCATTCGATAAAGTAAATCATTATATTTTAATAAGTAAATTAAAAAAGTTGGGATTTCATTCCAGTTTTCTGAGCTGGTTGAGGTCCTATTTATCAAATAGATAGTGTGTTGTAGCTTTTGACAATGTAAAATCCTATCCATTTGTGGCTACCTCTGGAGTTCCCTAAGGGAGTATTTTGAGGCCATTGCTGTTTTGTTCTTTTTATAAATGATGTGTCATCTCTTTTTTCACATAGTAATTGTCTATTGTATGCAGATGATCTTAAAATTTTTCTTAAAATAAAAGATTCATCTGATATTAGACTTCTTCAAAGTGAAATTGATAAACTTCATAAATGGTGCTCTATTAACCATATTTTTTTTTATATCTAAAGAAATACGTTTTCATGTCTTTCTCTAAGTCAGATAATCTCCATTTGTCAGCATACCATATTGCTAATACACCTTTGCTATCTGTTAAGGTGGTTAAAGATCTAGGAGTTGTTTTTGATCTAAAATTTTCATTCGTCTCGCATTTAGATTACATTATTCCTAAGACGTATGCTATGCTTGCTTTCATTCGCCGTAATGGTTCTTGTTTTTCTGATCCCTACACTTTAAAAGTGTTATTTACTAGCCTAGTTCGCTCAAGGCTTGAATATGCTTCGGTTATATGGAACCCAATTTATGTGACGAATAAGACGAGGCTTGAACGAGTCCAGAAATCGTTTACTAGGTTTGCCTTACGCTCGCTTAATTTTGAAGATTCTTTTCCCCCAAATAGTGCTCGTTGTTTGCTTATTGGTCTTAAAACTCCTGAGAGTAGGAGAAACATTTTGTCTCTCCTTTTCGTACATGATATTATTTCTGCCCTGGTTGACAGCCCTACACTTTTAGAAATGATTAATTTTAATGCTCCTAATTGGATTCTCAGAAATCAGGATCCTTTTTATTTAGTAATGTGTCGCACTAACTACGCTGCTAATGCTCATATTTTTAAAGCTCTTCATATGTTTAATATTATTAACGCAAATCATAATCCAGATTTTTCTGTATCTAAAAATCAACTGCGATCTCTGTTAAATAAAATTTTGTAATATATATTTTTTGTTTATAACTATTGACTAGTCTGTAAGAATTATTGTTCATAGACTGAAGAAACTAAATAAATAAATAAATAAATAAATAAATAAATAATCAATTAATAATTTCGCGGTTTTTAATAATTTTACGGTTTGAAAACAAACAAGTTTATGATTTACCCATTTGAAGACTAAGATTTGGTCAGCTGAGTGATTGACTCTATACAGAGTTGTTGTTGTTGTTGTTGTTGCCTTCTTTAAAAACTTACTTGATCTAAAGCTCACAATTTAATTCATGTAATAATTTCATAGATCATAAAACTAATTAATTTGGTACTAAGATTGATCACTCAAAATGCTGAAAATAGAACCGCGTGGAAGAGAGTAACATTAAATATCCGTATACTTGCTTAGGTGGGCTTTACAACCGTGGTCGAGTTTCGGCTGACTTCATTAGTTTTCACCAGGCGTCTCTGCTGGGTGAACGTCTTGTCAAAATAGTTAAGCGTGGTTATGGCTTCCTCGGCCTGTTCAATCCATCGGAGGTATAGTCGCCCTCTTCGTCTTTGATCCATAACTTTCGCTTCAAATGTTTGTGAAGTGAAACTTCTTAGGCTGCGATTTGATATTGAGGATAAAATTTTTAGAGTCTTGTAACGAAAAATTTTCGTCATGAAAAATATTTTGAGACTCGTAACGTTTTAGTGTAGATTACGCCTCGTTTTGTGATTCGCTTGAGTGAAATATCAACAACGACGCTTTTTTTCATACACCTTTTTCTTAGAATTTTTGTTGTTTTTACTTGCCTCTATTACAACAAGAGGATATAACATTAAAAATATTCATTTGTAAAGCTTAGTATGCTGAAGGAACAAAAATTTGTAGGCATTTAATTCTACATGTGAAATTTTGGTGTAGACTCAACACTAACATATTAGACACTAACCATAACGTGTTTGTTGAATGTGTTAGTTGAACATTATCGTTGAATGTCAAATTTCCATGCCAATTAAATGCACGGACATATAAAAGACAGCGAAATTTTGACAATTTAACTCTCCAATCATGGTTTTGAACTTTGCTGCATTGAACAAATTTTTTGGTTCAACAGCGTAGTAACCAACGAAAAAAATCTCGCTACCTTTTCGCTGTCAAAAACTCAATGCTGTCAAAAACTCAATTTCTTACGGAAGATTTCTTTTCGCTTCAACAGCATACTAAGCTTAAACGCGAGAGTCGAACTCGCACCGTTTCGATCTAGAGTTCTACACACAAACCACTACTCTCAAACACTTTGTGTTATCATGTGATTCATTCATTATTAAGTATTATCTGAAGCTATGTTGCGGTGGATGACAGGAATTTATTAAAAGGCATCAGCTACACGCTCAATGTATATTGATATACAATATACAGTATCGTGATATTTATTGAACGTGTAGCATGAAATATTGATGTATCGTGATCCATATCGCAAAATATTAAAATATTTTGAAATCTAGATCACGGATCGGAAAACTGTCAATAAATATTGAACGTGTAGCATATTTTGTGTCATCAATCTTTCAATTTTCCTTTCAAGTCGTGCGGCAACTTGACGGTCAAGTTTTGAACAGCTGTTCATCGCAGTTTTTGTAAATGAATTTTTCGTGATTGGAAAATTTACTAAAAATAGTTCAAAAATAAAAACCTATGATGTGAAGAACAATTCTTTTGTATTTTCTATGAAATTATTTATTTTTTGTGGCACCTTTGAATGCAAGCATTGCTGTTTTCTGGACGACGGCATCTTGAAAATAAAATTGACTATCAAATTGCGTTAAAGCTGGCAATTCAAATGAGTTTTGACAAGTAGTATGTGTGATCTACTTGACAGCAAAATCTTAAACCTGTAACTGCAACGTTAATTTTATAACTTTTTTTTAAATTTTGACATTGCTCAATTTTAAAACTGTTAAACTTTGCAAAAACAACCACCATCTCTTTAATTTTTTTTTGTAAACTCTGTCGATGGCTTTTTAATTTTTAATGCAACATTTGATAGACCCATGTCCAAGTGCTGCCTACGAAATATTGGATTTCGTTCAGCTTAACTTTTTTAATGATATTACCCGCTATAAGATCCAGCCATCAAAAAACCTGTACTTCCCCGTTTTGAAGTGTTTTTAGTAAAGGATATCATCAGAAACGCATTAAAAAACTATATATTTTTCATTGGATTTTAGTTTGTGATATGGCAACACTTTATAATACGATTTTGAAATTAACAATAGGTCCTGTCAAAGCTACTGACCCTACCTCATTATTCTGCCATGGTGCAGCATTCAACCGCGATCCATCAATCCATGAATTTGGATCGCAATCCAAGTATCACAATAAATATTGAACGTGTAAGGTCTTTTCCACACTTGGTCAACGCAATTCCAACACAACTTCAACGCAACAACGAAAAAGTTGAAAAGCAATGCAACTATAAACCGAATACTTTCAGACTTGCTTCAAAAGTCATGCAACATATAATAATTGTTATTATATAATAACTCATGTTTTTCGACTTCTTGCACTAATTTAACATTTAACATTTGCTTCTTCATCTTGCAAACTATTTCTTCTTCTTTTAGATTCTATTAGGAACTAATTTATAAGCTTATTCACCTTGATTAATATAAAGCCTACTGCACAACAAATACCTGAATTCACAAAACAAACAAACAGATGCAACACGTCGCCGATGAAAATTTCGGAAAGCCGCGTTGCATTGAACAGGTTGAGAACGTGTCGAGAACTTGTTGCGTGTAAGTTGCTTAATCTGAAGGTTCCGGTATAAATACACAGGCTAGCAACTTGAGTTGGAGTTGCGTTGACCAAGTGTGGAAAAGGCCTAACAGGCGCCAAAGGATAGTGCATTAAGGCGAATTTACACATTTCACTCAAAACGATGATAGTGAACGTTGAACGATGACAGTGAATCAATTTCTGATTTACATTATTCAAAGTGTAAATTTGAAATTTGATGGATGATTCGGTGTTGAATGTCAAAATATATTCGTTGGCTGATTAATTTTATTGACGTTTAAAAAAATTAAATAAATAAAAGCTATTCAGCAATTAAATAAAAAAAAATATAAACTTTCTGCTTGAAATTATGTGGACACCTTTCAATTGTGTTTTAGTACGAATGACACATCAGTTCGGTTTGCTTTCACTTTCATCAAAAGTAGGAAGACCTTTCACTTCTTTCACTGTTCAATGTGGATGACAATCATCTTCATTTTAAAGATGAAACTCAATTTACATTTTACAATTCAGATGATTCATCCAAAGTGAACGATGATAGTGAATCGTGTAAACTCGCCTTTAAGGCGAATTTACACATTTCATTAAAAACGATGATAGTGAACGTTGAACGATGACAGTGAATCAATTTTTAATTTACATTATTCAAAGTGTAAATTTGAAATTTGATGGATGATTCGGTGTTGAATGTCTAAATATATTCTCTGGCTGATTAATTTTATTGACTTTTAAAAAATTAAGTAAATAAAAGCTATTCAGCAATTAAATAAAAAAAAAAATATAAACTTTCTGCTTCAAATTATGTTAACACCTTTCAATTGTGTTTTAGTACGAATGACACATCAGTTCGGTTTGCTTTCACTTTCATCAAAAGTAGGAAGACCTTCTACTTCTTTCACTGTTCAATGTGGATGACAATCATCTTCATTTTAAAGATGAAACTCAATTTACATTTTACAAATCAGATGATTCATCCAAAGTGAAGGATGATAGTGAATCGTGTAAATTCGCCTTTAGCTATCCTACCATGGTAGAATTAGAGAAGGTATATGCATTTTGGAGAGGGAGACTGCCGCAACTGTCAAAACGAAGTTGAAAGCTCATACAAAATCTGAAAACGATGAGAATGCGATAAGAAAGCGAAAATAGGCAAGAATACCAAAATGCTTGAGTTTGACAATTCTGGCTATGAGAAAGAGAGCGCAGTCTGAAATGCATATACCTTCTCTAATTCTGCCATGCTATCCTACATATTCTATTGTGAATGCGTGAAACTATGATGCAGCAGATCACAATAATCGATCAAAGGCATTGTGCGTTAAGGCGAATTTACACGATTCACTATCATCCTTCACTTTGGATGAATCATCTGATTTGTAAAATGTAAATTGAGTTTCATCTTTAAAATGAAGATGATTGTCATCCACATTGAACAGTGAAAGAAGTAGAAGGTCTTCCTACTTTTGATGAAAGTGAAAGCAAACCGAACTGATGTGTCATTCGTACTAAAACACAATTGAAAGGTGTTAACATAATTTGAAGTAGAAAGTTTATATTTTTTTTTTATTTAATTGCTGAATAGCTTTTATTTACTTAATTTTTTAAAAGTCAATAAAATTAATCAGCCAGAGAATATATTTTGACATTCAACACCGAATCATCCATCAAATTTCAAATTTACACTTTGAATAATGTAAATTAAAAATTGATTCACTGTCATCGTTCAACGTTCACTATCATCGTTTTTAATGAAATGTGTAAATTCGCCTTTAGTTAGGAGGTTTCGGACTATCCTACATGTAGGATGAACATGTAGAACGGCAGAATAACGGGTAAGTCTGTTTAAACTTTCGGACTATCCTACATGTGGGAAGGACTTCATTATTTTTTAGCGTTCAAGAAGATAGCATCGTGCAATGGCAAAACAATTTATTGCTGTTTTTGAATTTATGAAGTTTACTTTAATAAAGTATAATAAACCCCTTTCAAAAACAGTATCCAAACCACTCGCTATTTTTGTATATTAAACAATGCACTCTGTTTACGTTTTTCTTTATATGTTCACTCCACGACTTTTTTTTAATGAGAAAATGTATGTAGTCGGATGGGCGTGCGTTCGCACATACTACATGTAGGATGGGCCGCCACAAAAAATCAGAAGTTTTTGATTTCCATCCTACATGTAGGACGGGCCGCAGTATTTGCTTTCACGCACCCTACATGTCCATCCGACCTGTCAAAACCGTCTTACATGTAGGATAGTCCGAAAGCCCCTATTAGCTATTTAATGCCGTGGTTATGCTAGCCAAACATGATTGCCGAACATTTTTTGTTGTTATTGTTTCATGTATAAAATGAAAAAATTAACTTTTTCTCATATTCATTTTCTCACTCTCGGACCGAACATTTTGATTGCTGATTGAAACGCCAAACATGCCGAACTTTCCAGTGTTCGCTGTAGTCATTTTGTATAATAGCATCAAAAAAGTAGGTAAAATTATTAAAAAGTGAAGTTGATTGTGTCTTCAAGTAAGGCCTTTTCCACACTTGGTCAACGCAATTCCAATGCAACTTCAACGCAACAGTGAAAAAGTTGAAAAGCAATGCAACTTTAAGCCGAATGCTTTCAGACTTGCTTCGAAAGTTATGCAACATGTGTAAGTTATAATTATTTCATAACTCATGTTGTTCAACTTCTTGCACTAATTTAATATTAAACACTTGCTTATTAATCCTGCAAACTATTTCTTCTTCTTTTAGATGCTATTAATGAAACAAGAAACCAATTAATTAACTTGTTCACCTTGATTAATATATAGCATACTGCACTACAAATAGTTGAATTCACAAAACAAACAAACTGATGCAACAAGTCGCCGATGAAAATTGCGGAAAGCCGCGTTGCGTTGAACAGGTTGAGAACGTGTTGAGAACTTGTTGCTTGCATGTTGCTTAATCTGAAGGTTCCGGTATAAATACACAGGCTAGCAACTTGAGTTGGAGTTGCGTTGACCAAGTGTGGAAAAGGCCTAACCCTTAACATAAACAGCTAGCTAGCATGTCAGATATATGCAAACCATTTTGTTTAAGATATTATAATAAAAATTCAGAGTAAGTAATATGAGTTCCTATATTTTAATTCGTTAATTTTATTTTCAATTCTATATCAAATATGTATAATAAGTACAAAAATGCAAATTAGGGTTGTGCTTTTTTGTGTTTTGACATACTATTACATATAATGCAACTGTGCCACCAATTACAGGATAACCATCAAACAAACATTTCAGCGAAGATATTTCAACCAGTGATGTTCCTCGACGCGTCGTCTTTAATTGTCGACATTTTGGTGTCAACAATGCAGAATGTGTCGACAATGTAGACAATGTCGAGAATTGTGTAAACAATGTCAACAAAATGCAACACTGCGAAAATGCAAGTTCCATTTAGATTATGCTGATTCTTAAAACCTTTTGAAAAGTCGTTTAATTAACAAATTTTACAATTAAACAAACAAAAGCCATGCCCAGAAGGCGTAAAAATAAGGAATGCTTCGAACTTGGACCCAATTTAATTAAATATTACAATAAACATGCAGCCTTTTACATTAATTATCTACACGTCGTTAAAAGCAATTGTCTACATGACATTCTCGACACCGTCGACAATAGTATTGTCGACATCATGTTCTCTACGCCGCACATCACTGATTTCAACGGCATAAGCAACAAAAGTAGCAAGGTTCAATTATGCCGTGGTTATGCTAGCCAAACATGATTGCCGAACATTTTTTGTTGTTATTGTTTCACGTATAAAATGAAGAAATGAACTTTTTTTCATATTCATTTTCTCGCTCTCGGACCGAACATTTTGATTGCTGATTGAAACGCCAAACATGCCGAACTTTCCAGTGTTGGCTGTAGTCATTTTGTATAATAGCATCAAAAAAGTAGGTAAAAGTATTAAAAAGTGAAGTTGATTGTGTCTTTAAGTAACCCTTAACATAAACAGCTAGCTAGCATGTCAGATATATGCAAACCATTTTGTTTAAGATATTAGAATAAAAATTCAGAGTAAGTAATATCAGTTCGTGTTTTTTAATTCGTTAATTTTAAGTACAAAAATGCAAATTAGGGTTGTGCTTTTTTGTGTTTTGACATACTATTACATATAATGCAACTGTGCCACCAATCATAGCATAACCACCAAAAAAACATTTCAGCGAAGAGAACAAATTAACAAAAATGAACACCGAACATGTTTGGCTAGCATAACCACGGCATTAGGGGGTTTCGGATGATCCGACATGTCGGACAGATATGGCATGCTTGACGACAAGTCAGATCATTCGAAAGCAAATATGTCGGACGGCAATCAAAAAGTTTTAATTTTTCTGCCGGTCGGACTGACATGTTGGGCATGTGAACTCAAGTCGGTCCGACTTGCTGCATTTTTTCATTTCAATAAAAGCGTTAGCGGGTGAACACCGATGAAGCGGAAAAATATTATAGAAAAATAATATGAACAACGTTAGAAACATTGAATTATGGATATAATTAATTAAAATTTCTCTTAAGTATGGAAAATTACTGGTCAATTATAAGGGCATCTAAAAATTGCTTAGCTATTATGCCGATGTGTTTTGTTTGAGAGCCTGCAATGGAATGAAGTCGTTGTACATGTCGGACTGTTCGAAAGCTCAAAAAAATTTGCTCTGTTAATTTGTCGTCGGACATGTCGGATGGCAAGTCGGATCTTCCGAAACCCCCTATTAGGGGCTTTCAGACCATCGTACATGTGCGATGACTTGGGCATGCTCGACGACATGTACGATCATTCGAAAGCAAATGAGACCGTCGGACCGACATGTCGGACGAAAATCAAAAATTTTTGATTTCTCTGCCGGTCGGACCGACATGTACGATGTTATGAACGCAAGTCGGTCCGACTCGCTGCATTTTTTCATTTCATTAAGAGCGGCAGCGGGTGAACAGCAACGAAGCGGAAAAAATATTACAGAAAATTAATATGAAAAACGTTTGAAACATTTTATAATTGTTTATAATTAATTAAAATTGATAAACAATTCTTTAAATATGGAAAATGACTGCTAAATCATAAGGTCATCAAAACATTGTTCAGCCATTACGCCGATGTGCTCTATTTGAGAGCCAGCAATGAAATGAAGTCGTCGCACATGTACGATTGTTTGAAAGCTCAACAAAATAGTCCCGTTAGTTTGTCGTCGTACATGTCAGCGTACAAGTACGTTCGTCTGAAACCCCCTATTGAACGGGTTGAAAATTATCACAAGATGCACGGTTGCCACCTTTGTGGAAAAATCCCATTTGTGTCATTTGTAATTGCCATGGGAAATGGGAATTCCCATGGGAGTTTTTTATTGAGTGCGGTTTTTTTTAGTTCATTCGGGATTTTTTTTGTTTTGTGGGATTTTTTTGTTTTGATGGATTTATTTTTATTTTTCAATTATAATATGTATAAATAGCTGCATTCCATTCGCCTCAAAATAATCCAGATTATTTTTTTTGCATGCAAAGCAAAAACAAAAATAATAATCCTATAACAAATAGGATTATTTTTGCTATCCATATAAAATTGTGATAAAGCCTTTAAAAAATTTGAAACACAGGTGCCGCACCTGTATATTTTTATGAGATGTTATTTCATTTTTTGAATTATTTGTTTGTTTGATACAATGACTATTAAGGCGAATTTACACGATTCACTATCATCCTTCACTTTGGATGAATCATCTGATTTGTAAAATGTAAATTGAGTTTCATCTTTAAAATGAAGATGATTGTCATCCACATTGAACAGTGAAAGAAGTAGAAGGTCTTCCTACTTTTGATGAAAGTGAAAGCAAACCGAACTGATGTGTCATTCGTACTAAAACACAATTGAAAGGTGTTAACATAATTTGAAGCAGAAAGTTTATATTTTTTTTTTATTTAATTGCTGAATAGCTTTTATTTACTTAATTTTTTAAAAGTCAATAAAATTAATCAGCCAGAGAATATATTTAGACATTCAACACCGAATCATCCATCAAATTTCAAATTTACACTTTGAATAATGTAAATTAAAAATTGATTCACTGTCATCGTTCAACGTTCACTATCATCGTTTTTAATGAAATGTGTAAATTCGCCTTTAGGTAGTAATGGCAGCTACTTATTTTCTCACAAGCTGCGACCATTGAATGTTTAACAAAAGAAAACAAAACAAACCGCGTGTGTCACACACATTGGACGCATTCAGCGGAGCCAACAATTGCACTTGAATTATATATATAATTGCATAATATTAATAATTAAATTAAATAATTTACAATTTTTCTGACGTTTAGAGTAAAACACATTCAGGGAAAAACACCGTTTAATAAGGTATCGCTACCATAACAGTTCACAACAGTTTTGAACGACACACGTTTTCATTACACCTAATAGTTATTGTATCATGATTGCTTGTTTGAATTTAATTTTGACTGCAACGGTATTGCCCTCTACGAGTCGTTTTTCTTGCCGTTCCTTTGAGAAAATTTGCAATCGCGATTATATTAAGGCGAAAGGAACGCAGCTATTATATACATAAAAGTGAATATTTTTCATATTTTGTTCATTTTCAAAATCGTCTCAATCCATCTATATGATTTTCCCAATGAATTCGTTAAGATTTCCGTTACTTTGGTTTGTTGGGAAGTTCTTTCACTCCTGATATAATTACATGCATTGGGAAAACATGTTTCAGTGCTTTTTTTTACTTTTTTATCAATGTATAAAATTGATTTGTGATTGGGCCTTATTACGAGTTGCTTTCGACGTAATCTGCGCTGGTTATCGAACAACGAGTATCTAACGTCAAATTCTTATTATGAGCAGTGCAACCCTGTCGAAATGTTCGTTGTTCATTGAATTTTCAGTCGAATAGAATTTTGCTTTTAATAGAAAAGACTAATTAACAGTTCAACCTAAATTGGTGCGCCTTGCGTTGCGTTTAAAAGCGTAACTCAAATGTTCTATGAGCGCTACCGAAACTGAACGCTGTGTGAACTTCAAGAATCATTGCCTGTTCTTGTTTTTCTTTTCATTCTCTTTGTTGCATCCAACTTCACTACGGAACGCATTGTCAAAATCAGAAATTCGAATAGAGTAGTGCTAGTGCGTTGCTAATTGCGGTAGGCTTCATACAAAGTGCAGGCTTCATACAAAATGTATGTTGGCCTTTGTAGTCTAGTGGAGAGTGCGCTAGGCTATCAACCCAGAGGTCCCTGGTTCGAATCCGGGCGCGGGCATGGTTCTTTCTTTTTTCTTCTGGACTCTTTCTTTTTTCTTTCTTACATTTAAGAATTATGGAAAACTAAAAATCCACAGCTAAATTGTGGAAAATGTGGAATTAAAGGACAGGAATAACTAAAGGATGGCCGAGGTTAAGGCATAACACTAGCCTCGGTTAAAAGCAATTAAAATTGCCTTTCACAGTTGTTTCGCCTAGCCAATAATTCACGTATGGTTCGAATCAATTCCTCTAAATAAATCTATCCCTTTCATTTCAGGTCAAAGACCAAACCTTGTTTGTAAAAGGCGCATGGCCTTGGTTTTTTGATCTTTAAAAAAAAAACAAAAACAAAACGAATCACATAGAGTCATCTACGCAGTTAGCTACTGCGCTGATTTTAACTACGCTGATGTTTATCGTGCACAGGAAATAAAAAAGGAATGAATGCAAGATGAATGTCGCAGGATTCAATTACGAAGATCATGAACACCAACTAGAATAGATTTGCCTGCATATAAAAGGTTTTTCAAATTTTTTCCCAATAAGACATGCAGCGACAATGAAATACAGAGCACCATGCAAATTTTTTTTGTAACGAGGCAAATTGCACTATTTTCACTATTCACTATATTCGCAATGTTTGTTCGTAGACTCTCTCAGCTGAATCGCGAAGCGGGCAATATGATCAATATATTCTCTATGTTTGTTCGTTTATTCACCCAACTCTCAGCGTGAGGATCGAAGCAAGCGCATATTTTAGAGCAGAGAGTGAAAGCATAAATCGCACCCAACATAAAAAAAGCGAGCGAGTCAAGGTTCATTTATAAGGTTGTGTCACTTGAGAGAATTCGCTCTTTTTCCGCCTTTGCTTGAACTGTCACTGTGCTTTTCTTTATTTTATGCATTCATTTTCTTGATTTCTTTTCATCCATTCTGACAGTTCGACCAAGCTGGCTCTCAAGTGCTACAACTTTATAAATGAGCCTTGGAGCGAGTCAATGCGAAGCAAACAAAATTTTTTGAGGAATGCGAATGCCTGAGAAACCAGAAAATGTGGCGAAGAAGGAGAGTGCGCTATGAAGCGAAGCGCTTGTTGCAGATCTCTGATGTGCATGAACCAATTTTGAAAGATAAATGATGCTGACGCACCAATTTAGGTTAAACTGTAAAACACAGACGACGAAATATACTAGTTCTTTTTCATTTTAAAATTTTTTGAAGTGAAAACTTCTTTAGGTGCGTTGAACGATTTTGGTAGAGGGTATTTAGTTTGCGTCATTGTATTTTTCCGAGTAACTCTCGTCATCAATACAGACAGCAAAGATAACAAGATAGGAAACTTAGACAGCATAACCTCAAAAAATTTTTGCATGTATTTATGCCTAAAAAAATCAACAATGATCACCACTCTTGTCCTAAGTCGACCGCAAGCTCACAAAGACATCACTTAGCAACTCCTGAAATTAAGCATATAATCTGTTTGTTAGTATATAAATACTTAAGTTAGGTTGCAATAAGATGTTTGCAACCAAAACTTATTCTTAATTCGCTTTATATTGGTCTATATATGCTTTTAAAGTTCGGCAATTTCTTCAGTTGTTGTATTTGTCAACATTTTTGAAATATTTGCTTTTGCTCAAACCACCGCATGGTGAGATTTAAAAATGGAACGATCTTCTTTTTCTGCATTTTTCTGCTGGAACTTCGTTTGCAAACAAGAAAAATAATGTATGGATTAAGCGTTTTAACATTTTAATCTTTAAGTTGTGATAAAGAAATATGTTGAACATTCAAGTAATTACATGCATGCTCTTATTTTATTACATATTGTCACACAAAATTTGACAATTTTCACACTTTTTGTATTTGTCAGTGGCTTTTTATTTTCACCACTGCATCATTTTTTTTTTTGCAGAGTTACCAACTATCATTGTTTTATTAATAAATTTTTTCATAAAGGGTGTGTGTCAAAAGGAAACTTTTCAGTCGTGTTAGGATAGAAAATATCATGTTGAATAAAATGTGTGTGTGTTTTAACCTTGTCTAATTTTGCCATTCCACCACTTGAGATTTTGCTACCAAGCAAACAGAAAACATAGCAAGCAAAATGCGGTTTATTTTCTGACGCCGATTCGTTCATCCCCATGTATGATGTTTTTATATAAATATATATATAAAGTGTTATAAAAATACTTCGATTGTCATATGCCGACTGTAGCTAAAAAAGAAACATCTACAAAAAAATGCAAGCTGAATGCACAACAACAATTATCAAGCAAATCTACAACAAAAATGCAGAGAGAATGATATGATCACAGCGGTTGCGCAGCGTTATAGGGGATGAACCGAATTGGCGGCGAAAAATAAATAGCACTTTGCTTGCTATTTTTTCTGTTTGCCTGCTAGCAAGATCTAAAGTGGAGGCATTAAAAGAGGCTTCACGACAGTCAAACAAAATACAAATATGAAAAATTTAAATTTAATTTTATTTCAGCAGCTAGCTCTGAAGTTTCTTTAAATGCCTCCCTCCACTTGAGATCTTGCTAGCAGGCAAACAGAAAAAATAGCAAGCAAAGTGCTGTATGTTTTTCCCGCCTCCTATTTGGTTCATCCCCTCTAACGCTGCGCAACCGCTGGGATCTTGTCATTCTCTTTGCGTTGTTGTTGTAGATTTGCTTGGTAGTTATTGCGGTACAGTAAGCTTTAATTTTTTGTAGATGTTTATTTGTAGCTACAGTCAGCATATGACATCGAACTATTTTAGAAAACAGTTTATACATATGAATTAAAGAGTATATATAATATTGGTAAAACTATTTGTTTTTAGTAAAAGTGTTACCGTATCGGAAATACATATATATATATATACATATTTACATATATATAGTTCATATATATGAACAATTTAGCTCATTGAGGAAATTTAAAGAGTATTTATGTGTATTTCTTTAAAAACAATTACGACATAAACCTGCAAAATAAATGAATATTTTCAGTAGTAAGTGGATAACTAAAGTCTGCTTATCCTAAGCATTCTATTTTTTAAACTGTTTAGCATCAGTTTCTTATATGAATTAAATATAATTTATTTGCTATAGATATTTCTTAATTTTAGAATATTCTATTTTTAATACACAACGCAATATTGATATGGTGTACATGTATATTGTGTTATTGTTCTGATATAAATAGATATAAATAAGGTTTAATTTTTTATATTAATTCAATAATGAAATTATTGAAATAAATTACTTTAATTATATGTATTTTTGATATGGTAACACTTTTGCTTAAAAGAAATAATTTCAGTAATATATAAAAAAATGTAATAATTTGCTATAAGCTCCTAACCAAAATAATTCTGATTTCATATGCCGACTGTAGCTTCACAATTAGAATTCACAACGTCTACAAAAAATTTCCAGCTAACTGCGCCAACAACAATTACCAAGGAAATCTATAACCAAGGACGCACAAAGAAGAACAAGATCATAGCGGAACTTTTAGAACTTTTTGATATTCATCCTACATGTAGGACGGGCTGCAGTATGAGCTTTCGCACATCCTACATATCCGTCCGATCTGTCAAATCCATCCTACATGTAGGATAGTCCGAAACACCCTACTAGGGGGTTTCAGACGAACGTACTTGTACGCTGACATGTACGACGACAAACTAACGGGACTATTTTGTTGAGCTTTCAAACAATCGTACATGTGCGACGACTTCATTTCATTGGGCTCTCAAATAGAGCACATCGGCGTAATGTCTGAACAATTTTTTGATGACCTTATGATTTAGCAGTCATTTTTCATATTTAGAGAATTGTTTATCAATTTTAATTAATTATAAACAATTATAAAATGTTTCAAACGTTGTTCATATTAATTTTCTCTAATATTTTTTCCGCTTCGTTGCTGTTCACCCGCTGTCGCTTTTTATGAAATGAAAAAATGCAGCGAGTCGGACCGACTTGCGTTCATCACATCGTACATGTCGGTCCGACCGGCAGAAAAATCAAAAATTTTTGATTTTCATCCGACATGTCGGTCCGACGGTCTCATTTGCTTTCGAATGATCGTACATGTCGTCGAGCATGCCCAAGTCATCGCACATGTACGATGGTCTGAAAGCCCCTATTAGCATGAAAATTATTAGTCCCGGTTTATACTCGTCAAGACTTGACGATCAAGTTTTGCATATTCCCTTTTAAACTTGACGATTCAATTTACACTCGTCAAGAGTTGACGGTCAATTTTTTCTTTCACTCCTCCCTTTTCCTTCTCAAGTTTGTACTAATGACGCCGAAATAAAATTGAAAATAGCGGGACAACGAACGAACACAAAACGAATTGCCCAAGAATTGACGGTACGGTCAATTTTTTTCTTTCCCTTTTGTTACGATTCCCGTTCCACCGAACGCAAGACTTGGCCGTCAAGTTTTGACGAGTATAAACCGGGACTTATATAGCAGTAAGGTGGTTCGTGGCAGGACAACGTCTTCCAGGGAATACTAATATTTTGTATATAGGTTTTCGCTTTGGTCGGCAGTCCTCTCACTGCTATACTTTTTTATTTTTTAAGAAGTACGTTAGATAAAACTGATTTTTACGTTATATCTAACGGTTACATATAACTGAGTTTTCGGTTAGATTTATCTAGTAAGATTTGGTTACCTATAACCTGTATTTATGTTAACCTTGCCTAGAGAGAGAGCGAGACGGCTATATTTCGGTAATATTGGAAATTGCTACGTGTGAAAAAGGGATGCCAGATCACACGTGTACACGAGCTTCGGTTAATTTCTTCCCGAGGCTCTTCCTAGCATAACCGAAACTTCGTATAAAGAGGTAACCCATATTTCAGTTTAGAAAAACCGTTTTTGCTTAGTTAAATAACCGATACTCATTTTGTAGGGAAGTTTCAAATATATTTTCTGTGTATACTTTCAGGCTGAACTTTTTTGAGAACAGTGTGTCTTGTAAAATTACTTTACTGTTAAAAAAATTAATACCATTTGAGAAATACTGTGTGCGGAGCAGCATGCTTGTCTTTTATGTATTGAGATGTGCACACTTTCAGGCTGAACAGTTTGATAGATATTGGACACGGAGCAGCATGTTTGCCTTTTATATTTTAAGAAGTATTTAAATTAAATTTTAAAATAATTACTGCAAATATGTTTATACTTGGGTTATATTTGCACCAAATAAAATAATTTTTTACTTCCTTTATTTTCCAATATTATTTGCAAGAAGCATCTTAAAATATTTTCTTATTGAAAATTTATTCATATTTTTGATTTAATTAAATTTATGCTCAACGAATAGTAGCATACCTGAAGCAAAGAATATACGAAATATACTTGCTCTAAGTATATTATTAAAATTTATTTTTCTTAGTCATAAAATTTGTGCTTTATAGGACTAATTTTTCAATAAGTATAACACTGTGTCAAATAGCATATATATTACAGTGAGAGAGCACTTTCCATGGCGATTGCTTTAAAATAGTTGTACAGAAATTATAAAAGTCTTAGCAACATAATTTCGTACGGACAAAAAGTCGGATAGTTTTAATAAATATATATATTGGTGTTAAAACTATCTTTTACAGAAAACTAAAATCGACACAGAAGTCTTAAAACTTTTTAAGACATCAGAATTTGTACCTATAACTTAAAAGGTACAAGGTATAACTAAAAGGTATTAGGTATACAAAGGTATAACTATAAAAGGACTGGAGCTGCATTTTATGTTTGCCCCATTGCAATCAGTGTCCAAAAATACGTAACAGAGAACTTTAAAAATTAGTAAGAACCGAAGTTAAAATACCCCTGCGGACGTATTTTAGTTTTTTCGAAGTTTTGAATGATGCATTATTTTGTGACGTTACTTTTATAGGGCGTAGTTTTATTCAAATATTTCACATTTGAAACAGATTATTTTTTATTTATTAAAGCTTTTGTGTACAATATCGAGTTTAAACATATTTTGAATTTATTTATTTTATTTGTTTATAATTTATTTTTGAAAATATTGGTTTAACTATTGTATTATGATGACGTCACTTTACTTAGAAGGTGGGTGAAATTTCCAGTTTAAAAAAATACAAACATCGAGTGCATAGCGAATAAGACTTACAGTGCATTAATTTCTGAAAAAATTCTGACCTCACAGAATGCGGATTCAGAATCTAATTTCTGATTTAGATTCTGATCTGAATTTACAGAATATTGACTTGTTTTGAGCTAAGAACGGAAAAAATGCGAAATTTTTTTATTTAATATTGGCTGCACTGTTGTTTTGAATTCTGATGTATTTACGATTGTGGTTATGCATAGTCCCAACTGCATGGAATTTTTAACAAATATTCATCGATCAATTCAGTTTTATTAAAAACTACCACAATTGTCACAGCACAAAATATTAATGTCAAAATTATTTTATTCGGTTTTTTAGTTGGTATTACTAGAGAGCAGAATGCAGAACCGTCGAATTTCACAGGTCAGAAAATTCTGCATTTGTTATACTTTTGCGGTCCACATTTTTGAGAAAAGACACGATTTATTTTGAGGTCAACATTTTTTTTAGAAAAGAATAGAAAAAATGCATAACTCTTGAAGAGGTCAGTAAAACTGCAGAATTTTTTTCCCATAAAAGAATGCGCTTTTAAACTAATTTGCAAAATTTTAAGCAATTGTACTAATTTTTGCGTAATTTAAGGATATTTACCGATTTCATAAAGTCACTTCGTATGGAAGGTAGCCGTAGTTTTTATTCAATTGAGCTTATTTTCGAACTTGATCTTTATTTTTTAATAAAAAGCTTAAATATTGAATTTCGTTACGATAGCTCTAAAATTACGGCTGTAATCGTGAAGACAGACGTACAAACGGATATGGCTAAATCGACTCATTAGGTGATGCTGATCAAGAATATACATACATACGAACTATTCTATACCTGCCACGCCTCTTTATCGGCGTCACAAATGGAGTGAAAAAGTTAATATACCCCATACGCATTTTTACATGGTTGGGGGAATAAATATCGGGTATGTTTATATAAACTAAACTTGTTACGCAATAAAGTTTATTTATATAACGGACATGCTCATTGAAATTTATTACAGAGTAAGGATATATATACAGAGTAAATAAGAATTGTGAATTGTGCATATGTGGATGTCTTTAATGCCCCCAGATGATGGTCACCATTTTGCACACGCTAAGTTATGAGTGTACTACACTGTGCTAAAAGTAGTCGACTACTCTTTTCTTACTACTATTTTTAGATGTGATAATTTGCAAACATTAGAAGAAATTAGAAGACATTAGAAGATATAAGCGCAATAAGAACTAAGTTCTTGTAAATACAACATAAAAACATTAAAATAAAAATTAAACAATTCAAATTATATCAACGGTTTAAAAGTTACTTAACTTAAATTAACATGTATTGTATTTGAATTGTTTTATACAGTTATTAAATTTAGGAAGTAGAAAAATTAATAAAAATAGATTGCCTAAAGATCGCTGCCCTGGAGATTTGTGTCAGACCGCGCACAAGAGCATTCCACAGTCTGATAGCGTTAATAAAAAATACGTGGGAAGAGTTTAAAGAAAAAAGCATAGCTGCGATCAGAAAATGAATTATTTAAAATGAAACAAAATTGTAATTTGTCTTATAAGTAAGAGGATTCTTAGTATAAATTAGTTTATGGAGATATGTCCTAGCATTGAAATATGAAAAAGTGCGTAGAGCACTCAAAATTCGCTCTTGTTCTTTCGAGTTATCTATAGTAATAAAACTCATTTTCTGTTTGTTTGTTTGTTTGTTTGTTTGTTTGTTTGGCCTTTATACAAATCTAAACGGCTGAACGGATTTCGCTCAAACTAAGTACATATATTAAGTCTATCTTAACTTAAAATGTTACATACTTAGTTTTTGCCTCTCCAAAATTTTTCAACTAACGGTAATTTTGTTATTGTAATACTTTTTAGCATCGGAATTTTTTGTGTATTTAATTTTAAAAAATTTCTGTTATTTTGACATCAAAAACACTTACATATATTCAAAATTGTAGAAATTTTCAGTACAACGACTTTTTCATAAAACATCGGTACCTAAGAATGAGAAAAAAAACGACATGAAAATCAAAGTTTGGTCTTTCGATGCAAATATCTCCGCTCTCTATTAACATATTTCATTCAAATTTTTTTTTTGTTCAAAAGTTCAATAAAATCACTTCACAAAAATAGGTTGAACTGTACCGTTAAGTCAGTGAAACTATGTTTTTTTATTATGTCAAAAAAGGTCTAAAATATTGACTTTTTACTCAAAAAATGACTCAAAAATTGTTGTTGTTGTGAATATGAAATCAATTAAAAATTGCACATCTGGCTACCTTTCATATTCTATAGCAATTATTTGCAAAAATTCTTCCAGCTAAGTGCAAAAATTATTTTACTTTTTTTGTCATCAAAACAACAGTAATTTTTAAACATGTTCATTAAAACAATGATTTTTTTTCGCTAAATTTATTTTTTTAAAATGTTGTTTTTGTATTTTTTACAAAAGTCTCAAGTCATTCAAAAGTCAAGTCAAAAGTCATTCAAGTCTCAAAAATAATTTATGTGAAAAAATTACCCCAATATCTTTTTCCAATCAAAAGTTATGGCTAAAAATTTATTATTTCATACCATACTATTAATAAAACTGAGTTTTGTTTTTAAATTTTCTATATAGTTTGAACGTCCCCATTTATTTCTAAGAATGCAGTTGTGTGTCTTGAGTAATTACGAACATTTTGGATTATATAAAATCTTTTTTATAGTAATCTATATAGTTTTTTGCCTCCCCACCCTTCGCCCCGCCCCTCTCCTGTTAAATTTGTTTGTTGTGATGGCTCTATTTTTTCTCACTATTGTGTCACCGTTGTCACTTGGTCCTTTATCAATGGTACTTTAAATGTTGTATATGTATTACAATGTTATCGAAAAGATGACTGTGAATAAGAATGCTGTAAAAGTTAATATTTTCATGTAATCAGTTTCAGCTATATGGCGATATAATAAAACATATCCGCATCTGGAAAGCACAATTATTTCATTAGTTTTGATCTGTGCGTTAAATTCACAGATAGATGGCGCCACATTTGTAAGAACTGTGGGTACAAACTATACACCTTGCGGTGAATAGCTGAATAATATTTTTTCAAAAAATTCTTCAAATTTCACCCCATACGTTTGGGATTACAGACAGGTGGCGCTATTTTCTGCTTACAGAAGAATATCTGATGTTCTTATGCAGCTAGCAGAGAAGTTTTGCGAAATATTTTGCGAAAATGATATTGCTACCAAACTTTTACAAAGTAAAATAATGCAGTACTGCCAGTTTTTTCAATCGCAGCGTCATCTAGCGTCATCAACACTTAAAAACATAGAACTGGATCAATTTAAATGTCTAGCTCATTGCTGGATTTTTTTTTGTTGTTTTTGCTTTGCTTGCAAATGCGATTATATGATCCTGATCTCCAATGAAAAAACGCAGCTAATAAAAATTTTAGTAGGTACAATCATTTTTAGTACAACGAATTTTTCATCAAACATTGATAGCTAATAATGAGAAAAAAAATTATATGAAAATCAAAGTTTTTACTTTTAATGCCAATAAATCCGCTGTTTTTAATATATTTTATTAAAAATTTTTTTGTTAAAAAGTTTAATATATTTTTGATATAAATCTTTGTTTAGACGTTAAAATGTCCATATCTCAAGTGGGACGCATTGAGTCCCACCATAATTTTTATTTTGTTGAAAAGGTAATTGTGCTTGCTTTAAGATTAAGTAAATATAAAAATTCTTTTTAATTTTTAAAATATGTTTTTCGTATCCCTTCTTTGAATTCAATTAGCTCACCGCAAGTGATGGAACCAACAACAACAAAAATTTTCCAAAACTTTTTTGGATTAATGTTCGTTCAATTACCTTTCTTACGGTAGCTTACAAATAAAATTCAACATGTTTTTCATTATTTCAGATTTTAAAAAACATTTAATAGAGAAGTGTATGTTAAAATGTTTATATAAATGACTCTCGAGTAACACCGGGTATATCAGCTAGTCATTTATAAAAACAGAAACAATGAATAATCTTTTCAGAACAACTCGTTGAACGCTACGCTCTCACATAAACTCCTCAAACATTTGTATCGGTTATTTTTTCTCGTTCAAAGAGCGCTCATCGTTGTGAGAACACCATCACTATTTTCATCCCCCAATATCTGCAAATGATGTGCTCTTTATTTGAGTTGAAAAATATTTGAATTCATCAAATATTGATATTTGCTATTAAGTGAAATGAAACGCATACGTTATCCAAAAATTTTCTTTATTTAATAGAGAAAACACATTTGCAGAAATAAACTAAAATTCATTTATTTATTAAATAAAAAATAACAAATTAAAATTCCTTAAAATTTAACGTCATCAAAATTTATATTTTTAGATAACTTTTCATTTAACTTAATAAAAAGTATATTATTGATATTTTCAGAGTTCAGCCTTTAACCATGTTTTGTTAGTATTAAAGACAGTGCACTAAATGCTCGTTTTACAGATGTTTGGCTGCAATAGATATGAATGATAAAAAAATGATGACATCAAAATAAAACTCACTCAGTACTCACTGTAAATAACTATCATTGAAAAGAGTTCATAATTTTCAAATAATCTGAGTCATGGTACAATTACTGACAAGGTAGTAGCGTAGACTGGCTTTTTTCTCACGAGTGGTGATGGGTAGTTTTCAAAATTAGCTGTTCATGCAATTAATAAAAGAAATGTAAAAAAATAAGCATTGACTTAGACAACGCACAAATTAGATGAATCAAAGAAAAGTTAAAAATAAACACATAGCTAGTCAACAGCAGCAAACTACAACTCCTTAAGCTGTTTTGACAACTACCAATCGCCGAAAAACTGCCACGGCTACCTCGTCAAATAATTATACTATGATCTGAGTGAGGAAAAAAAATAGAGCGAGCTCACATATCGGCTTAGGCTTTTAAAAGTGCATGCTGTGAACAGAAATAAAAGAGAAATGCATATAAATGATTTGCTCGCTCATTCGGAGATTAACGAATGATCGCTCGTTTCTTTTTCATTTCCAATGAAAGAAGCACAACAAAATGCACTGAGTTAAGTTGTATTGAGGTGAGTGAGGGATATTTTACTCCTTAATGATAAGTATTTACGAACTCTGATTACAGTTAAGATATATTGTGTAACTAATATACGTCTAACACTGATAGGAGTTACACTAGCTGAAATTCTTAAATTAAGCAGAATATAGTATACTCTTTAACTACACTGTCAATGTGATCAGTATAAGACAGAAAAGAGTTTATATAAAAACCTAGATTTACTATTTTTGACTCAACACTAAGTTCCAATAAATAGTTCAGAAATATCTGTAACATAAAATTTACTCTAGAAAATAGGTAAACATATAATTTTGAGACATTCAGTTGAAGACTATTTTTGTGGGCGCACACACTAACTCCGTTAAGATCTTCATTTAATCTGCCACAGAGGTCATCGAGAAGTCCAATACGACGAAAAAGGTAAAGCCACAAAATATTTCATTAATAAACAAGGAAAATAGTGAAGAACCAAGTATTGAACCTTGCGGAACTCCATTAATTACAAGATAATTCTGGGATAATGCTTCACCAACTTTGACTTTTTGTAACCTGTTACATAAATACTAGACATAAGATTAACGGCACTATCACAAAATTCAAAAAGGCACCAAAGTTTAAGACATAATTATTTATGGTTAACTTTATCAAAGGTCTTGAGAAGTCAAGTAAGCACAGTAATGTCATAGAGCCAGCATCATATTCAGGCCTTCAAGCACTTTGACCACTGCTGAAGAGCATCCATGCCCTGCACGAAAGCCTGATTGAAGTGACAAAAAAAGACTTTGTTCCTTTATATATTTACTTAGTTAGCCATCAGTTTTTCGCAAACTTAAGTAAAATTGTACTAATTTTTGCGGAAGTTAAGGAAATTTACTGATTTAATAAAGTCACTTTGTATGGGAGGTAGCCGTAGTTTTTATTAGATTTAGCTCATTTTCAAACTTTATTTTTATTTTATAATAAAAAGCTTATATATTTAATTTCGTTACAATAGCTCTAAAATGACTGCTGTAATCGTGATCACAGACAGACAGACGGACATGGCTAAATCAACTCATGAAGTGATACTGATCAAGAATATATTGGCATTTCTACCAAAAGGTCTACCGCGATTGAAAAATAAAATGTTATTGGAAATTTTTTTAAACTTTTATAGGAGAGAAAAAATTTCAAAATTTGAGAGTACTAAGAGCTGATCTCAAATTGAATTTTGAAAAAATGGCAACAAACATGATGAATGGCAACAAAAGTAGAAAAATGGTGATAAAAGTTGAACAATTTTAACAAAAGTAGGAATTTTATAAGTATAATAAATATTCGTATAATACAAAGTTGAATTAAATTTTTTTCAGCTTTCTATTTTTACGGACCTAAATTACACTTTATTTGAATTTTAAGCTAAATTAAATAAATAAAACTATAAAAAATTTTACTGCTTAGAAGGGAAAAATCTGTATCGTAACGTATGTATCGTAACGTATTACGTTATGGCTAGTATTAAAATAATTAAAAAAGAATTTTCAATGAAAAATTATGAATATATAGCAACATCATTCCAGAAAACATTAAAATATTTTTAATAAAAAAACTTGTGCACACTTCCTAGATTTTTAGATTATATTAATGCAGAGAAAAACCACTTCCATTCTTTTTTATCGTAACGCGTCCTCTTTTGATTGCTTATATCAATACTTTCGGCCGCTTCCACCTTTTATACAAAATATTGTACTACTAGAATGCTATCCAAAAATTAAAAAACAGGACAAAAAAGTTAAAATATATCTTTCCTTTTTAATTTTTAACATCAAATAAGGCGTACGAACGTTACGTGCGTGACTATGGAAATGCCCATACATAATTTTCTATACCTGCCACGCCTACTTATCGGCGTTACAAACGGAGTCAATATACCCCTTACGCACTTTTATATGGGTGGGGGAATAAAACTCGGGCATGTTTCCGTAAACTACACTTTTCCAAATTTACAAAATTTATTTATATAAAGGTCATACTCATTGATATTTATTACAGAGTGACACTGCGTCATTACAATTGTGAATTGTGCATATGTGGATGTCTTTAATGCCCCCAGATGTTGGTCGCCATTTTGCACGCGCGGAGTTATGAGTGTACTACACTGTGTTAAAAGTAGTCTAACTACTTTTTTCTTACTACTCTTTTTAGATATGTTAACTGTCAGTCAAATATGTTGTTTTGCATTCTCTTCTTTTCATTTTATGTTTAAAATGCTGTCACGTTAATTGATATTTCAAATATCACATATTTTTATAATAACAGTTTTTGTCTTTTTTATTTAAACACTAAGCAGTCATATTTCTTATATGGTAATTTTTTTTAATTAAATAAAATGTATGCGTGTAGTTTATTGCAGTTTATATATTTACTATATGAATCGATTTCAAACATGTCTGTTTTTTGAGAACGCTTTGCGCATCTAATGTAGTTAAAGCTACTTCCTTTTTTGCACTTTTTTTACTCCGACTAAAACATTTCACTACCACCCTTTTTTGTGGATTATCTTATTCGCATTCTGTGGATGGGTTTAACAACCCATAGAAAGTGCAATAAAATGCAATTAATTCGCATTTCAGAAATTCTAGTGCAGAATTTAGTATAGCATTTTTAACAAATTAAAAACCTTACTGAAGTATATCAGCTTTGCTAGTATAAAAGTTTACTAAAAAACTTGTTTTATCATATCGACAAAACACGACAACAACAACAACGAAACCAAACAATGCCAACACAGGGTGTTAAAGTTGGCATGGGGCATTAATCAAAATTGGACATAGCTAAAAAGTTCTATCGTGGAGCGAAGCGCGCGGCGTTTTTGTTAAAGTTTTGTGCAGTGAAAAAAATCTTAAAAACCAAGTAAAGATACAACTATTTGTGATTATTGCAATATAAATAACTGAAAATAAAAATTGTAAACATATAATTAAACTTTACTTGCCGAAAAGTGATTAAAAATTTACCAAGTCTCAGAAAAGTGATACTAACGCCAACAAAGTGTAAAATAAAAATTCATTCAGTTTGGTCTCAGAGTCGCATTTCTTAAGATTACCGAAATGGCGTTCGTAAGTTGATTTTGAATTTTTTCCTGGACTTTAAAGAAAATGGAAGAGATCGAATATTTGGAAGAATACGAGGATTTAATATTGCCAAGTAAGTTTGTGTATGCAAGGCATCAATAGAAAAAAAAATTTTATATTTCTGCTAATCTTTTATTACCCCAACGATTTCCACAGCAATTCAGTCAAATAGTGGAGAAGTGAATGATTTCCAAACAAGCAGAAGTAGCAACATGATGCAGGACGAGGACTCTTCATCCATTGATCAGGATATATTCGAAAGTTTGTTTGACGACAACTCAGATGATGAAAGTAGCAACATATTGCAAAAAAAGGGTAAGTGATGGTGTACAGTTTGCACTTCGTTGTGGTATTTTGGTTAAGGCAAAAGCTTAATGTGGCAAGAAATCTACAGTGCGTGTTGTGGTCAGTGTTATGAATAAACTGCAGTGCCGGTAGATCGCGAATTTGTAGTGGTTATTTGACATAATATTTTCATGTTCATTAAAAAGTGTTAGATGATTTTTCATTATAAATTAAGTTGCCAATCCTGATGAAATTCCTAGTCGAAAACCAATAAATGCGTGTTGTCTAACTAGTGAGTGCAATTTTACGTCTTTTTTAATTTAGTTAGTGAAATAGGGTAAAGAGTTTAAGCGACGAATAGAACAAGATGTATTTAAGATAAGGTAAGTGCACTATGTAAGACCCACCTAACACCTTTTTTTTTTTTTTAAAAAAATGTGTATTTGGAGCTGAAAAAGCTAATAGTGAACAAATTAAGGGCCGCTCTCAAGTCGGTCAGAAGTTATATGGGTTCAGAGTTAGAAAAATGGCCTTAAAAGCATGTGATTTTTTAAACTTTCCCACAAAACTAATATTTATGGGTATCGAAAAAAGGCAATGCAAGTATCTATTCAACGAAGTATAAATCCTGAAAATCCATGCATATTTCTTGAAGATAGAGCTATTTTTGGACTAAGAAAATTTGAAGATGTTTTTGTGATATAAATTTTTTGTTCTTGAAATGGTCCTAAATAGATGTAAACCCGAAGTTTTTACATTAAATAAGGTTAGCGTATAAACAGCATTGTGATTTAGAAAACAAGAAGTGTTTTTAAAAATTTCTCTATTTTTTCTAAAAATCTTTCAAAATAATTATATTCATACGTAATGAATGCTGAGATTAATGAAATAAGCGGAATAGGGGAAAATTTGTATAAAAAGTTGCGCAATATTTTGTTAAAATTTTTGGAAGTAGTTGTATTCATACGTAATGTTGAGATTATCGAAATAAGCGCCGTAGTTGAGAAATTTTCATGTTTTGATATATGAAGGTGAAAGTCAAAATTAAATAAAACAAACTTTTTGTTGAGACAATCATTTATGTTAAAAACGAAATAAGCTCCGTAGGCGAAAAATTATAAAAAATCTCGCGATTTATTATAGCAATTTTTCATGTTTTGATATATTAAGCTGAAAGTTTAAATTAAATAAAACAAACTTTTATTTACTAGTTGGTACATAAAAATATTATTCAAAAGTAATTAATGGAATTTCATAATTAATGGCTTATTAAATAGGTAATAGCATATCCTTTCTTTTAATACCCATTTTATTTAGTTTTGTTTATATATAGCAAGTTTTTCGAGCCCATTTTTTCAACTTTGAACCCCTATAACTTCTAAACCAGATGATAGCGGCCATTCATTTTTTTCAGATTTGTAATAGGAAGCCGTAAATACATATGTTCCACAAAAAAAGTTAAATATGCCTGTTTTTGTGTCATGTTATTTAATAAATTCTTAATTAATTCGTAAAATGGGATTTGAAAAGAAGCCAATTCGGGCCTTTCAAGGAACACGTGTACCTCAAAAGGCCCACGTATTCCTTGCTTGAAATAGTGAACTAAAAACTGCTGTGTTTTTTAAAAGCTTTATATGTTCATTTTGTTGGAAAAATTAGTAACAAATGAATTTACAGAATGAAAATGAATTTTAAAAAAAAAATTAAATGCTTTTTTTTAATTAGGAGTAAAAAAATTAAAAAATCAATTCTTTTTACTCAAACAGCGTTTTAGTGACAACTTGTAATTTATGGCTTTCTTCCTTATTGCTTTCTTCTTTGGATCGCTTGGGTTGTACAAATGCATGGGTGTAATTAGGCTCACTTCAATGAAAATTTAAAGTTTTCAAAAAAACCATTTGCATTTAATTTTTTTTCACAAAATTACCATAGTATTTTCACAAAATAGTGAACTATCTGCTTTTAAAAATGTTTTTGTAATTGCAATACACAATTTCACAGCAAAGCTTTTTTATCAGCCGCGCACTATAAAATGAACTTCCACACGTTTTCGATATTTTCAATCGACTGCGCTCGATGTCAATATTACACCTTAAATATTTTTTCCCACGAAATAACTTGACAAGTTTCAACACGCGCAAGAACATGCACATTTGATAGTTAGAAATTCGTTAAAGTTAATATGGACCTTATATGGTGCACTTACCTTATATAAATAAATACATCTTGGAATAGAATATATTACTTCCTTCTGTTGTTTTTGGATCTTTAGTCAAATTTTTGTTTCACAAACAATCATTCCTTTGAAGAAATTATTTTGTGTGAAAAATTAAATCTTCATTTTAAAAAAGCTAATACATAAAGGTTAAAATGTTAAATTATTTCGATGTTCATGTAGTCGATAGTCGGCTTAAATTGAAAAAATTGTCAAAAAACGTTCAACTCTAATACATGTGTTTCTGACTTCGGTTTTTTTTCACAATCTGCAAGTAAATATAAAGTACTTACCACGGTTCCCACCTTTGTGGGAAAAATCCAATTTATGGTTATTTTTAATTACCGTAGGTAATGGGAATTTCTATGGGATTTTTTAATTGAGTGTGGTTTTTAATTCACGTTGGATTTTTTTTGTTTTATGGGGGTTTTTTTTTGTTTTGAAGGATTTATTTTTCAGTTAAAATATGTATAAATGTTTACATAAAACATATATTTTTCATATTTTGTTCATTGAAAAAATCGCCTCAACCCCTCTATGATTTCGTATAAAATATGTATAAATGTATACATAAAACATATATTTTTCATATTTTGTTCATTCGTCTCAACCCCTCTATATGATTTCGTTAATTGGACAATTCGTTAAGATTTCGGTTACTAGGTTTGCTAGGAAGTTTTTTTACTCTTGAAATAATTACATGCATTGGGAACGCAATAAATGTTTTTTAAAGCAAACACATCAAAACAATCAACACACCGTTGAAAATTCGATTTATTCGCGACCAGTTGCTTCAAAAGGAAGACTCGTCTCAAAAATAAAGACTGTTGTAAAGAAATATTTTTTATTGAATATTATTACTAAAATACTAATTAAAATATGGACGACGAAATATACTAGTTGTTCTTTTATATTCGTTTATATATAAAATTAAATTTTCTGTTTCGGTTTCGGTTTCGACAATTTGCTATGTCCGTGTTGTTTAGAGTGGTAATTTTTAATAGAAGAGGGTATTTTTTGTTTTTTTTTAATACAAATGGAATTTTTCGTGGTTTTTCAAATACAAATGGGATCTTTCGTTTTTTTTATTTGCGTTTGATTTTCGTGGTTATTTTAAATGTTCGTGGAATATTTTGTGGTTTCTTTTTAATTGCGATATCCCATCGGAATTTTTTTTTTCAATTTTATACCATGCGAATTTTCGTGGTTATTATTTTTTGTTATTGTGGGAAAAAGGTTTTTCGTGAGAATTTAAGGGAGGTAGCAACCGTTTTACTTACAGTAATGTGATAATAAATAGGGACACCTATATTTTTATTATTAAAGCTGCATGAATTATATGCAGTGTGCACCAGATGTAGCATTAATTCCATCGGTTAAATATTACCCATAATTATTTGAGTAAAAAAATGCAAACCCCCTCCCCCCAATAGTTGTATGATTTAATTTTTTTTATTTATTTAGTTATTTCATCAAGCAGAGCAGTTACTTTTATAGACTACTTAACAATTTTTTATACTTCGTATAACAAATAATATTAAATTTACAATTGTATTATAATGATAAAACAATAGATTTAGTCATTTTTATTATTTTTCGTTGAACATAGATGCTAACTCTTGTAGATTACTTAAGAATAACTTCAAATTAAATACAAATAAGAAAAATTAAGAGAAAAATAAAGAGGAAAATAAAGAGAAAAATTACTATTGTACAAACAAAATTTAATAAGATGTGTATTATGCAAATTCCAAATAAATTATATTACTGAATTAAAAGAGTATATATTTTATTACAATCTATAAATGATTGAGCGTATCAGATAAAATTATTACTGAGAAATGAGACAGTAAAATTAATCTTGGGGGTCAAATAAAAAACAAAAAATACCGGACTAGTACCATAACTAAAATGTTGACAATTAGTAACACTAGACCTGGAGAAGATTAAGATTAACTTTGAAGCGATTTCCAGAAATCGAGTCATATATACCGGTCATTGGCAAAACCCTATTAGCTTCAATAATGCATCGCGAAATTGGCTCATTTCGAGCATATTGGATAGGAACACGGAAGACAAATGTAAAAATACTGTATTGCTAGGTGATTATAACCTTAGTATTTTATCTGACTCCTTCGATGCTTATTAATTACTTACAAATCTGTCTTCATTCGGTTTTACTTCTTTAGTGTTAACCTACTCGCATAGCCTCATGCCTTGACCATATTTATGTTAGACTAAACAGCACTAACTATATAGGTTTCAAAGCGGCGGTATTTGATCTTCAAATAACTGATCACAATTCACCACCATTCACCTTGATTTTAATTGTAGAAGGAATGAAGTTAATGAAGTTAAACGTTGTTTTTTAAAATAAAATCAATTTTTGCGCCCTCAGATCTCGCCTTAACTTGAAGCTCTGGGATGAAGTATATTGTGCACAAGATCCTTCAATTGCCTTTGATTTATTTTTAGTAAAACTACAGTCTCACGTATCCAACTGCAAAGTGACCTCAAATAATTATCAAAGTAAATTTTTAAACCTAAAACCATGGATGAATCGCTGTTAAAGAAAATTAAAAAAATAAAAAGTACATTTTTTAAAAAAAATAAGCTTTTATGTAAAAAAGACGTGAACTAAAAAGAAAAAAATAAATTTAAGTGACATTTGTCATATATGTATATAGTAGGTATATTCTAGGTGCAGAAGAACCCTTTTCTTGGTTACTCATCATCATAATAAAAGCTTACGTAAATTGGTAAGTTCTAAGAACTTATATAAATTAAGAATTTTTCAAATATATTTATATTTAAAAGCTTAAGGCACTGATATTGTGTAGTAAACCTGTATAATGGATCGCAGTTTATATACAGGTAAGCTTACTAAAAGATTCAATGCCACTGATAATGTGTAGTAAGCCTGTATAACGGATCGCGGACATCGGTGCCTCAAGCTTTTAAATATAAATGTATTTGAAAAATTCTAAATTTATATAAGTCCTTAGAACTTACCAATTTACGTACGCTTTTATTATGATGATGAGTAACCAATAGAGGGGTTCTTATGTACCTACTATATACATATATGACAAATGTCACTTAAATTTATTTTTTCTTTTTAGTTCACGTCTTCTTTAAATAAAATCTTATTTTAAAAATTTTACTCTTTATTTTTTACTTCTTAGTTTTAAAGGTTTATTATTATCATCTTTTATTTTCAAAACTTATGGAGATATAGCATTTTTATTGATTTGTGGGCGGTAAAAGGGGGTGTGGCAAATTTTTTTTATAATATTGCATTGTCACCGGACTTACATACGTATGTTAAATTTCAGCTTAATCGGATACCAAGAAGTTTGCAAAATTGCAAAAAATGGTTTGCAAACTTTGACGGACATACATATATACATACAAAAATACATATATACGAACGAAGCAAGCTATAATCAGCTTATAATCATCCCTGTAGTTTTGGAGATATAGCATTTTTATTGATTTGTGGGCGGTAAAAGGGGGTGTGACACAATTTTTTCCTGAACCATCCTCTAAAAGGAAATTAACTGCCAAAATTTTAGCTGAATCAGCTCCGTAGTTTTGGAGATATAGCATTTTTATTGATTTGTAGGTGGTAAAAGGGGTGTGACAAAAATTTATCATTATATTGCATTGTCACCGGACTTACATATGTATACGAATTTCAGCTTAATCGGATTACAAGTTGTAGAAAAATGGCTTGCAAGTTTTTAAGACATACATGCATGCATACATGCATACATACATACATACATACACACATACATACGAACGAAGTAATTTAAATAAAAGCTTATAAAAAAGCATAAGATGTGTAAGAAACTTAAAAACCATCCTAATAATGGCAGATTAAAGAGTTATTATGTGAAGTTATGTCTTGTGCTAAAAACGGAAATTCCGGTATGCAGGGAACGTTATCTTCGAAATAGGCTGTCTGAAAATGCAGGTAACTTAAAAAAAAAATAATGGGCGATTGTTAACGATATCTTAGGTTGACATCTCCTTGTGTTGATATTATTCTGAATAAGGATAATTTAAATGTTTCTGATTCAGAAGAAGTAAGTAATTTATTCAATAACTATTTTGCAAACATAAGCGCTGGTAAGGAAGGTTACTTCGTTGAATCAACAAATGTTGGTTCCTCGCTAAGGAATTTTTCGTAATCTAACAGTTTTTCTTTGAACCATTTTCAGTACTAGAGGTTATTATATCAATAAGGAAATTAAAGTCATCTAAATCTTCTTCTTTTGATAAGATATCTAGCTTCGATCTGAAGAACATTTCTTTTCAGGTCTCGGATATTTTATGTTTCCTCTTCAATTGGAGTTTATGGGCAGGTATATTTCCGGATGCATTGAAAACAGCAGTTGTACTGCCATTGCATAAAAAGGGTGATACTACCATTATAAATAATTATCGCCCAATCTCGATTTTATCTGTTTTCTCAAAACTTTTTGAAAAAGGTATTAAATCTAGAATCTTATCATTTCTAGATAAAACTAATTTCTTTAATAATGCACAATTTGGTTTCAGATGTGGTAGGTCCACTGAAGATGCTCTTTTAAAATTAACTGGCTCCCTTTTTATTGACATCTCGAAGGCATTTGAACCAGCATACCAGCATAATGCTGGTTTCAGAGTTTTTATGTTAGATTGGCTTGGGTCTTATTTGACAAATAGAAAACAAATGGTTAAAATTAAAAATTACTACAGCGCAATGTGCACTATTAAATTAGGTGTTCCTTAAGGTTCCGCTTTGGGTCCCACGCTATTTTTGATTTATAGTAATTCGCTATTTGAACAACCTTTTAGAGGTAAATTAACAGCGTTTGCGGATGATACAGCCCTTACTTACGGTAGCTCAAACAATTTTAATCTTTTTTCAGACGTAAATTATGATCTTGATTTGTTAAGAATATGGTTCAATGACCATGAGTTACTTATTAGCGAGAAAACCAAATTCATGGTTTTTAATTTGAAAAGCTCATCAACAAATTATGATTGGTCTTTATATTATCATTCACCGAATTGTTTAAGGTTCTGTTTAGGAAATAATTCTGTTAACTCTATTACTTTCACCGGTAATGGGAGCTGCAGTCAAGACTGTTTCAAAATTGAGTGTGTTCAACATTTCAAATACTTGGGTCTAACGTTTGACTATCAGCTAAATTGGAAAAACCACACCAGCTATCTAAAAAAGTATCTGAATAACGTAGTGAGTCAACTTTGCAACCTTAGTTTATACGGCAACAAGCTGATCTTGAAATTGGTTTATAATGGATTGTTCAAATCCAAAATACAATATGGCATTTCTTGCTGGAGTGGAACACACTGTAACAAAATAACACCAATTCTTATCAAGCAAAAGCATGCTTTACGCATTTTATGTGGTGCTAATCGAATTGCCCTAGTTTTAATTTGTTCGTTTAACAAGGGATTCTTCCCATTAGACATTTATACTGTTACAAAGTCTTAAAAATCTTCTTTGCCAATTCTGGTTTTTATGCAGATAGATTTCACGATATTTATAATTTGCGAGTTAATATAGATAATGTCGTAGCTATTCCGGCAGTACAAAAAGCACATTTTTCACGGTTCTTTTTCACCACAGGGCCACGCTTATTTAATGCTTTACCGTATGATCTAAGATGTGAGGGTAAATAATGAATTTTTGAGGAAGATTTCTGGAAAATCTTTTATGGCCACGTTTGTAGCTAGTATATTGTTTGTCTACTAATTTGGTTCTTTTCTAATTGTTTCACATAATCATATTCAGTTAAATGCTGGTCATTTATTTATTTCCTTATTGAATTAACAATTCAATTAATTGGATTAGACTGTTTAAGTCAAATTTTATTATTCTTTATCTGGTAATAGAAAAATGATAATTATTTCTCCCAGTCAATATATTATTACTTAGTTTGGTAAATTAAATGGAATTTTATAAATTTGTAAATTCACTCGTTACATTCGTCACTTGTTTTTTCAACAGAATGTAACTACTATTTCATTTAAAGCATTTAGATAAGTATTCTAAGTTTAGTTATCGCTTATGCTAAGTATAACCAAATGAATTGTTTTTACTTGAAATAATGTCTGAATAAAAAAAAAAATAAAAAAAATTGGATAAGAAGAGAGCAGCGAGGCGGGGTAACAACATCTACAAGAGATCTACAATCCCAGGAGATTGAAGATAAATCGTCTTTGCAAAAGTAAACTAATGAATCTGAAAAATTTAATTTCTAATTTTCCATAGAATTTTCATTAGAAATGAACAATTTTATTTTTCAGATTCGCAAGTTCACTTTTGTAACGAAGAAATGTTTGTTCATTGCGTCGTAATTTGCATTTTTAAAGTCAAATGTATGCTCATGATTAATGACCGGTTTTTGATAGAAATAAAATAAAAATTCAAGAAAAATAAGTATACGGTGCTGAGTGCTATTAAAAATTGGTGAAAAGGTACATATATAGTTACAAGTAGTTCTTTATCGAAAATACCAGATCGAGGGTAAGATTGTGATCATTTTTAAAACCATTGATTTAGACTAGATCATATTGATTAAAAAAATCTATTAAAAGAATTTCTGCTTGGCTATGAGCATTTAACGGAAGATATAATGTTACCCAAGTTGAAATCACCAGCATGCTACATGCACAACATGCTGAAAAAAAAGAAATATTTTTGAGTAAAAGACGGCAATTTTCGAGGTGCGCATTATATAGTTCAATGCAGCTATTAGGCGGAATATAACTAACTATAAGGCCGCGTTCATTGTGGACGCTTTGGCTGAAGCTGATGCATAAAGCTGCTTTGTCAAGCCTTTTTTGATCATAGTGAACGCTTATTCAACGCTGCATAAAGTAGCTTATTGAGCTTATTAGTGTTCATAGTGCACGCTTTATGCTTATGACTGATATGCTTTGTTTTCATTTGTCTCTTTGGAAAATAATGCCCTCAATTGCGTTTTGCAAAGTAAATTTTTTTGTTTAATGAGTATGTAGATTCGCGATGATCACCAATGAAAGATCAAAGCAATAACAAACAAAAGTTCAAAGGAATTTGAAAACACAAAGCATAACGACGGTGGAAAGTTCAGCACAAAAAGTACCCAAGAAGTAAGCAAGAACAACGAAAACTATGTAAACAAACGAGATAGAATACACAAGCGAAGCGCATACAACTGAAAAGCACCACAAAAGGACCACAACGCAACAACAACACAACAACAAAACAACAACGGTTAAAACTTCAGCACAAAAAAATCAACGAAAATATTGTTAACAGGCAAAATAGATAAAAATGTGCCGAATAGCATTTTAAAAATGCTCTACAACAAAACATAAAAAACAAAATTATTTTTCTGTGTGAGCAAGCGAGATGGAAATATAAGCGCTGAAAAGCATTTGAAATTAAGCTTTATGCTGGCACTATGAACGCTTTGAGCTTTTTCCATATGATTATTCACAAAGCGTTTTTCAGCTAAACCTCTCAGCTAAGCTAAAAGCGTTTACTATGAACGCGGCCTAAGAACTCGAAATTACAAACTTATTTTAGTTTAATTATAATCTGATCAATGTCAAGATCCATAGGATAGCATTATTTAGAGGGAGGAGTATTTGCTCACAGGTGAATGACTTTTTGGTTGCAGCGAAAACTCCACCCCCGTGGAAAACCAGTGATTTCAGGATAACGATCTTTACGGAAGACATTATATGATGTGCCCAATGTTCTGGTAGTACAGTGAATACTTAATAGTGCAGCAGTCGAAGTTGAGACCCCATCTAGTAGTTTTTTTTAAGTTGACGAAGTCCTCGGTGATCGCCACTGGCTCTGAGAATATCATGGCCTTGGTGTAAATTCGTGAACTCAGGTTCCAGGCGGCCAAAGGTTAGTAGATAGCAAGGATTTGAAGTCGATATCGTGAACAATTAATTTGAATGCTGAGATTTCACGTTTCTGCATATGATGAAAGTTTGTAGCAGATTACAGATGAGTTACGAGAGCTAAGTATAGTGCGCTACCTGCTTTGAAGTATTAGTATGATATTCTACAGTTATAGCTATCGAAAAACTTTAGATTTTTTCTACCCAACTACCAGACTAGACCCTTAAAGACGCTAGACCCTAACAAAAATATCCTTAAGCACTTGCTGATATCACCACAATTTGCTCCCTTTTCAGTTTTGTTAATCTAAACCACCATCTTTATAATATGTAAATAAGAATGATGACTATTTGTTTGTAGGTATTTTAAACAAAGTTGTATAGGGCTCACCACAAATTAAATTTGTAATTGTTTTTTTCGAAGATTTTACAAAATTTTACAAGTAAATGGGCTGAAAAGTCTTTGGCCTGACAAAAAACGATTTTTTATTTACATTCAGATTTACAAACAGATGCTTTTTTGTAGTGATTTGCGGAAGGTCCTTGAAATAGGCGCTTGTTTCCACTCGACGGTGGGTGGGGAACGAATTTGTACCGCAATTCCTTCAATTTATCGATTTTATCGCTGAATCAGTAGTCAATAAATATTATACCACGCATATCCCAAAATACTGGCTATAATTTGGCTGTACGATTGCTGAGCTTTTCGGCGCTTCAGACTCAACGACTCTGCCGACTTCACTCAAGTGTGTAGTCTTAAATTGATGCTTAATCCATTGTCACAAATCGCTTTAAAAAAATGTTACGACGAAACAGTTCCAAATGTTGGTTTGAAAAGCGAACACGTTTTTCTTTTACAATTTTGTTTTGACTATTTATCTATTAGTGAAAAGGTAAATTCGTCCTCCGAAAATTAAAATGGAAGGTTATAGCGATGCACCTTGTATTCTTATTATTTTAAATATTATTTATATATCAAGTTGACTTTGAACTGTAATTTTAAATTTATATTCAAATAAATATTCATTCTACTCGAGATACCCAACGAGGTCTACTGTTTCAAAAATGAAAATTTTTTGTACTAAATATTTGAAAATTAAAAAATACCTCTAATTTTTTTATATTTTGTAACCAAAAGTGTAAACTCGAGAAAAAAATACAAATTCAGCTATCTTAAGAGTGCACGTTTTGCAGAAATACTTTTCCCGTCAACTACCACAAAACTGCTATTCAGTGAAATGCACATTCTTCTGTAAATTCCATTAAATCAAATGCAAAATAGAAAGATTATTGTGTTTGCTTTATTTAACACCTTATTTAAACGGTTATTGTTATGATGACATAAATTTGTTTGGCTTTTTTGTATTTTGACGTTTAAAAAAAGTCCTGCATAACAGGGTTATAATAAAAAAATTTGGGTAAAAATTTTTAAAATTTGTAATTGGGGCTTTCCATGGTGGGACTGTAACTGCGTATTTTGATGTAATATAATGATCAAATAGATATTTTAAAATAGATTATGAACCGACTGCTAAAACATTTACTGAAAAAAATAACTCATAAATCTGTTGGTGATATTTCAACAGAAACCAAAAATTAGCACCAAGATTATTTTCTACAAGAAAATATAGAAAGTAAAAATTGTGACTGGTGGGACATCGTGGGACTGGTGGGAAAAAATCGTAAGACTCGTTCACAATAAACAACAACTTGTCATAGTGAAAAAATACTTAATCTTGTTTTTTCTAAATAAATTTTACAGATCATGTAAATTTAACTATTATACATTGCGGTAAGAATAAATTGGTTATAATCATATCAATTTAAGAAAACGAATTTTCCTATTTCCCGTGGAATGTCTCAATTCAAAAATGTAATTTTTTCAACATAGATTCTGAACATTAGTATATTCTTCTTAAATTTAAAGAAAAAATCCTTTATTATGACATCAAACTTTTGGCGATATCTCGAAAACTATAGACTTTCTCAGTACAACGCATTTTCTTAAGCCTCAGAATGAATGAGAAAAAAATTGAAATTTCAAGTTTTGACTTAGCAAGCGAACATCTCCGCCATTTTCAAATCGATTTTCATAAAATTTTTTATGTCTGAAAGTTCACTTAAGTGAATTGGAAAAATGAGAAAAGGTTTACCATTACCTCACCAATGCAATGTTTTATATTGTTTTAAAAAAACCTTTAATATATCCAATTTGTGCTCAAAAATAGGCCAAAAGTTGTTTTTGTTGTAAATTTTTTTTATAATTTTCTTTTTCCCTACTCTTTCATATGACATATCATTTATCTGCAAAAAAGGCTTCATTTTGACACAAACAGTTTCCATCAAATAAAATCATTGGCCACCTACCCCTCCCCCTTTGATTTTTTTGATGAAAATTAATTTGCTTAAAATGTTGTTTTTCTATTTTTTACAATGTTCTATAGCTTAAAAACTAATTTCTGTGAAAAATTTTCAAATATTTCAAACCAATCCAAAGTTATATACATAAATTTACGTTTTAAGCTGTTTCCTTAACTATATATTCATAGTGGACCCAATAGACGTTTTCCTGATCCAATTCAATGAATTTGTTTATGATCGTTTTGTGAATTTTAAAAAGTGTGTAAATTTCCCTACGAACAACACATGCCAGACGTTTCCTTTTGAAACATTAATGCATGTCGATCAGAACCTTCTGATATATACAGTATTCTTATTGATTTATAGTATTCCCCGACAGACGTTGTCCTGCCACAGACCGCCTTACTGTCATATACGAACTTTCACCATTTTTAGTACAGTTGCCGAAAGCAACAGTATGAACTAAATTATTTATTTATTTATTTATTTATTTATTTATTTCATGTGTATAATCGAAGCCAATTAAGGCCAATATGATTACAAGTAAATAATTGTACAAGTAAGTCTAAGTTTATATTTTACATTAAAGATGTTTATAAATTTCTATTATAGTTTAAAGTTCAATATGATATAGTATATTTATTTTTCAATTTCAATACAAATAATAAATTGTGGAAACCCTAAATCTAAAATCCCTAATTATTTAATTTTTCACAAGACAACCCCTATATCAGACGAAATAAGACCTGCTGTTACGATTAAGCCAATTCACTAACGTGTTGCAAATATTTACGTTTGAAAGTATTTAATGAGTCTGAAAATTGCTTAAAGCTACTAGGTAAAAGGTTCCATACACGTGCAACCTTGATAAGAAATGACCGCTCAAAAATAGATTTGTAGATACGAGGAATTAATATTTGTGTGTTTCTTCGAGACCTAGTAAAACTAAATAAATTCCAAAGATAAATTGGAGTTTTAGTTTTAATAACTTTGTAAAATAGCAAAATTTGTCTCATTTCAATATAGTTAATAAAATTGCAATGAAGAAACATAAGAACATGTTCCGAAACATGATCACGAACTTGGATGTTGAAAGCAAACCGAATAATCCTATTAAAGATGCGACGCAGTTGGTTAATGTTGCACAGATTAGTACAAGAATAAATCTCTAACCCATATATGATATGGGGCATAAGTAGTGCTTGTGCAACACTAAGTTTAACTGGAGTTGGCATGTAGGTATTCATGCTATATAATTTATGTAACATAAAATTGATCTTATTACTTAACTTGTTTATATGAGCCTTATAGTTGAGGTTGGAGTCAATTATAATGCCTAAACATCTTAAGTGTTCTACGAATTCAATTTCAATGTTATTTATAGAAATTGAAATAGGTATTTCATCATTATTATAAGGCATATTAAATATAATAGCTTTTGTTTTGCTATAGTTGATAACTAATTTATTCACATCCATCCAATATAATATCTGATCAGTTGTGTAATTAATCAAATCAAATTATCAAATTATAATAATTGTATTATCAAATTTTAGTCGAAATACAACTATTCAAACCGTTCAAAACATACCATTTTTGTTTACTTGTGGGCGGTAATGAGGGTGTGGCAAAATTTTTTCACTTAAACCATCTCGTACTCGAAACAAATCGATTTCCAGAATTTCAGCTCAATTTATCGTTAACCTAGTGCGCTTTACTTCACTCCACGCTTACCCCGAAAAGTGGACGTAACTTAAGTTGGTCACTCCCATTTTTAGCGAAAGTAACCATACAAAATAAAGTACCAAAAGTCTTATATGACCAAAATTGTGTGAAATATAGCATTTTTTGCAAACAGTGGGCGTGAAAAGTAGGCATGGCAAATCTAACATAGCATATCATTATATATTTAAAATAACAAATCGTTTAGTACCTATTCGTCTTAATCGGTTTATTGGTTATCGCGTGGTTGTCAAACATCCGCACATTGTCACAACGCTTTTATGTATTTGTATAGATAGACTAACACAATCTCAAGTGGGGAAAAACTGGCTGGCAAGGCTGCAAAACATTTATGCTTATAACTCAATTTTAGCAACTCCCCTCAAAACATTTCCAAATAAATGCCCATATTACACCATGTTTGTGTGTACGACGAAAAATATATTAGTGGTATTCAATGATCGCCGTATTGGCGATGTAAACAGTAAGCGATGTTTCTTCGGTAAGTTTACAGCAGCGTAATTTGCAATAACAAAATTGTAAGCGATTAAACATACCCAGCTTACGGCACAAAAACGTGGTGTATACAGTATAATGCGTATTATGCGCCCGTGGTTTAATTTTGTTTTTGACAAGCAGTGTTTCAATTAAATTTAACAATTTAAAATATTGAAAATGCACTTGCCATTAATGGATCGCAGACAATTAATGGACAATTCAGGGTTTCAATTCAGTTTTTATTCAGGGTGTGTTCGTGAAAGCGCTTAGCGTAAACTCACAGATATACGCTTTCAGTATATATACGTCGTTCATTGAATACCATTATTATCTTTGCTTTCTTACAAATAAACACCGTGTAATATGGGCAAAAGCAACAAGAAAATATTTTGATCGTCGTACAAACAAAAATCGTGTGATATGGACAAAAAAAATTCAAATACACAACATGACTGCCGTATTGAATTGAGAGAAGCTCTCGCGACAAAGAGAGGAAAGCTTTGTTTGTTGTTGTTTTGTGCTGCTTTTTGAATGTAGGCATTAAATAAAATGCGTTATTTTGTAGTAATTAAAGAATAGATTCTTCGAAAATTTTGGTAAGCCATGACAATCGAAATTATCCTAGGAATTGAATAAAAAATAATTGATTTTGGGTTATAATCGGACTTCAAGGTCACTTTTTAATATAAAACAAAATTGTATTTGTTTTTATTATTATTAATTTCAGTTAAAACACAAGCTTCTAGCGAAGCAAAAAAACTCGTTTCATCTATGGTGCATTTCGACAAACTGTCGAACACAAATGAATATTGAAATAAATAAAGAAGCAACTAGAACAGATAGCAACCTTGCTAGAGTTGATGGCGGTGATCTATAAATAGCCTACTGCTTTAAAAAATGTCATACGATTAAGTAGCCAATTCGTACGTGCAATTTGTTCTATATAATTCAAATGAATGAATTCAAAATGTGTGAAAACATATGCGACTTTAAACAGTGAGTTATCACAGCTTAATCACTCAAAGACTACTGAAGTGGAAATGTAGCGGTTTCCGAAACAGACTGTCTAGTCAGCTTAGTGATTGACTCTATACAGAGTTGTTGTTGTAGCCTTCTTAAAAAATTACTTGATCTAAAGCTCGCAATTTAATTCATGTATTATTATTAATTTTATTTCGCCCAATATTTAGAACTCCACCGGAGTTCATCTTCAGGGACACTGTATTTTGTCAAAAATATAAATATTTTACAATTTTAACATATTGAAACAGAACACTAAAAAACTTACATATTAAATAAACACTAAACATAAAGTGTAAACGTATGTTTTTAGTGTTCTGTTTCAATATGTTAAAATTGTAAAATATTAATATTTTTGTTAAAATACAGTGTCCCTGAAGATGAACTCCGGTGGAGTTCGAAATATTGAACGAAATAAAATTCATAATAAATACAAATACAATTTTGTTTTAAATTAAAAAGTGACCTTGAGCCCGATTATAACCCAAAATCATAAATTAAGAGGTCGAAGAAATATCGCATTAAAAAAGAATTGTCAAAATCGATTCAGCGGTTACCGAGCTTATTCTGGATGAAATTTCGTGAGTCCTTTTATATAATACATAGTATAGATGTATGTATGTACATAGTATGCATCAATAGACCCCAAGAAATTTTAAGCGCGGGCCAATGCTTTCAAAAATAAATAAACACGAAATGTTGCACATCGTTGCCTTTGTCAAAAAAGTAAACAAAACAAAAAACAATTATCAATGCAATAAGACCAATTTTATAATTTCTGTTACAATAACAAAACTTGCATGCAAAAATTATTCGACACGCAAGTAAGGGGACAATCAGCATTTGTTGTTGTAAAGCGCTTTGGAAAATGTTCTGAAAAGCGAACGAGTGCGGTTTGTATGAAGATCCACGCGGGCCAATTGCAGCACCACGATAAGAATTAAAACAACAAAAGGCTGCCCACAAGGTGGAGTCCTTTCTCCACTGTTGTGGAGTCTTGTTGTGGACAAACTATTATCGAAGCTAACCGAGAATGGCATAAAATGTCGGGGTTACGCAGACGACATCGCCTTAATAGCGAGAGGGAAGTTCGAGGATCCACTCTGTAACCTGATACAGAGAGGACGGTCAGTAACAAAGGAATGGTACAACACAATGGGTTTAAATATCAACCCAGCTACCGTAGTACCTTTTACTTACAAAAGAAGCCTGCCAAATCTCCGAACTATGAGAATGGATGGCACGGAAATTTCCTTCAAAGGAGAAGTAAAGTACCTAGGACTCACACTAGATTCAAAGCTTCTCTGGAGAAGATATGCAGAGGAAAGTATAAACAAAGCAACGCGCGCACTCATGTTATGTAGGAATATGGCGGGGAAAAGCTGGGGTTGCAACCCAACAATTCTTCGCTGGATGCATACCATGGTGAGACCCATCCTCACCTACGGTGCAAAAGCATGGGCTGAAATAACCAAACTAACCACAATGAGGAATATGCTAACAAAGGTGCAGAGACTGGCCTTCGTATGCATCACAGGTGCTATGCGGATCTGCCCTACACTAGAATAATTCTGGACTTAACACCTTTACCCTGGTATGGGGACAACACCCAGTATCTTCCAAGTGAAAATCCTAGCAATACAGCTGTGTGCACAATTCAGCAGCAATTAAAGCATTAGTTTCCTGTGAGATATCATCGAGAATAACATAGAAATGCCTAAAAAACTCAATGCACTAGGCAAGAATAACACTGTTACTATTCTCTGGGTCCCCGGCCTGTTTAGCCCGATTGTTTAGCTCGACGGAGTGCCAGAACAATCCAGCGGATTGGGCACACATTCTATAAAAGAAGCACTAAGAAGGGAGGAGATACAAACGTTCAAATCTTTGGAAAAGCCTCCCAAAGATAAGGCAATCCAAATTGCTCCTCAGAGATTTTAGAACTCGGAGAGCAAAATTGTGCATAAGCTTAGGTAAACCAAATCTAAGAATTCTAACGGAGTTCTTTACAGGATACTGCAAACTTAAATATCACCTGATGAAATTTGGCATAGAAACCGATAGTAACCGCCGTTTCTGTGAAGAAGCAGAGAATATTCCAATACACCTACTTACAAACTGCGACGCCTCGCTCGCAGACGTTAACTAGCACTATGAGCAAATTTCATCCTTTGAACCTAAAAACATTCTCGAATTCATCAGAAAAAGAGGTCTGGATGAAATTCTGTAATCCGCCAACCTAGCGAACCTTTGAGAACGAGGTACCTTTGGTTCGATAACTCAACTTTAAAGTCGACAGTTGAGTTATCGAACCAGGGATGCTTAGGGGGTTTACACGATACTACAAAAGTAAACACTTTTGAATAACTCATTTCAAATGAGTCATTTGGTCCAATGTAAACGTAGTATTAAATTATAAAAACCAATGTTGAATTATCTACCTGCAAATTACTTAGTTTTTATGCTTAGTACTTTTAGGAACAAAATATAAGTACCAGCAGAAAGCGGTAGCAATCATTTGAAAATGTTTCAAATGATGAAATGTTGAAATGAACACAAAGGCGAAGAGTGCAGAAACTAGTTGCTTCAAAGTAGAGCTCCCATTTTCACGTGAACACGTTTAGTACGAGTACACGTGTTTTTAAAACTATTTTAAAAATGCACGTACTCTAACTACACGTGAATATTAAACAAGTACTACACGTGTAGTTGCAAAAGTACGTGTTCACGTGTACACGGGTTCACGTTTTTTTATGGGTTTCGTGGACGCTTTCGTCAAAAATATTTCATTCGATAGACAATCGTATCATTCATCCCGGCACTATAATAATAACAAGAACTAAGACCATAAAAGTATAGATTTCTTGCCCAAGGTTTAAATGTAAGCCATACTTGATACAATAACTCATCCTGTATGTGAGTAGTCCCAGTACAACCGATTGGCCATGTCATTCACTTATGAATATCATAAAAAATATTCCATAGAAACCGCAAAAAGTCAGATATTAGCCAGCCTTTGAAACCTATGAAGCGCCAACAAGCTCCAGTAAACTATAAAAAGTTGCCTAAACTTATTGTAATATAATCTCTTGTTCAAAGACAATAAAAACCTATAGGAGTGTACTCGTTTACGTTTTTAAGCATTCGCGTTTCCACGATTTAGACGCATCCAAGCCAATTCCCATAGGTTTTTATTTTTATGTATACACGTGAATACGTACTTTTGCCACTACACGTGTAGTACGTGTTTAACATTCACGTGTAGTTCGAGTACGTGTTTTGAAACACGTGCTTAAGTTGGAGCTCTACTTCAAAGTCATCACAAGAAATCAAAAAAGCAGTAGCATACGTTAAAAAACAAAATAGAAAATAAGCAATTGTCAATGCTACCTGGTTATTTATACCATGGCCAGTAAGAGCCTCAGAAGCATGATTATTGCCATGGTATAATTATCCAGGTAGCATTGCCAGTTGTTCTGTAAACCAACTCCAGTCAAAAATATACTCACAAAGAGAGCGCTCTCAATTCTTAATAGCTGCATTCAGCGGAGTTAACTGTTGTGAACTGTTATGGTAGCGATACCTTGGTGAGCGATATTTTTGTCTGAATGTGTTGTTACTCTAAACGTCAGAAAAGTTTTAAATTATTTAATTTTATTATTAAATTATTTAAACTATTTAATTGCAAAGGCTTTACACTCAAATTTGCTGCGTTCTTATTGTGTTAATTAATTTAACAGCACAACTGTTGACTCCGCTGAATGCGAGTATTGAATTTTTGTAATGTTTGCTTTTGACGCTTTCTTAAATTGTCGCTTTGTTTCACGAACAGCTGTTTTTGACCAAAAGAAAAAATAAGCAATTGTCAATGCTACCTGGTTACTTATGCCACAGATTATTGTATCATGTTCACAAGCAGTAAGTCGTAGTTGGAGAGAAACGACATTATGCAAAATCTCAAAAATCATGTACGATGTGAAAAATCGAATCTTTACATCCTAGCACGCCCCGCAAATACAGCAGGACACTGGTGGGAGAAAGCTCATGCGAGAAAGGTTTACATAATCACTGATGACAACTTCAGGAAGTGTAAGGAACCAGGATCTGCAGATATCCCGGAACACATAATTTGCGCAATGTACATGCCTCGTTCTACTGAGATCGAGACCTAAGGGGGATTATACACCTAGAAGCCGAAAACAAAGGTCATGCTTGTGAATTTTTTTAAGGAATCCTAAGGGATATTTTTGAATGAGGGTTTTTGTACCCAAAAATATACGCAGTCAAGAGTATGTTTAATTTTTTATTGAAAAAATGTAATATTAAGATAGATACAGCATTTTTTATAGAGCGCTGTGAAAAGAGGAGAAAAGCGGTGACCAAGATTGCTCCTCCAAAATTTATCTAAAGAAAAAAGAACGAAAAAGATCATTAAACTAGATACTTAAAACAAGTACTTTTCGTATCCGATTTTTAAAAGATCAATTTTTGACAAAATGGTAAAATTAAAATAATGGATTTTCGACTAAAACGTCGTTACTGTTTTGCCTATAACTATTGAACGAAGCAAAGAAAAAATCCTACGACAAGTACTCGATTATTATAATATATATAAGCATGTAAAAAAATCAAAACGATCGATTCACTTAGTTTCGAGAAATTTTGGTCACTGACTTTGAAAACATGGTTTCAAGAAAAACGCGTTTGAAAATTTTTAAGCTAATAAAACCTTTCTCGAAGGCGGTTCACTCACTAGGCTATAACTTTGCTGTTTTTTGAGATATCGACTTGAAATTTTAACCATATTCTTGAGACTTGAAAAGAAAATCTGGGTGTATAATCCCCCTAAGTACTTGGTCTCACTGTAATTTTCGTCATTGAAAAATGTGGAAAAGACCTCTCTCGAATCCTTCCTAAAATTCGCTAGGTCTTACAGATTTTTAGGCTCGTTTTTACCTGTACCACTAAGGACCAGAATTGAACTATATGAGACTCCTTAGAGAGCCAACTGGATTAACCTTACCTGTATCATGTCAAATTAACTCTCCCAGTTGTGCCAGAAAGCATTTTATAATACATTATTTCTCCAATATTTTTCTACTGAAAAGTATTTCTCTTTCCATGGTCAATGAATATTAATTTCTTAAAGCAATTGATAAAGGGCTTGTTGCAATAATATGATAAGCTAAATGATTAAAATTTTTTTTATTAGTTAATGTAATACCCTTTTAAAATGATTGTGACTATTTCCAAAAATATTTTATACCCGAAAAATATTTTAAAAGTTCATTTGCAGAATTTAATTATTTTATGCAAAAATACAGATTTCGAAAACTTTAAAGTTGACTATTTCGATTTTTTATTATGTGGCATCATGTTCTTATAATAATCCCTTCAGTTGCCTTTTAAATAGAAGTACAATTGTATGGTTCAAAATAAAGGAACGTCTGAAATTGAGATTTATATTTATTAACAATACTATTTGCCTTACTCAAAAATTTTCATTTTATTTGTAATGTAAAAAAGATGCATCGTTTTGTATAGTCCGTACAAACGGCACAACTCAGTCATATGAGAGCTGGTTCTAAAGCCAGCTGCATATGTTCTAAACCCAAGGCCCATACTTTCTCAAAAAAAAATCTGGTTTAATTTCAGCAAGCACCTACATGAAATAACTTATTATCCCCAGTAAAATTGTTCTAAGACCGGCTCTAAAAAGTGGATTCGTTTAGTTGACGCTTTTGCTTTGGTTATTCCTAGTTTTATTCAAACAGTTGAGCATCTGTTTGATTAATAATTGATGCTGCTTGGTATTGAACAGGTTTTTATATACATACATCAAAATATTAGTTTACCAAAAATCTGTTAATTTTATTAATAAGATGTGCATCTTTCTATTTTTAAATTGTGGAAGTGCGAACGCAATTGAGAAGATAAGGTTCTGTCTTAAACTAACAGCTTCTATTTGTATTACGAAAACAAACTCCAACGACAAGCAAGACACGAGAAGCAAAAGAATTTCATATAGAATAAAGTATTGCTTCTCGAGTCTCGATTGTCGTTGGTATTACGAATTGAAGCGATAAATTGCAACGTTGTAACGATGCTATCAATACAAATATAAAAAATACAAACGAAATAAAAAATCATTTCGACAATTGCAGGAATCAACCCCACAACCTATTGGTTTATAAGCAAACTGCTTAGCCAACTAGGCTGTCAAAGCAACTTGTATGTAAATTAAATGTGTACATGAAGTGATTTCAACGAAGTAAGGCGCATGTCACACTTAGCAGACACGGACAAATTTGTTGTTGTTTTCGAGGGTAAAAGAAAAACTAGAAATTGAGAGAGATCCTCCGTCATCCAAAAATTTCCAAGCAACCGACCATGATAAACCAATCTATTAGGTAGCCTTACAAATGCCTATTTTCTCACGAGCTGCGATCAACAAATGTCAAACGAAAGAAAAGTAACTCTCTCTTGCCTCACTTCATTCACCTTGCCACTTCTTCATCTTTTCTGTAGACGTCAAAGTGAGTCGGTTGAGTGAGGCCAGTCTGAACCGACACCAAAATATTTTTGATATCTCCATTTTGCATCAGCTGCCATAGCACGCTCTCGTTTTAATTTTCTTTTGTTTGACATTTGTTGACCGCAGCTAGAACTGTCGGTACTACTTATATTATTACACGATGCAATCGACAAAATCTGTTCACGGTCCTAACCCAGCGTCTACTCGGGACAGTGCAAGTCCAAAAAATTCAATACATTTAAACATTTTTACTAATAAACTCACATTTGATTTTTTGATGTTGTTCGCTATGTTTAGCACGAGTATAAATAATGCGTGTTTTTTTTTCTCCAAATCCACAAGAAACGTGATGGCGCATCGAAGCTACACTGTCAATGTCAAAACATTTGTGATGTATGTGGAAAATATCGGAGAAACGTTCGAGTCCCACATTAAAAGAGGTCGCACTACAGACAACTCTCCCTTACAATATTACATGTATATATATATACATATTTCTTTAAATCCAATTGACAAAAGCTTTTGTTGACCGTATATTGACAAAATTATTATCAACTAAGCCTAGGAATTAGTCAATATGAACAAATATTTCTTTGAGTGTAGGAAGACATATTATTTTTTTTGTTACTACTAGAATTTTAAATTTTTTTTTAATTTTAATATAAATTAATAATTGTCTTTGTGCTAAAAAATTATCACTGCTTTTATCTAAAAAGTAGGAAGTGTTTTTACTTAAAATCGGAGGTGTATGTTAGCACCTTATACAGATCTGAAAACCATACAACACTCAGCTGTTATACTCAGCTATGTGCTGGTAACTCGAACTCAACTCCCTTTTGTTTGGATATAGCATAACGTCACTGCTTTATAGTGATTATCATTAAGCTAAGATTTAATTTATATTCTATGATAATAATTCAAATAACTATGAGTGTAACAAGATAATAGCAATTTTTATAAAATTATTGGAATGAATCATACTTGTGCTTTTATTTAATTTCCTATATGTTGTTATTTATTCTAATAAAATTATCAAGTCTATGAAACTGCAAAGAAGATTCACTTCTGTCGAGTAGCCGAATTCACTTAAAAAATGTTTTCTTATTTTGGTGTTTTAACTGCATACGGGTTACTAGTCTTATATGTTTAACAAAAGGTGATTGGTAATTTTTTATTTTTTTTTTTTTAAATCAATTTTTTTTTGTTTATTGTTCACACAGCTGATCCTAAGCTTAGCCAGCGTGGCTCAGATGATCGTACATCGTTAGACTCATTAGACATGCTGGTCAAAGATTTAGGTATATGTATAAAAGGAATAATTTTACAAAAATTACAATAAAATCTAAATTTTCCATTTATAGTTGGTGAACAAAATTCGCAAAAGAAACCACAGTCGGCAAAAACAAATAGCAACACATCAATGTCAAGCTCCAAAGCGTCTTCACAATTGCAAAAAAAGATGACTACTAGCTCACAGAGCTCCTCCTCAGCTATTGCACGAGGTTTGTAGAAAGATACTCTCTCTTTTTATTTAGATATGTAATAAATCATTATTTTTTACAAAATAGGTCCAACTTCTTTACCTTCTTCATCATCATTACTAAAAAGTCGACCTTCTGGTGGCTCCCTAACAAAACTACCTATGCATAGTAGGTCTTCTGTAGGATTCCAAAAACGTCCTGTATCTAGCGCTTCTTCTGAAGCATCAGCTATGTTGAGTAATACTTTCCAAAAACCAAAGCCATCACTTTCGCATGGTGCACGAATGGATATACAACATAAATTTGATAAATCGAAATCGGTAGCAACGGTGCGGCCGACGGTGCAACAGAAGCAGCAACAACATCAGCAACAACAGCGACGGTTTCCTGCTAGTGTAAGTTGAATATTCATTATTTTTTTCATAATATCATTGTTTTTATATGATTGGCTCTTTTAGGGTCTCAACCGCCATCTACCATCTACTTCTGCTTCAAGTTCAAGAACAGGTAGTGGTCTGATCACATTATCGGCGCGTAAAAACATGTCTATGCCATCACACAGAGGAGGCCCATCGACTAGAGGCGGTCCTACAACTAGAGGTGGCATGGCTCCAAGACAATTTCAGCGTCCTCAGACGACAATTGTTAAACCTGAAAAGCGAGAGGCAAAAGATCCCTCTGAGGATCCATTAAGTAATTTGAAAATTTTCGATTTCGGTTCTCTTTGAGAATTGTAGTTTTATTTTTATTTGAATTTTTTTTTTCTAAGCAGGTTTGGATGATATCGCTGAGGCACTGCTTGATTCTGACTCCGATTCATTCTCACTTTCCGACATTTCCGACGAATCTTTGGATTCAATGAGCGATTTGGATGATGATTCACACAATGCCATAGATATATCTAATGACTCAGGTAAGTCACATATCGAACAGCAGTGCCGGATTATATAATCGTGGCCTCGCTGTTTTGGGTCCTTTAAATTTCAGAAGCAAAATATGAATTTGAAACGAAATCAGGATATAAAATGTTTTATTTTATAATAAAAAAAAAATATTGGTTAAATAACAACTTTTCTAAACTTAAGAGCTACGAATTAATCTATCATCGAATTTCAATTTGTTCAAAACTTACCTTTTAATGTAAAGAATCATAGAATTGTTCAACAAATTGCAAATCTTATCAACTTCAGTTTAAAGAATAAGCATATTTGCATAGGGGCGAGTAAATTTTTTGTCTTATTAAATGTTTGAATACATATGATCATGATCGAGAACTGGACCTAAGAGTTTTATGCGGACTCCGAATGGTTTATGTTCTGAAGAAGCTTTACATGACAGTTTTTACTCTGTGATAAAGTTTGTCTGCAGAAAGGTGACGGCCGAACAGAAATATTAATTTAATTGGAAAACACTCTGTCTGAGCTGGGAATTAAACCAGTGCTACAACGGGTTTTTAACAAACGGGCCACGCTTTCTACACAGTAGGCTGCGGCCACTATCAGCGAATAAGCAGTGTAAAAAGTCGGCTGTTTGTTGCATTCAGGAGTGAATCGGACAGCAGAATGGAAAATTGACAACAGAGAGCATGAGCGAGAGCATGCTGTTGTAAAAAGCAAGTGTTGCATTTTAAGAGGGCAGTTTTATTTTAAATAAATTTTTTATTTTACAATACTATTAAAAGGGATACTTTTTTCTAATAACTTTGCAGGTGCTTTTTTAAAATCGCTTTGCAAAAAGAAGTCTATCATAATTATAAGAGGTTCTGCAAGTCCATGCGATAACTATAACCCTACCTATGCATCTTTTAGCATATTTTTTAACAAAAATATTTCTACAATTAGATCACAATAAAAAATTAATAATTTTACTTTGAGCATAACTGATTAAAAGCTAGTGCTGCATATAATAAGTTAACAAGAGTTAAGTATTTATAAATGCAAAATATTTACAAGTATAATTATAATTACATTGATTTTGGACAGCTCTAAACGCAATTATGATTTTAGCAATATTGCGAAAATAACTATTGCCACTATGTCACTATTTATTTTAAAGTACAAACTTGATATATTTTTAATTTAAATTGTTCGTTTCGTTTGACAAAAATATTGTAGTTTTTGCATTGTTTAACTGATTTCGACGAATATTTCGTTGAAAATATATTTTTCATAATTATTTACGGGGTAGTATGTATATTGAATTGATTAAAAAAAATTAATATGATGAGCAGATCCACTTTTATGGCATTTACAGTCATCAGCTTGTCATCGTTGATGTCTTTTTTTACTAACTGCCTACTTTTCCGTCATTTCCCCGGGTTACGAGCCCCCCCACAGTCTGCTTACAATTCTCTGTAACATTTTTTCGGGCATGGACGCTAAAAAAACTAATGACATCTAAATTGCACCATAAGGAGGCCAGCATAACCCATATAAAATTGTCTTAAGTCGACACAAACGACTATCGACTGTCAGTTTTGCTGTTGATCTGAGTGGCGGGCCCTTAAGGCTAAAATAGTGTGCATCGGGTTTGAAGACCACCCGTAAAAACTCATTTCAATAAAAACTTATAAGAAAATTGATCCTCAAATCGGATAATGATTTACGATTATGCACCTGGAATGTCCGAACTCTTGATTAGGAAGTTCAGCCTCTACGACAACACCTCCAGTAACGGAAGGAGGCAAATTGGCTTCACCGCGGCACGAAGCATTGTCGTAAGTAGCACTAGATTCCTTCATCTCAATGTTCATAACGCCACCTGGATGAGTCCCCTGATTAAAGAGCAGAAACCAAATTGATCACGTTCTGATCGACATAAGCACTCTTCCAGTGTATTAGATGTACGCAAGATCCGTGGTGCAAACAGTGGCGCGGATCACTATCTTGCCGCAGCCAATATCAGTAAACGTTTGTGCGCAGCTAAGAATGCACGCATCCTACACAGAGAAAGGTAGACGTCGACAAGCTGCAATCAAAACGGACAGCCACTTTCCAACGGATAGAAAGCTTTCGCCACTCAACTCTCACTCCTGTTTCAAAACTAATACGCGCGAAGTCAGTGCTGCGTTCTCTAGATAAGAAAGAGAGTCAAGTCGAAAGGGTCTTGCATTGAATGCAGATAAGACAAAACACTTGGTGTCAACAAACAAACAGTCGCAGCGTCTTGGAACCCACGTTACAGTTGACAATGCCTCCTTGCAGGTTGTGAAGGACTTCCTCTATCTGGGAACCAGCATTAATTCAACCAACGATCTTCCGTTAGATCTACGGACCAATCAGCGTCAATGGTGAGTACCGAATACGGTGGAGTGATGAAACTACGAGCTGTACCTGACATCCACATAGTCAAGCGGATTAAAATCTAGGTCATGTTCAGCGCATGAAAGACGATGCTCCAGTGAAGAAAATATTCGATTCGGTACTCAGCGGCGGTCAATGCAGAAGAGGACGACCGCATCTTTGTTAGAAAGGCCAAGTAGACGCCAACCTGACTAAGCTTGGAATTTCCAACTAGCGTCTGCAAATGAAAGAATGAAATGGCTAGCGCACATTCTTAGATGAGGCCAAGATCGACAAACGGTTGTAGCGCCAACTAATTGTAGGGGGCGAATTGCGTCATGGCCAATTTGTAAAAGGGAAATTTCGACTAGCTCCCCAAGAATATTAATACTTTCTATACTTGCTACTCCTTATGAACGTTACAAACGGACTGACAAAAGTCATATCCACCTTATGGAATATATACTTTTACAACTATTTTCGAACTCAATCACACTATTTAAAATTTTAAAATTTATTACTAATTGGAAAAAGAGAGTATATTGAGAGAATAAAGAAAGTGAAGTAATAGATAGTTTAGGACTGCAACAGTAAACGATATCAAAGAATTACTTTGCCGCGCAGAATCTTAACAATTTCAATTAAATAAACTTAAAAATAAGTATTTTATAAAATTTATATGAAGTGACCTCCAAATATTTTTCGCCTCAGGGCCCCGCAAAGTTTTAACTCGGAACAGATATATGGAGTTCTTAACAAAAAATTATTTTTTTCATTTTAGAAAACATACGTAGAGATACACCGTCACCCACTGTTTCCGATGTAGACAAAGACGATGATTTACTCTCTCAACCACCAAAGACAAAGTTTCAATCAAATAAAGTGGAAAGTGTAAAGCATACAAAAACCAAGACTCACGAAGCTAAACAAAATGTGGCTTCACTACTTGCTGGAGATGTATCAATGGTTCCTTCAAAACCAGCTGCCGAAAAGGTTACAATCATCAGTGATACTTTGCTGACACGCATTGACAGTGCTCTTATGGATACGGCACTAATGGATAAAAGAAATCCTCCCGAAAATGAACACAACAGTCAAACAAATGAAGAAGTTGTAGCAGCTCTAGAAAGAGAACTGATGCCTTTCTTGAAAAAGAAAAACTCCACAGATTTTGTCGAAGAAGGTAAAGTAAATTAAATATTTTTTTACCCACAACAGGTTGTTATTTTTGTTAATTTAACTGTTTTACTTCTGTTTACTGGTTTGGTGTTAGCGCTCATTTGTGGCACAATTAAAATACGCTTAACTGATATTTTTTAGAAAAGAACCTAAAATCGGTGAAAATTGATGGGCGTTTGGCATAAACACTTAGGGTGTTTGCATATTAAAGTGGAGAACAAGAGTTTTTTTGCTCCATAATTTAGCGAGTAGCTTTCGTCATCAAGCTTTTACGTTAGCATTTAGTCAGTAACGAGTTCTTATAGCATATATAAAAGTAACGAGTATTTCGCTACTTTAAGCTCTACTCTTTAAGTCAACACACAAAATCAAGACACAACTTGTTTCGATTTTTATTTAATTTGCTGGTAAAAATATAATGCCAAATTCGCTTTGAAAAAACGCTGTTCGAAGAAAATTAAGATTTATGTGATGTTTAAAACAATATTACAAAACTTGAAGAATTAATAAGATGTTCAGAGTTGAATCCGATAATCCGATGACTTGTCAAAAAATGTTTAGAGTGCTACGGTTTCTGAAAAACTAAATCTGACATAGAATTGCTCGTAAAATTTATAAAAACTATAATTAATTCTTGTAGCAATAATATTTTTGAAGTGAAAACTTATAAGGCGTTGAGTGATTTTGGGTACAAAAAAATCTTTGCTTTCACTACGCCCTTACTCACGATACGACACCCACAAATGCATAAAACGCCATATCCTTCGTAGGGATCGTAATTAGTATAAGCGATATCCAAAAACTCAAAGATAAATTATTATTTTTAGATTTTTATTTTACTACTCAACAATAAAAATTATGTTACGATTTTTGTTTTTTTGATCAGTTAGTTTGTAGTGAGCCCATGTGCACCACGACCCATAGGATCTATTGTGCATGCCCTTGATTAAATCTCCAGATTTAGGCTTTTAATAAATTTTAGCACTGGTGATGGGGACACTACTTCCCCTCCAAAATGGAGACGTCTTAGACTGCAGATTGCCGGACATTCACATAGAATGTGTTCAGGGGGTTTCTTCTTTCTCCTCGCATAACCTGCAGACGTTTGTTTCAGAAAGACTCATCTTTTTAAGATGAGCTACTTGACCTGTGAAGTAGCTAGTTAGAATTCTAAGGTCTGCTTTGGTAAGCTTGAATAAATCTTTGGATTTTGCTTTACTGAGGGTTAAAAATTTCTTAGCTTGCCTCTGTCCATTAGTATCGTTCCAGTGGCACTGAAATTTCTTGTGTCTTCATATTCTAATTTTTTCTAGAATGTAGCCTTTAGATAGGCCACAGAATGGTTCGGATCCTGTAAGAGTTCAAAACGTTCCTCGTTTGGCAAGGCAGTCCACCCTTGCGTTGCCCTCGAATTCTTCGTGACCTGGTCGAACCCACCATAATTCTATTTTATTGCTTTGTCCCAACGTATTTGATAATTCGACGCAGTTGAAGACTAGTCTTGATTCCAGCTCGTAGGCTTGAAGAGCTTTTAAAGCCTATCTGAAAGTATGTAGATGTGTGACCCCTTGGATTTCCTGTGGAGACATTCCCTGACACGTACTTCAATGGCACATACCTCCGCTTGGAATATTGTCGGCGTGAATCCCATTGCAAGAGCTTTTTGGAAATTGGGACCATATATCCCCGCTCCCGTTACTTAATTGTCAAATTTTGACCCATCAGTGTACCATATCTGTGAGGCAGGATCAACTGTGAAGCTATCACTTCTCCATTGTTGCCTAGTGGGTATAACGACCCTGTAGCGTTTTGAAAAGTTTACTTTCGGCAGCATCCTGTCTGGGATTTTTAAAAAGGGTAATTTTCGAAGGTTTTAAGTATCTTCATGTGACCCGTATAATTCCCTGCCTTGTAATCATCTATTGGGAGCGGTCCGAATGCTTGAGGGTCAAAATCTTGAAAACGAAATTTTCAAAAAAAAATCTAGAAAACACAAAATAAGCATAAATCTTGAAAAAATCTTTTAAAAATCTTGAAATATTAAGACATTGTAGAATAATAGAGGTAGTCGCACGGCTATTGTAGAATAATAGAGGTAGTCGCACGGCTAATCGTGATCTCTTTGGCAATACTACCAGAATTGTCAAAATCAGTTCTTTTAAAAAACTGTTTTGTGTTGTGTTTAAAAACTAGATTAAAAGTGAAATATTTATTTTTTTTAATTAAAATTAAGTGCGTGTTGTGCCAAAAACATTTGCGCCGAGTTTTCGTGTTCCAGCTGACGAGCCTAGAAGACAACGATGTAACATGGTCAAAAGCAAAATAGTTTCAGCCATGACAGATTCTTTTTAATTTTTCCTTTCTCATCGCATTCTCATCGGCTAAAGATTTTGTATGAGCCGTCAGTTGCCTTTTGACAGTTATGGTAGTTCGTTCTCAGCAGTGCGACTACCTCTATTCTTCTACCATGTATTAAGAAGTGTTCTTTCGAATAAAATGTATAATTTCGAGAAACAACGGAAAAGTGTCTAATTTCGAAAACAAAAATGTCAAATTTTGACAAAATTATAAATTTTTTAAATATTTTTGGTCGCACACTTAGCCGTCATCCAGACAAACAACGAGGAGGTGGTGGTTTTTGTCCATTTATGAACTCTTATGTTTTCATAACAAAAACAAATCATAAATTATTAATTTTAAATACATTTAAAGTAAATTTGTCTTATGTTTTCATGAAATGTGTTTTATATATTTTTTTAAATCTTATTTTTTAGTAACATACGACTTAGTAGTAAATTTTTCATTTATTTTTTTTATTTTTTTTATTTATCCTCACTGAAGGGGAAATTATTTGGCCAAATCGGAGACTTATAACGCCATCACAAATTACGAATCTTTTTGATTCTATTAGTGTCAGTCGCATCAGCGGATGGACCATAAACACAATTACCGTTGGCTAGTCGCACTTCACGACCTCGGTGATGAAACGACGCGAGTCGAATGTTTTTTTATTTATTTATTTATTATTAATTCATGTGTAATAACTAAGCCTTCTTTGGCCAATGTTTTCATTTATTTTAATTAATTTTTTTTAAATTTGACGCTTCAAAATTTGACAATTTTTTCGAATTTTCACTTGTTCCAAATTTTACACTTTTTTGATATTTAACACTTTTTGAAATTTGAAACTTTTTGAAATAATTGGACAGTTTCACATTTATTTAATAATTTAAATAAATAAATAAAACCTATCATGACGGCATCATTTTCAAACTCATCAACCTCGGCTTCGATCCATTTATATTAAAAATATTCCAGAGTTTCTTTTCTAATTGAAAATTTTGTGTTCAGATCAATGATTCGGTGTCCGATATTGGCCTGCTGAGGAGTGGCGTTCCCCAGGGTTCAGTACTAGCTCCATTCCTTTTTAACATCTTTCTGTATGATTTCCCACACGTGTTGTATCGCTCAAAGAGCATCTAATACGCCGACGATTGTCTCATTTTTGCTCATCATGAATCCCCCTTTGCTGCTTTAAATTGTGTCTCCAGACATCTACAAACCATTAATGAATTCTACAAAGACTGGGGTATTCGGATTAACGCTTCCAAATCCGAAGCTATTTGCATTAGAAATGGGTCTGAGATTGCATTCAAAAGTAGCATTAAATATCTTGGTATAAATTTCGACAAGCTGCTTAAGTTTAACAAACACGCTAGGCAAAATATCAAAAAAGCGCAAAAATTGACAGGCATGTTCTCTAAACTGCTTAACAATAAATTCCTGAGTCAAAAAACGAAGCTCTTAATCTGCAAAGTCAGCATCCGTACAGTTTTGTTGTACGCATTTCCGATCTGGTTCTCATTTTCTCCAACAGTGGCCAAGGAATTGGAAGTTTTAGAACGAAATGTGCTACGACGCTGCGTCAATAAGAATTTCGAATAATCAGAAAACATTCTATGCGTAGGTTTTTCAAGATTTCTTAATTGAAAATTTGACACTATTTCCGCGCGCGCATAGAAAACATTCTATGCGTAGGTTTTTCAAGATTTCTTAATTGAAAATTTGACACTATTTCGAAAAGTATCCAATTTCAAAAGAAGTATCAAATTTTTTGAATAATGACAAAGTTCGAAAATAATCAAAATAATTCGCGAGCGCGGATTAAAGAATACATTCTATCCGTAGGTTTTTCAAGATTTTGAGTTTTAATATTTTTTTAAGATTTTGTTTTCACGATTTTTTTTTCAAGATTTTGATTTCAAGATTTTTTTCAAGGTTTTTTAAAGATTTTTTTTTAAGATTTTTTTTTTAAAGATTTTTTTTAAAGATTTTTTCAAGATTTTGCAATTCTGCGAAAAGGACACAACTCCATATATTTCCTCCATTTTTAGTGCACATTTTTAGACATGCCTTTTTTCGATAATAATCGTTAAAGGGGGTAGCCCGATTATTCACTCAGAGCTTCAGATGGGCACGTTCTCATTGCCCCAGTGATACTAATGCACGCCATTATTTGCACCTTTGTCAGTTGGTTAGATGCTGTGCGCTGTTGAATCTTGGGCCACCATGCAAGTGCTGCATACGTAACCATAGGTCTAACAGTGGTTGTAAACCTCCAATAAATCATTTTCGGTTTGAGGCCCCACATTTTGCCATGGAGGCGTTGACAGGCATATAGGGCGTGTGTTTCCCTACCTGTAATTGAGTCTAAGTGGGTGTTTCAACAGAGCTGCTTTTCAAAAATATCTCCTAAGTACTTGACCTCATTTGAAAAATCAATGATTTTTCCATCCAGTGTAGGCCTTATCAGATTTAGGCTCCTTTTCCTAGAGAAGGGTACGAGAATAGTTTTGTCAGGATTTATGCTTAACCCTTGTTCTTTACACCATTTTGAAGTTATACGAAGGGCACTCTGTATTCTATCCGATATAGTCGTTTCATGACTGCCCAGACTTGAGATAACCAGATCATCCGCATATCATTTGGTGTCAAAACCTTGGTTGTTGAGTTTTTCGATATGTTCGTCCACGACAAGGGTCCTCAGAAGAGGTGAAAGTACACCTATTTGGGGGCATCTTCTAGTGGCAGTGATCGTGTTACGAATTCCATCAAACTCAAATGTTATGATTCTGCTTTTAAGCATGATTAGAATCCAGTGTATGATTGAAGATGGAATATTTTTAATCTGCATAGCTGCTTTAATCGCATTGTTATGACGTGTAGTCAAAAGCCCCTTGAATGTCAATAAAGGCATGGTAGAAGAATACAGGTAGATGCACAAGATGAGAGCATACTGCCGCAAATTGCCGGATTGTGCCGGTTAGGTTGTGTATTGCGGTGACTGGATTTGCCAGCTTGGTAGGCAAACTGAAACCTGTTTAGAGGGATGCTCTTCAAGCTAGTCTCCCTAATGTTGAGTTCCAGTATTTTCTTCATTGTCTTTAAAAAGAAGGAACTAAGGCTTGTAGGCAATGGTTCGGGCTTTTTACCCAACTTTGGTATAAAAACGACCTTAACCTTTGTCCATTCGCGGGGAATATGGCCAAACAAAAGGCTGGATTTAAAAATCCGAGTGAGTGGAGGGACAATGGAATCAATGCCTTGCTGTAGTAGGCACAGGAAGATTCCATCAGGCTCCAGAGATTTGTATGGGCTAAATTTAGATATGGCCCAACGTACACTATCGGACATAAAATGCATTCCTGGAAGCCCTCTTTGACCACCTATCGCTGAATAGTACGCCCCAGTGTTCGATGGGTGTTCTATTCAAATACACACATCCCGGGAAATGCGTCTGTAGTAGGAAACGATTAGTTTCATCCGACTTTACAGTGTAGCTTCCATCAAGTTTTAATAGTGTGCAGATGCCGTTCGAATGATCTTTGACTAGTGCCTACTGTAGACGGGTCGCTGCTGGTAGACTATCGATCTTCCCGCAGTAAACACTCCAAGTGGCCCTCTTTGGTCTTCTTAGCTCAGTTTTGTATTTGCTAAAGTTTGCTTATTTTGGGTAAACTCTCCCGTTTGCTTAGCTTTATTGTAAAGTTTTCTAGCGTTTTTCCTGAGCTTACTCAGCTCCTTATTCCACTCAGCTCCTACGGGACTTGATAGTCCCTATCGGCCAGCTTTCGTGGAATGCTAGCGTTAAGTTAGTTTTGAATTGTTTGGCCTTAAATTCAAGCTCTTCCCTAGTAACAATGGTTGAATTGAGTGATTTAGTTCAAGATTAAGTCTATGCCTAAAGATTTCCCAATTTGTTTTTCTTGGGTTTCTGAACGAATGGCAGGTATGTGTCCCCATATCTTACCCAATTTGGCGATGATCAGACATGGAAACCTCCCCAAAGACGTGCCACCCATAAATAGAGGTTGCCATATTGGAGCTGCAAAGAGTGAGATCTAATACCTCACCTCTAATGATATTCCTAAAAGGTGCTTCATTACCCTTATTTATAATAATAATAATACTATTTCTATAAATATAGTCTAAAAGGAACTCACCGCTTTTGTTGGTGAAAAAAACTTCTCGATGTATTCACACTTGTTGGCGATATTTTTTGTTTCTATTTATTGACATTAATGTTTATTTAAATGTCAATTTCACAAAAAAAATAATTTTTTTGTTTTTATTTTATTTTTTAGATATAGCACAAAAGCCAATCGATGAATCTAATATACCGCCAGATACAACAGACTCAAGAAATATACTTGATGAATTAGCCGAAGCTGTGTTTGGAATTGACAATGATATTATAGAGGACAAACCCAATGAAAAACTTGATAACAGTCACTCACAACTGAATCGAGCAGACAGCAACATAAGTAATTTGGATGATGATATGTTAAATTCCATTACAGAACAAGAAAACACAGATAATCTGAATAACAAGGATAGTGAACAAGTGCCAGCCGACCAGAGTGTTCAAAGCAACACGGTAGAGGAACCAGAAGAGTCCACAATTAATGAAAGCAATAATTTAATCGCAGAATCACATGCTGAATACGATGAATTCAATGATCAATTAGATGATGCAGTAGCTATGGAAGTTGAAGTTGAAACAGTTAAATATGCAGAAACAGAAAACGTCGGTGATGATATTGAAATGGATTTGAATAATTCAGCTATTAATACTGTAACTTCAAGCGAACAGCAATCTCAAGATAATGATGCCGATGATGAAGGTACAATTGAGGAGGATGGTGAAGGATTTGGTGAAATTGAACCACCAACAACTACCGATATAAGCGATAATGTTGAGCAGACACAAACTCTTCAAAGCCTTGCTAATGAAACAAATGAAATTCCTAAGAACAAAGAAGATGATACTGCTTCGGCTTCTTCAAATGAAAAAGTCGAAAATACAAAAGCTTCATTTCCTTCTCCGAAACGTAATATACGCAAACGCACTAACACTTCCGAATCGTCATCATCAGAAAAATCTGTATCAACAAAGCAGCCAGGTTAGTTTCGTTTGACGCAAAGATTTGTTCTTGTGTGTTATTAATGATTATTTTTTCTCTTTTTTTTTTAGAATCAATTAAAAAAGTTTTCAAAGAACCTGTCAAGCCTTGTAATAGTCCAACTTCAAGTGAGTCATCGAACTCTGCATCAACTACGTTCAGAAAACGTAATTTAAGATCACCAGCATTAAGTGAAAAATCAAGTAAGTTTTCGACTTTAATTTCCTGGCGGGTTTTTTAGAAATTATTTCAAGATAAAAAACCAAGCTATAAACAAAAAATAATGAATATGTGATTTGGCAGTGCCATCTACATCTACACCAGAGCTGTAAAAGAATGCATTAAATTTAATTTTATTCACAAAAAAGCGAATAGAAAGAAGTGAAAGTAAGAATGCATTTAATGAATGCGAAATTGATTTATGAATAAAATTTTTAATTCACATTCATTTTTTAAAAAATTATTAATTATTAATTTCAATTATTCATTTCCGTTATTCAGAATAAATAATAATTTTTTTAGTCAATTGAATGATATTCACAAAGAATTTCAGAATTTTCAATTATTCTTTATTCATTATTAATTTTTTATTCGTTATTAATTTTTTATTCGTTATTAATTTGTTATTCATTATTCATTTTTCATTTGTTATTAATTTTTTATTCATTATTCATTTTTTGTTCATTATTAATTTTTTGTTCATTATTAATTTTTTGTTCATTATTCATTTTTTATTCTTATTGTTTTAATCATTATTAATTTTTTATTCATTTGTTATTAATTTTTTTATTTATGGCTTAGGATTGAATATGGCTACTAAATTGAATAACTAATTGAATAAAAAATTAATACTGAATAAAAAATGTATAATGAATAAAAAAATTAAAAATGAATAATGAATAAAAAATAGTAATGAATAACAAATGAATAATGAATAAAAAATTAACAATGAATATCAAAAGAATAATAAATAAAAACTGAATAACAAATAAAAAATTAATAATGAATAAAAAAAGAATAATTGAAAATTCTGAAATTCTTTGTGAATAGCATTCAAATGAATAAAAAATTTATTCATTATTCTGAGTGATTGTCCCCGAAAATCGGGAAGGCTGGATATAAGCTTTAAAAATCTTGTTATTAGTAAAATGACTGATTTGAATAAAAACCTTTCGATATACTCACTTTAAGAGTCTAGAGCGTGGTTTCTGTTCAAAAATATAATATAAATAACATTTCAGGAATTGATATAATATTAATCTCATTGCAATTTGAGAGTGATAATACTTTAACCCATTGAAAAGCCGTGCTAGAGAAGTGTAACTGACCGAATAAGTTGAAAGCAACAACTACATGACTTAATAAAGGGTTTGCGAATACTACTTTGGATCAATATTATTCATTTGACGTAGGACTCACCTGTATTTCCCCACTCCTGAAGATACAAAATATGAGCGCTCTTTTGTTAAATGTTCATAGCGATCAAATATTTTTCATCCCTCTTGGATAGTTATCGCTTTAAGATTGAGCTCCTCAAATAAACTAAGTTGAACAATATTTTCTGTATTTCTGTTTTTCACTCATATAATTTTTCTCTTTACGAAGTTTTTGCAATGGTATAAGCTCATTCCCTCATTCCATTACAATTTTTGCACTCGCTGATACATGCAGCAAATAGCTTTGATTTCACAAAAATTTCACATGGCACGACGCACAGTGGTTGTAAACACTGATCTAGCAGCATTTAAGTCAAATTCTAAAATTTTTAAATCGAACAATTTTTTTTGCATTTTATCGATTACCAACACTCCACTGAGTAAATTGACATTTCACTTTTGTTTTGCTTTCAATATTCGCACAGCTGTAAGCTTTCAAATGTAACATACAGTGCATCAAGTGTATTGAAAGATTTTGGCGCCTGCTTACTCAGAGCGTGAATTTTGTCAATATTAACGAAGTTGATTAAACTTTTTGTAAATTAACTTTTTTTTTTTAATGGATGGTATGTTTTTACTAATACATAAATGTTTGTGGCCTGTGTTTATAAAGTTCAATAGAAATATATTGCCGTAGGTAATATTTGTTATAACATGTTTCAAGTGTTATAAACTATAGTTTCGTGGAGTGCAACTTATTGAATTCGATCGGATTCGGTGTGGTTCTTGTCTTGTTTATTAATTTAGTTTATTGTTGTTGTGAAACCCACACTGATCTACCAATTCTTGCCAGTTTATTAGTTAAAGCCTTTTTTTAATATATAAAAATGTTTTTAGTGACATAAGTAAATGAGGTATCGTTAGAAGCGTTTTCATCGTCCGGTGAAGAAAAGTTATGTGACTTAACATAAAACTGAATATGGCCCCCCTCTAGAGGACAAGAAGTTGACTAAACCCCTAACTTCTAAACTACTTATCATGATTTTACAAATTAAGTATCGTTGGAAGCGTTTTGCTTGTCCGCTAGTTATAAGCTAGGTGACGTCACATTTAGTTTAATGTGGAGCCCTTTAGAGGACAGAAAGTGTACCAACACCTACTTCTGAGCTACTTATAATTTGAATTATTACATAACATACTTACTTACTTAGTTGGCGCTACAACCGTATGTCGGTCTTGGCCTCATCTAAGAATTTGCGCCAGCCATTTCTGTCTTTCGCTTGCTGGCGCCAGTTGGAAATTCCAAGCTTCGTCAGGTTGTCCTCTACTTGGTCTTTCCAACGAAGATGCGGTCGTCCTCTTCTGCGTTGACCGCCGCTGGGTACCGAATCGAATGTTTTCTTCACTGGAGCATCGTCTTTCATGCGCTGAACATGACCAAGCCAGCGAAGCCGCTCGATTTTAATGCGCTTGACTATGTCGATGTCAGCGTACAGCTCATACAGTTCATCATTCCACCGTATTCGGTACTCGCCATTGACGCAGATTGGTCCGTAGATCTTACGAAGAATCTTTCTCTCGAATGCTCCTAAAGTCTTTTCATCTAAACTGCTCAACGTCCAGGTTTGTGATGCGTAAAGTAGGACGGGCATGATGAGCGATTTATAGAGCGTGATTTTCGTTCGTCGAGAGAGAGCTCTGCTTCTCAATTGCCTACTGAGCCCAAAGTAACACCTGTTGGCAAGAGTTATTCTTCGTTTGATCTCAATGCTGATGTCGTTGGTAGAATTAATGCTGGATCCCAGATAAACGAAGTTCTTCACAACCTCGAAGGAGGTATTGTCAACAGTAACGTGGGTTCCAAGACGCTGGGACTGTTTGTTTGTTGACACTAAGTATTTCGTCTTGTCTGCATTCACTGCCAGACCCATTCGACTTGACTCTCTTTCTAATCTGGAAAATGCTGCACTGACTTCGCGCGTATTATGGCCAATGATATCGATGTCATCAGCATACGCAAGCAGCATAACACTCTTGTAGAATATTGTGCCACTACGTCTCAGATCAGCAGCTCGGATGATCTTTTCCATCATTAGGTTGAAAAAGTCGCACGATAAGGAATCACCTTGTCTGAAACCTCGTTTGGTAATAAATGGTGGGGAGAGGTCCTTCCCGATTTTAACTGCGCTGCTGGTGTTGCTCAGTGTCATCCTGCAAAGTCGTATTAGTTTTGCAGGAATACCAAATTCAGACATGGTGGAGTACAGGTGCTTCCTTATTGGGCTGTCGAAGGCGGCTTTGTAGTCGACAAAAAGATGGTGGGTGTCGACTTGTTTTTCTTGAGTCTTCTCCAAGATTTGTCGTAGCGTGAAAATCTGGTCGATGGTGGACTTTCCAGGTCTGAAGCCACACTGATAAGGTCCGATCAGTTCGTTTACAATGGGCTTCAATCTTTCACATAAAACGCTCGACAGGACCTTATATGCGATATTAAGAAGGCTTATCCCACGGTAATTGGCACAGATAGTGGGATCGCCTTTCTTGTGGATTGGGCAGAGCACACTGAGATTCCAATCGTTCGGAATGCATTCTTCCGACCATATTCTGCATAGAAGCTCGTGAATGCATTTAAGTAGAGCTTCGCCTCCGTTCTTAAACAACTCAGCAGGTAAGCCATCAGCTCCCGCGGCTTTGTTATTTTTAAGCCGAGCTATAGCTGTCAGAACTTCATCATAGTCGGGCAGCGGAACCTCAACGCTGTCATCCAAAATTGGGGTTTCCGGAATATCATCTCTATTGGCGGGATTGTTGTCAGCGTCGCCATTTAGAAGCTTAGAGAAGTGTTTCCTCCATAACGTCAGTGTACTCTGGACATCTGTCACTAGATTCCCGTTTTCATCCTTGCAGGAAGAGGCCCCGGTTTTAAAACCATCGGCAAGGCGTCTTATTTTTTCGAAAAATTTTCGGGCCTCATTCCTGTCACCATACATCTCAATCTTCTCCTGCTCGCGCTTTTCTGCCTCTCTTTTTTTCCGCCTGAAAATATGTCTCTCTTCCCTCCTCTTTTCTTTGTATCGCTCCTTAGCAGCGCGCGTTACAACCGACTGCAGGGTGGCTTTGTTGGCGGCGTCTTTCTCTGCAGTGGCGTCGCGACACTCCTGGTCGTACCACTGGTTTCGGCTAGGGCGTTGGTAGCCAATCACCTCTTCAGCAGCCGCACGCATGGAGTTGGAAATGTGAGTCCACTGCGCGCATATATCATCGATTGGAGGAGTGCTTTGAAGCAGGAGTGAGAGTCGAGTGGCGAAAGCATCGGCTGTCTGTTTTGATTGCAGCTTGTCGACGTCTAGCTTTCTCTGTGTAGGGTTGCGTGTATTCTTAGCTGCGCATAGACGTGTACGGATCTTGGCTGCAACAAGATAGTGATCCGAGTCAATGTTTGCACCACGGATCGTGCGTACATCCAATACACTGGAAGAGTGCCTTCCGTCGATCAAAACGTGATCAATTTGATTCTTGGTTTTCTGATCAGGGGACATCCAGGTGGCTTTATGAATATTGAGATGCTTGAATCTAGTGCTACTTACGACCATGTTTCGTGCTGCGGCGAAGTCAATCAGCCTCATTCCGTTATCGGAGGTGTTGTCGTGGAGGCTGAACTTTCCGACTGTTGGACCAAAAATATTTTCCTTGCCCACCTTAGCGTTGAAGTCGCCAAGCACGATTTTTACGTCGTGACGGGGGCAGCGCTCGTAAGCATTTTCAAGGCGCTCGTAGAAAATTTCCTTGATCTCATCGTCCTTGTCTTCTGTCGGAGCGTGCGCACATATTAGGCTTATATTGAAAAATCTAACCTTGATGCGGATTATGGCAAGTCGTTCGTTCACAGGTGTGAATCGCAGGACGTGGTGCCGTAGTCTCTTGCCAACTACAAATCCGCATCCAAACTCGTGCTTCTCCGCATGGCCGCTGTAGTAGATATCACAGGGTGCATGCCGAATGCAACCCTGTCCCTTCCATCGCATTTCTTGGATAGCAGTGATATCAACTTTGTATCTTTCCAAGACATCAGTCAGTTGGATAGAGGCACCTTCCCAATTAAGGGTTCGGACATTCCAGGTGCATATCCGTAAATCATTATCAGTTTTTCGTTTGCGGTAGTCGTCATCAGATTTGGGGATCATTTTTCTTCTATTCTTGTTTGTTTTCATTGAAATTGGTTTTTACGGGTGGGCTTCAAACCCGACGCACAACCTATTTTAAGCCTAGGGAGGCCCGCCGCTCAGATTAGCCGCCAAACTAACGGTTGTCAGTTTTGACGTTGCCCAGGAAACACCACGTGGAGGTTTGAGTCGACTTGAGACGATTTCACAAAGATTATGCTGGCCTCGCCAGGTTGAGACAGTCAGACATGTTACATTGTTCCATCGCCCCCAGTTTCCCCCAGTATTACATAACATGCAAAACAATAAAAAATAGACAAAAGAAGTAAAAAGCTGATCTGCAAATACTTTATCACGAAAATATATCCCCAAAATAATTGAAATAAAAAATAAGTTCAAAAAACTAAAACTCGACTACTATAAATTAAGTTCTAAAAAGTATGAAACAAGAAAATATTCTCATCTGAAATTTTTACGTATAAACTATTCAATATTTTTTGTTTATTAAATAAACAACTTACACATATTATTGTATTTAGGCTGTGTGCGAATTGATCTAAATAAATAATTTAGGTAATTCTCGAGCTACCTAAATACTCCCTAAATTAGAAAGCACTGCCTTATCGACACAATTTAGTTTATTTCGCATTTAGATCAATTCGCACACAGCCTAAATACAATTTGTGTAAGTTATTTATTTAATAAACAAAAAACTAAAGTGTGTCGATAAAGCAGTGCTTCTTAAATAATTTAGCTAATTCTCGCGCTATCTAAATGCTCCCTAAATTAGGAAGCACTGCCTATTCGACACAATTTAGTTTAGGTCGCATTTAGATCAATTCGCACACAGCCTTAAAACATATTCATAGTGACATTCAGAAGATATCCGTAATCGTATGCCACCTAAGGGGTCGTCCATAAACTACGTTACTGATTTTCCGGTTTTTTACCCCCCTCCCCCTGCGTTACTTTTCGTAGTGTTTTTCAAAACCCCTCCCCCCCTAAAGTAACGTGACATATGAAATTAATTCATTCGAATGATTATATATTTTGACTAGCTCTGACAATTTTCACTAGTATTAGTGTCTAGTATGACTAGATACATTAAAGGAACAATTGGAAAAAAATCAATAATTAATATCATCTGTAAAAGCTATTCCATCTGCGACCCAAGATTCGACAGTACATGTCATACGGTATCTCCTTTGATCAAGAACATTCAGGCCTTAACGTCAAAGCCTGACGCAAAAGCAAAGACCCAAATTTTTCAGACGTGTGCTGAAATGTTGAAGGAATACCAAAAGGTTCCTGTGTCGAGGGAAAAGGCGGTGGAAGAAATCGTTGAAACAAAAGTTAACTATCAATTTAGACGATCAAACATAAACATGTAAGGTTAAAAATTTTTGAAATGATTGTGTTATTAATTAGAGGTTTTTCGTCGATTTTTTAAATTTTTGGTAACGTTATAATATCTAAACACCTCCCCCCCTACCGTTACTTATCGTAGTGCATTTCAAAACCCCTCCCCCCCCCTAAATTGGTAACGTAGTTTATGGACGACCCCTAATATATATGTCGCCTAGTAGATGTCCTCTTGATGCACTTTGCCCTAAAGCTTATGATCGCTTACTACTGTTACAATGTATTGTTTTTTATTTAAAACATTAAAATAAATAAAAATCAGATTCGGCATAATTTTTTGAAACAGTTTTTAGTAAAGTTGATTACTAAAATTAAAAAAAAAATGGTTAAAACTACAAAAATAAAAAAAAAGACAAAAATTAAAAATTGAAATGGTTTTTACCTATAGTGGGTTGAGTACTGAGTTTTACCTATAGTGGGTTGTATGGGAGGTGGACATGTCTCTGTGCGGATTCCAAAAAAATTTAATACTGCATATCCTTGGGTATAAACAAATATCAGTACAAAGTTTCATCCAATTATCTAAACTCCTTCTCCTGCTAATGTACCCTGACTTGTTCAGGTGCAGGGTATAAAAAGTATCAATTTAAAACCCATATTAAAAACTTATTTTACTTTTAAACCGCCGGTACCCGTGCAATTTTTTTTTCATCCTTCTGTCATCATTTTTTTACAAAATCTCATAATTTTGGAAAAATTCCAAAATTTTCATACCTTGTTTCTTGGTTGCATAGGCGAGGAGAAAAAGTCGCACACCAACAACAAAAATTCTAGAAACGTATAACTTCACAAATTTGTGTATTACATTTTCATTAACCCCCATGCCAAATTTAATTTCGATATTTCTATTTAGTTTGGAGTTATTAATTGAGTACCGCTAAATTAGCCATTTCGTCCACTGTGCGCCGGTCTGACCTCTAGAAGTGCCAAATATAATACCAGATTCTATTCCTTTTTCATCCCTAACAATTCGTTTCAAAATACCCATTCATATTTTCCACCCTTCTAACTGTCCCCCAACAAAAACTAAAAAGAATAATGAGCTCTCCGTGTGGGAATCCCAATTAACAAGAAAAAAAACTTAACTAATATAAATAGTTCATCTTTTTCAAATAGCACCTCGATAGATCAAATGTATGCACTGGATCCTATTATTTTTTTACCGCCAACATTTCATTTAAAACCACCCATCGTGTCACCCAAAAAACAAATTTTTTAGCTCAAAGCTTATTCCAAAAATATTTTCCATCTTTCTTTAAATAAAAAACTGAATACGTTGAAAAAAATTTGTACGAACATTTGACAAAATGTAATACTGTTTTCAATTGAACTATTTTAATTAGTATTTGAAAAAAAAAATTTTCGAAAAATTACTTCTTGCTGTATAAAGTGCAAAGAACAGGTGTGAATGTAAAGTAAATTTTAAGTCATTCCGTACTTTTTAGTTAAGACAACAAAATAATAGCCTTAGTTTTGAAAGAATCGAAGCATAGCTGCGTTTTTTCGTAAAAGGTCAAAATATTCCAAATATTTTATCACACGTTGTCACAAAATCTTGACCACCCTTCCTCTCTCCACGAGGTCACTCTGCATTCTTATTTTCTAAAATTTTTTGGTTATACAAAAATTATAGTTGTCCCTATATATGTCACACATTTTGGACCCCCACCCCATATTATATATTCCCCACCCCCTGTCACACAATGTTGTAAAGTTTTTTCCCCTCCTGGCCATGATATTGGAACACCACTGGCCATGGAGTGATTTGAAATATTTAAAAATTTTTTCACGTATATTATTTTTTAAGCTGTAAAACTTGGTAAAAAATGTAAAAAAAATTTTTGGAAAAATTAAAATTCATCAAAAAAATGATTGGGTAGCTAATGATTTTCGATGATAGAAATTGTTTATTGAATGATGTGTCAAAATGTAGCAATTTTTGCAAACAAATGAAAATTTTTTAAAAAATACAACATAAACAACTGTTGGCCTATTTTTGTTAGCAAATATTAAATATTTTAGAGGTTTTTTTGAAGTTATTTAATTTTTTTCAAAGTTATGTAATTATAAAATCTACAGTTTTTGAGATATCACAATAGTTTTGATGTCATAATAATGGGAATTTTTAACATACTATCCGTGGAAAATATTAACAAAAAATAAACTTTCGTATTCCGTTATTTTTCGCAACCAAAGACTTTTCATACAAAAATACGTTATACGTAAATTTTATGCCAAAATATATATTCACACGTGTTACATAAAAAATTATTAGTTTAGGGTATTCGTAAGAGATAGCGAAAAATGTCTGGAGTGTTTGTTGTACATCTTAGCAATGTCTTGAATGCCTTCTTGCACCATGTTTTTTCATCTCTTTTAGCTTAGATTTTATTTAAGAAATTATCTTGAAACGCTCATATTTCAGGTCAAAGGTCACTTATCGAAGAATCAACCAAATTGTGCACGTCTCCACATTTAGCACTTTCATTCGATACCTCATTTACCATTCTAGGCCCTGACATCTCAGAAATCCAAACTGAAATAAATATATAAATAGATTCTTTTCATTTAAATTTTTTAAATATTTATTAACGATAGACTTTAAACTTTGAAACTATTTTTTAAGGACGTTTACCAAAGTAAAAATATAAGAAAAGAAACAAAAAAATCGATGGCTAAAATATTCGGTTTGGAAATCACGCTTTCTCATTCGCATTACATCAAGTTCGTGTCTTAAGTCTTTTTGCCATTTTTTCAACTTTAAACGCTCATATCTGCTAAACGGTACCATTTATATAAAATCTTAACAATTTTGTGCATACCTACAGCTTAAGACTTTTCTTATAATATATCAAGTGTTTCTGTAGCAGTTTCTGCTGGAATAAGGGGACCCTTAAAGGAATAAATATAAAGATGAATAATTGAAATTAATAATTTTTTTTATTAACGTGAATTGAAAATTGTATTTGTAAATCAATTTTGCATTCTTAGGTAGTTATTCAGTTGTACTTAAAATTCTGAGTATGAATGCCGATTTAACAGCTCTGATCTACACAGCCGTAGCATGTATTTGAACGTGATTGCCAGCCTTGCCAATCTGTCATCGCAAATTATCATACGGTGTAATCAAAATTATCGCATTTTGGAAAATGTAATTTTGGCAAGTTGTAAAATTTTTCTTAAATTTTTATTTGTACTTTAATATTTGTACATCTTTAGATGATCCAATATTGTACTGAATTGCTAAACTTTGTCCGATTCGTGCAATCGGTCGTAATATGAAAGAAGTACATAATATGAAAATGCGGTACATTGGACAGGTAGTTATTTGTATGGAGAAATGCTCAGCGTTATCATCAGCGTCCATCTTAGCGTTATGCTCAGCCTTATTTTGAAGGACATGTTCAGCATGTTCTTCTCGCATCTCCATTTCCCTTCTTACTGCTTCGATTTTGAGATCCTCGCTTGATTCCTTCTTGACCATAATGAAACGCGGAGCCTAGCTTTTCAACGCTATGCTTACGGGCTTTTCAGCATAATCGGTGATTACTCGGACCAATTTGATGCTGCACTCTTCTTTGCACTGGTGGTGGTTCCTCAATGTCCGCCTCGATGACTGGCGGTGGTTCTTCAAAATCCGCCTCGTTGTTCGACAAAAGCACATACCCGACTAAATCTCCGAGCGAATTTTGGATCTCAGAAGAGCCACCGTTGTCGTCATCATCGTGGCAGTTTGGAGCGGTACCACTTAAGGACACTTGAATTGTTTGAGCTAGCTCTAGCATTGCATCACTGCTGGGCTGCCATTCGAGCATTCTTTTGCCTCCACCAGTGGCTTTGCGGCTTGCTTCCTCCGCAGCAAATGTTTTGCGTAACTTAGCTTTTGTATTGACATATTTTTCATGCAGAGCTTTTGCTGACCGTGCCTTAAGAAAATTAAAGGTTACAAAATACCAAATTCAAATTTTTTTGGAGATTTTACAACCATATTTGGGCATCGTGAATTGAAATCAACTGCAACACCTTCCCAAGCTCTTTTCTTTCCTTTTACAGTTACATTAAAGCATCAGTCTTTTTTCACTTCGAAACTCTTCCTGAGTAAAACACATGTTATAAGCAACTCCTCTTCTGCAGCGCTCAAAATTTGCTGAACGCTAACGTTTTCTTTCCATTTTAAATTGTTTTTTTTTTCTCATCAGAATAATTTTTTAAGTTTAAAACGCAGAACAGTGGCAAATTGTCATATCTATTGACAATAAAAACAAATTTCACTGAGTAATTTTTAATAGAGATTAAAATTAAACGGACTTTTTTAACTGTGGTTGAAAAAAAAACGAAATTTTAATTCCAAAGTTATTTTTAACTGCCAGTTAGATTTAATCCTACTGGCCAAATGGTATGAGGTGGCAACCCTATCGTAGCAGTTTGGTCCAATTGAGTTAAATTATTGGAAATTGCGGACCACTGTTAATTGTAATTGCGGATTCACTGACCACCTTGTGAGAATTTGCCACAGGTCGATTCACTGACATGTAAGACTTTCAGCAAGTTTTTTGTTTTTCTTTGTCATATTTAATATTGCCAGACGCAGTGCTTCTTCATTTTGAAGCTTAAAAAAATATGGGCATTTCCGCCAAAAGGTCTACCGCGACTGAAAAATTAAATGCTACTTAAAATTCTTTTAAACCTCCATAATAGAGAAAAAAATGTTTAAATTTATTTTGTGAGAGTACTGAGAAGCTACAAAAAATAGAAGTGATTTTTGTCAACATCAATACAAACGTAAAAATCTGCAAAGTGTGCACGAGTTGTTTTTTTTAAATTTACATTTAATTTTTCACTCGCGGTTTGTCGGAAATGCCCATATGAGTAACACAATGCAAATTTAATTTTGCAACAAATTTTTTGTTTGTCGAAGGCTTAAGCTTCCGCGAAAATTTTTAGCATATTTACCTGAGTTGGTTCTCGAAAAATGTAAGATTATGCGAAACACAGTGTAAAAAAATTTTCGAAATCACATTTCTATTGAAACGTTTACAGTGCGCTTACACAAGTCGAGTACTGTAGGGAAAATTACCTTAACATGAGGTGAACTGATTACAGTTATTTGCAGCTGCCAGTTACTACTAGGGAAAAAAGATGACGCTGGTTCAAAACACCCCTGTCTGCCCTATCATTTTCATGTGTAGGAGTAATATTACAATGTTACGAGAGCAGATATTCGTTACGCTGTAACCTCATAATACAATTTTTGGAACAATGAATTTATTCAAATAGTAAATTTTTATGTAGCACTTTTTAATTTATTTATTTTTTCTTTATTTTGCAGGAACTGCATCAATTGGTCCACCGGCAAAAAAATATAAGCTTGATGGTGAAAGGAAAACTGGTATGCTTCTTTTTATGTGTTTTTTTTTTTTTGTAGTAACTCAGTATCCATACTATAGTGTATCGAAAATCTGAGCCCCAATTCCGGTACCAAAATTAAATAGTATATAAAAAATCCTTTCGATTTATATACTTTTCTTTTGGTCTGAATCAATTTTGGCGTCCGCCAAATGCATTTTTGTTAATTTTTAAGCAAATTTTGTACTGGAGACCCACTTATGGTTGATTTAAAAAGAAAAACAAGCTTATCAATCAATTCCTTCCATATAAAAACATAGAACTGCAAATTTTCAACGGTTTTTTTTTTAAAGTGAATTAACTTAATTTATTTGAATTATATTTTTCTTTTTTATATGAAAGTCTTTGAACACTTTGTAAGGTAAGTTACCCAAATTAGGCCAACCTAACGATTTTTTGTAAATAGAAGAGAAACTGTTTTTTATTTATTTTTTTTTGCAATTTTGTATTTTTATTTATTCAATTCTTAATCTATTTATTTAATCCATCAGTTGTAATAAAAAAGCCTTGTAGGCCAATAATAATATTACAAGTTTATAAGAAAAATTAGAAATAAATGTACTAAAGATAAAGGCAAGTGCCTACCTATATCGATTACCCGACCGATAATACTTTAAAAGTATAGAGGAAGAGAAAATCTGGAGGAAACCCATTAGTCAGTGACACAAATCCATTCCATAACAAATTGTAGAAAAATTGTAATTAACGAATTAAAAATAAAAAGTATGTAAAGTTAAATTTAAGATTTGAAAAGTAAAGATAAATTAAAGTTAAGATTAAAAAGAAAAGATAAAAACAACGAGCAGTACGAACGACATAGGATCGTTCGAATAATGACGACGATATTCTAGGAATGATTACACTATGCCACAATTCAAGGGTCATGGAATCTAACGGAAAAGCGACCAACACAGATCGATGTACTGATTTAGACCAACAAAATCCTAAAAGGGTTTTGCAAAGTCAGCTCGCTTTTAAAAGATATAGGCATTGAAAGTTTGCCTCTTGCAGATTATTTTTTAAAAATTAAGTGCTCATAAGGGCGTATTGAATTAAATTTTTTTCGAATTTCCCATTCTAAGACGTCTCCAAAGTTCCATAGGGTGGTCTCCCAAAAAAAAGGATGTCTCCCTCTCCCGCAAAGACAAAGTTGTTTTTTGAGAAAAACAGTAAAAATTAACGATCTATAAATGCTTTGATTTTTGTAAGAAAAACTATATATGTATTAAAGCAAAAGTAAATATAGACTTTAACTAACAATATCCCGCCAAACAAGATGACACTCTTGATTTTTACTCTCAGTGTCCTGTGTGAAGGATATTCGAATCTTAAGGTACACTCGAAATAGCACAGAACTTTTTATTGTTATCTGATTGTGTTCGTTTTACTTATATTTGGTGTATTTAAAATTTGCACATTATTTACTGTTTTTTGATAAAAGCATATTGAACTAATAATTTTATTTCCGAAGAATTTCTCCAAACATCAATGATATTTTCTTTCAAAATACCTATGGAAAGGTTAATCCGAAGGTAAACATGTTGTTTAAGGGTGTGCCAGACATTCTTGATAGGATTTACATCCGGAGAAGTTCCTCGAGAGACGAACAAAAAATTTAAAAATAAGCTTAAAAGCTCATGAGAAAAACCCTGTTAGTTTTTACTGTGGAATTCTTAAACAAATTCATCCACTGGTTGAAAAATTACATACTCGGAAGAGCCAAATTTTGTTTGTTTACACCTACTATATATCTCAGGCATCAGGAGTGGTAAAATAATTTTCGCTTTTTGAATTCTTCAGATATCTCCTTTTTATTTTATTATTTTTTTAAAACACATCTTAAAAGCAATTTTTAAATCAATTCAGACTCATCGAATGGCAGTCTCAGAAACTCAAAATTTTAGTTTAACATTTTGGTAAATAATGAGGTGAGGTGTTTTGATGAAATAATAAATTTCATGCTAAGCAGAAAAATTTTTTAAAAAATCGAAACACAAAAAAGAATCGTGGTCTTAACCTGGTGTTTTAAAAAATACTTTCAGACAGTGTTTCGTTCAGAAATATTTTAAGAATCCAAATTCACAAAACTATCTTCGGTACCACTTCTGATGCCAAAAATATATAAAATCTTGTCTTAATTTTTTTGAAAACTTATAAAATTGCATACAAAATACATTTATCGAAAACAAGAAAATGCATTTGTGAAAAATATGCAAATATTTAATTCGCCAAATTTTAAGAAAACGTAAACACTTCAATCAATAACACCAACATTTAGACAACCAGATAACAATCAAAAATTCTGTGCTATTTCGAGTGTACCTTTGGATTCGAGTATCTCTTACACAGGACAATGACTGTAGAAATCGAGAGTTGCATTTTGTTTTGCGAGATATTCTTAGTCTGTATTTAATTTTGCTTTAAGACATACATCTGTAGTTTTTCTTACAAAAATCAAAGCATTTATAGATCGTTAGTTTTTTACTATTTTTCTCAAAAAACAACTTTGTCCTTGTGTAAGAAGAAGACATCCTTTTTTTCTCTTTTTTTTTTAGATCTTGACCACCATTCAACTTTTGAGACCTTTTAGATTGTGTAATTGGAAAAAATTGTAATTCGATACGCCTTAATGAGCACTTTATTTTTAAAAAATACTCTGCAAGAGGCAAACTTTTAATGCCTATATCTTTTAAAAGCGAGCTAACTTTGCAAATTCCTTTTAGGGTTTTCTTACTATACACTACTACTATCATTCTGTGTTATCCGCTTTTCCGTTAGAAAAATGTGTTGTACAGTGTTATTTAAGTGTTTTTGGATGATAACGAAACTACTGTAAAACGGCTTCGAAAAGGCAACGTAGTGTTCAATGCACACTTAACGGAACGGCAACAACAATTTTAACTAAACAAAACAATAAAAAAATATGCGCACAATTTTCTAATACATAATAAGCTTTAATAGCTTTGCTATTAGATGAAGAAGATGTAGAAAAATAACAAAATCATAGATTTTGGATTCATCCTATACTTTAAAAACGACATATCGTCGCCCTAATACTAATAGGACGTATTTCAAAATTGGTCAAAGTAACGTTTATTGGCGGTTTAGGTAGATTGGTCAAAACTACATCTATGTCCTTTTTTAGTTTTTAATGTTTGTATAAAAAAAAGGAGGTAAAACGTTTGAAACAATACATTATCGTATGAACTTCATACAAATAATAAACAGTTTTCTTTCCCTCCTGAACAATAGATAATTTTGACTTACGTCGTATTAGAATTAGGCCGACGATATCAATTTTTTACTTTGCACAATAAACTGTTGGAATCCATTGTAATTTTTGTAAACAAAGCGAACGACAAGCCGGTCAGAATTCTTTGCAACGATCACCACCGGCTTTTTCGTCGTTGTCAACAGTCGATGCCGTTTCGTCGTCGCTTAGTGAGCATGTATACATAAGAACACGTGGTAGTTATATTTTGTAGTTTCGTGTCGTTTCGTTACGTCCCAGCAAAAAAGTGCTTCCAAAAGAAGATAAAGAGGAAAGCAAAGTCTTGAATTCCATCCCTTCCACTTGCATAACCAGAAGGCATTCTTTTAAAATATGCATGTCATTGGAAGGAATGCTTTCCTTAGTCTTCTCTAGAAGTGCTTCTAGGACTTTTTCAATTTAAGCTTTCTTTGAGCCCTTCAATCAAAGGATTCTAGTAGGTGTTTTTCAGGAGAACTTTAAGAAGGCATTCGACAAGAAGGCTTTTTGTGGTTTGAGGGTTAAAAAATCCCTTGGAAAATATCCCTTTTCCCGACATTCTAGCGATTTTGGTGTTGGAAATGAAGTGTTTGGGTTTTGTTGGGGGATTTAAAAAAATTCCAAGGTAAAATATCCTTTTTTCTGAACTTCAAATAATTGAATGTCTTCCAGAAGTAGTTTATAAAAATGCCTCTTGAAAGAACTGCTTTATAAGGCTAAGAAAAAGCAGAGTTTGATCAATAGAATGTCTTCTGGAAGCAGTGCCGCTAAGAATGCATGCCACATTTGCATCAAAAATTTTGCTGGGGTGCCGCAAGTGGGCAGACCCCTTTAAGGGAAACTTTTCTCTCGAAGAGTGTGGTGCATTAGCAACTACAAGCTTGTAGAAAAATAACAATATTCTAACATTTATGAAAGTACTAAAGGAAATTTTTAAAAAATTAAGGACATAGGGAGAAATATGGTCACGGCGACGTACCCCATACACATAACGAACAATTCGATTGACAATAAGTTAAATTCTTTTAAATTACCAGAAAGCGTTCCGGAGAAAATTTCAACACAGTAAGTAATACTGGACATTAGAAGGGCATGCCTGAGTTTAAATTTGAAATGAAGCGGCAAAAAGTAACTAATGCTATAAAGCTTCCTTAATGTCAATCCAATTCTAGAACTCAGAACATTAATATGTTTGTCAAAATTAAGTTTACTATCAAGAAAAACGCCAAGACATTTAAAACTGTCAACAAAATCACTCTTGTTAATAAGACGAATATCAAGTAGTTCAATATGAGACCTAGAGGGGTTAAACAGGATACACTTGGTTTTCATCGCATTTAGGATAAGGCGGTGTTCAGAGGCACAAGCGGCAACATGCAATAGATTAAAGTTCGCAAGTTCAATTCTTTTTTCAAAAACATATAAAGTTTTGTTGTCCTATAGCAATATGTTATAAACACAATTGGGGCTGCCGGCGGGTGGCGTGTAGCCTGTCAATATAGAACAATGTATTTCTAATGTTATAAACACAATCCACATCACACGCCGAGCTTGTCGTGCGGCTACAGCCATGTATTGAAAAACAAATGAATAAAAGCTGTGTTCAGACGTGAATCCAATGATTGAATTAATCCAAATTTGTGTTATTTTTTCTAGTTAAAAAATAAACTATGCGAGAGCGAAAATTAACTTCGAACATAGTCAAAATTTTGATGACGCTCAAGACCTAAACCAATTAGTCAAATAGAGTAAAAAAGAACAAAAGAAAGGATTAGCTTAATCATTTAATTGTCGTCTAAACACAGCCAAAGATTGTATTGCACACGCCAGCAATAGTTCTACACGCCAGTGGAACTTACACGTCGCACGCCCGTAGCCCCAATTGTATTTATAACAATACTGATATTCATAGCTTCTTTTTTTAATTTTTTAGGTAAAATACTTATAAAGTCAAAAGTTTATTTTGAAGATAAAACCCAAGTTATTCTGGAAATAATTTTGGTAATATGCTGGCCTCCTGATTTTTTTCTGTCTGGTATATTTAGGTGTGATCGAGATCGGAAAACGAAAAAAATTTTCCATTTTGACAGATTCTTTTAATATTGATAATGAAGTATCAAAATTGTCTGTATTTCTTAAAAGTGTTATTGACAGGTTACAGCCCCAATTGTGTTTATAACATTACAAGAACTAAAAATTTAATTGTTCTTATTTTGTAAACAGTAACAGTTCCGAAATATACTTTCCTTTTGCATTAAACACAAATAAACCTTATATGGCTTTTCATTCTTAAATTCAATTTTCAACGGATATTAGAATTTACGAAAAAGAACAGTTATTAAAATGCATCAGTAGACCCTTGGGAATGTGTGGTGAATGTTCTCTCTTTTTTTTACACAGCTGCTAAGAAAATCTCAGTTAAGTTTATCAGTGCGTGTTGTTTTTTTTTTAATTCAGAAAATAAAACATTGTTTTTTCTAAGTTACGGTTAAGTAAGTTTACTTATATAATTTTTTTACAGAGTTTAAACCCTAAGGATTAATGCTTATGTGACAGTTTTTCAGTTGTACATGTAAAACTCATGAAATCACGCATTTTTTCGAACAGCCATATATGACTGTTAACTTAAACGGAACTTTTTTTAAAATTTTGTTTGCGAATCTAATTGTTCCATTTCAAATATAAATCCAACAAAAAATGTTTTTTCTAGCTGGATCATAATGCGCGCAATATAGGGTTAAAAAACTATTATATAAAAAACAAAAATATTCAAATAAAATAACAAGTAGATTTACTTTGAAAAAACTGGCTAATCTAGTTAGACGATGAAAATTTGCAGTTCTATGTTTTTATATGTAAGGAATTGATTGATTTTCTTTTTAAATCAACCTTAAGTGGATCTCCAGTACGAAAGTTGCACTAAGATGCATTTCGGGGGACACCAAAATTGGTTCAGACCAAAAAAAGAAAATATCAATCGAAATGATTTTTCATATCCTATTTAATTTTGGTACCGGAATTGGGGGGCCATCTTTTTTTCCCCATACAAGTCAATACACTCTTATCAATACCCGATTTAAATATTTATTTTTTTTAATCTATAGGACGTTCAAGTCGAAGTACTGATACCAGTGAAAGTGAATTAGAAGTAACTGAGTCCAATGTTTCTAACATCACAACAAAAACTGAAAACAAAGACGTAAAAACTCACAAAAGTACTGAAAATACAAACACACCAAAAATTAATGACCAAAAATCAAAGGTCACCGAATCTGACACAGTTCATAATAAAGTGCATAAAGATAAAGACTCTCAGAGTCAAAAGACAACAAAAATAACTACAAGCTCTAGAGAAGTATCAACAGAAAAGGATGGCAATGCCGATATAAAGAGTGATCATTTGCATGAAAATGCCAAGGAAGATGGAACGAAGACTGAGAATAGATCCACGCCAAGTAAACAAGTAGTAAAAAAAGTTGTTTCCTCACTCAGCAAGAAACCTTTAGTTGTCAATAAAGCAAAACCAGAAGCAGCCAAAAATCCATCTTCTGATAATATGACTAAAGCAACAGAAAAAGAAGGAACTCCGACAAAGTTGGCGAAAATGGATAGAACCCATAAACAACTAAAAGTAATGATGTTCAAGCAGCCAACACAGTCAACAAAGACGAATGAATCGACCAATAAAGATGAAATAAGTAAATTGCCAGCGGAAACAACAACAAAAGAAACAATTGCAACGACTAAAAAAGATGATACTTCAAAGACAGAAACAAAAAAAGAAACAATTGCAACGACTAAAAAAGATGACACTTCAAACACAGAAACAAAAAAAGAAACAATTGCAACGACAGAAACAAAAAAAGAAGCAATTGCAACGACTAAGAAAGATGACACTTCAGAGACAGGAACAAAAAAAGAAACAATTGCAACGACTAAGAAAGATGACACTTCAAAGTCAGAAGAAAGTCAACAGCACAGTGATAAGGATGGCACCCAGGCTTCTTTACACAAATCACGAAAACTTAAACTCAAACGATTTACAACAAGTACTGAAACAGATTTACACAAAACTAGGAAAGACTCGGAGAAGAGTTCAGCTGATGAGACCATCGAAAAACAGCACACGGCTGAAGAATCTGAAAAGCTAACAAAAACAACAAAAACAACATCAACTGCGGCTGAAGCAGAAAACAAAACTAAAACAGTAGACAAAGAACTGCTCGAAAAAGTTGATAAGAAAACTGTGACACCAACAAAAAAGTTGCCATTAACCAGAAACAAAACAGATGACGACGAGAATAAAAACATTAAAGAGCAAACTGCTGAAACTTCGCTAAAGGAAAGCCAACCTAAAGTGACAGCAGTAAAAGAACAGCACGCGAAAAAACCATTGAGAGACGAATGTACTGAGGGAAAACCTTCAAATGATAAGCCGAAAAATACTGTACAAACAACACAAAAAAAAGTGCAAAGTTCTGCAAGGACACCACAAAAGGAACCTCAGCCATCGAACACTCAAACTAAAACAAAAGAAACTCAGCAAGCAGCTAAAGAAGAAACAAACGTGAATGTCGTGCAAAGCACGCGAAAAACCGCTCGAGCGAATCCAACAGAAGAAACAGCAATAGCCACAACATCAACAACGAATGATGAGAAACAACAACACAAAGATGAGAGCAAGAAGAACATCGAAAAACAGTCGGAAAACAAACAAAGCGAACTTCTCTCACAAAAAGATGTTGCTGCTGCAAAAGTTCAAAACAAAGACAGCAATAATAGCCTAACTTCCCAGAAGGACTCTCAAACTACTGTTGTAACAAGACGAGTTGTTGGAAAACAAATTAAAACAGCTGAAAATACTGCAACAAAGGTAAGCCAGCAGAGTAAAGAACAAACTAAGCAGCAGGTAAAAAAAGTTGAAAAAGTGGTTGAAGTGAAAAAGGAAAAAACGCAAACCGGTTTTGTTAAAGCAACATCAACTAATGAGAAAACTAATATAACTGCTACGAAGATTGTCAATAAAAACGCTGCAAGCGGTTTAACAACACAAAAAATCATCAGTACTGTAAAGAGAACACAAAGTGCTCTATCGTTAAAGCCCAAAGAGGAACAGGAACTTAAGGCAGTCGTGGCAGCAAAACAAGATAAGTCTGCAGCAACAACACAGCCAACCAGCAGCACTGTAAAGAACACTCAAAGTGCGCAGTCGTCGAAGACTAGAGAGGAACAGGAAATTAAAGAAGTTGTGGCAACAAAACAGGATAAATCTGAAACAACAACACATCCTGCCAGCAGCACTGTAAAGAAAACTCAAAGTGCGCAGCCGTCAAAGCCTAAAGAGAACCAGGAACTTAAAGAAGTGGTGTCAGCCAAACAAGAGAAGTCTGAAACAACAGCACAACCTGCCAGCAGCACTGTAAAGAAAACTCAAAGTGCGCAGCCGTCAAAGTCTAAAGAGAATCAGGAACTTAAAGAAGTGGTGGCAGCAAAACAAGAGAAGTCTGAAACAACAACACAGCCTGCTAGCAGCAGCACTGTACAAAAACTTCAAATTGCGCAGTCGCCGTCAAAGCCTAAAGAGAAGCAGGAACTTAAAAAAGTAGTGGCAGCAAAACAAGAGAAGTCTGAAACAACAACACAGCCTGCTAGCAGCAGCACTGTACAAAAACTTCAAAGTGCGCAGTCGCCGTCAAAGCCTAAAGAGAAGCAGGAACTTAAAAAAGTAGTGGCAGCAAAACAAGAGAAGTCTGAAACAACAACACAGCCTGCCAGCAGCAGCACTGTAAAAAAAACTCAAAGTGCGCAGTCGTCGTCAAAGCCTAAAGAGAAGCAGGAACTTAAAGAAGTGGTGGCAGCAAAACAAGAGAAGTCTGAAACAACAATACAGCCTGCCAGCAGCAGCACTGTACAAAAAAATCAAAGTGCGCAGTCGTCGTCAAAGCCTAAAGAGAAGCAGGAACTTAAAGAAGTGGTGGCAGCTAAACAAGAGAAGTCTGAAACAACAATACAGCCTGCCAGCAGCAGCACTGTACAAAAAACTCAAAGTGCGCAGTCTTCGTCAAAGCCTAAAGAGAAGCAGGAACTTAAAGAAGTGGTGGCAACAAACCAGGAGAAGTCTGAAAAAACAACACAGCCTGCCAGCTGCGGTTTAACAACACAAAAAATCAGCAGCACTGCAAAGAACAGTGCAGAAAGTGTGCAGTCGTCAAAAACTAAAGAGGACCACGAACTTAAAGAAGTAGTGGCAGCAAACCAGGAGAAATCGGAAACAACAACACATTTTGTCAGCAGCACTGTAAAGAACACTCAAAGTGCGCAGTCGGCAAAGACTAAAGAGGACCAGGAACTTAAAGAAGTAGTGGCAGCAAACCAAGATAAGCCGAAAACAACAACACAGCCTGCCAGCAGTAGTACAAGGGAAACTAGAAGCGTGGTACCATCAAAGGCCACAATTACCCCAAAGAAAACACAATCAGCAGCGCCTAAAGAGGAGCAGTCTGAAACTAAGAAATCTGAAACCATTCAGCAGGCTTCTTCGCAGAAAGTCAGCAGTGCAATAGTAACTAAGGTTGTGGCACCTCAAAAAACTAAGGAGGGACAAGAACCGAAACAAAATACAGCAAACCAAAAAAAGACGGTAACAACAGCACAGCCAGACAGCAGTATAAAAGAGGTAAAGACCCAAGAAAAAAAACCAGCTTCAGCTGCGAATCAAAATAAACCTGGAGCAACGCAGCAATCAAAGCAAGCTCCAACTGCTGCTCAGAAGCAGACAGCAGCATCACAGACCGTTGGCAAAGCAAAGGAAGCTAAAAGTGAGGTACCTTTAAAGAGTACGCCACCTTTAAAGCCAACATCTACTCAAAAAAAGCCACAAGATTCAACACACACCAGCAATGTCAAGGAAGTAGAAACCACAGTGTCTTCCAAGGACAAGGAAGACGAGGAACTTAATCAGGCAGCAGAAAGTCAAAAAAAGTCTGGAACAACACACTCAGCTAACAGTGCAAATGAAGCTAAAGAGCAGGAAGTGAAGCAATTGTCTGACAGCGTCAAAAATAAGCCACACACAACCCAACAAATCAGCAACTCAACAGAAGCTAAGAGTGATACGCTGGCACACACTACCCAGCAAACCAGTGACTCTACAGAAGCTAAGAGTGGTAGGGTGCCTCCAAACGTTGACGTTGAAGAAAAGGTGGTGCTGCTAAAGGATGTAACAACAACCCAGAAGAGAACACAACCAGTAAGTAGGGCAAAGGCGCCGGCACTGAAACAAACTGCAGATAACTCTAAAAACGCAGATACATCAGCACAACAAATCAGCAGTGTAACCCAAACGCTGCCTCCAAAGAGTACTGAACAAGAGTCACTGGTGGGGGCTGCCGAAGGAAGTGAGGAAAAATCAAAAGAGACACAAGTCAGCACTGCTGCAAAGGAAGATAAAAGAGTTAACCCACCAAAGATTCAAGCGGAGGTGCCGGAGCTGAAACAAGCACCAACTGAGAGTCATGTGTCCACCAGAAAGTCACTGAGATCTAAAGTATTGGAAAGAGAGGAAGGAAAGTCAACAGCTGAAGCAAAACAAACAATAACCTCAACAGCGACAACAACTGTAGCTACACCAAAAACAATAGCTATACCAACAGAGACGCCAGCAATAAACGATAAAGTCATACATTCGCATGGTACAAGAAATGCTATAAAATTAAGAGTAGCAGAAACACCACCACCAACGCCAACACCACCACCAAAAACAACAACACTAAACACAACTCAATCAACACCAATACATCATATACATGGTACACGCCATGCTACAAAATCCAAGCTAGTTCAGGAACATCAAACTTTACCATCAGCGAGCAAACAAGCGGCACCAATTACTGCACAACAAAACACTGTTGCTTCAGGAACACCAACAGCTACGCAGCACACAGATTTACCTGCTGAGCCAATAAAAGAACTTGATCCCAAAAAACATGAAATTACGCCAGCAGTAACAAGAAGAAGCTTTAAGTTGCAGGCTGCAAAATCTCCTGAAAAGCAACCACAAACTGTTGCTAGTGTACGGACTTACCTAGGTAGAAACACAGAAACATCAAGAAAAATGTTGATACAAAGTACAACATCACAAGCTGTGAAATCAAAATCTGCAAGTAATTTGAGCAATAGTAAACATATAGATTTGTCTGCAACAGAAACAAATGACACGGAAAATGAACAGAATAAACTGGACTCATCGGTGGAGGTGGTGTTAGATGTTGCCGTTCATGAGTTGACGACGGCTCCAAATGAAAAAGAAGCTCTCAACCTCGACGATACAACTTCAAAAGTTTGCAATGAATTAAACATAGATCTAGATATGTCTGAGGACGATAAACGCCAAACACAAATTACAACAGAGGATTTAAGTGAAATGGTTCAAAATCGTGACTATTCTGTGCATAGCAATTTAGAAGATTCTAAGATGTCGTCAAGTAAATTGCGATCTGCAGCTGCTGCGACACCCAGCAGAGAAGCACAAAACAAAACATCAATCTCCAATGAAACCGAGAACTTAAATAACGCTGATAAAAATGCAAAGCAAATTCTTAAAAGTTCTTTAGGCAGGGACGCAGTAACAGCTGTAAATGACAAGACAGGCATTGAAGCTGCTGAAGTGTCTGAAAAAATATCGCCAAAAGTTGGAACCAGCAGTGCAACGACTAAAGATACCAAAAGTAATGCAAATAAAACCTCTCCAACTTTGCAGTCTTCTTCTAAAAAGAAACGTGGTAAATCAGAATTGGAAGTGCTTATGGAATCGCTGCCGAAATACCTAGATTCTGCAATGTACTCAACTAAGCGTAGAAGGCGTGATGTGAATAGTTTATCACCAACAACCCGTGCTGCCGATACAAATGCACAAGCAAATAGATCGCAATTTAAGACGCCAACTACACCGTCTACAGCAAGAGCAACACCCACGATAGGCATTCAGCAAGTGGTAAATCCTTTCAAAGGTGCTGGTGCTGTCATTCCAACAGTAGTACGGACGGAAACAAGAACCGTGTCGTCCTTAAACGTATGTATACTTCTTTCACAAATTTACAAAAAAGCATTTTTTTAAGAATTTCAAAAACTACTTAAACTAATAAAAGGGTAAGAAATTATATTTATTTCTCGAATAGTGCGTAATAGTGCGACCTAGTAATTATATTTAAAATAAAAACCTCCATGCGCTATCTTTAGATTAATCGATACCAGTGCAAATATGTTAAAATATTCACCATTTCCAATTGCAATTATGAATGAATCAATTGAAATTTATCCAGAATAGATGAATTGAAATTCAGAAAAGATCAATTAAAATTTCAAAAAGATCAATTGCAATTCAGTAATTCCATATCAAAAAAGTTCCTTTTGAAATTTTAGAATAGAATAGAAATTAAGAATAGAAATAAAATTCAAAAAAGAATATTTAATATTCAAAATAGGTCAACTGAACTTTAAAATTCTGTTTGAAATACAGAACAGATCAATTGAAATTCAGAAAAGAATTCTATTATACGCGGTCAATGAGACTGCAATCCAGTGTGATAATTGTTTATTCTATATTGAATTGTAGTTGTTGTAGAAATCTGATATTTCATTAACTTATTTGACCTTGATTTAAATTTAAAACTAACTTCAAGATTTAATTTGAGCTCTAGGTCAAGTAAGTTATGAAGAAGGCAATAACAACAGCAATAACTTTGTAAAGAGTCAATCACACAGCAGGCTAGAAATACTTTCGAAAGGCGCAAACTTTTCAGCTGTGATCAACTCGCTGTTTACGTTGTACTTGTTTTCACAATTATTCGAATAAATTCCTTTCCACCGAGCCCGATCGGAAATGAGAAGGTTATATCAAAATATGAAAATAAAATTAAAAAATTTCCATTTTTAGATGTGACCAGTGCACATTGTGCTTTTTTAATATTAGGCTGACATTTGGGTTTTTTTTTATTTGTTAAATTTTAGAAAATAATCACCCTTATTCTTGAATCCGCGTCGGTTAAATGTCGTCGTCGAGAGCTCACTTTCACCAATGAATTGTCGTCGAAGATCATTTCAACGATCAAAAATTTAAATATTTATTTGACGACGTTTGCCCAATAATTGATATGAACAATCACTGCAGATCTCAACGTCGAAATTGAAAGTTTCAAGAATTTAACAATTTTCTTTCGACGTCGTTTTGAGAGCGAGCGCGGGTTCAAGAATAAGGACGAATATTGTTATTCGTCAGATTATAAAACATGTATTATGAATGTGGTATTAAAAACTTGATTTTTTTATAAAATTCGTCAAAGTTGAAACTTTTTTAACAAAAATAAGCTCAATAAAACCCAAAAAATCAAGTCAAGTTTGAACAATAATAACTTCGAGCACAAAGGTATATATCAAGGTTTTGTTTTTTGACTTTTTTATGTCTTAATCGCCATTGAATTTAATATCAAATACAATAAAAAATGTTAATAAATAAAAATAGAAAAATCGTTAAAATATGACTGTAAAATTTTCAAGGAATGAAAATTTAAGTAAAATTTTGTGGAAAATATCTAGCTAATTAAGCATTATTAAAGCCAAAGGCTGTAACTATCATAAAATATCGTACTTCTTCATTCTGTTTCTATAAAAACTTGCTGCATCTAGCTGCTATTAAAAACAATCACTTACAATTTAAAAAAGTTTTAAAAATCAAATTTTGCCCTAAAATGCACTGATTTCCAAGACAGTTTATAGGTACTCTTAAATTTAAAGAAACATAAAATAGAATTCATAGTTGAAAACAAGTTGTTAAAAAACCAATTTAAAAAAATATGGTTTTTATGAGAATCAGTTGACCTAGAATTCTATTTTGCTGTTACTTAATTTGGGCTAAAACTCATTTGTACAAAATTTCATGGCCCTAGCTTTTATACTTTCTGAGATAATGCAAATGTCATCCTAAAATCGAAAAAAGCGCACTGTGCAGCGGTTTTCTGTTTTAGTTGGAGAAAATTGCGGAAAAAGCCCTAAAGTTAAAATTCATATGTCACTCATTTTTTAACATAAAATTATGATTTTTTGACAGAATACGTATAATAGATTAGAATTTATAAAAACGTGTTAAAATTTTGGATACTAGATTTATTTATTTTTTAAACAATTTTTTTAAATGGGAACTATACTTTACTACTACTATTTATTAATTTTTTTAAAATTTTTTTCACAGACGTCGAACAAACTTGGATTGGTGCACCATCTAAAAATTAAAAAAAGTACTCAAACTATTATACGTATTCTGTCAAAAAAAAGTCATGATTTTTTATTTAAAAATGAGTGAGATATGAATTTTTTATTTTTAGGACTTTTTCGTCAATTTTCTCTAAACATTTTTTTAATTTTCTCTCAGAAGAAAAATCCGAAAATCAGTTGTTAAAATTTTTTAATAATAAAGCGTAAATCGATAAAGTTTTTAACGAAAAAAAAATCAATAAGCATTTTAGTCAAATATAAAGTATTTTGTAGGATTTGTTTGCTTAAATCGAGAATTTATTACTCTTTGTACCCTTTTGAAGATAGCAGTGTTTTGTTTTGCTGTTCTAGCTGAGCACAAACAGAGAAGAGTATAGAGCAACATGGAGTTCATTGTAACCCTAGCAACACAACCGGGAAGATTTCTTCAAAAACTTGACACTTTACTATTTCATATCATATAATTAACATACGTTTTGTATAAATTTCTTTTATAGATCTTTTTCGATTTGTTGCTCTCATTTTTACTTTTTAAGGTGAATAAAATAAATTTATATGAATTCGAACTGTTTATTGCAACAACATTAAACTAATACAATTTTTTTTCCAATAACAATATTACCGCGATTCTCTCACCCACATAATTTTAAGGACCTCATAAACTGAGTAGTTTTAGTGTTACAAGTGTCATGGCAATATTAATTTGTATGCGATTAAAAACATTTTATTAAAATTAATTCGCAGTTGCTATGAAATAAAATTTAAATTTATGTGAAATTCAAAGCATTTGAGGATCCGAAATTTTGAATCAGAGCAGCACTTTTACATTCAGAAGATCAGAAAACTGGCAGGAGATCCGGTTATTTCCCTCCCTGATGTGATGCATAGTATATTTCTTAAATAAGCAATCAGTAAATCAATTCAAAAGTGTTTTAGATTATAAAATGATATTAATTTTTCTTGGCTTTTTCGACAGAATTTCGACTACATTTTCGCACATTTTTTTAATAATGCCAGCCCGTTCTATCGGCCTTCACTTGTTTTGCTTCGCAGATACGTTTTTAATCTGTAGAGATAAAACGAGCGTTCGTTTGAAGCTACTGAAATCGGATGAGTTGTGTTTAAAAATTGCGATAAAGCTCACTGTGCGGTGTTTGGGTACGTTTGATCCGAAAAATTCAGTGTTTTTGTGACTAGGTTGCGGTTGCAAAAGCAAGAAAAAATTCAGTCCATTAGCAATAGAAGCAGCTACCAAAGTTTGCAGCATAGAATATTTAAAATAAATTATAAAAAAAATCAATGTTTTTCTTTTTGAAACCCTTGCCCAAATAATAAACACCAGTACATCACATTTAAATATAGATTCTCCGAGATTTTCGGGGGTGGGGTTTGAACTCCTAAATCCCCTGAATCCGGGCCTGGTTGCAGTAGCAAGTAAGTGCAACTCGGACAAATTTAGTGTCTACCGATAGGCAAAAACTAAATAGCAGCATTAGCTGCGTTCCTTTCGCCTTAATATAATCGCGATAACAAATTTTCTCAAAGGAACGGTAAGAAAAACAACTCGTAGAGGGCACTACTGTTGCAGTCAAAATTAAATTCAAACAATCATGATACAATAACTATTAGGTGTCATGAGAACGTGTGTCGTTCACAACTGTTGTGAACTATTATTGTAGCGATACCTTAGTGAACGATGTTTATCTCTGAATGTGTCTTACTCTAAACGTCAGAAAATTTGTAAATTATTACATTTAATTATTATTATGCTTCGCTGAATGCGGCCAGTGTGTGTGGCACACGCTGTTTATTTTGTTTTTTTTATTAAACATTCGATGGTCGCAGCTCGTGAGAAAATAGGTAGCTGTCAAGGCTACCTAATAGTAATTGTATCATGTAAACAATTAATTAAAAAATTAAATGTTTCCAATTTATAGGCTATATCACAATTTTATAGGGATAGCAAAAATAATCCTATTTGTATAATCCTAGGATTATTATTTTTGTTTTTGCTTTGCATGTAAAAAAAATAATCTGGATTATTTTGAAGCGAATGGAATGTAGCTATTTTAAAATATTTAACAAAGTTAAATATATATAACAACATCGAACATATTTGCATCGAAAGTAAAAGATTTGCAAGTCTTTTTTTATTTTTAGGTAACGATGTTTTATGAAAAAGTTGTTGTACTAAAAATTTGGAAGACATGTGAAAGTTTTTGATGTCAAAATATCAGAAATATTTAAAAATTTAATTGGAAAACGATTACAAAATTTACGTTAGTTGAAAAGAGGCGAAAGAGGCGTAGTCAAAACTAAGTATGCCAATATCTTATCTAGGATACACACAATATGTGTACATAAACTGAGTGCAATCCGATCACCCGTCATAGATAGTCGATGATAGTTAGTCGATGGTGTGAAAAAATATATTTTTAGCCATAACTTTTGATAGAAAAAGTTATTGTGGTAATTTTATCACATAAATTATTTTTAAGACTTGATAAAAAATAAAAAAACATTTTGTAAAAAATAAATTTTGGCCAAAATAAACATAGGGCCCTTGATGTTTTGATGACAAAAACAGTTTAACAATTTTTCAGCAAAACTGGTAGAATTTTTGCAAATGTCATATGAAAGGTAGTCAGAAATGCAATTGTTACATGGCGTGCATGGCGGCCACACAAATGCTTTTTTTAATGATTTGGGCTTTCCATGGCAAATAGATTTGATTTATTTGCCAGCTATTTGCAAATAAAAATTAATTGCAAATAGTGAACACCGCGCCTTATACGGTAATTTCTTTTCAGAAATAGTTTTGCTTTTCAGTGCTGCCTAATTAAAACCATACAATGACATGGTAGCACTAATATAAAACATATGCTTTTTGAAATTATTTTTGAAAAATTGACAACACCTTTCGTTTTATTGCAATTAGTTTTGTTAATCACAACTTGTTTTCGCAACTTAGTTAATTTGAAATAAAATTTTAAGTCGTCGTTTAGATGGGACAATTTTTTGGAAAATAAGGCAGACGTATAAACGTAGTAGGGGAAAGGGCTGGGTTGTGAACAGGGTTTTGTTTTTGGGCTATAACTTTTCACAGAAAAAAGATATCGAATAATCCAAGATATCGTTGGAAAAGTAAAAATAAGACGCAAGTCTTTAAGCAGCAACATATTGGCGTTTTTATTAAAATTTATTATAATTTCCAAAAAAGTGGTTGGGTTGTGAACCATCTGAAAAATCCCAATAAAAGTCTGAAAATACGAATTAAAACACCCATAATTTTATAATCAGTAAAGATTTCATTTATTAAGAAAGCCTCAATAGGCAAAACAAGTTTTAATGATGTCGCTTAGACTCAAAAAAATCGAAATGAATGGAAGTGTTAATTTTTTTTTAAAATTACTTCATCAAAATCGGTGTCGCAATGTTTGCATGTAAAGTACGATCGCTTTCCCATGTTGGCTCACTTCAAATGAACAGGCCGGCCACATTTGCTGCACTCGATGGAGTTTTTGGGGTCAGTTCTTCAGACAAAAACAGCAAAATTCAATATCCTCATCAGATGGTTTTGATGCTACTTTTTCCTTGGGACGCTTGGCTTCTTTGTGCTACTTTTTCTGGCGGTTTTGACTTTTCTGCTGTTTGTTTCTACTTAAGATTATCCATTTTGTCTGGAAAAGTCAGCTCGCAGCTCTCCATTGCCTTTCGGCCACGTTTCAATGGTTTCTTTGGGGTGGCTGCTTGTAATAGTTAAATTTTATCCGGAAGTAAAAAAACCTGATGCTTCCCGACAATATTTGACAGTTCTAGTGGAACTCTACTACGAAAAATAGATGGTTCATAACCCAGCCACCATAGTGGTTCGCAACCCAGCCAAGACACTATTTTGAAAACATCAAAAACAACGACACTTCCAATCATATTTCGACATAACCAAATATTGGATCATAAAATAGAATCAAAACACTAAGTAAAGATGAATTACACTCACCTTTTTGGAATAACGTCACTCACTTGGATAGCACTTTGAAAAAATCAAAAAAGTGTTTGCAACAAATTTTCAAACACGATGGCCTGCCGCAAGCAATATGTCTGCACACTTCGGTGTAACTACAAAAACTGAGTCATGTCAAAAGACAAACTCGACAGTTGAAATATTGGCGATATGTTAATTAGGGAAAGAACAATAAGTTATGGTTCACTACCCAGCCCGGTTCACAACCCAGTCCTTCTCCTAAACATGAACGATTTATTGCAAGAACATGATAGATATGCCCTATAAAAGTTTAAAATTAATGACGTTAAATTTTTGAAAAAAAGTATTTCTTATGAAGAAATGTAGTTGAACAAGAAAACGTTAATTAATGGGTCCGACCATTAAAAAGAGAATGGCCGAAATCATTTATTGGGCCGCCTAATAAAGCGATTTCTTTGCTTATGTGTCTTATCACGTTATTGCAATAAGACCTTCATATATTTTACGGAATTTAAAAAATATAAAATTTGTTAACGATGTGTCGAAAACTGAGAGCATGGTAGAAGAATACGAGATGAGAGCATACTGCCAGAAATGTCAAAACGAAGTTGACAGTTCATATAAAATATGAAAGCATGAATTGGCAAAATTGAAACAAAGTTAAAATGCTAAAACTTCCTTGTTGTTTTAAAAAAAAAATTGTAATCTATGCTTCTTTGTGGTGTTTTTATTAATATTAAACTAATTTAAAGATGATTAATGCGAAACTGTATTGGAAATTATATTAAAAAAATATGAACTGCAAACAGGAAGCGCAGCAGCAGAAAAATTTCTCGAACACGCCATGTTCCATCGTTACCGCCTGGGCTCTTCAGCCGGAACACGAAAAAATTATTAAATTTCTTTATAAAGGTGATTCAGGCACAACACGCACTTCATTTTTATTTATTTTAAATCAAAAAGTTCGTTTTATTTTTTCACAAAATTCCAATAAATTAAATTTTTATTTATTTTTATTTTGTTTGCATTCGCTATACAGCTGACTTTGACAGACATGGCAGTATGAGAAAGAGAGGACAGTGAGCGCTGCAGCTACCTCTATCCTTATACCATGACTGAGAGGACCTCACAATTTTTTCACCCACAGTCTAGGCTATAAGTCCAAAGAAGGCACTTTCGGGAAATTAAAAAAAAACAAAAGTTGTTTTGCAAACATACAAACAAGATCAGCAATAATATTAAAAAGAATCTATTCTTATATTGACTCTCCCGCTTCTTAATCTTCCATTAAAAAACGATTGGATGCTTAAATTTTTTTAAAAGTTTACTTATCTATTGCGAACGTATTTTCAAAAAGAGCAAAACATATTAAATTGTATGTTGAACTAGCTCTTATACTAATTAAGCTTATTAAAAATGTTTTAACCGAATTATAATCTATTCCAAAAATCTTTCTTTTTAACAGAAATTGTATCCTCTAAAAGTACTTGATATGTCGTCTAGCAAGGAAAATCCATTTGCTGAACCAACTAAAGTAATACCTGATCATGTATGCTAAATATTTAAATTTTCAATTTCAAAATTCTTAAATTAACAGAACTATTTTCATTATTCTTATAGAAACTCAAAGCAAATCAGTTATCTGAAAAGCTTCACAAATGCCGTAAGGTATGTGTGCGCATAAACCGTTCTGTTTTTCGGAAGTATCAAAGATCTTTGTTGCTGAAACTTAGATCGACACCAACAAAGCCAGCACAAACACATTTACAAGCAACAGGTAATAATATAAAATTATATACTCTACCCACCGAATTATTCAACCGTATTGCAGAACCCTAGCTTTTGAGATAATTATATTCTATGTGTTACAGAGTCAATTAATTATCTTCTTTTTTCAGCTCCAAAATTATCGCTTAAATTTGATAGCCATCTAAATGCTGCCGTTGTTACATCAGAAGAGCGTATCGATAATTCTTTGACAAAACTATGCCATACAATAAACGCTCTATCGGCACCAGTTAGTGCAGTGCGTGCTTATTCACCCACACCATCTGCCTCTTCATCTCAGACTTTGAATAGAAATCACTTGATTGAATCTAATTCTACAACTGTAGATGTTTTGGCAAGCTCAAAAACTGCCATCATAGAAAAGGACAGTGAACAATATTTGCATACAAGTGTGACAACGGCTATGAATGAGGCGATGTCATCACATAGTGGACATCGCAAATCCGATAATGTCTACCCACCCGAAGAATTACAAGAAGAAAATCATCAAAGCAGCAGTGAAACACTTTCCGCACAAGAAGGTAAGACATATAAAATATCAACAGTCCATTCAATTGGATATTTTGTTACCATTCAATGACATAAAAACATAATAGATGTAGTTATTTTAAGCGGTTCCTGTACAGTGTTCTGTATAAATAAATGTGTATTGAATGTATATATATTAGGGCGGGTCAAATTCTGGCTCAGCGAAATTCGTAAAATACATGTCGGCCTTTGTAGTCTAGTGGAGAGTGCGCTAGACTCTCAACCCAAAGGTCCCTGGTTCGAATCCAGGCTCGGGCATGGTTCTTTTCACTTTCTTTGTTCTTTCTTTGTCCTACATTTAAGAATTATGGAAAACTAAAAATTCACAACTAAATTGTGGAAAATGTGAAGGAATGGAACAACTAAGGGCTTGGAAATGCTTGCCGAGGTTAAGGCATAACACTAGCCTCGGTTAAAAAGCAATTCAAATTGTCTTTCGCAGTTGTTTCCCCTAATCAATAATTCACGTATAGTTTCCAATCAATTCCTCTACATAATCTATCCCTTTCCTTTCAGGTCAAAGTCCAAACCTTGTTTGTATAAGGCGCATGCCTTGGTTCTTTGATCTTTAAAAAAAAAAAAAAAAAAAAAAAAAAAAATTTCAAGACTTTTTCTCCACTACAGCATATACAAATTCTGAAAAAAAGCTGTGCGGACTTTCGTAAATAGATTCATACACATACATTCATACATTCATATTTTATAATTGAGAACAAAATCTATTTACGAAAGTCCGCACAGCTTTTTTTCAGAATTTGTATATGCTGTAGTGGAGAAAAAGTCTTGAAATTACATGTATTTTACGAATTTCGCTGAGCCAGACCTCCAAAAAATTCGTCCATACAAATTGACCCGCCCTAATATATATATATGTATATATATACATATACATATATATATATACATATATATATCGACCCCTTTGCGCGAAATGATCATATGTGCCAAAAAGTAAATTTTACAGGAAAGTGTTTTTTCTACTTTTCTGTGCTTTGGTTTGCAATATTAAAACCAAATTTTGTGCTAAGATAATTAGCTATAATGTTTTACCAAACAGAAACAGCTGAAAACAAATCAGCAAAAATCTAAAAACAACTTAAGTAAACATGCTTTGTTAGTGGAAGACTTCCACCAGGCTGTTGGACTCCATAAATAACAACATAAGCATAAAGACTAAAGTAAAGCAAAAATACAACAACAAATGTGAATATATGAAATTTGAGAAAAACTGAGAAATTGACAATTCAAATCTCATCACCTCTGTGGTGCAGTGCGTTAGTGCGCGCTTGCACGGGTTTCACAAAGATTTCTGATTAAGCCTTTAGCACAGCCGAAATTGCAATAAAATCAGCTAGTGATTTTTTCCTTTTCATATTGAAAAAACTTTGTTGTTGTTTCTTTGGAAAGATTCGTTAGAACAATTAATTGTTCTAACTTTGACCTTAAGCTCAATAAACGATTTTAAACTATCAAACAACTAGAATTTGTATTTAAAATCAAGTATGATTTAAACTCAAACATTTAGAATTTGTATTTAAATCATATAAAGTCAACATAAGAAATAACAAGGTCATTTAGGAAAATGCTTTAAATTAAATAAAATATAAGAAAAAGAAACACAATATAAATGCATTTGAAAGTAAATGAAATTTAAATTAATAAATAAAAAATATAAATAAATAAAATATAAATTAAAAAAATTAAAAGTAAATAAAAAAATTAAAAGTAAATAAAATAATTGATAAAAAAACTCAAAAGCTTGACAAAAAGAATAAAAATTCCAAAAAGGAAAGGGACTTCAAAACTTTAAACACAAAACAGAAAAAAGTAAAGCAAAAAATAAAACACGATGGATATTCCTAAAGTCAAACTCCAGACATTTGGAAGATACCAGAAAATAAATCCATGATATAGAAATTCGTTATACTAGAATAGTAAATAACAAATAAAAAAATACAATAAAATTTAAATGCAATAAAATAAAAATATACAATAAAATAAAAATATAAAAAAATTAAAAATTAATATAAACAAAAAAACAGGGGAAAATGAAAAAATAAATAAATTAGCAAAAAATATAAATAAAAAAATAAAGGTAAATAAAAAAATTAAAAAATAAATAGAAAAAACAAAAATTAAATTCAAAACAACAAAAAAGGACTTAGTTATAAACACTAAAAAGCAAAAAATAAAGCACGATAGTATTCATAAAGTCAAACTCATGAAATTTGGAAGAAACCAGAAAATAAGTAAAATTTTTGGTTTTTTGTGAAATAAAAATACCGTAATCTAGAAATTTACATACAGAAAGTATAAAATGTGTCATTCTGCTGCGACACTTCGGAAGAGCTAACCATACAGCTGAAAAAATTATTCATTGTATAGAATAGGTCTCTTAAGGATATTCGACCAAATATAAGTTTATTTGCTTGCTCACATCTTAATATATATAAAAAAAAAAAAATTCACACCATCACCTCACCACTACTAATTAAAGTATAAGTTGTAAAATGCATTCGTCCTTTATTTTAAAGTGCAAGAATTATCTAATCTTTGATTCAAAACAAAAATAATCATATTTTGCTTTCAGATGAAAATGGGCCGAATACGGAAATGTTGCATGTAGATGATTCCTTGTTGACGCCTCTTAAATTGACGCCCCAATTGACTGCAATGGCTCGCCAACAGCAGCAGCAGCAACAACAGCAGCAGCAGCAAAAGCGCAGCGCCCGGCTCCAACAACAAAGCACTTTAAAACAACAAACACAATCAGCAGCAATGCAAGCGCAACAACAACAACTAGTAACCAAACCAACATCAACGCTGCAGCACAAACAGCACCAGGAACAAACAATATTTTCAGCAATAGTACCAAAGAAAGAGCTCGAAGAGGAGCCACATTTACCTGCTGCACGTACATCAGCAACACCAGCAAAATCTTTAATGAGTGGCGGTGTTCCAGCTACTATTGTAGATAATAGTGGAACGCGTCTTTATACTTTCTTGCATCCATCAAAATACAATCGCAGTCATGGTGCCGTGCTTTTAGATTATTGCTGTCCAAATCTAGATGGACCCATGCCCGCTATCGATCCCACACGTGATCATGCGCAGCTGCAATCGCTAGTGCGTGAGCTGCCGGCTTACATTGTAATGACCACTAAAGTCGTGACACGCGCAGATCTTGAAGCAAAGAACAATTCTATACCGGCATCTATAAGAAAAAAAATGGAGAAGCTTACATCAGCAGCAACAAGTCGAACACCTACATTGCAAGCACTCATTGCAAAAGGACCGCAACCACCACCACCACCTACACACCCAATTGCGGCCACTGCTGTGCCAACAATAACAACACAGATGGCATCTGGGGCGCCTATTTACACGTCCAACATAACAGCACTGCAGAAGCAATTGCCAGCCACTACAACCTTAACACCAAAAATGACGACACCGATGAATTTGAACGAAAGTCTTCCGCCGTTGACACCTTTTAGCGCTCTCACATCAGCAGCGCATGGCGGTGGACCTGTTGCGAGTGCTGCGAGACCAGCACTTAAACCAGAATTCATGCGAGCTGTACTGCGCTCTAATCTACGTCGTTTCGACACAATGCTGCAGAAATACAGCCCACGCATTAGCGAACTCTCCTATGTGGATCGCCAGCGTATTATTGACGGCATTGTGCACCAGACAACTTTAAATGGTCAGGCTGTGGAGCAAGCTACACTGTTACTTGATGAATACTGCCAGTTTGTTAATGGCATACCTGTAGCAAAATCTGCCATCACCATTACAACCACACCGACTGTCAATACAGCAACACCAACAACGGTATCAACGACGCCTATCGCTTACGCTGCCTCATCTGCCAATCTTAGTACTTCGCTTACGCCCACACAAGCCGTAGCTGCTCAACAGCTTGAACAAATTAATGCGAGCGCAGTGCAGAAAGTGCGCAATGTAATTCCACCTTCCTTGCAGGCGAAACGTCAAATGCCTATATATGATAAGGATCGGAATATTATTGGCTATCAAATGCATAACCCCGCTCCATCTTCGGCGGTTTCCTCAACGAACTCAACATTGTCGACACGTGTTGGTATTATGTCGTCGACACGACAGCTCTTATCGAACACAGCGACTGGAACGCCCACGTCGTCTTTAAAGCAACCTCCTCAGGAGTCACCACGTATTTTTTATACAAAACCAATGCAAACATCAACACCGATTGCCAGCAACAACACATCAGCTTCCGCTGCATATGAGGCTGCGTCGAGATTGAGTCGCAGTGTAACAATACGACAGGTGAGAGTTCGGATACTCCAAAAGAATAAATATGAATTTTAATTTTTTATTATTATATGTTACTTAAATCATTTTTTTTTTGTTTTTCTCTCTCTCTCTGATATGAAGGTTCCCTTAAAAACTACACCACAACTGAACAATAGCTCACCACGTTTGCCGACATTGCCAAAAATGCCAAACATGACTGCAAAACAGAACACCTCAAGCGGAACACAAAGAATAACGTCTTTAACAACGTTGAACTCAACAACACCACTTACGGCAACAACAAAAACTAGTGTGACGCTCTCGTCATCGTCGTCAGCATTAGCCCCTACAATACAAACAAAGCGCATAACGCGTCACACCGCCACAACAAGAGAAGGGCAAATTCTCATCATTACTAAGGATAAAGATGGAAATCTTGGCACCGGAACTCCAGTCAATGACGGCGAATCCATACTGCCCGATGAAGAACGCAGTGCAGCAGAATTGAAGGAAATCAAGCGAGAGAAGGAGGAGGAAAGCTTCATTGGCGCTAGTTAGATTTATTACTAGTTTATTATAAAGGGTAAAATATACAAGTTTAATTAATTTTTGAAATAATCTGATTAATTAACTTTAGCTCTATTAATTATGATTCAACTGTTTTCTGTTCACCTCGCAATTTTTGTTGCGAGTGTTTAGAAGCTAATCGTTATTGCCGTGTGCAAAGAGCTTTCAGCAAATTTTAATTTCTTTTTTATAAGTACAATAAGTTATTATTTAAATAAAAAATATTCATTAAAATTCTTTAATTTTATGCAATTTTATGTTATCAAACAAATTACCATTGTGGTAAATTTTTCATATTAGCCATTTATGTTTTTGTTCAGAACTCATGCATTATTCAAAAATATAGCTGACGCTGTATAAATAAAACAAACAAAAAAGAAATTTCAAAAAATGTTGCTTAATGTATGTAAACAATTCACTTTAGTTAACCACCATTAAGGCTTAGATTTAAAAAATTTAATTTTAACTATGCATATGTATCATAACGAAAACTTCTTTCGATTTGATTATAAATCGAAGTTAATGTGTGTTTAAAAACCCCTTGCATAATATTTTTATGGAAATAAAATTTCTCAAATAAAGTGAAAACAATATATATCTAATTGTTTTCTTTTATGACTTTCGTTTGTGAATATGAAATCGCTGATATAATTTCTCTTTAATGTTAAATTTCTCTTTAATATTAAATAAATTACTCGGATATCAGAAATACTATTACGCAAGTTGGCTTATCAAAAATAGTAGCGGAATTGAATTTTATTATTATGCAGCACGCCTCTAACTCGTACGCCTACTACTGAGACTAGCAGTAAGATTTGACCTCGACATCGATTAGATGGACGTGTGAACAGCTTTTCTTCAGAGTGAGCTAGAGGAAGAAAAATACATGGAATTCCCTCAAAGTGTTACGATAGAAAAAGGACAAGTTTGTCGTTTGAAAAAATCCTTATATGTGGAATAAAAGGCTTGACAAAACATTAAAATCCATGAGATTAACGCAATCAGGAACAGATCCATGTAATAAATACAAGCTGCACGACAAAGAAATAACATACGTCGCAATCTACGTCGATGATATTTTGATTCTTACAAATAATTAAAATAAAAGGAAGATTAAAGAAGATTTATCCAAACATTTTAAGATGAAAGACATTGGAGAAGCAAAATATGTGCTTGGGGTTCAGATACCACGAGACCGCAAGCGAAGAAAGTTGCGAACTGATCAAGAACGTTACATTAAAGATCTGCTGAAAAAGTTCACCATGGACAACGCTAATGAAGTTCTTACACCCTTAGATATCAATCAAAAAGTTTCGAAGGAGCTATGCCCAAAAACTGAAGATGAAGTCCAATATATGAAGTCAATGCCATATCAAGAAGCGATTGACAGCATCATGTACGCAACGCAAGTAAGTCGACCAGATTTATCCTTTGCAGTCGGGCTACTATCGGGATTCAATAATAATCCTGGAAGGGCATACTGGGTGGCGGTCAAAAGAGTCTTGAGATATCTGAAAGGCACCAGTCATTATAAGCTTGAGTTCACGCATAATGCCGAACGAAGTCTGGAAGGATTCTCTGCCGCAGACTGAGCAAGCGATATACAGTCATGTGAAAATAAATAGGGACACCTATATTTTTATATTTGAAGCTGCATGAATTATATACAAGGTGCCCCAGATATAGCATTAATTCCCGCGGCTGGTGATTCTTATTGATAAGGCGAGTACAACACTTTATGGAGTTTCCTCCCACATTGTAAAACTTTCAAGATACAGGGTGTTTAACGGTTTTGGTACGTGTTTAGTATTATTGATATAGAACCTCAAAACACCACAAAATAACTCAAATTACTACAAAATACCACAATACCTCAAAACCCTTCAAATTATTTATTTATTTGTTAACGTCTATGGATTATAATCCTTACAGACTAAGCAATAGTAATTTAATAAATAACAAATATAAAGTATAACAAACTAGTTTATATTTAACAATAGTGTAATAGTGGTTTTAAAAAGCATCTTTAGGCTTGATAGATACAGTTTATTTATTTGTTAACGTCTATGGATAACATCCTTACAGACTAAGCAACCATAATTTAATAAGTAATAAAAATAAAGATTAAAACTAGTTTCTATTTAACAACAGTGTAATAGTGGTTTTAAAAGCAACTTTGGGCATAGAAAAATCGAGTAAGTTATTATTATAGATACTGTTGAAAGCTATAAGAGCTCTATAAATTGGCTCATTAGTGGCATAATTAGTTCTATGACAGCTAATGTAAAAATAATTCGAGCTCCGTAACGACTTTTGCGGAATATTAAATGATATTAATTTAAGTAAGTTTTCACAAATAACATTTCCATTTATCAGATCATAAATAAACATGATACTATGCAGTAGTCTTCTATCTTCGAGAGATGATAGACCAATAAGCAACCGACGTGTCCTATAAGAAGGAAGAGGTTCAGGAAAAATAAAAGAGCGCAAAGCAAATTTTAAGAATCTTTTTTGAACTTTTTCCAGTCTAGCAATATGTATCGAGTAAAAAGGACTCCAAATAAATGATGCGTATTCCAGGCTGGATCTAACAAGGGAAGTATATAATGTTTTTAGTGTGTAAGGGTCAACAAACCCAACACTGTTTCGCCTAAGAAACGCTAAAAGTGAATATGCTTTGGGGATAATTATATTTAAGTGAGAGCTAAAAGTTAAGCTAGAATCAAAAATTACACCAAGGTCACGAATTTCTGATAATCTGGCTAACTTAGGCCCTTATTATGAGCTGCGTTCGATCTTCGACTGTAATCGAAAGGCCTAATCGAACGAATTTGCATTTGGTATTATAACGTGTTTTCGACAAAGAGTAGCGCTATTGTGAATTTCGTTCATATTATTTGTTCACAGTAGTATATTTCTATCAGGTGATCGTTGTTTTATTTCAACTAAATACGATTGGTTTGAAAGTTGATTGCAAAAAATTATGACTATGACGAAAATAATTTCCATAAGATTCTACGCTTCGTCAGAAAAGGATGAAAGCTTGACGGAACTGGCTAGAAGTAGAAAACTGTTGAGCAATGCTTTTTTTAGCTAATCTTAAGCCACTTTGCTGTTGTTCTAACTGGTGGTCCTAAGCAATATAATTCTGGCGTGAGTTCTTCCCATTTCTTTTTCGCCTGAACTATGGAACAAATATCTTTTGCAGTCAAAGTTTGCCTCCATCAATGAGAGTAGTTTTTCTAACTGCGATTTGTTGCTTAGATCTGCATAAAATTTACAAAAATAGTTCAATATTAGTTTTTAGTCTTTAAAAAGGTATATACAATCACAAAATACATAAATTTTAAACAATTTTTGCTCAGCACGCATCGCATCGAAAGCAAAATCCTATTCGACTGAAATTTCGATGAGCAACGAACATTTCGATAGGGTTGCACTGCTCATAATAAGAATTTAACGTTCGATACTCGTTGTTCGATAACCAGCGAAGATCGAACGTCGAAAGCAACTCATAATAAGGGCCTTAGTGTTATCAAAATTATAATCAAAAATAGTTGGTGAGTGGAGCTTGTAATAAGAGACAACATAACATTTTCCGAGGTTAAGAGATAATTTGTTTTGTTTAAATCAGGAAAAGACATTATCTAGATCAGACTGGAGACGAGAAGCGTCGCAATCACTTTTAACTTTAAGGAAAACCTTAAGATCATCCGCGTAAAGTAAAAATTGAACATTAAGAAAGCATTTAAAAACATCATTAATGAAGATAACAAAAAGTAATGGTCCAAGTATGCTACCTTGTGGAACCCCAGACACTGCTAAAAATGGCGAAGATTTTGCATTGTCAATGACAACATAAGAAACCCTATTTGAGAGGTATGAACTCATCCAAGATAGAAAAATGGAATGAAAGCCAATCTTGGCAAGCTTGAGCAATAAAATATCGTGTGACAACCTGTCAAAAGTCAGAGTAAACGACATCAAGTTGGTGCCGATCTTCAAAAGAAAAGATGCAGTTATTTGTGAAGACACTCAGGTTAGTTGTAGTTGACCTGCCAGATACTAATCCATGTTGGTTTGGACAAATTGAGTTTTTTATGACAAAGTACATTTTATCTTTAACGATTGTTTCAAAAAGCTTTGAAACGTTAGTCAACTTTGAGATGGGTCTATAGTTTAGAACATCGTGCTTGTTGCCAGCCTTGAATATGGGTGTGATAAGCGAAACTTTCCATTTATCAACGAATTCACCAGATTTTAATGATTTTACTTTTACTACAATTACGTGGTAGAAATACGAATTAAGGGAACGATGCGTTAATTGAATTGTTTGACGATGATTAACCTTTGTGCGAGTTAACTTTTCCGCGATTCTACTTCACTTAACACTAACAAAATTACCATCATACCATTATCTTCAAACCATACCACTATACCATATCCATTACATATATCACACATTGTACTGTACCTATATGAGGTTTCTAATCATATAACACCAATCATAACAAACCATATTTTTTCATTTGATTGTGCATATCAAGTTTATTTACCTTATTCAAAAGCATTAAACATTTTTCCTCATATGCATGAACAGTTCACATCTGTATTTTGCTTTCATCTTTTCATATCAGCACCCACCGGGAAAATGAGAATTAATTCGTAAAAAAATCAGGAATTGAATGGATTCTTGTGATGCATTTTAGAATGTATTCCATAGAATATATAAATTTAAAGCAAAACCTATGAATTGGAATCAATAAACAAAAAATTTATTGATTCGTTTTTATTGCTGCAGGAATCGATTATGAAATATATAACAATTTATAATAAAGTAAATGTTGTTAGATTCCTTGCTTGCTTTTATGGTAAGTGAAAAACGAATTGATTCTGAAACAAATTCTGCTATAAGCGAAAAAAGAATCAATCTGTTATGATTTGTATTCTGTTTGTTGTTGATGTTTTTGCTTTTGTCAGATATTTTTGAAAAACGATTGTTCTGTTGTTTTCCTTTCACGCATTTCTTAAAAATTTTACTTTCTGTTTGATTTGTCAGCGTTGAAGGAACAAACTGCTTCAGAAGGCTCGAAAATTTTAATAATGTATTGTTTGGTAAGTTATGAAAAACCATTGCTCTTTACTTGTTTAAATCATTTCTTAATGATTTTTTTTAATGCAGAGTGCATTTGCAAGGAAGGATGCGACCAGGAACAGTCCCAAAAAGATATGAAGGAAGCTATACGCAAGTCAAAATGTAAAAACTATAAGGATACATTCAAAGCAAAACGGAAGGAACAACCTACTTCATAAACAGCAATAAATGTGGTATTATTATAATCTAAATCTCGTCTACCTAAATATTATTTATTCTTTCAAATTACCTAATAATTATCGCTATTAATTTGAATTATTACAATATAATATAATTTTTTATTAATTATTTAAAAAAGAATAAAAGATATTCAATTCTGCCATACAAACCTATGCATTATGGAATTCATTCATGTGTATCTATTCCAAAAGGGCTTCTTAGCGATTCATACTTTTCTCATATTCAAAAAATGCATACTTTTTTCATTTAAAAGAATCCATTTTATAAACGAATAAAAGAATCGATTTCAGCAGTGATTCAAGTGGAAGCCAGAAAAGAATGTACTTTTTGTAGGACATCACAATGTTAAAAATAATCAATTCTAGAATCAATAATTGGAAAAGTGAATTGATTCTTTTTTCATACACAATTGATTCTTTTTTCCCGGTGGGCAAGTGTACAAAAATACAACAAAAATATATTTTGTCTAATAACTCCACGTACAAAGGAACGTTCATGAATTTTTTCTTCAAACACTCTTTTTTAATGAACAATTCCAAACGAACGTTTGTTGTTTTTTGTTGTTGTGTGAAAAATTCGTTCGAAAAAATACAAAGCTCACAACTTTATCAGTGATTACACGGGGGTTAAGGCCCCTATAGACGAACAACTAATCGCACAACTGGTTGATAAAATGGTTGCTAGTTGATGAAAATAAGCAGTGTGTAGGTGGGTTTTTGGTTTTTTTCAATTTTTCAACCAGTTTTCCAACCAGTTGCTGAAAATCAAAAAATTTTGTTTTTTTCGGCTGAAGCTCATCGAGTTGATCAACTAGTTGTCGTGTTTTGAGCAAACTTAGCACCTAAACGGAAAACTGAATTTTTTCTTCGGTTTTTGTTGAAGTTCTGCTTTGGGCATTTTATAAATAAAATGTTTTGAACTGAATTTTAACATCTGTCATCAATTAAAAGTTGTGTCTGTAGAAAAAAAACACAAACCAGTTGATCAACCAGTTGTTCGATTAGTTGCTCGTCTATAGGGGTATTTACACGAGACAGTACTGTTGAGACAGTCGCAACACATTCACAAATTTTTACCCAAACACACTCATTTTTGCAGCTATCTGCTACTGTCTGCTCTATCTACTGTCTTAACTTTTTTGTAGACAGTTGGCGGGACAGTATCTAGGACAGTAGAATGATATTTAGCATGTCAAATAATAGAAGATGATATAATTTAATAGAATTAATTGGAAATTTGCAATACTTTGGGGTCCACGTAGTTTTAACAAAAAATTTTTCATAAAATATAAATTTATTTATTATTTTCTCTACTGTCATGCCAACTGTCTGGACTCTTATTCACAGATACAAAGTTTGACAACTAATACGTATTTTTCACTGTCTTAACAGTACTGTCTCGAGTAACCCCTGTGTAAAACAAAATGACGCAAGCAGAGCGTTCCTTTTTCGATTGCGAACGAATTTTTCCGCACCCTGCTTTTTATATTATATTTAAGAGAAATTGAACTGATTTTGTTAAAAGTGCCTCTACACTATTAGGGTATTCACAAGGTGTGCTATCATGTCATATTGTCATATTGCCCTAAAATTGTACAACTAAAATTTACAAGATATATAAATGCAAATAAGAAATAGTTGTTTGATTACGACACTTCAATTAACATAGCTTTCAGAGTTGTAATATAATAGTACTTTTTTATATGGAAGGCAACAATAAAATGTTTAAAGTAGTGTAAAATCTTAGGACAATATGACATTATGGCATTATAGCACACCTTGTGAATACCCTATATATGTTTCATACATATGACACGTCAAAAAATTACAAATGGTTTTTAGCTACAAATGTGGTTTTGAAATGTCGTTTGTATTTGCGTCTGTACATTTTTGAATTAGAACCGTCTCTAATTTCGTATGTTTTTCCATCTGTACAAAATGTCAGTTTGATAAATTTTTTATTTGAAAATGGAAAAAAAGGCAAATATTAAGATATTTATTCAATAAATTGATTTAAAATGAATTTATTCTTTGTTTGAATGGCTACAGGAGGACACTTAAGAGCTTTAAATTTTACAAAAATTTCAAAAGCTGTTTTTTTATTTTCAAATGACGTGTCGATAGTGTGGAGACAATAGAAAAACAGCTGTCTGACAAAAACTAAATTCTGACACACAGATGAAATTCGGTATGTAATTTTATTTGACATGTCATATGTATGAAGCATATAGTCTGGGGGCACCTTAAGAAACTATTTTTTTATATTTACATTAAAAATATATACATTTTTTCAACTTAACATGTACACTCAAAAAAAGAAATGAATTTCAACATACAAATAAATTCATAGAATTTGCTATGCAATCCCTTGTGTGATTGGCATCATTATTTGTATCTTCTGTACTTATTTAATTTTCACCAGTTTCATTTGTGTCATGTTGTATTTCAAAACTTGTGTCTACTTCTTTCACTTTATAAAGTCTGCAAATATTATGCAGAGCGCAACATACGTTAACTATTTGTATAGCTTTTTGCGGCTGGTATTTAAGGGAACGGGCTAAGCACCTGAAACGATTTTTCAAAACACCGATTGTCCTTTCAACAACATTGCGTGCTGACGAGTGTTTTTGATTTAACGCATGCTTTGAAGTTCCTGCTGCTGGATCTCTATATGGCGTTGAAAGGAATGGTTCAAGTGCGTAGCCTGCATCCCCTAAAAGCCATGAACCATGATCACCGGTGTCATACTGACGTTTAAAATGGTTCCGTGTCTTGCTCAAGTTCCATATGAGCGAATAATGACTTGATCCAGGGCGACGGTCATCGACCGTCTTGATTAACAAATTATAATCACAAATCTAAATTAAAAAAATTCAATAAATTTTACAAAAAATTAGGTAAAATTGTTGGACCTTACTATCATGACATTAACACTGAAATAAGCTTTTCTGTTATAGCAAAGTGTTGGATCTTGATGTGATTTAATTTATCAAGATTTAATTGCTTGGATTTAATTTTTTCTTCTTCCGACATTGCAAGAGTAATCCAATTGCGAAATATTTTTCTTCCAAAATATCAAACACTTCCGTCAGCACATTTGATATTGTGCTCCGGCCTAAGGCAATATCAAAGAAGTTAAATATAAGGAAATGGTGTTGCTTACACATACACTGTACGTGAACTGTCGCACCATTCGTAAATTGTGCGAGCGAGAAAGAGTGTGTTTTTTGACATTTTTGAGAACCCTGGCATCTGGTTGGAAGACTCCTCAGCAAAATAGTTGAAAATAATTTAATTTTAAGCATTTTTCACTGCTTAAAAAGCAACAAAATTAAAGAAAAAAAACCACTAAAACAAATGCAATATGAGTTGTGCGGTTAAGAATTGTGATAGTTCCCGAAAACTTAAAAACAATGCGCATTCGTTCCACAGGTAAATATGTCCATACGGTTTAAATTCTTTTAACAAAAGTGCTTTATTTATTTTCTAACGATATTTTTTAACTGATTTGTGTTAGAAATGTATATATTTCTTATTAAAAATGGTTTAAAAATGCAATTTAGACCCCGTTGATTTTCCGCCAGTTTGATCAAACCACATCTGTCAAAACACAAACACTGCTTCAGGGGCGCAGTCATTTTTCGCAGTTGAATACATGTTTGGGGCGCTCTTGTTTTCAGCATAGTGAATCAGATTTAGTACATGTTTGTTAAATTTTTCTGATTTTTACACAACAACTAGGCAGAAACAAAAAAAAAAAAAAGTATTTTAAAAAATTAACCTAATATAATTTGTAATTAAAGTTGAAGTTTAGAATTTATAGGCCTTCAAATATAGAAAAATTACCTTAAAATCTTGCAGTTTTTCTAGTTTTTCAACAAAACTAAGCTTTATGGGTATTAAAACAAAGGTAATGTGCGTATCTATTCAACGAGGTGTCAAATTTAGAATTCCATAAGAATTCATTAAGATATAATTTTTTATAATTAGAATTTGTCTGAAAGACTAGTGCTTTCTCTTTTACGAAAGCAATACATTAAAAAGAGAATTATTAAAAAGATAACTACATTCAGAACTGCTGTAGACAGAGAAGCCTGTGTGGTACTTACTGAGGTTTGTAAACCCTAAGCAGCATCCGAAGGCCTCCTTTTGATACATTTATTTTTTTTTTATTAAATTTGGAAAAACCTCGCGATTTTAAGTAAAAAAAAGGTTGTATCTTAAATGCATGTATTTTTATGTTTGATATCTTGTTGAATAGATACTTGTTTTATCTCTCTTTTGATACCCATAAAGTTTAGTTTTGTTGGAAAACTTAAAAAATCAGCTAAATTTTTAGTCCACTTTTTCCAACGTTGTATGCCTATAACTCTAAGCCAATTGCGAGCGATCAAAAATTTTTTATATAATTAGAGTTGTTGCTATTCTTGAAGTGTTTCTAAAATTTTAATGCATAAGAACAAACTTTAACAGTTTGGGCCTTCTTTTACGATACAACCGAATACGGCCCTTTGTGATTGTTTCTGTATTTGTGTGAACCAACACCAATATAGAAAATACCACACTTTTCTGCTATTACACCACTTCCTTATATTTTACTTCTTTGGGCAATATCAGCATCTTTCCCTACCGAAAACCGCGGCAAGTTTAAGCACGTTCGGAATAGATGACTTTTTAAGGTCAGATTTTATGGTGTCCAGCAACATTATGAAAGCACTTTTATTGACGCGGTAGCAATTGACAAACCAGAAATATATTTTAAAACAATTTAAAACTTAAATTAACTGGAAATCTTTGGTACTAACGCATCATCAGGAATTTCCAAATGGTTAGAAGTTCCCTCAACGTTCTCTATTTAATTTTTTCATCTGCATTCTCTCAATTCTGCATTCTCAATTTTTTCATCTGCATAGCACTCATTTTAATGAAATTACTACAAAATGTTAAAAATATGGAAAAAATGCACAATTGGCGAAAATAAACAAATATATTTAACTCTGTTCTAACAGCTATCAGCTGTTTCGAAAGTGAAATTGAATCGACTTCGAAAAGATCATATCACTCGTATTGCAGAACACTGAAATCAAATTCACTCGATTTGCAATTTCACTTTCGACCTAGTTTCACTCGTTTTTTGGAACCTAGTTTACTGATATTTTAATGAAATAATCCTAAGTAAAAGTATTCATTTATATAGGTAGCTCTAAGAAGTGCGCCACAGACCACCAAATAATAATCAGATGAAAATGAAATTTGGATATGTCATAATAGACAAAATTTGAGGGAACACGTGTTTTTTTTAACCATTTTGCTTAAAAGATAATGGCTCTAAATTCAATATACCAGCAAAACTGATTTTTCAGATGACCGAAGAAAATTAATTTTTTTAAAACTAATTATTAAAGTTTGCCTCACAAAATAAGAACAAAAGCTCTTATAGTAGTAGGGAATCAGTCCTTTTAAAGCAGGGTTGGGCACCCCACAGCGTTGCCAAAACGAGAAAATTTTACCAAAACTGGTACATTTTTTTTTCTATGTGAAAACGTGAAATCAAATTCCATTTTGGTAAATTTTTGCAGTGAAGAAAATTTTTTTAAAATTACTACGATTTTCCAAATATGGCCTAAAAAGCGACATGGATATTGTAGACTTTTGGTTTTACTCGATTTTAAAAACATAAATAATGTAATGCGTTCCAAAGCATTAATTAACGGTGAAAATAATCCACACTTTTATGGTCAGCGAAAAAATATCTGTAAGAGCATACATCTAGATAGACTTTAATTTACAAAAAGTGAAACAGCTATTCTTTTCTTATTTCCTTATTTCTTTTATTAAAAATTTCGTGATTTTTTAACAAAGTTTACATAGCGCACAAAAGTGATAAGTTAAAAATTATTAAATTTCCAGAAAAAATTAGTTTGTCTGTAAATTTTGATACATTTCAGTTAAAATGTATCAGTTAAAATTTTCAGTGAAAAAATAAGCTTTTCTGGAAATTTAAAAATTTTAACTAATCACTTTTGTGCACTTAACCATCGATATACAGTGGGTTGCCAAACTAATAGGGACAACCTTTAAAATGTAAATTTATCGTTTTAATAATTATTAAAAAAATGGCACAAATGTAAGTTTTGTTGTAAAATTGATAAAAATTTTAAATTCACAATATCGCATTAGTATATTAAATTAAGTTTATTTTTCTCGAAATGTAAAGATATTTTAAGCAAATAGAAAATGAGTTAGATTTATAGATTTTTAGCGATAACTGACTCTGATAGATTTTTAGCGATAGCTTTTAATCGGAAAGAGATATTGGTATACATTTTTCACATAAATTATGCTTGACCATTCTGCAAAAATTACAAAAGCATTTTGAAGAAAATGCTTTACGTCAAAAAATGACTAGAAGCGTTGTTTTTATGACAGAAAAAGTAATAAATTTTCGTTAAACTGGAACAACTTTTGCTAATAAATGCCATGCCATATGAACTAGCTATTTAAAAATGTAATTTATCAACCCACTGTATATATTTCTTAGCTTTAACATTGAAAATTTTTACGCTTTAAGTATTATTAACTAATTATTTTTAAAAAGGTAGCTATGTTAATTATATGATTTTTGTTTATTTTTGTACGAAAAAAAATTGATACACTATTGATCTCATGCAACCATATACATATGAGTATGTAAAAGAAAATAATACATTTAATTGAATATTTATATATCAAATATATTTACAATAAATAATATGTTCGTTGGATACTTTAAAACTTATTTTAAATAATTTATTGTTTGATTTATCATATTTGATAAACTTTTGTTTTGGATGTGAAATTTTTTCTTAAATGTGAAATTTGTTTTGGAAGTTTGGTAAAAAAATTTTTTAGACTGTGTCAACCCAGGCGCCCCATAGCTCACTGAGCGCTCTCTGAGCATAACTGTTCTTATATACACCATAATATAATCCCGCTTGCAGAAATTTGTCGGCAATGACAATGTAATGCAGAACTGTAAGCGGAAACAAAATCATGTTTGTGCTCTCTTCTTGTTTGTGCTCACTTCTTGTTTGTGCTCACATTATTTTCCTTACATTGTTTAAACAACATTTTGACTTTATTCGTCTGTGTGGCAACATCGTGATTTCAAACAGGAAGTTTTGCAGTGAATTGTGTTCGTGAAATGTATTAATCTTTATAATTGTTGAGTTGTTAATCGACCTCTGTATTTGCTTTTGGCTTTATTTAATATATTTAGCTACAGGTCCAATTTTTAAAAATATAAAAAAACTCAGTTTATTATATATGCGACCAAGCATATGTGGGGACAACAAAAAACAAATTACAAACAAGGATATCTGCTTATAATTCTGACCAAAAGCGCATTCAAGACCAATTGAGCAAAAAACAGCACTTGCCATACTTACCATAACTTAACCATACACCTGACTTCGACAACGTCAAGATTCTACAACAAGAGACGAATTACTATAGAGGGTACAAACTGAAAATGCTCCACATTATAAGTGTTCCCCCGAGAAGAGACTCAATTTTAAAACAGACACGGATAAATGCGCTCACATATACAGACGATGTGTGGAAAACAGAAAGAAAACCGGTGACGAATAGAAATAGTTAATCTTAGTCTGCAGTGTTTAAATGTTAGGTCAGTCATGTTTTTATTGTTTGTTTAATTTTTATAAATATTGTTTAATGCAACCTTAAATTTCTATTTTTAATGTAAGTTAAAATTGTTTAAAAAGTATTGTGAATATTTTGTTATCATTGTGTATATATATTTTAGGTACCCTGAAGATGAATATTGGTGAAAAATGAAAATAAAAATAGTTTATAATAAACTAAGTTTTTTTATATTTTTAAAAATTGGGCCTGTAGCCTGAATATATTAATATTTATGTTTAAACCAGAACAAAGGTTTATGTATAAAATAACAAAGTATTATTAAACATTAACTTAAGTGCTAGATAAAAGGTAATAAATTCGTTCATTAAATTGTAAAAATTATTGTGGAAATAATTTGTGGCGTCATTTGCACTTGTTTGCTTCTTTTCGGTAAGTTCTCTTTCGTTTTTGTTGTGTATTCGGCGTAGAGAGGATTTTCGTTAAATTTGTGTTCTCCAATTTTGTGCGTCATATTTTTGTTCTCTCTTATCTTGTGCATACCTACTCCCATCGTCACTTACTGTGTAAGGTAAATGTCATCAGTGTTTTAGCGGCCATGTCCGAACAAATGTATTTGAGAATTGTTAACAAACTTCGGAGGACCCGCAGCTACATTGTAATTTAGAAATAATTAGTTAAGTCATGTGTCCATTTACCACTGGGATTATTATCAATAAGGATCAACAATTTTTGCTGCGATAAACGTAGCGTAGACTGATTTTTTCTCACGAGCGGCGATGGGTAGTTGTCAAAATTAGCTGTTCATGCAATTAATCAAAGAATTGTGAAAATATAAGCAATGACTTAAACATAGCTAGTCAATCGCAGCAAACTAAAAATATTCCAATAAACTTCGCAAACAAATTTAATGAATCAAAGAAAAGTTAAAAATAAGCACAAAGCTAGTCAACAGCAGCAAACTTGAACTCCTTTAGCTGTTTTTGACAATTGCGAATCGCCAAAAAATTCACACTGCTGCCTTGTCAAATAATTATACTTCCTTGTCAAAAAATCAAAGCGAGAGCATGCCTTGGTTGCTGTGGAGATATGAAAAATGTTTTGTGTCACACAAAGAAAATAAATAAATAAATTTAATTTAAGTTGTAACTAATGTATGCAAATTAATAAATTCCATAATTCATCTTTTTTTTAAATAAATGAATTAAATTGTGAGCTTTAGATCAAGTAAGTTTTTAAGAAGGCAACAACAACAACTCTGTATAGAGTCAATCACTTAGCTGACTAATTCATCTTTTTTTTTTTGTTGATAGAAAGTGAACTCCTCGATACGATGTCAGCGGAGTCGGTGGTGCATTAAGAAAAGTATAGAAAAAAAACTGTTATTGAACGCTCGTTTTGTTTTCTTTTGTTTGACGTTCGTTTATCGCAGCTCGTGAGAAAATAGGTTTTTGTCAAGGCTACCTGGTAAATTTTTGTATCATGATCTACACAAATCTCACAACCAGCGTTGCCATATTCACAGTTAAAACTGTAAATTACAGTTTTTAAACAGGCTTACCGTTTTTTAAAATGACTCGTAGTTGGAATTACAGTTTTTTCATTTTCAGATTCTAAAAAAATAATAAAATATTTAACTCATAAATTACCATAATCGGAGAAAATCGACTTTGGAGAACATTGCATAAAATTCTAAGTTGGCTATTTAATTAACAGTTAATTAAATTTGAATTTGAAAATGCTTTTTTATAATATGTGTCTGTCTCCAACTAAAGTTTTATATACTTATCACCCATCTATATCGCTGTTGAGTCGACATTTGACAAATGTCATAAGCATTGTTGAATAGCAAGAAGTTTATGATGAATGGCGAGAATTAAGTCAAATTAAGTTTAGTGATTTAAATTTAAATGCTGACAGTAATATTGTAGTTTTTTGGAAATATATTTTAAAAATAAAAAATTTGATGGTAATGAAACATGCATGAAACATGCATGAAACATAAATGTAACATAAGAAAAATGGTTTCTGCTGCTCTATGCCTTCCAATATCCACAGCTAATGTAAAAAAGAGTTTTTTTCATAATTAATATTAATAAAACAAAACTTAGAAATAAGCCAGTAAATTTCCGCACTTTATGGTATTCTAAAAACAAAAGATCTATTAAAAAAAATGCATCACTTTACCAAAATTATTGAAATCATATTAAAAAAAAAAACAAAATGTGATCTATTCAAAAGCATGATGTAATTATAAAAAGGTGTTCTCGTTCGCAATATCAGAGAAAAATAGGCTGCCTTATTTTGGCATTTTATTTGAAATTTTTTATATTAAACCTTATTTCAATTGTCAAAATGAGGCAGCATGTCACAGAAAAAAAAATGAAAAATGTCATTGGATGAGAACTTAAAAAGTACACATGCTTTTTAAAGTTTTTTTTTAATGCTTATGTTATTGTTTATGTTTTTGTTAATAAATTGTTTTGTATTATTTTAATTTTAATAAATAAATAAATACCAATAAAATTAAAATTGCTTTATTTTGGGGTTACAGTTTTTTGTTGAAAATACAGTTTTTTTTTTTGGAATTCACAGTTTTTTTAAAAAACCTCTGGCAACGCTTCTCACAACAGAAGAGAATATAATTCAGTTTTTCGCTGACGGCATGGTAGAATTATACAGGTAGTCTCGTGGCTAATCGTGATCTCTTTGACAATACTACCAGAATTGTCAAAATCAGTTTTTTTTAAAGAAAACAAAGATAACAGAAAAAAATTAAATTACTCCAATTGGATATTTTTGTGTTGTGTTTAAAAACTTGAATAAAGTGAATTACTTATTTTTTTTAATTAAAATGAAGTGCGTGTTGTGCCAAAAACATTTGGGCAAGGAAAATGGGCCGAGTTTTTGTGTTCCAGCTGACGAGCTTAGAAGACAACTATGAAACATGGCACGTGCCAAAAATTTTAAAAAAGATGCTCGTGCTTGCAACAGAAACCCCACGAAAATGATTTTTTGGAACCTCATAAAATTACTTCAACAGCTGCACCAAATCCTATTTTAATTGATTGATCAATAAAAAATTAAAAAAGCAAAATAATTTGAGCCATGACAGATTTTTTAATTTTGCCTTTCTCGTCGCATTCTTATCGGTTGCAGATTTTGTATGAGCTATCATTTGACTTTTGACAGTTATGGTAGTTCGCTCTCAGCCGTGCGACTACCTCTATCCTTCTACCATGGCTGACGGTGTTGCTGTGAGCAGAGTTACCAGTTTTTTCATACTCCTGTCCGCCATTTGTCGACAACTAAACCGCCAAAAACCACCAACATTTTTTTCTTAAAATATTTTAAGAAAATAAATAAAATCATATTTAGGTACATGACGTCATAAATATTTTTATTATATTGTATATATGACCAGAAATAGCAGCTTAGAGCTCTTATTAGATATAATTAAATATATTATTTTTAATATATTAACATGTACAAACGATACAAAAAAGTAAAAAAGCTCCACGATCAGAATTTTTTTAAAATTATAAAAAAACGATAACGTAAGAACAATAAATAAAGTAATAAGTAAACGTCAAAATTCTTGGACTAATTTTTAATCCAATCTTTGGAATTATGCATTTCATATTATTTGTTCTATTAGAATTTTAAAGGTTCAAACTATTGAAAATTGTTTTAATAAATCCAAAAATAATAATTATTACATGTTGGAATGCTCTAAGAAAGCAGCGTTCGGCTTGGTTTGGTTCTTATGCATGTTTATGATTTATCTTTACATGTGGCTTCAAAGAGCAGTTGGTAGAGCCATGGTTTCGTACTCCACAGGTTTAGTTGTTTTTTATTTTTGCCGAAAATATTTTAATACAAGCATGCATTAAGGTTTAAACCAAGAAGAAATAAAACTTAATTTAAATATTTTACGTCGATTAAATTTTAATACAGTTTTGGTGACGTCATATCTACAATGACAGAATTTACAAGAATTTAGTTCATGATTTGTGAGCGTGTAAAAACTACGTATGGAGAATACCAAGTCTATAACATCCAAAAAATTATTGATGGTTTTTAACAAATTGTAATGCTCCATCCTCATAATTGTTATATAAATACTCTATACAAATTTTTACCATTTTTACCATAATTGTTATATAAATACTCTATACAAATTTTTACCATGAGAACCCAACTTGAATTTTCCCAGTGTTTTCTATATTTTTCTTGTTCCTTCCTGATTTTTTTGGTATTTTTGCGCTCAAACTGAACAAATTCAAGCAATATCAGCTGTTCAAATGTTTTATGTTGTGGTAGCATCGTTGCTCGGCAAATTGAGATTTAGAGATAGGAAAAATGTTGGCTTTGTAAAAAGTGTTGTATAACGAAAAAAGAATTTAGTCTCTTTTTAGAGGAATCTCGCCAAAAATCGCCAAAAAATGTTTAAACAGCCAGTTTTTCATCATCTCGCCAAATCAAAATTCTACTCGCCAAAGAGGTCGTTCAAACCGCAAGTTTGTCGAGATATCGCCATATCTGGCATCTCTGGCTGTGAGGCTTATGTCGCAAATTTTATGTACACTCTTTAAAAACCAACTTTGTTAATTTTGCATATATTTTTTATTTCGAAGAAATTCATACTATCCGTATAAGATTATTTGAATTATTAATTCATATTATTTTTATTAATTTTCTGATGCTAAATTTTTTGAGTTTTTGATTATAATTTTAATTATTTGTATATATTAAGATTTTATAATATTAAAATAAAAACAAAACAATAAAAAAAAAACACACCAAAATGTTTAACTCTGAATTGGAAAGTGATTTCTTTTCCGTAGATAAGTTTTCCGGTTAAGCAGAATGTTTAATTTTCCTCTGCAAGCAAACTAATATAATTTATTTACTTAGAATAAAGTATCATTTTGACAACTATTTCGCTCAGCGTGTGATATTCGAGAGCCCACCAATACCAAAAAGACAAAATAAAATGTGACTGTGTTAGAATGCCCAGCCCTGCTTTAAAGCCCTTAAGTCCTTTTAAATCCCGGCATTTTCTTTCCCGATCCCGGGATTTTTTTTACAAAAAAATTATATGGCAAATATTCAAGTAAATGCAACCTTTTCAATTTAAGTTAATATGAATATAGAATTAGATAAACCTTTTATTTAGGCTGAAAAAGATTTTCAGGACGATGAGTGCGAATCACTGGAGCATCGACTTTGCAAAGTTTGAGAAGAATATTCTGATATTCTGACTTAGGAAATAATTTTGTTTTGTGGTGAAGGCAATCGTGATCGAATCTTACAAATTGCTTACGATTATCGAACAACTTTTTCTCCAAGTAGCATTGAATCAGAAGGGTGCTTCTCGTCAACGGGTTATATTTGTAATAATATCTAAACAAAACTCTCTAATGAAAAATAAGATTCGTTGATTAGCTTAATGTATTACTTTAAAAATAATATAAAAAAAAGTTAATTTGAAAAAGTCTTTTCCAACCTTAATGGTTGGAATATAGCTGAAAAAATTTTTATATCTTTGCAATTTATAAACAAAACTAAGCAAAATGGGTATTAAAATAGCTATTACCTATTTAATAAGCTATTAACCATAAAAATTCCAGTAATAACTTTTTAAGATATAACTCTTTTTATGTACCAAAAGTTTAGTATTTTTTATTTATTTATTTTGGACTTCCAGCTTGATATATTGGAACATGAAAATTTTTTATAAAAATCGTGCGATTCATTATTTCATTAATCTCAACATTACGTATAATTACTTTCAAAAATTTTTAGAAAAAATACAGAGACTTTTAAATACAGTTCTTATTTTCTAAATCACAATGCTATTTATACACTAACCTTATTTATTGTAAAAACTTCGGTTTTACCTCAATTTGGGACCATTTCAAGGAGAAAAATTTCATATCACAAAAATATTTTCAAACGAAACATTTTCTAAGTCCAAAAAGTGCTATATCTTCAAGATGAGATCGGGCCAAATGCTTGTATGTCTTGAAAAAATTAAATTTTGAAACAAAAATCTTGAAAAAAAAATCTAGAAAACAAAAAAGGTTGTTATTTCGAATAAAGTGTAAAATTTCGAGAAAAAAACGAAAAAAGTGTCAAATTTTGAAAACAACAATGTCAAATTTAGGCAAAATTGTGATAATTTCTCACGTTTTTTATCTGCTAATCTTCTTGCGAGCGTGTTTTTTTACACATTTGAGTTTAGAAGGTCCAAAAACATATAATAGAAATATATAAAAAAAAAATTGGAGTGCGGACCCTAAAGTCCTAAAAAATCATTCCCTTATTTGTTCAATTTGACACTTATTCGAAATTCGACTTATTCGAATTCAAAATATAACACTACTTTAAAATTTCACATTTTTTAACTTATTCGATTCAAAATATAACACTACTTTAAAATTTCACATTTTTTAAAAATTTGACAGTTTTTGCAATATATTACATTTTCCAAATTTGACGCTTGTTCAAAATTTTTAAAATTTTTTGGAATTTAACATTGTTCGAATTATGAGATTTTTAACAATTTTTTGAAACGGTGGAAAATTTTGACAGAGTTCTTGAAAAAATGTATAATACATTCTATGCGTAGGTTTTTCAAGCTTTCTTAAACTTTTTTTTGAAGATTTTTTTCTAGATTTTGTATTTAAAATTTTGAAATTCTGCGAAACGAGCCCAGTCCCTTCAAGGGATATGCATGGATTTTCAAGTTTTTTACCTCGTTGAATAGATACTTGCATTACCTTTCTTTTGATGCCCATAACTATTAGTTTTGTTGGAAAATTAGACAAAAACATATTTTTAAGGCCTTTTTACTAACTTTGAACCCCTATAACTTCTAAACGACTTGAGAGCGGCCCTTAATTTTTTCACTATTAGCTTTTTTAGCTTTAAATACATATTTTGAAAAACAAAAAAAAATTAAAAAGGCCATTATTGCTAAAGGTAAAATGTTCCGTAATTTTAAACAGCTTACTATCAATACCCATTTTACACAAAGTATTTCTTTCCCTTTACCCACTCATTTTTTTAATATCATAAAAATGCAAAAAAGAAGAAATTGCCGATTATTTCGAACGTTATCGATTATTTTTTAAGTATTAATCGACCACAATAGTTACCTCAACTAAAAGCTGCCGTATGATTTTCTCCAGCACTATCTTCCGATATTATTTCATCGCTATTACACAGATGTTTTCTCCCAAGCAATAAATTTAATTTATTGCATGCGATATTTATTCAATGAGTTCATGTCGAAATTACATACGAACTTTTCATATGTGTTTTTGCACGCATCTGGCTCTATTGCTTGGTGACCGACCCTTGAATTTGTTGTTTACAACAAGGAATTTGTTGTTTTATTTCTGTTTTCATATAACGGCCACAAACATTTTTTATCTCAGTCACACTTCTCACAACCTACGACGACACAAGTCATGCGCATCGCTTTCAAAATATCACGCCACCAACCGAAAGTGACAGTTTACCTGCATAAAAAATTCAGTTTTTTTTATCTGTTAATCGCAGAGAGCGAATTATGCTCTCAAAAATTTATGGGGAAATGGCACACAGAAAGCTGCTGAGATGAAATCAACGAGATGCTAAATACAATGACAGTAATGTGTTTTTTCGATTGTGTATCGATTATAATATCGGATTCAGGTAATTATTTCATAGTTTTTCAATTGAAAGGAGACATAAAAATAAAACAAAACTTACATCCAATGTTTACAAGAAAGAGGTTAGTTTACTAAAAATGTTTGAAAACTGCAAAGCTTATTTTAAAAGCATTGTAAGATTAAAATTAATATGTCTCGTTGGGACAATCTTCGGGGAAAAAAGAGGTGCGTCGTTGAACACACGAGAGAAGCGAAGCTTTTTCGCAGTTTCGTAGATATCATAATTTAATGGTCTTATTGAATAAAATAATTTTTTTATTAAAAAATTTTAAATAACATAAAGTTCATTAAAAAACATACGTTTATATTCACATCAGTAAATTTTATTACATTTTACTAATAAAATAAAAAAATTGGTAATTTTAGCCCTTGGAAGGACTTTGACCGAGCTTCTACTGTATTGATAAATTGTGTTGTGTGTGTTTTAAATGTTTGAACACAAATGGTCGAGAGCTGAACCTACCAGTTGCATGCCGTTTCCAAACGGCTTGTGTTCTCAAGAAATTTTACATGGCAATTTTTATTCTCTGAGGTTTGCCATTGTCTGAAGAGAGGTGACATACGAACAGAAATATTAATTCAACTGAAACACATTCTGTCAGAGCTGGGGTATGAACCGCGACTCTTTAGCTTACGTGCCACGCACTCTACCAGTTGGCTACGGCCACAACACATTTCATTATTTTATTTTATTTCATGTTACATTAATTTTGAATTATTTTTGTAAATATTTTCCGTTATTATTATTATGGAATTTTATTAATGAAATTATGGTTTTATGATATCTGAAATAGCAAACGTTTATCATATGTGTAATGCCATTAATTTCTGAAATATCTGCTGAAAAATGTTGAAATTGAATTCTGCTTAGGTATATTTATTTTTCATCTTATTTTTCTGTCACTTAGAGAAAGCATTTGTCAACGCACTTGTGGCCAATTGTTAATTTTTCCTGGAAAAAAATATTATGTACCAACAATAACACAAACGCATTCACATCACAAATAAAAAGCACCTACTGAACGATGCTGAGGACAATGTGTAGCAAGTAGAAGCAACATTTTTGATTTTTTTTGCTACTTTTGTGGTTTGGATAGCTGCTAAATATGTAGGATATGTAGCAAAGCCAATACACAAACCTTTTAATAGACTATTGTGGTCTGATGCAGCATAGCTTTAGTTAATACCTAATATTGAAAAAACCACTTTATGTAACAAAGGGTTTTGGATTGTTGGGTGGGGTTAAGAACTATCAATCGAGGGGGTATGAGTTCGATACTCACAGCGTACAAAGAAATATGTTCAATATTATATTTTCTTTTTGTAATAGTCGCAAGCAAAATGCAACATCAAATATAAGGACACAGTGTCGGTTTTGAAATTTCACTTAAGCAAATCACAAAACAAGGCGTAAAAAGCTACGCTTTAAAAAATTAAAATTTTCTAAATGACCTTGTTATTTATTATGTTGATTTTCTTACATTTAGAATTTGTATTTAAATCATAAAAAATCAACATAATAAATAAAAAAATCTTAGAAAGCTGTAAAAAAGCTGTAAAAAGTAGCCACATTTTTGTGTGTGGTATTTTTTTTCGGGAACAAGCACACGAATAGATAGGTACAAGATTCTCAAATTAGTTAGCTCAAATTAACACAATTGCTCTGAATTCGAAGATTCATTACTGTATAAAAAATCTGGATGTTAGTTTTGAAATTAGTTCTGGTTTATCAAAAGGGATTATACACTCAGAAGCCGAAAAACGAAGATCATGTTAGTGATTTTTTTTAAGGAAACCAAAAGGTTATTTTTGCCAGCCTAGCCTAACTTAAGGTATAATATACGTGTAAAAAGAGAAAAACAGTAGCTTGTTTTCAAACATTTTTTTGAGGTACAAGGAGTTATTGTATTTTTTGAAATTTATACGGGTTATTGTACACAAAAATTACTTTAATAAATTTTTTTTAGCAATTTTCTGGCTTTATATAGAGGTCGCTAAAAATTAAATTGAAAAAAACAACATCCAAAACTGTTCGATGAATATGGCCTTTCCCATGTATCTGACACAAACAAATCAAATGTCATTTTAAAGTATAGGTCACTAATTGAGCATCCCATCTACGAACGACCACCGGGGGTTTTTTTGAAATTATGATGAAAGTTTGAGTAAAAAGTTAAAAAAAAAATAGATTTTTGCGCTCTTTTTTTGTCAATTAGAAAAAAAATTTAAGGAAATAGGTACTTGTATTTAGGTAAGATGCTTAAAGGACAAAATAAGGAACAAAATGCACTAAGATTCATTGAAATTGAGGCAATAAATTTTGAGTTTTGGATGTTTTTTTTCAATTTCATTTTTAGCGACCTCTATAGAAAGCCAAAAAAATTGCTAAAAATACATTTTTATAAAGTATATTTTATGTACAATAGCCTGTATAAATTTCAAAAAATATAACAATTCCTTGTACCAAAAAAAAATGTTTGAAAACAAGCTGCAGTTTTTACATTTTTACATGTATATTATAACTTAAGAGTATGTTTACTTTTTTTTATAAAAAAAATTAATAGTTGTTTTTTCCTTCGGGCTCAAGGTCCAATTATAATTATAATTTAAAAAAAAAATTAATATTAAGGTAGATACAGCATTTTTTATAAAGCGCTGTGCAAAAATGTGAAAAACGAAAAAAATTATTAAACCTATTATTAGTACTTGTCTTAGCCAATTTTGAAAATATCGATTTTTGACCAAAAGTTCGTTATTATTTTGAATATTACTAATGAACGAAGCATTAAAATATTATTTTAAAAAATTATTAAATATGAATAGAATAATGAAAAAAAATTTATCATAATTCATATTTATAAAAATTAAATTTTAAAACATAATCATAATACATACAATTTTCGTTAAGCTTGATACTTCATATTATCGATTAATATTTATCGAAAATCTCTAACATCTGTGCTGCCATACAAACAAAAAGAAGTTGAATTTTAAAATTGAGAATTTTAGCTATTGTGTCAAATGCCTAATGAATAAAATAGGCTTTAACAACTGGCTTCAGTTTAATTAGTAAAATATTTTTAATTTATAGGTTTCAGGAAAGAAACTATTAATTCACTTTATCTCATGAAAAAAGTGAAACTAACCCAGAGAGTAAATTAACATTAATTTATACTCTCTGACTAAACAAACTAAATGAGAGCAATATATTCAAGTAAAAAAAGCAAATAAACTCGTTGCCTTCCCAGTGTTGCCAGAAAAGGGAATTTTCCCTGTTTTGCGGCAAATTTAAATCCAAAAAAGAAAACTAGAAAAATAATACACCTAAAAAAGGAGAAAATGAGGTTGACCGTATTTTTGTGCAAAATAACTAATTTCGTCACAAAGTCAACCAATTATGTTATCTTCCATTTAAATAGATTTAAGAATTATCTGAGTCATCTTGAGCTTTAGTTTAGTGCTATTACTATCTGAATTAGCCCGTGTATTTCATTTAAATTTATTTGGATTGTCATCAGCTGTAAACTCAAGCGCAATTGGTTCTTTGGCCAGTTTAATTTGATTTATTTGCTTGAAAAATGGGCAAGTAAAATATAGTGTTTTTAAAAGATTTAATTTCTCGGACGAAGGCGCAGCATTTAAATTTTTGGCATTTGTTAATCTGATTGTTTCGAAAAATAAAACGTATTTTTCATTAATTACGTTGTGTTCCTATTTTACTAATTTATTTAAAAAATTTAAATTAATTGATCTCGTGTTGGAATATAGGTCACTAAGAAATATTTAAATGCACTAACATAAAATGAGCTAAATTTTCGACATAATGTTTTATATATGAAATTTTGAAGATATAAGTGAAATGTTTCTAAAAAAAATTAATTTACTTATTTTTCTCTTACGCATAGCGGTGAATGCGCTGAAAGAGTTTTTTCTGCAATAAATTTTAATGAAACTAATATAAGAAACCAGTTAGGCAACCGTACCATTAATGGTACTTTACACACCAAAATGCATATTGGCCTTGACCAACCTTGACCAACAAATTAAAACTTATTATTTTATAATATTATAAAAGGGAAACATTTTAATTTTATTAATTAAAGTAATTAATACATAAACTCTTTTACCATGATGATTAAATCGTAAGAACTGTTTCACAAATGTAGTTTTTCTTTTTCGTAAATGTTTCGGAAATTATTTTGTTTAAGTAAAAATAGAAGGCATTGGCTAAAAATAATGAAAAAATGGTTGAGGCAAGGAAAGGAAAATATATTGAATTTGTTTTTTGATTATTTAATTACATAATAACTAAACTACCTGATAACTTAATTACCCAATTAAACTATAATGGAAATTAAAGTAACGTAACGCAAGTAACGTCACGCCAGACCAAAAATTTTAATAAAAAATAGTAGTAATTTATTGAGTCATTTATAGCAATTTTACAATTAGATTATAAACTGTAACTTTTTGTTTATTTTGCGGCTGTAATAGTATGACCTGCATATTGAATTACATTTTTCATTTTTAATAAAGCGAATGCCACATGGCTGGTATAAATTTAATGATTATTTTGATCTTGCTCATGGAGCATTTTAACTTGTTTCCTTGACGTTATGTCTTGTATGTACAATAAATGAAAAAATATACACACACACACTAACTTATTATACACTTTGACGATATCATTTTTACAGATACAAGTTGCCTTTGGCGAAAACGAGATAACATTACGTCTTTTAGTTAATGTTCTTTTCTTTGTCTTTTTTGAATTTTTAAAAAGAGCTAACAATGAAAGCATAATTTTTATTTACAAAATTTTTGTATGCATTGTATTAAAATAATATGCAATATGAAATGATATTTAATTTTTTTTCTATAAGTTTTAAGAACTATCAAATAATTATTCTTAACTTTTGTCATGACAAATGTAACAAATATAATAAACATCAACGCTCCTTAATGTAAGGAATATATAGCTTAAAAATAACAGAAGCTAGTAAAGAAGTAAGCTTTGTCCTCCAACAAAACAATAAAATAGTTTAATTAAACTGCAAAGATAAAAATAGAAAACAAAATAGAGTTAGCCACAGTTGTGCCCTTGCATGGCTTTTGAATAATAAGGTATTGGTGACCCATTGGGAACTGACTCAAAATTCTCAAGGAGAATTCCCATTGGCGAATGATAAATGTTGTTTAGCCAGGAAGTGTCGGATTGTGAAGAATATATATCTTTAATTATTCCATTTATCAATGTACTCTGGTTGTCAATGGGATTTTTCATTATAAAGGTGGCATATTTCAAAATTGGAATGACATTAGCTTCTCTTTACACAAATCTATTAGGAAATATTTTGTTCCTGGACTCAAAGTTTTTGCCAATATACAATCTGAGGAGCTTAATAAAAAGAAAACCAGAAAAGATTTTTAAATTTGATCACTTGGAAAATGAACTCATATTAATTCAGAGACTTTAGTAAATTTTGTAATCTAAGTAAAAAATCACTTCCGTTTTTTGTAACGTAACACCTGCACATATTTTTGCTTATTTCAATTTCAATTTATTAAAAAATAATGTTCACATATGAGAGAGACAGAGTCTTTTAAATGCAGTAAGAATAACATGATATAAACAACTGATAAATACATATAGCCCAAAAAAATATTTAGTGATTTAATTAAAATTAATAAAAAGTGATAAAAAAGTATTACAAAATATTTTTATCAACAAGCAGACATAAAAACAAACATAAGTGATCAAAGTATTATTATAAGTTAAAAACTGTTCTTAAAATTGCATACTTAATGTTGCAGTATTTTTGAATACATTTAATTCTAAAAGGCAACGAGTTCCAAATTATGATGGCGTTTACAAAAAAGAGTCTGTTGGAATTTAAGAAAATAAATAATGGAATTATCAGGTTCAATCTTCTTATCCATCTAATTATCAATTATCACTTCAGTGAGCAGAGAACAAATTAGACACAAACTTTAGAAAAGAAATAGCACCAGTAATGGTATAACTAGACAAGGTAGTGTTATGCCGTTGTTATGCTAGCCAAACATGTTTACCGAACATTTTTTGTTGTTATCCTAGTGGTAAATGGACACATGAAGCATTCAATTATTTCTTAAAAACAATGTAGCTTCGGGGCCTCCGAAGTCTGCTTACAATTCTCAATTACATTTGTTCGGACATGGCCGCTAAAACACTGATGATATTCACCATACACAGTAAGCGACGATGGGAGTAGGTATGCACAAGATAGGAGAGAACAAAAAATTACGCACAACATTTGAGAGACCAAAAACATTGAACGAGAATCGTCCCTACGCCAAAAATACAACAAAAACGAAGAGAACACATCGAATGAAGCAAACAAAGGCAAATGACGCCACAAATTCTTCAATAATTTCTTCCCATACATTTTTCAATTTGATGAATGAATTTATTGCCTTTATAGAGCATTTCAGAATTTATGTTAAATAACATATTTGTTCTAGCTTAAATATAAAGATTAATAATTTTGAAAAACACACTTTACTGCAGAACTGCCTGCTAAAGTCAAACTGTTGTTAAAACAATGAAAAGAGAATAATTTGAGCACAAACAAGATTTTGTCAAACCCAGCTTACAGTTCTGCATTACAATGTCATCACCGACAAATTTTTACAAGCGGGTATTGTTTCACGTATAAAATGAAAAATTAACTTTTTCTTATATTCATTCTCTCGCTCTCAGACCGAAAATTTTCGATTGCTGATTGAAACACCAAATATGCCGAACTTTCCGGTGTTGGTTTTAGTAATTTTGCATAATAGCATCAAATAAGTAGCAAAAAGTATTAGAAAGTGAAATTAACTGTGTGCTCAAGCAACCCTTAACCCATTCACGATGAATGTTACGTATATGTAGAGACGCGGAACCCTTCTTTTTTATAGCAAAAAAAAAAACACCCAAACTCGAATGATTCGGTGCAAACACATGTTGAAATTTAACACAAATTCACAAACAGCTATCATTGTTTTGTTGAACTAATTTTAATAACAAAAAATCGTGCTAATTGAATAATATTTTGAAAAAAAATTACAAACTCATAAACAATAATTGCATATCTATTGAAACTAAAAAAAAAATTTAAAAGAAATCATAAATAATTGAATACAAAAAATAATGCCTCTTGCATAACCAATCCCAATATGAATTAACTTGCTAATTTCGTTTTACGTTTTACGTTTTTGGCCACCAATTTTTAAATCACATTGCTTTATTAAAGTTCTCTTTTGTAAATAGCAAAGAACTCCATGACCCCTACACCTTAAAGTATTTTTACTCATCGTTGGCCCGACCTCATTTAGAATACTGTTACATTATTTTGAACCTTTCTACACACTTGCATTCCGAACGTATCGAAAAAAATCTAAGGAAAATTCTCTAGGTTTATGTTTACCAATTAAACTGGAACTTACCTGAGCCCCCTCCAGTTAATTCAAAGTGGCGGAGAAGGGCAGCATCAATTATTTTCCTTAGAGATATTCTCCATAGTAACGTAGATTACCCGGATCTATTGGGCATACTTATCTTTCGTATACCCCCGAGACGGCTTCAGAATCAGTTAAATTTCCGTATAATCCTTTCTAAAACTGTTTATGTACTTAACGAACTTCTAACCCGTTACATTAGGGTAGCAAACAATATATTGCCCTTAACTGACATATTTGTCACTAACTCTCGTGATTACTTCAGATTACTCTATACCCAGCTAGAACAGTAACTGTTACATACGGCGTATATAACACGAGCGGTCACACGATTTTCGTTACATCCATATAAAATTTTTCATACAAAACTTGTGACCATTGCTCAAGCGGTGATCAAAATGTCACAAAGTTTGCATCTCTGATTCTCATCCGTGTGATCTGGCATCCCTTTCTGCCACATATGTTTTTACCTTTAGAAAAATATGGAGCTAAACTGCTCACACCAATAAGGAATTTAGTTGTGCGCTATCCTCCCCTTCTCCCTATGCCGTTCTGTCTAGCCCACCATCTAGCCGATATATGCCAAATTACAATATAAACACAATTTTTTCAAGTTTTTGAATTATTTGTTTAATAAAATATTTACCTTCCGGATAGATTTTGAATTATGATTATACAATTTTAACCAAAAATCAATAAAATTCAATTCAATAAATTCAATTCAATTAATTCAATTCAATAAAAGCATAAATCGGCATGAACGGCACAGAACATCAAAAGCACATTTTCGCAGTTGCTTGTTTTGAAACAAATTGTCCGAAGTATTCCCCAGTAGCTATTCAATTTGTAAATCTAAAAAGAAAAATTATTAAAATTCGTATGCACTATTTTTAATTTATTTTCAAAACTTGCATTTGACTTCACCATTTTGTGTTGCGTGTTTATTTTTAGTTTATTTTATGGCCGCAAAAGAGCTAGACATACAAACACATATAACTTTCCTTGTTTCCCATGAAATGACAGCGTAAAAGTGTATTGGTGAACACCAAATTCTGTTTCGTTGTGTTTGTAAAGTTGTTACAGCTGTCCAGCAGGGTAATGTCCTCATGAGCCCCGATGCTTAATTTAATTACCTCTCAACTTGTTACTTTTTCTATTCTTATAAAAATTGATATCGTTATGTATTAAATTTCCTTCAGCTTGTTTATTTTGAAACTAATAAATATATTTAATTACATATAATATATTTTTCAGATAAAAATAATCAAGTATGTTAAGTACTCTATAAGAGTAACTGATCTGCTTGATAAAATAACTAAATAACTATACATAAATATATGCAAAAACGGATCTATTTTTATTTATTTTGAAATCGTAACATTTTGGCTTAATATCGGATTATCGGATTCAAGACTGAAAATCGTTCCAAATCCGATATATTGGGCCATATGGCAGCACTGACTAGCACAAAGAAAAACCAACAATTTTTAAGCTCTTTGCATTCAATTGATGAGAAACGCAATCAGAGGCAATCTAACGTGTTATAAATACGCACGTCTTCACTCGGCTGTTGTTAAAAATCGATGCGGTCGCATATAAAAAAATAAAGAAAATACAATTAATTGCAAGCAATAAAGCAAATAAGGAGATTAATAAACAAAAAAAAATTTTTACAATAGTTACGAAAAATACCAGAGCAAAATCAAAGGCAACAAAATAAAGTGAGTGTTAAAGTGTAATAATTTAGTGAAAGAAAAATAAAAGAAAGTTTGTGTTTAATTAATTTCTTTTAAAATTTGGCAAATTCCGATATAAAAAAAATTTAGAAGAAACGTCAAAAACTTGTGTCAGATCTTAAAACAATCGGAGAAAAAAAGCATTAAAAATTCTTGAAAAAAAAGTCGAAAGAGTGACGTACGTATTTATATCGCGAGTCGTGGTTGAATAAATAAAATTATCTAGATGCAACGCCTTGTTTCTTCAATTTAAATCATTTTGGAAATTTTTTGCAGTTCACATGACAAGCCTGTTGATAAAGGGCAGCTATTTTTTGTGATTTTGTGAAAGCATGCATTTTAATTTTATTTGTGTGGATGTGTTGAAATATCGTTAAAAAATTAAAAAATTGTTCTAAAGATTACAGCACTGCTGCTAAACATAACCTCAATTTCTTGATGCAATTTTCTTATGTGTACTTTCCTTATTTTTCCATTGTTTTACTCTACTTCAACAACTTGGATATCAACGCAAAATAATTACAATTGCTACAACAACAACAACACCAACAACAACTACTACGTCTTCAGCTCAGGTAAGTCTCTTGTTTGTCAAATAATTTGCATAAATATATCATGCAATATTTGAAGCACGATATAAATCAATGACAACTGATTTTTTCACGTGTGTTTCTGACCAAAAAATACAAAAACCTTTGTGCGTTTAGTTTTTGTACTTCAATTGAAGTGCTTCCGCAGAAATTCCATAAATTTTTTTCTTCGCCACTTTTGGTACGTCGTGTAGGTTTACACTGCTGCTGTTAAGTTCCACCAACTCTCAAACGTCCCTCCCCTCCTTGATTTGTATTTACTTTCAATTCACGAGCGTGCGATATATACATATACATATATATATAGTGTTCGCTGCCGGCATATTTTTGTCACTCTCCCAAAAATGATTTTATTCCCCCTTTTTGTTGTTGTTGCTGTATTTTGTCTTGCATCCAGCTCTATTAATTATTAGTATGCAGTTATTTTTTTCACATGCACTCGGCGCGCTTTTTTCAGTGCATTATTTAGTAATTTATTTCTATTTAATGTTGTAAATGGGTGGATGCGGGCTAGTTTTTGGAGCTATACCATGTTGCATTTCCACCCATCTTTTGTATTCTCTGTAATATTTAACCACTTGCAGTTGAGTGTCATGCATGTGTTTTGTTGCTTGCTGTGTTTCTAACCTCACATCGGTGTTGTCGTGTTGCACTTCAAGGTTTCCATCACACGTTTATTTTTAAATGCTGCAGTTGATACAACTTAAAAAGGCACGATTACGATTTCGTGGGCGTCGCGATTTAAAAAATGTTTTCTGGCAGAGAAAACATTTTTTTAACAATAAAAATCGATAACTCAACTACTTATTGAGTTATCGATTTTTAAAATTTTTTTCTTACCAAAAGTTGTGTTTAGTTGCAAGAATACTTTAAATTTGATAAGCAAATTTACATCATATTTGCATTTTTTATTTGAAAGAACCGTTATTTTCTACTTAATTTGCGTAATTAAGGTACTACAAATATGTATATTCAAATATATTAGGGTATTCACAATGTGGTGTATTCGCCCTTGTATTGTGTATTTTTGATAAATTTGATATTTGTAGTAAATTTTGTACAATTACAAAAACAAAATGTACAGTATTCAAAATACAACCCTGTGGCAAAAATACAACGATGGAACCCTATTGTATTCTTTGTAAATTTCGTTGTGTATTAGATCAGCTGATGGCAAAAGCATTTGTGCTGAGCCTGGAGGAAGCTACCGGCAACGCTGTGAGTTTATTTAATAAAAGTTAATATAATTAAGTGTTTCGTTCCAATTTTCGTATGATTTCCTTTAGTTAAAGGATGATTTAAATGAATGTTTCCAAACAAAATAACATAAAAGAGCAGCTGATTTTAAAAAATACAATTCTTTAGTGAAGGTTCGTTCACAGTAAGTGTTAAGTATTGTAAATTTTGTAAAAATGTATCACAAATACACCACATCGTGAATACTCCTATTGTATTCTTAAAACTTAAACATTTAGCTTTCGTTTGATATATTACAATATATATATATTTTGTGCAGAATAAAAAATTTTTTTGTAAGAAAAGCAAAACAACTTATGTAAAAATACTTCAAAAGAAAATTTTTCGTACAAGGGAAAATTATTTCATCACAAAAAATACCATAAAACATAAAATAAATCATATATATTATATACCAAATGAAAAATAAATTCTTAAGCTTAAATTTTTTTTCCATAATTGATAATAATAAGGGTACTCTTTCAGAAAATAACAGTTCAATATAAACAAAAATCTTGCGTTTACATTCAAATAGCTATAAAATGTGAAGACTTATTATGTTTTCTATAAAATAATACCTCAACCGTCTCAATCGGTAATATAATAAGAAAAATATAGCAAGTTTTCTAAGACGATCACTAAAGAAAAATATTATTTTCAAATATCGATAACTCGAACACAAATCTATAAATCAATTTTTCATTCGGCCATTCCTATTTTTATTGAAAGTAGTTTACGAATTTATTGTCAAATCGCGGCGCCCTAGAAATCGTAATCTCCCCCTAGAAAAATAAGCAAAATGTTAGTCGATTGAAAAAGAATGGAATTTAGAGTTAAGTGAAAATATCAAAAAAGAATAATTTATGTTTCATAAACAGAATGCTGATCATAATAAATACATACAAAATTTCCAAATGTTACTCAGAAAAGATCAATAGGTATTTAAAAAAAGATCAATTAAATTTCAGAAAAGACCAATTTTAGAAAAATTCAATGAAAATTCAGAAAAAATCAAGAAATTAAGTACAGAAAGACCATTTGAAATTAAAACTAGAAAGGAATTCTCTTTGACTGAATCGAAGTTAAAACACCCCCAATGCCGTATTTGAAACTATTTGAAGCCTTGAATGTTGTATTATTTTGATGATGACACTTTTATTGGTCGCAGTTTTTATCCAAATATTTCACATATGAAACTCACAGTCCTTTTTATTTGTTAAATCTTATGTGTAAAACATCAAGTTCAATCATAATTTTTTTTTGAGTTTAAAAAAGTTTTAATATTATGATTACGTAATTATATAATCATAATATTAAAACCTTTTTAAATTCAAAATTTTGTATTTTCAGTAATTAATTTTTGCAGGATTGGAAGAGATTTACCGTTTTGGTAAATTCACTTTGTATAGGAGGTAGACGTGATTTTTATTCGATCTTTACAAATTTCATACGTGCAAAATTTGAAGTCACTAGATTATTTTTTTGTGAGATTTAAAGAGATTTTACCGTTTTGGTAACCTCACTTTGTATGGGAGGTAGCCGTGGTTTTCATTCGATTTCTGTAAATTTTATACGTGCAAACTTGTCACTAAATTAATTTTTGCGGAATTGAAAGTAATTTTACAGTTTTGGTAACCTCACTTTTTATGGGAGGTAGCCGTGGCTTTCATTCGAATTTTCCGAATTTCATACTTACAGTACATATTCATTGTTTAAGCTTATGTGAAATATTTTAAGTCATTAGATTAATTTTTGCTTAATTGAAAGAGATTTTACCGTTTTGGTAAACTCATTTTGTATGGGAGGTGGGCGTGGTTTCCAACTGATTTGGCTCAATTTCAAACTTGACCTCCATTTTTTAATAAAAAGTTATGTATTGAATTTCCTTACGCAGCTATAAAATTACGGCTGTTATCGCAATAACAGACAGACAGATAAACTGACAGACGGACATATCTAAATCGACTCAGGAGGTGATGCTGATCAAGAATATATATACTTTTCTATATCGGCCACGCCTCCTTATCGGCGTTACAAAAGGAGTGACAAAGTTAATATACCTCTATTACGTTTTTTAAACGTGGAAGTATAAAAAGATTATATGAAATTCGAAAAATAATAATAAAAATTCAGTAAAGATAAAATAAAATTCTGAAAAATCTATTGAAATATGGAAAAAAATAAATAATAATTCAGAAATTATCAAACTAAATTCTAAAAAAATCAATACAAATTAAGCATAATGGAATTATTTTGCTAAACGAACGCAGTCACTTGCGTCAGTGAGAGAGGGTTTGTTCTAATTCATACCGAAATGTAATTGCCAGAAAAACCCTAAGTGTGGTGATTGCATGCTTTTTACAAAATAAGGCCATAAGTTAATTGACATTAAAATAAATAAAAAGTAAAATTTTTTTTTAAAAAATAAGGTTTTATTTAAAAAGACGTGAACTAAAAAGAAAAAAGTAAATTTAAGTGACATTTGTCATGTATGTATACAGTAGGTATATTCTAGGTGCAGAAGGACCCCTCTCTTGGTTACTCATCATCATAGTATAAACGTACGTAAATTGGTAAGTTCTAAGGACTTATATAAATTTAGAATTTTTCAAATACATTTATATTTAAAAGCTTGCGGCACCGATGTCCGCGATCCGTTATACAAATTTATTATTTATACATTTATATACAAGTTTAAATGTATTTGAAATTACGTACGTTTATACTATGATGATGAGTAACCAAGTAACCATCTAGAATATACCTACTGTATACATATATGACAAATGCCACTTAAATTTACTCTTTTCTTTTAAGCTCACGTCTTTTTAAATAAAAGCTTATTTTTAAAATTATTTTTTTTAATTTTTATTTATTTTTTACTTTTTAGTCTTAAGGGTTTATTATTAACATCTTTTATTTTCAAAACTTATGGAGATATAGCATTTTTATTGATTTGTGGGCGGTAAAAGGGGGCGTGGCACAATTTTTTCTGAACCATCCTCTACTTGAAGGAAATTAACTGCCAAAATTTTAGCTGAATTAGCCCCGTAGTTTTAGAAATATAGCATTTTTATACATTTGTGGGCGGTAAAAGGGGGTGTGGCCAAAAGTTTTTCATAAACCCATGCTTTATTTGATGAAACTTTACTGTTTAAATTTCAGCTGAATCAGCCCCGTAGTTTTAGAGATATATCATTTTTATGGATTTGTGGGCGGTAAAGGAAGACTGGCAAAAATTTTCCTTTTTTATCCTCTACTCGAAGGAAATTTACTGCCAAAATTTCAGCTGAATCGGTAAAGTAGTTTTAGATATATAGCATTTTTATGGATTTGTGGGCGGTAAAAGGGGGAGTGGCAAATTTTTTCCTTAATTATCTTCTACTCGAAGGAAATTTACTGCCAAAATTGCAGCTGAATCGGCAAAATAGTTTTAGAGATATAGCATTTTTATTGATTTGTGGGCGGTAAAAGGAGGTGGGGCAAATTTTTTATCATAATATTGCATTGTCACCGGACTTACATATGCATGCTAAATTTCAGCTTAATCGGATACCAACAAGTTGTAGAAAAATGGCTTGAAGTTTCGAAGACATACATACGAACGAAGCAAGTTAAATAAAAGCTTATAAAAAGATAAACTTTCAATTAAACGCACTATATATTAAACAACGCTATTAATTACAATCCAGAAAAGATCAAATGGAATTCAGAAAAGATCAATTGAAATTCAGAAATTGCATTTGAAATAAAAAATATAGCAGAAAATTTTTACATATTCACCATTTTTAGTATAACTTGTTGCCGAAAGTAACCGTATGAACTAAATTACCAAATTTTAGTCATATACGACCAAAAACGTCTGAAATATAGCGTTTTCGTTAATTTGTGGGCGGTAAAAGGGGGCGTGGAAATCCATTACATGTTGACAGTAACCATAAAAAGTAAATTACCAAATTTTAGTCTTATACGACCAAAACTGTCCGAAACATAGATTTTTTTGCATAGAGTGGGCGTAAAAAGTAGGCGTGGAAATTTTTACATAGCCTATTCCAATTCAGTTAAAATATTAAATCGTTTGGTACCTCTCGCGCGATTGTGCAACATCCGTAGAGTGTCACTATCGTTTTTATATAATAGTATTTATTAGTACAAAATTAGACTTTGGCCATGAAAAACAGTAGTGAATATCAGGTTCGAAGTCAAAGTCTTTATTGTGCACTAATAAATTATATATCGTAAGAAATGTGCTTTAATACCTGCCCAATAATATGCATAACAAACACATTGTCTAGACAGGTTTTGAAGATTTTTGCATTGAAACTTAGTACCGTGAACGTAAATTTCACTACTTTTTTAAAAATTTTCATGGCCAAAGTCTTAATTGAGCACCAATGACTTAAATATCATTGAAAAGCTGCTTTAATTACCTGTCAATGATACGCATAACACAAACATTGTCCAGACAGATTTAAAGGGCCATGAATCTATAGGGATGTTCTCTATGTCTAGGATATGACCGTTGCACGGTGCAAGAATAGGAAATATGCAATACGTGCTCCGCCGCAGCAACAAAATACAAGTAAAAAAACCGTAGAATATTTCCTATGTATGCTACACTGAACCCATGTATACGGCGATGCTATGAAGCATAGTTTATGAAATGCAACCCTGTGTTTGTAATGAGAGAGAAGAGAACGAGAGAGCAGCCAAACAGTAGGTGAAATGAGCGTGAAGCAAGGTTGCCAGCAGCGTTGCCATAGGGTCCGATATATCGGATATGTTACGATTTTAATACTTGAATCCGACGTTCCGATATTTGACCAAAATTCTTGAAATTGTTACGATTTCAGAAAAAGTAGATCCGGCGTCCGATTTTGCATATATTTTTATATACATATATATATGAAAAGAAAAAATTAGTATAATAAAATTGATGGCAACTTTAAAATAAAAAGGTGTGATGGTACTTCTGCATTTCCAATAATGGAAAAATTTATTTTTGAATTGTTGAGCTTACCGAATTCCTCAGCTAACGTTGAGCGAACTTTTAGTCAAATAAATATTAATAAAACTAAAGTTCGCAATAGATTAGAGTTTGATACAATGGAAGGAACTCTGCATACAAAAGATTATCTGCGTATGAAATCTTTTAACTGTTTTAGTCTTGAAATTGATAAAGAATTGATAAACAAATTTAATAAAGCAATGTTTATATTACTTCGAAAAATTATATTTTTTTACACATATTTTTTTCACTAAAATCTAATTTTTTGTAGTTTTTGCTAGGTTAAAACAACAACATTTTTTTCGTTAATTTACTGGAAGCAAAAGCTTTACATTTAAAGCGTTAAAATTGAAAAATTATGTGTTATAGCTCTATGCATTTCATTTCTACCGATATAAGAGATCTACATTAAACCAAACTGTGTTGCAAATGTATTTTGAATTTGATTTTTACTCTTTGTGTGTTCAAAAATATTTTCAAAATGTAATTTATTATAATAAAATGCAATATTTTATTTGTCTTCTTTGTTGTAAAATGCGATTGAAAATTTCTTAGTTCTTGTTTTCAGAGTTTCACAAATCCGATGAGAAATCCGACGAGCAGAGTGCTAAAGTTACGCTGTAAAATTTTTTTCATGGCAACACTGGTTGCCAGCCAAACTTCGGAACAATTCCTACGAAAATGAGCTTTTTCCCAAAGTAACATAAATTAAATACCACCAAAATTCCCATGGTAAAGGTAAATAAAAAAAATTCTCACAGCAATTAAAAAATAAAAAAAAAATCCCACGATCATTAAAAATTACCACAAAAATACCACGCGTTTTAAAAATACCACAAAAAATTCCATACGTATTAAAAATACCACGAAAAATCCATTATGTATAAGAAATTTTAAAAAATTTAGAAATACCAGAAATTTTTGCATTTAAATAAGCAGAAATAGACACGTCCATAGTTAAAAATTTTGCATTTATTGTCTTTTTGTTTCAAAACTATAGCAAAGAAATAACAAACAAATTGTTTCATATAAAGTTAATTATTATTCATATCACATGTTTTAGGCCTTTTCCATACTTGGTCAACGCAATTCCAACGAAACATCAACGCAACAGCGAAAAAGTTGAACAGCAATGCAACTATAAACCGAATGCTTTCAGACTTGTTTCAAAAGTCATGCAACATATAATAATTGTAATAATATAATAAGTCATAGTTTTCGACTTCTTGAACTAATTTAATATATAACACTTGCTCATTCATCCTGCAAACTATTTCTTCTTCTTTAAGATTCCATTAATGAAAAAAATAACTAATTAATTAACTTATTCACCTTGATTAATACTACAAACTATTCACAAAACAAACAAACTGATGCAACAAGTCGCCGATGGAAATTGCGGAAAGCCGCGTTGCGTTGAACAGGTTGAGAACGTGTCGAGAACTTGTTGCGTGCAAGTTGCTTAATCTGAAGGTTCCGGTATAAATACACAGGCTAGCAACTTGAGTTGGAGTTGCGTTGACCAAATGTGGAAAAGGCCTTAGTCTTATATTTGAGATCGTGAATTTTATTTGTTTGTTTCCATTTAATAATTTCTAAAACGAAATTATGCTTATAAAAATAAAATAATAAAAATTAAACAAAACAAAATAAACAAAACAAAATCAAAAATATTGTTTCCAAAAATATTTGTGGTTTGTAAGGTAATAAGCAATCCATTTTAACACAATATGATTTTTCAAAAATTTAGGTACTTATTTCTAATATCAAATAATTTACATAAGTGAGTTCAGAAATATAAAATAAACAAAATAAAATAAATATAAAGTTTTCAAAAATATTTGTGCTTTGTGACTTCAGATATAAATATTTTTAATTCATTAAGAACGCTTTAGAATAATATTAGTTTTGTTTTTTGTGTTCGTATATGCCAGGGATGGAAAACGTGCGAACACATTTTTAACACTTCTTTTACACTAACTATTTACAACTAAAAAACTAAAGAAATAATAGTGGTATTCAATGAATGCCGTATTTTTTACATATTTAATATATTTTTACAGAACGTAATTTACGTACTTCGCTAAATGTACGAATTTAACTTTTTGCGGACAAAAAGGAAAGGTTTATGCTTAGTTAGTGTCGGATTTACGAATTTATATTCACTCTCTTCAATAATGGTCAAAAATAAGAACAAAATACGTTAAAAATATACTCTAATTAACAGTCCCCTACTCCTTTCCTCTCTACTCAATTAACATCGAACCACCCCGTTTTTGGAAAAATGTAAACATCTTTTTTCAAATATTGTTGTTGTTATTGTGGCTTTTGCTAGCTTCTCTCAAATATTAATTCAATACATGTTTGCCATACACTTTGATGCGTAAATATTTTCTGTTTGTTCTAGTAATAAATAAATTTATTGGTCGAATATGAACTCGATGATGTTTTTAATTTTATACAGAGAAAATTGCTATTGTGTAAAATTGTGTAAATGTCGACTGTGGTCATTTTATTCATGTGGATTTTGCTGTGGCGAAATGTGCTACCAAGGGTTCTTAATATTTCTGTTTAATTTTTATTAAGAAGTAAAGGTCAACTTTGGATTTAAAGCTTAATAATATGTTTTGGACTCTCCAAAAAACACCTTTTCTAGTTTATAAAAAGGTGTTTATTTTTAAATACGTCAAATATCTGCTTTAGGATTGTAACTTACTGTGACAAAACTGTTTCAAAACTTTTTCTATACGCTAGCGTTCTCGTAAAGTTCCCAGGTGTCAGACAAAAAAATACTGTTTTGTTGGAAAACAGAGGGAGCTCCGGAGCTGTAAATAAATGCATTCAATTTGGTTTTATTTACAAAAATTTGAATCAGTGAATAACAAAATAAGAATCTATTCAGTGAATTCGAAATTGATTTATAACTAAATACAATTTTTAATCTACTTTGAATTTTAAAAAATTAATTTATTGTGCATTTTAGTCCGATGAACGATTAAAAAAAGGGTATATTTCTGAGTAACGAAAACGTACTTTTCTATCCGAAAAGGTTCGGAAATGAATTTGTCTGATTATCGAAGTGCATTCTCATTCACCCACAGCACAATAAAATTGTCAAAGGATTTTTACATTTTTACATTGACAGGTTGAAAGGAAATAATCATCTTAAGTTGTAAACTTGCTTAAGCAAGCATTATTAATCGAAAGAAAAAATAATTATATTATTTCGGTGTGAAAAGAAAATTATTTTCAAATTCTCTCTTTTTACGCAAGTTCGCGTGTGTGTACCTACGTCATTCAACAGCCAACCACAGAAATTTTTGTGGTTGAATTTTTGGGTGTCACTCAGGAGCGTTAATGTGTATCCCGCTTTAGCTTCTAGGAAGGGGACAGCTACTTCCCTTTCCCACTTCCTTGTTTCCGCCAATGTGTAGGTATAAACATTCTGGCCTGCTGATGGATTTATATTTTTTTTACTTGAAGGCAGTGATGTGATTTTCATTTTAATAAAAATTCAAAATGCACGTGTAAAAATCCCTTTTTTGCTCACTATCCCTTTCAAAAGATTGTGAAATTCCTCGAAAAATCCCTCCAGTTTTAATAACAAAATACTTTTTGTTTGTTTAGAAAATCGGAAAAATCGTATTTCCCAGTAGTTTCAAGTTAAACCTTGGACCTACTACTTGATATGCAAATTCACATACTCCCCGTGGCAGGAGAATGCTCCTCATCGCGTATTTTGTACGTCCTTTGAACACATCGATCTCATTGAAAGGGGCGAACGGACGCAACGTGCATTAACATGGACTTTACAATTGTCATGTCCCATTGGGCTATACTTGTAAAGGCTTGAGAAATGACATGCCCAAAGGAATATGCTGCCACCAGCCGAACTACAGGGTTATTTCTTAAAAATCCATTGAGATAAAAAAATAACTTATAAAACTGTTCCATTTGTACTGTACTCCTCTAAAAATTAACCTTGATATATTTTATAATCATTTCCAAAAGATTTTGTCCGTTAGTGAGCTAAAACTTTTTTGGAAAATCCTACAAAAATTATGTTTTTCGTAAATATATTGGCTGCTGTAATAGTTGGAAAAAAAATAAACTGTCAAAAATTAAATGCTGGAAAAAGCTCTTCCAATCTACATCAAACAATTTTACATTTTTGCAATTGGATTAAAGATAATGCTGTTTCTCTTCTCTTGCAGTTTTTTGAGTTTTTTATTAATTCATTTTCATTAAAACTCAATTACCTTTATAATTTCTAATGCGCTCCTCACTCTCAAAATATCGTTGGAAAGGTTTTGAGTGCTTGCATTGTTTCTTGGTCAGAATTACTGAAATTGATACATATTAAAGCTAAAATATTAATTATAAAATAAACACCTTATAAAAATATAATGTAAGAAATTACAAAAAAAATATTTATTTTTTTACAACTATTACACCAGCCAATATATTTACGAAAAACATATTTTTTTGAGGTTTTTGCACAAAGTTTTAGCTCACTGACGTTTATCGTAAAATCCAAAATATTTTGAGGTTCATTTTTAGGGGGGGGGGGGGGGTGCAAATTTAACTTTTTTCCAATGCACTTTGGTATACATATAATAATATTGTATAATTCAAGCTGAGCTATGAATGAAGCTGAATAAAGTTTGTATCCAAAATGAGGTACTAATCACAAGTATCTAATCAATTTAATTGAAATGTAGCGAGCATTTTTTTTATCAATTACAACATTGAATCGGCAATTGTACAAGATTACAGGCAAAGTGATTTCAATCAGTTTTTAAAAGGATTTTAATCTTTCAAAATTTTGATACAGAAAAAAAGCCCGTCAAATAACTCAAACGCCCTTTCGCTATTTTATGGTTTAAAAATCCCTCAAAAAGGGCGAAATCCCACCAAATCACATCACTGCTTGAAGGTGTGCCCGATAAAAATTCGAATAACAACAATGCAATTTGCATAAATCCCCGAAGAGAGTAAAATAATCCAGAAAAACAAAAGACACGAAGAAAATTAATCAGACGCTCGCTCCATCTCCACACAAGCGAGAGCGAAGAACAGAACATCGAGATTAATAACAACAACAACAACAAAGAAACCAACTTGTGAATGAAAACGACCTTCACATAACGCCGCTATTTATTGTTATTGTAATTGATGTATTTGCCAAAGATAACAAAAACAGCAAAAAGCTATTTGAAAAAGAGAGCATTGATTCAAAATAAGAGCCGGACATATTAACACCCACGATTGCAGCAGCGTTGCCGTTTGGCTACAATTGAAGCACAGCCGCGAATAATGTTTTAAGCGACAAAAAGTAAATTGTTCACAATACATAAAAATCGTTTTAAATGCAGCATATAATTTCTAGATACTTGTTTTTAATACATTATGGAAATACTTGGGTAAATAAACTATTTTAGTAAAAAAAAATTGTTTAATAATAATATTTGGTTAGTAAATCAAGTACTATTAATGTTTAAAATGGCAAAACGTTACATATTCAAAAACCATTGGTTGTTAAAACGTTATTCCACGTTGCAAAGCAGAAAGTGCGATGGTTTTTAAAACGTTATTCGTGCAATTAATGAATACCCATATAAGAAGACTAATTTGATTGAATCCTGTTTGGTTAAATGAAATGAAAACAATAAAATTAAAAAATGTTTATATAAAAAAACCCTTAGTAACAAAAACAAAATTCATTTGAAAAACTTAAAAGAAAATATTTCAGGACATTCAACAAAATATATTTGTTTGCTTTCGAACACAAACTTAATATTTTTCTTAATTTATAGAACTCGGCGTACTTTTCTGGCAAATATGAAGCCATTGCAAAAATATCCTTTTTCTTATCACCACTTACTTGAATTGGTTCTTTTCGAAGAACTGGCATTGTGTAATTTGCCAAGTTTTGAGTTCTTATGGAATCACCTCGCACAATACGATTAAAGATGTTTAAAAAGCTGTTTGTTAATTTTATTTTTTTTTATGGAATTGAAAATAATTCTCCTTTATTGCACTTATGCTGAATTTATTTGCAAGAAAAGAAGCATAGACAATCACAAATATATATAATAACAATTCAATATCTAAAAACGTAATGTGAACTTACAACCCAGCAAACCAAAGTTTCCGACTTCGTAACGAAATCGTTACGAATTTTTCGAAATTATACCGAGTTCGGCATCCGAATTCGTTCCGATTTCGTAACGAAAATCGTATGGAGGGGTTGACACGAATTCGGAAGAAATTTTAGTAACGAATTCGTAACAAATTCGTAAAGAATAAGAGTATTGTATTCGTAACGAATTCGTAAAGAATTGACGTATCGATTTCGTAACAAATTCGTAAGCACTTGAATTATTGTTTTCGTAACAAATTCGTAACAAATTCATAACAATTTCTTAACGAATTGTAGCACCGAATTCGTAACAAAATAAAGCATAATATTCGCAACGATCTCCTAATGATTTTTGTACCGTATGTAATACAAAATTAAATAACAATTTCGAATCAAAGTTTAGTTAATCAATCCGCTTAAGATGCCCTAGACTATATGTTTCGTACAAGTGGCATGACAATAATTACAGAGCCTTTGCAACTACTATTATGGAACATATATAAATGTGAATTTGACATGACGTTTGTATTTGCATCTGTAAAAATTAAAATTAGAACCATCTTTAGTATCATCTGTTTTAAAGAAAAAGTTGTTTAAAACTAAATTATTTTACAATGCCTACCAATTTTTTCAACTCGAAATATTTAAAACATCTCACAATTTAAATATGAAAATTTGATTTCGAAACTCTTTCGAATTATTCTGAAATGTTCCAAAATTATTGTTGCGAAATAGTTACGAATTCGTTAAGAATTCTCGAAATAGTTATGAACTAATCGAAATTCAGACAAATTCTGAAACTTTGGTTTGCTGGGAACGTTATTCCATTTTACCTGATCTGGAGCATTTTTTGGAGGTACACTTTTTTTCTTAAAATATTTTCATTACCACAATTCTTCAATTTTTATTATTATTTTCAATTCAATTTTCAACATTGGACTTCCTTTTACACATCTGTTGCACTCAATAATTACATTAGATAATTCAACTCTAATAATTTTGTATGAAACTTAAAACGTTGTTCCACTAGCTTACACTTTCTTATTGCTTTTTGATAGCTATAAGATGCATATTTTTTGGCTGATTTGGTGTTTAGGCAATGTAAGAGGTTCATGTTAACGGGAATCGGCAATAAAATCGGCTTTGAAAAAGCGTCTTTTGCAACATTATTCGCGGCTGTGCTTCAATTGTACATTTAAAATTAAAAGCTACGATGTTCTTAAGTGGCAACATTTTCATAGTTTCAAACTTTTTTGTGTATTTTGAATAGAGAAAAATTAGAAAAATTAGAGAACCATTTTTATATGCAAAAACAAAGAAAATAGATTTTGTTCATACCTTTAGCGCATATATCAACTGTCAGTTAACAAATTGTACATATTTTCTTCAATAAGTCAAAACTATCAATGTGATTATGTGTGACGCCTGAAGCACTTGGTAGCTGATATGAAATGGATAGATAAATTAATATATATCGTTAAATCAAAAGACTTAAATAAATTGTTTTAAGTCTTATATTCAGGGTTATATAAAAATTTAATAACTAAAAATTGTATCTAAAAAATTCCAAAATAAAATAAAATTACCATATTAAGCAAACATTTTTAAAAGTAAGAAAATCAATAAAATTATAAATTTTGAAAATTCAAAACATTTTTTCAAAATGAAAACCCTTAAAATACTTAAACAGAAGTAGTGTTAAAATAATGCAGTTTATATTATTAAGTATTAAATTTTTCTTGTTTAAAACTTATTATTTTTCAATAACTTAAAATGACAAAATAAGTAATATTCATAAATTCATATAAAGATAAAAATTAGATTTTTTTTTATTTGAATTAAATATAAATAAATTAAATATAAATAGCGAAAAAGTATTACTTTTTCCTTGTTTAAAATGTATATAGTTTTTTATATAAAAATCACAAATAAGTAGTTAATTCAGGTAAACGTAATTTGTTTGTCGCAAAACAAAAAATTATAAATCAATTTTATTATAAAAATGAGACTCTTATCCTTTTTATTTGAAATAACTAGGAACTTAAAAAAGAATTCTGCATTCATTGGCAATGTATATGGATTTTAAGAAAATAAATTAATAAAAAGATTTAATGCTCTAAAAAATTATCATCAAGTTTAAATAACTAGTTTTTAAGTATTGCATAGTATTAAAAGCTTTGATTAAAAAATATTAGGTATAAAATCTTTTGTATACGAAAAATTATTATCTATTTTCGTTTATTTATTTATTTATTTATTTATTTCACCAAGCAAGGCAATTTACTAATTCTATTTACATTTTTTACTTTTTTTTTTTTTTTTTTTTTTACCTTACATATTATTTAAATTAATTTCAAAAGAATACTTAAACTACGCTAATATATCTTAAGTACTACTTTTAGAGCATGACGGAGGGGGACTAGACCAAGAAGCATAACTCTGTAGGGAGCAGTGCTTGAAAAGGACAAATTATTCCGAGTCAAAGAGAGACTTTGAGAGGGTTCGCTTAAATGTGGATTTTGGTATGGATGGTGAATAGTGCTCGCTAATATTATTAAAAATTCTACAGCATCTACTAATGGGTTCATTATTTGCGTAAATAGTGTGGTGAATATATCATTTAGGAGCCGCGTATGCCTAGTACGTCTAATTGGGTCATTTAGTGTAATTTTGCTGGAGATATATTCGCTATCAATAGCTCCGTTAATAACATCAAATGTGAAACATGAACTCAGTAAAGTTCTTCTTGATGATAGAGGCATCAGAGAGAGGAGCCTGAGTCTTTGTTCATACGGTGGCAAGTTGTTATAGTCACAGGGGTCAAAGATATCTCTTAAAGCAAAAAGCAGGAATTGTTTTTGAATGGATTCAATTTTGTCGCTATGAGATTCAAAGGCTGGATTCCAAATGATGCAAGCATATTCAAGAAGTGGTCGCACTAAGGTACAGTATAACGTTTTGGTTACCCACACATTTTGGAATTCTTTAGTACGTCTTTTTATAAATCCCAGCTGTTTATTTGCCCTCGATAAGACTTTATCAAAATGTAGATTAAATCTCAGCTTATTATCTAGGACAACTCCAAGGTCTACAATATGGTTGGTTCTACTCAGAACAATATTATTAAGGAGGTAACTGCATTCTGGTATCAAGTTCTTACGGGAAAAACTTATCACGCAACATTTCTTAACATTTAAGTGAAGTTTGTTTTGATTACACCATTGCTCAAGGGACAGCAGTTTCGATTGTAGGAAAGTTACATCAACTTCTGATTTAATGATCTTATATATTTTAAGGTCATCTGCGTACATAAGATGGGGAATGTCACAAAGAGTAATAGATAAATCTGAAATGAAAATGTTGAAAAGTATTGGGCCAAGATGACTACCTTGTGGTACACCAGAGGTGACCGGTATATCATTTGAAAAAATGCCTTGAAATTTAACAAACTGGGATCGTTCGCAGAGATAGGATTTGATCCAATTGAGTAATAAACCGGAAATGCCAAATTTTTCTAACTTCAAAATTAAGATATTATGGTCGCCACGGTCAAATGCTTTACTGAAGTCTGTGTAAACTGCATCTACTTGGCGTCCTTTTTCCATTTGATTTAACACATCGGAGACCATGATTTTAGAGATATGTTTACATAATAAGCATATTGCAGCACTTATTTTTATGTTCTTAAATTTTGTTGAATAGAAAATCTCTGGCATCTCGGTATACTTTTTACCTTTTGCTGATATCTCTAAACGTTTTAGGAATATTATGAAAAAAGTTAAAATTTTATTTAATTTATTTCAAGCTATTTCCAGCAACTGGGAAAGCCTAATTTTTCAGAAAGTTACTTTCGAAATTTTCCCTATATGTTTTTCATGTAATCAATTTTTGTTTTTTCAAATTCTTAATTAATATATCTTTATTAATATATTACTAATATATCTGGAAATATCCACAATATTTGCAAGGGTAGAATGCTTGAGACAAAAGATATTTTTAAGAATAAAAATATTCAGGGTAGAGAATTTTTTTATTATGAAAAATTTTGAAAATATATGATTTTTAAAGGCCAATATCTTCAAAACAAAAGAAAATAAAGAATTTGCATTTACAAAAATTGTTAAACCTAATATTTTTTAATCAAAGCTGTCAAAGACGATCGAAATCGACTGATGCCATTTGAAGATATCAATTTATTAGAAAGAAAAATAGGTTTTTACATTTTTGCCTATAACTCGTAAACTAGAGCTGATGGCGAAAAAATTACCTTAATTTTAAATCTAAATATCTTCTTTTGGCGACGACTACATATAGTTAGGATTGTTTCTTATTTCGCAGAGTTCCTTTGAAATCATTATGCTATTAATTGTATTAAAAACCAACTTGTTTCGTTGCCAACTTGTAACGAAAAAGTTACCAAAACTATTAAAAAATTATCAAATAACCAAGTCAAATATTTTCTACCAAATTTGGTAATTAATTACAAAAAAGTGCTTCCAAAAGAAGCTACAGTGGAAGGGAAAGTCTTTAATTCCATCATCCATTCTACTTTCATACCCAGAAGACATTCTTTTAACATATGCATGCTTTCCTTAATCTTTTCTAGAAGTGCTTCCAGAACTTTTTCAATGGAAAATTACTTTGAGCCCTTCAATGAAAGGATTCTATTAGGTGTTTTCCAGAAGAACTTTAAAAAAGCATGGACCGATTATTATGGTTTGGGGGTTAAAATAATCCCTGTGAAATATCTCTTTTCCCGACATTCTCGCGATTTTGGTTTGGGTTTCGTTGGAGGTTTAAAAAAATTCCATGTAAAATATAATTTTTCCCGATTTTCAAAGCATTTTGGTGTTTGAAGTAGTAAGTGCTTGGGTTTAATTAGGGGGTTAAAAATCCCACAGGAAATATCTAAAACATATATTATAATTATATATAATTATATACAATCTTTTCTGGAAAAAAATTCTGCATTTTTTCTGACCTCTTCAAGAGTTCTGCATTTTTTCCGTTCTTTTCTAAAAAAAAATGTTGGCCTGAAAATAAATCGTGTTCTTTTCTCGAAAATTCTGACCTCAAAAGTATAACAAATGCAGAATTTTCTGACCTGTAAAATTACTCAGTTCTGTTTGTATATAATATAAGAGAGTTGATTCTAACAGGTATTCGCAAAAAAAAAACCACTAAAAAAATGTCATTTACAAATTTATTCGCGATTATGCTTCAATTGTTAAGCAGAATTTTTTATATTTCTATATGCTTGTTGTTTTCAAAACAAAATTTGAAGCTTAAAAAACAAAATTTTTTAATGAAATTGTCAATAGCTGAAAAGCAGTTGACAATTTTTATCAAAATTTATTATTTTTGAGCTTCAAATTTTGTTTTGAAATCAAAAAATTACAACAAACACATTGAAATATTCAAAATACTGGTTAACAATTCTTTGTCGACAGGGAATTATGACTAAACTCAAAATATCGTAAAAAAGCGATATGGCATTTTCTTCATTGCCAATCTTTGATAGAATGCCGGAAAATCATTTTTTGCACAGAATAGATAACCACTTAATTCTGTACCTATTACCGTTTGCAACGTTTCATATATTTCAGGAAAAAGGTCGGAATTATTACAATAAAAATATCGTTTTTTACGATAATTTGAGTTAAGTCGTTATTCCTTGTCGACACAGAATTGTTATTTTGCCAGAATTGGGCTGTTAATATTGTTTCTAGATAATAAAAATCACAGACTTTTCCACTTATTTTCCAACAAGTCCACTAATTTTATAAATATTCACAAATGAGACATTTATACCTTTCATTGAAGTTATTATTTGTACTGATCTAACGATTTTTGTAGAAATTTTCTGAATACTAAGACACGAAATTTCTGTGTCGACAAGGAATAACGACTAAACTCAAATTATCGTAAAAAACGATATTTTTATTGTACTCCACCCATAGGGCTGCCAGGTCCCGATCTCCACGCGGGTTGTCCCGATTTTCTGCCTAAAAATGTGCGTCCCGCGAAGACCTCACGCGGGACGTCAAATGTCCCGATTTCTTGAAAAACAATGTTATTTTGTAATATTTGCACTATTTTTTAAAAATACTTCTTACGTTTTTATTTCTTCATGACTAAATTTGTACAGATTTTTTTGCTTAAATTAATTGCTAATTATTAATTGCACTAATTAATTGCACCGAATCGCATACTTTTCAAGCAACCGAACAGTGCGTGAAATAGTGAAAAAGGGAGCGAATAAAAACAATAACATTCTTTGTGGATATTGTTAATTTTGCTTTGCTCTTTTTCACTCACGATGTTCGTTAAGTTCAACATATCGCATCCTTTTTTAGCAATCAAACATAGCATGAACGAAAGAAAACAAAACGAAAAAAAACAATAAGTGCATTGTGTAAAATACATTATAAAATACAAGTTTTGAATTTTCAGATATTAATATGGATAAGTAAAAATATAAGTTTAATTTGTTTCTATATTCATTTATTTGAGTTCTGTGTCACTGACTTTTGTTTAAAATATAAAATTTATTTTTTAAAGTTATATACAACTCGAAAAAAAATCGATTTTCAGTAAAAGTATTTAAAGTTTTTTTGTTATTCTACTGGACGATTGAGTCTCTGTCCCGATTTTTTTGCTTTTGTCCCGATTTTTTTTTGTAAAATCCCAATTTTTAAAAAAAAAACCTGGCAGCCCTATCCACCCACCACACAACCCAAGTTTGCGATATCGAATAGCTTTAGAGTTATAGGTCGTACAGCCACGGAATTCAGTATTCGACCACAATATGAACATACCGTTTCCCCGATAGCATTTTATGGACGTTGGACAAGGGGCGTGGCACCTACCATATAACAAAAATTTGCGTTATCGAATAGCTTTGGAGTTATAGGCAGCACGGACTCAGAATTCGGTATACGATCACAATTTACACGTGCCGTTTCAGTGTAACATTTTATAGGTGTTGTACAAGGGGGCGTGGCACCTCTCACACTATCTAAATTTGCGATATCGAATAGCTTTTGAGTTATAGCTCGCACAGCCACGGAATTCAGCATTCGACCACAATTTACACTTACAGTTTCACTAATTACATTTTGTGGGCGTTTGACAACGGGGGCGTGGCAGCAACGCGCCGGGTTTCAGCTAGTTGTTTTTACGAGTGGTTTATTTAAATACAAACAAACTTTGTGCCTTAAAATTTTCTTAAAAATATTTGTTTTAACATCAAAGAAAAAACTAAATCGAAATATACATCAAAGTGATATTTTTGAGTACTGTATTATGTTAAATGTTAAATGAAATGTTAAATAAACAGTATATTTGAAACTATTTCACAAATGTAGCATTCAAAAAATGTCTACAAAAATCGAAAAATCAGTACAAATGATAACTTAAATGAAAGGTATAAATGTCTCATGTGTAAATGTGTATAAAATTTGTAATATAAATAAGTCCTTTCGGAGTTATACGACCATAACTGGGAACATATTTTTCAAAACTAAAACAAAAAATCGAAAAAGTCTTCTTCTAAAAAAAAAATCCGAACCAACCTGGAAAAGTCTTACTGATTTTGATTATCTCGAAACAATACTCAATCGAACTAGCAATGTCGTTTTCATAGCCCGAAAATTTTTTCCAAATTGTTCACTAGTGTTTTTTTTTTGAGCTCAAAATGCCGACTTAGATGTTTTTAAAATTAATGACATAAAAAAAATAAACACTTTCAAACAAGCTTCTTTTAGTGGCTGCAGTACAGGGTTGTCAATATTCGAAGCGCCCATCTGGCAACACTGTAACTTTCCGCAGTGATGCCAAATCGACTAATGACATACCGCGTTTGAAGCGTCATTCCAAGCAAATGTTTACAATGGAACAGTACACGCCACGCGAACGCTCTAAAATTGTTGAAATTTACATTCAACAAAACAAGTCAATAGTGAAAACTCAACTCAATGAGCGATGAAGCTCATTTTCAGTTGAACGAAACGGTAAACATACAAAATTGCCGTATTTATGCCACTGAAAATCCACAAGAGATTCAAGAGGTACCTCTTCACGATGCAAAAGTCACTGTTTGGTGCGGCGTTTGTGCTAAAATGCTCATTGGGCCGTTCTTTTTCGAAGATGATAATGGCCACAGAGTTACTGTCAATCAGGAGCGTTATCGCGATATGATAAACAATTTTTTCATGCCAATCGTTCGTCGAAAGCGTATCAGGCACTACTGGTTTCAACAAGACGGCGCGCCACCACACACAAGCCGCACTACAATCGATTTTTTGAAGCAATTGTTCCCTGGCCGTTTGATGTCAAAAAATGGTGATTTCGATTGGCCGCCAAGATCACCAGATTTAACGCCTCCAGACTTCTTTTTGTGGGGTTATTTGAAATCAAAGGTTTACGTCAACAAGCCAAAGACCCTAGAAGAGCTGAAAACCAACATCCGTCAAGAAATAACCGCCATTCCCATCGAAATGTTGAAGAAAACCATGAAAAATGCTGCAAAAGGGGCACAATATGTCGTAGAGGCCAATGGCGACCATTTACGAGATATCATATTCAAGAAATAATGTAAGCAAATCTACTTGAACCCAATAAATTGATATTCATGACGAACAGACAAAAAATTGTGGTTTCTTTGATTTATTTAAAAATAAAATGGGCTTCGAATATTGGCAACCCTGTATAAAATATATTTTTCTTGTCTGTTATAGAACAATATATCTGTGTCGATAACCAATAATCGCTTAAGTCGACTTAAGACAGATTTATGTAGCTGTACTCCACGCATAATCTATATGCTATATAAAAGAGAGTGGCGTTAGTTACTACGCTTATAACTCAAGAAAGGCTAGACCGATTTCGATGATTCATACCAATTCGAACAAGAATACCAAAAAAAAAAAAAAAATGGCCGAAAAATCCTCGAAAAAATATGACGAAATTCATTTTCCCATACATTTTGTATGAAGCTACTTTACAACGCCTTCTGGATGATCGCTGTCGTTTTTTTGTAGCAATTTTTTTTGTCACACATTAAAAACGAATATAATTTTAAGTTTTAACATAATTTTTTAAGTTTTAACAAATTTTTAAATATTCGACCACAATTTACGCAAGCAAGATTATATTTGATGGGCGTTTGGAAACGGGGCGTGGCAGCAAAGCGCCTGGTTTCAGCTAGTATACTATAAACACACAAAATCTGAAGCTTCTCGCATTACGTTAGCCAAAGTTATGACAGAAAAACTAAATACCCTTTTATATAATTCTGTGTTCACAAGCAATAATCGCTTAAGTCGACTTTAAACAGAACAGAGTTATTGATGTAGATGTGTTCCATGTATATATCTTTACAGTGGACAAACAAGGTCAAAGGCCATTTTGAATTTAACTCTGACAAACAAGGGTCAAACATCGGCCGTATAACAGGCATTTGCAGGACTTTTTGGTCGAATAGTGGCCGAACAAAGGTCGAATTATACACACATACATATATTAGAGGCCTATAAAAAGTTACAATTGCTACCAACTTAAAAGTTTTGATTTCCTTTACTACAATTTCCTTAAAAAAACCTTAAAAAACATTTTTTTTTCGTATCATTATTGGCTCTCGCTCTAGATAACGCCAAGTAAGTACACCACGTTCAGATTGTTACCCTGCTTTGTGTATTTTTGAAGACAACCGTTGTGATTTCTGTGGAGTTTTGACAAAACAACTTAAGTCGATCTGAAATTCATTGACAAAACCCTTTAAGTTGATACGAAATTCATATAGACTTAAGTTGTTTTGTCTATGAATTTCAGACAGACTTAAGTTGTTTTGCCAAAACTCCACAGATTTGAAACTCGATGAAACGAAAAAGCTACAGTACAATATGTACGTATGTGTGCTTGTGTGCCCAAGTTTTCAAAAAAATGTATAAAAAATCAACTTCGTTGCTAATTTGGCTGCAAGGTGGAGAGTGAAAGAATTTTATACGATCAACATGATTCAATATTAAAAACAAATTTTATTACAAAAATGATTTTTAATAAAATACGTAGATAGGGCCAAAAACTGACAAAAACAGTTTAACAATTTTTGCTCAAAATCATGGCAAAATTAGACAAGGTAGCAGTGTTGCCACTTTTTAATACCCAAATTCTTCTAAAATTCCTCAAATTTTAATGAAATCCCTAAAAATTTTTTTTTTTCAAACGATATTTTATTTACCAAGTAAACTTAACAAATAATGTTATGATTTTTTGGAGATTTACTGGGATTATTATAAATATTGGCCCATATAATATATTTAAAGAAATATATTTTTTCCTACATATTTTCTATCTTATTGGATATCTATATTAACCCTTTGAGGACGACAAGCAAACCGATGTAAATTTTAAATTTTTTTTGTGGAATTGTCATCATATGGCATATTTCTATACAAAAGTGGATTTAAAATTTGAAATTTTTAAAATTTTTTTTTTACTTTAAGTATTGAAAAAATCCGAAAAAATTAATCCGGAAAATTGATTTTTTACTTTGTTGCAGTAGCTTCATAAAGGTTTTGACATAATCTGGATGAGAAAATACATCCGCTCGTATTTGAATATCGTTTGTAGTTTCTAAACCTATGGAAAAAAAATATAATTTGACTTCCTAGTTTTTTCTTTCTTTTAGAATAAAAATTAAAATAATTTCGAAAAATGCCACATAGATTTCTCATCCTTTAAGCCTAACTTTATGAAAATATCTCTAAAAACGTGCTGACACGATTTAAAAATGTAAATGGGTTATTTTTCACCCACTCATCGTCAAAGGGTTAAAACGCTTTATGCGTTCCTTAAAAAAATTTTATTACTTTTTAGTTTTAACGTATGTTTTTGTTAAAAATTTTTAGTTATAAGCATAAATTATATATATAGAACTTTATTTTTGCTTTTCAATTCAAACATGTTTTTATATGATTCCAAAAGGTCATCACAATTTTTATTAAATCCTTCTTTAGTAAAAAGAAAAGCTTATAATAAATGATAAAACTGTTTTTGTATCGAGTCGGTTTCTCAAACTAGTGATATTATTTACTAATTTCTCACTAAACTGATGCATTAGAAAAAAAATAATAGTAATGATATTAATTTGAAAACAAATATGTCTACTAAATTTTTTATATTAAAAACTTGTTTTTAATACGGCTCTGGATCTTAAAAATAATCGAGGTAAAAATAATCTCCACTCATTATCGAGATCTTAAACATTCAAATTTGATTGAATTTATATGCTCGTTTTTGCTGGCTCTTACTTCAAGGAATACTCTAAAATATCTCTAACCCAATAAGGACAATCATGTAATATGGCATCACTAAGTCGGATTTCGCAAAACTAACTGTATCATATAAAAAAGCGTCAAAATAAAAATATGGTCAAAATTAGACAATGTGTAAAAATTTTTTTTTGTTGATCTAAAGAGTTAATCGATAATTGCTACAATAGAAATAATAGTCAATGCATGACTTTGCATCCGATGCAGACTGCTACCATGTATCCTTTGTCTTGTATTTATTTTATGCTTAAACTGATTTTAGTTAAAACCGTATGCCAATTACTAAGGGCGCATTTATAGTGGCGACTTGTTGCTGGATTGGACCGAACCGAGAAGGAAAGCTGGAAAACGCTGCACATACAATCATATGAAACAAGCTCAAAGTGCGTATAGTGCCAGCCGAGCTTGCAACTTCAAGTGACTTGTGCGCTGGTTTCCATCTTCCCGATTGTTGCTTTCTCGCTCGCTCGCACGGTTTGCTTGTGTTTTGATTCATTTTACACGTTGCTTGCTTATTACTTTCGTTAAATAACATGAAATTTAAAAAGAAACAAAGAAAACAATTTTTTTTTGTTGGAATGAAAAGGGATTTTTCCCACAAAGTTGGCAACGCTGGCGGTAGCAAACTAAATTCCTCGGAAAAATATTGATATACGAAAAAAAAACAAATTGCAGCACACTTGACTGCCAGCGTCGCGATCGATTCTGTATTTCCTGGAATTCATTCATTAAAAAAAAAACAAAGAACCACACGATAGCAACAAAGGAGACCAACAAGAAAAGTAATAAGCATACAAGAACACGAAATTTCGCTGTTGTTATGCTGTATTTTCTTGCCCGCAAAAAATACACACAGAAACAGCACTATAAAGAAGCAACAAAGATAAATTTCTATCAACGTTGCATACAGAAAACAAAAAGAGAAATAGTGAAAAAAGCTAAACCAGCCGGTGAAGCAATTCGTCGATTAGCGGCTGCAAGTGCGTTTCATCTAAAACAGAGAATCGAAGATTATCAAATTTTTTTATGTGCGCTCTTCCTTTCTATTTGATTTTCTATTTGATTTTCTATTTGGCTTTTTTGATGCTTCGGTTGCAAAAATAAACAAAAAAAAACTAATATATACAAACAAACCCAAAATAGTCAAAAACCAGCTGAAACAAGTCACCAGCGACAAGCGCGCACTATACGCACTTCCAGCTGCTTTTGGCAGGACGCGTTTCCAGCTCGGTCCGGCCCAGCAACAAGCCGCCACTATAAACGCGCCCTAAGTTCATTTGCACTTGTTTCAATATTTCTTATAGTGACAGGGAAACGCAATCGGAAAGTTCAGGTTTATTTTAAAGGTATGTTTCTACCAACCTGTGAAACCTAAATAAGAGCGTTACGCGGTGCGTTGCCAGCCGCTTTCCGCTAACACTGAATTTTCATCCCTAAATAAGAGCGGCGGCCTTACGTCAGATGTTGTCAAAAAGTGTTTGGCATACAAGCTGCATTCAGCAGAGTCAACACTTGTGAGCTGTTATGGTGGCGATACCTTAGTGAGCGATGTTTTTTCTTAATATGTTGTTACTCTTAGGGGCGCTTTCTCAATGTCCGGTTAAGCACTAATCAGAACTTAACCCAGCAGTTAGCAAAAAAGCCCTTTCTCAATGTTCGGTTAAGGTTGAACTGTCAGTTAAGTGCTGATTAAGTTAACGGCAAGTTGTGGTTTCGGTAAGCGCCATTTTAGGGTAAATGATTTCGAAGATGCTGTCAAACTTTAGAATTTAAGATGGCGGATAGAGTTGCCACGTAAATTTTTTTATTTTTGCGAATTCTTGTAATTTTGAAATTCTGACAACGGATTTAAATTCGATTATAATGTCACAGTTTTAAAATTTAAGATGGAGGTTAAGGCTGCCACCTAAATTTTTACCACAGTATTGCCACCTAATAATATGCCTTTTTAAGAGTTTTAAACGTCATTCATCAGTGTTAAAGGGTCGCTGATTTCGAATCTAAAGTCAGAATTTTAAAATTCAAGATGGTGGATAGGGTTGCCACCTTAATTTTTTTTAGTTTTATAAATTTGGGGCTGTCAAATTTTAAAATTCTGACTTTAGATTCGAAATCAGCGACCCCTTAACACTAATAAATGACGTTTAAAACTCGTGAAAATATATATTATTAGGTGGCAACCCTATTATTTCAACATTTTATAATTTTGATATTCTGACAACGGATTCGGATTCAGCGACCCATTTTTGGTGTATAATTTTTTTTTTGCCATCCCCGAACTCATAAAACTACAAAAAATTAAGGTGGCAACCCTATCCACCATCTTGAATTTTAAAATTCTGACTTTAGATTCGAAATCAGCGACCCCTTAACACTGATGAATTACGTTTAAAACTCTTAAAAAGGCATATTATTAGGTGCCAGTACTGTGGTAAAAATTTAGGTGGCAACCCTAACCTCCATCTTAAATTTTAAAACTGTGACACAACATGCCGTTAACTTAATCAGCACTTAACTGACAGTTCAACCTTAACCGAACATTGAGAAAGGGTTTTTTTGCTAACTGCTGGTTAAAGTTCTGATCAGTGTTTAACCGGACATTGAGAAAGCGGCCCTCAGTAAATTTTAACACAATAGTTGTCCGCTGTTGACTCCGCTGAATGCGGGCATAGTGATGAATGACAAATTTTTCGCAGAAATTAAAATTTCATCGTTTTCTGCAGCCAACTTTACTTTCTAACGCTCTGTCAAAATTGGATTTTCTAACCGCTGAGCGTTGCCGCCGCGTTATTATGGTTTGCTTCATATAAATCGTATGGGCATAAGAAATTTTTGACAGATAAAAAACGCTTCCGCTCTGATTTAGGTTTGACTGAACCAGAAAAAGGTGCTGACAAAGTTTTTTGTAAAAAAATTCCTCAAAAAAAAAAATTCTAAAAATTTTCAAATTCTTTAAAATAAAATTCCTCAAAAATTACTCACAGCCACTTTAAATTCCTCAAGTTTTCAGGAATTACTCACAAAGTGGCAACACTGTAAGGTAGTGTTAAGGCCCAGTTATAATAGACGTAATGTAAAGTAACGTAATGTTGTCAACTGTCATCGTGACGGGACGTAATGTAAGAAAACGTTGTAGCAATTATAATAGGCAGTAGCCAGGCAGTTGTTTGTCGTAAATAATTGCACGCTCCTGTACAAGTACAATTAAAACTTCGTCATCCATAGCTGTGGATACATAAAACTATCACCTTAATAACGAAAACTCAACAAAAAGCGTAGTTCAACAATATAAAATAGCGCAATTATCGAATCTAACCTCAATGTTTAGCTGTTATTTGAACAGACGTAATGTAAAGTAACGTAGAAATCGAAATCCAACGGATCTTTACGTCCCGTTACGTTTATTATAATCACTTGTATAAGAAAGTATTGTTTGAAACAAGAAGTGAATGAACACACTGCTCAATTGACATTAGACCACATTACGTTACGTCTATTATAACTGGGCCTTTAGGGCGGAGAGCCGGTGACCGAAACTGTCAATGAGAATGCAATATGAAAGCAAAAATTGGCAAAAATACCAAAATGGCTGAGTTTTTGACAGCTATGGTCACTAAGAAAGAGAGCACATTCAGCCATAACACTACTTTGTCTATTTTACTATGCTCAAAACTAGAAAAAGAATGTTTGAAAAAGAATGTTATGTCCTTTTAAAGGTAGTCACAAATGCAATTGTTACTTGTTTTTTATTTTACAACAACAGCAACTTTTGAATAATTGTGTAAATGAAGAGTCAATATTTTGGACCTTTTTTGAAAAAAAAATATGTACACTGACCTAACGGTAGAGTTCAAACTATTTTTGTTAAGTCCTTTTATTGAACTCGTGAACAGAAAAAAAAACATTTAAATTAAATATATTTAAAAACAGCGGAGATATTTGCATCGAAAGTCAAAACATTGATTTGGTTTGTTGCCCTGTGTAATTGATGCTACTTTGGGTTTGCCCGATTTTCAAATATGTATAAAGAAAATTTTCGAATTGCTATTTTTCAAGCAAAATTCTTTCGGTTTCTGGAACAGTAAATGATATGTCAAAAGTACATGAAAATCATGAGATGCTGATTTCTTTGTTGTGATAGTCATTTGCAAATGAGATTGTAGTGTCAGTCACAAAACTAAATTCATAGAGAAGATACAAATAAAGTCGATCTCGATGTAGATACAAATTTCATTAAATGAAATTAAAGTATTTGTTACAACAAATAGCAAACAAAGTTGGAATGAAATAAAAGAGAAAGTTGTTACAACAAATAGCAAAGCTAGAATGAATTAAATAAGAAAAATGCTAACAACTCTTTGGACAAGAAGACATCGAATGTCAATATTGTAAGAAATGCAAGGAGTTAGTAGCATTTTATTAAAACGCAGTAGAAAACTACTTTCCTCTATATAAGAACATGGATGTTAAATACTTAAAATTGTGTGTTAACCCTGCTCACGTGTCACGGGGCAGCTGTTGTGTCATTGCCACGTTTTCTATTTACAAAGGCGTCATCGAAAACTATGTGAAATCACACCTAAACAACGTTGCCAGAGTTTCTCTTTTCAATTGCAATTAAAAATGCACGTGCCACCACGTGATTTTATCTGGCTTTAAAAAAAAAAAATTACAATCAATTAACAACGCAACACAACAAACTTTCTTATACCAACAGAAAATCATGCGAGCCACAACATTTTCTTGTGCTCATTTTCTCTGCTTCATCTTTTTCTTGTTTTTCATTTTCTCCTACTGACATTGGCCAACAACTGGTTTGTTTTCTTTTCCTTCTATTCTTCATTTTCATAGTGTGTGCTCATTTAATTTTTCATTCCAAACTTTTGCCGGTTTAGGTTTGCAGTTGCTACAAGAAAAACAACATAAAATACATTGTCTACGTCATCATCATCATCAACATCGCCATAATAACGACAAACAGCATCAGTATTTTTCCAGCTAGCTAGCTCATTTTCCTTCTTTTCACCACCCCATTTTTTGTTTTATGTACAACTTACTCGCTGTTGAATTCTCTCTGTTTTGCTGTTTTGAATTAAATTTCAAAGTTACATAGGTACAATAATTTCCCCTGAATCTCGTACGATTTTCGGGCTATGCCATTGCTCTCTACATACATATATTGTATACACTTACTTATTTACACGTTATCTACGCTTCTACCATGGCTTTGTTTCTGTTATTTCTGCTGCTGTCGCTATGTCTGCAAATTCCATCTCTTCACTACTCTTTCCCCCTAAGCAATAGATGATACAAATAGACATACGTCAGACGTGCACCGTGGAGCAATTATTTTAAACACATTCACTAATTTAAGAACGGTGTTGATTAACATTCAAAGGAGTTGGCTGTCATTCTCAGCTTTTAGGACCAATTTTTCAGTGCGAGCTTAAACTCTAGTCAAATTAAACTGAGGTTAACTCATTAAGGGCCTGTTTTTCAGTACTAGTATAAAGTCTAGTCAAATTCTAGGGGTCTAAATGGATCAAAGAGGGATTTTTCAAAATTTGACCCTACGGAAAAGTTGGGGCATTAGAATTCGTTTTAGAGGTATAGTTCCTCGGGCAAAGTTTCTTTTTTTGATCTCTAGAATACGATTTTCACTGAGCAATGGGCGATTTTTTTGCCTCACCACAAATCGACCCGGCCTAATATATATAGATATAATGTGTTTATTTTTTGCCTAAACCGAGTTTAACTAGATATTTAAAGATTTTAGCAAATCTTTCTATTTTTAAAGAAAATTAAATCCTAAAAAAATTATTCTATATTCTATATTTATTTACTTGATTGCTTAACCTTAACAGGTTTTATAGCAAATTTAAAATTATAAAATAAGATATTTAATACAATTAAAAAATGTAGAGTATGATTTTGATTGAAATCATGTATTATTAACAAACTAAAAAGTTTTAATAAATTGCTTAAAGTATATAATTTTATTAAAGTATAAAAAATAACAAAGAAAAAAGTTAAGTCAAAATCGATGATATCAGACAGCAAAGCAGGGTTGCGTTTTCAAGACAAACAAGGTCAAGTTAGCAATAATTTTTGTATACGGCGGAGTCGTGTGACAAACAAGGTCTCATACCCAATAAAACACCACTCCAATAGGTACATATATAATATATATCGTTCTGTCTTCCTGAAGCCGGTGAGATCCTGGCTTGACAGGGTGGTTACTCGACAAACTAGGTCAACTTCACCAAACCAATTTTCATAAAATAAAGAAAACCAGTTTCGAACGCAGGCACCAAGACAAAATAGGTCTTATCGGCCACTCATATTAATATATTACAAATCGATCTAACGTAGTGTTTCAAGAGGTAAAAAGACACCAAGACACCACGGTACCGTCGAAAAATGTAGTCACAATACACCAAAATTTTCCATTTTACGCTTAGGTCCATTTATCCATTTAGATTGTTATATTAATGATAATGTGTTTACAAATCACCAGATGCATCAGATATATGTTTGAAAGAACTTTACATAATCAACGTCGGTACTGCAGTTAATCTATAATTTTATGTTTGATTGAGTCCATGGATTCACTTAAGGATATAACATCAGATACAAAATTAAAATCACCGCAAGCGCTTCTAAGAGGCTCATTTTGCAAATAATTAGTTCTACAAAAGTTCATATGGAGTAACTTAAAAGGTCTTCTAGGACGAAAAGGAATACTAAAATTTATTTTACTCAATAAATATGGACTGTTAACATAACCATGTAAAAGTTTTATAATCCAACAAGCATTTATCATAATTCTCCGATTTTTTAAAGAAGGAAAATTTAAGAGTTGTAACTGATATTCATAAGGTGGTAAGTGAAAATCAGTATTACAATAAAGATAGCTTAAGCAAAACAAAAGAAATTGTTTCTGCACTGATTCAATGTCGTCTATGTAACAACCGTATCGTGGGCACCAAACAACTGAAGCGTATTCTAAGATAGGCCGCACTAGGGAAGTGAATAAGGTTTTCGTTATGAATGGATCATTAAACTCTTTTGCCCAACGTTTAATAAATCCTAAAGTACTATTTGCTCTATTTATTATTTTATTAACATGAATATTAAAGCGTAGTTTAGGATCCATTGTAACTCCAAGATCATTGAAAATATCTAAGGACTCCAATGGATAACCACAAATTTTGAAGGTACATTTAATTGGTGGTTTGCGCGAGAAAGACATATGCTTGCATTTCTTCATGTTGAGGTTCATACGGTTCGTTTTGCACCAGTTATGAAGATGATCAATGTTGGCTTGCAAAAATACAGCGTCATTATCGTTTTTAAAAGTAAGAAAGAGTTTGACGTCGTCAGCAAACATTAAGATGCTAGAATGCTTTATGACAGATGGCAAATCGTTTATAAAAAGTAGAAACAGAAGGGGCCCAAGATGACTTCCTTGAGGTACTCCTGAAGTAACAGGAAACTCATGTGATTTCTTGAGCTTAAAAATAACTATAATAAGATCAATAGTTTGTGATTTACAACGTTAAAAGCTTTGCTAAAATCCGTGTAAATAACATCAGTCTGCATGCCTTTTCCAAAGTTTTCTATAGTTTTTGATTTAAATTCGAGAAGGTTAGTAACAGTAGATTTTCCAGAAAGGAATCCATGTTGGAAAGGAGACATTATAGATTTAACGCTGTGCGATAGTCGTGATGTAACAATTGCCTCTAAAAGTTTAGGCAAAGCGCTTAATTTTGCGATGCCACGGTAGTTATCAATTAAAGACTAATTATCAATTAAGACTAAGTTACTAATTCTTCACAGCAGTATTTTAATATACATGAAGGTATGTTATCAGGACCACTTTTATAAGATGTTTTAATATTTTTTAATAATGATAAGACTGTGTTTGTGTCAATTATTGGGAAATAAATATCCCCAGATTGAATATTAAAAGGATAACTTAAGTAATCATAGGACGATGATGAATAAGTCGTCTTGAAAAAGTCAGCAAAAGGATTGCAAATACTATTATCATTATCAGACTCAACAGAATTATACTTCATAAAAGAAGGATTGGAATCAATCTTACGTTTTGTCTTAACAAAGTTCCAGAAGGATTTAGCATTAGATTTGATGTTTAATTTTACTTTTGTTAAGCAGATATTATAGGATTGTTTGCATAACTGTTGGTAACTGTATTTAATCGAGGTATAGCATCCAAAATCGCATATGTTATGTGTTTTTTGATATTTTTTATAGTATTTAGATTTCAAGTTTCTCATTTTTCTTAATTCATTTGTGTACCATACCGGACCCGATGTCAAAGAGGGTTTCCTTTGCGGAACAGCCTTAAGAAAACAATCATTGAGCGTTCTATTAAACGCATATACCGCATCATCAGGACTCTGAGAAGATAAACTTTTTGTATTAATATTTAGAATAGAATTCCAGTTTATATTAATTTTATATTAGTACGAAATAAATTCCAGAGTAACACTGGGTATATCAGCTGGTTTTTTTATTTATTTTTCTTTTAAAAACCTATCCTTTTCATCTTTGTTAAGTCTGAAAAATTGCAAAAAAAATTAATAAACTGGCCATTTCAGCCCTTGGAAGGACTTTGACCTAGATTCTATTGATCAATTGTCTTGTGCGTATTATTAAATGATCGAGAAACGGACCTCACACAAATGATCGAGAACTGGACCTACGTGTTTTACGTCTGAAAAAACCTGTCTGAGCTGGAATTGAACCCGGGCTACCGCGGTTCTTTAGCTTAGGGGCCACGCACTCAACCCACTAGGCTACGGCCGCCACTAAATTACACAAATTACAACTACGTGAAGATAAATTCGTAAATCCGATGCAAACGAAGCAAAGGCTCAAACCAACATTTCTTATCCGCAAAAAGTATAATTCGTACCTTTTAACAAAGTACGTACACCTTTTGGTACAAATTTAAGTTATGTTCCTAATTTCTGATAAACAATTCCTACAGAAATACAACCTTGATATGCTATGCAAACCATTAGACAGGTAATTGACATTAAAATAAATTTGCATTACCATTAATATGTAATATGTAATAATATGTACGAATTTTGAAGTGCTAGCATTAAAAATTGGTAATAAATGCTAGCTACTACCAAAATTTGTTTTTGATTTCACAGTTATTTCCTCAGATAATAATTTTTCCATTTTCGTTATATATTTTATATTTTAGTTACCCTTTCCAGAGCGCCCTATTGTACAAGCGTATCATAGTAAAATCAACAGCTTAAAGACTTTTTTTGTAACCAGAACGCAAAATGAAAATAGCCAAAATGTAAAACAAATAACCAAAATATTTATTCATCGTATTATGGTTAGGTTAGGTTAAAGTGGCGGCCGGCCTACATAGAGCAGATATTTGGTTCGTTGTTGTACCACACGGGATCTACTCCTGCTCTCCTAAGTGCTGTCGAGAAACCACCCTGAACTAATAATAAAAAGCAGTAGACGCTTAACGTCTACCTCCTCAAGATCCCTAAGATCATCAGAAAAGAGGCTTCCTAGATGCTTCTGTCTTCTGCGGTCTAAAGCGGGGCATGAACAGAGATGCGATAACGACTCCTCCTCTTCCTTATCCCTGGAACTCCTGCAGAAGTCATTCGCATGAACCCCCATTCTAAGGGCATGCCTACCTATTCATCGTATTATAAAAAAGAAACAAAAAAACTTACATACCTATTTGCACTAACTAGTTGCAAATAGATTTACAAAATACAGTAGAACCTTGTTTATCCGGCTGGTATGGGACCATGCTTATGCCGGACAACGAAAACCGCCGGTTAAAAGAAATTACCTGTAAATAGTCTTAATAAAAGACATAATCGCATTTTCATTTACAAGATACCAGTTTATTGAGGTAATGTATAAATAATTCAATTGTTTTTATTAAAAAACGCTAACTATTAGAAATGATTGTCTGAGGATAGTTTCGGATTTCATTTGAGCCAAAGCACGAAAACGGCGGAGACGAGGAATCCATCGTAAGAAATATTATACATAATAAAATTTCTGGTCTACCGATTTGGTGCGCCGGATAATTGAGGTGCCGGTTAATTGAGTACCGGATAAACGAGGTTCCACTGTAGTTGCAAACATATTCTTACTTTAGCATGCTGATTCTTAACTTTGCTTTTTTAAACAAATTTCTCACAATTTACTTTCCATGATCAAAGTTATTTACATTGTTGCGTACTCTTTAGTGACACGTGGTTTGAGTTGCCTTATGTAAAATTATTAGGGCTATTCACGATTCAGTGCACTTGCCAATGCAGTTTAGGACTTGTGCACTTTACAAAAACAAAATACAAGTACGCAAAAAATCTGCACAAGTGCTTTTCTTCTGTAGCCTCAAACTTGAGGACTTGAGCAGTTGTGCACTTGTGTGCATCGAAAAATTTGACAGATTTGAAATAGTGATGGATGTGTGTTCTCGAAAAACTAACTGCACAACCGCACAAGTCCTCAACTGCACTGGCAAGTGCACTGAATCGTGAATACCTCTGTTTTATATTCTTGCCGTTTGCTGCACGATTGGCATCATTGGTAGGTCGTGTTTACATGAAGAGAAAATTCACCCCAGCGGACAAATTTTAAATCATGGAGGTGTAAAATACAGAATTAATTATCGTCAGAATAAACATCATAGCCGAATAAAAAAATAGCTAAATGAAAAATAAAATCACCAAATAGCCAAAAACTTTCCGCGACAAAAAAATAGCCACTTATTGCTACACTCAAAAATATTTGTGTGTAAATATTACTAATAACTGCGTCCATTCTACGAATTTTATTCGTAGTTTTCAGCCACGAATAGAATTCGTAGAATCGACGTATATTAATTAGTACATATTACGAATATTTTATTCGTAACAACCAGCAAAAAAAAAATTCTGTCGGAGCTTGGGTTTGAACCCCCGCTCTTTAGTTTACGGGCCACGCACTCTACCAGAAGGCTACAGTCACTTGACAATCGTACAGTTCCTTTTGTTCTGTAGATGTTCTACAAACAAGGCTGAACGATTTCGGTTTTCAATTACTTAAACTCTACTATTAATTCGTACATCCTACTAATAATTCGTACGGTCAGCCTACGAATGAATTGTTTCTACTTATATTATTTTTCATTCGTAAATAGTACAAAACCATTAGTAAATACAACGAATGTAATAAAAGAAATTACGAAGTTATTGGTACGACAAATTTATGAATATTATTATTTATATGTACACAATCATTCGTATAATGCACTAATCTGAATTGATTTATTTTTGTTTGCGAATATCATTAGTATATAAAGCAAATATATTCGTAGATACTACATCAAGTATTAGAAAGATTTTACGAATGAATTCGTAAAGATTTCACAATAAAAATAATTTGTATATAGTACGCATATTTGTAGAATGTATGAATATTATTTTTACTAATATTCGCAGAAATTTTTTAATAAATTTTTTGAGTGCATAAATAGCCAAAACGGCAACACTATTAAAGACCTTTATAATGAGCGCACTTCATGCTCATTCCACCTTCTGTTTGGCTGCTCTCTCATTACAATCACAGGGTTGCATTTCATAAACTATTCCTCATAGTATCGCCGTGTTCATGGGTTTCAGTGGGTTTCATAGGATATATTGCTCGGTTATTTTTACTTTTATTTTGTTGTTGTATATTTCCCATTCTTGCACCGTGCAACGGGTATATCCTAGACATAGAGAATACCCCTATTGAGTTTCCTTGATCAGCAAATTTTTAATTGAAAAGATACCACGTTAATAACAGAATTGTATATTTGAAAAATTTTGGACTGGTGGAAATATTTTTCTAATTTTAGTAGTAATGTAAATGTCTTCCATTACCATTACATATTAATGGTAATGCAATTTTTTCCATTACCATTACATATTTATGGTAATAAAATTTTTTTCCATTACAATTACATATACATTCATTTGTATGTAATGCATTCATGCCGAAAGAAATTTTTTTATGGGTTGATGGCCACATCAAAAATGTGTTTTGCTTTAAGCTATTTTTATTCCAAAGAAAGTAAATTTAGTTATTTTTACATTTTATTGAACAAAATATCAACAGATCATAAATGCATTGAATACCGGTAAGGTCGTAGAACCGGTATTAAAAGTCGATCGGCCGACTTTGTTTGTTGGATGTGCAAACATTCAGTCGTTAAACAAGCTTGTGTTAAAAAACAAGTAATAAAAAAAAAATCCATTCACAACTAAGGTAACAAGCTGAAAGCTAAAATTTCACTAGTTAGCCTAGCTTAATAAAGTTGTTGTTATTGTAGTATCATATAATAATTTTTTATTTTTGCACTGTTTGTTTCGTTTCTTTCATTTGGATACACAATTTGTGTAAGTACACTGTCAGGTAAATAGCTTAATTAAAACATAGCTTGAAGTTGTATTAAATCTGTCAGAGAAATGCTCTTAAAAATTAATAATTATCACAGTTGTCATGTTAGTTTATCCAATATAAATTCTGTTTTGACCTTGTTGACTGACAGTTAAAAAAATTTCATTAAGTTTAAGGAAAAAGCTTTACATGCATCTTTTAAAGTTTAAGTTTAAAATTGCATTACACTAAATGCGACTAATTCTTAAAAAAAAAATTAATATATGAATTGTATTCAAATTTAACTTTAAAACATTCGCGAGAATCAAGAACTTATTGATTGGTTTTTAATTGCGTTATAGCCATTACTTCCAATTATGTCCTATCTCAAGAGGTCTAAAGAGCTCTTCATCTGCTCAATTATAGCATAATGATATCAATATGTACACTAATATAATTTTTTATAAAGAAAAAATAATCAAAATCGTTAAACTTCTGTGCTGGTTGATGATTCCGTTGTATTGTTTCAAACACAATAAGGGTATTCACAAGGTGTTCTATCATGTCATATTGTCCTAAAATTTTTCAACTAAAATTTACAAGATAAATAAATGCAAATTAGAAGCAGCTGTTTGATTACGACACTTCAATAATGTATTATATCAGTACTTTTTTATATGGACCTATTTAACTAACCATAATCTTCTTTATTGTATGGAATTATTTTAAGCAGTAAACCACGAAAAACAATTATTGACTCATGAGTTGGTAATATTGTTTACTTGCACATAGCCATTAATTCTTGATTTCACTTTTTATTTTAGATTGCTTATGCGTAAAAAAACAACATTATAAATCTTATGAGATCATTTGCTTATGCTTAACGAATATTTAATAAAAAAATTGTGCAAATTTTTATTTCAAATTGTGCAAATATCCAATATGCGGTATTTTGTGTTTGAACGTTATTTGGTTCGAGCTAATAGTCAGCTCCTCAGTTAAGTGAAATAAGTAAAATTGTAATGAAAACAAAAAAAAAAAAATTAATGTCACCTTAAATTAAAACGTTTTTTGCGTGTCTGTTTATTCTTAACCCTTTCAGCCCTGAATTATTTTCCGTAAAAAATTAATTTTTTTCCTATTGTTTATTACTTATGCACGAGCACTAAAACGAAATTTGGAGTTCTTTGTTTTTTCACTGTTGCATTTGCGACACGATTTGTTTGAAGCGCCCTCTAGCAGGGAATAACATAAAAATGCTGTTGAGCCAGTAATGAAAACCTCTGAATTTGATGGTGGCAATTGCCACCGCGAAGGCGGAAAGGGTTCACCGACAAAGAACATAAGATGCAGCATCAACTATGTCTAGCAACTTAAAAATATTTGATGAAGAAGAGTCCCCTAAATGTAATAATTAAATTAACTATTTGACTTGTGTATAGTTAATAAAAAAGTAAATATTTTTAGTAACTAAGTGTTAAAAATATTGTTAAAAATATTGCCACCGCCAAGGCGGAAAGGGTTCACCGACAAAGAACGTAAGATGCAGCATCAACTATGTCTAGCAACTTAAAAATATTTGATGAAGAAGAGTCCCCTAAATGTAATAATTAAATTAACTATTTGACTTGTGTATAGTTAATAAAAAAGTAAATATTTTTAGTAACTAAGTGTTATAAATATTCATTCATACTGTGAAATGAGATAAAAACTGTTTTTTATTGTAATTATTTTAAATATTCCTTCAAATAATAAAAAAAATACAAATATCCCAAGTAACATTATTGGAGCAATTAGGTGCGAGTGAGTCCTATAGGTGTACAGGGTTGCCCATATTCGACGGACCCATCTGGCAACGCCATAACTTCTGACAGAGATGTCAGATCGCTTAATGACATACCGCGTTTGAAGCGTCAGTCCAAGCAGATTTTTACCATGGAACAATACACGCCACGCGAGCGTTCTGAAATAGTTAAAATTTACATTCAACAGAAGAAGTCAATTGTGAAAACTCAACGTGCTTTTAAAAGATTAAAAAATGTGAGAAGTGAACATTGAATGGGACCGTAAATAAGCAAAATTGCCGTATTTACGCCACTGAAAATCCTCAGGAGATTCAAGAAGTGCCTCTTCATGACGAAAAAGTCACAGTTTGGTGCGGCGTTAGTGCGAAAACGGTTATTGGGCCGTTTTTCTTCCAAAATGAAAATGGCCATGCTGTGACCATCAACCAGGAGCGTTATCGCGACATGATGACCAATTTTGTGATGCCAATTATTCGTCGAAAGCGTATGAGGCAGTTCTGGTTTCAACAAGACGGCGCTCCACCGCACACAAGTCGCATAACAATCGATTTTCTGAAGAATTTGTTTCCGGGCCGTTTGATGTCGAAAAGTGGTGATTTGGACTGGCCACCGCGTCCGCCCGATTTGACGCCGCCTGACTTCTTCTTGTGGGGATATTTGAAGTCAAAGGTTTACGTTAACAAGCCAAGGACCGTAGAAGAGCTCAAGGACAACATTCGTAAAGAAATAGCCGCTATTCCGGCCGAAATGTTGGCGAAAACGATGGAAAATGCTGCAAAAAGAGCACAATACGCCATCAACGCCAGAGGCGGCCATTTGAGAGATATCATATTCAAAAATTGATGTAAACAAATCTACTTAGAACAAATTAAATGATTAAGATTGCCAACCGCCAAATTTTTATTTTTTTCTTTGATTTTTTAAAAAAAAACATGGGTCCGTCGAATATGGGCAACCCTGTATAATATGTAGTTAAAGCTTTACCGCAGCTTTGTTTGCTGCTAGTTGTTTTTAATTTTAAAGAAAATGCTCCAAATATAATTTTTTTACCATTTTGAGCCCTAATACTTTATACAGCTTTGTAAAGGATTTTATAAAATCTGCAAAAGAGCAGAACTCTAAAATTTACTACTTGCTCTGTAACGGATCTTTTAAAGTAATAAACATAACTATAGAGCTGTTCTGAAACCCGTAGATGATTCAGTATAATATTTGCTTTAATATATATTTTTATATTGCATTTTTAAAGCTAATAGATGTAAAATACTGTAAATTAATGCAGTAATTTTTTTGGGAATAACAAGTGATTAAAAAATCTGATAAAGAGCTTCTTTGAAAAAATTGCGATCTTATTAAAAACAGAAAGTCTTCAGAGTTGAAGCAAGCTAAATATTAGTGTTTACAATAATATTTTAAAAGAAATTGATGATTTCTATGATACATATATTTAAGAATAAAGTATTTAAATAATTTTTAGTTGATTTTAAAGAATGTCAAAAATTTTCGAACTATTTTTTAATAATTAACACTTCTTAATTTTAATTATTTTTTAAGCCCGTTGTAGTTTTTCGAAATACTACATTCACTTTTCCGATAAATTAAAAAACGCACCGAAATTCGCAGCATGTAACAACGAATACATGAACATATTTTTAGTCTGATATAATAATCACTTTGTTATTTCTTTAATTTATTTGTCATTCTAATCATCACAAACATTTATCAAATTTCATATATATATTGAGGTTATTTTTAACACATACATACTTAAATGAATAAGAAAAAAAGCTTTGCACGAGCTTTTATTTAGGTTTGACAGGAACTCTTTTAAAAGTTGACAGCTCCTTCTACTCTTCATATGAAGCAAAAATAGTGCTTTTAAACTCAAGAAAGTAGCCTTATATATTCTCTGCAAGAGCTTTAGTAGCGCGACTAAAGCTATAGTTGAAGCTTGCTGCTATATAAGATAGCACTATAAGCTCTGCAAGAATTAAAATATGGCTACAATGGTTACTTGATGATACCAATAAAAATAAAAAAAATAAAAATAGCAAAAACAATAAACACTTTTTCAAACCAGCTTTTGCGCAAGGATATGCAGAAACTGCGTAAACAAGTTTTGAAGCATTAATTGTTTTGTAAATTTATATAATGAATTAACTATAAAAAGTGCAACAAAGAGCGCTTAAAACAGACCTGAACAGTTAGAAAAAAATTTAAATACAAATTAATAAATTTAATAAAATTTTAAAATAATAAAATAAAATAAATAATTAAGTAAAAAAATTAAACAATTAAAAAATTTAAAAAATAAAAAATTAAAAAATAAAAATTTAACGAATTAAAAAATTAAAAATATTTCATAATAAAAAAATTAAACAGTCAAAAAATTTAAAAAATAAAAAATTAAAAAATAAACATTTAACAAATTAAAAAATTAAAAATATTTCATAATAAAAAAGTAAAAAAAAAAACAATAAGTACAAAGTTTAACGAAATAAAAATAAAATTTTTAAAAATTTCAAAATAAATAATACAAACATTTAAAAATAAAAAATAAAAATAAAATTTTGGAAAAATTTCATAGTGCATCTCATCTTGGACAAAACACATAGAAATATTCAAAATACTGGTTAACAATTTGTTAATTTGCCAGAATAGGGCTCTTAGTATGCATAATAAAAATCAAAACATATGCAAGGAATTTGAAGTTCATGTATTATTTTTTGTGGAATTTTAAGACATTTTACAAATTTTGATAAAGTCACTTTGTATATGAGGTAGACGTACTTTTCATTCGATTAAGTTGAATTTCAACTTAAAGCGGATATTTCATATCAAAGCTCATATTCAAAATTTCAAGTCCATATATTAATTTTTGTGAAATTTAAAGAGATTTAACCGTTTTTATTAAGTCATTTTGTATAGGAGGTAGGCGTGATTTTCATTTGATATGGATCCTAATATTTAAGATACAAGCTTAGATGCCAAACTTCATGACGATAGCTTCAAAATTACGGCTGTAATCGTGTCGAAAGACAGACAGACAAACGGGCGGACGGGAAAAATTGAAAAAAAGTCAAAAGTACCCTTCGTCTTCTAGGTGAATTGATATCCATTTTCAGGTATCAATACCCCACTGTGCGTTGTGTGACAAGATCACAAAAATTGGAGTTTTGTAAATGTGTATTTTTCAACACATACAATAATGTTTGCACTCATTATAGATAATTAAAGTATTAAATGAGCGCGAACACAATGTATCGTTTAAATATTGTTCTCAACAATTATTTTCAAGTGCCTCATTATCATCATCAATTGGGAGCTGAGAGGTAGAGGGGGGGAGTTCAAATATGCCAAAAGCACGGTTGCCACCTCAAATTCCCACGAAAAAACCTTTTTCCCACAATAGCAAAAATTAATAACCACGAAAATTCCCATGGTATAAAATTGAAAAAAATCCCATAGCAATTAAAAAAAAACACAGAAAATCCCACGGACATTTAATATAACCACGAAAATTCCACGCAAATAAAAAAAACCACGAAAAATCCCATATGTATTTTAAAAAACCACGATAAATCCCATTTGTGATAAAAAAACCACAAAAAATCTCTCTTCTATTAAAAATTACCACGGTAAACAATACAGACATGACAAATTGCCAAATGAAACAAAAAATTTAAAAGAACTAGTATATTTCGTCGTCTGTGTTTTAATTAGTCTTTTAGTAATAATACTCAATAAAAAATATTTGTTTAACTCACCTGAAACTTCTATAAAGTTTACAAAAAGAGTTTCAAATTAGTATTTAAAAAGCAAAAATCAATCACGAAGTTCTTATCTTTTTAACAATTATTGCTCAGCACGCACCGAATCAAAAGCAAAATTCTATTCGACTGAAAATTCGATGAACAATGAACATTTCAACAGGGTTTGACGTTCGATACTCGTTGTTCGATAACCAGCGAAGATTACGTCGAAAGCAACTCGTAATAAGGGCCAATCACAAATCAATTTTAAGATATACCAATTTTGTATATTGATAAAAAAAGAAAAAAAAAACTCACTGAAACATATTTTCGCAATGCATGCAATTATGTCAAGAGTGAAAGAACTTCCCACAAAACCAAAGTAACTGAAATCTTAACGAATTCTTTGCGGAAATCATATAAATGGGTTAAAAGACCATTTTGACAATGAGCAAAATATGAAAAATATACACTTTATATATATTTATACATATTTTAATTGATAAATAAATCCTTCAACATAAAAAAAAAAATCCCACAAAACAACAAAAATCACACGTGAATTAAAAAAACCACACTCAATTAAAAAATCCCATGGGAATTCTCATTTCCTACGGCAATTAAAAACAACCACAAATGGGATTTTTTCCACAAAGGTGGCAACCGTGGCCCATAGCATAACTAGACAAGGTAGTGTTAGGGCTGAATGTGCTCTCTTTCTTAGGACGCGTTTATAGTGGCGATTCTCCCAAAACGAGAGGGATAGCTGAAAAATGTTTCACATACAATCATATGAAATAAGCTCAAAGTGCGTATAATGCCAGGCGACTTGTTGCTTTGCCGAGCCGAACCGAGAATTAAAGCTGAAAAACGCTGTACATTCAATCATATAAAATAAGCTCAAAGTGCGTATAGTGCCAGCCAAACAAGCAGCTTAAAGCGACTTGTGCGCTGGTATTCAGAGTGCCGATTGTTGCTTTTTCGCTCGCTCGAACAGTTTGCTAGTGTTAAGTTTTATTTTACACGATGCTTACTTATTATTTTCTTTAAATAGCATAAAAAAGGCAGAGCAACAAGGAAAACTCCAATAAAATACTTATATATATATATTTTTTTTTGGCTGTTGTGCGTTTTCTTCGTTTTTTCATTGTATCAAAGCTTCAGTAGCTTTTGTCTTATTCTAAATTTGTTGTGCAAAAATCAAATATTTGACGTGATCAATCTGTTTTTTATGTGTATGCAAAATATTAAAATAATTAGATGTTGGTCAATGAAGCCATCAACGAGTCTGCATAATGCATACACATAAATATTTACTAACACATATAAATTATTGATGCCCACTGATTGACCGTGTAAAGTCTGCATTCGGGCAAATGCTTAGGAAGCATTTTAATAAGTCGCTTATTCAGCCAAACTACTTTTTTCCCCACTATTTTTTTATGTTGTTATTTTTCCTGTTCTGTTGAAAAAACAATTCGAAATAAAAACGAAGCAACAAGGCCATAAAAATCAGCACAAAACCACTGCAAAACTGCTGTAACAGCTAGTGACTCAAAACGACTTACAGTGGCTTAAAGTGCGTTTCAACATAGTTTTTTTCGCATTTTCGTCTCTTCACTTGTTGTCCGCTGTTTTGAGGAAAGCGAAAAGCACACACGAAATCTCGTGAACTTTTTTAAGCTTCGATTGCAAAAATAAACAAAAAAGAAACGTAATATATACAAACAACACAAAGTAGTCAAAAACCATCTGCAACAAGTCAGCGGCGGTAAGCGCGCACTATACGCATTACCTGCTGCTTTAAGCTTGCCGCGCTTTCAGCTTGGCTCGGCAAAGCAACAAGTCGCCGCAATAAACGCGCCCTTAGTGATCATAACTGTCAAACTCAGCCATTTTACTATTTTTTAATATTTTAGCTTTCTTATTGTATTCTCATTGGTTGCAGAGTTAATAAGAGCGTGTCAATTTTGTTTTGACAGTTTCGGTCACCGGCTCTTCGCCCTAACACTACCTTGTCAAGTTTTACCATGCCAGTGCCTTTTCGTTTCCTAAAAAAAAAGTGAACTTTGGCAGAGTCGTACGATTTTGAAGCACTTTGCTCTTTGCATGGATATCAGTTTTGATGAGCTCATAGTAGAACTAGACAAGGTAGTATTAGGGCGGAGAGCCGGTGACTGAAACTGTCATAAGGAAGTTGATAGCTCATACGAAATAGCATTTTTCAAGTGTTTTTTAAATGCTAGGAAGCTTTTTGTAATGATTGGTTCGATTATTTCTGATGTAGCTATTGATGCTTTATCTGGTATTCCACAAGGTTCCCATTGTGGACCTCTCTTATTTTTGATCTTTATAAACGATTTGCCTCTTCAATTCAAACTCTCCAGATGTTTAATGTATGCTGATGAAGTCAAACTATACTATAAAATTTCGAACATTTCTGACTGCATTAATCTTCAGAGTAATTTGACTGATTTTCATGATTGATGAAATAAATGTTGTATTGTTTCGTATACTAAATGCTCAAATAGTATTTTATTTGATTATTCTTTAAATAGTTGTCATTTAATACGTAAATTTGATATTAAAGATTTGGGTGTATTTTTCGATTATCAATTAAATTTTCCATGCTTGGGTTTATAAAAAGAAATACACAAAATTTTAAAGATCCTGTAACAATGAAATCTTTATATGTGTCTTTAATTCGTAGCAAAATTGAACACTGTTCTATTGTATGGAACCCATTTTATATTGATAACTCAAATCGAATTGAGAGAGATCAAAAAATTATGAGCAAATATGCGCTCAAAAAGCTTAATTGGTCTGATGGTCTTCCAACATATGATGCTCGTCGAAAGTTACTGGGCTTATAGTCCTTAAAAGATAGAAGAAAGCTTAGTTCTCTTCTATTCGTTTTTAATGTATTATCCGAAAGAATTAATTGCTTGCAATTTTCAAATTTGTTCCAACTTTATGTGGCACCAAGGAATTTGAGGCGCAATCGGATGTTGGTGGAAAGCTTTCATAGGACCAATTATGCAAATGACGAGCCTATTGCAAGATGCATACACTTATGCAACAGTTTCTCACATATTCTTAACTTTTAAGTTTCAGAAAGTCAGTTTAGATTAAACTTATTTATTCTTTTAAACTAGTTTTTAAGATAGGGAAATAAAGTCTGTAAGATTGTAAATCGGTAGACGAAATAAATAAATAAATAAATAAAATCTGCAACCGATAAGAATGCGATAAGAAAGCAAAATAGGCAAAAACAGCAAAATGGTTGAATTTGACAGTTATGGTCACTGAGAAAGAGAGCACATTCAGCTCTAACACTACCTTGTCTAGTTTTACCATGGATAAGATTATATCATAGCAGAATTACCCAGGTAGTGTTGACAGTTTTTATGGAAAACATAAGCTGTAAAAAAATTTACTCAAAAAGAGAGCGCTTTCAATCGGCCATTGTCAATAAGTGAGAACCAATACTAAAACCAAAACCAATACTAAAAATGTTGCAAATAAGTGCAAAAAATAAAACAACCTCAGCAGCTGCAGATGCGTATGTTCTCAATTTTTTCTCCCATTTCCTTGTTTTGGTGTTCGAAGATATGCAAATCGATGTGGGCGTAATCCCACATGTCTGATCAACATGAATTCAAGAACACGTCAAAAAGAAAAAGAGAGAAGAAAAGAAAAAAGAAAAGGACTTACATACTAACATATTACATTTTATCTTTATCATAAAACATTTTAAGCTAGAAAGGTAGTGGTAGGGCTGAATGTGCTCTCTTTCATTGTGATCATAACTATAAAATTTAGCCATTTTGCTATTTTTGACTATTTTTGCTTTCACATTGCATTCTCATTGGTTGCAGATTTTGTATGAGCTGTCAATTTCGTTTTGATAGTTTCGGTCACCAGCGCTCTCCGTCCTAACACTACCTTGTCTAATTTTACCATAGCTCTTTCCGCTACTTGCATTTATTTCTGCTGTTTATTTGTTGTTTGATTTTGTTTTTTTTTGTATTAGTTCAAAAGAATTTTCAATACATCTGAAAAACAAGAAAGTAGCAAAAAAATTGCCAAAAACAACTGTTTGTTTTTAAAATATTTTTTAAATTTCATTTAGAACAAGGAAAATTGTTAATTCTTTACGTGAAAGCGAAAAAAGCTTCTCTTGAGCTATAGGTGCAAGAATTTCTTCATGTAAGAGAATACTTTCAAAGAAAACAATACTCTAATCAATAAAACTTTGCTTAATTTATATGAATTAAAATCAAGTTGATTACTTTCCGTTTGCCGACAATTTAGTGAAATTATTTATAAAAGCATAACAAAGTGTTGTATTCACATTTTTTTGCTTGCTCGATTCCGTTTGCATTAATTAATCAATCAAATCCGACCCGAAAACAAACGGAACGCATCAACTCTGAAAACAGCTGATTTCCACGTCACGTTGATTTATGTAATCATTTTGAAAAAAAATAATAAAATTCAATAGGAATTTTTCACATTTTTTCACAGACGTCGATGAGTTTAATTTTATTTTCGCAGACGTAAATAAAATTGTGTAAAATTACATTTATAGTTTTCCCAAACAAACAAACAAACAGTGGGGAAGAATGACGAAAACTATCTATGTGCGTGTGAATGAACGAGTAAATGATTAATTTTATTTTTTTACGTTTTTGCTCAATCGTTTTTGATTACGTATGACGTGTAGCAGCAAAACCATACAAATAGCACACGTAGCTGCTCTCAACGTCTGCTGCGTATAAACGTTAGTTTCTTAAATTTGCGCTTTGAGCTCATTTTTATGTTTATGAGTAGCGGTGAAGTGTGAGGTGTGGAATGTATATTTTGGAGCAGGCGTTCAGCCAGTCAGTCAATTATGCAGGAGGCAGTTTGTAGGCAAGCCGTGTAGTAAAGTGAAGAAAGTTGCGTCGTATGTTGGACTGATGGCGTGGTTTTTTGAATATATGAATCATCATTATGTTCGTGGTATGTTGCATTGTTTTTGTTGTTGTAAGTAAGGAGATGTGGAGTTGGGGGAAATAGTCTGGGGCAAATGTATGCAAAACAGTTTTTGGTTCGCTGAAATGTTAAGGTTGGCAAACATAGTAGAGGTAAAGTTCTTCAAGACAAATAATGTCACAAGTGTTGGTTTTTTTTTTCCTTTTTGGAAGGGAAAATGGTTGAGAAAGGAAGCTTTAATTGTAAGCTTAAGGCCGCGTTCATTTATTTATTTTTTTTATTTATTTATTTAAAAATATTGTTGGCATTTAAGACTTGAGTCTTTTGCACGCCGCATTCTTAGAATAAATAACAACAATATAATACTTATATACTAAACTATTTGAAATTTTATAACTAAGATTATTATCATTAATGACAGAAATTCTCAACTCATAAAATGATACCAATAATTTTTTTTTTTATTAGAGAAAATGTTAACATTCAAGAATTAATTATCATGTGCATGTCACAGTGAAAAAGATATTTAAAACTATTGAAAATATTTTTAAAAGATGTGACATTAATATAAATTGACTAATCAAATGAACGACCTGCGGTGAAAAAATGCTAGAGGTAGAATAAGAGGTTGTGTTAGAGCTAAGACTAAAAATTAAGTTATGTGAAGTTAAGAAAAATATTTGAGTATCAATTGCTTAAAGGCTAATCTATTGGAGACTAATTTTATATGGTTGGGCAGTGAGTTCCACAGTGGGCAGTGAGTTCCACTGCAGAACTGAAGTCTTGCAAAGAGATATCGTGGACATTGCGAGTATATTATTTTATGCAAGAAAATGCAGTTCCTTGCTTCGAAAAGATTGTTCAGACTACGGCCATGTAATCGAATGGAAAATGAGGAGACATGGTCATGCATCTGCAGACCATAGACATAGCGAGCAGCATTATTCAAGGCAACTAACAGTTTATGTGAGGATTTTGAGTCCAGCTTGCTATACACGACTTCTGAGTATGTAATTATTGGCACTAAAATCTGCAGGACAAGTTTACGTTTTGTTTCGGTGGGAACAAACGGTGCAGTCATTCTTAAGTTTCTTAATACATAATAGACCTTACTTACACACATATTAATATGATCCTCGCTGGAAAGAGATGAATTCAGGATAAAACCTAGGTTTTTTACCTTTCTTACAACTTTTAACTCAGTGTTATTTAGAATAATCGGAGGAAACTCAAGATTGAAGAAAGGTGTTTTGGTTATTGGCAAGACACATGATTTCGAGGGGTTCAGTGCAAGAAAATTCTCCCTAGCCCATTCCACTACTAATTTTAAATCATCATTAACTCTTGCGCACAAATCCTCAACAAGCCCTGTGGGTCTTGACATATATAACTGTAAGTCATCAGCATAAGCATGCATGGATACATTCTCACATTTCACAAAAATGTCATTGATGAACATGGCAAACAAGAGTGGTCCCAAGACTGACCCTTGAGGGACACCGCAAGAGATTTGATTATACGCAGATAAGTTGTTGCCTAGGCTGACTCTTTGGGACCTTCCATTTAAGTAACTACTTAAAAGGCGAACTGATGGCTCAGAAAATCCGAACTGCAATTCAAGTTTTTTGCATAAGATACTATGGTTTACAGTGTCGAAAGCCTTAGAGAAATCGAGAAGGCAAAGCAAGGTTAGATCACCATTATCGAAGGGAGCTCTGATGTCATCCAAGATATTAACTATAGCTGTTGAACAACTATGACCTTTACGGAAGCCTGACTGAAAATCAGACATAAGGCCCAGAGATAGAATATGTTCACTTATTTGCTCCGCCATAAGAGCCTCACATGCTTTCGAAATCGATGACAACAAGCTGATTGGTCTGAAATCACCAGGCTCGCGTGCATTTGCAATTTTCGCAATCGGAACAATTGTAGCCACTTTCCAGCTGGCAGGAAAGCACGAGGTAGTGATGCAATGGTTGATGATATGAGCAAGTGGACTGACCACATGGGGCAAAATAAGCTTAATGAACTTGATCGACACACCGTCTTCACCAATGAAATTCGAACTGATTTACTGAATTACTGATTCGTCTGATCATAGTAAACGCTTTTAGCTTAGCCGAGAGGTTTAGCTGAAAAACGCTTTGTGTATAATCATATGGAAAAAGCTCAAAGTGTTCATAGTGCCAGCAGAAAGCTATCATAAAGCTTATTTTCAAATGCTTTTCAGCGCTTATATCTCCATCTCGCTTGCTCACACAGAAAAATAATTTTGTTTTTTATGCTTTGTTGTAGAGCATTTTTAAAATGCTATTCGGCACTTGTTTATTTATTTTGCCTGTTAACAATATTTTCGTTGTTTTGTTTTATTTGTTGGATTTTTTGTGTTAAAGTTTTAACTGTTGTTGTGTTGTTCTTGCGTTGTTGTTTCATTTTGTGGTGCTTTTCAGTTGTATTCACTTGTGTATTCTTGCTTACTTCTTGGGTACTTTTTGTGCTGAACTTTCCATCGTTGTTATGCTTTGTGTTTTCAAGTTCCTTTGAATTTTTATTTGTTATTGGTTTGATCTTTCATTGGTGTTCATCACGAATCTAGATACTCATTAAACAAAAAATCTTTCATTTACTTTGCAAAACGCAATTGAGGGCATTATTTTCCAAAGAGACAAATGAAAACAAAGTATCTCAGCCACAAGCATAAAGCGCGCACTATAAACACCAATAAGCTCAATAAGCTACTTTATGCAGCGTTGAATAAGCGTTCACTATGATCAAAAAAAGCTTGACAAAGCAGCTTTATGCATCAGCTTCAGCCAAAGCGTCCACTATGAACGCGGCCTAAAGTTGATTTAGGTAATAACGGTCGATTTTTATTACGTTGCTAGGTAATAGCGTGGTGCTTTATTAAATCAAAGTTTTTAGAAATCGTTACAAGTATGCTTCAAATAGCATGATTTGTTAGCTAATTTTTCGCAAGTTAAGCAATAATTTAAATTAATTATTAACCTTTTCACATGAAATAAAGTGTTATTTAATAGTGTTATTAAATATTCACAGTGTCTGTTGTGGATTTTAGTCTTTTGCTTAATTTCAGTCTTTTGCTTAATTTCAGAAATCCTCTTACATCTAAGCTACTGTTTGAAAGTCTAGTTAGATCAAAGTTAGATTATTGTAGTCTCATATGGAACCCATCATATGCCTCGCATATTCAAAGACCGAGTCAAAGAATGAGTCTAGAAACTTTTTACCAAATTGAACTGGCAAATCAGTTAGCCGTCGCACAGTGTAACGAGGTCTATGGGATGAGGGACAAAAATAGAAGGAATCATCTTAGGCACATGAAATTTAGCAATCGTCATTATTTCATAAATATAAAACTCCACACGTTGTTTTCATAAAGATATGCCACGCCCTTTGCTCACCTCCCATACAAAATTAAGAATAAAAGTGCAATATCTCGAATTCAAGAAGCTTTCGAATTCAAGAAGCTTCAAAAAGTATTAGAAAGGAAATGAACTATTTTTTATTAACTACATTCACATAATTATCATATAAAAATTTCATCAAGATATACCACGCCCTTTGACCGTCTCCCATAAAAAATAAGAGAATAAATGTGCAATATCTTCAGGTGTAGAAAGTGGAAGCAACAAAATTAATTAACTTTTTAGTTAATGCCACAATTCTTAAAAAATAAAAAATTTAATATCGGTCATAGCAAGTCATAAATTTTTATATTTTTTCCACTTTTAAACAAACCATTGTGCGACGTGCTGAAAAATTAAAATTTAACAACAGTTGGCTGGAGATCGGTGAATTCAAGAGATGGCTCAAAAAATTTTAAAACGGATGCTTTCAAGTGTAATTGTAACAAGATTCTTAGTTGTAGAAAATCTTATCTCCTAAAGCTTTCTCAAAGCAAATTTCATCAAAAAGATGTAGTTTCCATTAAAAGGTCAAAAGCAATTGTAATATTTTTCGAAAAACCTTTAAAAAGTGCTTTGTTGTGGGAAAACTTTGCGCTGAAGCTATGAAAAAATATGCAGAGAAATTTGTAGGGAAAATTTATATTTGCGTAAAGAAAAGTAGGGATTTTATTAAAAATTTATTGGCATCACTGGTACAAAGTGTTATAAGGAATCCGAGAAAATGGACAATACTAAAAATTGCTTTTCGTTTAGTTTGTTTTTCTTACAATTTGTTATAATTCGTTTTGTACTATTACCCGTTGTGTTGAAGATTAAACATGAAATAAAAGGCCATAACAATTTTTCCATTTGCTTTGTTATTTCTTTTCTTATTTAGTAATAAGTGCACAAAGTATAAACATGTACATACTCATTTGTGCTCTCCACTGTATGTACTCACAACGTTTTGGTTCACGTGCGCTTAGGCCGCGTTCATAGTGGACGCTTTGGCTGAAGCTGATGCATAAAGCTGCTTTGTCAAGCTTTTTTTGATCATAGTGAACGCTTATTCAACGCTGCATAAAGTAGCTTATTGAGCTTATTGGTGTTCATAGTGCGCGCTTTATGCTTGTGGCTTATATGCTTTGTTTTCATTTGTCTCTTTGGAAAATAATGCCCTCAATTGCGTTTTGCAAAGTAAATGAAAGACTTTTTTGTTTAATGAGTATGTAGATTCGCGATGATCACTAATGAAAAATCAAACAAATAACAAACAAAAGTTCAAAGGAACTTGAAAAGACAAAGCATAACAACGGTGGAAAGTTCAGCACAAAAAGTCCTCAAGAAGTAAGCAAGAACAACGAAAACTATGTAAACAAACGAGATAGAATACACAAGTGCATACAACTGGAAAACATCACAAAAGGACCACAACGCAACAACAACACAACAACAACACAACAACAACACAAAAAAAAATCAACGAAAATATTGTTAACAGGCAAAATAGATAAACATGTGCCGAATAGCATTTTAAAAATGTTCGACAACAAAGCATAAAAAACAGAATTATTTTTCTGTGTGAGCAAGCGAGAAGGAGATATAAGCGCTGAAAAGCATTTGAAATAAAGCTTTATGCTAGCTTTATGCTGGCACTATGAACACTTTGAGCTTTTTTCATATAATTATACACAAAGCGTTTTTCAGCTAAAACTCCTCTCGGCTAAGCTAAAAGCTTTTACTATGAACGCGGCCTTATTGTGTTGTTTGCAGTGCTTTTAAAATTGTATTTCAGCAAAAAAAAAATTGAACTAACATGTGAAATTTTTCGTGCGATTATTTTTTCTCAATTCGACTTTTGGCGATAAAGCACCAACTAAAACCTCTTTATATCAGTGGAACACAGAATTTAAACTTTGAACCAGGTACCGCCAAAAAAGGTTATTGCTATCAATCAATCAATCATTTCATAACAGTTATTTCTTATCGATATTTTATCGATCAGAAATAAAAATAATTTCGTGGTCGTTATTTTTTTCAAACAGAAATAAAAGTTATTTCGTGGTTGTTATTTTTTCAATCAGAAATAAAAGCTTTTTCTTGGTCATTATTTTTTGATCAGAAATAACAGTTATTCCTGTCATTATTTTTTCGATCAGAAATAACAGCTATTTTTTACCGTTATTCTTTCAATCAGAAATAAAAGTTATTTCTTGGTCGTTATTTTTCCGATCAGAAATAAAAGTTATTTTTTGACCGTTATTTTTTTCGATCAGAAATAAAAGCTATTTTTTGATCGATTTTTTTTTTTGTAACCGAAGACAAAAATTATTTTTTGACTGAAATAATTTCTATAAAAAAACTAACATATTCATTGGAGAAAATTTGTTTAAATTTTATATTGCATAAACAAGCAACAACAAAAATGATGAATGACACTTAAAGTTTGAAAATGGTGACAAAAGTTGAAAAATTTGAACGAAAGTTTGAATTTTATAAGTATAATAAATTCTCTTATAATACAAAATTTAATTCGATTTTTTCAGTTTTCCGTTTTTTCGGTCCTGAATTACAGTTTACATTTTTCTCTAGTTCAATTATATAAAAAAACTTATAAAAGGTTGTACTTTTTTGAAGGAAAAAAAATCTGTAACAACGTATTTTATAGTTTTTATACAAAAAACTAAAAAGATTTTGCAACAAAATAATTACGAATATGCAACAGTATTTCAGATTTAATAAGTTAAAAAAAACCATATATCGTGGGGTTTTCTAACGCTTTTCCTTACACAAAAAATAGCTACGGTGCTTGTTTTGACAGCAGTTTTTTTTTCCTAGTTTGTAGTTCGTTTGGTTCTCAGTAAAACAATCAGATTACTTTGCTTTGTTTCGTTGCAACTGCTGCATTGTAATTTCGCTAATAAATATTATGTTATAAGAAGAGTTGAGTTGAGAAAAGAAGAGAAAAGTCATGAGTCTAATCGAAAAAAATCGTTCAAAAAATAACTTTTATTTCGGATGGAAAAATAAGTATAAAAAATAACTGTTATTTCTGATCGACAAAATTATGACCAAGAAATAACTTTTATTTCTGATTGAAAAAAATAAAGACCACAAAAAAACTTTTATTTCTAATTGAAAAAAAATAACGACCACGAAATAACTTTTACTAGTATCGTCTGTGGCCGAAATTCGACCTACTTTCTTAAATTTCAATAGTTTTTTTCTCATTCTAAGTCGATGACCTTGCTTTAAGAAAATGTGTTGTACTAAGAAAATCTTAAGTTTTAAATTATTGCAATCATTTTGATATCAAAATAGCCGTAATTTTTTTAAAAATATTATTTGTAAAAACATTACACAAAAATAACTTTCGTACACCGTTATTTTTCTCAACCAGGGCTTTTCATTCAAAAATACGTTGTACTGAGAAAAGCTATAGTTTTCGAGAAATCGTCATAACTTTGATGACAAAATAAAGGGAATTTTTGGAGAATTTACTATTTGTAAGAAATTTTACCATCACAATATATATTCACACATGCTACATAATAAAATGCTTATTGTAGGGTATCCGTAAGAGATGGTGAAAAATGTCTCAAGTTGCACATTATATCAATGTCTGAAATTCGACCATCCATCTCTTACAGTTTAGCTTTTATTTCATAAATGCTCTTTTAACGCTCATATTTAAGGTCGAAGGTCATAAATTAAAAATCCAATCATACTGCGTAGCCAGACCTTTCATCTGATACCTCAATCACTATTCTACCTCTTCCTAGCCCTGAGATTTCTTACTAAAATTAATATAAAATTTTGACGTTAATATTTCGGGACAGAGTTCATAGATTTAAAATCCAACATGATACTTCACATCTATGATGCAGTACATTTCGAATGATATACGCTTTATTGCCCTAGTTCTAAACTAAATATCAAAAAAGTGTACGACAACATTTGATGTTTGCGTATTAATAGATAAGATATATTATCTGTAAAAACATTACACAAAAAAACATTCGTATACCGTTCTTTTTTTCAACCAGTGTTTTCATACAAAAATACGTTGTACTGCGAAAAACTATAAATTTTGAGATATCGTCATAACTTTGATGTCAAAATAAAGGAAATTTTTCAAAGTTTACTATTTGTAACAAATTTTACCATCTTAATTTGTGAACATACTTGTTACATAAGAAAATTCTTATTGTAGGGTATCCGTAAGAGATGGCGAAAAATGTCTCAAGTACTTGTTATCAATGTCTGAAATTCGCTCTTATATAATGTTAACTTTCTCTTACAGTTTAGCTTTTATTTAACAAATGCTCTTTTACCGCTTATATTTCAGGTCGAAGGTCACCAATATAAAAAGCAGATCTATTATCTGATACCTCATTCACCATTCTACCTCTTAGCACTGAGACTCCTTACTAAAATTCGTATAAATTTTCAACGTTAATATTTCGGGTCAGAGGTCATCAATTTAAAATCTAACATGATTCCGCACATCTTTGGTGCAGTACCTTTAGAATGATACACGTTTCATTGCTCTTATTCTAAAATAAATATCAAAAAAGTATACGACAAAATTTTATGTTTGCCTATTAATATATAAGATTTCTGATTGAAAAAAATAATGACCAAAAAAATAACTTTAATTTCTGATCGAAAAAAATATCGATAAAATATAATTGGTTTGAGGTGATTTTTATCTTAAAAATCATGAAAAAAATCATGCAAAAAAGGAATCTCTAGCTCCCTAGAGTCACATTGCTATATTTAAAAGAATTATACAACAACTTTTTATGCATGATCTTTTGATCTAAAATTTAAAAAATAATCGTTATTTTCGGTCCCTGATTTGAATGCATTAAAACACGGTTGCAGGTTTTTTGTTTTTATTTTTGTTTTATTGTTTAATTGTAAATATTTCCTTTTATTTCTAATTTCTACTTGTTATATTTTATTTATTATATCTTACAGCTTTCATCTTATAACAATATTTTTTTACTCAACTTGTGTTTTTTTATCTTTTGTTTTATATCTCATAATTAAACATATTTTTCTTTGCGCTTTACTAACAGCTGATGTTAATTATTTAACTTTTATATACTGCATACATTCATCACTGCTTCTACTTTGTCCTTTCATGCAATTTGATCCCAAGTCAGCAACTCACTTTCTTCAACTTTTTCACTCTTTTGCCAATTACACGACTTTATCGTGCATCTTTGCAGTAACCTCGAACTTGACTTCATACTCGTTCATATGAAAATAATTATATACACACACACCGAGATAACTTTTTTCATATGATTATTTATTATTTTTTCATACCTTGTGCAAAGTTGAATAGCAGGCAATTAAACAGATGCTGAGCTCATAGAGGTTTTTTTCTTGAATGTTGGCACCATGAAAAATTTGCAAATAAAATGTTTAAAAAAATATTAATTATTTCGAATTAGAATAAATTACTTCTAATCAATGATTTGATGTTGAATTGAGCTGAGCGTTTTATAGTCTCTTAACACTAACAATTAATTTAGGCTCCACGATAGAATCTCAGAAATCGTTTTATTTAAGTTTTATTTGCTCAAACTTCAATAAGGTACTTTTTTTTCTACTCTTTTTATGTTTATTTGTAAAGTTATCCACAAATTTGAAATAATTTTACCTCAAACAAACGACTAAATCACGCCACAACATTCCCAAATTGATCAGATTTCGACGACACATACTAATGCACTTGTCTCTATATACTTTGAACCTTGTTCGTCCGCGTTGACTTAATAGTAATTCCTGTTTTACTTTATCTGAAATATGAAATAAGTGAACAATTGTTGGCATTTTAAGCAATACTTGTATCTTTAATTGTAGTTATCCGAGTGAACTTTGCTCCAAAGCAAAAACCATTTTCAAAATGGTGCAGAAAAAACAAATATCTAGAACGTAATTTAATTTTTAGCAAGTTCAAAATTATTTCTGTAAACAAAATCAAAACAAAATTGAAAAAAACTTACTTATCGAGTTGGTTTGAGCAAAAACTTGTCTTGGTTAGGTTCACACCACATCTTTATTTCAATACCTAAAAATGTATAAACATCACCGTCATCATCATCATCATCATCATCATTATTATTACTAACGTCATCTTCCCATCTGTTAAATAGAAAAGATAGTTAAACACTTGTTTTGGTTTTTTTTCTTTCAAATATTTTTTGTAGCTTTAAATTAATTTTGCACTTATGTTGTTAAAGTCTCTGTCGGATTTATACCATAAATTTCGACTTAAGTGACCCAACACTTTTTTCTCAATTATTCATATCCTGTGTGGCGATCAGACGACAACTTATCGCACACAGTATTCTTGGGTACAACGATCAGGGTTAAGCACATAGAGCGCACTTCCAAATAATATGAGGGTAATTTTCTAAATTTTCCTATTGAGCAAGATTATGCTTGTGTAAGCAAGTAAGGGTGCTCTACTGTCGGCATGGTTCGACAATGAGCTACCAAATGCTAAATATAAAAGGGGTATTCACACTGACTTGGGTGGTTGGGTATGGGTAGATTGAGCACTTTTGGTTATTGCGAGCACCCTAAATTGCAATTGAGTACTTTATAGAATAGTTTTGGGCAGTGCTGTATGATGTTTGTTTGATCTCCCCGGTTTATGCAGATGAGTGACAGCTGGAAAAGGGTTGCCACCAAATCATTTATTGTCAGTTTATGCGCGAAAAATTTAGGCCATTAATTGGGCGTAAAAAGGTTATTCTATATACAAGTAATTTTTAACGTGAAAACGTTGTCCTGTCACAGAGCGGCGTACTGCCACATAAGAATTTTCATGCCAATCGGAAAAAAGATTTCAATTTTTTGTATATCTGAACTGGCATAACTGTAGTGCGACTACGCCCATTTTTAGTTCAGTTTCCGAAAGTAACTATATGCACTAATTTACCAAATTTTAGTTTAATACGACCAAAACCCTCTAAAATATATAATTTTTATTGATTTGTAGGCGGTAAAAAGGTGTTTGGCAAAATTTTCCTAAACTAACATATCTCGTAGGCGAAACAAATCGACTGCCAAAATCTCAGCGCAATCGGCTCAGTAGTCAATTTTAATGATTTATGAAAAAGTGGGCGTTGCTTTACAGCAACCACGCCCATTTTTAGTACTGTTCGCGAATGTAACCATACAAACTAAATTATCAAATTTAATACGACCAAAATCGTCTTAAACAAAGTATTTTTATTGATTTGTGCGCTGTAAAAGAGGGCGTGGACACCCATTTTTAATACAGTTTCAGACAGTAACCATACAAACTAAATTACCAAATTTTAGTCTAATACGATCAAAACCGTCCGAAATATAGCATTTTTATTGATTTGTGGGCGTTAAAAGGGGGTGGGGCTTTTTTATTAACCGAGATATTAACTTTATTAACCGAGATATTAACAGATATTGTAAATTTGGTTGCCTTTGGTGTTACCGTTCCTGAGATCTTAAGAGACACCGCACGAACGATTTTATATATATATAGAAGGGCGGTAAAAGTAGGCGTGGCAAAATTTATATATCTAGTGACCACCACTTGGTCTCATAGCAAATATAAACCAACTAAATAACTAAATTTTAGTCCAATACAACCGAATTCGTCTGAAACATAGCATTTTTATTAACTTGAGGGCGGAAGGGGGTGTGGCAATATTTTTTGTGTATTATTCGAGATATTAGCCTTGACAACAAATATTGTAAATTTGATGCCTTTAGGTTAATTATTGCCTATTTTTGCAAAAGGTGGTAACACATGGAAAAAGTACTCAATTTGGCAAGAAAACAATCTACCCAAACAAGTCAGGAGGTCACCTAGAGTAGATTTGCAGATGAGTACTTGGGTTGAATGGCACTTCACAAAAACAAAATGTACGGTATTTGCCAATCTACCCAACTACCCAAGTCAGTGTGAATACCCCTAATGTAATTGCATTTTAGTTTAAGGGTATTTTTCATTTGAACGGCTGAAAACAGGACTCGGTTTCGATTTTTATTTTTGTACATCAAACTACATATTATTAAGTGTATACGAGTATATATAGATTTTTTTTCCTTCTACGTGCTCTTGTAAGGCTTTCAAAGTTTGGACTGAATTTTCGAACTCCCACCTGTCATACAATTTTTTTCTTGTCTTGACCCAAGGAATCAACCAGCGCGGATTGAAACATTGATCTGGGACATCCTGTATATATATATATTGTTAAAGATATCTATCTGAAATTTTAACTCTTCGCTTCAGGAACCTTCCGGAGGTGATAAGTTGCAGTATGAGGTCTGGCCAGACCTTATATGAAATCTATCACCAAAGGTTTGCATTATGCAAAAGTTTTATTGAATCTTCTAAGAAACTTGACAAAAGTGGTTATGCTTGGGCTTGTTCGAAAGGAAATTTCAAGAGCTTTCATAAGCTGTTTAGATAATTAAACAATTTTGATGTTTAGGTTAGTGTAATAGTATATTTGCTTATACGTTTTTCTTTTTTATCTTAATTTTAGCATATTTTAATAAAAAATAAAATACGAAAAGTTTCTCGTTAAAATCGGGCAAACCTTATTAGAATTCGTCGTAGATTACGATTTTGACAAATGCTTTGTGAATTTTTAAACCATACAAATTGACCCACCCTAATATAAATACATACAAATATATATATACAACTCGCTGAAACCCTGCCCGTCTGGCCAGACCTCATACTATTGCATTTACGAAACGATAGAAAAAGAAAAATTTATCAATTCTAAAACAATTCTTTTGGATTTTCCGTTGTTTCATTGTGGTCTTACCGTCGAGCCTGACAAAGTCGTGGAACCATTTCGCTCTCCACTGTCATAAAAAAAGTTACATACATTCAAAAAGACAAAAGGTCTGGCCAGACCTCATACTGAATCTGGGGCATAGACACGAATTGGACACACATATAGTGACCTTTTTATGGAAAAAATAAATTCGAAAAATTTTATTTTAAATGAAAAAGACCCCTCAACCCATTATATTGCTTATTTTTCGAAAAGTATCATTAATATTGATAAAAATAGTGATTTTAATGTGAAAAACCAAATTGAAAACATATTTGTTCAATTAGTTCGGATTTTATTTTAAAAAAACTAGTGTCAAAAAATTATTGGAACACTTTACTCAGTATTGATCTTATCACAATATTTTGTATTTACTCTTTTTAATTTTCTGTTTTTTGGCACATAATTTTTTGATCATATGTATTTTTTTAGGAATACGAACTTTATATGATAAGTAAACAACTCTAGTTATTTTTTCCTTTCTGTCTTAGACTCATATTCTTCAATTTGTGACTGTTATGCAAAATTATTTATTTGGTGTAAATGGACCATGAAGTATTTAACTAGGAAACTTATTCGTTTTGTTACAGTTCTGTTACACGGCCATACAAAGGGTTAAGAATGAATGAGTGGTGGAATGAGCTTTAAGAAATTCTTAATCACTAAAAAGATATTTATAATAATATAAAAAAAATAAAAAAATTTAAAAATTTAAAAAGTAATAAAAAAAAAAATATAAAAATTGCAAATTTAGTAAATGATTATCTTCGACTGCGAATAAGTTAATATATCACCACGGTCGTTTTTTAAAATTTAGTAAATTTGATTATGATGGTTTTATTATTATTATACGATAGCATTTAGTTTCAAGTTTGAAAGAACGTTAGGATAGGTTAGGTTTAGGTGGCGGCAGGTCTTTAGACCAGCCCACTGAAACCAAATTATTAGTCCGTTGTGATACCACAAAATGGAAGAGGGAAGTAATTAAGTGAAACTCTTGTGTAGGATGTTATTGATGTGGCAGCAAAAACATGTGATATTAAATATGAAGCAAGTGCTATGCCTTGTTGACCTCAGTCAAATCAAGTTACTAAGCGTTCCTCTTTACAAACTTTTTCTACCCCACCAACTACAATTTTTCGTCTTGAATTGATGTGTTTGATGTGTTTAATTGATTAGAAAAAAGGAACGAAAAGTTACAGCGTAGAACTATGGCTCGGCCAGGATTCGACCCCGGGACCTCAGAGCGTTAGTTTCAAGTGCGCTACTACTAGACTATCGAGGACGCCTTTGAAGGAACGTTAATTCTACAAAATTTTTAATATTATTTATTTTTATTTAATATTATTTTTAATATTGTGTTTTGTGTTCATTTTTATTACAGTTTTGTTAAGGTTTTTTAATTTTTTTAATTTTTATTTATTATTCTTTTTTGCTTATATTTTTATTTAAATTTTTATTTAAATTTAAATTTTATTTATTTTTTTTATTTTTATTTTCGTTAATTTTTTATGTATATTTTTATTTTTATTTATTGTTTAATTTATTTATTATTTATCTTCAATTTCAATTACAATTTCAATTTCAATTTCAATTTCAATTTCAATTTCAATTTCAATTTCAATTTCAATTTCAATTTCAATTTCAATTTCAATTTCAATTTCAGTTTCAATTTCAGTTTCAGTTTCAGTTTCAGTTTCAGTTTCAGTTTCAGTTTCAATTTCAATTTCAATTTCAATTTCAATTTCAATTTCAATTTCAATTTAAATTTGAATATGATATTGATATTGATATTTATATTTTTATTTAAATTTTTATTTAAATTTTAATTTTATTTATTTTTTATTTTTATTTTTGTTAATTTTTTATGAATATTTTTATTTTTATTTATTGTTTAATTTATTTATTATATAATTTCAATTTCAATTACAATTTCAATAACAATTTCAATATCAATTTCAATTTTAATATCAATATCAATTTCAATTTCAATAACAATTTCAATATCAATTTTAATTTGAATTTCAATTTGAATTTCAATTTAAATTACAATTACAATTTCAATTTCAATTTCAATTTCAATTTCAATTTTATTTTATTTTTGTTATTTTTTACTTAATTTATTTTTTAACAAAATTATTTTGTTTAATGAACTTTTTGTTTTATTCTGTTTTGATTTTGGACTTCATCCCTGATTGAAATGCATTTGCATTTGATTTTAATAAGTAAAATCATCTATAAAAATATTTTTAAATATGATTGTGCAATAAATAGAAATACGGTTAGATACTACATATTATTATTTTATTATAAAATACTTGGTACAAAATTTTATTGGGGTTAAAAAACAAAAACAGGCAATTAGTCAGTATTTTTACTTTCTTGACCCGCACCTGAATAAAACCACAGCTATCGGCATATTCTGAATCGATTTTTCGGAAATACCTTCTTTTTTTTCTGTGCTTAAATTCGATAAAAATGTAATATTTATTAAATTTTTGAACTCTTGGACGTAATATTGAAAAGTTGGATTTTATTTCTCACCACTTGCCTTCGTGTATTTTTGAACACCTGGCAATACTATTAGGCAATTTACATAGTTCATTGACTTTTTTGTTTTTACCTGCCTTTTTTACATGCAAATCACGAAATCTTGTTTATTTTCTATCGCTTCTCTTGTATTTTAAATAGTTACTTGTATTATACTTAAAAAAGAGAAAATGAAAATATGTCACAAAAAAATCAATCATAAACTAGAAATTGCTTTTAAAACATTTTGCTAATTTGATTTACTTTTCTGTCGTATTGCAGCTATTGTTGTTCATTAATATTTATTAATGCCGTAAATTGATGTTTTTATTTATGCCCGCAACAAACCGGAACCGGTTTAGGTTTTACATAAATAAATAGCACAAAAAGCTCACAATTGAATAACGCTGCGCTTCGGTGCAAAAAAACGTTTAAATTTGTCACGTATTTTGAAAATTTCATGTATAATTAGAGTTGATAAACCCGTTTTCAGGTTATTTTTATAAGTTAAATTATAAAACCTCAATTTTTATGTTTGTGTTGGAGGTAAGTTTTTTTAAGAAACTTCTCTGTATAATTTGGCATTAAATGCACTGAGCGACTCCATAAACTAACTAAAATATCTCAATTGTACAAGTAATTGTAAAGTTGCATTTGTTATTCGTTATCTTTACCATATTTATACTTCACGGGTACTTTTTTGTCGAAATAAAATAATACAGGCTAAAAGCAAGTGGGCTCAAAGAATAGAGGACTTAAATACATATAATGAGGTATTGATATAGATAGTAAATTAGTATAAAAGTAGAGTTTAAGCCATAACTTTTTAATTTAATTAATTTCCCCTTAATTTCCTTTCGTTTTCGAATCAAGATGTCGCAAGTAAAGTAGAAATTGTATTAGTGTAGCTCTGTGTTTATTTAACCACTAATATGACCGTCCAAAAAAACGTTAATTTTCAGAAATTTTTTAAAAGGAAACATTTGCGATTGTTTTTAGTTTTTAAGGCTATAATTTATATATATTTCAAGTAAACATAAAAACATTTTCAAATAAAAATGTTAAAATTTCTTGTAGTTAGCTGTTTGGTATCATTCCAGCGAAAAAAAAGTTGATGCACTGCTGCATTGATTGTGGCCTTCAGAGTGTCTGAAATAAAAAAGACATTGAACTAGAAGATATTTCTTATCTACTTAAGTTCAAAAAAGATAAAAGAAACCAAATTAATGATTTTTTATCGAATTCGAAAAGCAGCTAATTTGAAAAATGTAGCTTTGAGAAAAACACGTTTTAAGATAAAATTAGTAAGTAGTAGTAAGATGAACAACTCGGAAACTTTGTTATGTATGTTATTTTTAAATGCACGATAAAGCAAAACTATCGAAAAATGAAATTTTTTTTTTAAAATTTCACACTATCGGCGCCCCTGACGTGTATGTGTCAACAGAAAGACTTTTAGACTCTGCGCTACTGTCGAAAGCCTCAAGAAGTAAGGTCAACTTTAAGCTATAGAGCTTTTTTAAAATAAAGAACTTTCAATTCAACTCTGCTCACTAACTCTCAATTGCATTGTTTCGTTTGAGATGAGCACGACACACTTGACATGGATAACGCTGCGCTGCGTTGCGCTATTGAATTGAATAACTTACATGCGTTACTGCGCTGACTCACTTGTTTTAAGCCAAGAGTAGAATGATTGCGTTTGAATTTGCAAACAAATATCAAATACAAATAAACAGAAAATATTTAAACTTTTCTTGCGTAAATTGCTATTAAATAAAAATTTTGCTAAGTTATTAGTATCTAGTTATATTGTTAACATACCTTATTTTATGCTAATGGCTTATAATTTATATTATCTACTAAACATAAAAATATTTTTAAGATCTTAGCGCTAATGCACCTTAAATTGCGTTTCAAGAATAAAGAAAACGTTGAATCATTTTGCATCCCTGCTCTAAGTGCAAACTCTAAGTGCAATAACATATTTCATTGTACGCCTTGCATATTTTGTTGCGTAAATTGCGCAGGCGAGTAGACGGACGCAAACAAAATCATTCTACTCCCGGCTTTAAAAACAATAACGCAATAGCAGCGCAGTAATACAAATGACACGCTTAAACAAAAATGAAAAAATATTTATGCAGTGAGTAAAAATTGAAGTACGGCGCCTCAATGCTCGAAGCGAACATTTTTTGCTTATTTAAATATGGAAATGGAGTTGCGGGGAAAATTTTGGAGTGGAAATTTGGTTCTGTCAATATGTATAACAATATGTTGAACTTTTCTTGCGTACCAGAAATGCGTACGTATATCTGGTTGATTGATAACATCAATCTTGAACGGAATATTTTATGCAGTTTCGAGTATAAAATTTGTTAATTAATGCTAAAAATATGGTCTTTGCCTAATGAACTTAAAAAAAACTTAAAACTTGCGTCAATTATTCATATTAATTAATAACATATTGTTTTATTAATTTTGAATCAATTTATAAGCAATATGAGTTCTTTACATCAGATATGTATAGTGTGTCAGTTTTTTTTATTTGATACCATGTACTTTTAGAAAGACAACTTGCGCTGCGCTTCGGACAACTTGCTATTTCAACACAAAGCTCATCGCTTTCAACGCAACAGACCACATAACGCAACACTTTATCCAATTCAAAAATAGCCTGCGATAATAAACATCTTGTTAATAAAGATATCATAGTATTTCAAACTACGTCATGCCGCAATTGCGTTAGCGCATTGCGCTACGATACACACGACGTATGAGATCGCAACATAAGGAGAAGCATTATAATAATTTTTTTTCAGTTTTCTTGTTGCTCGTTGACTTGTGAGACGTTTGAAGAGTGAAAAGTTAAGAAGTTGTTTGTTAGAGGTTTAGCTGAAAAACGCTTTGCGTATAATCATATTTAAAAAGATCAAAGTGTTCATAGTGCAAGCTGACTCCGAGCATAAATCTACTCTTTAAATGCTTACCAGCGCTTATATTTCCATCTCGCTTGCTCACACTACAAACTATAAACACCAATAAGCTCAAGAAGCTACTTTGTGAAACGTTGAATAAGCGTTTACTATACTCAAAAAAAGCTCAACAAAGCTGCTTTATGAATCAGCTTCAGCCAAAGCATCCACTATGAACACGGCCTTAGAGAAAATTGTTACTGTCTACAACAATATTAAACACAAGAAATGATGGAGTAAAAAAGATAAACCGACTCAAAGCACTTCGAAAGCTGAAATTCATCAAAAACTATTAAGGAATTATCTTCGACTGGATCGAAGTTAAAATACCCCCACTGCCGTGTTTTAAATTATTTGTTGGTATGAATGTTGTATTATTTTGATGATACACCTTACAAAATAGTTGCGGTTTTTATCCAAATATTTCACATTTGAAGCTCACAGTCCTTTTTATTTATTAAAGCTTATGTGTAAAACATCAAGTTCAAACATTAATAAGGGTTCTCATCTAAGCATGTAACTGACCCGTAAACATGGTTTAAGAAAACCTTTAAAGCTTTTTAAAAGATTAAAAATTTAATAAAGGTGATTCCGCAACACTCATGGCAGCTGTCATTTTGTCGACCTTTACGCTTTTTACTCTTTATCGCTCGTCAAAAGTTTACATGTGTTACATGTTAACATGTTTACATGCTTAGATGAGACCCCTTTACCGTTTTGGTAAACTCCCTTTGTATGGGAGGTAGACGTGATTTTTATTCGACTTTTATAAATTGCATTCGTGCAAATTTTGAAGTCATTAGATTTATTTTTGTGAGATTTAAAGAGATTTTACCGTTTTGGTAACCTCACTTTGTATGGGAGGTAGACGTGGTTTTCATTCGACTTTAAAAATTTCATACTTAAAGTGCATCTAAAAGGTTAAAGCTAATGTGCAAAATTTTAAGTCATTAGATTAATTTTTGTGGAATTTAAAGAGATTTTACCGTTTAAATGAATCTTTTTATGTCTGAGGTAGGCGTGGTTTTGGCTAATTTTCGTACTTGACCTCCATTTTTGAAAAGAAAGCTTAATACATTAAATTTTGTTATGATAGCCATCAAATTATGGCTGTTGTCGTGATCACAGACAGACAGACGGACAGATGGACATGGATTTATCGACTCAGGAGGTGATTTTTTTAGCTTCTATCGGACAACACGACTATCAATTTTGAAGTGTACTTCCATCAGCTAGAAAAATTTAAAGATTCACTTTAACCCTTTGACGACGAATGGGTGAAAAATAACCGATTTACATTTTTAAGTCGTGTGAGCACAATTTTTGAGATATTTTCATAAAGTTGGGCTTAAAGGATTAGAAATCAATGTGGCTTTTAATGTGTACCACATTTTTCGAACATGTTTTAATGTTAAGAGAAAGAAAAATACTAGGAAGTCGGAAAATATTTTTTTTATAGATATATATTAATCCCGATTTCTCAGAGACTACAAATATAGGTACCACAAGCGGATATATTTTCTCATCCCAATTATGTCAAAACCTTTATGAATCAGCTACTCCAACAAAGTAAAAAATAAATTTTCCGGATGGGTTTTTCCGGATTTTCTGACACTTTCTGATTATAGTTTGATTCGGTCTCTTAAAAAATTTTGTAGATGTTAAAACTTTTACTCCCCATTCCACGCATATAGCAAAACTTTTTTCAAAAATTGACCTCATGCCTTTTGATTTGTTTTATTACAGAGAAATAGAAAGAATTATTAAAACAAAGAATTTCTACCAACTTTGCCAGTAAATCAAATACAAATAAACAGAAAATATTTAAACTTTTCTTGCGTAAATTGCTATTAAATAAAAATTTTGCTAAGTTATTAGTATCTAGTTATATTGTTAACATACCTTATTTTATGCTAATGGCTTATAATTTATATTATCTACTAAACATAAAAATATTTTTAAGATCTTAGCGCTAATGCACCTTAAATTGCGTTTCAAGAATAAAGAAAACGTTGAATCATTTTGCATCCCTGCTCTAAGTGCAAACTCTAAGTGCAATAACATATTTCATTGTACGCCTTGCATATTTTGTTGCGTAAATTGCGCAGGCGAGTAGACGGACGCAAACAAAATCATTCTACTCCCGGCTTTAAAAACAATAACGCAATAGCAGCGCAGTAATACAAATGACACGCTTAAACAAAAATGAAAAAATATTTATGCAGTGAGTAAAAATTGAAGTACGGCGCCTCAATGCTCGAAGCGAACATTTTTTGCTTATTTAAATATGGAAATGGAGTTGCGGGGAAAATTTTGGAGTGGAAATTTGGTTCTGTCAATATGTATAACAATATGTTGAACTTTTCTTGCGTACCAGAAATGCGTACGTATATCTGGTTGATTGATAACATCAATCTTGAACGGAATATTTTATGCAGTTTCGAGTATAAAATTTGTTAATTAATGCTAAAAATATGGTCTTTGCCTAATGAACTTAAAAAAAACTTAAAACTTGCGTCAATTATTCATATTAATTAATAACATATTGTTTTATTAATTTTGAATCAATTTATAAGCAATATGAGTTCTTTACATCAGATATGTATAGTGTGTCAGTTTTTTTTATTTGATACCATGTACTTTTAGAAAGACAACTTGCGCTGCGCTTCGGACAACTTGCTATTTCAACACAAAGCTCATCGCTTTCAACGCAACAGACCACATAACGCAACACTTTATCCAATTCAAAAATAGCCTGCGATAATAAACATCTTGTTAATAAAGATATCATAGTATTTCAAACTACGTCATGCCGCAATTGCGTTAGCGCATTGCGCTACGATACACACGACGTATGAGATCGCAACATAAGGAGAAGCATTATAATAATTTTTTTTCAGTTTTCTTGTTGCTCGTTGACTTGTGAGACGTTTGAAGAGTGAAAAGTTAAGAAGTTGTTTGTTAGAGGTTTAGCTGAAAAACGCTTTGCGTATAATCATATTTAAAAAGATCAAAGTGTTCATAGTGCAAGCTGACTCCGAGCATAAATCTACTCTTTAAATGCTTACCAGCGCTTATATTTCCATCTCGCTTGCTCACACTACAAACTATAAACACCAATAAGCTCAAGAAGCTACTTTGTGAAACGTTGAATAAGCGTTTACTATACTCAAAAAAAGCTCAACAAAGCTGCTTTATGAATCAGCTTCAGCCAAAGCATCCACTATGAACACGGCCTTAGAGAAAATTGTTACTGTCTACAACAATATTAAACACAAGAAATGATGGAGTAAAAAAGATAAACCGACTCAAAGCACTTCGAAAGCTGAAATTCATCAAAAACTATTAAGGAATTATCTTCGACTGGATCGAAGTTAAAATACCCCCACTGCCGTGTTTTAAATTATTTGTTGGTATGAATGTTGTATTATTTTGATGATACACCTTACAAAATAGTTGCGGTTTTTATCCAAATATTTCACATTTGAAGCTCACAGTCCTTTTTATTTATTAAAGCTTATGTGTAAAACATCAAGTTCAAACATTAATAAGGGTTCTCATCTAAGCATGTAACTGACCCGTAAACATGGTTTAAGAAAACCTTTAAAGCTTTTTAAAAGATTAAAAATTTAATAAAGGTGATTCCGCAACACTCATGGCAGCTGTCATTTTGTCGACCTTTACGCTTTTTACTCTTTATCGCTCGTCAAAAGTTTACATGTGTTACATGTTAACATGTTTACATGCTTAGATGAGACCCCTTTACCGTTTTGGTAAACTCCCTTTGTATGGGAGGTAGACGTGATTTTTATTCGACTTTTATAAATTGCATTCGTGCAAATTTTGAAGTCATTAGATTTATTTTTGTGAGATTTAAAGAGATTTTACCGTTTTGGTAACCTCACTTTGTATGGGAGGTAGACGTGGTTTTCATTCGACTTTAAAAATTTCATACTTAAAGTGCATCTAAAAGGTTAAAGCTAATGTGCAAAATTTTAAGTCATTAGATTAATTTTTGTGGAATTTAAAGAGATTTTACCGTTTAAATGAATCTTTTTATGTCTGAGGTAGGCGTGGTTTTGGCTAATTTTCGTACTTGACCTCCATTTTTGAAAAGAAAGCTTAATACATTAAATTTTGTTATGATAGCCATCAAATTATGGCTGTTGTCGTGATCACAGACAGACAGACGGACAGATGGACATGGATTTATCGACTCAGGAGGTGATTTTTTTAGCTTCTATCGGACAACACGACTATCAATTTTGAAGTGTACTTCCATCAGCTAGAAAAATTTAAAGATTCACTTTAACCCTTTGACGACGAATGGGTGAAAAATAACCGATTTACATTTTTAAGTCGTGTGAGCACAATTTTTGAGATATTTTCATAAAGTTGGGCTTAAAGGATTAGAAATCAATGTGGCTTTTAATGTGTACCACATTTTTCGAACATGTTTTAATGTTAAGAGAAAGAAAAATACTAGGAAGTCGGAAAATATTTTTTTTATAGATATATATTAATCCCGATTTCTCAGAGACTACAAATATAGGTACCACAAGCGGATATATTTTCTCATCCCAATTATGTCAAAACCTTTATGAATCAGCTACTCCAACAAAGTAAAAAATAAATTTTCCGGATGGGTTTTTCCGGATTTTCTGACACTTTCTGATTATAGTTTGATTCGGTCTCTTAAAAAATTTTGTAGATGTTAAAACTTTTACTCCCCATTCCACGCATATAGCAAAACTTTTTTCAAAAATTGACCTCATGCCTTTTGATTTGTTTTATTACAGAGAAATAGAAAGAATTATTAAAACAAAGAATTTCTACCAACTTTGCCAGTGGAAAGAAGCTGAAAATTTTGACGCTAAGTGGCATTTCTTCGCCAAATCGCATGGAAAGGGGCCTTGTGATGGCATCGATGGAGTTTTCATAGAAAATGCCATGAGGGTCAGTCTACAAAGACCATTTGAAAACCAAATAACAAACGCGAGAAAGCTTTACGAATGGGCTATAACAGAAGCATCAACATTATCTTATCGGTTTTGCTCAAAAGAGTCTTTTGAAAATGTAGAAGCTGAGTTGATATCGCAATTTAAAAATGTGCAAGCTTTAACTGGCACACAAAAGTTACATGGTTTTATTTCTATCAATAATAGGGAAATAAAAGCTCGACTATATGCAGCCTCAGGGGATTTTTTAATATATTAACTGATCAAAAATAGTAATCAAGTTTAATGTTCTACTACTGCAATTATACTTTACTTGCCAAGAAAAATTGCCGTATAAATCAGAGGTGTCGTCGCAGTGAGTTAAATTACAAATTAAAAAAAAGATAGCATCGATGGCGACGAAAAAAAAAATTAAAAACAAAAACAACAACATGAGCACACTGAGTTAATGTCTCTTTAAAAAAAATGGCAAAAATAGGTTTTAAGCATCTGACGAGACCCAAATGTTACACGCAGCCAGTAAATCAAATAATAACATTATTTCAGACAAGTGATATTGAAAATGCTACAACAAAAAACTCGCCACCACTTTGAGTGTGCGCTACGAGAACATACCAACAAAAAAAAAACACACACACACAGAAGCAATAACATTGATAGCTACCCAGTAGTTCCAGTCTTGAAATCTCAAATGAATCATCTACGATTTTTCTGGATCCTTGACGAAACATGCTGATTTGGCCATACATTTCATTGACGAAAATTTCATATTAATGTTCTAAATTCGTGCAAGACGCAATGCAGAAACGTCGGGATTTATCATGCACGAACCCAATATCGAAATATTGAGGAAGTTTCGTTAACGAAAAGTAGACAGGGATATAAAGAAAATTCGTCAAGGAACTAAAATCGAAACGTGTAATAAAATTCGTGAAGGAATGTTATACCGAAACGTTGAAGAAGTGAAAGCGCTGTATTGTTGCAGTTTAGCCCCTGAACGATTCGGGGAATTACAACAATCATGAATTGTTGTTGTAATAGAGTGGAAAAAGCCAGGCGATGACAACTGCTGCTTTGCATTATATTTTGTATGAATTTTTTTTAAGTCCAGCAGCTCATGCAGAAACTTCCTTCACGAAATCATCACGAAAAGTTCGTCAATGATGCCGCGAACTACTGGGTTGCTTTCGACGCGAGCAAACAACAATGCTATGTACATAATTCCTCGAATTACAACACACACGGAAATATTGAAGTTGATGTAAGTGAGCTAAAAGAGCTAAAAGAGCTATGGGATTTACAACTCTGGTATAAATGATTGTAACTCTTTTGTTTAAAGAGCGTCAGTGTAACCATTGTAACTTTTTTGTTTGAGTACCGATTTTAAAGCTTTTTGGAACAAAATCTATACGAATTTAATGATCTCTAATATGGCAGTAAAAATTTTGTTTATACAAATAAAAGTGAAAAAGTTCAAAATAAATTTTTTTTTTCGTTTTGTACCAGTTTCCTCAGTCTGTGTAACCATCGTAACTTTTTTGTTTTAAGACCGATTTCTAAACTTAGTGAAACAAAATCAAAAAATTTAATGCAATTTAAAAATAAAAAATATCTGTTTAAATTTATACAAAAAAAAAAGTGAAAAAAATTTAAAAAAAATTTGTTTTCAATTTTGCTGAAAAAAATTTTCAAATATCTTTAACGGTATGAAAAATATAAATGATAAAGTGCCTCATAATAATAAGGTATGTGCACAGAAATTGGAATTGAGAAAAAACATATAAAAATACCACCCTTACTTTTTTTAATTTAAAGGTAACATTCTTCTTCAAATTTAAAAGAGAAAAAATAAAAAAAATTAGTGCGTTTTTTGAGAAATTAGCAAATACATACATCCAAAAATCGAAAAATATTATATTTTTTCCGGAAACTACTTTCGAATACCTTTTCAATGGTACCTCATTTATACAAATCGGTATCAAAATGACGCAAATAAAATTTATTGAAAATTACCAAATTCTAACGTTTTCAGATGATGGTCAGAATTGAAAGGTCCATAACTTTTCAAAGAATGGTGATAAAAAAAAGAAAAGAACTGGTGTCTTGGAAGCTTAATAGAATCCTATAGCCAAAAAAGAAAGCAAGTCAATAGGCAAAAGACGGATCCGTTTTGATTTATGCGTGGATGAGGAGGTCAAAAATCACCTACCTGGATAAGGAAAAAGTCTTTCTTTTAATTTAAATTAATTTACTTTACTAGTCAAAATAAAACAAAATCCCACATTCCCAACAATCCCCAAAACACTAAAAATTTTTTTTTAAATATTAACGTACGCTCCAGAAAATAGGAAAATACTTTGCCTAAATTTCAAGATGTTTCAGTCATTCATGTGTTATTTGCAAAAACATAAACAATTCTAAAAAATCCAACATTTTTTTATAATTAAGTTTTTTTAGATGAAAGGACCTTAGATGTGAAAATGAATAGGAAAATAAACAAATGCTTCTAAAAAGCTTTCACTCTAAAGCTCAGCTCAACTGTGCTCAACAAAGCTTTTCAACTGGAGCACAGTAGGTTTTCATTAATTGTTAGTGCTTCAACGGGTTAATGCCTGCCATCATTAACACGAAGTGCTCAGTCAGCACCCATTTAACTTTTTGCTTTGCCCTTTTTATTGATTAAATAAACAACTGTTACAAGGCCAACGGAAAGTAAGTTGCTTGTCCTGCTTTCATTCCGCTCTTTGCATACAGTTTTATTTCTTGCACTTCCTGCAAGAACATTCATTACGTATCAGGCGCACTTCCTTTGATGGCTTTTTATTTCTACAGACAAGAGGGCGGCGATATACGACTTTAGCATTGACCTTGATAAGTATAAAGCTTTACATGGCATAAAGCATCAACGACTGACTGACTGACGGTCCTTGTTGTTATCGTGTACGACAGTGAATGCAAACGACAAATGATAATTTTTGCAGTGTGACAACTTTTATCAAAAACAAAAACTAGAGAACAATTAAGTCTATTTTTAATATTTATTTGTTGTTAATCTGCTTGTTCCGCTTAAATAAGTATTGTGTTAAGGAATATGTTAATATTAAAGTAACGCTATCTCGTAGTAAGGTACAACACCAGTAATATCACAAAATGTTTAACTTGTGTAGGTTTTGTTATTGCATTTTAAATAAGTTGATGGTAATAAATATGGCTTGATCTATTATATATTTTTAATTGTAATTGTTATTAAATAGCGTGATACAGAGTATTTGAACTTTGTTCAATGTAGCTTAACGCCACGTAATGAACTCTTTCGTAACGTTATGTGTAATTACTGGTATTGGAACTTTGCGCCTTTGCTTGAAAAACTTTGCACCTTGCTACGCTAATCAATAAACTTAAGTTTAAGCATAGTTTGTGTTGGGAGAAGATAAGGAAAGAGGCAAGTTGTACAGATTAGATTCGAACACGAGTTAGGGGAGCTAGGAGTTAGTTGCAGCTGACCGATTACTCAGTAGTGATCAGTAGTAATATTTTTATAAGAACTTGCAGTAAATTACGAGGGCAGTTTTAGAAATTGGTGGCTTTTTGAATAAATGGATTTGCGGCGAAAAGGCGTTTATTTCTTAACATAGTCTGCTTTTAGATCGATACATTTAGTTCAGCGTTTTTCAAATGTTTTTATTCCTTCCAAATAATAGTTTTTATCAAGGTCCTCAAAATAGGCGTACGCTTCAGTGATGACCTACTCATTTGACCCAAATCTCTTACCGTCGAGCCATTTTTTCAGGTTTGGTAATAGATAATAGTAGCAGGTGTCTAAATCTGAAGAATATGGTGTATAGGGTAGCAGTTCGTAGTAGTGTTAGAGAACTAACGATGTCGAGTCAGTATCGTCGATAGCACTGGTTTACAAATTTAAGTTTTGAAGAAATACCAAAAACGGCATATATGTGGGCGTGTTAATTTGAACCTCCTAAACACAAATATAACTATAATTCTTTTTTTTATTTGTGAGGTTTTTTAGATAATGGTACTTTTGTGGTTTTCATGACATGACTTCATTCAAATTAAATTGTAGCTAAAACCATGTGCTTGATTGTAAAAAGCAGCATATTGTTGTAAAGGTAAATTAATTATCTTTTCATTCGTATAAAATTATAAATTTTCGGTAAATTTTTACGATTTTCTCAGGAAGATTTTATTTGTTGAGCATATAATTTATTTATTTACAAACATATTTACTCTTAAACGACTGAAATCGGATGAAAAATAGTTTTGTGAATCAAGGTAATTTTAAAGTTTTACTGTTTTCGCTATAAATTAAATGTTAACTCAAAATATTTTAACCCTCCGTTGGGCGTATGGGTCCAACCAGACCTTTTTCGATTTTAGCTATAAATTAAATATACTTCTGATTAAGCTAGCCACTTGAAATTTCCTGACTTTTCCTAAAATTATGTATGCTATTATCTCTGAGAAAATTAGAAGGATATATGGCATACAAGGATAATTATAAGAATATTTTGGTACACACATCACTTTCTTCGTACCTTATGTGGTCTGGCCAGACCCCCATATGTTTTGTATGAAAACCAATAATATTTGCGTTATTTTTTCTATCTATACAACTATATAAAATTGAAGCGAAATTTATTTGTTTCAGAAAAACTCCAAAAGTGCTGGGCCGATTTTTATGAAATAATTCATATTTGAAATATAATAGGGGTATTCACGGGTTGATGCGAAACGCAGTTGTGACGATACGAAAATGCATGATTGCGAACTTTCGCATCATTCTAACAACAAACGCATTGGAAGCAATTTTGCAACTCTTCTAGAATTACGCACTACTCAAACCAATTGCGAGAACGCACAAGCAATGATAGCAAACAGATAATTCATGTTTTGGTTGTTTTCAAACATAGTTGCCACCTGGGTAAAACTTTAAAAAGGTTAATTTTGTACGTAGATTTTAATAACTTCTTATGATTTTGAAATAATGTTTACTGTTCATTTGACATTTACTTTTATTGCATAATTAAGTTGCAATATTGATGTTCACGAGTTAGAGCGCAAAATATCTTGCATTTACACACTCTTGCAATTCGGAATAACCCGTGAATACCCCTACTATTGCAACTTAATAATGCAATAAAATTAAATGTCGAATGAACAGTAAATATATTGCCACCTTATCTTAAAATTATAAGAAGTTATTAAAATCTACGTACAAACTTAACCTTTTTAAAGTTTTAACCAGGTGGCAACTATGTTTCAAAACAACCAAAACATAAATTATCTGTTTGCTATCATTGTCTGTGCGTTCTCGCAATTGGTTTGAGTAGTGCGTAATTCAAGAAAAGTTGCAAAATTGCTTCCAATGTGTTTGTTGTTAGAATGATGCGAAAGTTCGCAATCATGCATTTTCGCATCGTCGCAACTGCGTTTCTCATCAACCCATGAATACCCCTAGTATTTGTGCGAACTTACAGTATAAGTGTGTTTCTCCAATAAATAAACTCCATATTACTCTCTAGTCTATTCTGTTTTTGTACTTCAGCTAGCATAGCGTTAGAAAACAAGTAGATGAGAAACAAAACAAACGCATGCTTAGCTATGTAGCTTTGAGCTTCGAGCATGCGACAAATAAGGTACATTCAATGCTGCTCACATAAATTTACATGTTTGTAACATGTTTGTAACAAGGGGTATCCCCTTTTTTGACAAGATCAACGCCAGCGTAGTGAAGGATATATGCTAGTATTATATATTCGATTTACTAGGCGTTATTCAGTATCAGTAGAAGCTTTCAACCGATAACATATTATTTGCTCATAAAACACATTTTACGTCCGAAATTATTGTGATTTTTTTATTTGCTCAAAATGAGTGATGAAGTCGAATTTTTTTATAACACGCGAAAACGCAGTCAAAGTATGGATATTGATTTTCATACACGATTGGCAGCGGCTTTAGTCAATGATATAGGACGTGAAAGAGCTGAAGAAGAGCCGGATACGATCGAGTCATTTGGAGACGATTACGACTCCTATGAAATGGACTATGTGCCTTCCTGAAGGCGATGCGTCTGATATTGAAGAGGAAATTATAATCGAAGCTAAGGAAATTTTTGACACTGACGATGAAGCAGAGGAGCGAGAAATGCATGCTGAAAATCAAACTGCAAGCCCAAATGATGATTGTTTCCATGGCAAGGACGGCACAAAATCGAATAAAAAGGAACCAGCTGCTGTTGGTGGCTTACGTCATCACAATATTATGCTTTTTCGATCTGGTCCTAAGGAACATAATTCAATTCCAATTGAAGTATTTAAGAAATTGTTCACATTAAATATTTCATATATTAATATCAACAAAACGAATCGTTATGCTAAAGATGCTATTTTATTTATTTTTACTTTTATCCAAACAGTGGTTTGGTTAAGCCATTTAAACCGAAAAAGAATCTAAAATATATACTATCATGTCTAATAAACGGATGAATTTAGTACCAAAACCGCGAAATTTCCATACAAATATATGAAAATATATAGGGGTCTGGCCAGACCACATTAGGTACGAATCTGACAATCCGAACATGTGCCAAACGGAGGGTTAATTAAATGCCTGTCTATTTGTACTTTTGCGTTTTTTTTCTCCGGATGGATCTTCACGTATAAGGAACCAACAGTAGTCAGCCATCATTTCTTTGTGCCACCAATCCTTATATCGTCACTCTATTTCATTTTCTGGTGAAACTTTTCACCTTGTTCATCGAGCCTTTCAGAGCCCAAGTTTTCGGGGAAGAAATCTAAATGACTGAACAGGAAATGAACAGGAAACAGTCGTATTCGCACCAATTTTATTATATTTTTCCAGAAAAATTTTGGTATTTTCTTCATGATGTGGACTTTTGTAATTTTCCAAAAAATGGCGAACAACATCCTGGATGCGTCCCATGCTTTCAAATGTGCAGCATCCAAGCATTCATTAAAAGCATCGTCGCTATACAGTGCTTTAATATGAGGCCCATCAAATATGCCCGCTTCAATTTTACTTGTGGTTAATCTCGGAACTTTATTTTTGAGGTAATTTATCGCAAAGCTGTCTATCGGCAAAGTTTTCATAAAATTCCTAAAAATCCCAAATGGGGATTCTGACCTCTTGGGATTAATCCCAAGTGGTTTTAACAAATACTGATATCTGTGTCGATAGGCAATAACAGCTTAAGTCTGATTTCAAAGTTTCGAGAAATCTTGCTTCAAAGTTCTCAATCGCCATATAAGTTATTTGAAAGGGTCTTTTAATTTTGTGCCATTACTTTGGCTAAGGTCATGCTAAAAGTTTATACTGCTATATGTGTGGAACACAGCTGCATCAATAACTCAGATCAGTCTTAAGTCGACTTAAGCTTTTTTTTCTTAATACATCCATACGTCCCATAAACAGAGGAAGTGGGGAAACTTTGCATTGCCGCCTTGCAATCCTGATAATATGGCCACCATATTCAAATTGGAGCAAATTTTCCAACAATAAAAGTAGTAACGTATGTAACTGAGAAGTTGTTTTATTGTATCATATGTTTCTTTGACATGTTTTTCATATCCAATTGTAATTGATGGTTTCGAGTTGCTCTTATGAAGCTAAACAGCCTTCAAACTATCATTGCCACTGTCAAGAAAAAGGCGCCATTCATTTGGGACATAATTTTGTTGTAGAGCAAAAACGTCGACGCAAAAATAAAAATCATTTGTTTTTGTAAACAAATTTGCGAGATCATTGCTGCGCTTACGATAATACGTTACACATGCCCCAGGAGCCAGCTACCCCCACTGTTGCAATCGTGATGTCAGTAATTCAGATTTCGATTTTGCCAAATAAAAATCTCGGCACAAATCGTTGAGTTCAGCTTTAGTCAATATATGCATATTGTTCTTTGATTCCATTTTTGAAGCACTCCATTCATTTTCCGACTTTCTTTCCATACTTCTATTTCGCTTTCCAAAAGGACTCGCTGTAATCAACTGCAGTGTGGAAAGCGATGCTGAATGTGGCACTGGTATTATCACGGATTGCACAACTGGATAAACCGGTTCCAATCTGCCGCTAGATCTTTCTGTTAAACAGAAATAACAATGATAATTATTGGTAATTAATTTACCTTTCCAACAATATGCGGTTTCTTTCCATCGAACTCTCAGTTTTAGCTACAATTAAATTTTAATGAAGCCAGTCCATTAAAAACACAAAAGTACCGTTATCTAAAAAGCCTCAAAAATGAAAAAAAATTATGGTAATACTTGTGTTCAGGAGGTTCAAATAAACATATCCACATATATGACGTTCTTGGTATTTTTCCGATGTATAGCAGTATAGTGAAAAGAAATTGAAAACTTAATACATCTTTTTTCTAAATACTATTTTGAAGTACGCAACTACTTTTATTAACATTTTTTTCTTGTGGCCTCCCTATTTTGAATCACTTGACAACTTAAAACTTGGAATCAGCCTATTTTATCAGAACCAGCACATCAGAAGATAGCACCATGAATCTACTCTAGTAGCAATCACTACTTTTTCAAAAATTTTGTAGGCCAAAATCTTGAGTGAGCACAAATAAGTCCTATTTGTGCTCGAGGGCAATTTGAGAAGTTAATGAATTTTTTGATTTCCCGCGTAGTTTCATTAAATGAAACAAAAAATTCTGTCAACTACCATCTGCTAAGAGACTACTGTCAAAATTTCAGCTCTCTGCGACGCTTAGTTTGTGTTTGGAAGCTTTTGATAGCAGACGATCTTGTGAATTTTGGCGAAAATGGAAAAAAAAGTGATTTCGTGTGTGCTCATCAAGCATTATTTACTGAATTTCGATGCAGTCGTACAAGCATAAGTGATCGTTCTGGACGCCTAAATGATGTCATTACACCTGAAATGGTCACTCAAATTCACGATAAGTGCGTGAGATTGTTGAGGTCGTAGGCATCTCAAACGAATGGCGAAATTCCATGAATTCAAGTACGATTTGTTCCTCAACCAGCATATTCTCCAGATATGTTTTGATATATCTGTGGTCACAAGGAATAATGACTAAACTCAAAATATCGTAAAAAAGCGATATGGAATATACTTTATTGCCAATTTTTGGAAGTATGCAGATATCCATTTTTTGCTCAGAATTGATCATCACGTATGTCTGCACATATTTTGTTTGTAACGGTTCATATATTTCAAAAAAATGGGTCGTAGTTCGTGCAATTAAAATATCGTTTTTTACGATTCTTTGAGTTTAGTGAGTTCCTTGTGATCACAGATATAACCTGAAGAAATGGCTCGGCGGAAAGAGATTCACTACCAGAGAGGAGCTCATCACCGAAACAGATTTGCCTATTTTGAGGACCTTCCGAAAACGTATTTTTCGGATGGAAAAAAAAAATTGGAGGAACGTTGGACGAAGTGTATCTATTGAGTGAAAAGGAGACTATATTGAGAAATAAAAAGTTTTTTGCCGTAAAATCATTTCTTGTTTCATTTTTCACGGAATTATCAAACGGCCCTCTATCGTTAGAAAGGTGCATTTGTTAACTGTATAGTGGTATCAATAAAATACCATGATTGGTTTTTGGGTGTTAGGATTTTTTAAACAAAACTTAATACCATGACCTAAATTCGTGCCAGGAGTCAATTCGTACTTGGCAAAAATACGAATTTAAGTTCTTACCAAAGAATTTAATTTTTTTAGTATACAAAATATGGGTTTGAGTCTTTTCCAAGTTATCGTCGGATTTATGAATTTTTCTTCTCGCAGTTATTCCGACTTTTCCTTGGAGTCGATTCACTGTGGGCCAAAAAAAAATACCATATTATTTGATAAATACTATTTTCAAAAAGTTGTCTTATTCGTTTTTGTGTTATGCTTCAATTAATACCTATTCCATTACATGAAAAAGTATTGATGGTGAATTTTTAAAATAGATAATTGACTAAAGTGCATAAACAACATTCTGGCAATATGTTTTTATCTTTTCTACATTTTTTAAATAACCCACGCCTAAGAAATAAAGTCTTTATTTATATATTTTCTATTTAAAATAATTTCACTTAATTCCGCATGCACTTTGAACAGCCTTGAAATATTTAAAAATTTTACTGTCTTTTAGAATGCAACAATAATAAACCGCAAAAGTCTAAAGTTCATTGTGCCGATTTGTTGCTGTTTATCAGTGTTTTTTTATCTTTGGATATTTGATGCTTAAAGAAGTGTTTATCAAGAACAAGTTTATATATACATAACACTACTATCAATACATTATGCATGTATAGCAGTGGCATAGATATGGAGCGGTCCGAGGGTCTGGACCCCCCAGAGCCATTTAAACATTACCAAATATCTCACGTTATTGTGAATTGATTCTAATATTAAGTTAAGCACGAACCCAAATGTATGTATAATTTTTTTTTTCTCAAGAAAGTAATCAAAATTTGATTTAGTTCAGTGTTTTGTTTTTCTAAACCGGTCAACCATTACTAGCCTTAGTTTTTTTATCAACTACCGTTTTTTCGACGTTTCAGTAAAGTAAGGCTGTGTAACATGACATTCGGCTTCACAAAACAGAACACTCATTTAAAAAGGTATACAAAAGTATACTTTTTGAAGGTTATTATATATTTTTACACATACTCCCCCCACAACCAAATGCTATCTACACCACTGATGTATAGTATAATATATATGATAAAGTATATACTATACATATAAAATACGATGTTGAAATGTTCCATGCCAAAATAAACAAAAAGGCAAATAGAAAGTTAAATTTTTACTTTTTGACTACATAAGTTTTTTTGCCAACAATGCCTTTGTTGTTGTTATTTTGCTGTTTATCTTAGTTTTTCACTATATCTCTGAAAAACAATTAACTAAATCATTTATTGTGGGATATTTTTTTGCCTCAAACACTTGCCAATTATTACATAATTTGAGCCTACACACAAAACAAATGAACTTTAAACATTAAACCACATTTGAGAAAAATTGTTTTGACCCTTTTTTGTTACAGCGAAAAAAGTTTAAAAGATCTGTTTATCACCAAAATAATGAGTCGCAAATGGGCTAGAAATGCAAATACTACAATATATATTCTATAATTGAGATTTGTCTAAATGTGCCTTATGATGAGGCGCATGTGTGCGTGCCAGTATTGAAGATTGCATCAAGCATTAATTTATCTTAAACTTATTTAATTCATCTGTACTTTTTCGTAGAAAGTTAAGGTTTCGTTTAAAGTCATCAATTATTAAAATTCAAGAGTCAAACATGATTTTTTTTCATTCATAAGCTCTCATGAAATTTAAAATTTTTTCTATAACTAGCTCTATTTTCGCAAATTAAATTCTCTGGTGTTTTTTGCTTTCTTCTTCTTTGATATGCTTGTTAAGCTTTCACTCCGTCTTATTTATTTTATTTTCCGTTTAAAATAAATAATTTCAGTTTTGTTTGAATCCATCATTTTTTTAACTTGTGGGTAGGTGTGCTTACGTCTATAATTCTATTTAAAATATCTGTAAATCGCACATTTTTTCATCAGATTTTGTTAATGGCCATTGAAATGTTAAATCGTGCTGTCTTACAAAAGTCTGCGTAACTATTTTTATTTCATCTTAAAAAAATAGATTCGCTGTAACCTTGAAGAGTTTCTTAAAATTTTACACGATTTTAATTATAGTGCCAATATTGTTGGACACATTTTTTAGGCGTAATAAATAGGCAATTTTGATTGAATATAAAGATTTTTTTACCTTCATTTCAAAGTGTTTTATAAACTGCCTACAAAATTTCTATTCTGGCAAAGTTATGTTCATTATTTTAGTGTTCTTTTTTAATTATAGTTGAAATCCTTCCCTATTTTGAATTTTGTTTTTACTCATCTTCTATCTTGATTTTATATTCTTCTCAATATTTAATATAATATTTTTAATTTGTAATATTTAATTTTTTATTTTCATTTTTATTTTTATTTTTATTTTTATTTTTATTTTTATTTTTATTTTTATTTTTATTTTTATTTTTATTTTTATTTTTATTTTTATTTTTATTTTTATTTTTATTTTTATTTTTATTTTTATTTTTATTTTTATTTTTATTTTTATTTTTATTTTTATTTTTATTTTTATTTTTATTTTTATTTTTATTTTTATTTTTATTTTTATTTTTATTTTTATTTTTATTTTTATTTTTATTTTTATTTTTATTTTTATTTTTATTTTTATTTTTATTTTTATTTTTATTTTTATTTTTATTTTTATTTTTATTTTTATTTTTATTTTTATTTTTATTTTTATTTTTATTTTTATTTTTATTTCTATTTCTATTTCTATTTCTATTTCTATTTCTATTTCTATTTCTATTTCTATTTCTATTTCTATTTCTATTTTTATTTTTATTTTTATTTTTATTTTTATTTTTATTTTTATTTTTATTTTTATTTTTATTTTTATTTTTATTTTTATTTTTATTTTTATTTTTATTTTTATTTTTATTTTTATTTTTATTTTTATTTTTATTTTTATTTTTATTTTTATTTTTATTTTTATTTTTATTTTTATTTTTATTTTTATTTTTATTTTTATTTTTATTTTTATTTTTATTTTTATTTTTATTTTTATTTTTATTTTTATTTTTATTTTTATTTTTATTTTTATTTTTATTTTTATTTTTATTTTTATTTTTATTTTTATTTTTATTTTTATTTTTATTTTTATTTTTATTTTTATTTTTATTTTTATTTTTATTTTTATTTTTATTTTTATTTTTATTTTTATTTTTATTTTTATTTTTATTTTTATTTTTATTTTTATTTTTATTTTTATTTTTATTTTTATTTTTATTTTTATTTTTATTTTTATTTTTATTTTTATTTTTATTTTTATTTTTATTTTTATTTTTATTTTTATTTTTATTTTTATTTTTATTTTTATTTTTATTTTTATTTTTATTTTTATTTTTATTTTTATTTTTATTTTTATTTTTATTTTTATTTTTATTTTTATTTTTATTTTTATTTTTATTTTTATTTTTATTTTTATTTTTATTTTTATTTTTATTTTTATTTTTATTTTTATTTTTATTTTTATTTTTATTTTTATTTTTATTTTTATTTTTATTTTTATTTTTATTTTTATTTTTATTTTTATTTTTATTTTTATTTTTATTTTTATTTTTATTTTTATTTTTATTTTTATTTTTATTTTTATTTTTATTTTTATTTTTATTTTTATTTTTATTTTTATTTTTATTTTTATTTTTATTTTTATTTTTATTTTTATTTTTATTTTTATTTTTATTTTTATTTTTATTTTTATTTTTATTTTTATTTTTATTTTTATTTTTATTTTTTTTTTATTTTTATTTTTATTTTTATTTTTATTTTTATTTTTATTTTTATTTTTATTTTTTTTTTATTTTTATTTTTATTTTTATTTTTATTTTTATTTTTATTTTTATTTTTATTTTTATTTTTATTTTTATTTTTATTTTTATTTTTATTTTTATTTTTATTTTTATTTTTATTTTTATTTTTATTTTTATTTTTATTTTTATTTTTATTTTTATTTTTATTTTTATTTTTATTTTTATTTTTATTTTTATTTTTATTTTTATTTTTATTTTTATTTTTATTTTTATTTTTATTTTTATTTTTATTTTTATTTTTATTTTTATTTTTATTTTTATTTTTATTTTTATTTTTATTTTTATTTTTATTTTTATTTTTATTTTTATTTTTATTTTTATTTTTATTTTTATTTTTATTTTTATTTTTATTTTTATTTTTATTTTTATTTTTATTTTTATTTTTATTTTTATTTTTAATTTTAATTTTATTTTTATTTTTATTTTTATTTTTATTTTTATTTTTATTTTTATTTTTATTTTTATTTTTATTTTTATTTTTATTTTTATTTTTATTTTTATTTTTATTTTTAATTTTAATTTTATTTTTATTTTTATTTTTATTTTTATTTTTATTTTTATTTTTATTTTTATTTTTATTTTTATTTTTATTTGATAAATGCAAATGCTTCGAACTTTTAATTTTCAACTTTAATTTCAATATCTTATATCTCATTTTTCGTATCTCATGTAGAATTTTTGTTTAATTTTTGTTTCTATGTTTGTCATTCTCTACCTCCCTTTAGTTTTTATTTTTCCTGCTTAAGCTTGGTATACTGTAGGAACGAAAATTTTTGGGCATATAACTCTACATGCGAAATTTTGGTGTAGAGTCAACATTTTTGTGTGAAGAAAAAGCACTTGCTCGTCTGGTTGACAGATTCATATTTTTATTGCTGCAATTTTATATCCTACAGTAAATTTGTTAAATAACAAATGCAACACGTAAACATACTTACTGCTTATTTTTTATTGTTGAATGACAAATTTCCGTGCCAATTATATGTACGGGCATATAATCGACAGCGAAATTTTGATATTTCAACTCTCCACTCACGAATGGAAATTTGGCAACATAGCAATAATTTTCGCTTCTACAGCGTACTAGCTTACGAAAAAAATTTCGCTGCCTGTTCGTTTGTCAAAAATCTCAATTTATTTCTTAAGGAAATTTTTTTTCGTTCCTACAGCATACTAAGCTTTAAGCGTAAATTCATAATTTATTCTTCTTTCCTTATTGACATTTCATTTGTTACTTCACGTTCTCAAGCCTCACTCTTCGCTAATCATTTTCCATACTTTCTTCATTCATCTTTTGTAAACACATTTCATTCTTCTATTTATACTATTCCTTCATCATTATTCACACTCCATTTCTTATTATGCATTCATCTTTATTCATTCTGCATTCTTCACTCTTAAATATTAATTTATTTCTATAAGGCTATTCACAGTTTAAGCGTAAATGTAACAAATCGTATTTATAGCACTCCCCCTTTTTTACTATGGTATTCAATAATTCTGCAACCTTGTGATGTATGTAATTATGCGACTGTAGACAGCATAAAAATACGAGACACAGAAAACACGTCCAAGGGCTACTTGTTTGCGCATGTAAAACAACAACAAAGCAAAATACGCTTATTAAATCGGCGTAAAAGTAACAAATCGTACAAATAACAGACCTGTGTATTCAAACTGTGAACAGCCTTTATATATTTAATCTTAGATCTTTTACCCTTAAAACTTTAATCTTGATACCTAAAAGTTTGAGGTGTGTTATTTTTTCCTGATTTATCAAAAGCTTTACCGCTCATTTAAATGGTTTTTCGTTAAAAACATTTCAACTAAACACGCTTAACACGTTGATGATGAAATCTCATTTTCTTTTTAACCTGTCGATTTTCATCTTGTTATTCAAGTACATAATACATACATTCGCATTCATGACCTCGACCTCTTATTATTATTTTCTCTTTTGCTCTTATTTTTGCAGTGAACGTGTAAGTAACGAAGGAAGAAGGGAAGGAAGAAAATAAAGGATATTCAACAGTGGAGTCAGCCAGTTGCTTTACCACACGTAAACATCATCTTCAAATTCTAGAATAAACAACCACCCAGTAACCAACAACCAGAGCATTACACGTCGTTAACTCGGCCAACCAGTCTGCACAGCAACTACTTGTTTTTCTCTCTCCATCTCTTTTGTTCACAAATAAAAGTTCTCAACTTGGTCCAGCAAACAATTCATCAAATTGTGTGTGGTGTTTATTGCATTTCAACTAAAAATGTTTATCGAAGATGATGCAAAGTAAGTACAGTAATTTTATTACAGTAAATTTTTTTTTATAGTTTTGTCATTTTTATTGCTTGTCCAAAATTTGCTTTAATGCATTTTTTTGCCGTGAAATTTTGTTGTATTTTCGTAGGTTTCCCCTTTTTTGTTCGTATGTTTGGTTTGAATGAAATGCTTCGTTTTTATTATTAGTTTTTATTTTTATTTGCTTTAAATTTCAGAAAAATTGTAGTTTTACACTATTGATTCATGATTTGGTTTAACTTTTTTTAAATTTTCTGTAGATTTGACACCATTTCCAATTGCAATTCAGAAAAGATTAATGGAAATTGAAAATGGTTAAACGGAAATTCAGAAATACCTCTTGAAAATTAGAATAGGTCAATTCAAATTCAAAAATACCATTTGTAACTCAGAAAATATCAATTCAAATTCAAAATAGATGAATTGAATTATAGAAATATCAATTTGAATTCAAAACAGATCAAATGAAATTCAAAATAGTTTTATTAAAATCTATGCCACTTTACTAGGTAACAGTAAATAATATTTTAGTTTGATAACATACCATCAGCAAAAATGCAAAATACCAAAATATACAAAAATGGTGAGGTAGCTTAATGTCAATAGAATTAATGTGCAGGAAAGCTTGGTATTTAAATTATTTCAAATTTATTTTTACAAGTTTGACCCAAAAATTAGTATATATAAATAATAGAACCAACATGTTTGATTTTTAATTAACATTACTTTATATCTAAATCTTATATTTTATCTTATATTCTTTTAAATGTGCCTATTTCCGTTTTTTAAACTCAATGTTTTTTCCATATAAAATAGACACAATGGTAGTTGAAATTATGTATTTTTGGTTTGGAGTTTAACAGCATCTTTATGTATAACGAAACGGAAGCTGAACGTCGTGAAAGAAACGAGGAACAATAGTTGTTGAGTAGGAAAAATGTATTGCTTACCGGGTCTTCCACTACTTCACCCTTCGTTTCGTTATACATAAATATGCTGTAAGCTAATTGACATTATGTCTCTTTCGGTTTCGAATTAATGGCAAATGACAGGAATTTCATTGACATATCGTCCCCTTCATGCCAAAAACGCCAATGTGCATTTCTATGTTTTTTGGGAAATCGAATTTAAAGATTCGAATGGCTCAGAAAAATCGAAATATCTACCTTTTCCAAAATTTCCTTTCGAAAATACACAAAAATATAAAAAAATAATAATAAAAAACTAATAATGAAATATCTTCGACGCCACTTTTATAAGGCGTGGTTTTTATCTAAATATTTCACATTTGAAACTCAGAATCCTTTTTATTTATTAAAGCTAATGTGAACAATATCAAGTTTAAACATTAATGTTTTTGGAATTTATAAATGTTTTAGTCTAAGCCGAATCGGATTTTATTTTTTTAACGGAATATTCTTTGCATTAAAATGCATCGGATGCAATTAAAAACCCAAAGTCGATATATTTTCACATTGGCGTTTTTGGCATGAAGGTGACCTATAAACACATGTAATTAAAAAAAAATATAAAAAATAGACCAAATTAAAAAAAAATAAAATTTAAGATGTAAAAAAATATAAAAAATATAAAAAATATAAAAAATATAAAAAATATAAAAAATATAAAAAATATAAAAAATATAAAAAAATATAAAAAATATAAAAAATATAAAAAATATAAAAAATATAAAAAATATAAAAAATATAAAAAATATAAAAAATATAAAAAATATAAAAAATATAAAAAATATAAAAAATATAAAAAATATAAAAAATATAAAAAATATAAAAAATATAAAAAATATAAAAAATATAAAAAATAAAAAAAAATATAAAAAATATAAAAAATATAAAAAATATAAAAAATATAAAAAATATAAAAAATATAAAAAATATAAAAAATATAAAAAATAAAAAATAAAAATATAAAAAATATAAAAAATATAAAAATATAAAAAATATAAAAAATATAAAAAATATAAAAAATATAAAAAATATAAAAAATATAAAAAATATAAAAAATATAAAAAATATAAAAAATATAAAAAATATAAAAAATATAAAAAATATAAAAAATATAAAAATATAAAAATATAAAAAATATAAAAAATATAAAAAATATAAAAATATAAAAAATATAAAAAATATAAAAAATATAAAAAATATAAAAAATATAAAAAATATAAAAAATATAAAAAATATAAAAAATATAAAAATATAAAAATATAAAAAATATAAAAAATATAAAAATATAAAAAATATAAAAAATATAAAAAATATAAAAAATATAAAAAAATATAAAAAATATAAAAAATATAAAAAATATAAAAAATATAAAAAATATAAAAAATATAAAAAATATAAAAAATATAAAAAATATAAAAAATATAAAAAATATAAAAAATATAAAAAATATAAAAATATAAAAAATATAAAAAATATAAAAAATATAAAAAATATAAAAAATATAAAAAATATAAAAAATATAAAAAATATAAAAAATATAAAAAATATAAAAAATATAAAAAATATAAAAAATATAAAAAATATAAAAAATATAAAAAATATAAAAAATATAAAAAATATAAAAAATATAAAAATATAAAAAATATAAAAAATATAAAAAATATAAAAAATATAAAAATATAAAAAATATAAAAAATATAAAAAATATAAAAAATATAAAAAATATAAAAAATATAAAAAATATAAAAAATATAAAAAATATAAAAAATATAAAAAATATAAAAAATATAAAAAATATAAAAAATATAAAAAATATAAAAAATATAAAAAATATAAAAAATAAAAAAATATAAAAAATATAAAAAATATAAAAAATATAAAAAATATAAAAAATATAAAAAATATAAAAAATATAAAAAATATAAAAATATAAAAAATATAAAAAATATAAAAAATATAAAAAATATAAAAAATATAAAAAATATAAAAAATATAAAAAATATAAAAAATATAAAAAATATAAAAAATATAAAAAATATAAAAAATATAAAAAATATAAAAAATATAAAAAATATAAAAAATATAAAAAATATAAAAAATATAAAAAATATAAAAAAATATAAAAAATATAAAAAATATAAAAAATATAAAAAATATAAAAAATATAAAAAATATAAAAAATATAAAAAATATAAAAAATATAAAAAATATAAAAAATATAAAAAATATAAAAAATATAAAAAATATAAAAAATATAAAAAATATAAAAAATATAAAAAATATAAAAAATATAATCATCGGTACCAAATCAAACGAAAGTACGCCAAAATTACATAATGGGTGCGCAAATACTTTCGGTGCTCAACTTCTTGCTGTGGAAGAGCGTCTAAAAGCACACTCAAAGCAGGAAATGAGGGAATTGGAGGAGCGTCTTCGGCAACACACCGACAACCTGTTTAATCGGCTTTCGTCTGAAATAGCTAGAGTGGCCTGCAGACTGGAGAGTGAGGTTGACTCATTTGAAAATAAATTCACGGAGTGTAACAATAAAATCCACTCACTGGAAGAACAAGTAAGCATTCTTGCTACTCGCTGTGATCAACTCACTCAACAGCTTACTGAAAACAGCAACAACAACAACAACATCAATAATCAAAGCAGCAGTGTTGATCACAACTCAGACGCTGTCCTATTTGGGCTGCCTTTTTCTACCGAAGAGAATCTTAAGAGCAGTTTTAATTTAATTTGTCGCTCAATTGATTTTTTATCTCCACCAGTGAAAGACATTTTCCGTGTCAAGACTAAAAAAAGTAGCTTGAGTGGTGTTGTTATTGTTAAATTTTACACGCCATACGATAGAAATCGTGTGTTAAAGGCGTTTGGGGATTACCGTCGGCACGCAAAAAAGGCGGTAAATTTAAGAGACGCAGGTTTCGAATCTGACAACAACATTTATCTGCATGAAAGTATATCTGCAGATACCAGAAGAGTGCTGCATGCGGCGATTATTTGCAAACGTAAAAAAAGCATTTTCAATTCATTTACCCTGCGCGGAGCTGTCCATGTTAGACTTCATAGAGATGGAGAGATCATTCGAGTCAACAGCATCGAAGAGTTGCAGAATGTTGTATGTGCTACAGTTGCTGTCAATTCGGAATAATAATTTTGGTTTTATATTAAGTATTTTATTATTTCTTCAACTAAGTAAGGTACTTTATCTACTTTTCTCTATATCTCATTTATGCTTTATCTGCTTTTTGTTTTCTATCGCTATCTTAGCTTTCTACAATGCTTACAGTTGTGTTGTTAGTTATATTGTCTCTTGCATCAAGTGATGTCCACAAGACCATGATTGGCGTTCTTTGTGAGCAACATTCGGGACTGAACATTGTTCATTTCAATGCTAGAAGTCTCAATGATATTAAGTTAGATTGTGTTCGGTACTGCTACGAAAATTCTCGTGTTGATGTCATTTGTGTCTCCGAAACATGGTTTCACAAAGACATCAGTGACGCTTGTTTGAGTTTAAAAAATTATAAGTTATTTCGCAATGACCGAATTGATAGGAAAGGTGGGGGTGTTGCTATTTACTGCAAAAACTATTTAAATGTTAATCTGTTAGGGATGTCCAGTGGATCAGAGGTTGAATTTCTTAATGTTGAAATTTGTGATAATCGTACCAAAGTATTTTTGTCGTGTGTGTATAATCCGTATCGTAATTGTTGCTTGGATCGTTTTTTTGCTAGTGTGTCAAATTTAGCAATTGACTATGATCATTTTGTTATATGTGGAGATTTCAATATAAACATTTTATCGATAGATAATCTTGTTAGGCAATTTTTCGACAAACTTGCTGAGGTTGGACTTCATACAGTAAATACAAGCATACCTACACGTTACGCTACTAATGCTTCTCCGAGTTTATTGGATCTTTTTGTTGTCTCTGATGTTTCTAATGTTTTGCTTTTTGACCAACTTTCTTTTATTTCTGACCACGATCTTATTTTTTGTTCTTTAAATATAAATCTCACACCAAATGAAACGGAAGGAACTTTTTGTTTTCGTGACTATAAATCTGTCGATTACGCATCTTTGTTTAATGATCTATCTTCAATAAATTGGTCTGATTGTTGGTTTTTTAGTTCTGTTAATGACAAATTAAATTTCTTCGTTACTAAAATTTGTGCATTGTTTAACTTACATGTTCCATTAATTTCTCGTCGTGTTTCAGATAAATGTTGTCCTTGGTTTACAAATAATGTTAAGTTGGCTCTAAAAAAACGTAATAAAATGTACAATCGTTGGAAAAGAAACCCCTCAATAGCAAACTGGGAGCAACACAAAAGAGCTAGAAATGCAGCCAACTTGTCTGTTAAATTAGCAAAACGTAAGTTTTTCATGTCTAAACTAGAATCTGGACAACCATCCAAAAAGCTTTGGAACAACTTAAGACTTGCTAGGGTATGTAATGTTAAGACGGACGAGTGTCAGGTAGACCCTAATATTCTTAATGAATATTTTATTACAAGCACATTATCTACACAAATAGCTTCTACTGTTAGTATAAGATTTAATAATTCTGTAAGTCCATTTAATTTTGAGTTCGTTGCTGTGGATGAGTATGAGGTTGCTCGTTGTGTAAATAAGATTAAATCAAATGCCGTCGGTGAGGATGGTATATCAATAAAATTTATTAAAATCATTTTGCCGTACATATTAAGTCCCTTGACGCACATATTTAATCACTGTTTCACAAGTTCTTGTTTTCCTGAGGCTTGGAAAGCAGCGACAATCATTCCAATAGCCAAAAAAAGTAATGCTCATGAACCAGCTGATTTTCGCCCAGTAAGTCTCTTATCATCGTTGTCTAAAGTATTGGAGTCTATAATGGCCGTGCAAATATCGGAACACATAAAAAAATATAATCTTATGTCCCCACTCCAGTCAGGCTTTCGGTCAGGCCACAGCTGCTCTACAGCTATTGTTAAAATCTTGGATGACATTAGACACCCATATGATCTGGGGCACATAAGCTTGCTGTGCCTGTTAGACTTTTCCAAAGCTTTTGATTCAGTTGATCATGCAATTTTATGTCGGAAACTAGAGTTAGAATTTGGTTTTGCTGTTTCGGCGGTCCGTCTGTTATATAGTTATTTAGTCAGAAGATCTCAAAGAGTCAGGGTGGGAAATTGTTTGTCCGCTTTCAGAAATTTAACCTGTGGGGTACCTCAAGGCTCGGTACTTGGTCCGCTTTTATTTACGATGTTCATTAATGACATTTTTAGAATATGCAATCATGTAACCATGCATGCATATGCGGATGATCTTCAGTTGTACCTGTCCAGACCTATTGGTCACGTTGATGATTTATGTATGAAGGTAAACGAAGACTTGTGCAAAATAACAAATTGGGCTAATGCTAACAACCTTATCCTTAATCCGCTTAAATCATTTGTTTTGCCGGTTTTTAAATCTAGTTACTCCTTTCTTAATATACCGGGAATTTTCTTAGATGGTATCGAGCTCAAATTTGTCGATAAAGTTAAAAATCTCGGTTTCTATATTAACTCATCACTCTCGTGCGAAGATCATGTTAATTCCGTTGTTAGCAAGGTTTATTATGTACTGCGAAACCTTAGGTGGACTGCATCATTTCTGCCTGTAGAGACTAGAAAAAAATTAGTAATTCAGCTGATTGTGCCAATTATCTCCTATTCAGATATAGTGTATAGTAAAGTTGATTCCCGATCCAAGCTTAAGTTACAACTTGTGTTTAATAATGCTGTAAGATACATTTTTGGTCTTAGAAAGTTTGACCGCATTAGTCACTTGAGTAACAAAGTACTCGGTTGCAACATCTTCAATTATTTGGATGCTAGAAACTGCATCTTTTTACACAACCTGATCTGCACTCGCACTCCTGATTACTTATTTGAAAAGCTACAATTTTGTAGGTCAACTAGAAATCTGAATCTTTTAATCCCTACTTATAATTTTTTAAACTCTAACAGACTCTTTTACGTGAACGCCATCAGATTGTGGAATTCACTGCCTTTAAGTATAAAAAGCATTACAACTAAACGCAACTTTAAGCATGTAATTTTCCAACATTTCTCTTAAGTATCTCTCTTTCACTAATTCTATGCAATTGTATTTAAAAAAACCTTACTTAAATTAAAATTACTTAATCTTTATTTGTTATTATTCTTGATTTTGTCGATTTTTCGATTTTTGTTTGAATTAATTTTGAATTAATTATTTTCGATTTTTGTTTGAATTAATTTTGAATTAATTATTATTTTGATCAGATCTTTTAGTTAAATGATATTAATTGTATTGAGTTAAATTTTTAATTATTTTTTTTTGTTGTTTATCACTGTTATTTTGTTATGTATCTATATTCTTACTGCATTTAAAAGACTCTGTCTTATTTGTGAACCTTTTCTTTAAATAAATAAATAAATAAATAAATAAATAAATAAAAAATATAAAAAATATAAAAAATATAAAAAATATAAAAAATATAAAAAATATAAAAAATATAAAAAATATAAAAGATATAAAAAATATAAAAAATATAAAAAATATAAAAAATATAAAAAATATAAAAAATATAAAAAATATAAAAAATATAAAAAATATAAAAAATATTAAAAATATAAAAAATATAAAAAATATAAAAAATATAAAAAATATAAAAAATATAAAAAATATAAAAAATATAAAAAATATAAAAAATATAAAAAATATAAAAAATATAAAAAATATAAAAAATATAAAAAATATAAAAAATATAAAAAATATAAAAAATATAAAAAATATAAAAAATATAAAAATATAAAAAATATAAAAAATATAAAAAATATAAAAAATATAAAAAATATAAAAAATATAAAAAATATAAAAAATATAAAAAATATAAAAAATATAAAAAATATAAAAAATATAAAAAATATAAAAAATATAAAAAATATAAAAAGATAAAAAATATAAAAAATATAAAAAATATAAAAAAATATAAAAAATATAAAAAATATAAAAAATATAAAAAATATAAAAAATATAAAAAATATAAAAAAATATTAAAAAATATTAAAAAAATATAAAAAAATATTAAAAAAATATAAAAAAATATAAAAAAATATAAAAAAATATAAAAAAATATAAAAAAATATAAAAAAATATAAAAAAATATAAAAAAATATAAAAAATATAAAAAATATAAAAAATATAAAAAAATATAAAAAAATATAAAAAAATATAAAAAATATAAAAAAATATAAAAAAATATAAAAAATATAAAAAAAGATAAAAAATATAAAAAATATAAAAAAATATAAAAAAATATAAAAAAATATTGAAAAATATAAAAAAAATATTGAAAAATATAAAAAAATATAAAAAAATATAAAAAAATATAAAAAATATAAAAAAATATAAAAAAATATAAAAAAATATAAAAAAATATAAAAAAATATAAAAAAATATAAAAAAATATAAAAAAATATAAAAAAATATAAAAAAATATAAAAAAATATAAAAAAATATAAAAAATATAAAAAATATAAAAATATATAGAAAATATAAAAAATATAAAAAATATAAAAAATATAAAAAATATAAAAAATATAAAAAATATAAAAAATATAAAAAATATAAAAAATATAAAAAATACAAAAAATATAAAAAATATAAAAAAATATAAAAAATATAAAAAAATATAAAAATATAAAAAATATAAAAAATATAAAAAATATAAAGATATATAAAAAAATAAAAAAAATATAAAAAAATATAAAAAATATAAAAAAATAAAAAATATAATATAATATAAAAAATATAAAAAATAAAAATATAAATAAAAATTATAAAAAATACTGAAATTTTTAAAAAATGTAAAAAACAAAAAGTAAAAAAATTAAAAAAAAAATAAAATAAAATTAATATTATGAAAATATGAATTTTTTCACAAATAAATTAAAAAGTGTTTAAGTAAAGTCTTATGCAAAAGAGACTGAAAGTTAGATATATTTAAGAAGATTTTTTCTAAAAAAGTATATTATATAGACAAAAAAATTAAATTTGCGTGTTAAATTTACATTATCAGTATAAAACATTTTTTTTCTGTAACATAGTTTTTATTTATAATGATTGCGCTGGAGTTGATATGCTTAAAAAAGGGGAAAACCAGGCCACATCATGGCTCGGTTTCAGATCGTATGAAAATATTTTTCGGGCAAATCCTCGGGCAAAGTCAAAAGTTATGTCACAGAAAAAACGAAAGATGCAGAAAAATTTGGTTTTGACGAGGAGTTTTCAAAAACATATTTTGAAAAGATTTTTTGCATCTATACATTTCGTTTCACTCTAATGTACATACATTAAAAGAAAAAAAAAGTAACCAACGAACCTGGGGAACCTTCTCTTTTATGAAGTCGGTTTAAAAAACAAAGCAATAATATTGTCATTGAGGGTAGAAATCTTCAAATTAAATTTTCACTCGATGAAATATTTTCAAATTTTTTTCTCGTTGCGAGGGGCCCCTCGCCGATACAGGCCCCTAGGCAGTTGCCTACACTGCCTTATGGATACTCTGGCCCTGATGGCACAGGATTTTTTGAAAAATGCATTGATGTCTTTTTTAAATAAATTCTCTTAAATATTCTTGAATGTCGGGTTAAACAAAATAAAAAGATTTCACATCTAAACTCATACCATGCAATAAGATTTAAGATGTCAGATAGCGCTAAAAACTTCGATATAAACGACTTGTTCAAATAATTGAGGGATCTAGATTAAAAAATAAGTTAAAAAAAGGAGATATTTTGAGAAACATTTTTCTCGATGTTACCTTTATGTCATATTATTTATGAAATATTATTTTCTTGATAATTCCTTATTCTTGGACATAGAATTCGTGCACATGCTCATTCGTATGCCATATATAATAAATATTGTCTGATCCCTAAATCCGAAAAGTGATTTTATGTGATTGTGTAGTCGATAGTAAAAAACCGCTGTGCAATGCACAATGTGCATGAATGTGCCCAAAACTGATCTACTTTTTATGTATGGAGAAAATAATGTATTTAATTTGCATTCATTGATGCTTTTATTTGTGTATTTTATTTTTGTATTTTACAAAAACATTATAGATAATTTTTGTTCTTTATCACTAAATAATAAAACATGGACTCCTCCGATCCCTTGAAATTTGGTCAAGTACCTAAAGGGTTTTTCGGAATTTCATCCAATATTCTCTATTTTTCTCTCTCCTACACTCTCACTCAGTCTTTCTGAGTTGTTACTATCTCTATATTCTATCCTGTCCGATTCTTCAAATCAATAATTTTTAAGATTTTCTTAACGATCGTATGAGACTTTTACAATCAACCTGTTGATAAGCTTTTATGAGCCAGACAGTGTTGCCTCACAATGCACTCTAAAAGCTTTTTTATAATTTTTTCAAACTTTTATATTACTTCATTCCTAGAGATTTGACTAAACTATTTTGAATGTCTTTTTACTTACAATAAGTGTTATCTATAGTAAATCTTTAATATTTATCAATCTAAAAATAATTTTAAATGTTTCCAACACGTTATCTCTAAAAAATGTACAACTTTATAGACCTATAAATTTAATGAATTGATTAAGTTTAACGTTTGAAACTTTAAAGTTTTCTACTTAGTTTGCATTCGACTATAAGGCTAACGAGTTGTTTTCATAGCCAAGGCAGGTGTTTTTTTTCTATTCATTTAATTGAATGTTGATAATGAAATTTTATTTAAATTGCTATACACTTTTGTCTTGATTGTATTCTAATAATTCAATCTTATCCTTTTTATTTTATTGTATCTACAGAATGGAAAGCTTTTGGGTGCAAAGCGCAATTGGTGCCATCAAAGCTCTTGCTTTTGTCTGCGATATAATCACGCTACCGGTGTATCTGGTGTTGCAGCGGCCATGGAAGCGAAGGCAAGAGTCGCGCCGCGTAAAGGTAAGTCAACGAGTTACATATTTAGTACTTACAATTAAATTGCTTTTTTGTTGTTGCTACTACTATACTTGTCCATAAGTGACAACCTCCTTGCGTGTGATGCAGTAGCTAGAAATTGCTGCTGAACCTATTCTCCAAAAGTCAGGTGTTTTGTGCACACACTCCATTACATTGCTTTATCTTCTTTTGTTATTGCATTGTTGAATTGTAGTATTAACTGCAATAACAACTTTTTATGAATAGTTTTCTGTCAGAGCAAAGCTCAAAGTTCAAACGTTGAAGTTTGTCTGCTGTTTTTAAAATTCAAACTATAGATAAGATAACAAAATGTTTTCAAAATGTCGTAAGTACACTTTTTTACCGCACTTACAAGAATTTGAACTGGAAAATATCGTCATTAAAATCCCTAAAGAACTTTACACAAGTGTTTGGTTGGAATCGAAATGCTGTAGAATAGATAAAAGAAATATAAATAGCAAGAGTAAAGCGCAAATTTTAAACAATGAACCGAGCTAAACTGAATTTAGGATAATATTTCTGAAGCGAGAAAAATAATAAGAATAGGTTGTTTCTAACTTCGCCTTTTATTAACAAACAAAAATAGTGTCTAAGGGCGCGTTTATAGTGCCGACTTGTTGCTTTGCCGAACCGAAGCGAGAAGGAAAGCTGAAAAACGCTACACATACAATCATATGAAATAAGCTCAAAGTGCTTATAGTGCCAGCCGAACAAGCAGTTTAAAGCGACTTGTGCGCTGGTTTTTAGAATGCCGATTGTTGCTTTCACGCTCGCTCGCACGAACTGCATGTGTTTAGTTTTATTTTACACGATGCTTACTCATTATTTTTGTTAAATAACATAAAATAGAAAAAACAACAAGAAAACTTCAATAATTAAGTGACAAAAAACAACAATAATTTTTCTGTATATTTCGTCTGATCACTTATTGCAGAAGATCTTTTCCGTTTGCTATCAGAAGACGAAAGGTCTTCTTCGAATAAAAATCCTTCATCGGAATGAAGACACAAAGAATTTGCCTTTCTATTAAAAAATACTGATTAACGTAAAAAACAAATTGCAGTACACTTAAGCTGCCAGCGTCTCGATCGATCGAAACAATAGGAAGTGAATATCAGGTATACTATAAATTGCAACACACGCTAGCAGCAAAGAAGAGAAACATGAAAAGAAGCACACAAGCAGAGGAAATTGCACTAAGTTGCTTCTTTGTGGCTTAGTGTGACAGTTATGAGGACTTTATTACTCGGCCAATCAGTTTACATTAATCAGTTGGGTGTAATGAAAAAAAAAATATAAAAAAAAATAATATTTTGGTCAATGAAGCCCTGAACGAGTCTGTGTAATGTATACAAACAATTACATATGAACTAACATATATAAATGATTGATGCCACATGATTGACCGTGTAAGGCTTCGAAAATAATTCGAAATAAAAACGCCACAACAAAAAACAGCAGAAAACAATTGCAAAAAAAAAAAAAAAATCGAAAAAAGTGACTTGAAGAGTCTTGCAGTAGCTTAAAGTGCGTTTCAGCTGAAGAATAGAATCGACTAAGCTTGGGTCAGTAGTTCATGTATGTGTTTTTAATGTGCGTTCTTTCTATGCACTTATTTTTTGAAAAAATTCTAAAAAAACCCATCAACAAGGCAAAAAAAAAAAGCAAAAAAGTCGAAACAAGCTGGAATACCAAGTTACTTAAAGTTACTTAAATCAACTTACAGTTACTTAAAGTGCGTTTCATCGTCTTTTTTTAGCATTTTCGTGTCTTCACTTTTTGTTCGCTGGTTTGAGGAAAGCAAAAACACACACGAAATCTCGTGACTTTTTAATGCTTCGATTGCAAAAATAAAAAATAAAAAGTAACATACAAACAAACCCAAAATAGTAAAAAACCAGCGGCAACAAGTCAGCGGCGGTAAACGCGCACTACCAGCTGCTTTTAGCTTGACTCGTTTTCATCTCGGCTCGGCAAAGCAACAAGTCTCCACTATAAACGAGCCCTAAGAGCAAAAATATAGGCAATACAGTGCCAGAAACAAGAACTAAAAAAAATTCAGAATAAAATTAAGACCAAGAGACAAAATAGTAAGAGATCATAAGACTAAGGGCGTTATTTATAGTGGCGACTTGTTGCTTGGCCGAGCCGAGTTGAAACTCAAAAACACATGGGAGCAATAGAGAACGCAAGTCATGTATCTCTTTTGCCCCAATGCTTTTATAAGTTTCAGCTCGGATTGGTTCGGTCGTAAATCGGAACTATAAACGCTCCCTAAATCGGGATTCACTGATCACCTTCAGCAAGTTATCTGCAAAAATTGAAATTAGTTTAATGAAGGCGTGCAGCAGATTTTTGTTACTCTCTCATTGAGTGTGGAGAGAGATAGAGCACAAAAATTTCATATAAAAAAACTTGCAAAATTTGCTGAAGGTGGTCAATGAACCTTTTAAGAGACCAAGACACTAAGAGACCAAGACACTAAGAGACCAAGAAACCAAAAGACCAAGACACTAAAAGACCAAAATACTAAGAGACTAAGTTCCAAGTTCCTAGAGAGCAAGACACTAAGATACTAATAGACTAAGAGACCAAGTTCCAATATACCGAGTGCACTTTTTCACACGGCAATTCACGGGCAATATTTGCCATCGCCGCAAGCAGTTTGGAGGTGATTCGTCGCATCGAGGGTCGATGAAAGAAAAAGATAAAATTGCTGCTCGTACTGTATAAGAATTGCCAGTACATCGCATGCGTTCTTTTCGCATTTTTAGCTCTGTGCTTTATGTGTGTGCATGTGTAAGTCATGAAATAGCTGCAAACGTCAAAAAATTACAAGCAATTAATTGATCACGAATTTCCCATGTATAAGTTCTCGGCAAGTTCAAAAAGAAACGTCAGAAAATAGCCGCCAATTTTTTGTCAGTGAATTGCCAAGTGAAAAACGGGACCAAGTTCCAAAAGATCAAGATACCTAGAAAGCAAGAGACCAAGTTCCAAAAGAACATGATACCTAGAGACCAAGTTTTAAAAGACCAAGAGACCAAGTAAGAGATCAAGCAAGAGACCAAGAGACCAAGTTCCAAAAGAACAAAAGAGACCTAGACCAAGAGACCAAGTTTTAAAAGACCAAGAGAAAAAGAGACCAAGTTTTAAAAGACCAAGAGAAAAAGAGACCAAGTTTTAAAAGACCAAGAGAAAAAGAGACCAAGTTTTAAAAGACCAAGAGAAAAGGAGACTAAGAGACCAAGAGACCAAGAGACCAAAAGACCAAAAGACCAAAAGACCAAGAGACCATGATACCAAGAGACTAAGAGACCAAGAGAATAAGAGAATAAGATACCAAGAGACCAAGAGATCAAGAGACCAAGAGACCAAGAGACCAAGAGACCAAGAGACCAAGAGACTAAGAGACTAAGAGACCAAGAGACCAAGAGACCAAGAGACCAAGAGACCAAGAGACCAAGAGACCAAGAGACCAAGAGACCAAGAGACCAAGAGACCAAGAGACCAAGAGACCAAGAGACCAAGAGACCAAGAGACCAAGAGACCAAGAGACCAAGAGACCAAGAGACCAAGAGACCAAGAGACCAAGAGACCAAGAGACGAAGAGACCAAGAGACCAAGAGACCAAGAGACCAAGAGACCAAGAGATCAAGAGACCAAGAGACCAAGAGACCAAGAGACTAAGAGACCAAGAGACCAAGAGACCAAGAGACCAAGAGACCAAGAGACCAAGAGACCAAGAGACCAAGAGACCAAGAGACCAAGAGACCAAGAGACCAAGAGACCAAGAGACCAAGAGACCAAGAGACCAAGAGACCAAGAGACCAAGAGACCAAGAGACCAAGAGACCAAGAGACCAAGAGACCAAGAGACCAAGATACCAAGAGACCAAGAGACCAAGAGACTAAGAGACCAAGAGACCAACAGACCAAGAAACCAAGAGACCAAGAGACTAAGAGACCAAGAGACCAAGAGACCAAGAGACCAAGAGGCCAAGAGACCAAGAGACCAAGAGACCAAGAGACTAAGAGACCAAGAGGCCAAAGACTAAGAGACCAGGAGACCAAGAGACCAAGAGACCAAAGGACTAAGAAAACAAAATACCAAGAGACCAAGAAAATTTTTTTTTTTTTTGGTTAAATTTTTCGACAGATTTTTGGACAGGCATATTTTTCAGAAGCCGTAGTTCAGAAGCAGCGTACGTTACAGACGCCAACTTAACGGCATTTGATAGTTAAAATGTCCGACATATTTACCGTTCTTAAATAAGACCTGTAGCACAAATAGAAAAAATGCAAACAGTTTAAATTTTTTGGCGTGTGAAAACGCTTAGTATGGTATTCAAGGGTTAACAAATTCTGTAAAATAGTTACAAACAATTTATTGAAAAACAAACAATAATACGTGAACAAAACAATAAGGTTTTTTTTTAAAAAGAAATAATGAGAAATCAAAATTTTTTATTAGAATTAGAATTTAGAATTTTTTATTTTTTATTTTTAATAAAAATGTTTAATGTTTAATCAAAAATTAAGTGTTTTTAATTTAATTAAAATTTAAATTAAATCGAAAAGCAAAAGAATTAGCAAGAAAGCGATCAAACAAATGTAGCAGCACAAAGCATAAAAGCAAAACAGTCTGCTACGACTGTTGAAAAACTGATGCTTCGACTTTTTAAAGTTGAATAGTTGCTGTTGTTTCGACTTTGGATTTTGTTCACAGTTTCAGTCAATCAAAATAAAAACTGCTGAAACTCTCGACTGCTGAAATGTTTCGCAGTCTATCAGATTTTTTCTTTGCTTTTGTTTTGACTGCGAACGTTTGATTTTTAGGGTGTTATAAGTTTCAGCAGCATCAAAGGAAATGAAAAATATTAGAAGTTTTTAAACGCTGAAATAATTTCAATTTAGAAATGTTCAAAGTTTCTGTTGAACGCGGCCCATTTACTCCTTTCTTTATGAAACCTTTAAAGTACTATAGTTTTATTTCATCTTAAATTATTTTAGTATTTTCAATCAATTTCTCTAAAGTAATTTTTTATTTTATTTTAATTTATGCAGGCTGTTCTGATCAATGATAAAACTATTGAGAAATCCAAATATTCAAACGATGATATCGAGGTTTTATATATTCATCTACTTGATAAAGACTCTTTATAGATAATTTATAAAAGATTTAATTAAAATGTACAATGGTAGAAAGTGATTCTTTCCTTTTGTCAATCTTCTGTTTCCATTAACTTTCCATTAATCTATTTCTCTCCTAAAAAAATCGACAATTTCATGTTTTTTTTCGGTAGATGGGTGCAAAAAAACCTTTTTCTAAGTCGTTTCTCACAATGCACACTAAGTTGTTGTAATCGTCATCACCTTATAAATGAAATTTTTTAAAAATCAACTATAATTAAAATCAATTATTTTATATATAGCTTTCCTCTAACAATCAATTTTTATATTTTCTAATTTAATTTAACACTTTTTTCCTATAATCACAGGCAAAAGTTATCACCTCCGATGAAAATTCGCTCACGTACCGAACAATCGAGCCACCGCGCGAGGTGCACGTCAAAATGTTGCAGGCCAACATTGACACTCTTGAGAAAATGTTCAATCATGTTGCCAAGATACACTCAACCAAACGCTGTCTGGGCACGCGTCAGATACTTAGCGAAGAGGACGAGGTGCAACCAAACGGACGAATTTTCAAGAAATACAACATGGGCGAGTACAAATGGAAAAACTTTATTGAAACGGAACGCAGTGTGGTGTCATTTGGACGTGGTTTGCGTGCATGTGGTCAAGAGCCGCGCAAAAATGTTGTTATCTTTGCCGAGACACGTGCGGAATGGATGATTGCCGCTCATGGCTGTTTCAAGCAATCAATGCCTATTGTCACTGTCTATGCTACACTGGGCGATGAGGGCGTAGCGCATTGTAAGTTTTTCCTTTCTTTTATACTTTCATTACCTATTTTAATTCCTTTAATGATGTTTCATCTACAGGTATCTCTGAGACCGAGGTCACAACCGTTATAACATCACACGATTTGCTGCCAAAGTTTAAAACTCTGCTCGATATGTGCCCAAATGTGGATACAATTATCTATATAGAAGATCAACTGCATAAGACCGATACAAGTGGCTTCAAAGAGGGTGTCAAGATTATTCCTTTCTTGCAGGTGATACGGATGGGCGCTGAAAGCAAATTTGGTAAATATACTCTTTCAAACTTCCCCTTAACGATTAACGATCTTAGAAAGAAGAAAAAAATAATGTTAATTAAAGCAAGTTTTATTGAGACTTCGGTCAGGATTACAAAATATAACGTAAACATATTTAATAAAATTTGAATTTGGCGATAACAGCAATAATTCATCCTGCTTAATAAAAACAATTTACCTTAATGGGTACTACCTTAAGGGGGGTTTTGACTTGAATATAAAAGACATCGAATTTTGTTTTTTTTTTGTGATTATTCTTTATTCAATTTAGCACAAAATAAAACAGACCACAGATTTTCCCATTAGTAAAAATGCGCAAAAAATTAATTCAAAGTTAGGAAGGTCGGGGATCATCTTACTAGCAGAGCAGAGGGTTTTTGCTGTCCTAAAAAGTTTTATTTTTTTCACTTCGGAAAACTTTTCTTAAAAATGTTACAGATATCAAGATGATTTTTGCTGATAGGTAGCAGTACTAGCTAACAAATTTAAAGAAGGTATTTTAAATAGTTGATTACAATTTTTTATAACATGAAAACTTTCACACCAAATAAAATTTTACTAAAATAATTGCAGAAAAAAATTAATAAAATCGGAAAAGCCGTTCCTGAGAATATTGTACCCCATTTTCAATGGTAAACGGCCAAGTCAGTAATCCCCTTAAAGTAATTTAAACTTAAAAGATCCTCTGAAGCGAACTATTAATGTATTATTCTAATATTAGTTTATAGAAAAATACTTAAAGTCTTTACTACAAAATGACAATGACAAAGCTTGCAGGTTGCCACTACTTAGCTTTCTTGAGCATAACTCTTCATAAAATTAACGTATCTTTAATATACCTATCTACAATAAGGTGCCTCGACTTATATGGGGACTTAAAAAAGATTTAATAGTTTTTTTAAGGCACCTTAATGTACATACGTTAGTAAGAGGAAGTAAAAAGCCACAGTCCTTAGCTTAAATAATTTAAACTCATAAAAATAGAAAAAATACTCAGTAAATTTTCAAAAAAACTAAAATCGACACCTTAAAATTTTGACTTGCAGGTTGCCACCTCCAGAAAAAATTTTTAAATTGTAGAAAAACTTTTAAATAGCTGAAAACACATTATTGAGGAAATTTGTGAACATTTATTGATTAGAAACACAAACGTGGCAGCATGCGTTTAGACGAAAGTTTACAGTCAACCAACATGAAAAAATTGGCGATTCATAATATGTTTGGAATTCTGTTTGAATTATGAACACTGTATGAAAAAGCAACAAAACACAAATATTTGTTATAAATTGACTACATAAATGTTAAATTAATGAGCACATAACAAAAACTCAATTTTTTTTCAATTGAAGAGCTTATTGCAATAACTTGTTTAGCCACATTATTTAAAAAATCGACTTTTTGGGTTTGATTTCGGATGATTGAAGATATTTCAGTTATTTCCTAATAAATTTAGAACCCATTCGTAAAAGTTCCCTTGTTCAGTTGCATTTCGTCATATAAAACTAAATTTTTTCAAATTTTCAAACTCTATTATTTTGAATTTTATTATGTGACAAATCATGCCCTTACAATTAGGCTTTCAATTTATCAAAAATTATCTTTCACACTTTGTTCAGCAAATACCATGTTATCTCGTATTAAAAGTGACGACTAACGACACTGCTAGAATGTTGAATATAGCTAGGATACAGCTAGGATGTTGGACACAGCAGTGGTGGCAACTTGCAAGCCCTCTCCACTAATATTTTTATATTAAAATTATTTAAAAAAAATATTTAAAAATGTAAACTTCAGAACAAAGTTGTATTAAATTAGTAGTAAAGTAATTTTCAAATACATAATTTCCTCCTTCATACTTTCTTTAATAAAATGAAAGAATTTTCCTTTAATGTGCTGGTTTTCTTAAATTCTCCTTGTTTTGAAAATTTAATTGTTTGATTTCTCTCTTTTTCTCACAGAGAATGTTCCTCCCAAGAGTGACGATATCGCTATTATAATGTACACATCTGGTTCAACTGGCACACCAAAAGGAGTCTTATTGTCGCATAAAAACTGCATTTCCACCATGAAGGGCTTTTGCGATGTAGTGCCCATCTACCCCGATGATATATTAATTGGGTGAGTAATATTACCTCTTTTCTTTTCTTTAATTTATTTAAACTCATTTTACCATACATGATTTCAGTTTCTTGCCGTTGGCTCACGTATTTGAATTGTTGGCTGAAAGTGTTTGTCTCATGACTGGTGTTCCAATTGGCTACTCTACACCATTGACACTGATCGATACAAGCAGCAAAATTATGCGCGGCTGCAAAGGCGATGCCACTGTATTGAAACCCACATGCATGACCACAGTGCCGGTTAATAATTTCTTATTATTACATTTTAGCAAACTTATTATGACACTTTTATTTACTTATAGCTCATTCTCGATCGTATATCTAAAGGCATTAACGACAAGATCAATTCTGGCTCTGCTTTTAAGAAGGCTCTATTCAAATTTCTCTACCAGTACAAAGTTAAATGGACCCATAGAGGCTATCAAACACCACTGATTGATCGGTTAGTATTTTGAGACAATTCATTGTAGTATATTTGTAGATGTTTATTTGTGGCTGTCAAGTTTACATCTAAATTGATTAGTAGATTAAAACGGAACTTTTGACAAAGTGTTTTAATATTGTTTCGATTGCTCGAAAAATAATTTTTTGAGAGTCTATTATTATTATTATTAAACATGAAAAGGAGCGATCAATCGCAAATTTACAGGAAAAGGAGCACTAGTAACTGGGACCTTCGGCTCTCAGGTTAAGAAAATATCTTAAAAATATAAATGATAGTATAACTAAATGTGGTTTGATGAACATTTTACATAATAAAATCGGTTACAAATCCGCAGTTATAAAACATACATATTTTGGAAAGAATGAATTGTTTAGATTAGTTTTTTTAAATTCGATTTTAGCAAAAAATTGTTGATTTTTAAAATATTATTTGCTGAAGTAAATTTAGGAAGAGTTGAAGGAGTAACATCTTGAAACACACTATTTCTGACTACAGTCAATTGAGGGCAGTTGTCTAGTAGATGAATTACGGACAGCGTGTTGGCGTTACAGAACGGGCAATGTGGAGCGATGGAATCTTTTACAAGAATATGTTGGTGCGTGATGATGGTGTGTCCAATACGTAAACGTACAAAGGCTTGTAAGTCATTGCAGGAAGAAGATGGTGGGAAAAACACTTTGTTGCAACCGGAATTAAACACTTTGTAATGGTGATGAAAGTTTGTCCATTCGAGCTGTTTAGATAGGAACAATTGCTTAGTAATGAGACGGAATATATCTTTTTTATCAAGGATATTAAAAGACAAAATTGGTTCTTTTGCTGCCAGTTTTGCTCTACAGTCCGCTGCCTCATTGCCTTCTATTCCTATATGGCTAGGGACCCACATGATCTTCAGCGATTTTCTATTTTGTGCTAGTATACTGCGTATCATGTTCAGGAGCTGAGAGTTACAGTTGGTTTTCAGAAGGGCTTCAATTGTACTAAGACTGTCGGTACAGATGATAAACTTGTTCTTATTTCTGGTTGCAAATTGGGCTGCCTGTAATATTGCAGTGGCTTCTGCAGTGAATACCGCGCAAAACTGGTGCAGACGTCCGACAGATATGGTGTTGCCCAGATCATTTACAACTGCAAATGATGTACCTGAGTCAGATTTAGACCCATCCGTGTATAGAAAGTTCCAGTTTCTGGACTGAAGATTTGATCGAAATTCGTTAAAAAGTTGTCGAAAAATTATCGGCAGAGTGGTTTCCTTTGGGCGTCTTGTAAGTTGAAGCAGGAAGGAGGACTTGATAGATTCCCACGGTGGATGGACAATTGATTTTGATTTTAACTTCACTGTTGATATTGGGATGTCGAGTTTTGTAGCATATTCAATGCACCTGCTGATGGCTGATTTTTTCCTTAACGTTTTTTTCCTTATTAGCAGGGAATTTACAACTTTGTTTGTAAGGTTGTTTTCACTGCAGGTTAACTTGGGAATAAGCCTCAAAGTGTTGAATATTGATCTTTCTTGGATAGTTGGTAGACCCGATTCTGCTAGGACACATTTTGTAGGCGATGTAGGAAACGCTCGGATGCTACGCCTGGCAGCACAGTGGTAAGATGAGTGTAAAAGTTTTAAATTTGTTTTTGAACAGTGCCCGTAAATCGCCAATCCGTAATCAATTTTGGACAAGATAAGTGCCTTAGTAATATTAATAAGAGTTGCTATATGAATATGACAGTGCTTGGAAGAAAGATATTTAATTACATTAAGTCTACGAGCTAAGTTACTTTTAAGATATTTACAGTGATCTTTAAAAGTTAATTTTTTATCAAAAATAAGTCCTAAGATCTTAAGATTAGCACAATTTTCAATAACAATATTATTAAATGATAAATTAATAGAAGTACAGTGTTTTTTGTTACAAATGTGAAGAGTTTTACACTTGCTATATGAAATACTAGCTCCTGACGTTTTTGACCAAGTGGAAATATCTGATAGAACTTCATTAAATTTGACATGTACATGTACCAAATCCTTACATTTTGTAAATAAGAGCACGTCATCAGCGTAAATAACGTGGGATATGCATTTGTAATTAAGAAATATGTTATTTAATTCCTCAAAAGCTATTACAAATAAAATAACAGAAAGAGGCGAACCTTGCGGTATGCCATTGTAAAGGTTGTGTAATTCAGAAAATATGTGGTTTGCTTTTACACAAAATGTGCGGTTTGTTAAAAAAGCTTTGACGAAGTTATAAATTTTTATGCCAACTTTCCACTTCGATAATTGACGAAGCACGATATGGACTCCAATTCTGTCGAAGGCCTTTTCAAAATCTAGGCTTAGAACGGTAGTGTGGTTTTTTGTGGCAAGAGCCGTGACAGCATAGTTTTCGAAAAAAAGGAGGGCATCCATAGTGCTGTGCCCACGTTTGAAAGCTACTTGATGAGGACTGATGAAGTTGTTTGATTGTGCAAACCACATAATACGCTTGGCTATGATTTTTTCCATTATTTTACCTACACAAGGCAATAGCGATATCGGTCTATAACCGGATAGGACTGTAGCCGAATGATTAGGTTTTGGAATTGGGATAACGGTTGCATGTTTTAGGATTTGAGGATAAATACCTTTATCAAAGATATTGTTGTAAAGGAGGATGAGCCTTTTTTTTAATGCTGGCGATAAATTTTTCAGCATTGGGTACGAAATTTTATCTTTTCCAGGTGTCTTGCCTGTCATAGACGAAATGGTCAGGTCAAATTCGAAAGAAGTGATAGGTTCTTCAATTTGTTTTGCAGATTTAGAGAGGGAGTGATCTACAATGCAAACGTTCAATGTTTGAAGTTTTTGAGAAATAAAAAGTGGATCAAAGTTGGAGTCATGGGAATATGAAGACCAGGAAGAAGCCAGAAAATTACTGATTTCCGCTGGGGAATAAATGGGACCGTTGCTTGTTTCTAACAGTTTAATTGTGGGTGGATTGTAATTGCCAGCAAGTAATTTAATTTTGCTCCAGATTTCTTTAGGGTTGGATGTTAGATTTATTGAATCTGTTAGTTTTTCTAGAGATCTCCTTTTGGCTTCTTTTGATTTCTTTTTAAAAAGCGCATTGGCTTTTTTGTATAACATAAGATTGGCTTCGGAACGACTTCTTTTAAAACTATACCATAAACGTTTCCTCTCTTCATTTAGGGAAGATAAGTCTGCGCTCCAATATGGCACAACGTGTTTAAGGGGTTTGTAGTGGGTTTGAGGTATAGACGCGTGTGCGGCAGACCGTATGATTTTCTGTATGGTTGCAGTTTCCTTATTAACATTATTGGATAGTGGGAAACTTAATAGGTACTCTTCAGATGATTTCTGAAAAGAAGACCAGTTTGCATTTTCAGTTTTAAACTTAGGGGTAGGTAAACAACTTTTGGAAAGTGGTGTAGACATTTTAGTTAAAAGTGGAAAATGATCGCTTCCGTATAAATAATTAATTGTTGAGCAGGAAAATTTTGGGGCAATGTTAGCTGAGCAAATTGAGAGATCAATGTGTGTAAATGTTTTATGAGAGGAAAAATGTGTTGAGGCGCCATCATTCAAAATAATTAAGTTTTCGGAAAGGATTAGGTCTTCGAGAATTCTCCCTCTTTGATTTGTGGTTTCAGAGCCCCAGAGGGTACTCCAGGCGTTGAAATCTCCTAGAAGAAGAAGGGGGTTAGAAAACATTGAAGTTATGTCTAGAATGTGTTTATGGTTAAAAGACTGTTGCGGTGGTATATAGAGAGAAATGATTGTGAAAGTAAAGCCCAGATTGATTTCAATGGCTATGGTAGCGATCGGGGATTGGATGGGAATTAATTTGTGCGATATGTCCTTTTTTATCAATACTGCAATGCCTTGCTTTTTAGAGATATTATGGCGCAAGTTGTGGAAATAACTATTGTATTGTTTTGGAACAGGTGCATGGGTGTTGTAGGGAAGGTGAGTTTCCTGAAGGGAGATAAAAGAAGGGGAGAACTGTTTAATTATGAGCTGCAAATCATTGTAGTTATTGAAGAAGCCTTTCATGTTCCATTGGAGAATATCAAATGTCATTGATTAAAGTAAATGAGGAAAAAGGTTAAAAAGAATCAGAAAGGTCGTCAATATCAAGGTTGTTCGAGTTATTTGGTGTTATGTAGTATTCGTTATTTTCAATCAAAGTTTGTGTGAGTTTGGCAATGGGAGAAACGTAAATTGATGAATTGGACATACAAACATCTGAGGTAGAAGATGAGGTGCATGGCAAAGGGACAGAGGTTTCAGTTATAACTTTACTATTTGTGTTGTTGTTGGATGAAACAGAATTACCGATACTTAACGTATCAGTGTTGTTATGCAAGGGTTGTGTTTTTGGTGGTAGTATTGAATTTGATTTGGGTGTGCTGATTGTTGGTTGAATTTTAGATGTTGGTTGAATTTTAGATGTTGGTTGATTATTAGAACTTTGTAAAAGAACTTCAGAGTAGGAGATGAGGTTTTGTGGAAGCTGTGTTTTATAGATTTGCCTGGCTTCACGAATTGAACACTTCTTCTGGGTTTTTATTTTTAAGATCTCTTTTTGCTGAACGAATTTTTTGCAATTGTTTGAGTTAGATGGGTGATTTTCTGTGCAGTTAGCGCATTGGATGCGAGTGCAATTATCTCCAGTGTGGGGAGGGAGGTTACAGTTTACACAGACTGGGCTGTTATTACAGCGTTTCATTGTATGCCCTAGTAGTTGGCAGGACTTGCAACGCATAGGGTTTGGAATGTATTCCCTTACTTGAGCTTGGTGCCAGGAGATCTGGATAGTCTTGGGAAGGTTATAGAGATCAAATGTTAGGAGTACCACTCCACTCGGTTGAGGTTTACTATCAACAATTCTGGTAAATTTATGAATACTCACAACACCTTGGGAGCTTAATTCATTCACGATCTCTTCATCAGAGACATTTTTGAGAAAGGGTGCGTATACTGTGCCTTTGACAAAATTTAAGTTTTCGTGAAATTTGCACTTAATCGGACATAACCCAACTAATTCCTTGGCAGAAATAAATTTGTCAGCAATGATTTTGTTTTTAACGAGCAACAGTAAGCTGCCGTCACGGAGTTCCGATATACTTTCAATATCTTTGCTTATGAGATAAAGCGATTTTTGCACCGCAAAGCATGAAAAATTAGATAATGGTTTGTCAGTGTTCACGGAAGAAACCACAACATATTTTGGGTTTGGAAGGGTAGTTATGGGGATCGGGAGTTCAGGAAAATCAGATAGGGGTTTTTGAGAACGTTTTTTTTTAGCACGGGGACTGACGGCAAGCGGAGCGAACCGATTGTCCCCGAAATTGGGAGCCCCAGAGGGCATATTAACACAATTTAATAAGTTCTAGTGTGTACAATATATGCAACACGTGGGAAAGTATGTAAAAATTAACAATGAACAACTGGTGTATAAACACACGTATAACGGTATAAGGCAAAAGCAAATAGGAAACTAGATCGCACTAAAGAAAAGCAACCGCACTCAAAGAGAGATAGTCGGAGACTGTTTTGAGAGTCTAATATCGTAAAAATTACATTAAATTCTTATAAAGCAAAATTTAAACAAAATCTGAACGCCGTAAACTACTCCCTGCAATGCTAGAGGCTCTTAGTTTCTTACTTCTACTTTAAATACAATTCTTCTTATAATTTATGCCCCGCTATGTGTTTAAATATTTAGGGAATTTAGTAACTAGTTTGACTTCTTATGAGCAATTTTGAAAACTACCTCTAAACGAATTGTGTTATGGCCAGGATAAAAATTCCTAAAAAATTAAGGGATCTCTTTTGTTGAATTTAACATTATTTTTTTTATATACCTTAGGTTAGGTTAAGGTGGCCGCTGGTCTCTATTAGATCACATTATTGGTCCGTTGTCCAATTGAAAGTTTTGTGCAGGATGTTTTTAGTGAGACAGAAAGCTAAAGAAACATTTAATATTGAAACTGAGGCTGTTATGCCGTTCTCTCTGTGAAATTAAGTTATAAATTGCAAGTTAAAATGCAATCCTCTCCACCACCAATTATAACTTTTGGTAGTAAAATAGACTTTGAACTGAACGTGGTTCGAAACCGGAACCCCTGAGTGACAGTCGGGCGCGCTAATGCCAGACTACAGAGGCCGTCCCTTGGACACCTGCACGTTTAAATATAAATCATTACTAAAACTATCATGATTAAAAAAAGATTGCTAAGTAAATTTAGCAACTATTGTACAAGAAGTCAAAAAATTGAAATCATGTTAACTAAAACTAGAGAACAATTTTAGGTTAAAATGTAAAGAGTGTTTTGACATCTCTTGGTAAAAATAGTTTTAACTCTGGCTTGATCCGTCAATAATTGACCACAAATTGTCTTAAGGCAGTATTCTAGTGTATGTAAACCATAATTTCTGACCTCTTTTGACGGTCGATAAAAAAGCCAATTAATATTTTTAACTAGTATCCATTTTTTAATTATGTGTTTATTAATATTTCAATAAATAAAAAAAAATATAATTTTTTAAAAATTACAGGCTAGTGGATTGGGGCTGCTAAAAAAAGGTGCCTCCATATTGACACAATGGACCTTTCTAGTTATCTGAATACTTCTAGTCAACCCTTCTAGTCAAAAAAATAAATTTTGGCTTTTTTTACAAAGTTATAAGATGTTATAGATATATAAAAAAGGCCCACAACAAATTTTATGTTAATCGGTTCATTAGAACTTGACTCTTATTTGCCAACACTATATGTTAAATATCTCCAGTCTCTTTTAAGTCTCTTTTTAAGCCCAGAGAAAAATATAAAATTTATTGCACGAGATAACAACCATTACTAAGATAAAAATAAATTTTAAAAAGGATTAATATAAAATTAATAGCAATTAACATTTCAAAGTTTTAGATGAAAAAAATAAAATAGAATACATTACACGAATACATAACAACCATTAATAAATAAAAATAAAATTTAAACAAAATTTATATCAAACTTACGTAAACATTATGTTAAAAGGAAATTTAAACAGAATTTATATAAAGTTAAATGTAATTAACATTTAATTGAAGAAATAGTTTTGAGCAGCCTTAAAATAAACGACAGCGAAAATAAAATTAGAGATAGGGTCAGAGAAGAGTGAAGAGTAGGATAGAGAGTGATAGAATCAGTAGTTAAGAGAAGTATTTGAAAATTAAATGCTTAAAGGTCCTATTGTTTGGAATATTTTTGATGCTGGGTGGAAGTGGACTCCACAATCTGATCGCACTAACGAAAAACACTCTACTGGAAACAATGTAGTAGTTGTATCTTGGGACCAAAATGTTCCTACTTCTACTTGACCTGCAAAACTCAAGTTTATCAAAAATATATCGTCGGGATTGCGAGTAGATAACTTTGTGTAAGAAAATACAGTTTCTTGCCTTAAGGTATCCAAGTAAGCCAATGACCAAATTTTGGTTTTATATAGCTAGATATGGTCAAATATTTTCAGATCGTCAATATAGCGGGCAGCGTTATTGATTGCAACTAACAGTTTGTGAGAAGACCTCGAATCTAGCTGGCTATAAACAACTTCTTAGTATGTTATAATTGGAAGCAGCAATTGTAATACCAACTTTCTCTTAGTATTTATTGGAAGTATTTATAACGAAGCAGTCATACGGAGATTTCGTAATACATAATAAACTTTGCTTACACAAGAGTTAATGTGGTCCTCACAGAATAGGGTTGAATTAACAATGTATCCATGATTGGGTACCTTTTAGCTCAATGTCGTCTAGTAGCACAGGTGGGAAATCAGTGTCCTGAAGGTGTGTTTTCGAGTTTGGCAGTTATATGATTTAAGGGGGTTTAATTTCAGCACATTGGTTCTGGCTGATTCTGCAACTGTTTTAAGATCCTTATCCATTTTAAGAAATAAATCCAATAGGCCAATCATGTCAACCGTGTTGGAAAAAGTAGTTTCGAGAAAAACGCGTTTAAAGTTTTTAAGTTTAGTTTCAGGCAGTCTAACTGACGACACTGAAATGGCTATAACTTTTAAAATAATTGGAATTTTTTTTGTTGACAGATACTGCCTTGAATTGTCTTATTGTTATTTGAATAATTTTTGAAATTGGCACTAACATGAATGATAAAGCATGCATAAAATCTTGAATTGTTTCATGAAAAAACATACACCGATTTATTTGTACAAAAATAAAAAAATAAGTTTTGTAATAAAAGTTTCTGAATGGCAAAAAGACTAAGGCAAAAAGACTTAGGTTCTACAAAAAAAGGCATGTTGCTATTTTTGACGACCAAATACAAGCCATCTTCGTTGCTCCAACGATTACTAATATTAGGCCTTCTTTTTCCACCACCAAGGCAGAACAACATTAATGTTTTCCCTACAAATATTTATTTTGCTTATACATACTTCAGTGCAACTTTTTCGTTAAGAGTTATAATATATATATTTCCAAAACACGATATAATAAGGGCCCTCGTGACTGCTATATCAAGGATAATAGATTAAAAAAAGTCTGGCATAAGAAGAACTCGAAAAACAAAAAAAAATATATAAAAAAAGAGATGAAAACATTAATTTCAATAATTTTTGTTATCACCTTTTTAACACTTTAATGCTAATGCCAGCCCATAGGCGGGATTCAAACCGATCGCTCTAAAACCGTTGTCTGTGGAACATTTTTCAAATGGTTTTCTTCAGAGTCTAGACAAATCTTCGAGCAACGTTTCAGTTTTTCTCGCTTGGAGCTATCATGCTCTGTTTTTGTCAATTTGAATTGAAATTTCATCATGGTTTTACGAATTTAATTATTTTTTACTCGAAATTTTTAATTCGATTTTCGGGTAATTTAAAAAAATACATTAATTGAAGTGAGATCAAAGTGAAAAAAAGATACTGGGGAGTAAAAAGGTATTTTATCTTTTAATTGAGGTAAAAAAATAAGTAAAAGAAAATGCAAGGTCTTAAAAAAACCGTTGACATTTTCACCTGTAGTTCATATTTTCACCTGTAGTTTATATTTTCACCTGAAAAAAATGAACGATGAACTAGAAAAAAAAAACGAATAAATCATATCCTTACTTCAAACATAATATCTGCACCAGTACATTCTTTTGTAATCAAACCCCACCCCATTCCACTTCATCGAAAATTCTGATTACGGAACTGGTTTACTTTAAACATAAAAATATCGTTAAAATGGAATTAGGTGTCAGAATGTTCCGCGAGGCTTTGCTTATTTGAAATTATTCTAATTGGAGTAGAGTTTGCATACCTAAAGGGTGTTTTTTTAGAGGTATAGAACTTCGAATTGAAATAAAACACAAGAAAATCGTTTTAATGTCCATCAATTTGGCTTTATTGGAAGGATAATTTTATGCCATTAATGTTTAAATATGATTTCGGGCATGTGGCCGCCACGGCTGGCTCGAATAAAGCCAATTCTACAGGTCCAATTTTCAACCACTTTTTCGAGCATATGGGACCGTATGTCGGCAATAACGCCACGAATGTTGGCTTCCAAGTCCCCTAACGTTTCTGGTTTGTTGGCGTAGACGAGCGACTTCACATATCCCCAAAGAAAATAATCCAATGGTGTCAAATCACACGATCTTGGTGGCCAATTGACAGGTCCATTCCGCGAAATTATGCGCTCATCGAATGTTTCCTTCAATAAATCGATTGTGACGTGCACTGTGTGGCATGTAGCGCCGTCTTGTTGGAACCACAACTCATCCACATTCATGCCATCCAATTCGGGAACAAAATAGTCGGTTATCATGGCTATATACCGGTCTCCATTAACGGTAACTGACTCTCCAGCATTATTTCGGAAGAAGTATGGCCCAATGACTCCACCAGCCCATAGAGCACACCAAACAGTCAGTTTTTGTGGATGTAATGGCGTCTCAAGGGTCTCATGTGGATTCTCTTCACTCCAAATGCGGCAATTTTGCTTGTTGACGTAGCCATTCAACCAAAAATGAGCCTCATCACTGAACAAAATTTTGCGATGAAAATCAGCATCGAGATCAATCTCATTTTCGGCCCATACACCAAAATCACGACGCATTGCATGGTCTCGCGGCTTTAATTCTTGCACAAGCTGGATCTTGTAAGGTCGCAAGCCAAGATCTTTGCGCAAAATCTTACATAATGTTGATGGACAAAGCTCCAATTGCTGTGCACGGTGGCGAATCGATTCATTCGGGTCCTCTTCAACATTTTGGTCTACAACGGCAATTGTTTCTTCGGTGCGCACTTTTCGACGTCTCTGCGGATGCGTATTATCACATAGAGTAAACGTAGTGCGAAAACGACCCATGGTTAACCGAATTAATTGCTCTGATGGACGATTATGTCGACCATAAAATGGACGGAGCTTGCGGTAAACTTCGCGAACTGAACCATTATTTTCGAAATAAATTTGCACGATTTGCAAGCGTTGTTCTTTTGTCAACCTGTTCATGATGAAATGGAAAACCAAACTGAACATAAATGACATTAGAGTTGCCAGATTTGACCACAAAATGCCAGTTTTATCTCTATTCGAAAAACAAACCTCTAAAAGAACACCCTTTATTTTGCTGTTCAACCCTGGTTTAACCATTGTTCGACCTTTGTTCAACCGCTGGTAGAAAAACCTTGTCGGCTGCAGTTTGGAATTGAATTTACTGGAGTTTTAAAAAATTTTCTGTTTTGAATATTGATAAGCGGGGAAGGTTTTGTTCAGCAAAGCGTTTCAGTACTTTGTACTTAAAACTTTACTTTAAATTTCTAGATAAAACTACAAAAAATGTTTTAAAAAGACTGAAAAATTACAAAATATTATTGTACACAGTACCAAAGCGCTAAGCCAGGGGCTAGAGACAGGATAAAAATGATAAAGTTTATGTTCTTCGGCCACTAAGTCTCTGTCATGTCCGTATGTTTGATTTTAATTTTTACTCAATTTAAAGAAAATAATTTTGTCTTCAAATTGAAGTATTACAATATTATTACAAACCGTCCTATTACTTATAATTCCTAATCTAATTTTAAGAAAACATTTTTATTTCTTAAAATGCCTACCTAAATATGACCATGTTGCATAGTACAACACTGATCATAATATAAAATTAATAAACCTACAAAAACATTAAAAATAATAACCTGAAAAAACTAATATATAAAAAGAAAATCGTCCCATCTACATTAAGTAAAAAAATCAACCTATAGACCTAATCAATTGCCGTGTAGGCACAAGGGCTACCTGAAAACCTTTTTTGACTACCGCCAAGTAGTCTTATCAGAGAGCTTTTTTAAAATAACTACCAAAAACCTAACCAACCTCTAATTCTGAATGCTACGCATTCGAAATAAGCTAATCTAAGCAGCACATTAGCACATTCAAACATTTATACATTATCACATTCAAGTAGCACATTCACGAAAACCTACCTAATAAAATCCCTATAAAATTAGTAAAAAACCTAATAAAACATAAAACCTAACAAATAATTAAAATTAGTATAACCTAACCATCTGAAAAGTATATAGAAAATATTGCCCTAACATATTCTACCAAAAACGGTCAAAAAGATGAACCGTAAAGACTTTCAAAGGATATTAAAATTCGGTTGGAAATTAAACCTGTCCTATTTCTGTTAGAAAATATATATTAACTGTTCTCCTAAATTTACTCGATAAAAAAATATTAGCCTTGGTGAAACTTTCTTTCTAATATTAAAAAAATTCAGCATTCGCACATAATTTTTATTTTACACTTTCACTAATTTTACACCAACAACTTCAATATCCTTACTTACTTCAAATATAATATTAAAAATGAACTTAAGATTCGTTTTTCTCGTCCCCAAATTAATGTCATCTGATTAGTATAATCTGATTTAGAGCTGAAACAAAAAATGGGATATTAGAGGGTTAAGCCATACTTAAGTAGTGCTTCTGCAGGTCTATTAAGAGTCTCGTGATCGGAATGCCTGAACAATTTTCCCGTTTTATATAAAAAATTTATTAGCTTGAATATGATTGCGGAAGAGCTAGAAAATCCAATAAAAGTCTGCTAGTAGCGTATCAGAACCCTACCAACGCCCACTGGCAAGGTAGGAAGATTAAAAAAATCGGCAAAATGTATTAAGAAGGTAAACAAATATTCGAATTTATTGAAAATCGTATAAATTTAAGATAAAAACGTGGTATAAATTGATTTTTTTATTAATATTTTCATGTTAAATACAGTTTATATCTCAACCAAATTTACCCCCGTGGAGTCAAATGTATGAGTTGGCCCTATTACTCTTTCACCCTAACATTTCTTCCAAACTTATACACCTAACCATCTTTTAGCCTATTTGCTAAATTCATAGCAAAGATAAAACATCAGAGCGCGAACACATTTCGATTGCTCTACGCATCCTGATAAAGCATGCCTAAATTTGGAATTGTGCCATGATGAAACTGTTCAAAACGCCCACTTTTTAAATAATTTATTTTCTATATTAACATCGCTTCCTTCTTTCTTTCTATAAATTCTTAGACTTGTTTTCAAGAAGGTCGCCAAATTGATGGGTGGGCGCGTGCGTCTAATGATGTCTGGCGGCGCACCACTGTCGCCTGACACACACGAACAGATCAAGGTATGCCTTTGTGTGGACTTGGTGCAGGGCTATGGCTTGACAGAGACCACATCGGGAGCTGCTGTCATGGATTGTAAGTTGATATTGTTTTTGTCAAATGTAGGGATAATAATTAAATCGATTCTTATTTTACTTTTTATTTAGATCGTGACTTGACCTATGGACGCACTGGTGCCCCCTTAACCGTATGTGATATTCGTCTGGTCAATTGGGAAGAAGGAAACTATCGTGTGACAAATAAACCCTATCCACAGGTAATGCAAATTGTTGTTTTTTTTTTGCTCATAAACTAAATTTAATGTATATTTTACAAAAACGCAGGGCGAGGTTATTATTGGCGGCGATTGCGTGTCGAAAGGCTATTACAAGTTGCCCAGCAAAACTGCTGAGGAATTCTTTGAGGAAGATGGCAAACAATGGTTTAAATCTGGCGATATTGGCGAAATGTATCCAGATGGTGTACTTAAAATTATTGGTTGGTTATCTGAAGTTGATTCAAATTGTCTATATTATGTTTAATATTGATTTAAATACAGATCGCAAGAAAGATTTGGTTAAGCTGCAAGCCGGCGAGTATGTGTCCTTGGGCAAGGTTGAGTCTGAGCTAAAAACATGTCCAGTTGTGGAGAATATTTGCGTCTATGGTGATCCCATGAAGCAGTTTATGGTCGCGCTCGTAGTGCCCAATCAAAAGCATTTGGAAGAACTGGCACAACGACATGGCCTGCCCACCGGCAACTTGGAGGAATTGTGCGCTTCAAGTGTTATGGAAAAAGCAGTCATTAAGGAAATTGCAGAACATGCTAAGAAATGTAAGTTTTTCCGTTTAAATTGATTGAGTAAAAAGAATGCTAAAATTCCTGGCTTCTTTTTAAAGGCAAACTACAAAAACACGAAGTTCCCGCCGCCATCACGCTCTGCAAAGAAGTTTGGTCACCCGATATGGGTCTCGTAACGGCGGCCTTCAAATTGAAACGCAAGGATATTCAAGATAAATACCAACATGATATCAATCGCATGTACGCATCATGAAATTGTCCGCGTAGCACGATGACAAAAAATCAGAAAAACTTACGACACATGGTGGTATCGAAAACTCCTGACACCGTTACGAAAGAGAGTGAGAGCAAAATATTGGAGGACAACAAAAGGATTAAGTAAAAAATCTATATATAAACAAAACTAACTGATATGAATTTGTTAAATAGCAGCAAATACTTCTATAAACATAAACCTTTATTATTATATATATATAATAATATATGTATAAATCTTTAAAAAGAGATATACAGAGAGAAAATAACTTAACAATGTGTGTATAAATTATGGTCACAATAATTAATTAAAGTTCTTATTAGTTTTTAGTTTAATCAACAAATTTGTTATAATTTAACTTTTTAGTTTTGCTTGCTTTATTACTTGTTTCATTAGAGTATTAAAAGAAGTGAAAACAGCAAATAAATAAATACAACTATTAATAAGTCATGGAAGAAAAAAAAAACAAAAGCAATTGTATAAATATTGTTATTCTTAAAACTAGCAAATGTTGTTAATTAAATTTTTAGTACTAGGCTGAAAATCAAAATAAGTTTGGGGAGTGTTTATGTTTTTGTTAAATTGTTTAAGCTTCAAATGGTTCTTGTGCTCAAGAGTTCAAGTTTGAAAATTAATACTAAATGTGTGTGAGCAAAATTTTAGAACACTAAAGTTATGGGGCGAAGTAGTTTCCAATTTAGGCCAATTTCTGTCCAATAAGTGCTACATTTGTATGATTTGTGTATAGATTTTGTGTGTGAGGATTTAGTACGGATTTTATAAAGTCTAAACAAAAAATGCACAGTTATAACAAAATTTTTAGTACTGCGGGCTAAAAGAAAGTCTAAAATTTTGAAGAACTTGTTTTTTTAAAAATAAAAATAAAGAAAAAGTACTAAAATTAAGACAAATAATTGTGCATGCAATCACGTCTCAAATGAAAACAAATTATTCGTATTCTTTTCTTCATAAAAATGTATGTACTAAATGTAAAAAAACCAAATTTTTTAATACCATTAAATTTGGACAGTCAAAAAATATTTCGTTATAAACATAACTAATATTGTTTGTATGTACAGTTCTTGAAATTCATGATGCTTTATGAACAAAATGTAAAACAGGCTACTAAAATTTAGTACTAAATAACGAAGCTAATGAAATAAATCACGAAAACTAATTGTTTTTATTTTTTAGTAAATTGAAGTAAAGAGTAAAAAGCCTAGAAAGTGCTATTTGTTTAGAACATTTTTGAAAACAATGGATGGTAAAACCTCTTTAATCTTTTCTTCATAGACATGTTTGTTTTGAATATAAAGACAAAAATTTGCTTACTTTTTTGCAATTTAGTGCCAATTTTTCAATGCGAGTTTAAACTAGTCAAATTAAACCGAGCTTAACTCACCAAAATTGGACGTTAAAACTCGGTTTAGGCAAAAAAGAAACACATTATATGATAATTTAAGTCAATTTAACTTCAACGAATGCTAAAATATTTCGTTAAACCGAGTTTAAACGTCCAATTTTGATGATTTAACATCAGTTTAATTTGACTAGAGTTTAAACTCGCACTGAAAAATTGGCCCTTAGAAGGTCAAAATATAATGAACTAAAACTACGTTTTGTTTAAGTATATTAAGTACTAGAAATTTGTTATTTGTTTAGTACAAAATGTTAATTAATGCATCAAAACTGCATTCTAGGTAAAAGTAACATAAAGTGACACATATGCACAAAGAAAATTTTTAGTACTAAGAAAGTCTAAATTACCAAATATAGTTCTCAAAGTGGACAGATAAAATTTTCTTTGAATTAACATTAGAAGCTTTCAATACAATTTTTGTACTAAACTCCTTCGAATTTTTATATATTATTGTGCAAAGATTAAAAAAGATTTAATACTAAATCCTTAAGATTCGTGATGTTATTACTACAAGTTGAGAACTACAGCATTGAAGACGTTAAGTGATTATTAACTACAAATATTTATTATGACTACATTTAGTACTTAAACTAAGTTTTCAAAATTATACATATAAAAACAGTAGTTCTTATTTACAGATAACAACGTCCAGTCCTAAACGACTCTTGCCCACAAAAAACACACACGCACTCACACACATACACCCACACACAGAGAATCACATTAATTTAGAATCAAATACTTGAAGCTACTGCAATACTAAAATTAGTACTAAATTGAATAAGTTATTTGATAATTTAGCTAAAAATCCACTGGCTTCGTTAAGCGTTATACTTAAATAATAACAGTTTCTGTACTAAAGCAGTCTATTTTCAGCTACTCAACATTTTCGAGTTATTTTCAAGTACTAAATATTTTGCTTTTTGAAAATTCTACTGATACCATTTTGTTTTTTGTTTCTTCAAAAAGCTCCCACGAGTAAACTTCAATGGAAATAGCTTTAAGCGCAATAATTTAAAATAAACACATCAAACTTAAATTTAAACAAAGAAATTATGACTTTAAAATAGATTACAGTAAAATTGCAATGTTTTAAAATTGAAAAAAAAAATAATTATAAATTGTATATATATGAATTATTAATATCTTTTCTTGCAAATTGTTCTCATTTTTTGCTAATGTTATTTGCTAAAATAAGTATATGTATGTAAAGTATGTATATCATGAATTAATAATATAATGTACATTAAATACATTTATTAAAAAGTATATACTATATATAAATATTAAATATATATTAAATATATTAGATAAATATATATTCTGTCTGCAAATTTAATATTTATGCTAACAACTACAATAAGTTAAACGCTTTGAAATGAATCACATCAAACAACAGCAATAGTTTTCTTTTTGGAATTATAAAGCATTAAGCTTTTGCAATTTTTATTTTAGAAAAATCAAAAGTTTTTAAAATAAAAAATTGTATTTCTTAAATATTATTCACATTTAGATCAAAAACAAGACACACACACACAGACACATACATACACAAATGACTAAATTTGTAAAATCAAAGCAGAGTGTAAGTTAAAAATCTACTATTTATAGATGTTTGTATAAATAAAACAAAACAGAAGAAAAGAATATAATTTAATTTTAAGTTAGTCTGAAAAAAATTTAAGCGTTAAACAATTTTAGTTTTGCATAAAATGTGCTTAGTTAACATTTAAAAAATAAACAAGTAAAAATCACAAAATACAAAAATTTATTTTACAAACATACGTATATGTCAACATAAATGAGATAAAAACATCGCAAATCATTGTTTTTGAAACAAATAAAGTTAAGTTCATATAAATATATATATATATATATATATATATATATATATTTAAGTTATTTCTGCAATAATGAATAAAATATTTTAAAAATAAAAGATGTTTTGATATTTATTTGCAAGCCAAAAATTTTTTTGCTAAGAGTTCGGTTTGAAGTACAATCGAACGTCTAATGCAAAAGACACCAGTCCATTCACCAGCCGTGATTTTTGTTTTAGAAAAATTTAAAACTTTTAAAACAACTTTATATAATGGGTCACATTGCGATACTCTCAGGTCTTCTGCTCGCTGGAAAGCTTTTCCTCTGACATGAATAAAATTTCAATCGAAATTTCCGTAGGGAAGTGATAAAGTGAATTAACATGACTGCACTGTTCTTCTGAGTTTCGATTGTCGTTGTAAAAGTTTCGAAGTGATTGAAAAGTATTCTTAATGGAGAATTCTAAAAACTGGGACATTTAAAACTTGAGAAGAAATAATTGTATAAGTTATGCTTTTATAAGTGAATATTGAAACACAAATTGGCTGTATAACATTAAAAAACATAGTGGTAAAATGATCAGATTATATTTGTAAGAGTCGAAGAAAACTTTATATTTTTGTGATGATAACAGAATGCTATTTTCATTCTATAATTCTATTTTCATTTTGTACTTTTTTTTTTTTTTACTTACATATTATTTAAATTTATTTCAAAAGAATACTTAAACTACGCTAATATGTCTTAAGTACTACTTTTAGGGGATGACGGAGGGGGACTAGACCAAGAAGCATAACTCTGTAGGGAGCAGTGCTTGAAAAGGACAAATTATTCCGAGTCAAAGAGAGACTTTGAGAGGGTTCGCTTAAATGTGGATTTTGGTATGGATGGTGAATAGTGCTCGCTAATATTATTAAAAATTCTACAGCACCTACTAATGGGTTCATTATATGCGTAAATAGTGTGGTGAATATATTCATTTAGGAGCCGCGTATGCCTAGTACGTCTAATTGGGTCATTTAGTGTAATTTTGCTGGAGATATATTCGCTATCAATAGCTCCGTTAATAACATCAAATGTGAAACATGAACTCAGTAAAGTTCTTCTTGATGATAGAGGCATCAGAGAGAGGAGCCTGAGTCTTTGTTCATACGGTGGCAAGTTGTTATAGTCACAGGGGTCAAAGATATCTCTTAACGCAAAAAGCAGGAATTGTTTTTGAATGGATTCAATTTTGTCGCTATGAGATTCAAAGGCTGGATTCCAAATGATGCAAGCATATTCAAGAAGTGGTCGCACTAAGGTACAGTATAACGTTTTGGTTACCCACACATTTTGGAATTCTTTAGCACGTCTTTTTATAAATCCCAGCTGTTTATTTGCCCTCGATAAGACTATCAAAATGTAGATTAAATCTCAGCTTATTATCTAGGACAACTCCAAGGTCTACAATATGGTTGGTTCTGCTCAGAACAATATTATTAAGGAGGTAACTGCATTCTGGTATCAAGTTCTTACGGGAAAAACTTATCACGCAACATTTCTTAACATTTAAGTGAAGTTTGTTTTGATTACACCATTGCTCAAGGGACAGCAGTTTCGATTGTAGGAAAGTTATATCAACTTCTGATTTAATGATCTTATATATTTTAAGGTCATCTGCGTACATAAGATGGGGAATGTCACAAAAAGTAATAGATAAATCTGAAATGAAAATGTTGAAAAGTATTGGGCCAAGATGACTACCTTGTGGTACACCAGAGGTGACTGGTATATCATTTGAAAAAATGCCTTGAAATTTAACAAACTGGGATCGTTCGCAGAGATAGGATTTGATCCAATTGAGTAATAAACCGGAAATGCCAAATTTTTCTAACTTCAAAATTAAGATATTATGGTCGACACGGTCAAATGCTTTACTGAAGTCTGTGTAAACTGCATCTACTTGGCGTCCTTTTTCCATTTGATTTAACACATCGGAGACCATGATCATTAGGTTAGTGGTGGTCGATCGGCCTTTCCGAAACCCATGTTGCTGCTCGTTTAAGCGGGGATTAATGAGACTCGTCAGCTTATCACATATTATCTTTTCAAATAATTTGCTGACAAGATGGCAATGCCTCTGTAATTTTCAACAGACCTTTTATCGCCACTTTTATATATAGGTGTCAAATGGGAGATTTTCCAGTGGGATGGAAAAACACCTAAGGATAAGGATTTGTTGAAAAGTATAAATAAGGGAATGGCATGATTGTTTATACATTGAACTAACAAACTTGGTGGTATGAGGTCTGGTCCAGGTCCTTTGTTTGAATCAAGATCCATGATAGCATTAACAATTTCATCCAGCGTCAGACTGATATTGTTTATAATGTCTGTCGCATTAGGAGAGGGGAGGAATAGAGAGTCTGGGTTGTGGGAGCACAGAAAACTTCTCTAAAGTGATTTGCAAAAAGATTACAGATCTCTTGGAGGTTGGAAGAAATTGTATTGCCTTTAAACATAGATGAGGGGTATCCAGCTGATTTACGTTTGACATTAACGAAATCAAAAAATTTTTTAGGATCTCTAAGAATTTTTTCTCCAATAAGGTTGGTATAAGTTCTATAAGCATCATTTGATTTTATAGAGAACTCATTGTAGAGCTCTTCGTATCTCATTTTGATTTCATCGCTTACATTTACGCCTTTCTTAATGAATTTGTATAGCTTGTTTCTTTGGTTTCTTATATGTCTGAGACTTTGGTCAAGCCATGGTTCTGAAAGTTTATTTTTTTTCTTTATCTTAGGCACAAATTTTTCAATACTTGTGAAAAGGCGTTGGTAGAAAAGTGAAATAGCACTATCTATTTCCAAATTTAATAGATCGTTCCAGTTATAGGCATTCAAATCAATTTTTATACTGTCATAATCGGCATTAAGAAAGTCGAACACAATTGTGTTATTAAATGAGGTGGTAAAAGACATGTTGTTACTAGGAAATTCTACAGTTAAAGCAGTGTGGTGGAGTGTATCAGAAAATAAGTGTTCAGCCTGAGTAGTTGCAGTAATCTTTATTTCATCATACGAATTAGCAAAGACTAAATCCAACCAGTTGCCGTTCCGATTTGGGGTTGGATTAACTTGTTGTAGGTCATTGCTATAAAAGGTACTAAGTGAATTAAAGTCTATCGAGCTTGAAAGGTTAACCGGAAGAAGATAATTGTCATTTTCATCGACGATAAATGAGATATTTGGACGATTGAAGTCTCCAAAAATTATAACTTTATCTTCCTCATTTAAGGTTGCGGTTAACGATTGGACTGTTTCACATAAATCGTTGTATGTTGTTTCGATAGAACAGGGGGGAATGTAGAAGAAAATAATGTAAATAAAAATATTGGTCCCTGAGCGAACTTTGATGATACGGTGTTCAAAGAGTGTGTGAGAGGTTGTTGTAACAAGCTCGCTTTCTAAAGAGTTATGAGTTGCAATCATAACACCACCTCCACGGGAGAGACCTGTGTGGCCAAAGTCCCGATCATTTCGATAAACTGTCCAATTGCAGTCAAGAATTTCTTCGTTTCTGAAAGTATCGTTTAACCATGTTTCGGTGAAAACTAGTACTTGGAAGAGGCAAGATTTCGCGTCAACAAAGAGTTTATTAAGTGGCATACCGCCACAATTGTGGTAAAATATGCGAAGAGCAGTCGTTGACGGGGAATCACTAATTGGGCTGCGATTAGGGTTTTGATTATGTTCACTACGCTGGTTAGGAATAATATTGTTGTTGCTCTTTACGGGTCTTTTGAAGATAAGAGATATGTTTTGACCTTACATGAGCACCATATGTGTCAAGGTCCTCTTTGACTTGTTGACTTGTAAAGCCAAGTTGCACGTGGAAACTGGTGAACAAATGGCGTAATTCATTGACATCGGTAGGTAAGCCTTCTTGCTGAATCAAGACTTTGAGGTTTGTCTTGGTTTTGCCTTCTATACAAGTAGAGACAGGTGCTTTATACATGTAAGCCAGGTAGAGGCGCACATTGTTGTAGACACTGTTCTCTCTAAGACGAGATAGGGCGAGATTTATCAAAACAAAAAACAGTTGATTGGTAAAAGAAATAAAAAAAAACAGGTGCGTCGTAGGAAACACGAGAGAAGCGAAGTGTTATTTAAACAAATTTAAAATAACGTAAAGTTTATTAAAAAAAAACACTTTAATATTGACACCAGTAAATTTTATTTTATTACATGCTACATTTATTTCGAATTATTTTTGTAGATAAATGTTTTCTATTATTATTATCGAATTTTATTAATTAAATTATGGGTTTATTATGGGTAATACAACAACATAAACGCATTCACATCAACAAAAAAACAAAACACGATTCTTATTTTGTTATTTTTTGTTACTTTTGTTGTTTGGATAGCTGCTAAATATGTTGGATATGCAGGACAACCAATACACAATCCTTTTAATAGATTATTGTTGCAACATAATTTTAGTTAATACTTAATATTGAATAAACTACTTTGCGTAACAAAGGATTTTGGATTGGTGGGTAGCGTGAAGAACTATCAATCGAAGGGATATGAGTTCGATACTCACACAGCCTAATTCTGAAAGATTTTTCCCGGGGAATCGGTTTTCATTTTTAAGATAAAGTTAAAAAAAATTTTGTAAATTTTTAATGCCAATTTGTTCATCAACTGTCAATAGTCATGAGTATTGTGATAGAAAAATTATGTGATATTTTTATCTGCTATCTTAAAAATGAAAACTCCCTTTTCCGATTCCCCGGGAAAAATCATTCAGAATTGGGCTGACAGAGTACTAGGAAATATTTTTAATATTATATTTTCTTGTTGTAATAGACTAAAGCAAAAAGCCACATCTATTCTAAGAAAACAGTCGGAAAAAAGCGTCGTTTTTGAGATTTCTTTCAAGCAAACTACAAAAAAGGCGTAAAAAGCTTCGCTACAAAAAGGGCATATAATTAAATTGAAAATTATAATTAAAAGGAGTTCGTATGAACGTAATAAAAGGTAAGTTGTATCTTTATAGAAGCACGGAATCGATACTGAAATTTTTGTTTGCGCAGCGCGAGGAAGCTCTTGCATCTAAATATTCTTGACCAATGTGACTCTTGAGTACGTGCATAAATTTAAAACAAACTTATAAATAATTTTTCATATTTCAGGTTTATTATGAACTTCCAAACTTCAGTTGCTAAGGAAGTTTATAAGTTTTTGGCGAGGGAAATGATCTCTCTTTCACGAAGAGCAGACACCTTGTCTGTTAGTATGAAACTGGCGTATTTTCTTAATATTCTTGCAGAAGGCGATAGTCAGAAAGCTACTACCAAAGATTAACGGGCGGGCATTGGGCAGTCTAGAGAGGATCACATTATTTTTATTATTGTTGGGATTCGCACTGCGACCTTAAGATCTATTGTGCCCCTTCATCGAATTCAAGAAACTCCTTTGGTTCAATCTCTGAGATAAAGGCTAGTATATGTTCTGTATCTCTTAATTTCAATGAATTATCTGGTATTAAGAGGAAACCCACATATTTCTGTCGAGCTTGAGCAAGTGCGGGACACTCCCAGTATGTGGATCGCAGATTATTTGTCTTTCATGCAAAACCTTCATGTATTATCACTTAGAATTCTCAGCTTTGTGAGGTGATAGTTCAACCTACACCCAGCAAAAAAGTGCTTCCAAAAGAAGCTAAAGTGGAAGGGAAAGTCTTGAATTCCATCCCTACCACTTTCAATCTAGAAGGCATTCTTTTAACATATGTATGTCATTGGGAGGAATGCTTTCCTTAGTCTTCTCTGGAAGTGCTTCCAGAACTTTTTCAATGGAAAATTTCTTTGAGCCCTTTAATACAAAGATTCTAGTAGGTGTTTTCCAGAAGAACTTTAAGAAGGCATTTCATGGAATGGAATGGTTTTTGTGGTTTGGGAGTAAAAAATTCTATAGGAAAATATCCCTTTTCCCGACATTCTAGCGATTTTGGTGTTGGAAATGAGAAGTGTTTGGGTTTTGTTAGGGGTTTAAGAAAAATTCACGTATAATATCCTACGAAAAATATCTAAAACATATGTTATAATTATATATAATTTTTTACTTTAATTGAACTTAAATGCCATTTGAATGTTTTCCAGAAGTAGTTTATAAGAATACTACTTACTTACTTAGTTGGTGCTACAACCGTATGTCGGTCTTGGCCTCATCTAAGAATTTGCGCCAATCATTTCTGTCATTCGCTTGCTGGCGCCAGTTGAAAATTGCAAGCTTCGTCAGGTTGTCCTCTACTTGATCTTTCCAACGAAGATGCGGTCGTCCTCTTCTGCGTTGACCGCCGCTGGGTACCGAATCGAATGTTTTCTTCACTGGAGTATCGTCTTTCATACGCTGAACATGACCTAGCCAGCGAAGCTGCTCGATTTTAATACGCTTGACTATGTCGATGTCAGCATACAGCTCATACAGTTCATCATTCCACCGTATTCGGTACTCGCCATTGACGCAGATTGGTCCGTAGATCTTACAAAGAATCTCTTCTCTCGAATGCTCTTAAAGAAAGAGTGCTTAGCGTCCAGGTTTGCGATGCATAAAGTAAGACGGGCATGATGAGCGATTTAAAGAGCGTGATTCTCGTTCGTCGAGAAAGGGGTCTGCTTCTCAATTGCCTACGGAGCCTAAAGTAACACATGTTGGCAAGAGTTATTCTTCGTTTGATCTCAATGCTAATGTCGTTGGTTGAGTTTATGCTGGATCCCAGATAAACGAAGTCCTTCACAACCTCGAAGGAGGTATTGTCAACGGTAACGTGGGTTCCAAGACGCAGGGACTGTTTGTTTGTTGACACCAAGTATTTCGTCTTATCTGCATTCACTGCCAGACCCATTCGACTTGACTCTCTTTCTAATCTGGAAAATGCTGCACTGACTTCGCGCTTATAGTTTATAAGAATGCCTCTTGAAATAACTTTATATGGCTAAAAAGAAGCACAATTTGATATATAGAATCTGGAAGCAGTGTCCCTAAGAATGCATGTCACATTTGCATCGAAAATTTTGCTGAGCAGTGGATTGCTAGCAATCCTGTTATGATTCTTAAAGCATTTTGTGTTAGCTTAATGCATTTTTTAATCTCTTAAGGTCGTATGTTTCTAAGAGTAGTGTAGAGTGCGCTAACTCTGTCAGATTTCCCTTTCCAGTTTAGCTTTACTCTTTCCAGTTCGTTGGCAATTTTGTTTCCTTCTATACCTTTGTGTCCTGGAACCCACAGGATTCAGACCCGGTTTTGTTCCTCTACCGTATTGAGCTTATAAAGACACTCCATCACCAGTTTTGTGGTTACTTGATGGGATTTCAGTGTTGATAGCCGCTTGACCATCCAATAAAATAGCTATACATTTTCGCTTGGAATATGTTGATATTATTGCTGGTATGGGCTCAAAGAATTTAATTCTTAGTCGGGCTCAACTAGGGCATGCGCTCAAATAATTTAATCCCTAGTCCATAGACTCCTGCTCCAGTCCCTTCTTCGGTAAGAGCGCCGGCAGTGTATCATGTGATCACGTACTGGTGTCTTCTTCGTTAAGAGAGTAGCTAGTGTACCATGTAATCATGTACTGGTTTATCTTATAAGTTTCGGATAGACCTTCCCATTTCTTTTTACTAAGTTCAGTTTTGAATCCTTTAGTGAAACTAAATTTTGGATGCATGCTGTCTCTCGATATTGATATTTCAGGATATTGGCTCGATAAAATATCAAACTTCTTTCGAGTTACGTAATCCTTTTGCTCGATATCTTCACCAGTCATCCTTAGAAGAGCCCTCTTCGCTTGGAATGGAATGTAACTGTGAAAAGGTGTTGATTATAGTAGAACCTCCATGGATGCTATTGGAGATGTTCACATGGCTCCGGTTATGCAAACGCTGGCCTGCCCAGATGACTGAGCCATACGCAATCATGGGGCTTATGATCATTGTATATATCCATCGCTGTATTTTTGCAGTGCATCCCCAGTTTTTCCCCGTGATGTTTCCGCAAATCATAAATGTTCTTACAGCTTTCTTTGATATTTCGCTCAAATGTGTTCTCCAAAGTAGTTTTTGGTCTAAAAATACTCCTAAAAATATAACTTCCTTTTGTAATTCTATCTCTGTTCCGTCTAAACTTATAGGTTTAAGATGTTCTAATTTTTATATCCTGGTAAATGGTATGATGGTGATTTTTCTCAGATTAATATTCAGCCCCCAACTTTTTACACCATTTTTTTGCCATCCTTAGGCCCATTTCAATTTTCTATCACACAGAGTTTCTTAAATTTTTTCCTGACAACCTCCTGTTGTAGCTGCTGTGCCGATATCAGTTTCTATTGTACTAGTTTCTGTTGTACATATATTTCGTAAGGGTGTTGTTGGCCCCTCTGTGGGTTAGAGCTTTACTTATGGCCTCATGAGAAGTATAGTCAAAAGCACCTTCTATGTCAAGAAAAGACCTAGCGATACTTGTTCCATATCTAAGGTTTCCTGAAGTACATTTGTCAGTTGATATAGTGCAATATCTGCTGATCTACCTGTGCTATATGCATGCTGACAGAGGTGTAAAGGGGATAGAGTTTTAAGTAAGAAGGATGTTAGACAGATTGGCCGGAAAGATTTTGGGAGAAGAGTGTCCCTCTTCTCTGCTTTCTATAGAGGTGATATATAACCTTATGCAATACTGCCTCTAGCTATTGTCATAAGAGGATTGCGAAGAATGTCTATACCTCTTTGCAGCAGTGCCGTAAAAATTCCATCAATTTAATGGTAATTTCAGTGGTTTAAGGGTATTCAGAGCCCTTCAGTATTTTTTGCTGCATTCCAACAGTTCCTGTTGATTCTGCCAAGTGTTTGTATTAGTCCGTGTCCTGTTTCTGTGGAAGCAATGCATCCTGGGAAATCAGTACTAAAGAGAAGTTGTGTCTTTTCTTTCTTCTACTCAGTAAAATTTCCATAACTTTTTTCAGACTGACAGAGATATACTGCTACAACCGGCCATTAGCTTATATAGTCTTGATGCTTCAGTGCTATGTTCCATTCTTTTACAGAACTTAATAAAGCTTTCTTGCTTTGCTCTATCTCATTGTTCTATTGAGTTAGGCTACTCCTGTATTCTGATCATTCCCCAGTTATCGTTGCCTGTTTGAATAGTCTAAGAACATTTGTTCTCAGTTCAGATAAGTTTTTGTTCCACCAAGGAACATCTTTGGCGGAACAAACTGTTTTATATGCATCTATAATAGTTTTATTAAGAGTTTACCATTATTTCTAGTTCTATTTCATTTCTGATATTATTCCTCGTTCCAGAATGAGTTGCATTTAACCTCAGATTTTCTTGATATTCATCCCAATGTATTTTCTTCTGGTTTCTTAAGGTTTTTTGTATTAAAGTAGTCCACTCAATGTCAAATCTGATAATTCTATGATCAGATATTGAAGTTTCGTTTGAGAGTATCCAGTTCCTAATTAGATCCCTAGCAAGAGTATATCCTAGAGTTATGTCCAGAACCTCTTTTCGCGCCACGGATAACAAATGCTGGTGTGGTTCCCCTATTAAAAAGTTATAATTTATTGAGATAAATTATATCTTAGTATAAACTTTAAAAAGCACTCACCCATTTTGTTGGTGTTGCTGCTTCCCCATGTGCGCATGTTGTGCCCATTTGCATCACATCCGAGTATAAGTGTCAGTTTATTTGTGCAGTATCTCACCAGTTTAACGACCATGTTCGGTGGTGCGATGGCATCGCCTCCTGGAAAGTATTCTGCTGCTATAACGATCACGCGTACACTCCCGTTTGAGTGTACTGGGGTCTGTATTGCAACCAGATTTCTTGCAAGAAAACCCTATTAATACGCACGCTCTCGTATTGTAACATTTTATATCCCAGATAACCTGTGTTTTATCTCCTGTCAAACGTCTGATATGACCCCTGAAGACCCAAAGTTCTTGGACCAGCACTATTCCTAGTTTCGACCTAAGGGTATTAGGCTATTACTGCCGAGGCGGATTTTGCATGGTGGAGATTGTTTTGGGCAATCTGAGTGTTGGTCATTTTTATTTGCTATACCACCTCCTTATCCGATGTAAGAGCATTGGCCTCTGACTCGGTATCATCGCCGGTGAAAATGTTCAGCGAAGTGAGGTCAATGTTGTTAAGACTCTCAAATTCATAAGGTACCAGAGTTATTTCCTATTCTTTACCTAACGCTACCACCACTGACACTTCCTTTACTACTTCAATCGGTATAACAGCCGTGCCAGCTTATGCAGCTATTTCTTTCAGCTGTTGCTACCCTTTCGGTTTATGGATGTAGATTGTAACACAACCAAACCTGTATCGTATGACACAATTGTTGGCTTTGATTGCTTCCAATGACCTATAATCTGTCTCGATCGTGGGGAGTTTGCCTTTATATACATCCTTGCTGTTAAGGATCCCCCACAGATTGGTATAAAATCCATCGTTTTGGAGAACCATTAACTCCAGAAGTTTCTTAATGTCCGATCCTGCTGCTTTGTGCAGGTTTATTGTTATCATGTGGACACAGGGTATATGGACCCCAAAGAACATTGATAACTCGCCGCTATTCCGCCCAGTCAGTTTTGGGACAGTGGTTCTCAACCATTCTTCCGAGTCAAGTCCTGCACAGTCCACCAGTATGAGTCCTGGTCTGAAGTGGATGCCATCGAACTTGAGTTTTGCCCTCCAGCCTTTGTTCATTTCTTCTACTAGGAGTTCCTTAATCTGACCTTGTTCCTTCCAGCTAAATGTGTTTTCAGGAAATGATTTCGGAAGTACAGTCTTTACGATGGTCTTGGCTGCATGGCTGCACTAGCATAACTAGCCCCAGACTCCTAGCCTTCCCAGTGGATTTTGGTACTAGCTGCTGCTTCTCGTCGTCCCTCATTTTCTTGGCAGCATTGCCAATTCGAGGGCTTATCTCCTCTGCACCTCTTTGCCTTGCGTTAAACGGAGTATTTTTGGTGCGTTCTGCAACTTTCTCACAGCGGATCACATAAAATTTAAAATGACAGAAGAAGACGAAAGTGCAGCAAGATCCTATCGCTATGAAAAGAATAAACTTGATTAATGATCAAATAACAAAATAAAGTAAACTTTTTTCGAAATGCAATGTAAATTTAATACTTTGCTTTCCTTTTGGCTTTATTACCTCCGTTCATCTTCTTGGCATTGAGCCAACAATTTTTTTGTGATATAATCATTAAATCAGTTTAGATTTTACTCCATTCTTCTCGTAATGCGATATTTAGATCTTGCAAAAAAGCTGCTCTTCTCTGATATTTCCTTCAAGATGTTTCCACAAGTGCTCAGTTATGATCTGGGGGCTGCGGTGGATGATGAAGAACCTTGGGAGTCCAATGCAACAAGACTCCTTCACAATTTTAGACGAATGTTTAAAGTCGTTGTCCTGCTGGAATAACCAATTTCGTTATAAGCCTTATATCTCTTCAATGGGGCAAAATTGTCCTGCAGTATTTTAAAAATGCCACCTTTTTTTTCATTGACGATTCGATTATTACGAGAGTTTGAAATAATGACAGAGTTGCCAGTGGTACGGTTTTTATATCCATCAGTGTAGATAATACATATTATACACATAAATAAAGCAAAAAAAAAATACTTCAAATACATTTTAATGCAATTTGTAAAACTAGCGAATGCATACCTACTTTTGAATATCCATAGTTAATAATTATGATTTAATTTATAATTCATTATAATTTATAATTAAATATTAGTTACAACACTGATCTCAATGTATGTGAGTGCTTTCACTCATCAGTGGAAACACCCAGTAGAAAATAAAACAGCATGGATTTTCAGAATATATCTAAGTGAATTAGCAGTATTATATTGTGATGTACTGAAGCGGTGTTTTTGTTTTAAGCCTTGATTTGTCCAAATGTACAGATAATAAGGTAATATCACAGCCAAACTTTTAGGCTTATGGATTAAACCAAATATGTATACTATATGGGCATTTCTATGGTGGCGCACGTAACGGTCGTATAACTTTTATGTTACTAAAAATTAAGAAAGCAAGACAAATTTAAACTTTGTTTGTGCTGTTTTGATTTTTTGATAGTACTCTAACATCAAAGTGCGATGAAAAACGAAAAAGTTAAAATTACAAGAACCATCAGCAAAAATTGCACTTGGTCTGACTTCTCAATGGCGTCACAACTTTTTTAATTGATTTTTAAAATTTATGTGTTCGAATTTTTTAGAGCCGACATTCATTGATATTTTACAGCCATTTGCCTTATTAGAAATGGAAAACAACATCCACTAATACTCAATAGAGTTTAACTTATAATGTGAAAAAGCGTAAAAAGAAATTAAAAAAAAAAAAACAAAATGTAGTGTCCAGCGAAGTCCATCCTTTTATTTTTTTAAATTTTCCCAAAAATATTTGTTATTCTATCAATTTTAATTATATAATACGACATGAACAACTTTTTTTTCACGAAACTAAACTGCACTTAAAAATACCTTTCCATTGAACCCAAGAATATAGACTTGCATTTTTGTTAAATCTTGAACCAGTTCCAATGCATGGATTTCGATATAGCATGTTTTGGGAATATGTTTCCATTTCCTATTGGGTTAAAATGCTTAGAACACTCAGAGCTGATCACTCAAAGCTGATCACAGTGGAATGGTTTTTTAAAGAATCGCATATATTTATTATGTGAAGTAGTTCTAATACTATAAATAATATTTAAAGCAATGTTATACCAATATATCAAGAGTTGTTATAAATAACATCGAATAAAAACAACATAGCTACCTATGTAAAACACTCTCAGTTTTTATATACATATATGAACCTTCAAAGTGTTTCGAAGCAATATACATATAATGAAAAGCATGAAAATTTTGGGTTAAGTTTTCTCTTTTGAATTAACATTAAAAACGTCGTAGTACAATTAACTTTTATTTCATACTAGCTGATATACCCGGTGTTACTCGAGAGTCATTTATATAAACATTTTTACATACACTTCTCTATTAAATGTTTTTTAAAATCTGGAATAATGAAAAACATGTTGAATTTTATTTGTAAGCTTGCAATAGCAAGTGAGCTGGACATTCAAATTGATCCAATTCTATGTTTTTAAGTGTTTATGACGCTAGTGGCGACCGTAGCCTAGTGGGTAGAGTGCGTGGCTCCTAAGCTAAAGAACTGTGGTAGCCCGGGTTCGATTCCAGCTCAGACATAAAGTTTTTTCAATTGAATTAATTTTTCTGTTCGGTCGTCACCTCTCTGCAGACACTGGCAAACCTCAGAGAGTAAAAATTGCCATGTAAAGCTTCTTGAGAACATAAGCCGTTCGGAGTCGGCATAAAACACACGTAGGTCCAGTTCTCGATCATTTGTGATCAAACATTTAATAACACGCACAACACAATTGATCAATAGAAGCTAGGTCAAAGTCCTTCCAAGGGCTGAAATGGCCAGTTTATTTATTTTATTTATGATGCTAGATGACGTTGCGACTGAAAAAACTGGCAGTACTGCATTATTTTACTTTTTAAAAGTTTGGTAGCAATAGCATTTTCGCAAAATATTTCGCAAAACTTATCTGCTAGCTGTATAAGATATTCTTCTGTAAGCAGAAAATAGCGCCATCTGTCTGTAATCCCAAACGTGTTGGGTTAAATTTGAAGAAACTTTTGAAAAAACATTATTCAGCTATTCACCGCAAGGGGTATGCTTAATTTGTACCCACAGTTCTTACAAATGTGGCGCCATCTATCTGTGAATTTAACGCACAGATCAAAACTAATGAAATTGTGCTGACCAGATGCGAATATATTTTATTATATCGCCATAAACCTGAAACTGATTACATGAAAATATTAACTTTTACAGCATTCTTATTCACAGTCATTTTTTCGATAAAATTGTGATATATATACAACATTAAAAGTACCATTGATAAAGAATTAAGTGACAACGGTGATACAATAGAGAGAAAAAATAGAGCCATCACAACAAAACAAATTTAACAGGAGGGGGGAGGCAAAAAACTAAGTAGATTTTACTATAAGGAAGATTTTTTATATAAACCAAAATGTTCGTAATTACTCTAGGCACACAACTGCATTCTTAGAGATTAATGGGGACGTTCAAACTATATAGAGAATTTTAACACAAAACTAAGTTTTATTAATAGTCTGGTATGAAAAAATAGATTTTTAGCCATAACTTTTGATTGGAAAGAGATATTGGGGTACTTTTTTCACATAAATTATTTTTGAGACTTGAATTTTTTGTAAAAAATATAAAAACAATGTTTTTGAAAAAATAAATTTCGCGAAAAAAAATCAAAGGGAATTTGTTGTTTTGATGACAAAAACAGTAAAATAATTTTTGCGCTTAGCTGGAAGAATTTTTGCAAATAAATGCTATGTTATATGAAAGGTAGCGAGATGTGCAATTTTTAATTGATTTCATTTTTACAACAACAACAATTTTTGAGTAAAAAGTCAATATTTTGGACCTTTTTTGACATAATCATAAAACATATATACACTGACTTAACGGTACAGTTCAACCTATTTCTGTGAAGTAATTTTATTGAAATTTTGAACAAAAAAAATTTGAATGATATATATTAATGGGCAGTGGAGATATTTGCATCGAAAGACCAAACTTTGATTTTCATGTCGTTTTTTTCTCATTCTTAGGTAACGATGTTTTATGAAAAATTCGTTGTACTGAAAATTTCTCCAATTTTAAAGATATGTGAGTGTTTTTGATGTCAAAATAACAAAAAATTTATAAAATTAAATACTCAAAAATATCCGATACTAAAAAGATTTATAATAACAAAATTACCGTTAGTTAAAAAATTTTAGAGGAGGCGTGGCAAAAACTAAGTATGTTACATTTTAAGTTGGGATAAACCTAATAGGTGTACCTAGTTTGAGCGAAATCCGTTGAGCCGTTTAGATTTGTATAAAGGCCAAACAAACAAACAAACAGAAAATGAGTTTTATTACTATAGATAAGCTTTGTATTGTACACACTAGGCCGGGTCAATTTGTATGGACGAATTTTTTGGAGGTCTGGCTCAGCGAAATTCGTAAAATACATGTAATTTCAAGACTTTTTCTCCACTACAGCATATACAAATTCTGAAAAAAAGCTGTGCGGACTTTCGTAAATAGATTTTGTTCTCAATTATAAAATATGAATGTATGAATGTATGTGTATGAATCTATTTACGAAAGTCCGCACAGCTTTTTTTCAGAATTTGTATATGCTGTAGTGGAGAAAAAGTCTTGAAATTACATGTATTTTACGAATTTCGCTGAGCCAGAATTTGACCCGCCCTAGTACACACGTATTTAATTTATCTTCTCGCGTCTGCATTTTTGATACACTGTATGGTGCGTTCAAGGTTAGTTATAAAACGACTCATTGAATAGAATAACTTGACTCAGTTCTTTCTGAACAGAGTTGCCATGTTTCATTTAAAACACTATTTTTAACTTACTAATATATTCAGATTTCATCCATATTTAAATTTTTTCCTTCATTCGAAAAATTGGGAACTTGAAATTTTAAAGGATTTGATTTTAGTAAAAGTGGCACAAGGACAATGTTGTTTAAGTTTGTTTTTGTATATTTTTATAAAGTGTAACAATGGAAGTGAAATTTAATTGATGAATTTAGAAAACACCAATGAGGCCCATGAAAATTGAAACGATCAACTTGATTTTGTGAATGAGAAACGGTCATCTCTTTAGCACAAACAAAGTTTATAGATTGCTACTTCATTTGTATGGTCAATTCAGCACTGAAAAATCATGACAAAATTCATATACACAAATGTAGTTCTATGAATCTTTATTTCTCTCTCACTCTCTCTTATTATTTTGACTACATGACATAATAGATTCCTAGGGAAAAAATAGTTTCCTTCAACCCAACTTATCTTTACAATATAATAAGCATTCTAAGAGAAGTGGCAGCCCTGTTGAGAGAGTGAAGTTGAGAACATAGATACTTGATGATTTCTTGAGTTACTCGATAATTTCTCGAGTAAATCGGAATTTCAATTAACTGGAAATTACGAGTTACTCGAGAACTCGAATCGAAAATCGAGGCGAGTTCCACTACTCGACTCGACTCGACTCGAAGTCGAAGCTACTCGCCCAGGCCTACTTAATAGATATATTATTAGCTGTCGAATGATACCAAATTTGTACAATTCATTGAGCAAAACTTTTTTTTTAACTTTCACTGCGCAAGAAACTATGTGCAAGCACCAATAATATTATCAATAAGAAAACCAACATTCTTCAACGACTTTTAGCAACAAAAATTGAATCATCAAATTTTTCAGGAAAATGCCTTATTACCTTTCTCCATTTTGAGATGATGGACCGCATCATGGCATCACTTTTATCCAACCAAGATAGATAGATTGTTAATTGAGGAGGGAGCTGCGGCCTCCAGGGCCTATTGTAACAAACCTCTATAAGTTATAGTTCATCCTTAATTAATAAGTTCGTTAGGAACAGAGCGATGTCCAACGGTGAACTGTCCGCTATTTGGTGCGGTTCTAGGTACAATGCACCTAAGTAGCAAAGTCGGGTCCTAATTAGACCCTTACAGTGACACAAAATGTGCTCTGCTGCTTCTTCCTTTTCATTACATAATCTGCACATATCTTCCTGGACTATACCCATGGTTGACAAGTGCTTACTTACCTTGCAGTGTCCAGTTAGAAAACCTGTGACAAGTGTGATAGATATTCCACTTAAAGTAAGGAGTTGTTTCGTTCTTAGGAGCGAAGTGGTTGGCATGAATGTTTTTGCCTGTCTGTTACCTTCGGTTTACCTCTAGTAATGAAGTGGCTCTCTGTTTAGCCATATTTTAATGTTATAGCACATAGTGCCCCATGGTAGCCCTCAAAATGGTTCTGGGCCTATGAAGAAACTTGTAGCTCCTTTCTTGGCTTGTTCGTCCGCAATCTCGTTTCCTAAATAGCCGATACGTCCTGGTACTCAAATGAGGTGGACTCTGTTATGGATAGACACTTTGATAAGTAGCTGTACGCAGTCCTATACGAGTTTGGACGTGAATTTACTATATGCGCTAAGTGCAAGTAGAGCAGCTTTGCTGTCAGAGTGAATGCAAATGTTTTTGTTCCTAGTGGGACTGTTACACACTTTCTTAGGCAGATCTCAATTGCACGGACTTCAGCTTGAAATACTGAGTTACCTGTGCTCATGTTTGCATATATAGCTTTTCCCTGCCTTGAGCCAAAAATGCCAGCTCCCACGTCTTCATTTGTCTTGGAGCCATCAGTATACCAGGCTTGATAGTCACCAGTAAACCGTAGCCTTTCTGTTTCCCATGTGGTTCTGTTCGGGAAAGAGACTTGGAAATTTTAACAGAAGTTGTATTTTGGGAGGGTTCTTCGCAGAGACCTTAGATTCTAGTCCTAAGTTATTTTGTCAAATAGCGCAGGGTGAGTGTTACTTGGTATAATCAAATTGTTGTCATTGATGACCCAGACTGTGAAGATCAGAGCTTCTTTGTTGACAAGAAAATGCAATGGTGGTATACCAAGAAAAATCTCCACATCAACAGTTGGAGCAGTACGCATCGCTCGTGTGATACAGACACAAGCTAGTCGTTGCAACTTGCTGAGCTTGGCTTGAGCTGTTTTTTGGATCGTCTACTCCACCATATTGGTGCAGCATATAAGACGATAGGTCTAGTCATGGAACTTTACATCCACATAGCTAGTTTGGGACTTGGCCCCAGTTTTTACCTACAAAACTTCTGCTAACCAATGAGGCTCTTGCTTTGTTGGTGTTGTGTAGGTGTGTGTTCTATCCCAGTAAATGGATCTATCCCAGTAAATGGATGTAAAGAAATGGATCATCCTATGAGCGATCTGGGAGTGCTCCCTGAGGAGTGCTCCTTATAGATCCAAGCTAGGTGTATTTTGTGTTCTCTTTTAGCATTGCGTATCCTACGAAGGGTAGCGCTGCCTTTAACATCCCAGAGGAGCTCAAAAGGAGCGATCAATAAATGATTCAAATGGATCAGCAAAGGAACATTTTTTTTGGGGATTTAGGCTTACTCCGAAAGCTAGGCTTCCCTAGCTCAAGTAGACTCCTCAAGACCCTAAAGTGGCGATGGAATTATTTGACCAAATCGTGAGATTTATAACGCCATCACAAATTACAAATCGTTTTTGCTTCTATTTAAAAACTGTGCTTTAATTGCGTCAGTCGCATCAGCGGATCGACAAAACGCAATTACCGTTGGCTAGTCGCACTTCACGACCTTGGCGTTGAAACGACGCGAAACGAATGAAAGGAACATTTAAAATATTTTTTGTTTCACAGAAAATAATTAAAGAGTTTCCTAAAAAGCACATGCCTTACTTCAGTTCTTTTTTTCATTAATTGCTCGCCCATTGATATTATAAAACTGTAAAGGAGCACAAGGGCAGAAGTACTTACTTTTTGATCCAATAAAACAGCAAAAGAGCGCTCCCTTGTTGCTCTTCATGGGAGCGATCGCATATTTTTTTACTGTTATGTGAGCTTACCATCAAGCGTCACACCTAAATATTTGACTTCTTTTGAGTAGTTTATGGCGCCTGTTACACGTTCAATATTTATTGTGATACTTGGATCGCGATCCAAATTCATGGATTGATGGATCGCGGTTGAATGCTATACGTTCAATATTTATCGCGTCAGTATTCATACAATTTTTGCTAAGTGTGCTCACGAAAACCTAACTGCACAAGTACTTAAATGCGCAGGCAAATGAATACCGTGAATACCGCTAATTTTTATTTCACCGCCTACTGCCATATCGCGTATTGATGACACAAAATATGCTACACGTTCAATATTTATTGACAGTTTTGCGATCCGCGATCTAGATTTCAAAATATTTAAATATTTTGCGATCTGGATCACGATCCGTCAATATTGCATGCTACACGCTCAATAAATATCACGATACTATATATTGATCAATATATATTGAACGTGTAACAGGCGCCTATAGTTTCACCGAAAATAGTAGGTTCAGTTAGATTTTCTCTGACTATTCCTGGTGAAGAGGATGATGTTAGTTTTTAGGGTTGACATTGAGCCCTGAAACGAACGCTACATTTGGAATGGTATTGGTTTACTATCGCAAGGAAAATCCACAAAAAATCAAATAATGTTTTGTGCTCGTAAAACTCAACGTTACCATTCTGTTCCAACCTCCGAGAGAAATAGTTTTTGTGCACCTTTGTAGCGCTACGTACATGGGTGTCCACAGGGGGAGAAAGGGGGGAAAATGCCCCTAGGCAATGAAAATTTTTAAAATATCTTCATATTAAATCAAAAAGCCGTAAGCTACAATAAAAAATTTTACGGGAGAGCCAAAAAACTTTCTAAATTGTAATTGTTAGTTCAAAGTTATTCGTACGAAAATAAATGTACATTGTACCAATACATTTCTTACATTTACTAATAATAAAAAAAAAACATTCTATCTGAGCTGGGATTTGAACTACGGTTTTTTAGCTTACGGGCCTATACTTTTGCAGTAGACTTGCAATCATAGATTTCCATCTTGCAATCATAGATTTCCTTATATTCGGTAATTGTTCAACAAACCAGGCTGAAAGATTTCGGTTGTACATTTTTTTAGCTCAACTATTACTAAATAGTACGCAGCCATTAGTAAATACTACGAATGTAATGGAAGAAATTACGAAGTTATACAAACGAGAAATTGAAGAATGATAAGGAATGATATCCCTATTAGTTGAAAATCATTCTTTGGAGCAGGAACAGATGGTAAATCTTTGGAACAGATGGTAAAGGGCATTTAAGCCAATAACACATATGAACTTGGACGATAATTTATGTTTTAAAGCAATTAAACATAAGAAGAAAACAAAGTAAAATACATTTAAAAATTAAAAATTTTAATTTTTCGTAGACTTAATAAAAATGCTAACAATCTTGCAGTATTTAAATTTGAGAAAATTGCAGCGATCTAGGCAAAGGGAAAGCTTCTAATTCAAAAGCGAAAAAAAATTAGGAAATTCTGAATAAAGTAGGTTTATTTTAGATCATGCACTAATTTAAAAAAAAATCTTATGGCAAATTCTTGTTAATAAAACGCTTTTACATAACGGTTAAAAAATCTTAGAATACATTTTAGTCCAGCTTAAATACTACTGCATATTTTTTAACTTGAGATTTAAAATTTGAACTTTGACAAATACTAACCCATAATTGAAACTTTTCTGTACTAAAATTTAAACTAAAGACATATTGCAATGCTGAAACTCAATATTAGGCCATGAGGTTCATATGCTTGTTTATAGCCCCGCATTAGCCCCGTGGTAACGTAGTGAGCTTACAAACTGGATGTCTCTGGCTCAAATCTCACTGTGCTTTTTATTTTTTTTTATTTTTTATATTTCAACAAAAGCTTGTAATAAATTTTAAACCAAAGCTGTACTAAATACTAAAACGAGTTTTTAGTACTGTGCAAATACTAGATTTGAAACCAAAGCTGGTGTGGTCATATATAAAATACAGAAAAGTTTCAATTTTATTCAAAGATTTTTAACCGTGCACTAGAACATCTTATGTCCAAAAGTTTTTATGACTAAAATTTAAATAGAAAACTTGATTTGAAACATTTATTTTATACTTCTTCAAATACACGTTTTTTAATAGGCATCATCCCATTTTGAGAATTTTCTGGATTTTTTCGCGTTGCGTGTTTATATTATGTCCAGTATTTAGAATAAAGTCTTGCGGGGAGGTTCTGGAATATGTTTAGAAAATAAATGGAGCCCAAAACCTATCTAAACATGTACCTCTTTATATATTTATTCATACTTTTTGAATTAAAAAAAAACATTTTTTAAGTAATTCATATAATAGGTATGTTTCCAAACTCGATTTTAGTAACTTGCATGCTGCTAGAACTGATGCATGCTAAAAAAGAAATAAGTCAGTTGATGTCCAAGCGGGGAACATTTCAAGAATAGCGACAACTCTAATTCTTAATTTTTGCGTATTAGATGGATTTTTACCTCCTAAATCCAAATCTGATAAGTTTCAGGACGCTCGTAATTGGCTTATGAGTTACATGCCTCCAAGACTGGAAAAATGGTCTCAAAATCTTGCTGGTTTTATTCATTAAAAAAAAAAATAAAAAAATTGGGAAATTTTTGTATTCTTATTTGAAAAGAGGAAAACTTGGAAAATAGGAATTAGTGCGATTTTATTTAAGGATAAAGGAGACTTTACATTATTTAATTTACTAAATTACTAAGAATATTTGTTGAAAAAATTTTTTTGAAGTTACGTGCAAAAAAAAATTTTTTAAATGTTTCAGTCTAAAAACGAGAAATATTTTTACCCCATCTTTGAAATATACAGTATCGGACAAAACTAAAGCACGGACTTCTGCTTGTTCCCAAATTATACAATAAAGTTTAAATAAAAACACTTATTTAATTTGTATTCTTTATTTTATGTGGAAAACATACTAAATATACAAAAATTATAATTAAAATGCTTTTGTTTTTAATTTAACCATGTTTTTTTTACAAAGTTATGCCAAGAGCCAAGAAATGCCAGCGACAAAACTAAAGCACATAATCTTTGATGCTTGCTGTTTTATTTGATTATTAGAAACTACCAACAACAAGGGCCGTTAAATAAAAAAATCGTTATTTGGAGAACATCTTGTGAAGAACATTGAGTGTTTAGAAAAATTTGACACGTGGATATCAGTCATATTTGATCATTCAAAGTAGCCGTGCATCTTTTTAAAATTTATCAAACAAAATGGCTCGCAATAAGTATTCAACTCAAATCAGAGAAAAAAATAATTAGTGATTTTAATAATGGTGAATCAGTGACATGCATTTCTAAGAAATTTGGCATTCACCATAGCGTAATTTCCAGGATTATAAGCCGATTCAGCTCTTCGGGTTCGTTGACTACCATACATGGAGGTGGTCGACCGCGAAAAACCACCAAACGCGAAGACTAGGCAATTATTCGGATTATTAAAAAGGATCATTTTGTATCAGCAAGGTCTATTGCAAATCAATTGGAATTAAACATAACGCCCAGATCCATCCAAAGACGAGCTGTGGATGGTGGCTTCGCAACATACAGAAGTGCAAAAAAACCGTTTATTTCCCATAAAAATGTAAAGGCCAGGCTTGAGTTTGCAAAGGAACATTTTAACTGGACTACTTCTCGATGGAAAAATGTGCTTTTCTCTGACGAATCGAAATTCAATTTAAAGGATTCTGACGGATTCAAGCCAGTGCGTAGACCAAGAGGAAAACGCCTTGACCCACGCTATACTAAAGGCACAGTAAAGCACGGGGGAGGGAATGTAATGGTCTGGGGATGTTTTTCGGGTCATGGAATCGGACCAATCCATAAGATAAACGGTATAATGGATCGTTTTATGTATAAAGATATTTTGCAAGAAGTTATGCTACCACATGCAGAGGAGGAAATGCCACTAAAGTGGATATTTCAGCAGGATAACGACCCCAAACACACTGCAAAATGTGTGAAAGAGTGGTTTATTAATAATAAGATCGATGTTTTAAAGTGGCCAGCCCAATCGCCAGATCTCAATCCCATAGTAAATCTATGGGAAATTGTAGATCGTAAAATATTACGCGAAACTTACAAAAATAAGGACGAGCTTTTCCGTCAAGCAGAAATCGCATGGAAAGGCATTTCTGGGAATGTCTTGTCCAATCTTATTGAGTCCATGCCACACAGATGTGCAGCAGTTATGAAAAATAAGGGTTACGCAACCAAGTATTAGATAAATAAAATTTTTTTTTTAATATATTGAACCTGTGCTTTAGTTTTGTCGCGTAAGGATAACGAATATTTTCAATTAAATATGATTCTTTTTGTTTAAAATAAAGAATATTATTATGTTTTGTTTTTTTTAGTAAACTTAGTGTATAATCATTATAAAATAATAAAAAAAAAATTAAATCCAACCAAGTTTTCCAATTTTTTTGAACTACATAGTAGTAAGCAATATTCCGTGCTTTAGTTTTGTCCGATACTGTATATACTTCTCTTATGTGTACAAGCGTGTGCCAACCGGCGCATCATGATAACAAAATTAGTACCGAAAATCTCAGAAAATAGAACAAATCCTGCGGACGCCCTTGTACCATAACAAGGTAACATAAGTAACACTCTCACACTTTACTAATTTACAACAAAATCCCGATTCCGGCCCTGACTCGCTCATAACAACTACTTTATATGAAGTACTGCAATAATTCAGGGTTCAACAATTTTCGAGTCACCTTACTTTAAACGTAAGCTCCTTACGATATGGCAAAATGTCGCTTGCAGCATATCTTTAAAGTAGCACACATAATTTATTGTGTAGCGATACTTAAATTTTGTTTGTATGTATTGTGCAAATATGTTGCAGATATAATTTTAACTTGCTTATGAAGTTATCCATTGTTAAATAAATTGGTATATAAAATAGTATTCCAAAAAATATAAAACAATTTAAAAAAAAAAATATTGTTGCCATATTTAAGTACTTCTTTTGTAAGAGTGCTCCTTACCGTAAAAAGAAAAATCATAAAACATATGCTACTTGTGCAGGAACACACACTTACTCTTGTCATTTTATGATAGAATAATACTTTGAATGTGTGCATCGATGAATCCAAAATTTTATGTCCTTTTTTGCGCCCGTTGCAAGTCAGGCGAGTATGTGTGGCGAGAGAGAGTGGCTGAGTGTGTGCATGTGTATCTGAAATTGTAAGAAACACAGCATGCTCGAGAACGCGACTTATTTTTATGGCCTTCACTGTGTCACAGTCTATTAATTTTATTAGTGCAGATTTTTCTTCGATAATAATGCAGACATAAATTTAATCCTTGTTATGAGGTAGTAAATTCGTTTGAGCAATCGAAATGGTGGATTTTTATGAAGTTGCAGCAGTAATTTTTGGCCCAATGCACCGAAGAGTTAGAACTCTCCATAAACTGCGAGTGGAAGTGATGAATGAGGGGCAAATAATAAAAAAGAAACACAAGTATTTAAGTTATCACGAAGAGAAAAGTAACAGGTAGGTGAGGAAATAAAAGTTTTTTAAGCAGTAGCTTTATAGCTTATGAAGTGCAGGAGCACTACGTTTACGATGAAAAACTATGATAACAGTTTTATGGTTTTTCTGTCCGTTTCAAAACGATTTAAACAGTTGTAATTATACAAAATTTAAAGAAATACTGCCGATGCATATGGCTTGAGAAACATTGGGATATATATCAATATGAAGATGGCAAGTTTGTGATGATGTTTGTGCATGAATGCTAAAAATACCAGCAGACGCACTTGCTATCTCTTCTTGAACAATCTTCAACACACTTCAACTATCAACTCCACCTCGTTCGTTTGGAGACAAACACTTCTGTAGCAAAGCTTCCGATTAATTCCTATTGCTAAAGCCTAGAAGTATGCAATAGCAATAGCAAGACATGAAACAAACATTGAGTTTTGTTAACTTTTGCTCATAGAGTTCAAGAGCTGATATGAAAATATCATGGAAATAAATTTTATCTGATGTCAAAATCAAGCATGCAGTGTTTTGTTGTTGATTATTCCTGCAATTGGCTGCAGGAACGAACTTGTTCCTCCTGCTCTGCACGTAGCAACAGAGGCTAGAACATAGCAGATGCAGTCAATCTAACTATAATCTCAAGTTTTATTCAGTTCCTTCTAAAAAGTTGTAAGTTGAAGAGTTTTTCTTCAGAAATTTTCTTTAGTGGTATTAAGTATTTAGAGGGCTTAACGGTTTTCTACTCCTCCAATTTTCCATAACCAGTATTGGTTACCATTGGATTACCATAAAAAATAAAGCGCTCGCAGTTTAAGGTGACCAGCCCAGACCGTTAGCATTTAAACACAGTAGTACATCTGAGCAGTGGCGTAGCTAAGGTTGCTGGCACTCAGGGTGGAAAACAGATTTTGCACCCCCAAATAGGGAATCCTTATCCTTTTTCTAAAATCCCTACACAAAAAAAGTATTTGAATACATATACAAGTAGGGCCGCCCTAAAAAAAATATGGATAACAATAGGGTGCGTAAAGCAATCAAAATGCGCTCCCACTCTACTGAGTTATCTTTGCTGTTAGTTTATCATTTTATAATACTAGCTGAAACCCGGCGCGTTGCTGCCACTCTCCCTATTCAAACGCCCATAAAATGTTATCAGTTAAACAGCATGTCTAAATTGAGGTAGAATACTGAATTCCGAGATTGTGCGACCTATATCCACAAAGCCATTCGATATAACAAATTAGGGTTGTATAGTAAGTGCCACGCCCTCTTGATCACCGCTCATAGAATGTAATCAATTAAACTGCATGTGTACATGGAGGATGAATACCGAATTCCAAAACTGTGCTACATATATCTCCAAAACTATTCGATAGCACAAATTTAGGTTGTATAGGAGGTGCCACTGCCCTTTTCCTTACTCCCATAAAATTTAACCAATGAAACTGCATGTGTAAATTGAGGTCGAATACTGAATTCCGAGGCTGAGTTACCTATAACTCCAAAGCTATTCGATATCGCAAATTTGGGTTAAGTTGGAGGTGCTACGCCCCCCGACAAACTCTAAAAAATTTTATCAGTAAATCTGCATGCATAAATTTTGGTCAAATACTGAATTCCGATGCTGTGCGACCTATAACTCCAAAGCTATTTGATAGCACAAAGTTGGGTTGTATGGGAAGTGTCACTCCCCTTTTCCCTACGCCCATAAAATGTAAGAAATGAAAGTGCATGTATAAATTTAGGTCGAATACCGATTTCTTACGCTGTCAACCTATAACTTCAAAGCAATTCGATATTGCAAATTTGGGATGTAAGGGAGATGTCAGGCCTCCCTGTCCAACGCCCATAAAAAAAATCATTGAAACTGCATGTGTAAATTGAGGTCAAAAACTGAATTCCAAAGCTGAATTCCTATAAATTCAAAGCTATTCGATATCACCAATTTGGGTTGTATGAGAGGTGCCCCTCCCCCTTGTCCAACTCCTATAAAATTTCATCACTGAAACGGTACGTCTAAATTGTGGTCGAATACCGAATTTCTAAGCTGTGCAACCCATAACGCTATTCGATAACACAAATTGTTTTTATATTAATGGGAGGTAAAAGAAGGTGTGGCATTTCTTCTTAAACCATCTCGTACTCAAAGCAAAGCCACTTACAAAATTTGAGCTCAATCGGACCAATAGTTTCGGAGTATTGTGATATTTCCAAAAGTAGGCGTAGATGAAGTGTGACAACGCCCGTTTTTATTAAAGTTAGTGACAGTCATCATAAGAACTTATTTACCAAATTTTAATTTAATACGACCAAAACCTTCTTAAATATAGCATTTTTATTGATTTGTGGGCGATAAAAGGGGTGTGGCATTACTTTTTTCCTAAACCTTTGCGTAGCAGCTACGAACAAACCAGTAGGAGGAAGTATCCTATTTGGTCTAGTCGTTTTCAAGTTTTAAGCATCCGAACAAATCACGATTCATTTTTATATGTACAGATATTGATTTGTGGGCGCTAAAAGTGGGCGTGAAAACATTTATGTATCGTGACTGCCTCTTGGAGCACCTACACAGCAAGTTTCAGTATAAAAATGTGTAGAACTCCGGAATTGCCATGATTTCGAAAAAGTGAGCGTATATATATTGCGACGAAAAAGTTATTTTTGTACAGTTACTGACAGTTACCATCTGAACAAAATCCCCAAATCTTAGTTTTTACGATTGAAACCATGAGATATTTTTCTTTTTTTTTGTTTGTGATCGATGGAGCAAATTTGGCTTGTATGGGAGGTACCACGCCCCCTTCTCCAATCGTTACGAAACCTCACAGGAACACTCTCAAGATGTGGCTTTATTTTCCCTGAAAATTTCATAAAGATCGGTTCAGCGGTTTTGGAGTCTATACGTGATATAGCCACATACCCACCCACATACCCACCCACATACCCACATACCCACATACATACATCAATTTTTATATATATAGATTCAGAGCGTATGCGGATAAAATATTCACTCTTCTTATAACTCCTCAACTGCTTTCCTCGTTCGTGAGTTTGTATGCTGAGAAATTTTAAAAGAGCGACGTCGTGTTGATGAGAGATGTTTACTTTTCATCGCTCGTGAATTTTGAAATGATAAGCTCATTGAATCGTTCGCTTTCATTTGATGCGAAACTTTAGTTAAGGACTTCGCACATAATAAATTGAAAGGATTTAGATCAATAATATTAAGTATTATTCTTAATAATATATTTTATTACAAAAACTTAAAAAATCATTATATTTGATGAAATTATTAATAAGATCACTCAAAATAAATGAGCGAACGCAAAAATTAAAATGAAATGAGTTTATCTCAGCAAAAACTCTCGAGCGAGAAACAATAAATGAATAAAAAAGAGAAGGCGTTGTTTAACTCAGTTTTTTTATTAGCGCAATCTACGTGCGAATAATATGAAAGAGCGAAAAAAAAGTTTTGATCACTCTGAATATTTAACATAAGAGCACTCAAGTATTTTTTCTTCACAAATCAGGAAAACAAATTGGGTGTTCACACGTCTGTCAAATGATTGAATCAATCAAAATTTGTTGATGCTTTCCTATGTTAAAAAAATGAACTCTCTGCGAGAGCGAAAATGAATTTCAAACTCTTCATCGAATCAGTCAAAATTTTAATTGATCTCCAGACCTGCATTAATCAGTCAAAGGGTTGCATTTTTTTGCATGTCTGTTGTTTTGTAGCAAATAATTTTTTAAAAAAGTACTTATTTGAACACAAAAGCAGTTTTTTTGAAGAGAAAAAAAAAAAAAAGAGTAGACAGAAAAGTGGGCAAAAAAGTAGGCAAAAGAGTAACAAATGCCTGCATTGGTACTGCAATCAAAAAATCATGTGTGAGTAGAAATAAACCAAAAATTTTAGAGTGAGTAAAAGAGAGTAAAAAATCGCGATATACTTCAATCACTTAACAGACGTGTGAACACCTCTATAGTGAATCGTTCGTCAATTGAATAATATTGATGAGGAGGAGTGCAATTTTTCTCTTTAATTGAGAGTTTTTGCTGACCCTGGATAACAATAATAATGGCACAACCCCACCAACAAAATTAGGTACATATTGTGACAATATTTTTAAAAATTTTAATGACTAAAATCAAATCAGAACCCTGCTAGACAGCAATAACAAGTTTACATACACAACTAAACAAAATTTGGTGTTCACCAATACACTCTTATGTTGTCATTTCATGGAAAACAAGAAAAGTTATATGTGTTTGTATTTCTAGCTCTTTTGCGGGCAAAAAATAAACTCAAGAAGAAAAATAAACATGCAACACAAAGTGGTTCAGTCAAATGGAAGTTTTTAAACACATATTAAAAATAGTGCATACGAAATTTAATAATTTTTCTTTTCAGATTAAGTAGTAGTAGTAGTAGTACTTTATTGAGTCTTTGTTTAAACGATTTTACATGATAATAATATACAGTTTTTTTTTTTTTAACATTAAAATAGCGGCTGTAATAGTATGGCCTGCAATAACTTTTACAATATTAATTAAATTAATAATCCGAATGCCACATGGCTAACATCAACTTATTGAATATTTTACTCTTGCTCAACTAGTATTGGTAGGTTGCCTTTGACGTTTGTCATATGTATATATACAATTTATTAAATACAAGAGAATGAAAGATAGAATGAAACAACGACAGCATGACAGACATACACTGACACGTAAACTAAGCCTACTTTATACAAAAGTCATTGAAACTTTCTCACAAGATTGCCGTGTTAAATATAAAGAGACCAAAGCTCTTTAAACAATGCTTTCTTTAGAATAACAGAATAGAAAAAACCTTTGTGATCATTTTCTTAGATGCAAAATAAATCCAACTGGATAATAACAATGGCGTTAATAATACTTTTAACTTAAGATAACTTCAAGAATTTGTTCTTTATACAAAGTCTTTATATAAAATCCATAAGGCAATTCTTGTTGATATATAAAGAGCAATTTTGATTAATGAAACTTACTTTACTCCCAAGCGTTATCACTTTTTAATAGCAGTTCTATTAAATTACAATTTTGACCTAATTGAAACAAAAACGAAAGCCATTAACAATAATTTTTTTTTTTAACTTATCATTCTCTTTTCTCTGTTTTTGTAAATTTTAACTCTAATAAAAGTTATTTATTACCTTACAAAGGTAAAATTATTTAAATTAATTAGATTAATAAATAATCAGTGTATAATGCCATGAAATGGGCATATAAACACATAATTAACATAAGAGTAATACACTTTCTTAAAAGAAACAATAAAAATTACTTTAAACAAGTAAAAAGTTTAGTGTAATAAAAAAAATACAAATAAAATACCATTAATATACTTATAGATTCAAATATAAGTTTTGTCCACCTACTCCTATCAAAAATTTCAAAAGTAAAATGTAATTTTTAACCAAAAGAAATCAATTCTATTATCCCCTGTTATGTCCAGGAGTAGATTTCAAAAAGTAGGAAAGAGAAGATCCATCAGGGCCCTCCTCGAGACTCTCCAAGACAATCCCAACAGGCGAGTGATAAGGGGAGGAAGACCATGAGATTTCCGACTGTGAATTGTAAATTTCTTTGATGTAATAATTCTCAGAGAGGCTCATATTCAATATAAATTTATTCATCAACCGGCAAGCATAGCTTATAATAGGTGTTATGTTAGCGTCTCTATACACTGAATCATTGGAAAACCTCTTGTTCCGGGACTCAAAATTTTTGCTTATGCAAAATCTTAGAATCTTTCTCTCAAATCTTTCCATCTCAATAACAACTGCAGGGGAAATCGAAAACAAGCAGGGGAAGGCGTATAGCAAAACAGGTCTAATTAGCGTTTTATAAATAAGAAGTTTAGTTTTTTTTTGTAATTCTTTGCTACATAATAAAGACGTCAAGACATTGCTGACTTTTCTTGCTTTTTCAATATTTTTTCTAGCATGATGGTTGAACTTCAAAAGCACATTAAAGTTCACACCTAGATACTTTATACTCTTCTTGAAAGGAATTGTATTGTTATCAATCTTCAAAGTAAGATTGCGACTCTCTTTAACCACTCCCACTTTTCCTTTTCCGCTCGCATTTCTAAAGCAGATACAATCAGATTTTTGGTTATTTAGGTTAATACCCCATTTTTTAAAAAACATATTGATTCTACTAACGTGACTTTCCAGCCTTCTTAGCGCTGAGGAGGGATAATCATCTATGGCATAGGCAAAAGTATCGTCCGCAAATAAAATTCCTAATGAGGCACAAGTGTTTTCACTCTCCATTCTGTGAGGAAAATCGTTCATGAAAATATTAAACAGTTTGGGACCCATGACTGAGCCTTGAGCCACCCCCCTCCCTGAATCACAAATATTTGAGCAAGTACCCTGTATTTGAATAAAAAACTTCCTATCAGATAAGAAACTGTCCAACATATGAAAGATCTCCATAGGAAAATTCAACCTTAGCACTTTAAACAGTAAACCCTCTCTCCAAACACCATCGAAGGCTTTCTCTACATCCAGAGAACACGCGACGGTGCATTTTTTTTCTCTTAATCCTTTCGTAATATCATTATGCACTTTTAAAAGCGCATGTACTGTTGAGTGTTTCCGTTTGAAACCAAACTGTAAATCCGGAATGTAATCAACTGGAATGATATTAGGAGATTCCATCTTGGAAATTATAATTCTTTCAAAAACCTTCCCGATATTTGAAAGGAGAGAAATCGGTCTAAAGTTATTAATTTGAAATTCGTTTGGCTTTTTCAAAATTGGTAAGATTCGCGCTTTCTTCCATAGTGAGGGAAAATAACAATTATTTAAGCAATTATTAAATAATATAGTAAGGAATCTAATCGCATACATTGAGATCCTTTTAAGCACAAAGTTAGAAACCAGGTCCGGTCCACTTGACCTCTTAGCCTTCAGATCACTTATAACACCTGCAATTTCGCCCTGAGAGGTGAAAATTCCCATTGATGGCGGAGATAACGCTGAGTCCCGATCGTTAAAAATAAAAATATTTTGGGGCTTCAGGAGTCTAGCAGACCGGACCGTGTCTCTAACCTCGTCAACCAAGGTAGGCTCAAAACTCGGCACTATCTCCTGAAAAGTAGATTTGAAATAGTTTTCAAACTCGGAAACAACTTCCTGTTCAGTGGTTATAGTTAACCCATTAACCACCACCTTATCAATAGCGCAACTCCTCTTACGACCCACTATCCTAAAAACCTCCTTAAAGGCATTAGGGCCAGGAACTATACTTTCCAGTCTTTTCCTAAACCTTCCATTGATCCAAATTCTTACCTTGTCCAAGATAATTTTTCTAAGCAAAGCTATTCTTCCTGACAACTGCTTGTACTCACTACTAATTCTATTATAAGTGTTATGATAGATACATTTTAATTGTTTTTGCCAAGTATGTTTTATTTTAAAAAGTTTTTCAATATCCTTAGGGAGGTTTTTATATTTCTTGAAACATGTCACAGTTCTATCCGAGTGAGTATCCAACACTTCAAGAAGATTATTGTTAAACGCTTTGATGTAACCATCTATCTCGACGTTCGTTAGACTTACAGAGTGGGACGGAACGCAATTATACAACTTGTCATCCAAGTCTTCCCTGAACTGATCCCAATCAGTACCCTTAAACGTCTTATTGTAAAACATATTCAGCCTAGATAGCTCCACAGCCTCAAGTTTAATGTTCAGAAGAACTGGAAAGTGGTCAGAAAAAGTCGGAAGAGTTTGCAACGTAAAATTGTCATCCAATAGATTAATCAAATGAGAAGATATCAGGAAATGATCCAAATATGACGAGCTTCTGGGAAAAGTGGGAGACCCCTGTGTTAAATTAGTTAACAAAGGGAAGTAAGTCCTCTGCCATTTTTCTAAACTCTTACCATTCAAATTATATGAGCTGTCTCCCCAATTTGGGCTTCTAGCATTTAAATCACCACCAATTATAGCTCCATCGTAAAGCAAAGACTTACTTTCAATTTTGTTCATTTCTTCAACAAAAGTCTCCGTTCTACAATTGGTCGAAATATAAATTGAACCAATGAGAAGCCTCTTTACTAATCCTCTTATCTTGGCTTTAATAACAATGAACACTCCAGGAATTTTAATACCATCAATACTAACTGTCTCATATTCTAAGTTATTTTTAATCGCTATGGCCACCCCCTGCTGACAATCGTTCCGTATAAGATTAAAGTTTTCTATAAAAACCTTATGCCTACAACCAATATGCGTTTCTTGCAGAAAAGCTACCCCGCAATTGTTACCATTAAGGATTTTTTGTACCTCAATTCTTCTGCCGTTCTCGATCAATGACGAGATATTAAAAGTTATAAATTTAAAATTCATCATTTTTCATTTAAAATTACTTGATTTAACAAATCTAGATAATGAATTCTTTTTTCAAGAATTGAGGTACACTTGTTAATATTTTTCATAAAAACTTCGATTCTTGCTACAAGATCCTGTACTTTAACACCAAACAGACTATTCGAGAGATCAAAAAACTGGCTTAACACGTTTTCACCCGCGTTAACAGACTTCGGTTGAACTGCAGAGGGACCATCCTGCCCTCTAAAGTGGCTAGCATATGAGACTTTGAGCGGAGGAGGCGCTCTGGGAGTACTAAAAACCTCCTCAACCTTCTTCTTACTTAACGCCTTTACTTTTTGGGCGCTTTTCTTCATAAAGAGAGAATATTCTTTAAACTTATCGCAGCCACGATAGTTGGCCGGATGGTCCCTCTTGCAGTTCACACAAAATGGCTTTTGTCCAGATTCTTTAGTAACAACACACTCTCCCGGGAGATGATTATTATTACATTTAACGCACTTGTAATCTCCAGCACAATTTCTCGAAATATGTCCATACTGTTGGCATCTTCTGCACTGCACCAGACCCGATTTTCCTTTGGGTTTTTCCCAATGAACCAGCGTGTTAAATAAATACCTAATCTTTAACACATCGGACAATGATTTCCCCAATGGGATTTTGACTAAATACAAACCATAACGAATTTTCTCTCTCTGAGAACGAACCGTAGCAAAATTCGAAACTTTTTCCACACCATCGGGAACAATCGAAAGCAACTCTGCCAAAATCTCATCGTCCTCATAAATTGAAGGCAACCCCCTCAACAACACACTCAGGTTTCTCTCCTCTTTAGGAGTAAAAGAATACGCTTGTGTTCCAGGAGTATCTCTGAGCTTCTCCAGGAGGGCCCTGTGGATCACACTGTCCTCCACAAATACTTTACTCTTAGAACCCGAATTAATAATTTTAAACACAACATTTTTACTTCTCAAATCTCTAACTAATTGCCGTTCGTCAACATTTCTAATAATAATAGGTGGACAAAACTTACCTCCTTTGCCATGGTTGATTTTTGCCTTCTGCGTACTAGTAGCTTGCTCTCCGTCACTTGCAACCATCACCGGTTGAATGCTCTGGACAGGAATCCGTGCGTTCTGTGTTTGCACATTCTTAATTACAATCTCGTTGAAAATTGAAAATCTGTTGTCGGATTTCTTCGCAGGTAATTGCACATCCTCAGCTGAACTACTGCCGAGAGAAGTTCTCCTAGCTCTTTTGGTGACTTCTATCCAGTCTTGATGCAGAACATCAGCTATTTCCATTTGGTCAGGAGTAATGCCCTGAAGATCGTAAGGCAAACTCTGCTCGGTCTGAGTCTTACACCCACCACTATTCTGAGCTGGCAAAACACCAGCAGCTAAAGCAACCAGCTGTTGGGCTGCTTCCGTCTTCCTTGGGCTGTTTAAAACCGCCGCGTCAAAATTTTTTACTTTATCAGTCATCTTTTGGTAGAAAACTTTTTTCTTTCTTTTCTTTGTCTTCATCAGGTGAATCCAGATTACCTCCAAACTTCAATCACTAGATACACATCCATCAGTAGAAGAAAAAGTGTGTACTATTTGGCTTTCCAATCGTAGCAGCACCAATAACGTGAACCACATACAAAATGGCGTCAAGTTTCACCACTTAACCTCAACGTGCAAGCAGCTCACCAGCTATCCAGCAATCGGAACAAATCCAGCTACAGCGGCTTAAGCCTCCAATGTAGCAGCCTTTCTTGTATAAATTCCCAATATATACTCTTTCTGCTTTCGTCCAAAATATAAATTTTTGATTTTCGTTACTTGTTTGTTTTAATTTTAATAAAATTAGCTTTTTAGCATATAAAAAGAAAATATGGTGGTAAAACACGTCACGATCACACCACGAGCAATCTCAGCCTCCTTTTCAGATTAAGAAATTGAATAGATGCTGATGAATACTTGGGACAAATTGTTTGAAAAAACAAGCAACTGCGAAAATGTGCTTTTGATGTTATGTGCTGTTCATGCTGAATTATTCTTTTATAATTTTTTGCTGGTTAAAACTTTATAATGCATAATAAAAACTTTATAATGCTAAATCTATCCGGAAGGTAAATATTTTATTAAAAAATTAATGCAAAAACTTAAAACAATTGTGTTTATAATTTGTCATATAACAGGCCAGAGCTCTAGCCTGAAGGCAATGGGGAGGGTTAGACACAACGGCATAGGGAGAGGGAAGGATATGCACAACTGAATTTATAATTGGTGTGAGCAGTTGAGCTATATATTTTTCTCATTGTAAAAACATGTATGGCTGAAAGGGATGCCAGATCACACGGATGAGAATCAGAGATGCAAACATTGTGACATTTTGATCACCGCTTGAGCAATGGACACAAGTTTTGTATGAAAAATTTTATATGGACGTAACGCAAATCATGTGACCGCTCGTGTTATATACGCCGTATGTAACAGTTACTGCTCTAGCTGGGAATGCTTTCAGATATAAAACTTTTTAATCAAATATGAGTTTGTTTGAAAAATAAAAATCTTTAATAACACTAGGTAAATTTTAGACTTTTGAAAAGACACAAAAAACGCCAAGACACATAAACACTCATCAAATCGTTGGTCAAATCGTCAAAAAATTTTGATTTTTCTGCTGATTTGACGAACGATTTGACCAGTGTGAATACTCGTCAAATTGTGTAGTACGCTTTTGTCAGTTCAAAAATCTTTCAACCTGAGCACATGGCGACAAAAGGGGGAGCGGAAGAAAATAACAACAAAATAATAATAAATAACTGTTGCAAACAATTTGTAATAATTTATAAAATATTTTCTTCTTCTTCCAATACGATTTAATAACAAGTTGTATTAACATTTTTTCGTCATCGTGATGTGCTTACGATGATGTGCATCGGTGTTCAAGATAAAATAAAATTTGACGAAAAATTTGATGAGTCTGAACACTACTGGGGCCAAGCGATTTGACAAATGATTTGATTAGCGGCTTGAAATGTGAACAGCCCTATAAACTAAACAAAATTTTGAGTGCCAAAATAAACATCTTTGCTTATTAATTGATCATCAAATAATTAATTAGTAGTTAATACTTTCGATTATATAAAAATTATATCCCCAAAATGATTTAAATAAAAAATTAGTTCAAAAACCTAAAACTCTGAAAAATATTCTCACCTGAAATTGTGATGTACAAACTATTAAATTTTGCTTGTCTATTAAATAAAAAAACTTACAGATAATATATTTTATTGCATAAATTACTAATTTATAGTGATGTTTAAAAGATATCCTTGGTCGTATGCCACCTACCCTAACAAAACAATATTAATAAGTGCATTATATATCTAGAGGGCGATATATGAAAATATATATGAGGTGGCATACTACCACGTATATCTTTTAAACATCACTATAAATTAGTATTATATGGGCATTTCCAGAAAAAAGTTAACCATGACCAAAAACTTCAAACTTATTAAAAACTTTTTATTTCATGATATTATTAAGAGAAACATTTTAATTTTATTAATTTAAGAAATTTCTATATAAATTCATTAACAGGGCTGTTCACATTAGAAATCGCTCATCAAATCGATCGATCATCAACTGATTTGACAAATGTTTTGACCAACAGAATTTTTATGGATTTGATGGCGATTTACAAGTGTGAACACTCATCAAATCGTTGGTCAAATCGTTTGATGGAAATCAAAATTTTTTGATTTTTCTGCTGATTTGACGAACGATTTGACCAGTGTGAATGCTCGTCAAATTGTGTAGTACGATCTTGTCAGTTCAAAAAAGTTTTCAACCTATGCACATCGCGGCAAAAGAGGGAGCGAAAGAAAATAATAACAAAATAATAATAAATAACTGTTGCAAATAATTTATAATAATTTATAAAATAATTTATTCTTCTTCCAATACGATTTTAATAACAAGTGGTATTAAAAATGTTCCGTCATAGCGATGTGCTTAATTCGGTGTTCAAGATAAAATTAAATTTGACGAGAAATTTGATGAGTCTGAACACTTTTGCGGCCAAACGATTTGACAAATAATTTGATGAGCGGTTTGAAATGTGAACAGCCCTAACCATCAAATCGTCTGCACTGTTTCACAAATGTAGTTTCCTTTTTCGTAAATGTTTAGTAAATGTTTCGTAAACTTTTTGTTTTAGTAAAAATGGAAGGCATTAGATACAAATAATAGGAAAATGGTTGAGGCAAGAAAAGCACAATATATTAAATTATTTAATCACCCAATTTAAATTTAAGGAAATTTTGTCGCGTGGGCTATGACGCGTGAGTTACGGCAAATATTTTTTGGAAACTCAATATAGATTTAAATAAGCAAAGTCTATATGAAAAGTGGGTTTATTATGAAATTTCACTGTTTATCCATTATTTAAAAATTAACAAAAACAAATTATATGGGAAAATTCGCTGCGTTTTTACAATCTAAACTTGCTTGTAAAACACATAGCATGAGTTACGCCCATATTTACCACTTCCATTCTTAATTAGTTACAGGAACGACAATTGTGGTAGATCATACCATTGCTATGTCTTGTAAGACATATGTACATAAGACATTTTTTTACTTAAATAACATAAACTTATGAGAAAACGAAGCTTTAAGTCATACGCATGTCACATATGTTACGATGGATATGCCCATATGCAATAAAATATACTAAGGGCATTTTAGATTTTACACTAGTTTATACATTTTATTGTTGCCTTCCATATAAAAAAGTACTACTATATTACAACTCTTAAAGCTATGTTTATTGAAGTGTCGAAATCAAACAGCGATTTCTTATTTGCATTTATTTATCTTGATTTAGCTGCAAAATTTTAGGACAATATGACATGATAGCTCACCATGCGAATGAATTATGTGTAAGTTGTTTATTTAATAGATAAACAAAATTGAATAGTTTGTACATAGTAATTTCAGAATATTTTCTTGTTTCAAACTTTTTAGAGAGCGCTTTTTTGTAGTCGGGTTTTAGTTTTTTGAACTTATTTTTTTTTTGATATTTAAAAAAAAAAAGAAACAGAATTGCGAAAATTATCTTCGGTACCACTTCTGATGCCCGAGATATAAAACCTTACTGTCATTTATTTAAAAAAGTTAAAAAATTGCATTCAAGTATACATTTGTTCAAAACAAGTAAATGCATATGCGAAAAAAATGCATATTATTAAATAAATAAATAAACTGGTCATTTCAGCCCTTGGAAGGACTTTGACCTAGTTTCTGTTGATCAATTGTGTAGTGCGTCAATCAAATGTTTGATCACAAATGACCGAGAACTGGACCTACGTGTTTTATGCCGACTCCGAACGGCTTATGCTCTCAAGAAGCTTTACATGGAAATTTTTACTCTCTGAGGTTTGCCATTGTCTGCAGAGAGGTGACGACCGAACAAAAAATTAATTCAATTGAAAAAACTTTTTGTCTGAGCTGGAATTGAACCCGGGCTACCGCGGTTCCTTAGCTTAGGGGCCACGCACTCTATCCACTAGGCTACGGTCGCATATTATTAATTCGCCAAATTTAAGAAAAACGTTAGCGCTATAAAAAATACCACCAAAACTTAGACAATCAGATAACAATCAAAAGTTCTGTGCTATCTCGAGTGTACCTTTAGAATTAGACACTGTGGGTAAAAATCCCGACTGGCGCCGTGCTTGACAGGATAGTAGGGGTATTCATGGGTTGATGCGAAACGCAGTTTTTACGATGCAAAAATGCAAGAATTCGAACTTTCGCACCATTCCAACAACAAACACATTGGACGAAATTTTGCAACTCTTCCGAATTACGCACAGCTCAAACCTATTGCGAGAACGCACAAGCAGCGATACTAAATAGCTGATTCATATTTTGGTTGATTTCAAACATTGTTGCCACCTGGGTAAAACCTTAAAAAGGTTAAGTTTGTACGTTGATTTTAATAACTTTTTGCAATTTCGAAATGAGGTGGCAATATATTTACTGTTCATTCGACATTTAATTTTATTGCATAGTTAAGTTGCAATATTAATGTTCACGCGTTAATGCGCAAAATATCTTGCATTTAAAAATTCTTGCAATTCGCAACAACCCGTGAATACCCCTATTGTTGGTGAAAGTCTGTATTTACTTTGGTTTTAAGATATATGTAATTTTTCTTACAAAAATCAAAGCATTTTGACATCGTTATTTTTTACTGATTTTCTCAAAAAACAACTTTGTTCTTGCGGGAGAAGAAGACATCCTTTTTTCCCTAACATTTTTTTTTGGGAGATTTCGACCACCTTATACAGTCTTGAGACCTTGAGATCTTGAGACTCCTTAGAATGTGAAATTCGAAAAAAATGTGATTCGATACATTGCCTCTGTAGAAACTTCAAGCTCCGAGAGGCATGTGTTATTGTTGTTGTAAAAAAAATTTGAAATATATTTTTAGACGCTAAGGAAAAAAAAACTCGGATGCTCAAAAATTTCTGAAATAAGGACCACCCTAATGTACACAACATATGAACACGGAAAAAAAGAACAAATCGAAGAATTGCAATTCTTTGATTTAAAATTATTGTTTTAACCGGAACTTTATTTAATTTAGAGAAACATTGGTCTAAGACACATTATATAATTCTTTATTTAAACTAAATCACATTCTTTTAATACACGAAACAGCCATTTTAAAATAGAAAGAAAATTTTGCTGTTTCAATGAAAACTTTCTATTTATTGATCAATTTCATTTATCAAAAAAGCGAATTTTTTAATTTAATTGTGAGCTTTAGATGAAGCTGTGATCAACTCACTGCTAAAGTCATATATGATTGCACACATGTTTGAACAAATACTTAAGAATTTTACGTTCAAATCGGCCACTTAATCATATGACATTTAAATTTCAGTTAAAAACACTAGCCTCTAGCGAAGCAAAAACTCGTTTAAATTGTATGGTGCATTTCGACAAATTGTCGAACACCAATGAATATTGAAATAAATAAGAAGCTGCTGGAACAGATGGCAACCTTGGTAGAGTTGATGGCTGTGATCTATAAATAGCTTACTGTTTTAAATGTAAACAATTTTTCCAAATTTTTTTTTCGTAATCAAAAAATAATATCATTAAGTTTTAGTAAACATCATTCGAAAGCTATCAAAAAGGCGCACATTTCTTCTTTGGGACAAATTCTTTTATCTTCATTAGTTATTGCAGTATAAGCGATTAAAACGTTTTTTAAAAACGTAAAATTAAATGTTTTTTTAAATCTCTGTATTTTATATTGAAATAAAAAAAAATGTATCAAACTTTTTTGACTAATGAATCATAAAATAAATGTTTATTGGGGAAAAAAGATGTTGGTGACAAACTTTGTATGGAATGCATTTTTTATATTTGCGTAGTGATTAAGCAGCACTATATGAAGTAAAAACATTGACAACAATCGACCCTAAGGATTTGAAGACATAAGCAAAAATATGTGCTGGCGTTACGTTACAAAAAACGGAAGTGCAACAGCATAAAAAGTTGCAAGCCACTTCAATTTTGAATTAAATTGCGACCTATGCTTTCAGATCATAGATAATGTAGACTTCAGCATAAATTGTGATTTTATTTTCGGACAAGGTTACGAAAGTGCCACTGCCATGAATTGTGTACTACAAGGAGCACAAGCGTATGCACAGGGGCGTAACTAGTGGGGGGTAAGGGGGGTAGACTATCCTCCTTACTTTTTTAGAGTCGGCCTAATTGTTAGTTTTTACTAAAATTTGTTTAAAATATTGATTTTTATTAACAATAATTATGAACGCATCAAAGCCAGTCGTACCTTTTATTGCCATTTTCATAACAAAAACCAACTTTAGTCATCTCATTTCATTTTAATTCATACCCAAAATTATCTTCAGTCGGCCAATTCACTTTTAGTCGTACCTTAAACAAACTTCTTTCGGCTAGCTCACTTTCAGTCGTACCTTAAACGAACTTCAGTCGGCCAACTCATTTTAAGTCGTATCAGCGTTGAATTGTTATAAACGAATCCAATGTTTCTTTGTGACAAAATGCAGACAAACTTTAGAATAGTAGTATAAATTTTGTGAAAAAAGTACGGAAATAGTAATGCATAATAATGTAAAAGAGAGTAGTGGACCAAATGGAAAAAATGGACCATTTTTAGTTCAATTGTGCAACCGAAAATTATATTTTTGTTTGACCAAAAAAGTATTATTGATTTTTATTTAAGATTTAGGAGATAAAATCAGATTACTTATGATAACAGTCCCTTGTTAATGATAACAGTCCCTGATACATATACTTTGTCAAAAAGTTGAAAAAATAAGTGGAATAAAACAAGCCCACAAGAACAAAGGTTTACTCAGTCGCCATACATATTCCCCTTTTTAAAACCTTATTAATACATTTTTGTAGAACTTTCTGAGATTGAAATTTTTATATAGAAATATCAAACATTTGTAATAAAAAATTTAATGATCGAAATCGGCCAACATATTTAAAGAAATTTTCATAGCTCAAGAACTCTGATGTAAAATCTTCAATTTCATAGACTTAACATTTTAATTTAAATACAATTGTAATAAATAATAAATTTAAAGGATTAAGTCAAACTATTGAAAAAAGGTGCGTTTTAACTTTTAAACTCAAGATGATGGCAAAAAGAACACCATTTTTAAATCTGCATTCAAAATTCATTTATGATAAAAGCACCACTTTATGCCATTGCTGATGTTCTAAGCGAAATTTCCCAAAGCTCTAAGAAAATTGACAAGTGGACTTTCTTTGGACTTTTTTATAAGTCTTGTTTTTTTGAAAAATGTGCAAGTAAATATGAAACTCCTGACTGAATCTCTTGCTAAATGCTATGTAATTTATTTCTTGTATCCTTAAACTAGCTGAAACCCGGCGCGTTGCTGCCACTCTCCCATGCAAACGCCCATAACATGTTATCAGTTAAACAGCATGTCTAAATTGAGGTCGAATACTGAATTCCGAGACTGTGCGACCTATATCCACAAAGCCATTCGATATAACAAATTTGGGTTGTATAGGAAGTGCCACTCCCTCTTTATCACCGCTCATAGAATGTAATCAATTAAACTGCATGGAGGTTGAATACCGAATTCCAAAACTGTGCGACATATAACTCCAAAACTATTCGATAGCACAAATTTGGGTTGTATGGGAGGCGCCACTCCCCTTTTCCCTACGCCCATAAAATTTTACCAATGAAACTGCATTTGTAAACTGAGGTCGAATACTGAATTCCGAGGCTGAGTTACCTATAACTCCAAAGCTTTTCGATATCGCAATTTTAGGTTAAGTTGGAGGTGTCACGCCCCCCCGACAAACTCTAAAAAATTTTATCAGTAAATTTCCTTCGAATACTGAATTCCGACGCTGTGCGACCTTGAACTCCAAAGCTATTCGATATCACAAATTTTTGTTGTATGGGAGGTGCCACTCCCCTTGATCAACGCTCATAAAATGTAATCAATGAAACTGCATGTGTACATTGAGGTCTAATACTAAATTCAAGAACTGTGCGACCTATAACCCCAAAGCTATTTGATATCTCTAATTTGGGTTAAATAAGAGGTTTCACGCCCCTTGTCGTACGCCCATAAAATGTAATTAATGAAACTGCATGTATAAATTGAGGTCGAATACTGAATTCTGACGCTGTGCGACCTATAACTTCAATGATGTTCGATATCGCAAATTTACGTTAAATGGAAGGTGCCACGCCCCTCTTACCAAAGAACATAAAATTAAATCAATGAAATTGCATGTGTATATTGAGGTCGAATACTGAATTCCGGAGTTGTGCGACCTATAACTCTAAAGGACAAAGTTGGGTTGTATGGGAAGCGCCACTCCCCTTTGCCCTACGCCCATAAAATGTAAGTAATAAAAGTGCATGTATAAATTTAGTTCGAATACGGAATTCTTACGCTGTCAACCTATAACTTCAAAGCTATTCGATATCGCCAATTTGGGTTGTAAGAGAGATACCACGCCTCCCTGTCCAACGCCCTTAAAATAAAATCATTGAAACTGCATGTGTAAATTGAGGTCAAAAACTGGATTCCAAAGCTGTGCGGCCTATAACTTCAAAGCTATTCGATATCGCAAATTTGGGTTGTATGGGAGGTGCCCCTCCCTCTCGTCCTACTGCCATAAAATTTCATCACTGAAATGGTACGTCTAAATTGTGGTCGAATACCGAATATCTAAGCTGTGCGACCCATAACTCTAAAGCTATTCGATAACACAAATTTTGTATATATTTGTGGGACGTAAAAGGGGGTGTGGCATTTCTTCTTAAACCATCTCGTACTCAAAGCAAAGCCAATTACAAAATTTGAGCTTAATCGGACCAATAGTTTCGAAGTATTTTGATATTTTCTTAAAAGTAGGCGTAGTTGAAGTGTGACCACGCCCGTTTTTATTAATGTTAATGACAGTTATCATACGAACTTATTTACCAAATTTTAATTTTATACGACCAAAACCGTCTTAAACACAGAATTTTTATTGATTTGTGGGCGATAAAAGGGGGTGTGGCATTATTTTTTTCTAAACCTTTGCGTAGCAGTTACGAACAAACCCGTAGAAGGAAGTATCCAATTTGGTCCAGTCGTTTTCAAGTTTTAAGCATCAGAACAAATCACGATTATTTTTTATGTATACAGATATTGATTTGTAGGCGGTAAAAGTGGGCGTGAAAACGTTTATGTATCGTGACTGCCTCTTGGAGCACCTACACAGAAAGTTTCACTATAAAAATGTGTAGAACTCCGGAATTGCCATGATTTCGAAAAAGTGGGCTTATATATATTGCGACCACGCCCATTTTTTGTAGAGTAACTGACAGTAACCATCTGACAAAATTACTAAATCTTACTTTTTTAGGATTGAAACCGTCTGATATATATCCTTTATTTGGTTTGTGGTCGATTGCGCAAATTTGGCTTGTATGGGAGGTACCACGACCTCTCGTCTAAACGTTACCAAACCTCACAGAAACACTCACTCTTCTCGGCAGACGTTGTTCTACCACAGCCCGTCTTACTGCCATATACGAAAATGTCAAGAAATGACAAATATATTCACCATTTTCAGTATAGCTGCCGAAAGTTGCCATATGCACTAAATAACCAAATTGTAGTCTAATACGATCAAAACCATGCGAAATATAGCATTTTTGTTGTTTTGCAAGCGGTAAAAAGGGGTGCGGCAAAATATTTTCCTTGAGCCATCTCGTTATCAAAACAAATCGATGGCCCAAATTTCAGCTGAATTTAGGTTAAGAATGGCGCACTTTACTTCACTCGACGCTAACTGCTCAAAAAGTGAGTTTAAAAAAATTGGACAGGCCTATTTTTAGTGTACTTGCTGAGAGTAACCATATGAACTGAGTTACAAAATTTTTGTCTAATACGACCCAAACCGTTGAAATAAAACGTTTTCATTGGTTTGTGGGCGGTAAAAGGGGGGCGTGGAAACCAATTTTTAGTACAGTTGCTGACAGTAACCGTACAAACTAAACCAACATTTTAGCTCAATCGACCCAGTAGTCAATTTTAATGATTTCTCAAAAAATAGGTGTGGCTATATAGCGATGACGCCCTTTTTTGTACAGTTGCCGAAAGTAACCATACAAACTTAGGTATCATATGTTAGTCTCATACGGCCAAAACTGCTTGAAATATAGCATTTTTACTGATTTGTGGGCGCAAAAAGGAGGCGTGGAAACTAATTTTTCGTATAACTACTGTTAGTAACTACACAAACCAAGCCTTTTGAGACCAAAACCGTCTGAAATAAACCATTTTCATTTATTTGTGGGCGGTAAAAGGGGGCGTGGAAACGCATTTTTAGTACAATTGTTGACAGTAATCGTACAAACTAAATTACAAAATTTTAGCCTTACACGACCCAAACCGACTGAAATGTAACATTTTTATTGATTTGGGGGCGGTAAAAGGGGGTGTGGCAAAGTTTTTTCTTCAACCATCTCGTACCTGAAACAAATCGACTGCCAAAATTTCAGGTCAATCGGTTCAGTAGTTTTGGAGTCTATAGACATCACACAGCCAGACACACATCGTTTTGCTTTTTATGTATATAGATATTGATTTTTGGGCGGTAAAAGTGGGCGTGAAAACATTTATATATAGTGACCGCCTCTTGGAGCACCTACACAGCAAGTTTCAATGTAAAAATGCGTAGAACTCCGGAATTGCCATGATTTCGAAAAGTGGGCGTATTTATATTACGACCACGCCCATTTTTTGTACAGTTACCGACAGTAACCATCTGAACAAAATTACCAAATATTAGTTTCTTACGATTGAAACCGTCTGATATATATCCTTTTCTTGGTTTGTGATCGATAGAGCAAATTTGGCTTGTTCGTTACTAAATCGTTACTAAACCTCACAGGAACACTCTCAAGATGTGGGTCCAGTTTCCCTGAAAATTTCATAAAGATCGGTTCAGCGGTTTTGGAGTCTATACGTGATATAGCGACATACCCACATACCCACATACATACATCCATTTTTATATATATAGATTAGAAAAAATAAATTCAGATTCTGAAGGTACGGATAACCTAATTGGTAGTGCTGTTGCATTGTTAAAATCCTTTAATGTTAATACTGAAAAGGAATTCTCAATTCGCCATCATCGTCGTCTTGTGCCGAAACGTTTGGATGATAGATAACAATGCCAACGCGGCTTATTTTTCGATGAACTGTTTTTAAAGAAGAGAATTTAAATTTGTATTGGATAAGTAACCTCACTGATGCGAGATAAATTAAGCAGTTGCTTAGAAACAATAAAGCCTCTGTATGAACTCTTTAATCCAATTCTATCTTCTACGAACTTGACCCAAAAGCGAATTCTAGAATCAATAAAATCGTTACAAAAAAAATTGAGTGTTGGACTCACTTCAATTGAAAGTGGAATCTGAAGTATTCTATGATCTATGCGAAGGCGTAGAAACTCTATCGGGTACAGCTAATGTTTCAGAATGCAATAAAAAAAATCTCTTCCTGCAGTTAACAAAATGTTTCATTTGCTGTGTACAGTGCCTGTTAATGTTTCAGGAAATGAGAGAATGTTCAGCAAATTAAAATTAGTTAAAAAATCTCTAAGAACCACGCAAAGTGACTCACGTCTTAATGACTTATTAATACTTTCATCGGAAAAGGACATAGTTGATCTCATTAACTTAGATAATATTGCGCAGCAATGGACTACCTTAAAAAAAAAGCAGAATTAATATTTAAATGTTATACTTAAAATTTAAGTTTGTATTTTTTATTTAAAACGCTATTCTTTTTAATTAATGTAAAAAATTAAAAGAAAAAGACACAGTTTCGATAGTATCGTAAGTATAGACGTAGAATTCCTTTTTATACAGTAATAGAGAAAAATTCTGGTTTTTTCATGTATATTCTTCAAAACTTTTTTAAAGTAATTCATCATCTAAATAAAAATTATTCAAAAACAAATTTGTTGTTGTTGTCCTTCTTTAAACTTACCTGATCTAAAATGCTCACAATTAAATTCATGTAAAAATTTGTTTTGTTTTATAAAAAGTTTTCTTTGGATATTTATGTTGATGCATTTGTTGTTTTGCATTTATTTTGTTGGTTAAATTTAAATGCAATTCAGTTATATTTAATTAATGGAAATAAATATGGGTAAATTTGAATTATTCATTTTTCCTGTAGTGAAGAGCATATACATATATGTATATTTTAAAAGTAATTTAAAATTAAAATTTTAGTTAAAAAAATTAATTTTTAATATGGAAAGAATATAATGCATAATAAAACAATTCCTATTATGGTATTTAAAAAATAAATGTAGTTTTTAAAGCACAACGCATGCTTAGTAACGCATGCGCAAATTTGCGTAGTAGTATACATACATGCTGAAAATAAACATTAGTTTTATTCGTACTCCAACTCATGGCACTCAAAGCCGAGAAAAGCGAGGTAGTTGTCAAATACAGCTGTTCATGTCGAGTAAAAATTAAGAACATCTTAAAAAAATTTCAGCTAACTGAACCAACAACAATTACCAAGCAAATCTAAAACAACAACGCACAGAAAAGAGCAAGATCGCAGCGGTGGAGCAGCGTTAGAGGGGATGAATCGAATTGTCCACAGAAAATAAACAGAACTTTGCTTACTATGTCCCGCTTTTCACTCGTTACACACAAAAATTCTCGAGCTTGCGGCGAAAGCAATTATTGCTCTGGTAGCAAGAGCTCTTTGTCCCGCTTTTCACTCGGCAATAATTGCCTTTGTCGCAAGCAGTTTGTGGAGTACTCGCCCGCATGAAGGGGCTTACGAAAGTCCCCTTTAAGCCCGAGTAGTCAACAAACTACTTGCGGCGAAAACAATTATTGCTGATAGAATTGCCGAGTGAAAAACGGCCCTTCGCAGCACATGCAAAACCAAAACAACAATACCAGCAGCTAGTAGCAACGTTGCCAGTTATGTTGGGAAAATCCCATTCGTGGTAATTTTTAATTGCTCTTAGGAAATTTTGTTTCTGGGAATTCCTATTAAATTTTTTAACTCAGCGTGGTATTTTTTAACTGGCGTTGAAATTCAGCGGGGTATTATTTAAATTTCCGTGGGAGCTTGGTAATATTCTTCTTAAAATTTTTTTTCTTTTTTTAGTAAGCAAAGTTTCTTTATGGTACTTCTGGGACTTTATGGGACTTATTCTGGTATATTTTAATGCGAATCAGATTTTTGTGGCAATTTTAAATGCATATGAAATTTGTGGTGGCATTTTTAAAAAGCGTGGTATTTTTGTGGTAGTATTTAATTATCGTGAGATTTTTTTGATATTTTTTTATTGCGGTAGAAACTTTTTTGTTTATATTTACAATGGTAATTTTTGTTGTATTTAATTTATGTTATTGTGAAAAAGTAGCTTTTTGTCGGAATTGTTTTAAATTTTAACTGGAAACCTTGGCTAGTAGTAGTACATTTTTTGTAGCCACATACTGGCTCTCTAGCTACATGCATCAGTATTCTGTATTGCATTACAACCCAACAAGCCATGAATGTTACTGTGCCAGCTAAACGGTACTTAAAACGGCAGCGTCTGATTTGCTGGTATGAAAATGACAAGTTTTTGTACCTTTAAACCGTTCTCTATATAATTGTAAAGTCCTTTTTTATATTTATCAAGAATCGAATTGAAATTGATGTCATATTCGCTTGATGTGTCGTTTGCTCTTGTCTTTTTTCCCTTTTTTTAACCCTTGTATTGAAATCAAGGTAGTGCAGTTGAGTTACCGTTTATTGTTCAGCTTATTGTTGCAACTTAATAAAAACTATTTTAAGAAAAGGTTACAACTGTTTAACAACAAATAAAATTAATATACAACTTAAAGTTTTCTATATGACCTTGTTATTTTTTGTGTTGATTTTCTATGACTTTAATATAAATTCTAATTGTTTGATAGTTTAAATCATTCTTGATTTTAAATACAAATTCTACTTGTTTGATAGTTTAAAATCGTTTATTGAGCTTTAGGTCAGGTTAAACTAGTTAATCAATCAGCTAACTAATTAATCAGCTAGTGATGTTTTTTTTCTTTTTTTATTGAAAGTGTTGTTGCTGTTGTTTCTTTGAAAAAAATTCGTTAGAGCAATTAATTGTTCTAACCTAACCTAAGGCTCAATAAACGATTTTAAACTATCAAACAACTAGAACTTGTATTTAAAATCAAGAATGATTTAAACTATCAAACATTTAGAATTTTTATTTAAAGAATAGAAAATCAATATTAATATACAACTTAATAAATAGTACGCTTGTATGAAACACACAATGCATAGTTTGCTGACAACGAAACGGTCCGCTTCAGTGCTTTTAGAAGTGCACACTGTTTTCAAATAAGCCGATTGGCTATCTGGCAAAAAAAGCAACTCATGTGTATTTATAAATGTATGTTTTACATACATATTTATAAAAACAAACAGCAAAAGCAGCACAACAACGAACGACGTAATAACGAACCACACAAGCAAACACAACAACAACAACAACCTTAAAAACAGCATAAGCAGCTACTGCAGCTAGGCAGCTAGTGCATTACTCATACGAATAAATGAATTTTTCATCCTCTTAGATTTTGCTATTTTATTAGATATTCGTTTTATTTCCACTAAAACTGATATTTTGGCATTTTTTTTCTTTGTACGATGAATTAAAGGCTGTAGGTATACCCCAAAGTGTCAAATATCACTTTAAAAAAATTCGTGATAATGACTCCCATACAAACCGCGCTGTAAGACATAATTCTACGTCAAAAATGTTCAAGAAATTGAAAGCCCTGTTTATTTTTTAACACATAATAATACATATTTTTAGATGCTGATTCGACAATGTTGAAATACTTATATTTTTTTTCTTTGATTTTTTCATATCTGACGATATGAAAACTGCCTTTAAGTGATCTTATGCACTTGAAAAAGATCGAAACATTGAAAAGTGGTACTATATGTGGGTTCAAAATTTCAGGATTTCTTAAAACGGTACCAAAGATTAACGAAAAAGTCCGTTTGAGCTGAAACTGTTTTGCATTATATTTATATTAAAATCTAAAACTCGAATTTTTAGAGCCTTAGAAATGTAAGAAAAAGGGTAATTTTTCAATTTTTGTTTTGAAAATGGCGCCAAAAACAGGTATGAGTCTTTATAATCTATGAGATTATACGGAATCTTATAGTTTCAAGTTTTATCGCTTAGATGAACTAAAAAAATTCTCAGTTACCTGTTGTAAAAGCTGAGAAATCGTTGCCACCTTTTTGGATTCGAAAAACGATGTCCAAATTGCGAAAAGCTTAAGAGAGCAGATAAAAGGCAAAAAAAAAAAAGAATTCAAAACATACTTAATTATATTTTTTTTTGATGTACACAAGTTTTTTTTCATCATTAAAAAAGTTTTTAGTAAAAATAATTACAAAGTGTTTTTTTAGCCGTTGAAATGAAAAAGACCCCTTAATATTTATTTCTATTGATCGAACGGATGAGTAACTTTATATAATTCAACTATGTTGTTTTTAAAAAAAAGTCGGGACTTAAGGGTATCCAGTCGGCCGAAATGCATTGATACCCCCTCAATTAAAATGGCCATGCAGCGGAAGGATGTGATCTTGCCACATAAACTCATTGCGCGTTTCATTTACTAATCCTGTATTTAACCCATGCGATATAAGTTGTATTCGAAACGATTTTTGGAACTTAAAAAATAATATTGTTAAATTGTTCTACACTCCCAAACGACAGCTTATAATGACACAATGGGCCTTACCAATAGTCGATTCAAGGCTTACTTTAAATTTAGTGTGAGCTTTTCTATACATTATTTTTTAGAGAATGTGTTGTAAAAAGCTTACACTAAATTTAGGGTCGCCATTAAAATTACTATAAGGCCCAAAGCGTTAATAGATATACATGCCCTATTTAACGGTTAGGTTAGGTAAGTCCGCATGCCTTCTAATGAAGGCTTACATAGACCAATTCTGGTCCTAAGTTGTGCCGGTTACGAACAAAGGAACCTATGTGTTAAAGTGAAATCTTTAAAAATTTTCGTTGAATTCGCAAGCCTTAGGAGGCATTCCAGAGATACTTTGGCTACATATTTTAGCGACAGGAACGTCGATGAGCCTAGGTATTTGAGTCTCGATCTAAGTAGGGTGGGGCATGTCCATAATAGGTGCTCCAGGGTCTCCACTGTGCCTAGTTCATTGTACTTCCTGCAGTTGTCATCCGTGGTGATGCAATCTCTGCGTGGGCGTTCCAAGATGAACACAGTTTGTTTTCCGCATTGTACATTGCACATTATTTTCGAGATTTTGCATGGCGTCGTGTCTCTCCATCAACTATTCACTGCTAGTGTGTCTTTTTTTCGAGATTCCTGTACAACTCTTGTAGCGGAGTAGGTACACGTTCTGCAAATTCTGATCCCAGCTCAGCGCCTTTCTTTGCTAAACCATTTGCCATCTGCTATCTTGTTCCCCTCAATGCCCTGGTGGCTAGGGACCCATCAGCATTTTTGCCAGCCAGGACGCTTTTGGACTTGATGGTAGTGGAGAGCCGCTGGCTGTCGACAAAAATGTTGATATAAGAGTGGTGAGTGTCCTTGCCGAGGGCTATCTCCGCGGCACGGTTGCCACCTTTAGTAGAAAAATATCATATTTGGGAATTTATAATTGCCGTGGGAATTAAAAATTCCCATGGTATTTTTTTATATAGCATGGTATTTTTTAATTCACGTGGGATTTTTTTTGGGAATTTTTAATTGCCGTGGGAATTAAAATTTCTCATGGTATTTTTGAATTCACGTGGGATTTTTTCGGGAATTTTTAAGTTTTAAGGATTTTTAATCAATATTTGCGGAAAACTTCCTTTAATAAGCAGTTTTAAAATGTTATTTTTGCACAAATATCTCCGCACGTTTTTTTACATATTTTTACATATCATTTTACATATTTTTACATATTTTACTTATTTTATATATTGAATGTGTTATAAACGCATCCAAATTAAAAAAGCGACCGCAGCAACACATTGAACGTATTAAATTTTAATAAAACTACACTTAGAAACATAGCTTCGACGGATTTGGTCGCCGCTATTATTCACACAAAACGCTTATCACAAACAAAAAAATTTATAAGGTTGTATTTAACAAAAATCATTATAATTTGTTTATAAATAATATGTACGACTTTAACTTATTCTAACAAAATGAACAAAGAAATCGACAGCTAAATGTAAATACTACTGCAGTCAAAATAATAGCAGTGAGTAAAACTAATTCATAAAGATTAAAATCAGACACAAATACAACTATCAGGCATGTTCTGCATTCCACTTCCGAGTGAAAGTGAAAATAAATCATAGTTGAATTTGATATTTGGTGTTCTACATATTTTTTTCTTTTTATATTTTATTTAATTTATTAATATAATCAATTGTATTACGAAAAAAGTTATATACATGATCACAGATCACCAAATATCGAATTCAATTATGATTTATTTAAACTTCCACTCGGAAGTGGTATGCAGAACATTTTTTCTTATGTATTCTTTTATTATTATTTATTTATATCTTTGCTGCTAAGCACGGTTAATTGAGAAATGCTACTTGAGTCGCACAATTTTGAATGAAATAACGGTTCTGTTCTGTTAAACTTTTGAATTCAATCAGTCAGAATAATAGTTTTGTTTTAAGAACTCTATTTTGAATAAAATGTGGCATATTTTAAAAATAATAAAAACATGTACGGACTTTCTTTAATTTGTTTGTCTTACGCTTTAATTTTAATTTGTTTGTCTTACTGTAATTTTTGAGCAAAATTGTACATGTTTTATTTATTTAACGTGTAATATTTGTTTGCGTTTCAATGTAAAAAAAGTATGCAATATTTACGTTTTAATAAATTAAATTTTAATAAATTTTGTGGTATTTTTTAATGCGTGGTATTTTTGTGGTAATTTTAAATACTTGTGGTATTTTTTGTGGTATTTTTTAATTCGTATGGTATTTTCTGTGGTATTTTTTAATGCGTGGTATTTTTATGGTAATTTTAAATACTTGTGGTATTTTTTGTGGTATTTTTTTAATAGCCGTGGGATTTTTTTTTGTATTTTGGTATGGGAATTGTTGTGGTAATTTTTTTTTGTTCTCATGGGAAAAAGGTATTTTTTATGGGAATTTGAGGTGGCAGCCGTGCTCCGCGGCCTTCCTTATGGCGTAGTCTTCCGTTTGAAAAAAGCTGCGATGGTTCGGCAGTTCGTATGGCTGCCTTATACTAGGCTCTGCACAATACACAGGCGCACCTACCCCCGTAGATATTTTGGAGCCGTCTGTATACATGTTGACCGCCTGCTGTGCTTGTTCTATACCTTTGCACCAGTAGTTGGGTCCTAGAAGTGTTCATGTTTTGGAATTGATTGTAGATTCTTGCCAATAGTACCATGACCGACATTTTGAAAGCGCATGTTGCCAGCTGCCGTGAGGCGTTGTGTCATTTTTTCGGCTATTAGTTTTGCGTGCATGTCCAGGGGGTCCATACATAGCATGGTTTCAAGCGCTTTAGTTCGAGTTGACTTCAGTGCTCCCTTAATTATCAGCCTTTGTAGTCTAGTTAAGAGTGCAGTAGACTATCAACTCAGGGGTCCCCGGTCCGAATCCGGGTTCGGGCATGGTTCTTTTCACTTTCTTTGTTCTTGAGTATATTTAAGATATATTGAAACAAAAAAATCCACAGCTAAATTGTGGAAAATGCGGAATTAAAAGGACAGGAACAACTGCGGGCTGGAAATGCTTTCCGAGGTTAAGGCATAACACTAGTTTCGGTTATAAGCAATTTAAATTGTCTTGCACGTTTGTTCCGCCTAATCTATAACTCACGTATGCTTCTAATCATTTCTTCCTCTAATAATCTATCCCTTTCCTTTCAGGTCAAAGGCCAAACGTTGTTTGTATAAGGCACATGCCTTGGTTATTTGACCTTTTTTTTAAAAAAAAAGGCATAGTGCTGCCTGCCGCTGAGTTTTTTTCAAGTGCCTGAGGTATGTTGATTTGTTCAGAGCCGGCCACCACACAATAATTCCATAGAGTAGAATAGGACGAACTACCGTTACATAGATCCAGTGCATCAGAAAGGGCGAAAGACCCCAAGTGCTGCCTAGCATCTTAGTGGATGTGTAAAGCCCTTTCTTCTACATGTATTTTCCATGTCAGCTTGTTGTCCAGGATGACTCCTAGATATCTTGTGTGAGTTTTCGGTATGAGACGTATGTCGTTTAATTTTGTGGTAGATAGGTTTATAGCTATCGGTGTTGCCTCTATTGCACGTAATCCACTGAGGATTGCGGTAGTTGATATATTGTTGAGTGCACCTGAGATGTCTGGAAAAGCACAAAGTGCGAATTCTTTGTGCTGGAGGGCTTTTTATATGGTTACTATTAGGGGTGTAGTGCCGTTTCCCTTTGGTGAATGCGTTGGTTGATAACTGGATTGCATGATTACTTAGGTGGCAGTTTCAACCAGTTTCTCGAGGGTTTTGAGTACAAAGGAGGTTAGATTTATTATAGGCCTGTAGTCCTTCGGATAAAGATAGCTGCTCTTACCTGCTTTCTTGCTGTGCTCCAGGCCATAGGTACGTAGTTTAGCCTGATGCATCTATTAAATATATTCTCCAGCCATGGGACAATTCGTGATTCGGCCGTTGGCAGCACGGCCGGAATTATACCATCTGGTCCTGGTAATTTGTATCCCGAGAACGAGTTTATAGCCCACAGTATTCCGTCCGACGTTATGAGGTCGTGTGGAACCTGTAGCGGCTTTGTCCTGTGTATTCGTACTGCGGTATTGTTTGGGGCTTCAACACAGCCAGGAAAATGTGCTTAAAAAGTACTTCGAAGGATTTCTGACTGCTCTACGTGCACTGACCATTGTCTTTGTGCAGCTGGCTCTGAATGGAAGGCTGCTTTGAAAGTTGCTCCCTGAGCCTTGCTGCATGCTTTTTTCTGTGCTTGAGCAGATTTTCCGAGTTTCCGAGCAGTTTTTCCAAGATTTTCTTTTTGGTTCTGCGCACGTTTGTTTTAAAAAGTTTGAGCCTGCTATTGAATTCCCCAAAAATTTCCTCTTGGTCAGCTATTTAAGCTAGTTTGAAGAAATCTTTTAGGTCACGTCTTTGCTCTGTAAGATCTGGACTCAACTTTGGTGGTCGGATCTTACGCTTCGCGCGCGTGGGTTTACAAAAGGAGTGATGGGCCTTGAGAAGATGGACCGAGAGAATCTTCAGGGACCTCTCTATGCACCCTGCTGTATTAATTTGTTTGGGAGATGGTAACTTAGTCTCAATGATGCGCCATGTAGCATAAGGTGACCAAGATCGGCTCATCCGCGTCACCCTCTAGCGCCACGACAGTGAGATTGTCAGTGCTGTGATGAGACAAGTATAAATGCCTTTTCTTATAAGGATGACTGTTCTTGTTCTACTTACTGTTGTTGCGAAAAACGTGTTGAATTTATGTGACTTGAGGCCAGATACCACGTTGCCCGAGGCTATCCACGGCTCCTGCACTGAAGCCACATCGTAGCCTCCTTCCTCTAAGATGAGAAGGAGTTCTGCGCTGGCGGTTTTGCTTTTACACAAATTTATCTGGAGGACCTTCATCTGGTTGAAGGGTCCTTCACGGGGTCGACTTGCGTGGTCATGCCTCCATCACCCGCATCTTCTAGACTGATTCCTTGGGCAGCATCGGTCATGGCTTCTAGGCCGATATCCTTTTCCACCTCTCCGGACTCTAGTGTGAAGGTGAAGTCAGAATAATTTTATTTATTCTTATAATTAATTAAAAGATAAATGGCTATATATTGATTAATTCTCCAAGCAAATATTTATTTCAACAAAAATATTTATGAAAATATCAAAAAGTAATCAGAAGACGGAAAATGAAAAATAAACAGGATTTCATAATATTTGAGAAAATCTTGAGGAAACGAAAAATTAATTTGTGAGGACCTTTTCAACATTGTTTTTTTCTCGTAAACTCCTTTGTAAAATTTTATGCAAACAGGCAGAAAATTAAATAAAAATCAGATTTTGTGTACAAATTTTTGGGTTAAATAGATTCATTTGCATAAATATGCCACCAGGGAAAGTCATGAGAAGAAAAGACCCGACAAGTAATGACAAGACAAGACAGGACGAGACTAACAACCACGCTGAGGGCTCAGTCTAAGGTTGAGGCTATCCTGAAAAGTCAACCTAAAGCCAAATAATGTCTATTTTTGCACAGAACTCAATACCGAGGCGAAGACCGCACACAAAGCTAGACATGTTTGCACACAGCGCAACTATAGACATCGACACATAAACATCTACGGCACACACAAACACACCAACGCAGTCATGCATATAAAGAGCGTAAGCAAACAAACAACCTTTTGCAGCACATACATTAAGGATATCAATGCTGTCAAAGGACAACGCTAGAAACACACACAAACACACACAAATACGCTGACACCGACACAGACGATGTCAGCGGTGACGCCAACACTAGGTAGCTGATAAGCGACTCAGGGACGTTTATAAAATCAAAATGGTCTGGAACAGTAGAAGGAGAAGAAGAAGTAGTGAAGGCAGTTTAACAACTGCAGGAGAGAGAGGAATTAGTGACAGGCAGTTAAGTAAAAGGACGCAGAGGCGTCTAAATAGGATAACGCTAACATGATGGCTTGACTGACTGGTTGCGTGTCGTCTTTGCTGTATTTGTGAGTGGCTTTATGTGTGAGTGTGTACCTGTGTGTCTGTCGGCGTTAACTTGTATTGGTGTACATTAGATAATGTTTGCGTTTGCTTGTGAGTATGTTTGTTTGCATGAAAGCTTTAAAGTGCAGTCGACGGGAAAAATAAATGTACCAACAAAACACGCAAACAACAAATAAACACCCACACACACTTACATACACTGACATAAACGAACTCTGACATAGTCACAGCATATTTACGAAGTCCTTTATACGCTCTCTCTCTCTCTTTCCTTTTTGTCCACACATGCAAATTGATCTAACGATACGTTGAAAGACGAACGAACGCAAGCAAACGATTGAAAATGAGTTAAAAAAATGTAGTGGTTTTTTTATTTTCCCCATTTTCCTAAAAAGGATGCAAACATATTTCGTTCTTATCAGTAGAAAGGACTTGTTTGAGTTTGCCGTTGCTGTTTTTGCTTTGTTTGCATTTGCTTACTCACGCTTCAAGGACACACTGATATCCCAGCACAAACACAAACACATACCTACACCGCACAGTGTAAAGCGTTCATATAGGAAGTGGACAAAAATGGAATGACTTCCCGTAGAATCATGACATTTTGTAAAAATAAGTTTTGGCATAAGAAAAGTGTGCATATAATTTATATGTTGTTCAAATCGGAAAAATTATTATATTGCTCAGGTGAATCTCAAAAAATATCAATTGAAATTCAGAATTCCATTTGAAAATAAAAATATATCAATTGATATTCAGAACTCTATTTGGAATTTAGAAAAGACCAATTAAAATTTTGAATAGATGATTTAAAATTAATTAAATATTAATTAAAAATCGGAAAAAATCAATTGAATATCAGTATAAATCGATTGAAATTCATAATAGATAAATTAAAATTCAGAAAGGACCAACTAAAATTCAGAAATTTAGCACATAAATTTTTTGCCCAACATAATACTTGTTTATTTTTGTCCCACCCACTTAGAGTCGTCACCATCCATAAAAGGCAGCAAGAATGGGTAACCATTGAGTCGGCACAACTCCCAGGCCTTAACTTCACCACCAGACAGACAGACTTACGTCACAAGATATAGGCAACAATGAATCCTACAACACTGAATAATATGAACTGTAATTAATAAATAGTTTTAATATTTTTTTATGCTTGACAATAATATTTATTATACTAAATAAGTAATAAATATTAATTTATACTCGAGAATGTGGGACATTTTATTTTCCACGGAAATAAACAGTTAATTACAGGCGAGGTCGTAAGGAGTGCAACTGAAAACACCTTGTGGAGGATTTAGTTGTCCAAAGATATAACCTCATTGGAAGGATTTCATAAAATCCTTCTGCCTGAAAGATTTAAATACGTAGCAGTAGATATATTTCAAGATTGAGATGTATGGTGACAGGAATGAGGCCTGAAAATTTTTCGAAAAAATAAGACGCCTTGCCGATGGTTTTAAAACCGGGGCTTCTTCCTGCAAGGACAAAAACGGGAATCTAGTGACAGATGTCCAGAGTACACTGACGTTATGGAGGGAGAACTTCTCTAAGCTTCTAAATGGCGACGCTGACAACAATCCCGCCAATAGAGATGATATTCCGGAAACCCCAATTGCGGATGACAGCGTCGAGGTTCCGCTGCCCAACTATGATGAAGTTCTGACAGCTATAGCTCGGCTCAAAAATAACAAAGCCGCGGGAGCTGATGGCTTACCTGCTGAGCTGTTTAAGAACGGAGGCGAAGCTCTACTTAAATACATTCACGAGCTTCTATGCAAAATATGGTCGGAAGAATGCATTCCGAACGATTGGAATCTCAGTGTGCTCTGCCCAATCCACAAGAAAGGCGATCCCACTATTTGTGCCAATTACCGTGGGATAAGCCTTCTTAATATCGCATATAAGATCCTGTCGAGCGTTTTATGTGAAAGATTGAAGCCCATTGTAAAGGAACTGATCGGACAATATAAATGTGGCTTTAGACCTGGAAAGTCCACCATTGACCAGATTTTCACGCTACAATAAATCTTGGAGAAGACTCAAGAAAAACAAGTCGACACCCAACATCTTTTTGTCGACTACAAAGCCGCCTTTGACAGCCCAATAAGGAAGCACCTGTACTCCACCATGTCTGAATTTAGTATTCCTGCAAAACTAATACGACTTTGCAGGATGACACTGAGCAACACCAGCAGCGCAGTTAAAATCGGGAAGGACCTCTCCCCACAATTTATTACCAAACGAGGTTTCAGACAAGGTGATTCCTTATCGTGCGACTTTTTCAACCTAATGATGGAAAAGATCATCCGAGCTGCTGATCTGAGACGTAGTGGCACAATATTCTACAAGAGTGTTATGCTGCTTGCGTATGCTGATGACATAGATATCATTGGCCATAATACGCGCGAAGTCAGTGCAGCATTTTCCAGATTAGAAAGAGAGTCAAGTCGAATGGGTCTGTCAGTGAATGCAGATAAGACGAAATACTTGGTGTCAACAAACAAACAGTCCCAGCGTCTTGGAACCCACGTTACCGTTGACAATACCTCATTCGAGGTTGTGAAGAACTTCGTTTATCTAGGATCCAGCATTAATTCAACCAACGACATCAGCATTGAGATCAAACGAAGAATAACTCTTGCCAACAGGTGTTACTTTGGGCTCAGTAGGCAATTGAGAAGCAGAGCCCTCTCTCGACGAACGAAAATCACGCTCTATAAATCGCTCATCATGCCCGTCCTACTTTACGCATCACAAACCTGGACGCTGAGCAGTTCAGATGAAAAGACTTTAGGAGCATTCGAGAGAAAGATTCTTCGTAAGATCTACGGACCAATCTGCGTCAATGGCGAGTACCGAATACGGTGGAATGATGAACTGTATGAGCTGTATGCTGACATCGACATAGTCAAGCGCATTAAAATCGAGCGGCTTCGCTGGCTTGGTCATGTTCAGCGCATGAAAGACGATGCATCTTCGTTGGAAAGACCAAGTAGAGGACAACCTGACGAAGCTTGGAATTTCCAACTGGCGCCAGCAAGCGAAAGACAGAAATGGCTGGCGCAAATTCTTAGATGAGGCCAAGACCGACATACGGTTGTAGCGCCAACTAAGTAAGTAAGATATATTTCACTATGTCTGCGGCCACGTATTTGGCTATCGGTGTTTTCAGATGCCTCTATACACCGGAGCTGACATAAAGACAATAAAGAGTGCCTAAACTCATTTACGTTATAGAGTAATCAGTTAGGGTAGAATGTTATGAGAGGTAAACGGTAGGGGACGAGATATGGTAGTCACCCCCTATGAAATATCTCTAAAAATACGATACATTAGCCAACTGTAAGAAGTCCTTTCTTGGTAAACGCTCAGTAACGTACTTCACATAAATTTACCGTATACTTATCGTTTCAATTCATGTCTTGTTTGATAAGGTCAAAGCCACGGTGAGGCAAGGGGAAGATGAACCGTAGTATTAGGCGATATTGCCAGCCCAACCAAGTACAACTGCACAAACAAGTTCATAGCCAGCACATGTTTGATCACATGTCTAATTGCAACATGTTCAATCACAACCTCCAACAGGTTCGAAGGCAAACCAACGGTTCCATCCAGTATGTGGGGACATCGAGGCGTACGAGCGTAGACAGGCCCAAGCAAGATTTGACGTCAGCAGTCAACCACAACCAACACCATCCTCGCTAGACAAGGCGGTCTACAACATGTATGAAAGAACGCCGACATGTTCAATTCGAGCAAATACGCAGCGAACCCGCACTTATGACGTATGACGAGAAGTTTTAGAAGCTTTGAGAAGAAAGGAATCAATACCGCGTCAAGCGTCAAGAAGAGCAATCGAACGGGCAGTTCGTTGCCAATCCTCAAAATATAGATTTGAGAACACGGAGTGTAAACCTTTTATTAAAAGTCCACTTGAAAAATAAAATATATTGAGAATTTAACTAAAGCCAACTTAAATAAGTGACGAAAGAGTCAACGTAAAGTCAACGAAATAACGACCAACAGCAGCAACCAAGGGATCACGTGTTTTCTCAAGGACAGAACTATTCGAGTCGTAGTCGAGTAGTTGATTTCATCCAAGGAGCACGCCATTAACGCAGGAGTACCGCAGGGTTCAGTTCTATCGCCAACCTTGTTTCTGGTTTTTATCAACGACCTTCTGTCGTTGACGCACAACCCAATACATTCGTATGCGGAAGACAGCAGCATTTGTCATTCATATTCATTTAAAAAACGCCCAAGTTCTATGGAGATTGAGAGAAAAAGGCAAAATATGAATGACACACTCCTAAATGATCTACAAAAAAATCTCTCAGTGGGGTTGTGACGCCCATAATAGCGGCGTATTATGGACGTAACATTTTTTATATATATATATCTTTTGGGATTATTTAAGATTATTATATAAGTTAACATGAAGTTATGCATTTTTTTGTCCTTTCTTTATTAATACTTTTAGATTCATTTATTAAATATTTCTCAATATAAATTAGTTTTAAATTTATTTAAGTTAAATTAGTTACACTAAAACTTCTATTAATGACAATTAGTAAGGTATGTTATTTCTTGGCGGTGTCAGAAAAATACTTTTGCGGAACATACCCTTGTATGGCATTAACGAGACAGGTGCAGGTCTGAACACAGAGTACATGTACAGAGGCAAGACAACATTAATACGACATTAGCAGCATAAGTAAAACTACAAATATGGTACGCGACAACACACTAACACAAAGAAAGCAGCATATGTGTGAGAGTAAAGCTACAAATTGATATGCAGTAATACAGTGAGCCATACATGTGTAAGAGCGAGAAAGGAAGCAAGCAATATGGAAACTGCGAACATTATGCGGAACAATGCTTTCGTTTGGCAGCTATAAAAAGGCATGCAGATCAGAATTTGAAGCTTTTTGCTGTGAGCTCGAGTCGTGAGCAGACGTCCGTAGCAGGTAAGTGGTTTCTAGTAGTTAGTCCTTATTGAAACTAAGTCTTGTGTGTTGGGCTCGGGTCCCTATGCATCCTTGCCAACCATAAGTCCTGGTTTTTAAGACACGATTCTTGTATGTTGGGCTTGGGTCCCTATGCATCCTTGCCAACTATAAGCTAGTGTCAGTCTCATCCTTATTGAAGCTACGTCTTGTGTGTTGGGCTCGGGTCCCTATGAATCCTTGCCAACCATAAGTCCTGGGTTCTAATACGCGATTCTTGTATGTTGGGCTCGGGTCCCTATGAATCCTTGCCAGCTATAAGTTAGTGTCATTTATCCTTAAAAGTCCTCAAAAGAACCCACTACCACAAATACTTGCTACGGTCAGACGCTAGTTACTACCACATCGGTCAGGATTGTCGTGGCACTACGCGCACGAATCGCTGACATTGCAAAGGTCATACCACATCGGTCAGGATTGTCGTGGCACTACGCGCACGAATCGCTGACATTGTAAAGGTCACACCACATCGGTCAGGATTGTCGTGGCACTACGCGCACGAATCGCTGACATTGCAAAGGTCATACCACATCGGTCAGGACTGTCGTGGCACTACGCGCACGAATCGCTGACATTGCAAAGGTCACACCACATCGGTCAGGATTGTCGTGGCACTACGCGCACGAATCGCTGACATTGTAAAGGTCATACCACATCGGTCAGGATTGTCGTGGCACTACGCGCACGAATCGCTGACATTGTAACGGTTATACCACATCGGTCAGGATTGTCAAGACACTACATGCACGTCAACGCTCTTCAAAAGAACTACACACACGGTTTGTGAGGACACAGATAGATGAGGAATTCGCGTATGCTGCTAAAAACAATTGAATTATCGGAGCTGACATCACGCGCTGCACCGCCAAGACTAGGAAGTTATATTAAGGAGTAGTCATTTAAAGGAGAATTTTCTAAATAAATCATAAGAAGAATTAAATCGAAATAATTTTCTTGTTTTACTAGTTATTGGAGAGTCCTTGAAATCAAATAAATTCTTTGTATACGAACCACTGGATCCGGCGAGTTATACCTCAGCAAAGCATCGTTACAGGGTTGCTGTATACTCTCTTGCTAATAGAGTAGAGTTCAATGCAAGCAAGAATCAGTGCTGCCTGTTAACCCACAAGCTGATGGATTGCCCCTTACCACCTCTCAATATGATTGGTTTGGATCTTGTGGAATCAGCCACTCTTGACGTTCTGGACATATCGATCAAATCTGATGTTCATCGGAATAATCATATTTTCGATGTGTCGAAAGAAGCGGGCAAGTGCTTAGGTTTTTTAAAACGGTGCAAAAAATATTTCACCTCAGCTGATCTTCGCATGATCTACACCTCATATATTAGACCAAAAATGGAGTACAATTCGCATATTTGGGCAGGGGCTTCAAAATTTTATTTGGAGCTTCTGGATCGAATTCAACGTCATGCGATATATTTGATAGGGGATGAAAGTATTTCATCCTCTCTTAACTCTCTTGGGCATCGACGCAATTTTGGCTGCCTAAGCCTTCTGTATAGGTATAAATTACCATGGGAAGTGTTCAAGGGAGATACATTGTCAGACGCCACCAGCTCGTGTGTTTCCCAGGTCCACTCGGGCAGCTGTCCAAGCCCACCCTTTACCATTGCGTCGATGTCCAATAGAACCTCGCATTACCGTGATAATTCGGTATTTCTTAATAATCTCAAAAGTGAAAATTTGGGCATACGACATTTATTTTCTCAAGCGACGATATATAGAAAATTGAAATCTATTACTACCATTACTATAACCATTACCATTGCCATAACCATTATGATTACCGTCAGAATTTCAATTGATCTTTTCTGAATTTCAATTGATCTATTCTAAATTTTAAATTGAGTATCTGAGTTTAAAATGATCTTTTTTGAGTTTCAGTTGATTTTTTCTGAAATGAAAGTGGAATTAATAATTTTAATCAATCTATTATGATGTTTAGTTCATTTATATGTTTGTTTGAATTAGTAAATTTCAATTGATCTGTCATAACTAAAAATGTTTTTTTCTGAATTTGAATTAATTTTTACTGAATTTCAAATGGATTTTCCGATTTTTAATCAAAATTTTCTCAATTTTATTTGATCTATTCTGAATTTAAATGTATTTATGAATTTTAAACTTTTCTACATTTAAAATGAAATTTATGAAGTTTAATGAATATCTGCTGAATTTCAAATGATCTTTTCTGAATTTAAATTTTTTGCGCATGCGTTGTGCTTTGAAAATTTTATTTATTTTTGAAAGAACATAATAAATTTGAATTATTTATATTATGCATTATATTTTTTTTATATTTAAAATATATTTTGTTAACTAAAACTTAAATTTTAAATTACTTTTTAAGTATACAATTAGGGCGGATCAATTTGTTCTAATAAAATGTTGATTCCTGGAATCATTGATTTTCGTATTCTACGTTAAATTCTAAGAAAATAACTCTTCGAGATCATATAGCTCCCCTGAAATAATTATCTCCGTAATTACGTTTAAAAAATTTGATTTGATATGGCAGTGCACTGTGGCGTATGAGTGACATTTTATATAACAAAAAGTGTACAAAAAGGGTAAGAATGGCATGAAAACACCTTGTAACCACAATAAGCATCGTTACAAATAATCTTATTAATATTATAATTCAGAAAGTGTGTTTGGGTGTGTAGATGTTCGGAAGTTTGGATTATAGATATTTGGATATTTAGATGTTCGGATGTTTGAACCAGTATTATGGCCAAACGGCTGGTCCGATTTATGTGAAATTTAGTATGTAGGTGCACTAGGGATTGGAAATAAGCTTAGGCTACAAATAGTTCGTAAGACTTCTACAAGAAGGGGCTTTATTCAATCATATGTTTGCAAGCCAACTAGACATGAACGGCTGGACCGGTTAAAATGAAACTTACCATGGAGATACATCATTGCTTCGAAAAAATCAAAAAAATGTAAAATATAAAACGTTGACAAAATTTGTGTCAGAGGGTGCTTTATGCGCTTTATGTTGAAAAATAATTAAAATTTCAATTTTATATGTTTCGAATGAATGCCGAAGATAAAAACGAGATTTGTTCATTATATAGGTTGTTTAGGTTTTATACATAACGAATTTTAGAGAAAAAATTTTTTAAAATTAGGTTCTATGTCTGTCTCATTCTTTTCAAATCATATTTGCTTTTGATTCTCGGCAATTGATCTCAACTTTTAAGTGATACCCCAATAACTTGTTCGCGATGTTTGTGAATAACACGATTTGGCACAGTGGTGCATAATTGAACGTGTCTCTCAGAAGCATGGAATTTCTGGAAAATTTGGAATGGTGGGATATCGTCAGTATTTTGGAGCTGCTCTTTAAATTTGTCGTACGGAATGTGCTTTGTGAAATCAATTATATTTACGTAAGGTAACGGTGGCTGAGCCGATAGACGACTCGTACACTTAGGCAAGTGCAGGCCCGTTTCATCAACATTGAGAATTTAACTAAAGCCAACTTAAATAAGCGACGAAGGAGTCAACGTACAGTCAACGAAATAACGACCAACAGCAGAAACCAACGGATCACGTGTTTTCTCAAGGACAGAACGATTCGAGTCGTAGTTGACGGTATTTCATCCAAGGAGCACGCCATTAACGCAGGAGTACCGCAGGGTTCAGTTCTATCGCCAACCTTGTTCCTGGTTTTTATCAACGACCTTCTGTCGTTGACGCATAACCCAATACATTCGTTTGAGGACGACAACAGCATTTGTCATTCACATTCATTTAAAAAACGCCCAAGCTCTATGGGCTTTGAGAGAAAAAGGCAAAATATGAATGACACACTCCTAAATGATCTACAAAAAATTTCTGAGTGGTGTCTTGCTTATAAAGTAGAGTTCAATGCAATCTTCACAATCAAAATCAGTTTTTATGGGCTTGTCCATAAAAACAAGATGCCCAGGATCATCTCTAAAATTGATGTCCTTAAAAAGGGCTGTTGCTAAACACGCACTTTGTCTGTCCTGTATACTGAATCGATCGCATATCATAGCAAAATTGAAAGCGCTATATTGTGATGCGTAGGGACCACGTGTCATTGCATCTTCAGGATCATGTACAGACGCGGACTTACCAACATCCACATAATTGTATAATTCGGAATGAGTTGGTTCATATAAAGACACCTCTGCAGAAGTTTGTGATGTTTATACTGTAGCAGCTACTATTTCTGAAGTATATTGCACAAATTCTGGTATTGTGAGTTTTCTTAGGTTTTGGTGATCAAGCATGAATTATTATAGATGTGTTGGTATTTTGCCACATGAGCATTGCGTCGTTTGTAAATGACATTTACAAAGCCCAATATAAAACAATTTTTATAGAATTTATAGAAATTAATAAATATTTCAAATTTCTTGCTTCTGGTTTTTGATTCTTTGCTGTAGTTACCAATAAAGCTATTTAGTTTTGTACAAATGACTTTTCTATCATAAAATTCTATATTTAGTTTGCTTCAAATTTCAATAATTTTATTTGCAAATTTAGTCGTAAATGAATTGCACAAACACAGTTTGTTCCTCGCTCTAGCACGTGGATAGGAAGGCAAAGAAATTGTTGTCATTTTTGCAGATGCACCAAATATCAAAATATCGTGTTCTTTTATTTGATTTAAATATTGACGATGCTCCAAAGTGTTGTTGGTATTAATTCACCAGCTCCTACAGAACCACCTCTAATAGACGATGCTGATGGTTCCATTTAAAACCGTAAAATTGGATACGATATTGGGCTGAATTTAGTGGTTCAAAATATTGTATCTATAGATTAAATATTAATTCAGCACTTACCTGTTGAAGATACACGTACTTACTGTAAGCACCCCATGAATGATGCAGTAAAAGAATTTTACCGAAAAGTGGCGTGATTAGTTGCTGGTACAAATATGCTGAAATATTTGAAGGCCACGATGAGTTTATCTAAATAGTTGCAGGTGAAGCTGAGTATGAAAAAATATACTTAAATGTGATAACAACAACAACAACCGCTTAGCGAAGCAAGTTGTTCTTTGTTATGTTGACATACACTCACTGCAAAATTTTATTATTTTTAAATCACTTGTGAGTGTTTTTTGAAACTAGAACACTATTCTGACTCTTTTTGTGCACTTTTTGTTATATAAAATGTCACTCATACGCCAGAGTGCACTTTCATATCAAATCAAATTTCTAAATCCAAATTACGGAGAAAATTATTGCACCGTATCCATATGGTGCATGTCCAAGAGTTTTTTCTTAAAATTTAATGCAGAATACGAAAAGCAATGATTCCAGGATGAAAAAAAATTGATCCGCCCTAAAACATATACATTATAACATATTTTGAGGTTATTTACAGTAAACTTGACTCGCGTTCAGAACATAAGTTGCAAGTTGCGTTTAATCATGCCACGCGATATGTCTACAATATTCACAGATTTGACCATATAACTCAGTTCAAAAAAAGTATCCTTGGCTGTGACATTATTAACTATCTTAACGCAAGAAATTGTATTTTCCTACATGGACTTATTTACTCCAAAACTCCTTGGTACCTCTTTGAAAAACTCAATTTTTGTCAGTCAGTAAGAATGAAAATATTTTTAATACCAACATGGTATTATTTAAACTCTACTAGGTTATTTTTCATTAATGCCATTAGATTATGGAATAGTTTACCAAACACTATTAAGTCTTTGGAAAGAAAAGGTGACTTTAAGCAGGCCATATTTAACTACTTCACTTAAAAGTTGTGTGTGGGAACTGATAGAAATCATTTTTCTCTTCTGTATCTATGTTCTATGTCTTTATGCTCTTTTTCTCCCTTTTCCAGCTGCCTATTCTATAAATTCTTTAAATTCTAGTTTTTAAATTAAATAAATAATAATTTTTTTATAAATTTTTGAAATTTTTGAATTTTGCCGCAGGGCATTCCCTTATGGAGTGTCGGGTATGACGATCCCGCGGATCCTGAGTCATTGCTCTTGTTTTTAATTCAATTTAATTAAATGTAAAAACCCTGTGAAAAATGTAATCGTTATGATTTAGTTATAAAAATAAATCTTAATAATAATAATAATAAATCCATTATTAAAACTAAATTACAATATTAATATACAATATAATGTTATTATTAAGCTTTTATCTTTGTATTTCAAAAGAACATGTTCTTAAAATACTAATATTAAATATCAAATAAATAAATAAAAAAATATAGTATATGCCCCTTACTAGAGGAATAATAAATAGTTCATATTTTTCCGAAATATTTATTTTCATTTATTAAACATAACTTTGAAATACATTTAAGCTTAACCAACACAAAAAAGAACAAGAACAACCAACCAGCACTTAAATATCAAACGAAAAATTATTTTACAAAAATTTTTTTCAAAAATAATTTTTATTTATAAGATGAAATGCTTTTGAAAAATATAAATAAAAAAACTCGAATTTTTCGCTATTACTGTCTAAAAAGGAATTCTACGTCTATACTTACGATACTATCGAAACTGTGTCTTTTTCTATGAAACAGGAAAGAGAGGGGAGAAAATAATCGCTTATAAATTGATCAAACTTGCCTTTACTCCAAATACCTTATAGCTTATTTATTGTTTTTATTTTACAACAGTATTGTTTAAAGTTTAGTTTTATGCTTATTTATTAAAATAGAAGATTGAAAAAAGCAGGGACAGGGAGAAGCCGTTTGTTTTGAAATTTAACCATAGATGTAAGAGTTTTCGGTTTGGCAGATTCCCTTTGTTTTGAAATTTAACCATATATGTAAGAGCTTTCGGTTTTGCAGATTTCCTTATCGCGTTGTATAAGTGCGATCGGATTACGCTGGATGGTGCCGAAAAAATAAGTTTTCGTACTAACGAAACTTTGTAGACGGTTTTATGATTGCTTGACTCAGTTGACTGCACGTCAAAGATGTACACCAGCAAAGAGAAAATACGCCAGATTAAAAATGTTTTTTTCGATAAAGGCGGAAACGTAAGCCAAGCAGCTGAAATGTGAATAGTGTTTATAATCCTGGTACTGTAACAGCCAGTCATGCGCTGTTTTAGTTTCGTTGATTCCGTTCGGGAAATTTTAATGTTAAAGATGCACCACGCTCCGGAAGGTCAACTGTCAATAAAATCATGGAAATTGTCGAGTCCGATCTTCATGTAAGCACTGTTTCGATTGCCAACGTTGCTAAACATTGCACAACAACCAATGAAGTGACTTGAATAAGGCTGGATACAAAAAGAAGCCCGATGTATAGGTGCCAAACGAGTAAACGCAAAAAACCTCATGGACCAAATGTCTATCCGCGAATCTCTGCTGAATCGCAACAAAATTTACACATTTCTGAAACAGATGGTGGACGCCTGTTGAACAGAAGCGGGCAGGTTTGGTCAATAGGATAAGAATTGTGTTCCATCCGGACACAACGCAAGGCCACACACATCGATAGTGACTCGCCGTCAGAAACTCCGTTATATTGGTGAGGAGGTTCTTTTGCATCCAGCTTGTAGTCCGGACCTGGAACCAAGTTCTTATCACCTGTTTCTGTATATGTCAAATGATTTTGCCTGTAAAAAATTTGCATCGAGGGAAGCTTGGGACGAAACTTTCTATGAGAGAAGCATAATGAAATTACCTACAAAATGGCAACATGTTATCGAACAAAACGGTGCATATCTATACTATTATATAAAATTGAGTAAAACTAAAAAGTTACTACTTTACTCCAAAAGTACTGGGCCGATTTTTATGAGGCCATATTGAGGCCGAAACTAGCCGAAACTGACAAAAAGGGCCGAAACTGGCCGTAACCGAAACCGAAACCGAATATTCGGTTGGGCACTACTTATGAGTACATCTCAGTAATTGCAAATACTTGAATATATTTTCTACAAACCTTTGCGCCGTGGTTTATGTACTCAAAAAAATCAAAATGTGTCCTTTATTTGTACAGCTCCCTCTGTTCACCTTAAAACGTTCAAGCCGGTTTATGATCACTCCTTATAAAGCCTTTCACAAAATATAAAAATGCGCATTAGCATTGTAGAAGCCAAGTCAGTGGCACATAGGATCAGCAGAAGCAGCTAACGCATTAATTATCGACCTGCTTGTTGATGTAATATGGCAGTCTGGTCACAAGAAATTACTGGAGCAAAATCGAAAGTTCTTGTCTGGGATTATTTCGGTTATAGTTTTTTGTGAATCTCATGACTTGCCAGTTTGTGGAAAAGACCAATCTTCCAATCATCCAGTTTAGTAAATACTGCTTCACGTAAAAATTAAAATCAGCTTACAATCCATTCAGCTTTCGAATACTTGAAGGTGTCGCTGTTCATACACCATATCTCAACTTATGAAAATAATCCTTAAAACGGCGTTTTTATTCCTTTAAACCGTGCACTCTTTCTGCACATATTCTTGAATGCACTCATTATTATTCAGAAGAATTATGAAGATACAAACCGAAATTTCGCGTCCGTCAGGTTCGACGTCTTTGCAGCATCACTGCTTTGAACTAGTCAGAAATAAATTTCAGAAACTTTTAATGACGTATGGATACAATCGGACGCAATACTTCCTTTTTTTGAACTTTCTTTTACAGCATTTAGATCATATCTTGAAAAAGAAAGGCTTCAAAATAACAAGGTTTGCATGATTATAATTTTTTTTTGTGGGTCTAAAATCTGGCTTATTTGAATTGGCCGAAAAAGATTTCAGCCTCTTACTGTCAAGCATTGAATGTGAAAACTCATAATTTTTTTTTGTCAATTTTGTGTCTTTGCTTTAATTTTAATAGAAACTTTGATTGGAAAAAACCAAAAATAGTCCCATCGTGTTCAGCGACTTCGAATACATAAAGTTAGATCATGAGATAAGCCATCGATCATCACATTCTCTATTGATATATTTTTGAAAAATATTTTTATTAATGTAGCGAAAATTTCCAAAAATTGGAGACGAACAGTGCCTAAGGGTTAATATTTTCGGACAAAAATTTCAGTAAGTGCTTTTGAGATGTCATTGAAGCAATTTTTCAACATGCCTCAAAAAAAAACCCCTTCGCTATTTTTGGGTCGGTCTAGTATATAGTTATGTATATATTTATGTGTTTATTATGTTATTAGAATAAAATGTACATACACTAATAGTAAATGTACGTAAATGATTGAAAATAAATAAAAAAAAACAAAAAAGCTGCTGCGAAAAAATTCGTTTTACTGCGTTTTTTTTCCAAATTTACTGCGATTTACGAATTATCAAGTCCGAACCCTGATACATTTAAATGCAGAGCGTCGCAAAAAAATAAAATAAAACAAGAGTAAAAAATACCATTTTTTATTTCTTTGATATGTATTGTCTTAAGCTTAGTATGCTGTAGGAACGAAAATTTTTAGGCATTTAATTCTACACGCGAAATTTTGGTGTAGACTCAACACTAACACATATTTACTATAACCTGTTTGTTGAATGTGTTAGTTGAACATTATTGTTGAATGTACGAACATATAAAAAGCAGCGAAATTTTGACATTTTAACTCTCCAATCGTGGTTGTAAACTTGGTTGCATTAAACAAATTTTTCATTCAACAGCGTACTAACCAACGGAACAAAATTTCGCCATCTTCTCGCTGTCAAAAATGCAATGCATTTCTTACAGAAGATTTCTTTTCGCTCCTACAGCGTACTAAGCTTTAACCCAATAAGGACGATGAGACGATAATGCCATATCGTCGCAAAACTATCCGTATCACATAAAAATTAGTCAAAATCAAAATAAGGTAATAATAATAAGCACATGTGTGTAAAAATTGACACGTCTTTAAGTTGTTAAGGAGATTGATAAAAAAAACAGTGGCCTGCTAGTTTAAACTGAATCGGATCATTCTTACTATGCTAAATAAAGTCATCAATTGGATGAAATATGAATAACGCATTTATGTTTACTTCCCCTCATTTTTACATGATTAAGGCTCTGAACTATATTTCTGTATATTTACGACTTTTTTCTTTAGCTTATTTTGTTCACTCGCATTACACTGTGCAACGTTGCCTCTCGCTTGTTGATATCGACAATGAAGAAGCAGCTTAAAATGACAGCTCCTGGGACGAATATAAGAGATGGCGGATATAGGATATGGTATATGCGGTTGCTGCGGTAGTCACAGAAGGATATGGCAAAACAAAAAAGACATTGTTCGAGTATTGTGTGATGCAAAATAATTTTCGCCCATAATTGAACAATTTAAGCCATTAAAAATGGTGCGATTTAATAAGATATGGTAATTATTGAAATCGATGAGCTGAAGTCACAGGAATTAAGAGGATTAAAAGAATTTTAAACTGCCATAAAATTGGCTTTTAATTAATTTTAAGGTTTCGACATATTAATTGACAGGGTCTTCTTTACTGTTAAATTAAAGTTATTCAACCCTCGAACGCATTTGATTTTTTTTAAAGTAAAAGACATTTAGTGGCAATTTGACACTATGCACTACAAAACAAAGATTCAAATTTAATACCATTGAAAACGCAATTTTTTCGTTTTATATTCATGTTATATTAAAATATTTATATATATTCCCTCAAATATATTCCCTCAAAAAGGAATGTGTTAGATGTGCTTGCCACAGTAGATATTTAAAATTAAAATAATTCATAAAATGTTAAAAATAAAAATTTGATCTTTATTCACCAACTACACCAAGTTTGGGCACATTTTTTACATAGGATTAAAAGAAAAATTGGACAAACATGGAAATAGCAGTTAATACATAGCGTTCTGTAAAGATGTGACCTTGATTTTTACGAACAAAAAACTTACAGTTAAAATTATTTTTTCTTTGCGTTGTATTCTTAGCATAGTGTCAATTTGACACTGAACGTCGTTTGAGGTAAATTTTTTGTACAGCTTAGCAACGACATCTATTGGGGTTTTTTCTTTGGTAAAATATAATTTAAGGCATGATTTTTACACTGAACCAAAATCCGATCGCTTAGTAGATTTTACTAAAGAATTATATTCTTTAATCATTTTCAGTTGAAAGGAGCTTATCCTAAAATATTTTTCATTTTGAGGAGAAACTTCTTGTGGCTTAAAGAAAATACTTACTTGTGTTTAAGTCAAAAAAATAAAACAGAAGCGGAACTAAGACTACTATAAGTACGGGCTTTTCAAATGAATACAGAAATTTCAAATTTGACAGTAAAAAATAACCGGAAATGAAGCATAAAAAATATATAATAAGAGTACTATTCCACACTATGACGATGGAATTAGGATTGTAACCTAATTTGGAAGACTATTTTGTTGTCAATAGTATTGGGGTCTTCTTTAAATTGTCTTATAAAAAATACAAAGTAACTTGTTTTGATTAAAACTTAACAATCGAAATATCATGTTATAAAAAAAAATGGCTATATCAGCCCTTGCACAGTGGAGTATTTAACCCTCAAAATGGGTATCAATTCACCTAGAAGACGGAAAAACTTTTGCCTTTTTTTAAGTTGGAATGGGTTCAAATAAGAAAAAAATTGTCGTCCGTCCATCCGTAAGTCCATCTGTCTGTCTTGCGACACGATAACAACCGTAATTTGAAAACTATCGTAATAAAATTCGGCATTTAGGCTTGTATCTACAAAACAAAGAACAAGTTCAAAAATGAACCCAATCAGATGAAACGCCTAAAGTAACTTTATCAAAACTGTAAAATCTCTTTAAACCCAACAAAACTTAATGTATGTACTTGAAATTTTGCATATAAGATTTGATACTTAATATACACTCTAAGTACGAAATTCAACGAAATCGAGTAAAATCCAAGCCTACTTCCTATACAAAGTACCTAAAAACAATATGACGCTACCAGCAAGAATTACTCAAAGATCTTATTTATATAGTTTGTATTGATTGGAGTAATTTTGTTTACCTTTTTCACTAAGTCGTCGAAGATGATTACGGCACATTGATGTGGCCGAATTGGACAGCGAGTTCATATTTATTGGGGGTTGGAATTAATTTTAAAGGTTTTTTTCGGTTTTTGAGCATTTATTTTGAAACAACGGTACAATGTATATTATTCAAAGTATTGTCCATCGTTAGCTACAACATTTTCCCATCTTTCTGGCAGCATATGGATTCCGCGCCGGAAGAACGATTCGTCTTTTGAGGCAATCCACGAATCGACCCATTTTTTGGTATCCTCGTAAGAAGTGAAGCGCTGCTCAGCCAAGCCATGCGTCATCGATCTGAATAGGTGGTAGTGGGAAGGGGCTATGTCTGGGCTATAAGGCGGGTGGGGTAGCACATCCCAATTCAGCGCCTCCAACGTTTCCTTGACGGTTCTTGAAACATGTGGCCGTGCGTTGTCATGTTGAAAAACCACTTTGTCGTGTCTTTTGGCATATTCCGGCCGTTTAACCTTTAATGCTCGGCTCAATTGCATCAATTGTTGTTGGTAGCGTTCCCCAGTGATGGTTTCGTTAGGTTTTAGCAGCTCATAGTACACGACACCCTTCTGATCCCACCAAATACACAGCATAAGCTTGGCGCCATGAATATTCGGCTTGGCCCTCGATGTTGATGCATGGCCGGGTGGTCCCCACGATTTTTTTCGCTTAGGATTATCGTAATGGATCCACTTTTCATCGCCAGTGACAATACGATGCAAAAAACTCTTCCTTTTATGCCGTTGAAGCAGTTGTTCGCACATGCAAAATCGCCGTTCAACGTCTCTCGGCTTCAACTGGTACGGCACCCAATTTCCTTGCTTTTGAATCATTCCCATGGCCTTCAAGCGTTTGCCGACCGTTGATAAGTCGACTCCCAATGATTCTGACAATTCTTGAAGGGTTTGACACGGGTCTTCATCGAGCAAAGACTCCAATTCCTCATCTTCAAACTTTTTCGGCTGGCCCGGACGCTCTTTGTCTTCCGTATCAAAATCACCACTTTTAAACCGACGGAACCAGTACTCACAAGTAGAAATCGATGGAGCATAGTCCCCGTAAGCCTCAGTAAGCGTGCGTTGTGCTTTGACCGCTTTTTTCTTCAAATGGAAGCACAAAAGTAAACCTTCCCGCAAATTGCGTTTTGTTGGAACGAAAGTCGACATGTTCACAGAGAAAAAAATATATGTTGTTTACACTTCAGTGGAATGACACATACTGAAAAATGAAGCTTAGACAATGTGCTTTGAAATGAATATAGTCACAGGTGTGCCCGATGCGATCTATTGATAGTTACGCCATCTCTTAGAAAACCTTTAAAACTAATTCCAACCCCCATAGAAAATGCAATAATTTTTTACCGCGCAAACATAGCGCTGCTTTTCTTTTCATTAGGTTTAATAAAAATATCCAAAATTTGAGAAAACAATAAGAATTTTGTAAAATTCCGCCCTTCTCACAACAATATGTCTACATATGTGGTAAAAATACGCACATTTTTAAGCTTACTGGAGAAAAACAAAACTATTTAACTATTAATCACTTTTAGACAAAAAAAAAAAAAACCAAACACATTGTTTTAAAAATATCTGAGGATGTGGGCCCCATTTGACTTTATTAAAAATTTTTGCTTTAAATATTGAATAAAAAATTTTGATATGAAGAAAAAATCACTGTTATCACAAAGAGCACGTAATCAGAAAAAACTCAACTTTCAAAGAGAATTGGGAGTAAACGATAAAATATTTTGCAACAATTCTTTACATTAGTGATGCAGAATTTTATTATCTTTAACCTATTAACGCGGTTGGGTATTTTTTTGCCCATGAAAATGATTCTGCAGTGTTTAATTTTTTGTTTATTGCTTTGGAGTTTTTGGAGTGTGTCAAGAAATTTTAACGTTAACTACTACATTTTCCAAGTCAAAAGTGAAAATGTTTAAAAATCAGAAAATTTGCGTTATCATATCGGTCATTCCATGTCAAATCGGACGCTTTTTTTTCAAATTTTTCACGTCAATAGAACTTTAAAAACAAAAAATATTTGCATACTTTTTTATAATTTTTTATTTTTTTTTGCAGTTATACACAGTGAAAAATTCAAAAGAAAATAAGAAATTGTCATTCAAACATGTAGTCAAATAATTATATCTTCTCAACCGTTAGTCCTACAAAAAAAAAGGTTAAGGACATATTTTAAAGATTTTGAATTGGTCTTAACTGTGGTGACCTTTTTTAGTGTATTGACTACACAATTTTTAAGTACAAAATACTTTAATTTTTAATTTAACATGGAATTTTTAGTATTTTTTGCTAAACTACACCGATAAAAAAGAAATCGTAAGTCCAACAAATTAAGACTTAAATGCAAGTACTTTTTGCATTTGTTTTGTGCTCAACAACGACAGTTCTTAAAACTGAAAGCACCGATTTGTTAAATATTCTAACAATTTTTACTGTTAGCTTAAGAGTGGAAATGGTTAGATTAACTATTCAGGTACTTAGAGGAATTAAGAGTTGAAGTCGTTGAATTAGTATTATAAGTATTTAAAAAAAAATAACAAGCAAAATTTTCATTTCAACAGCGAAAGTATTTAAAGGAATTAAGAGTACAAATTGTTCGATAAACTATTCAAGTACTTGAAGGAATCAAGAGTGAAAGTTGTTGAACAAACAATAAAAGTATTTAAAAAAACTAACAAGCAAAATTGTCAGTTCAACAACGCAAGTATTCAAAGGAATTAAGAGTATAAATTGTTTGATTAACTATTCAAGTAGTTGAAAGAATTAAGAGTTAAAGTTGTTGAATAAACAATAAAAGTATTTAAAATACCTCAGTAGGAAATCTGTTACTTCAACAACGCAAGTAGTTAAAGAAATTAAGTAGGGAAATTGTTGGTTCAACAACGAAAGCTATTTACAGCCCTATTCTGGCAAATTAACAAATTTTTAGCAAGTATTTTGAATATTTCTAAATGTTTGTTGTGATTTTGTTTCTTCAAAACAAAATTTTAAGCTCAAAAATAAAAAATTTTGATAAACTGTTGTCAACTGTTTTTCAGTTATTGACAATTTCATTAACAAATTTTGTTTTTTGAGCTTCAAATTTGTTATTGAAAACACAAACACACAGAAATATTCAAAATACTGGTTAACAATATGTTAATTTGCCAGAATAGGGCTGTTAATATATAAAATTATTAAAAAAACTTTTTATAAAATGACATTTAATTATAAAGAAAATTTTTTGCTTTTAATATGAATTTATAATAAAAGCTTTCCATTTCTTAAATACAAATAAAACAATTGACAAAACATTTATTTTTTTTTTATTAATCATATCAATATTTATTATTTGGTAAAGTTTCGTTGTTTACATGTTTAGATACATATGTATTTTTATGTCTAATATCTATTTATGTTAGTCTATTTGTCAATTAAAATAAAAATTATAAATGACTTTACTTCAATGAGTTAGAATACAAAGTTTTGGAGCATTTATTTAGAAATACAGACTTAAATCCATTCGTATTGTTTTTGCATTAAATATAAATTAATTTTGGATAATATGACTCATTAAAATTTTAATAAGAAATTTTTTAAAACGTCTTTTTTTTTTTAATTGATTTCCTTAGCTTTATTGTGTTCCTTAGATAAAAATATAATTAAATAATTTTATTCAAAGTCAACTATGTACATTATTTAAATTAAAATAAAGTTTTATTTAGTTAGTATTATTAATAGTCTAATATTTTAATAAACTAAAACCGCAAAATTTTATCCATATTATTCAGTGTTACAATTTTTGCAGGGACCGATATTTCTTGAACTTTTTTTTAAGTAGAAGCAACTACGTGAGCAAATAATTTTGTATGACTGAATATTTTGTACATATGCATGTACATTAGGGTGTTCTCTATTTTAATTTTTATGAAAAAGGTAGGTCTAACCCCCTCTAAAAGTTGTCAAATGATCTCAAAAGTAAGCAGGAAAAATTTAACGCCCCTACGTCCCCGCCTTCCCATGCCGCCGTTCGATTGAAAAAAAATGTTTATCACTCATACGCCTTACTTTCTCATTTTGAAAATTATTTTGTTTTATAGTGCATAAACTGTGAAAATCAGTTTAAAGTTATTATACAATATGTATTTATTAATAATTTTTACTCAAACAGTTTTCGAAAAATTTTTGTAAATTTTTCTGTGCTCCTGAACGCACTGCAGAATGTATTTTTTTTTATTCTCGTCTTTGGTGAGAAGGCCATGATAGTCTTCCATCAGCTTAACTGCTCTCTCAGCAGTATCATTGACAACACGCAACGACTGTACAATTTTTTCTCTATCAATATAAACTTCATGGCTACTCCAATTTTCCGGGTCACAACTGAGAAAACTGTCATCGATTTTAAATCGACGAAACATTTCCGCACTTTTCTCATTTATAAATTCGTCAACCGTCTTATCTGTTAGCACGTTTTTAATTATTAGTTTAAAATTTAAAAGTTAATTAATCGCATTATTACCTTCCCAGTTCCTGATATCCTCAATATGTAAAGGAAGCCTTTTGTCCACTTGTTCTACACTAACCCTTGTCAAAGCTTGTACCATTTTCCTTTTAGTATCGAGTTTCGTCAAAAAACGCGAGAGCAGATATTTCGTGATGTAAATACCAATAATGACTCATAAGTTTCTTCAATGCATGTCTTGGTGTCATTTGGTCAATATTTCACCATTTGGCAAATGAGGTCGATATCTGTTTGGCATGCTGTTGCTGCGTTTGAGCATTTATACCAAGCCTTAATATAAAAACGGACAATGAAGCAGTAGACATCTCCTAAAGCATTCAATTCTTCTTTGACCAATGGGTAGTCCTCACGGAGAAGAAATATTTTCAAGCAGTAAATTGTTTTCGACATCCATCTCGCATGGTGCATTGTTTCTGGTGGCCGTATTTTGAAATTGCTTTCACTTTCTGCTTTAAGGAACAATAATGCAAGTTTTGTAACACAATGCTGTAATTGCGCGCCTTTTCCCAGAATATCATCACTTCACGAATCACCAAACTTGCACTTTCTTTAAGGTATAATTTAACGTTTCTAGTATTGTAAAATAATACCTGTAACACTTGTTTATTGGATGGCAATTTTGAACCAGTACTACCAAAATTAATTGGACCAACTAAATAAATAATATTTTCATTTCGCAACGACATTTTCACACCCTTGATTATCACTATGACCAATAAAATAAACTTTAATGCAACTATCATAGTGTAAGTATAAAAGTGGCTGCAAGACGGCCATTTGTAAAATGCTGTTTTTAGTAGTTGTCAAGCACCCAGTAATTGTCAAAAGTGTCAGAGCCCCAAGCCGTCCGATGAATATCAAGTGTCGCGCCGTCGCCACTTTACATTGCTGGCTATACATTGCTTTATAAAATGTTATTGTGATATTCGCATATGAATAATATAAATGAAACTTATATAATATTGCGTATGACAACATTTTCCATATTGTATAATAACTTTGAACTGATTTTCACAGTTTATGCACTATAAAACAAAATAATTTTCAATATGAGAAAGCAAGGCGTATGAATGATAAACATTTTTTTTCAATCGAACGGCGGCATGGGAGATCATCTGAGATCATTTGACAACTTTTTGGGGGGTTAGACCTACCTTTTTCGAATATAATAAAAATCCCATACCAATAGAGAACACCCTAATGTACATATGTATGTCCGTCAAAATTTGCAAACCTTTTTCACAACTTCTTGGTATCCGATTATGCTGAAATTTAGCACATGTATGCACATCCTCTTCAAAAAAGACACAACTCAAAATTTTTACTTTTTCAGGAGGAGCATAAAAAAATTTTTTTTGCTTTCAGGGACTCCATGCAAAACAAAAGGACAAAACTATTTTTTTTTAATTAAAGACTAAGAATTTGTGTACAAAATTAGGACATCCGAAGTAGATGGTCTAGATGAAACTACGAATAGATTTACACGAAAAAGTAAAAATTTGGAAATTTTGAGTTGTGGCTCTTTTGAAGAGGGTGTGCGATATGTAAGTTCGGTGACAATGCAATATTATGATGAAGTTTATTCCATAATACAAAATTTATGTTTTTTAGAATTCCAAATAATAAATAACAAAATGTACGGCATCTTCCAATCCACCAAAGTACCCAAGTCAGTGTGAATACCCCTATAATATTTTTTTCTAAAGCTGACGTTTTCGTCTGCATTAAGCAAAAGTTTCGTTGTTGGTTTTAAAAGAAACATCTTAATAATAACGGTTTTACTTTCGCTAGCTTAAACAAATGCAAAAGCACTTTAAAGTAACAACTTTGCTGTTTCCGCAACAAATTTTTTCTTTGAATGATTGAACAGCAATCTCATTATTGGAACAACAGATTGTTTGTTCTTTTTACTAATTCATAATATCAAAATCAACAATTTTTTCTTATTATAACAAGTTTTTTGTTAGCCCAAAAAAATACTAATAAAGTCCTATAAGTCCAAAGTATTGTTGTTTTTAATACTTTTTTTTTCTCAGTGTAGGTACATATCGTCTCTGCGCCAACAAAAACAGTTGTATGTATTTCAGTAACTTTTCAAAAGAGTAAAAAAACAAATTTTTTCAGAGCATTTCTAGTACTGCGAGCAATAACTGTTTTTGATCACTTCTAAATCATAAGAGATATAAAAAACTGCAAATGCAGAAATGTGGGTAAAAGATAGTGTACACAAAATATGCTAAAAAAAATTACAAAAATCACATAACTGTTTTTGTTGGCGCAGTGACGATATGTAAAGTCACATTGAAAACTTTTATCAACTCCTTAAAATACACTATTCTTCTGAAGACACTCTATTTTTGAAATTTGATAAAATATTTCTTGGTTGTAATTCCGTGATGTATTGCTATGTTAATACTAAATTATGTAAAATTGTTTTACCATTTTATTAATAATATTTTTTTTTGTTCTTGTAAACTTAAACAATAGTTGAAAAAGATGATGTAATGCGCATATCAATTTTCCATTTGCCCATGGTATAAAGGAATGGTGGGTTAACGTCCCGCGTATCATTTTTGCTTCTTCGAATCGCTTTTTGAGAGATTGTTTTTCAGAGTTGTACTGCTTTGATGAAAAATATTCCGATTCAATAATTGCCATGTTCTTTGAAACCCAATTATAAAATACTACAGGAGTATTTGTCAGATTATTAATGCTTGCAGATTAGCCTTTGCCGTCAGTCTTTTTACTGTACCTTCCAAACCATCACATGGCCCTTTGCCGTGTGATTTTGCGAAAAGGTGCCATTCTGCGGGAATATTGAAATCGATGCTGTGCTTGCATAGATTTATAAAATTTTTTTGTTCTTATATTTTGTTATTATTCTTATATTTCTTATCGAATTGAGTGACTGCTCCATTTGAGAAGTAAAATATTTTGTTTACTTCTCGCAATTTTTTCAGCAGGAAATTAGTTAAGCCACGCTAGAATAAAAGACCTGCTACTGTGTCGTGCTTTAAGCATTACGAAATTGTATCGTAACTTATGCGCACTACATCCACATCAACTTTTTCAACTTTTGTTCAAGTTTGCAAGAAAAAAAAAATTATAAATAAAATGTTAAACAATTTTACATAATTTAGTATTAATATAGGTATACATCATGGAATTACAACCAAAAATTTTTTAGCAAATTTAAAAATAGAATGTTTGCAGAGTAATGGCATATTTTAACGAGTTGATAAAATTTTTCAATGTGACTGACCAGAAAAAACAGTTATGTGATTTTTGTAAATTTTTTATAGCATATTTTGTTTACACTATCTATTACCCATATTTCTGCATTTGCAGTTTTTTTGTATCTCTTATGATTTAGAAGTGATCAAAAACAGTTATTGCTCGCAGTACTTGAAATGCTCTGAAAAAAAATTTGTTTTTTTACTCTCCTGAAAAGTTACTGAAATACATACAACTGTTTTTGCTGGCGCAGAGACAATATGTACCTAGCTTATCAAAAAATACTAAAATTTCCATTTTTAATTAAAAATTACAAATTTTGAGTATGCATTAAGAATGAATGCCTCAATACGATAATATTTTCGAAGTGCCAAAATATAGTGGTGTTGACTGTGAAATAAGTGAATAAAATTTTTAGTGGTCAAAAAATTTTAAATTGTGTACATATATAATTAACATAAAATCTCAATTTAAAGATGATCCAAAACTTTTCTATAGTTTTGTTTACCCAAAACGTAAAGCCTCTAGCTTTCCACCCCTTATGAAATTCAATCAGGAAGAATCATCTTGTGACAATGTGATTTCTAACATGTTTGCAAACTTCTTTAAATCAACTTACTCCGATATACCATTTAATACTAGCACGGTGTATCCTTTTCTCCCGCCAGTTAACTCTTTTGAAACTCCTGTAATGGACCCAAATATTGTTATGTGTTATCTTCGACAAGCAAAATCTTCTTTTACGACCAGCCCTGATAAAATTCCAAGCTGTATTTTAAAGCAATGTGCTACAAACCTATGTACTCCTCTAGCAAACATTTTTAATATTTCCTTGCATAGTGGTTATTTTCCTATTATATGGAAGGATTCTTATATTATACCCCTTCATAAATCTGGCTCCAAGATTGATGTTTCTAACTATCGAGGAATTGCAAAATTAAGTGCAATCCCTAAGTTATTTGAGAAAACCATAACTGATCAATTAACCCACTCCGTGACTTCCACCATTTCTGTCTTTCAACATGGTTTTCTGAAGGGTAAGTCCACTACATCAAACCTCTTAGAGTTTACTACGCGTGTTATAAATGGTTTTACTTTGGGACTGCAGACTGATGTTATTTATACGGACTTTAGCAAAGCTTTTGACAGTGTTAATCATAATCTTCTTTTGAAAAAACTCCACCTTATTGGGTTTCCTGTCACATTATTAAATTGGATAAATTCGTATTTATCTAGACGTACTCAAAAGGTTTTATATAAGAATTCTCTTTCAAAAAGTATTTCGGTCACTTCTGGCGTTCCTCAGGGCAGTCATCTTGGACCGGTCTTGTTTTTACTATTCATTAATGATATTCCTTCGGTAATAAAACACTGTAACGTCTTAATGTACGCTGACGACGTGAAACTTTTTCTTTGTTACAAATCACCCGAAGAACGACATCTTTTACAATCTGATCTAAATAGACTTGTGGACTGGTGTAGCTTAAATATATTAAATCTCAACTTAAAAAAATGTAAGCAAATGACATTCTCGCGAAGATCTGCTAGTAACATAAATTACACTATAAATAACACTAACTTAGAAATAGTTTCCAGTTTTCTCGATCTTGGTGTTATTATGAATTCAAAACTTCGCTTCAATCTCCACGTTAATATGGTGATAAATAAGGCAAGAGGAGTCCTTGGCTAAACAATTTAGTAATCCCTTTACTACTAAATTATTATATACCTCTATCGCAAGGCCAATTCTTGAATATGCATCAGTTGTATGGAACCCACAATATAATGTCTACATCGACGCCATAGAATCCGTTCAAAAACAGTTTTTACTTTTTGCTTTACGTCATAGTCGTTGGAACCCCAATATTATGCTTCCATCGTATGAAATACACCTTAAAATTATTTTACTACCTTCCCTAAGAAGCAGAAGAATGATGCTTAATGTCATGTTTCTGTATAAATTACTTCGTGGCGAGATTAATTCGGAATATCTCATCTCAGCTTTAAATTTTAACATCCCAAGGAAAGCAACTAGCCATTTTCTGTTTTTCAAGTTGAGTCAGTGCAGATCTAATTACGCTCTTCATGAACCTTTACGATGTATGTGCAGTGATTTCAATGATAACTTCAACATGATTAATTTTTCTAATTCGGTAGACGTCTTAAAACGGAAAATTATATTACATTTAAATAATTAAATCAATTTAACTTCATCCTATTATACCTAACGCAGTTTTATAACAATGTAATTTTGGTAATTGAGATTGTTCTGTTTCTCCTTTTTGTCTCGATATTATGTTTTATAAAGTAAGCACCATCAAATATGAATCGTTTTTAAAACTTACTTTTTAATTATTCAATATTTTAATTTTAAATCGAATTGGGATTTACGTGCTCACGTGGTTTCCTGATTTGAAATTAGACTGAACTCACACTATCACCTGGATTGGTGTGCCAGAGTATATCACTTTTCCACACAAGCTTATGCCTGCGTTGGCCCAAATGCATATCCAACTAATTGGGATTTTGATTTGGCGGGTATGAGATTTATCTCATTTCCACGTAGGTCCTTGGGTTGGACAATGGCCGCAAACCAGTTAAAATGAGTTTAGTGTTTTGGATTGTTTTTGAAATCAGGATTGTTTTTCGGTTACCTTAAATTGATAATTACTGTTATTTAATTCGATGTTGCTAATTTATATAGAATCAAGTTTATTTAAATACGCGTTTTATATATATTCAATTTTTAAATTCCGCTGAAAAGCCAATTAATGTGCTTAGTGGAAATCCTAATTGCCAATAGGGAGTATGTTTTAGTACGTAGGTACATTCTGTCTGTCCCGGCTGATTCGGGTAGGATCTAGAATGTTAATCGTGCATGCGTATAGGACGGGTATACGTATCTTTAGAAGATTTTATACCTCCGGGCGAATCAAAAAAAAAAAAAGTGTTTGTAAAAAAGGACATTTCAATAAAGACCAATTCAAGATCTTTAAAATAGGTTCTTAACATTTTTTGTAATACTAAAGGCTTAGAAGGTATAGTTGTTTGAGTGCATGTTCGAATGACAATTTTTGTTTTTCTTTATAATTTTTCACTGTGCAAAAAAAAAAAAAAATTGAAAATTACAAAAAAATATGCAAATATTTTTCTTTTTTAAAGTGCTATCCAAGTGCAAGGAACCAAGTTTTTACAGAAATGTGAGTTTCGAAAAGCGTCCGATTTGACATGGAATGGCCAATATGTAAAAAATTTTATATTTTATGTAAAATATAATTTTAAAATTTATTTTATTAAATTTTTGACCTTTTTTTTATATTAGATTATTGGTAGTTAAACGAGCTATAGGTCAGATTTTTTTCTTAATTTATTTAATATAAATTTAAATTCCAATATTTCGTTTTATAGCTCGTTTAACTACCAATAATCTAATTTAAAAAAAAGGTCAAAAATTTAATAAATTAATTTATAAGGAGAGCAAGCCAAATATATAAACAAGATGAAGATTTATAAAGAATTGAAACGAAAATACAGCAATCATACAAACACAATAATCAACAGACATAGAAATACGAACAAAACTAAAGCCAAAACAATAGGTGCAATACAATTCCTTCAAAAGTGCAGAAAATATAGAGTGACACCAAATTTTTTGGATAACACAACCAAAAATATTAAAACAATTTTCGAAATCAATAAAAACATCCCTCCAAAAACAGACAAAGCAATAACAAAAATAATACATACATTTAAAACGAAAATACTAAATCAGCTGATAAAATATAAACACCAAAATTTAACATGTAATGAAAAAGAATTAACAAGCATAAGAAATAAAATCAACGAAAGAATGAGTGCAGAAGATGCTGAGCTTCTATGGCGGAGTGAAGAACACTTATACACAAAGACTTTGAGTCAAATTAAACAAACACATCAAAACAAATTCAATAAAATTTTAGAGAAACAAAAAAGAAAACTCAATATCAACGAAAACGAAACGGAGTGGTTTATCAACACAACAAATACAGACATACCAAAAGAGACTCAATGGCTTCTTTCTCTGGGACCAAAATACGCTCTTCCCACAACGAAACAAAACTTTCCAACACTAACATGCATTGCGGAAGGTGAAGATTTCGTACAAACCAACAAAGACAAAGAATCACAAGAAACGGCGAGAGTAAAACTGACTACACTGATGGAAAACCATGTAACACGCATACATTTGGACACAAGAGACAAGCTGATCTTAGATACAGTGGGCAAAACTAGACGATTCCTCAAAGAAAATAAAGACATTATAATTGTGAATGCAGACAAGGGAAACAAAACTGTAGCGATGAAAAAAGTGGATTACGACAAGAAAATTAGAATTTTATTAAGAGACATTGCAACATACAAGGAAGTTAAAAGGGACCCAACAACGGCTTTGCAACAGAAAAATAACAATTTAGTCGACATTCTATTCAAAAATAATTTGATCTCGGACTATGAAAAATTAAAGATGACAACAACTACTGCAACGGCACCAAGAATATATGGACTACCAAAGCTGCACAAACCGAACATGCCATTGAGACCAATTTGCTCGTCCATCAACTCTCCAACACACGAACTCAGCAAATATTTAGTGAAAATATTGAATAAGTTAACGGTAACATCTAAGTACAACATAAAAGACGCACTGGACCTAAAGAACAAACTTAATAACATATACATTTCAGACGATGAGAGACTAATATCATTCGACGTAGTATCACTTTTCCCTAGTATCCCAGTTGACTTCGCTATAAAAACAATAGAAAGAAAATGGACAATAATAGAAAAATACACAAATATGACCAAAAAACAATTTTCTGACATTTTATTACTTTGTATAAAAGACGCTAGATATTTAAAATATGACAACAAAATTTATTTACAACTACGAGGCACGGCCATGGGATCACCTGCATCACCAATAGTAGCGGACGTAGTAATGGAAGACCTTTTAGATAAATGTTTAGACGATCTCCCAGTGAAACCAAAATTAGTTACCAAATATGTAGACGACCTTTTTGCGATAGTTAGATATGACCAAATCCAAAACACTTTAAACGCACTAAATTCATACCATAGGAGAATAAAGTTCACTTTAGAAAATGAAACTGACAATAAACTACCTTATCTTGACACATTACTTATGAGAAAAAACAATAAAATAGAAATAAATTGGTATCAAAAACCAACGGCAACAGGACGAATAATTAATTTTCACTCAAAACATCCAAAAAATATAATAATTAATACAGCTAAAAATTTTACAAACCGGGTTTTCGAAATAAGTGACAAAAAATTCCATAAGGACAATGCGATTAAAATTAAAGATATTTTAAAGAAAAACTGCTTTCCGGAATATTTAATTAAAAAAATTGTTAAACATAAAGAAAGAACAGTAAACGAAAAAGTGACGACAAACGACCCCCCTAAAACTTATAAAAGCATGACATATATTCCCGGTTTTTCAGAGAAGTTTAAAAAGTCCAACATTTTTAATAAGGACCAGTTTAGAATAGCTTTTAAAACATCAAACACTTTACAAACACTTTACACGAACACTAAATGTAAACTTGACAAGCAGGACAAATCGAATTTGATATATCAAATTCCGTGCAAAGGTGACGGATCCAATTTATGCGAAAAGGTATATGTTGGAACAACAAAAACTAAATTACGGACGAGAATAGCAGGACATAAGTCAGACTTTAAAGCACTGGACAAACCTTTAGAACAAAAAACAGCATTAGCAGCCCATTGTACGAAGTCTGGACACGCTCCTGATTTTGACAAAACAAAAGTTCTGCAGCAAGAGAAAAATTATAGGAGACGATACATGCTTGAAATGCTACACATTATTAACGTCCCTAAACAATTGAGATTGAATTTTAAGACTGACACGGACAATTGCGCTCACATCTACAGACACCTAATAAATAAAGAGCAAACAAATAAACAAAACATTATAAGACAAAACTAACAATAATTAGTCATCAAAGTCCGTCGTCAAGTGTTGTTTACTTATGCTAGATGTTCTTATGTTTTTTGTCATATCGTTTCTCAAATGTTTTTTTAAAAAATCAATGTAAATTCAGTATATTTATTTAATTTTTGTAAGTTCATGTATTTTAAATATTATGTTATGTGATTATATTGTAATTTGTAATTATTGTATATATTTTAGTGTTTTCCCTGATGATGTTTTTCAACGAAAAACGAAATATTGGAATTTAAATTTATATTAAATAAATTAAGAAAAAAATCTGACCTATAGCTCGTTTAACTACCAATAATTTTAAAATTTTATAAAATGTAAAATCTCTCTTAGGGCCACTTTGTTCACAAAGGGCATATATATGATTTAATTCGGGGATAACTGTCTCTAGGTTAATTTTATACCAAGCGTATAAGTCCGGAGATAAAAAAGTGGTTTTGTTCACATTTTATCCCGGCTTTTTGCCTACAGCATAAATTCGCTCTCAGTTTATATCGATTTCCATTGGAATGTTACTCATTAATGAGTGTTGCTCATTAATTAAAAAATGTGTGGGGATTTTTGGTTTATTTTTGCGAATTTGGGGGTTGGAGTGAACACTAGGTAAAAATGGATTGCTGATTTTGCATCTGATGTAAGAATTTCAAAATTCTAAAATTTTCCTACGCATAGAGCTGCCAACTAAACATTTTTTTAAGAATTTTAAACATGAAGAAATAGTATTGGTTACTTCTTTCGAATCTGGTGTCAGAATTTTAAAATTCAAGATGGCGGATAGAGTTGCCACCTAAATTTTTTGTTTTTGCGAATTCTAGTAATTTTGAAATTCTGCCAACGAATTTGATTTCGAATACAATGTCACAGTTTTAAAATTTAAGATGGAGGTTAAGGTTGCTACCTAAATTTTTACCACAGTATTGCCACCTAATAATATGTATTTGTAAGAGTTTTAAACATCATTTAATAGTCTTAGGGAGTCACTGATTTCGAATCTGAAGTCAGAATTTTAAAATTCAAGATGGTGGATAGGGTTGCCACCTTAATTTTTTGTATTTATATGAATTCGGGGCTGGCAAAAAAATGGTATGCCAAAAATGCTGAATCCGAATCCGTGGTCAGAATTTCAAAATTATAAAATTTTATAATAATAGTTGCCACCTAGTAATATGTATTTTCAAAAGTAAAAGCAACCCTATTATTTCAAATTTTTATAATTTTGAAATTCTGACCACGGATTCGGATTCAGCTATCCATTTTTGGCATACCATTTTTTTGCCAGCCCCGAATTCATAATAATACAAAAAATTAAGGTGGCAACCCTATCCTCCATCTTGAATTTTAAAATTATGACTTCAGATTCGAAATCAGTGACTCCCTAACACTGTTAAATGATGTTTAAAATTCTTAAAAAAAAATATTATTAGGTGGCAGCCCTATTATTTCAAAACTTTATAATTTTGAAATTCTGACCACGGATTCGGACTCAGCAACCAATTTTTGGAACACCATTTTTTTGCCAGACCCGAATTCATAAAAATACAAAAAATTAAGGTCTCAGCCCTATCCACCATCTTGAATTTTAAAATTCTGACTTCAGATTCGAAATAAGTGACTCCCTAACACTGTTAAATGATGTTTAAAACTCTTAAAAATACATATTATTAGGTGGCAAACCTGTGCTAAAAATTTAGGTGGCAGCCCTAACCTTCATCTTAAATTTTAAAACTGTGACATTGTATTCATGTTTAAAATCATCACCTCAAAATTCATTCATTCGTTATCTTCTTACCGTTTAGACGTGTTTTTGCGAGCTCTTACTTTTAAAGATATCTTTAACCAAACGTTCAAAATTAATATAAATAAATAGAAATTAACAGCTTTGATCGGCGTGCTCATACATCTGGAAGCGTGATAACGTGGATTACATCCTTTTAAAATACTTGATATTTAATTTAATTTTCAATATAAATATATATATATATATATATATGTATATTTGTTTAGAATTTGCTTCTTTCCTTCTTCCTGTTTTGTTTTTAGCGCAAACAGGTTTCTATAGAGCAAATTATTGTATTTACTTTTACAGCTGTTTTCACGCTACTGCAAAAACTCTAGTGCTTATAAAACTTTTCAATTCGTTGGTTCTATAAAATCAGGGCTGCAAAGTTTCTACAGTACAGTGTCTTTAAACAAAATAAACTGTTTTTCACTAAAAGCATTTAAGTTCATTTTTCTCCTTTTACTTTCATCTATATTGCAAAACTTACTATTAAACTGAAAATGATCTGCAATTTCCGAAACTGCGCTGTAAAGGGTGAATCAGACCGGCTGGTTACTTGCTGGTTGTGTGATTCATTTTTTCACATCAAATGTGCAGCGTTGACTGCGAGGATCTTCGATGCACTCAACGAAAGTAAGGGACTTCGTTGGTCATGTGAAGATTGCAGGCTTACAAACGTTGAGATCTTTAAACTTATTAGACAATCTCGGAAAGGTTTTTTGGAGGTGGCTAAGGATCTAAAGGTAGCACAAGATAGACTGAGTGAATACGAAGATTTGTTTAAAAAGTTTAAAATTATGGAGGAAGCTTACAATTCTCCAAAACGTAAACGTTCAAACAAAAATCTTCGTAGTTCAGCTAAAACTACTGATATAGCCATGCCGTCACCCAATAATAATACTGTTCTACCTTCTACTTTAACTGTTTTCCCTAATGTGAACATACAGATTGAAGATCAATCAATTGGTGCTGTCAATACTGATCAAATGACTGATAATATCGCACCAACTAAGGTCGCTGCGTCAGCTGATCAGATTTCTCTTTCTGTTGAAGCAATACCAATCATAGAGGAAAATGCTGATTCTCCTCGCGTTTCTGCCACAAAAAAAACTTACGCTGAAACTTGTATTTCCTCAAATGTGGTCCCTGCACCTTCTCAGATTACTCCGGTTTCTACAGGACCGATACCGACACAAGTATCGAACAGCAGTATCAAAGCCCCTGTTCATAAAGAACTTGTGATTATTGAGCCTGCAAAATCTATATTTGTTTCTCGTTTTGCAGCTGATACATCCAGTGAAGACGTGTTATTCTATATAAACTCTAAGCTGAATGTTGTAAATAAAAATATCTCTGTTTACAAATTCAATTTTTCATACGAGCGAATTACGTCCTCTTTTAAAATATCTTTGCCTGGTGATCTTTTTCACAAGGTATTGGATCAAAAGTTTTGGCCTGACAATACGATGGTGCATGAATTTATTTCTAGACCTCGGCCTGCAACTTCCTTGGCTACTTTTTCGGTTTTTAACAAGAATCAAAAAAACTAGATTGTTGCTTTCAGTTCCTTATCCTTTACCAAAACGTTCGTGGCATTAACACAAAACTAAATAATTTATTAATTTTGAGTCACAACCTTCACTTTAATATAATAGCTTTTAGTGAGACTTGGCTGAAACCTAACACTCTAAATACTGAAATTCTGTGCAACAAATTTAACATATACCGCAAAGATAGAAACTCCATTCCTGGTATTTGCTCTAAAGGTGGGGGTGTGTTGATTGCAGTCAAAGCGACACATTTCTCTGAAGAGTTATTAATTCCAGAATCCTTGGACATTGAATTCTGTTGTGTTCATGTTAAGTTTGGTTCCTTGAGCCTTTTTATTACATGCTCATATATTCCTCCCCTTTCTACCTTAGAAGTTTATAGCAAACATTTGGCTTCTATTAGTAAAGTTTGCTCAAAACTGCAATCAAATGATCATATTTTAATAACTGGAGATTTTAACCTGCCAAACGTTTCTTGGAACTGCTGTTCTGAAATTCCTGAAATATTTTTACCTTCGTCTGAAAGTTCATCCGATAATTACTTTTTAAACGAGCTCTCAATCCAAGGGCTATTCCAACTTAACTGCATTTTTAACAAAAATAATCGTTTGCTTGATCTGGTGTTTTTTGATGACAGCAATATCGCTTCTGTGTCTAAATCAGATCCTCTGGTTACACCCGAAGATTCTCATCATCCAACATTAGAAATTATTTTAAATTTTCCAAAACCATCTGCGCAGTATTCTGATTCTCAACCACCTATTGAGTTTAACTTTAAAAAAACAAACTACGTGATTTTGAAGAATAACTTGTCTAATATAAACTGGAATTCTATTCTAAATATTAATACAAATAGTTTATCTTCTCAGAGTCTTGATGATGCGGTATATGCGTTTAATAGAACGCTCAATGATTGTTTTCTTAAAGCTGTTCCGCAAAGGAAAGCCTCCTTGACATCGGGTCCGGTATGGTATACAAATGAATTAAGAAAAATGAGGAATTTGAAATCTAAATACTATAAAAAATATCAAAAAACACATAACATATGTGATTTTGGATGCTATACCTCGATTAAATACAGTTATCAACAGTTATGCAAACAATCCTATAATACCTACTTAACAAAAGTAAAATTAAACATCAAATCTGATGCTAAATCTTTCTAGAACTTTGTTAACACAAAACGCAAGATTGATTCCTATCCTTCTTTTATGAAGTATAATTCGGTTGAGTCTGATAATGATAATAGTATTTGCAATCTTTTTGCTGACTTTTTCAAGTCGACTTATTCATCATCGTCCTATGATTATTTAAGTTATCCTTTCAATATTCAATCTGGGGATATATATTTCCCAATAATTGACACAAACACAGTCTTATCATTTTTAAAAAATATTAAAACATCATATAAAAGTGGTCCTGATAACATACCTTCGTGTATATTAAAATACTGCTGTGAAGAATTAGTAACTCCAATCTCTTTACTATTTACTTCATCATTAAAATCCTGCTATTTTCCTGCAGCCTGGAAGCATTCATTTATCATTCCGCTGCATAAATCCGGAAATAGGTCTTTAATTGATAACTACCGTGGCATCGCAAAATTGAGCGCTTTGCCTAAACTTTTAGAGGCAATTGTTACATCACGACTATCGCATAGCGTTAAATCTTTAATGTCTCCTTTCCAACATGGATTCCTTTCTGGAAAATCCACTGTTACTAACCTTCTCGAATTTACATCAAAAACTATAGAAAACTTTGGAAAAGGCATGCAGACTGATGTCATTTACACGGATTTTAGCAAAGCTTTTGACGTTGTAAATCACAAACTACTGATCTTAAAATTACATCTTGTTGGATTTCCTATACCGTTGGTAAAGTGGATTGAATCTTACTTAAGCAATAGAACACAATCTGTTCTTTTTAAGCTCAAGAAATCACACGAGTTTCCTGTTACTTCAGGAGTACCTCAAGGAAGTCATCTTGGGCCTCTTCTGTTTCTACTTTTTATAAACGATTTGCCATCTGTCATAATGCATTCCAGCATCTTAATGTTTGCTGACGACGTCAAACTCTTCCTTTCTTTTAAAAATGATAATGACGCTGTATTTTTGCAAGCCGACATAGATCATCTTCATAACTGGTGCAAAACGAACCGTATGAACCTCAACATGAAGAAATGCAAGCATATGTCTTTCTCGCGCAAACCACCAATTAAATGTACCTTCAAAATTTGTGGTTATCCATTGGAGTCCTTAGATAGCTTCAATGATCTTGGAGTTACAATGGATCCTAAACTACGCTTTAATATTCATGTAAATAAAATAATAAATAGAGCAAATAGTACTTTAGGATTTATTAAACGTTGGGCAAAAGAGTTTAATGATCCTTTCATAACGAAAACCTTATTCACTTCCCTAGTGCGGCCTATCTTAGAATACGCTTCAGTTGTTTGGTGCCCAAGATACGGTTGTTACATAGACGACATTGAATCAGTGCAGAAACAATTTATTTTGTTTTGCTTAAGCTATCTTTATTGTAATACTGATTTTCACTTACCACCTTATGAATATCGGTTACAACTCTTAAATCTTCCGTCTTTAAAAAATCGGAGAATTATGATAAATGCTTGTTGGATTATAAAACTTTTACATGGCTATGTAAACAGTCCATATTTATTGAGTAAAATATATTTTAATATTCCTCTTCGTCCTAGAAGATCTTTTGAGTTACTCCACATGAACTTTTGTAGAACTAATTATTTGCAAAATGAACCTCTTAGAAGCGCTTGCGGTGATTTTAATTTTGTATCTGATGTTATATCCTTAAGTGAATCCATGGACTCAATCAAACATAAAATTATAGATTACCTGCAGTACCGTCGTTGATTATGTAAAGTTCTTTCAAACATATATCTGATGCATCTGGTGATTTGTAAACACATTAATATAACAATCTAAATGGACCTAAGCGTAAAATGGAAAATTTTGGTGTATAATATATCTAAATAATCTGAATGGACCTAAACCTGGGATCTTCAATTGCCTCATATCTTCAAGATGGTTGTGACAACATTTGTTGACGGTACCGTGGTGTCTTGGTGTCTTTTTACCTCTTGAAACACTACGTTAGATCGATTTGTAATATATTAATATGAGTGGCCGATAAGACCTAGTTTGTCTTGGTGCCTGCGTTCGCAACTGGTTTTCTTTATTTTATGAAAATTGGTTTGGTGAAGTTAACCTAGTTTGTCGAGTAACCACCCTGTCAAGCCAGGATTTCACCGGCTTCAGGGAGACAGAACGATATATATTATATATATACCTATTGGAGTGGTGTTTTATTGGGTATGAGACCTTGTTTGTCACACGACTCCGCCGTATACAAAAATTGTTGCTAACTTGACCTTGTTTGTCTTGAAAACGCAACCCTGCTATGCTGTCTGATTTTATCGATTTTGACTTAACTTTTTTTCTATTATTTTTTATACTTTAATAAAATTATATACTTTAAGCAATTTACTAAAACTTTTTAGTTTGTTAATAATACATTATTTCATTCAAAATCATACTTTATATTTTTGAATTGTATTAAATATCTTATTTTATAATTTTAAATTTGCTATAAAACCTGTTAAGGTTTAGCAATCAAGTAAATAAATAAATAAAAAATGTTTAAAATGCTTAAAATAAAACATTTTTAGGTGGCAACGCTATGTGCAGACAAATTTTCGAGTTTTGAAATTCTGGCAAAGGATTCGGAATCAGCGACCCCATTTTACCTAGTGTTTCGCCCAGCGTTGAATTCGCATAAATAAACAAGAAATTAGGTGGCAACTCTATCCGCAATCTTCAATTTTAAAATTCTGACACCAGATTCGAAAGAAGTAACCAGTAACCAATACTGTTTCTTCATGTTTAAAATTCTTAAAACAAGTTTAGTTGGCAGCCCTATGCATTGGAAAATTTTAGAATTTTGAAATTCTGACATCAGATGATAAATCAGCAATCCATTTTTACCTAGTGTTCACTCCAGCCCCCAAATTCGCAAAAATTAATGGTTTGAAGACCAACTTCAGAAAGTCTATCGGTAAATCGACTAACGACATTATCTTTACACAAAATGTTTATATTAAAATCACCACACATAACATAATGATCGTAGCCAATTGCACAATCTGACAGAGTAGAAAACAATTGATCTTAACAATAATTACGATAGGGATTATACACATACGACACAAACAGCTTAGCACAATTAACACGAATTTCAATATTAATAAATTCTATCTCAGAACCACTGGACATTCCTAACAGATTCACATTTAACTAATCACTACAGTAAATTGCAACACCCCCGCCTTTCCTATCAGTACGATCATTTCGATAAAGTTTAAAATTATTTATATTTAGACAAGAATCATTTATGTCTTTATGAAACCAGGTTTCAGAGACACAAATGATATGAACAGCTGAATTTTCAAAGCAATGTCGAACAATATCAAGCTAAACATCGTTAAGGCTTTTCGTGTTAAAGTGAACAATGTTCAGACTAGAGTGTTGCTTACACAGAACGCCAATCAGGGTTTTTGCCAATCAGGGTACCTTTGTATTCATTTTATTATACAAAGGTATTTTATTTTGCTTTTTGTGAAATTATATTTTAACAGATGTATTTTATATATACATATCCAAATTTTACTTTCTAATAAATTGTAATAAACCATCAAAATGTCTTTTTATTTAATATTAACCGGCAATTAAAAGTATATTTCTGGGTAAAAGGTTAATAAGATTCCATATTGATTTAAAAATATTTCCTTATTAAAATTAAAAAAGAAATCTTATTAAATCAATAAGATGTCCTTATTAAATTTTAAAAATAAATCTTATTAAATCTATAAGATTTCTTCTTAAAAACCGAGAAGTTTTGATGAGATTTTCTTATTGTTTTTAAAAGTGTTCTTATAAAAAACAAAAAACAATAAGATTCTTCTTAAAATTATGTGGTTTGCCTAACAAAAAAAGCTTAAAGTTTTTATAAGATTTTCTCTATGGTTTTAATAAGACAATCTTATTGGATGAAAACCATAGAGAAATCTTATTGATTTTCTTCTATTTTATGAGGTTGTTTTGGCTCTGTGAGTACTCCTTGAACTCCTTAACGGCAAGGAAGGCCCTACCAGCAGCAACGCTTACCACCGGCATAGCTCTTCGGATCCTTGCACCTACAGAGACCCCTCATTGCTTCCATATTGTAATCCAGCGATTGTAATATGATGCAATTATGAACAATGAAACTTATAATTGAATATTGACTTCAAAAAAGGAAAAGTTTGACATATCAACTGTCATAATCGGTTAAGAAATGGAGTAGATATCTTTTTTACAAACTTAATTTCTCAGATATGTAATATTTAATATTAATGTAACTAGCAGAATATAAAAGATAATTTATTGATTTTCGAAAATTTGTTTAAGAAATCTTCAAGGAACAATTCGTAAAAAAATGCAAAGTGGCATGTTGTTTTGTTTTTGTGTTACCGATGTTTGAAAACTTATTTTCGATCTCCTGAACAATTTTGAAAAATGGAGATACAGCGATATAGTGATTGCTTTGTTCAGAAGGAATATTAGGGGTGAGACTTCTTCTAGGAATGAATTCAATAGGGATATGAACTATTTTGACACTTTTCTATATCTTTAGTGTATTTTGTCTACAAAACCCCATTTTGATTTTATTAAAATTTTGATTGATATTATTTTGATAAAATAATAATATTTACTATATCTGATCGAAAAAATAGCGATAACACGATAGGGCAGTCGTCCTACACTTTTATAGTGACCTAGTGCAAGTTTTAGGTCTGGTCGAGTACAACACGAAATGACGCTTAAAAGTCATCCAAACAAAAGTCACATCCAAAAAATTGTGACTTGCCGTTAAAAAACTGCTTTTGCGCTTATTACCTATTAACTTAATCAGTTATCATTTGATTCAAGATTTCATGACATTTTTTGAAAGGTAATTTACATGCCCTTCAAACCATATACAATATTGTGTATTACGCATAGTTCCTATCGCGATAAAAATTCTCAAAAAAGAACTATCAATTAAGTGCATCCCATAACTATTTTATTGGTGCTATTAAGAAAATTAAATTTGTTTAAAATGCAAAACTCGCACTAAGTGTCAGATATTTCAACGCAAATATTTGATGGTTGCTGGTTAAGTGCCAATTTTAACTTCAATACTAAGGAGTATCCGTCCAACCATCATTTGAGGGTAAATTGGGCTGTGGAATCATTGTCGGATTTAGTAGTATTAAAATATTATTTATTTGTTAACATTGCTGAGCTTAATAAATACCAGCACGGACAATGCTTTAATCCTTGCACTGCAATCTAAAGTTGAAAACTTTGCCAGAAGTTCGTTTATTTGAAATTGATAATCTTCTGGCGCTGCCTTCTTAGCTGCTATACCATCAAGCAGCGAAGCACACTAACGATGCTGTATAAATGAGTTTGTACACAGAAAAAAAAACATAAGTTGACTATAAATGGGTTCATTTTTCGCCTTCGAAATGAAATGTTTTTATTTCATATTTTGGCAAAATCTGTTGTCAGATATATTTTGATCACAAAGCTCGTGAAATTAATAACACATTTAGTTTTTTCTAAAACATTTTTCTAGTGTATGCGCGCCAAAATTCTAGACACCAACACAGACAGATAGACAGACAGACAGGCACATACATAATTACATGCTACACTTAACTTCAAAACAACTCCTAATTTTCGCAAACAAAACACGATTTTGTTGCATTATCCGGCAAATAGCTTAAGAAGAAATTTTCCCACGCGAAAACTTTGCCAGAACGATGGAGCGGAGAAAGTTTAACGCAGAGGCATTGACGACGACTGCAAACTATATATATATATATAGTGAAGTGGTTAAGCCGTAGCGAGCATTCAATAAGTGCGTTGCCGCTGACTGGCGGCTGAAGTGGGGATGGCGTAGGAAATAAGTGCTGCAGGGTGGCAACGCTTAAAAGTTAAAAAAGGAGCAACACTTTTGAAAATAATGCAACATGCAGCCGCGCAAAGCAAGTGTTTCGCATTTCACAGCTATTTTAAGTTGGTAACTACAACAACAAAGCAACAAAGTTTATATAAAAAAAAAATACAAATAAAACAACAAAACAAAGTTGGCAGAAAAAATTGTGTTAAGTACAGTTGCGAAATAAAGTAAAGCATACTTCTAACATTAGTTTTCGTAGTTTTTTTTTTGCGGGCTTATTAAGGAAAATCTGAAAAAGAACACAAAGTTAAAAGGAAACGGAAATTAACAAAAATGCAGTGAGAATATATATAAATAAATAAAATTGAGAATAATGAAGACGTAGAAAATAAAAGCACAAAAGGGAAGAAAAAACATGAGGAAAAAAAAAAAAAGTTCAGAAGAGGTTGAAAAAAATAATATCAAAAAATTTACGAAAAAGGTTGTGGAAAATGTTTGGCCCTCATAAAAATTTTGCTTTTTTTTATCCTTGTAACGATGAGAAATGTTACAAAACATCACATAACCCTCTGCAGCACAACCGATGGCATAGTTAAGTCCACATCTTAAACAAAACGACTGGTCACTACGTCACACAAACAGGGAGTATAACAACAATCAGCAACCAGTACAGATCCCGACAACAAGAACAATAATTCTAGCCATTGTCAGCCACACAATCAGCCTCCAGAACAACAACAACCATAACCAGCAAGGTTACATTCGACATGCATCGCACCGGTATACTTCTCCACAAATTATTTCTAAAGCATGCTTAAGACGGTACGGTAATTTGGGTTGATGTTACAACGAATATGGGTGTCAATCAATCTTTCGAGTGTTTTCAGCAGAAAAAATTATAGACTAATGGGTCTAAGGCAGCGCTGGGCGCCCCATAGCTCACTGAGCGCTCTTTGAGCGTAACTTTTCACATGTACACAAAACTCAACAGAAGAGAATATAATTCAGTCGTTCGCTGACGGTGATGCTGTGAAGACCTATTTCAGAAATGGTATGTACGTTAGGGTGGGTTGATTTGTATGGATGAAAAAAAAAATTAAAAATTTTATAGCAAAAACGTAATCTAAATAAAATTCCAAGAAAATTCTCCGAAGAAACCATAGGTCTAAAATCAAACCCTAATCCGCGCCTATCGACATGAAAATTTTTTCCTCTTCTTTCGCTAAAAAAAGTTTTTTTTTTAAATATAGCTATTATGTTTTATTATATTACAGTTTATGCAATACAGGTTTTGTTTTGAGACTAATCAAAATATTCAATTATCAAAAAAGCAGTTGAACCCCAATTTGCATCTCCTCTCATTTGCGTTCTATATGAAAAACAGTTAGAACACGTTTTACTTAAACTGCGTTTTGCAAAAAACACAGAATAATTAAAAAATTTTTTTTTTTTGGTATAAAAAATGCAAAACATACTTCTTAAAACAGGAAAAAAACATGACCTCTAATCCAGTTTATTTGATCTATAGAAATATAGATCAAATAGTAGTAACTATAGAAAGTCGTGCCAAAGTACCTAGAATGGAGAGTAAAAAAGACTTAACAAAATTAATATATAACCAATAAGTAAAGTTTTCTTTGTATTTTATAATTGCTTCTTTGTATGTATTAAAGACCTTATTTCTTTTAATGACACAAAATTTGTTTATGGTAAAAAAATTACTGAAAAATTACTGAAATATTGTTTGAGTGAAAACACTTCTTTTGTTGGTTTTTATTTGCATTATAAAATAAGACTTGTTTATCTATATTCCTTATAAAATTATTATATATAAAATTATATACAAACTTTTTCACTTGGGTGAATATTTTTTTAATGTAAAAAATTTTGAGTGTAGAAAAGGGGGCATATGAGTTTTCAAGTCGAGAGGCGCGGATTAGGATTTTATTTTAGATACATGGTTTCTTCGGAGAATTTTCTTAAAATTTTATATAGTTTATGTTTTTGCTATACGATTTACAAATAAAAAAATCAACCCGCCCTAATGTACATTCTTAAAAAACCATATTTTTGGTTTGTAGATTTATAATTCTTATGCATATAGTTTTTATTTTATTAAGGTTTAATATAATTAATACATATTGCCTACTACGATTCTTTGCATTATTCTTTTCATATTATTCGTATTATATTAATTTTTTGATACTTAATTTTATGAGGTCTTGATTATAATTTTAATGATTGGTATTTATTAGGATTTAATAATATTAAAATAAAAACAAAACACCTGAAAAACAATGCTTGACTCTGGATCGGTGTGTGATTTCTGTTCTGCTGAATCTTCTTGCGAAGCAGAATGTGTAATTTGCCACTGCAAGCAAACTTATATAATTTATTTACTTAGAAGAAAATGCTGGAGCAATAATGACATAAATGAAATAACAAAAAATATTGATGACTAAAAATAAAATCTAAACATATATTACAGTATTTGTGAGAGTAAAAACATAAAAACTTGAAAATCAAGGTAATTGTGACAACTCTTTCGCGCAGTGTGCGCACCAATACTAAAAAGACAAAATAAAATGTGACTGTGTTAGAATGCTCAGCCCTGATCTAAGGTGCTTCGGACTCGTTTGCGATATCCTATCCGCCTTGGGGATAAATACTACTTTCACCTCCCTCCATTTGGATAATATGTATGTCATTACAACACCACCTTTGAAAATGACAATAAGCCATGGAAGAATAATGGACGCCATCTGCTGTAGAGCGGCCGAAATTTTACCATCAGGCTCAGCAGATTTATATGGCTTAAAACTAAACAGAGCCCATTTGATCCTGTTCTCTGATATGATATTTGTAGGAATACTCTCGCACCTAATGTGAGTGGGGTCCACAGAGCAATCCTGGAAATGGGTACTCAGAAGAAGATCTAGCGTCTCCTCACTAGAGGATGTTGAAGTATCGTCTGAATTCTTTAAGTAGCTTTGACAGTTAGGATTAGAAGCAAGGATCTTACGGAGTCTTGATGCTTCGGATGCTGTATTCTATATTCGGATGACTCTAAATTACCGCAAAAAAGGATCCAGGAATTGCGTTGAGCCTTTCAAAGTGCTTTCTTAAAAGTTTTTAAGCTCGATTTATACTCATCCCAGCATTAATTTCTACGTGATTTCTAGCTGTATTAAAAATCTTCCTACACTATGACTTTAGATAACCAATTTCCCTTGACCACCAAGAAGGTTTTTGTCTACCTCTTGGGACGCTCTTTGTGACAAAACCGAACATCCACCTCGTAGCGTCGTGACATCCGCAAACCGGATGACGAGGCACTTCCTGACTTAGCGGGCGTCTGCATACCTAGCTATGCCTCAGCATAGCTCAGGGAAAATGGTCGTGGGGTTGCTTCGTCAGGAAGCCATGGGATGCGATCTGCACAAGTCGTACGTATGCAGACGATAAAGGGAAACTGGTAAGGAACATTTGAATTAATATTCAAATGGGCGGAAACAGGAAACGGATGGGAGAGACGACAAAAAACAGCCCGAAAGAGAAAACGCGAACCGAACTATTGACCCTATGCACCGAGATATATGAGGGAAGAAGGTGTTAATTTCCCTCATTGTCTCTACCCGCCCAACCTGTTAATGAATAAAAAAAATATTTTTATTAAACCTATAAGTGCACCTAAGTGCAGCAGTCCATGGAGCCCTTACCTTTCATCATCCAATAGAATTTAATACACGTTAATTAACAGGTGGCGGCCGTAGCCTAGTGGGTAGAGTGCGTGGCCCCTAAGCTAAAGAACCGCGGTAGCCCGGGTTCAATTCCAGCTCAGACAGAAAGTTTTTTCAATTGAATTAATTTTTCTGTTCGGTCGTCACCTCTCTGCAGACAATGGCAAACCTCAGAGAGTAAAAATTGCCATGTAAAGCTTCTTGAGAACATAAGCCGTTCGGAGTCGGCATAAAACACACGTAGGTCCAGTTCTCGATCATTTGTGATCAAATATTTAATAACACGCACAACACAATTGGTCAATAGAAGCTAGGTCAAAGTCCTTCCAATGGCTGAAATGGCCAGTTTATTTTATTATTTTTTTTTAATTTTAATGTGGCCCAGATCACGGGCCACATATATATTAACAAATGCGAAATATAAATCTACAAAAAATTTTTTTTCTTTTTTTTCAGAGTACTGAAAATTCCAAGTGATAAGTATATGATAATTGTAATTTAATAAAAATTGTGTTACATTTTGCAGTGTATTTCAAAGGTAAGTATAGAAAGTAATTTTTTTAAGGTAAGCATAGAAACATTAAAATCTAGTCAATTTTATTTTGCAGTGCACATTGAACTTCAATTTCTTTTCAGTATGTTAATTTTTTTTTAGGTAAGTATAGAAATATTAAAATCTAGTAAATTTTATTTTGCAGTGCATATTGAACTTCAATATTCTTTTCAGTAGTTAATTTTAAAGGTAAGTATAGAAATATTAAAATCTAGTCAATTTTATTTTGCAGTGCATATTGAACTTCAATATTCTTTTCAGTAGTTAATTTTAAAGGTAAGTATAGAAATATTAAAATCTAGTCAATTTTATTTTGCAGTGCATATTGAACTTCACTATTCTTTTCAGTAGTTAATTTTAAAGGTAAGTATAGAAATATTAAAATCTAGTCAATTTTATTTTGCAGTGCATATTGAACTTCAATATTCTTTTCAGTAGTTAATTTTAAAGGTAAGTATAGAAATATTAAAATCTAGTCAATTTTATTTTGCAGTGCATATTGAACTTCAATATTCTTTTCAGTATGTTATTTTTAAAGGTAAGTATAGAAATATTAAAATCTAGTCAATTTTATTTTGTAGTGCATATTGAACTTCAATATTCTTTTCAGTATGTTATTTTTAAAGGTAAGTATAGAAATATTAAAATCTAGTCAATTTTATTTTGCAGTGCATATTGAACTTCAATATTCTTTTCAGTGTGTTATGTTTAAAGGTAAGTATAGAAATATTAAAATCTAGTCAATTTTATTTTGCAGTGCATATTGAACTTCAATATTATTTTCAGTATGTTATGTTTAAAGGTAAGTATAGAAATATTAAAATATAGTCAATTTTATTTTGCAGTGCATATTGAACTTCAATATTCTTTTCAGTAGTTAATTTTAAAGGTAAGTATAGAAATATTAAAATCTAGTCAATTTTATTTTGCAGTGCATATTGAACTTCAATATTCTTTTCAGTAGTTAATTTTAAAGGTAAGTATAGAAATATTAAAATCTAGTCAATTTTATTTTGCAGTGCATATTGAACTTCACTATTCTTTTCAGTAGTTAATTTTAAAGGTAGGTATAGAAATATTAAAATCTAGTAATTTTATTTTGCAGTGCATATTGAACTTTAGTATTCTTTTCAGTATGTTATTTTTAAAGGTAGGTATAGAAATATTAAAATCTAGTCAATTTTATTTTGCAGTGCATATTGAACTTCAATATTCTTTTCAGTATGTTATGTTTAAAGGTAGGTATAGAAATATTAAAATCTAGTCAATTTTATTTTGCAGTGCATATTGAACTTCAATATTCTTTTCAGTAGTTAATTTTAAAGGTAAGTATAGAAATATTAAAATCTAGTCAATTTTATTTTTCAGTGCATATTGAACTTCAATATTCTGTTCAGTGTGTTATGTTTAAAGGTAAGTATAGAAATATTAAAATCTAGTCAATTTTATTTTGCAGTTCATATTGAACTTCAATATTCTTTTCAGTAGTTAATTTTAAAGGTAAGTATAGAAATATTTATTAAAATCTAGTCAATTTTATTTTGCAGTGCATATTGAACTTTAATATTCTTTTCAGTATGTTATTTTTAAAGGTAGGTATAGAAACATTAAAATCTAGTCAATTTTATTTTGCAGTGCATATTGAACTTCAATATTCTTTTCAGTATGTTATTTTTAAAGGTAGGTATAGAAATATTAAAATCTCGTCAATTTTATTTTGCAGTGCATATTGAACTTCAATATTCTTTTCAGTAGTTAATTTTTAAGGTAAGTATAGAAATATTAAAATCTAGTCAATTTTATTTTGCAGTGCATATTGAACTTTAATATTCTTTTCAGTATGTTATTTTTAAAGGTAGGTATAGAAATATTAAAATCTCGTCAATTTTATTTTGCAGTGCATATTGAACTTCAATATTCTTTTCAGTGTGTTATTTTTTAAGGTAAGTATAGAAATATTAAAATCTAGTCAATTTTCTTTTCGTTCCAAAATAGGTTTTGGTTAATTTATTTTAAACTAACTTCTAGTTCCGTTTTGTTTTCCTAAATATATTTTGTTTCGCGTTTTTAGATTAAACCTCAATTTTTTCTTTCGATTTATTTTCAGAATATATTTCGTTTAGCTTATTTTAAGTTATATTTAATTTTTGTGTTGGTTCAACACCTATTTTGTTTAATTTATTTTAAGCTGAATTATAATTTCTTATTGTTTCATAATATACATATATCCTGGTCAATTTATTTTTACTATAAGTTGTAGTGTTATCTTGTTTCAACCTATTTATTGTGCAATTTATTTTAAGCCAAGTCATTATGTCGTTTTGTTCTAAAATATATTTTGGTCCAATTAATTTGAAGTTAAATCATTATTTCGTTTTTTTCTAAAATATATTTTGGTCCAATTAATTTTAAGTTAAATCATTGTGTCGTTTTGGTCCAAAATTTATTTTGGACTCCAATTTGTTTCCGGAATATATTTAGTTCAGTTTATTTGAAATTAAATTTTAGCTTTGTCTTTTTTCGAAATATATTTTGGTTTCGCATATTTTAAGTTAATTTTTATTCCCATTTGTCTCATAAGATCTTTTATTTAGTTTATTTTAAGTTAAGTTTTATTTTCGTTTCGTTTTATTTAAGATAGATTGTAGTTTCATTTTGTTTCGAGTACTTATTTTGTTTAGTGTATTGTAAGTTAAATTGTTATTTAGCTTTGGTTCCAAAATATATTTTGATCAGTTTATTTTGAGTTCAATTTTATTGTTGGTTTGCAAGCGCGTCCGAAGCTAATTTCATCTAGTACAAATGGGGGGGCAGTACAAATGGTGGTGCAAAAAAAGTTCACCAAAATTTCTTCAAAGGAACATGAATGTGAATAAACAAATTTTTTATTTTAGTTTAAAATAAAAAAAAATATAAAAATATAAAAAATATTTAAATTTCATTATTTTTAAAAGTTCTTCCAATTTTAATATTAGAAATCATTCTTTAAAGGATCTTTCATATGGTAATATGAAAATATAAGAAATAATGGTTGCTTTTATAAAGCAAGACTAGGTATATCTTTACATGGTTTAAATGTAATAAGGTACAAAAAGTTATATCAATTTGAATTATTCCACAATGTTTCTTTCTGTCCTTGCGAGAAACAAACTCTTTCACCACCTCCATCGAATTCAATTCCTCGGTTTTATCTTTGTGAATGTATATAAGTGCCGCATGAGTGAGTCGTTTCTGTGTCATAGTTGCTCGAAGATACGTTTTAAATCGTCTTAGTGCACTAAAAGAACGCTCAGATGAAGCTGCTGATGCAGGCACAGTCAAAAACAAAGCAATAAGTTTTTCAACTTCATTTAATAGTTTTTTTTACAGTATCCGAATTTTTCGCAAATTGGGATACAATGCCACTACAATTTCAAGGTGTTTGGCCAGGCAATTGCTTCAGCAATTTCATCTGCAAAAAAGTCATCTGCATAAAGATCTAGTTTTGTTTTTAGATTTTGTTCAGAAGGCACTTTTCCGTTGAAGGCTTCGATTACAATATTTTCCAACGATTCCAGAGTATCAAGATCTGTTTAAATGTACAATAAGATTTACAAAGTGCCAGTTTACACTAGCTTCACTCAACCGACTCACTCAATCGAATGTTAAATCAAAGTGAGTCGGTTGAGTGAAGCTGGTAAAATATCAAAGTAAAATATCAACCTGTTTGATCGAATCAAGCCCTTATCTCATTTGAGGGAAAAACTAAAATTTCGAAATAATCTTTTCGTAGCCGATCATATAATGGCAACTGTATTAAAGGAACCGGTTTTGATGTTTCTTCAAAGCGTCGAGGTGGATTTTCATCAGCTAATTCACAGTAGGGACTTTCGCATGGTCCAAAACATTGGACCAACATGGCAGATTGTATAACATGTGGTACCATGCGTAAGCTAAAACGATAGTCGAAATTTTTGGTTTTTTTCTGCCGATTGTACAATATTGTACAACTATGTAAAATTACTGCTCAATTGTTAGGGCATCTAAAAGTTGCTTAGCTATTAGCCGGATGTGTTCTGCTTGAGAGTTTGCAATTAATGATGTTGCTTTACAAGTTAGATCGTTCGAACGCTCAATCAAATAGTCCCATTTGTTTTCCATCTAACTTATCGTTCAAAATGTCGTCCAATATGGAAAGCCCCTAAGAATACGTCAAATTTTTTCTTACCAGAGTTGCAAAATTAACAAGCAATAAGCTACATACTTAAGGGTGTTTTTAAACTGAAGTGGTGGGTTTGCAGTAGAAACTCTACATTTTGTTCTATCTTTTTGCAAACACAGAGAAAGAAAATGGTTATCCGCAAGCATGCTTACGAAGAAGAGAGAAAGAAGAGGAAAATATAAAATACAAAAATATTATCGTTGTGAAAAAACTGATATTTTGAATAAAGTTTGAAGTTTTCCTTTTAAATTGTTTATCTAGCTAAAAAAGTGGGGGGGGCGACTGCCCCCCTTTCTCCCCCGCTTCCGACGCCAATGTTGGTTTGTTACAAAATATATTTTGTTTCTATTTATATTACGTTAAATGGCAAATTCGTGAGGGTAAAATATAATTAGTTTAGATGAATTTAAATAAAATTTAAGTTTCATTCGGTTTCCAAAATATACCTTGTTTAGGCTTAGATAGATCAGGTTTTACATTTTCAAATGTATAAAAATTTGAATTTAAAGGACCAGGATAAATTTCAATTAATAAAAACAATTCTACATTTTATAATAATATAGGAGGACAAGAAGAAAAAAAACCTGGTGTTCCTGTGGTGGAGTTTTGGTGGAGGTTGCACTTTGACACTGCTGGAGTGATTGTCGTTGCAGCTGGCGGTGTTGTTGGTGCTGTTGGGCCGCCAAGGCTTGCTGTACAATAGCCAAGTTTTGTAAATTTTGCAATTGATAAACAATGATATTATTCGAGAATATTTCCAGTTGCTGCTGCTGCTTTTGGACATCTGCGCTTCAGGACGATTTAAGATTGCTTTCAATTGCAAATCTGCAACAAGCGCGGCTTGTTGTTGTTGTTGTAAATATTGTTGCTGCTGATGTTGTTGAAATGGTTGCTTCTGTTGATATTGTTGCAATTAGCTTTCCGAATTGCGATTATAAGTGTTGCTATTATTGTTTAAATCACAAGGAATATTCTGCGGAAGACTGTTGTTGTTTGTGAGAGAGCTATGGCGCCATTTAGCCTCCAATTGATCGACGGATGGTATTTCTGAATACGTTGCTGCTCCTGGCGAGCGCTGAATGATGAGGTGCTGGGTACACACAGCTTTTGATGATGCTGCTGATTGGGCTGCTGACGGTGTTGGCCTGGGCGGTGCGGTGCTGGTGCTCTGCTTGACGGTGGAGCGCTGCGTAGGACGACGCAATTTAAAATCCAGTAAAAGCAGCTCGATCGGTGCAGTTTTTTTTATGGTTGTATCACTTGGGTGTTGTGACTGTTGTTCAATTTGTGACTATTAATAAGAAATTTAAGTTTTTACTTAATTAATACGAAACTACATACCTGACAATTTTAGGCACGTCTTGCCTTGGTAGCCATCAACGAGAGGAAGAACAAAGGCCGGAAATTCGCCAGCCATCGCTCTTTTCGTTGACAGTAGCCACCGGGTGAGTTTCGATTTACATGGGCAAGCCGGACAGCACAACACGCTAGGTTATATAACACGGTTTACGACCGACCATACCGAATGTTGGTGCATACGAGTGTTTGCGCAAACTGTCGGACACAGTGTTTGAACCCATTTCCGCAATGTTTGCAATCAAACTGGCTGCATATACATCGAAAGGGCTTTAACAAGCAATTAATTCAGAATATAGAAAAAAAAAAATGTCACAATGTAGGCACTAAATAACCACGGGCTGACACAGACACCCAAGGCAAGACATGAACAAAAAAATATTTAAAATAAATTTAAACGCTTTAAAGTTGAAATCCCAGCTCCGGCTTGAATTTGAATTCAAATTCCAGGCCACCCAAAGGCACAACACAACGATTTTACCGGTTGAGCCGATGAGAAAAAACTCTTTCGGTTGATCAGGTCGTAGTGTTTCCTCTGCCGACCTGAACCTTGAATTCAACTTCAAGCCTGAGCATGGAAACAACTGTCGACTTAGCTGTCAAAATTGGGGATGCGTTCTGACAGTGACATTTTCATTAAGGTTAGCTCGCCAACCCACGCTACTACTATCTGTCAAACAACCATTTGACGCTTGAGATTTTTCACCCCCCCCACACTTTAGAGCATGAGATTTCTAAAGCCTCATTAAAAGATCCCGTCAGCTGCTTCACTATTGAATCGAATTCATGTGAGGTCGAAGAGGGAACATCTGAGAGAGGGGGTAACGATGCTTTCACTACCTCCCTGAATTCACAACAATTTGTTTTCTTCAGATTCCTAAAGACAGTTTGGCTATAGAATTGGCCTTTTAGGTCGTCTGTTATATACCTGCAGTGGCTCACAGCTTATTTCATACATTGTATATTTTAAAATTAAGATGTCTGCAACCGTGAAACTTATCGACAAATTTTGACTGCAAAGGTGTAGGCTCATCTTCAGCAACCGTAATAAAAAAAAGGGGATTCCCAAAAAATGTTGCGTAATGTGATGCCATAAGTGAAAACAGAAACACAGCTCAAATCCATTTCACAGCTCATTTTATACAGACACTTCCTTGCGAACACAGGTAATTTTGTTGTAACACTAATAAGTTTTTTTTATTCTATAATTTTTTAATTGTTTTTAATTATTTTTAGCTATTATGCCACGTAAATTTTTAAGTGATTTGACAACTTAAAGTGCTGTAAATTTATCTACTTTGCAATATGAGTAGCCGTACAAGCATTGAGCAGCGTGAACTGGTAATTAACCATTTTACGAAAGGGCAAAGTGTTCGGAAAATTTCTGAAATGGTCAACTTGAGCGCTTCTATGGTCCAGTACATATTCAGAGCTTCAAATATGAGAATCGGGTACAAAACAAGGGCAGAAATGCACCGAATAATATTTGCAACGCCTCAGACGAGCGCATTATTGCAAGAAAAATCAAGGCAAATCCCAAATTATCCGCTCCAAAGTTGGCTGCTGAGGTTCACCATGAATTAGGAAAGTCCTGCAGTGCTGACACCGTTCCACGTGTGCTTTGTAGTCAAGGTTTGAACGGCCGAGTAGCACGAAAAAAGCTATTTATCTCCAAGAGAAATATTTAAAGCCGATTTGCCTTTGCCAAAGAGCATTTTGCTAAGACTTCGGACTTTTGGAATACTGTTATTTATGCAGACGAGTCAAAGTTCAATATTTTTCACTCCGACGGGGTGTCATATGTCTGGCGCAAGGCAAATACCTAGCTAAACAAGGAGAACCTCAAACCAACTCTGAAACATGGTGGCGGCAGCGTGATGGTTTGGGCCTGTATGTCCTGTAGGGCCAGTATGGGAGTGGGAAATTTGGTATTCATTGAGGGAATAATGAATAAAACAAAGTACCTCGATGTACTTAAAAACAATTTGCTCCAAAGTGCTGGCAAACTAGGTTTGCGCGCAAAATTTCAGTTCTACCAAGATAACGATCCGAAGCATAAGTCTGGAATTGTGCAAACCTGACTTATTTGGAACTGTCCACACTTGATGTCACCACCACCACAGTCATCTGATATGAACGTTATAGAGAATCTGTGGGTTATTTTGGACAACAACATTAGAAAACACAAGACTTCGAATAAAGGAGACTTAAAGAAGATGTTGCTTGAGGAATGGCAGAAAATAACCCCAGATATTACACAAAAATTGGTTGACTCTATGCCAAATAGGCTTCAGACCCTTCTTAATGCTAAGGGTAGTCATACTAAATATTGAAATGAATTACAACATAATTCTGTAAATTGTCATTTAAACTGCAAGAAATAAGCTGTGACATGGAATTTAAAATTTTTTCGTTTTTAGTTTTTTAACACCAATTTTTTTATTAAAAAAAGTTTGTTAAATAAAAACAACCTTTCTTTTAAAAACGGCATCAAAAGTTTTATTTTATTGTTACTTAATCTAGAGTTATTCCAGCCATCCTATCATAAAAAATTAAACTTCTTAATATAAAGAATGAGATAGATTATTGTAAAAAACAGAGAGTAAGAAAGTGATAGCATCTCAAACGAAATATGTACAATACAAAATTTTTATAAAAAATATTCTGTTTATTTAATATTTTCATGTCATTGGTTGGTGCTTCAATTAGTAATACTGGTCCTAATGGTTTGCAATGTATTCCGATGTATGCCGATGTATGTCCGTGATATGATATTTACGAGATAACGCGAGAAATTCACCTATGGCGATCTATTGTGGGAGTCCCCATACAAAAAACAAAAAATTAAAAAAATGGCTTTATAATTTATATCAAAGCATCTATAACCCCTAAAGGGATCAATATATGAGCTAGTCCTATTAAATTTTCCCCCTTAACACTTCTTTTGAACTCACCTTTTCTCTATCTGCCAACCTTTTGGAGGTCCCGATACAAAAGACACAAAAAAAAGAAGAAATTGTCTATTATAGTTCATATCAAGAAATCAATAACCCCTAGGGAGCTCAAATGTATCAGCTGGTCCTATTGTTTTTTTTTTATTTAGCATTTCTTCTATACACACATACACTCTATCTGCCACCCTTCTAGAGGTCCCCATACAAAAAATATATCATTGCTTGTGTACACAATTTTTCGTAACGAGATTAAAAAAGCTTTCGTGACGAGACTCGAAAAATTTTACCTTCTATATCAAATAACCACATAAGAAGTTTCACTTCCATAAAGATATACGAAAACATATAACTCGCAATAGTAAAAACGGGCCTTTTTTTATCATTATGCAACATTTAATTCTTACAGCACACTTGATTTGCTTGTTAAAATATTTGAGTACTTTCTCTTCATTCAAAATAAAACGAACAAACGAAAATATTTGCTCGAGCAGACTCTGTTTCGTGCTAAAAATAACTCCGTTTCAGCTTTAAAATACAAAGACGTTCTTCATAGATGGTTGCAATAAGTTTTAATGGAGTTAAAATGAGAAATGTTTGGAGAAGATGCAGAGTTAATTTTAAACTGCTTTTAATATACTCCAAGCTTTGAAAATGAGTTGTATCAAGCAAAAAAAGTTTTATATTAACAAAAAAAAATATTGATTCAATTCATTTTGTATTTTACGGCGACAAAACGTTTTTAACTTTTTAAAAACTCTTTTGACTCATTAAAAAACTTGGGTTAACTCCGTACATTTTTTTCGGTGTATAATGTTCATTGTCTGTTAATGGGATTGAAGACTCTTGAATATAGAAGGAAAATTAGTTCATTAATGTTAATATATGATGTCATATCTTGTAACATTGATGACTCCTCTTTATTAAATCTAATTAATTTTAATATACCTTCAAGGCAATTGCGGTGTTTTAAACTTTTTTTTATCAAAAATCACATAACTAATTATGCTTTAAATGAACCAATTACAATATCTTTGTGTTTATATAATGAATTATCTATAAAATATGCTTTTGATTTCTCTATACCAAAATCTTCTTTCAAAAATTTTGTTACTTATTTTAGTTATTTGTAAGTTTTATGCTTCTCATATTTGTTATTTATATTTTGTTGTTTTGTTTTATGTTTATTATAACAAAATGTATTACCCTCTCTATTCTGTAAGGATTTGTATCCATAGACTCAATAAACTAAACTAAACTAAACTAAACATTTTCGGAAGCACCGACCAATTTTACATTAGAAAACGATGTAAGCCAGTGTAATCAAACGTTAGGTACACGCAGAGAAAAGACATGGTTGAGACATGATTACTACAATAATATTTTTTTTTACTAAAATTATTGTATTATTTCAGCAAACACAAATGTTTGCCTTAATAAAGTCAATATTTACTAATGGTGGTACCAAAAATAACATTATAGTTGAAATCATAACATCATTGAAATCGTCAACATACTTTAATTGCCTCAACTATTAGTTGCAACAAAAATGTTGTAGTTCTCTCAATCATGATAAATGTGAATATTATTATAGAGACAAACATATTAGAATTTTGAATGTTTGTCCGAACTATTTTTTGCTTGTTGGCAAACGAAGCAGAACATAACCAAAAATCGAAAGAATTTATTGTGTCTGAACAGTTTTCAGGAAAAACTTTCACTTCATTCAGACACAATAAGTTTTATCGATTATTGGCTATGTCAAGTTTTATCGATTATTGGCTTCGTTTGTCAACTGTTCAATTATTGTGTTTTGTTTTAAATCGCCTGATCCTTAAAACAGCATGCAGAAAAGTGGCATTTTCGACTATAATTGTAGCAAACATGTTTCTATTTACCGTAAACATATTTCACAATTCTGACCATATTTTGTTTATCACAAATATTGCTATTTTTGTGACAATGCACTTAATGTACCATGTTTATGAATGGCATTAGTCAGGCGAGCGATAATAGCGGCTGTGGACTGCTGGTAGTGTGCGTGGCTCGCAAGCGAAAAAGCCGCGGTTCAAACTCCAGCTCGGACAGAAAATTTTATAAAAAGATTTTTCAATTGAATTAATATTTCTGTACAGCCTAGTCAATGGCAAGCCTTTGGAGATATCTTAATTAATAGCTGTGGAAATTGGAGTGCATGAAAATAAATAATATTCAATAATATTCTGGATCCTAAAAATAAATTCATAAAATAGTTGTTGCAATCATTATATTTTCGACCCAATAAGAGAATAATTGTTTTGATTGTTTCAATAATATTTTGGTTCCTAAAAAAAGTTCCCCTTCTAAATATGGTTGTTGTAATCATTTTATCATGATCAAAGAGAATATTATATGTTTAAGAACATGCTAGCAACAATCATAATCCGAATCATACTATAATCCTCTTAAAACATGGTTGTTGCAACTATGTTTTTTCTCTGCGTGTAGGGTTACTTCCAAGACCTTACGCCTGCTGGGAATAACAACAATTTGACTCATTCCCAATGTTACAAACGTATATATTTCATTTGTGTCCTACACCTCTTGCATTTATGTCTGTACTTCCCCTGTGTGGTAAGCATTCGCGTCGGCTCTGATTACCAGGCCACGCTTTTCATCTCCGTCTGGGTGACCAGACGCCGCTGATTAGCAGCCGACGGTGGCTCGGGATGGTCATGAGATAGCCATGCCGGTACAACCCAGCAGCTGCCCTATCCTAGCTTAAGACTAACTGCCACTTAATCTCGATCACTGCAATCGGAAAGTAAAAAAGAGTTAATACAGGTTTTCGCTAGTATTCGCGATTTTTGAGTACCTGTTCCGCTAGCAAAGAACAATTTATGTCCGTCCGCTTTCAAGCTACAAACCTTGCTTCCATGAGTCCGAGGCTCCTGAGTCAGGACTACATCTTCTCTGCCCCTACTAAGGCGGATTAATAATTCGGCGCTGGCCACCTTTGAATTGTATATGGTGTTTATCTGCAGCAACCTAACGCGTTCTGAGCTTATCCTCCTCGTTCTCTATTATGGTATTGTATCCAATATCTGAATCAGATTCAAGAAGCTGCCTTTCTGAATCCTCATTCAATACATCGGCAATACCATACTTCGACAATCCTACCGACATCCAATCAGTATCATCTTTAACGGTACGAGGAGTTAACCACTCCACCGGTAAAGGTCTGTTGGTCAAGCGAAAGAGGTCGAAGGAGGATAAACCACTGGGACGAAAAAGCTGAAGGTTGCTGGAGACTTTCCTGGCCGACTCTTCAGCGATGTTACCAGAAGAGGTGAGGTGCTGACCAACGCTGTAGATAGGTGTTTCATAAGGGGGGGGGGGGTTAGGCTAGGTTAAAAAGGCTGCCACTTTTGAGAGACACACTTAAGCCAATGAGGCCCATTGTGATACCATGGGGTTAATTTCCCATCTCCATTTCTATTTGAACTAATGTGAGCTGTTTATAAAGCTGTGGATTCTGATCGGTCATGGGGGGACGAGAGGGGTTGTTGAAGCAAAAAATATAAAAAATCGATTCAATCACTTAATTTGGAGCAGGACGACAAGTATTTATTTAAGTAAAATAACAAAAATAGACATTTTAAAATTAAAAACATATATATACAATACATTAAGGTGCCTATTGAAAAAAAGTTGTTCGGGGCAGTTCCTCAAAACAATCCTTGGATTGTGTTATGATGATTTCCGAAATATTTCGACTCTAGCAATAGCCATTCTTGAGCTACAATGCTTTGAAATAACCTCTAACAATACAGTTTTTTGTAAGAGTATTGTAAATATTTTGTAAGTATTTTTGTAAAAAATGTATAGTTAGAAAAAGTGAAATGATCTGAAGTAATATTTTTGAAAAGTTTTCAAAATCTGTATCAAAAAATTTAAAATTTTTGCATTCGAATTAAAAATAATGATGTTTTTCGTGCACTTTTATGATTTTTTAAGTTATTTTCACTTAAGTTAAAAAAACTTAATTATTTCTAATGATATCCTCACTGGTCAGAATTGCTGGCCAGAATTGCTTAAACTGAAACAAATTAAAAGTAATATATAAATTATAAAATAAACACCTACTGAAAACATATTGTAAGATATTAAAAAAAAAATATGAAGTTATTTAAATTTTTAAAGTTTTTGTATGGAAATAAAATAAAAAATATCAAAAATTTTTTGGTGCAGATTGGAAAAGATTTTTCCGGCCTATAATTTCTGATAGTTTGTTTTTTAAAACTATTACGCCAGCCAATATTTGTACCCAAAAATTGATTTTTAGAGGTTATTTCAAACCATTCCAGCTCACGGAAAGTTTTCATGTTCATAGAAAGATCCTTATGAATATATAATAGCGCGAAACCATAACATCATTCTATTAGATCTTTATCGATTTTTTACAACAGTATAGTCAAAGCTGATGTAAATTAATATATTTTATGTATTAAATAAATTGCAACGAAAAATTCTGGACTCGTAACTGCATACATTAATTGGTGTGCTTGAGATGAAGTGTCACCGCCAGAATTTGAGAACATTTTTTTAAAACCACTTAGCTTAAAAAATCGCGAAACTGACAAATGTACAAATTAAATTCACTTTTACGTTCATTTAATAACACTGCAGGGACGTCAAAAAGACACACGAAGATAATTTATTTTTTGGTCGTAGAACTTAGTGGCATACTCAGTTCCCATCAGATCTAAATCTCGAGATATTTGCGTTTGAAATTTAGTCACTTTTAGACCCATTTTTAGTTATATTTTCCTTATTTTTGGAGAACAAAAATTTTGGCCACCTCCAATTTTGCTTAAACTTTCAGAATTTAATTAACTTAAAAAATACTACTTTGAGTAAAAAAATTTCAAGATTTTACGTTTAACATTCAAATTTGGTCAAAATGGAGAGAAATGCAAAATTGCTTAACCTTTGAAAAATCATAGATTACACAAGGCTAACTTGATTTTCACTTGATTTTCACTTGATTTTCACGTTGAAAATGTTTTCAAAAATACAAAAAAAAGCAATTGTTAAAATACTATAACAATTTTTTTAAATGAAGGTCAAATGACGGTCAAATAACAAAAATCTGAACATCTCGAGAATTTGATCTGATTTGGAAAAACTGAATATGCCACTAAATTCTACTACCGAAAATTAAGTTTACGTATCTTAGCGATTCTTTGTGTTTTTTAAAATGTTGAAAATTTACCTACAGTGTAATTTAACGAACAATGAAGCATTGCTTATCATAATTAGAATTTCACAGACTGGCTTAGAATAATTTTGTTCAATTTATTTTTATATTGGGGGTTGGAATTAGTTTTAAAGGTTTTCTAAGAGATGGCGTAACTATCAATAGATCGCATCGGGCACACCTGTGACTATATTCATTTCAAAGCACATTGTCTAAGCTTCATTTTTCAGTATGTGTCATTCCACTGAAGTGTAAACAACATATATTTTTTTCTCTGTGAACATGTCGACTTTCGTTCCAACAAAACGCAATTTGCGGAAAGGTTTACTTTTGTGCTTCCATTTGAAGAAAAAAGCGGTTGAAGCACAACGCACGCTTACTGAGGCTTACGGGGACTATGCTCCATCGATTTCTACTTGTAAGTACTGGTTCCGTCGGTTTAAAAGTGGTGATTTTGATACGGAAGACAAAGAGCGTCCGGGCCAGCCGAAGAAGTTTGAAGATGAGGAATTGGAGGCTTTGCTCGATGAAGACCCGTGTCAAACCCTTCAAGAATTGTCAGAATCATTGGGAGTCGACTTATCAACCGTCGGCAAACGCTTGAGGGCCATGGGAATGATTCAAAAGCAAGGAAATTGGGTGCCGTACCAGTTGAAGCCGAGAGACGTTGAACGGCGATTTTGCAAGTGCGAACAACTGCTTCAACGGCATAAAAGGAAGAGTTTTTTGCATCGTATTGTCACTGGCGATGAAAAGTGGATCCATGACGATAATCCTAAGCGAAAAAAATCGTGGGGACCACCCGGCCATGCATCAACATCGAGGCCCAAGCCGAATATTCATGGCGCCAAGCTTATGCTGTGTATTTGGTGGGATCAGAAGGGTGTCGTGTACTATGAGCTGCTAAAACCTAACGAAACCATCACTGGGGAACGCTACCAACAACAATTGATGCAATTGAGCCGAGCATTAAAGGTTAAACGGCCGGAATATGCCAAAAGACACGACAAAGTGGTTTTTCAACATGACAACGCACGGCCACATGTTGCAAGAACCGTCAAGGAAACGTTGGAGGCGCTGAATTGGGATGTGCTACCCCACCCGCCTTATAGCCCAGACATAGCCCCTTCCGACTACCACCTATTCAGATCGATGACGCATGGCTTGGCTGAGCAGCGCTTCACTTCTTACGAGGATACCAAAAAATGGGTCGATTCGTGGATTGCCTCAAAAGACGAATCGTTCTTCCGGCGCGGAATCCATATGCTGCCAGAAAGATGGGAAAATGTTGTAGCTAACGATGGACAATACTTTGAATAATATACATTGTACCGTTGTTTCTAAATAAATGCTCAAAATCCGAAAAAAAACCTTTAAAATTAATTCCAACCCCCAATACGTTCTGCAAACTCTAATACGCAAGCAAAAATACATAGGAAAACAATTAAGAAAACCATTGATATTGTATTATATTTAACTTATTGTCTGCTAAACAAACTAAGCATGTAGATTGTACAATTTTCAATTTATCTTCATGTTATGGTAATTAAATAATTTGGAATATCTGTGCTTTTATTTATTCTATAAAAATGTTAAATTGCTAAGGGGGGGTTTAAACCCCTGAACCCCCCATATCTACGGCGTTGGTGCTGACTATCCTAGAAAGAAGGGCGGAGGATTTTTGGATTTCGGCCGTAAACTGGAGGTTGGTGGAGGCCAAGCTTGCCGCCGATTATCTTGGGCTCATGGTTGAGATTCCGGATTTTCTTACCGACTGTTTTGCAATGGGCTAGCAATGAGGAATTAGTTTGGCAAAGTTTGCCGTTGCCAGATCTATCACTTTTAATAAGGCGGCTATGGCCAAAGTAGGTGAAGTGTGGCCAGGATCACGGTTAGAAGCGTTCTCAAAAAGAGGAAATCACCAGCATATCGAAAGCACGCATCTGGATAACACTGAAACCCACAGAGCCAGAAAAAATTCTGTAGACTCTATGAGTTTCTGACTCTCACCTTCCAGTTCGGAACTGGAGGGTTGCCAAGGTGAAAGATCCGAAAGATGGCGCTAGGCATGTGGTCCTTACACTCGACGAGGCATATTTGGGGCCTCTAGAAAAGTGCGATGGTGGGCTTCTCTCCTCCTCTGAACTCTCTTCTCTTTTGCAGGAGTGCTTTTCTCTGCGCTTGCAATATCTGCTAGCTTATCTTTCTTGCACACATTTACGAGTACCCTCGTGACCCCGAAGCGAACCTACCCATTGCATAATGTATTTAATAATGAAAATGTCGTAACCTTGTAAACATTAATGAGCTCAATTACGACTTTCTTAAATCAGACTCTCACTCTTACAATCTAAATTACAGTTTTTCTTACGCTCTTTCTCAATCTTTCTGTGCATGTTCCTCGTTCCTTTTATCCCTCGTTCCTTTTTAAGCCAACTGTGGGCAGGCAGAACATTTTTTGGTATTGGATTATAGAGAATTTTGGAATCAGAATTGAATTATATCTGATATGAAAAAGATTTATATCCAAACTCGCCTAAAAAATTATCTGAAATCTGCGTCACTATACTGCGGTCATAAGGAAGAGTGCGGTATATTTCAATATTCTGAGAAAAACGACTTACAGTAATTTATCAAAAATCCACTTGGATGGCTATAAATATTTGGTTCTTCAAAATAGTGAAATCCAGTTTGCTTTCAATATTAATTAAATTTTTTTGAATTTATTCAAAATGCCAATACTGTGGAACAAACACTGTAGTTGCTGCTTTTTTATTGTTGGATCTATAAATTGAAATAAGTTCAAAAAGCCGTATCTACATCAAGTGTACGTTTTATATAGAAAAAGGCTTTAATGTTTATATTTTTATGATATTTAAATGATATATTTTTAAAACATCACATCTCGCACAAGGACATTTAATATAAAATCAAAAGCTAAGTTTAAAAAATCAATATTAAAAAGTTTTTTTTGTCACAAAAATAAAGAAGTAAAAAGTATTTTATAAGGCATTTACTACAAATACAAACGGAAAATGCAGTAAAGATACCGCCTTTTTATCTCTTTTTATATAGATACTGCGTTTTTTGTTTGAATGATTGCTTTAAATTGTGTAGATATGACAATTCCGGTTAAAATATTAAGCAATTGAGCAAAAAAATTCGCAGTTTTTATTTTATTTTAGGGTAGAACGGGGTTAAATCGCCATGGAGTTAAACAACCAATTGCCTCTATTTTCTTTTAATAAAGTCGAATCGAACGACCGTTGGTACAGCAGATAGTGATCGATACAACGCAATTTTGGCAAAAGGTTACACTACCGCACGTGTGTTATAGCCTGAGTTCTGACGACAGAAAGATTTGACGCGTCCTCGCAGGGATATTTTCAGTCGACAAAAGTTTAAAATTCCACAAATCAGTAAAGTGCAGAAACAAAGGTAAGTGTTTTCTATGAAGAGCAGAATTACATGCTGAATCCAAATCTGTAATTGGTTTTAAAAGATTCAAATTTGTTAAGAAGTTATTCGCCTTCAAAAAAATAAAATCACGTAGGGTTAAATAACCAGTCAACAAGTAGGGTAAAAAAACCACTTATTTATGTACATGAAAATGTAGCAAAACTTATAATTTTTTCTAGCATTATGCCGCATCATTACGCGAGGAAGACGCCCAAACTAGACGAGAAGAAAGATAATTGAAATAGCTCTTCAGGAAGTTCAGAATGGTGGAAAAGTGCTCGCTGTTGCTGCCAAATATGAGTTGCCAAGAGGAGTTTTGCGGATCCGCGTGCAGTGGAACGCAAAAAATGTCCCTTGTGGTCACCACAGATAGGTGGTATACAAATTCTTTAGTTTTCTTAAAAGAAATATTGAATTGAACTAAATAAATTAAAAAACTATTTTAATCTAAACAAATTATAAACTCAATAAAAATTATAAACTCACTGTGGGAATTATTAAAGAATATCGAATTTTAGTTTGAAAAATAAAAAATCACATGAAAAACATAAATATTTCAACAGAAGAGAAATATTAAAATTTTTACAAAGACAAGAATCGTTTACAGGTTATGGATATTTTTTTCCAAGTAAAAAATTAAATCAAATAATATGAAACCAAAAATATATGTAATTAAATCAAAACAAGTATAAATTAAATTAAATAAATGAATACATGAAATCAAATCTATATATATAAAAATGGATGTATGTATGTGGGTATGTGGGTGGGTATGTGGCTATATCACGTATAGACTCCAAAACCGCTGAACCGATCTTTATGAAATTTTCAGAGAAAATAAAGCCACATCTTGAGAGTGTTCCTGTGAGGTTTCGTAACGATTGGAGAAGGGGGCGTGGTACCTCCCATACAAGCCAAATTTGCTCCATCGATCACAAACAAAAAAAAAAGAAAAATATCTCATGGTTTCAATCGTAAAAAACTAAGATTTGGGGATTTTGTTCAGATGGTTACTGTCGGTAACTGTACAAAAAATGGGCGTGGTCGTTATATAAATATGCCCACTTTTTCGAAATCATGGCAATTCCCGAGTTCTGCACATTTTTACAGTGAAACTTGCTCTTTAGGTGCTCCAAGAGACGAACACAATTTATAAATGTTTTCACGCCCACTTTTAACGCCCACAAATCAATATCTATATATATATAAAGCAAAACGATGTGTGTCTGGCTGTGTGATGTCTATAGACTCCAAAACTACTGAACCGATTGACCTGAAATTTTAGCAGTCGATTTGTTTCAGGTACGAGATGGTTGAGGAAAAAAATTTGCCACACCCCCCTTTTACCGCCCCCAAATCAATAAAAATGTTATATTTCAGTCGGTTTGGGTCGTATATGGCTAAAATTTTGTAATTTAGTATGTACGGTTACTGTCAACAACTGTCCTAAAAATGGGTTTCCACGCCCCCTTTTACCGCCCACAAATAAATGAAAATGATTTATTTCAGACGGTTTTGGTCGTATAAACTTAAATTTGTTACTTTGGTTTGTGAAGTTGCTGACAGTAACTGTACGAAAAATTGGTTTCCACGCCCCCTTTTGCGCCAACAAATCAGTGAAAATGCTATATTTCATGCAGTTTTGGCCGTATGAGACTAACATGTGATACCTAAGTTTGTATGGTTACTTCAGCAACTTTCGGCAAGGGCGTCATCGCTATATAGCCACACCCATTTTTTGAGAAATTATTAAAATTAACTACTGGGTCGATTGAGCTAAAATGTTGGTTTAGTTTGTATGGTTACTGTCAGCAACTGTACTAAAAATTGGTTTCCACGCCCCCCTTTTACCGCCCACAAACCAATGAAAACGTTTTATTTCAACGGTTTGGGTCGTATTAGACAAAAATTTTTTAATTCAGTTCATATGGTTACTCTCAGCAAGTACACTAAAAATAGGCCTGTCCTATTTTTTTAAACTCACTTTTCGGGGAGTTAGCGTCCAGTGAAGTAAAGTGCGCCAGGCTTAACCTAAATTGAGTTGAAATTTGGGCAGTCGATTTGTTTCGATTACGAGATGGCTCAAGGGAAAAATTTTACCGCACCCCTTTTTACCGCTTGCAAAACAACAAAAATGCTATATTTCGCACGGTTTTGATTGTATTAGACTAAAATGTGGTTATTTAGTGCACATGGCTACTTTCGGCAGCTGTACTGAAAATGGTGAATATATTTGACATTTCTTGACATTTTTGTGTATAGCAGTAAGGCGGTCTGTGGCAGAACAAAGTTTGCCGAGGAGATAGATTGTTCCTGTGAGGTTTGGTAACGTTTGGACGAGGGGGCGTGGTTCCTCCCATACAAGCCAAATTTGCGCTATCGACCACAAACCAAATAAGGGATATATATCAGACGGTTTCGATCGTAAAAACTAAGATATTATCATTTTGTTTAGATGGTAACTGTCAGTAACTGTACAAAAATAACTTTTTCGTCGCAATATACAATATATACGCTCACTTTTTCGAAATCATGGCAATTCCGGAGTTCTACACATTTTTATACTGAAACTTGCTGTGTAGGTGCTCCAAGAGGCAGTCACGATACATAAATGTTTTCACGCCCACTTTTAGCGCCCACAAATCAATATCTGTACATATAAAAATGAATCGTGATTTGTTCGGATGCTTAAAACTTGAAAACGACTAGACCAAATAGGATACTTCCTTCTACTGGTTTGTTCGTAACTGCTACGCAAAGGTTTAGGAAAAAAGTAATGCCACACCCCTTTTATCGCCCACAAATCAATAAAAATGCTATATTTAAGAAGGTTTTGGTCGTATTAAATTAAAATTTGGTAAATAAGTTCTTATGATGACTGTCACTAACTTTAATAAAAACGGGCGTTGTCACACTTCATCTACGCCTACTTTTGGAAATATCACAATACTCCAAAACTATTGGTCCGATTGAGCTCAAATTTTGTAAGTGGCTTTGCTTTGAGTACGAGATGGTTTAAGAAGAAATGCCACACCTACTTTTACCTCCCATTAATATAAAAACAATTTGTGTTATCGAATAGCGTTATGGGTTGCACAGCTTAGAAATTCGGTATTCGACCACAATTTAGACGTACCGTTTCAGTGATGAAATTTTATGGGAGTTGGACAAGGGGGAGGGGCACCTCTCATGCAACCCAAATTGGTGATATCGAATAGCTTTGAATTTATAGGAATTCAGCTTTGGAAGTCAGTTTTTGACCTCAATTTACACATGCAGTTTCAATGATTTTTTTTATGGGCGTTGGACAGGGAGGCCTGACATCTCCCTTACATCCCAAATTTGCAATATCGAATTGCTTTGAAGTTATAGGTTGACAGTGTAAGAAATCGGTATTCGACCTAAATTTATACATGCACTTTCATTTCTTACATTTTATGGGCGTAGGGAAAAGGGGAGTGACACTTCCCATACAACCCAACTTTGTGCTATCAAATAGCTTTGGAGTTATAGGTCGCACAGCATCGGAATTCAGTATTTGACCAAAATTTACGCATGCAGATTTACTGATAAAATTTTTTAGAGTTTGTCGGGGGGCGTGGCACCTCCAACTTAACCCAAATTTGCGATATCGATTAGTTTTGGAGTTATAGGTAACTCAGCCTCGGAATTCAGTATTCGACCTCAATTTACACATGCAGTTTCATTGGTTAAATTTTATGGGCGTAAGGAAAAGGGCAGTGGCACCTCCCATACAACCTAAATTTGTGCTATCGAATAGTTTTGGAGATATATGTAGCACAGTTTTGGAATTCGGTATTCATCCTCCATGTACACATGCAGTTTAATTGATTACATTCTATGAGCGGTGATCAAGAGGGCGTGGCACTTACTATACAACCCTAATTTGTTATATCGAATGGCTTTGTGGATATAGGTCGCACAATCTCGGAATTCAGTATTCTACCTCAATTTAGACATGCTGTTTAACTGATAAAATTTTATGGGCGTTTGAATGGGGAGAGTGGCAGCAACGCGCCAGGTTTCAGCTAGTAGTTAATAAAACCAATACTTAGAAAACTATTGCTTACAAAATAAATTACTCTATAAATTGTTAAGACTTTTATTAATTATATTATTCCTTCACAGATTTTCAACACTGATCAAGAAGATGCATTAGCGAAATATATGATCAGAGCATCTAAAATGTTCAACGGACTCTCATACGTAGCTACTCGAAGACTCGCTTATGAATATGCAATTCAACTGGGCAGGCGAATACCAGACAATTGGAAAGGAACTACACCTGGACAGAATGGTTCTGCTTCAAACGACTGGATGGGTGGCTTCATGCACCGTCGGCCAGCGTTATCGTTGCGAAAGCCACAAGCGACAAGCCTGGGTCGAGCCACCGCGTTCAATTGTCACAACGTCGATACTTTCTTCAACCAATTGAAGGACGTGATCGAGCGATTTGCAATTGAGCCAGCAAATGTTTACAATATGGATGAGACTGCCCTGACAACTGTCCAAAAACCTGTCTCAGTCATTGCAGAACGCGGTGTTAGGCACCTTGGATCTGTGATATCAGCTGAACGCGGAGTTCTTGTAACACTTGCTCTTGCTCTATCTGCTGGTGGAGTGTGCTTACCACCCTTTTATGTTTTCCCACGAGTAATACTCAGGGACGACTTTCTTGCTACTGCTGGTTTTGGAGCTGATGGAGCTGCTAATCCTTCGGAGTGGATGAAAGGCGAGCAATTCATGAAATTTCTCAAGCATTTCAAAAAATTTGCTCGAACAACGGCTGAATCGGAAACTCTATTGATCTAAGACAATCATGAATCTCATATGACGATAGCCGGATTGGATTTTTGCAAAAGGAACGGCATTATGGTTTTGGTCCAATCAAAAGATTTTACAATGCAGCATGTGACAATTGGATGCGTATGCCTCAAAATGCTGCAAGAACAATAACCAGGCAGGAAATTCCTGGTCTTGCTCGTGAAGCAATTCAAAAAGGAGCTTCCATTTCTAACATACAAGCTGGGTTTCGTGCAACTGCCATATACCCATTGAACGAGCACGTATTTAAGGCAGTAGATTTCTTGCCATCGGAGGTCACTGATCGTACAAACGAGCCGGAACCGGAAGCATTCGACGGGGAGAGAGAAGAGATTTCAAACAATGATGAAACACATGACGATGAGCAAAACCTCAGTGCGGAAGCAATTTTGGAGAATCTGCGACCCCCTCCCAAAGCTGCACCGAGAAAAACAACAACTCGAGGCCGGAAAAAAAGAAAATCCACGGTGTTGACTGACGAAACTGTATTGGAGACTTTGCACGAGGAGCAGGAAAATGTGGCCAAGAAGAAGGAGAAACAGTCATTGGCAACCATGCGAAGTTCGGAAAAAAGGATTATAAAGAAATTTTCTGAGCAAAAAATCCAAGACAGGGCAGCCAAAAACGATACTCGCAGCTCCAAAAGAGGTCGTCCAAGAAAAGTAGTATGCCTTGTAAAGGAAAGTGACGCTAGCAATTAATGAAGCTTCAGAGAAACTTTTTCAAGTTAAATTTGTTCTTTTGTAAAATTCTGGTAAAACTAAAAGCCTTAAAGTAACAATGTTGGTCACTTTTATTTCAAAAAGAAAGTTTACCCCACCAGGTAGGGTAAAACAACCATTTCACACTTTTTGTTCAAATGCAAATACCGGATAAGCAATGCAAGTTTTAAAAAAATGTTCTTATGAATTTTGTAACCAAGGGTTCAACTAACCAGGAACAGTTGAAATTTTCAAATTATTATCATAAACAAAGTTTTTACAGAATGCCAAACACAAAAGTGGTTTACCCCGTTCTACCCTATTAAAGATGGAAGAGAGATAATTAAGAAAAAAAACCATAAAACTAATGTTGATGATCATGCTAGATGCCGCACTCTTCCTTATGACAGCAGTATAGCTTTGCATAGGATCGAAACAATTTTCATATACAATTCCTTTTCGCACATTTTCCAATTTCTCCAACATAATTAAATCATCTAAATTATTCAAATCAGTTAAAATTTTTATTTTTTTTCCTTAATTTTTAAGAAACCAAAAGTTTGAACTTCGAAACTTTCAAACACATTGTTGAATTTATAGAACGAGTTTAAGCACCAGCTAAGTAGGTGCTAGAGCTGATGCTAAATCAGACTTTTTGAAAATGCCAGCTCCTTTTATTTTATTAGTAAAAAAAATGTGGAAAAAAAGCTGACTCTAAAATCAATCGCGTAGCAGTTTCTTATTAAGGCTCATCACTTCAGATTAAAAAAATTCGATCAAAAACAAATTTTTATTTCTAATCAAATAAATACCAATTGAAAAGTAATTTTTTTAAAGATTAAAATAATATTGATAAAAAATAATAGTTATTATTGTTAAAAAACTACAAAAAATTAATTTTATTTCTAAACGAAAAATATCAATTAAAAAATTATTTTTATATGAAATCTAAAAAATTCCGATTAAAAACTTATTTTTATTTTTCATCGAATTAATAGTGAATCAAAACAAAACAAAAACTAAATATAATAGATTAAAAATGTATTTATAAATAAAATTTTTTTAATAAATTAAAACTTTTTGAATGTATAGATCTATATTTAAAAAATCATGTCAAAAATTGAATCATATGTAATACTGAAATCAAGTATCACATCGCCATATTTAAAAGTATATTACAACAGCTTTTAATGCACGATCTGTAAATATGAAGCTTAAAAATAGTTGTTATTTTTGGTCCTTCATTTAAAATATATCTGAATATATAAAAATTTTCGAAACTTGGCTTGACAAGAATTAACTCCTTTGTGTTCAATTTTAAAAAAGTTTACTTTTTAGAGTAGGATTGTTAATTATTATTTGCAAATTTGATTGAATACTGAGAATAATTTTGTCTCTGTCCTTGGCTATGCTTCTGTGGTATCCACAATATCTTAAACACTATTTTTTAACACTTTCATACATTTATTTTCTTTAACGATAAATTCAAATTATGCCCAATATTTATACCATCGTTATTTGAGAGAAAAAAACCAAACCTTTAACTAGACACATAAATTAAAGGATATCACATCGTAAATTGCAAATACACATATAAATTCATATATTTATATGTTTGCATCGTTATCGATTCTGTTGGATTGAAATGATTGTTGTTGAGCATTGAGCACAAAATGTTTGCATACCGAGTCAACAAACAAACATCAACTCGTAGGAGTACCAACAGCTGTGTAGTATAGCTACGAGTGCAGTTACAAAGTGAGAAGCCACATAAAGTTCTTGAACTGCATGCGCTTATAAGTTTGTACTAGAGTGTGCTCTTATTGATGGAATACATTTCTGATAACAAAAAACTTACTTAACAAATAAAGTCGAGTGCATATTTTATGATCAATTCCCGATGCAACCAACCCATCAACCAACAAGCAACTACCCAGCAGCAGCAGCTACTCACCATCTGCTATATCCACATCATCCCAGACAAGTGTCCTTGTGCCAGTTTCTTCTGTTGTTTTTCCATTCTTGTTGTTGGCATAGTTGTTTTTGCTGTGGTTACTCTTCAGATATGACATGCAAAGTTTTAGAGTGCAAAAGACATCGAATTGCTTTCTATCACAAAAAAAAAAAAAACAAAAAATTCAATATATCTAGACTGCTGTCTGTCCAATATATGCAAATGCATGAAGTCGGCTACGAATAGATGTTTGAATGGTGCATTAATGCTGTTAAGTGTTAGCATTTGACATTTTTGTTATATTGAACTTGGACTTAGAAAAGCAGACAAGAAATAGAGGCAACTATAAAAGAATCAATTCGTGCAACAAACACTACAAATATGTTCTTTTTTCCAATTTTTCATGATAAGGCTGATTGAGTATAGTGATGAATCGCTTTGGGAATGAGTTCTAAAAAGTACCAAATTATTTTTTATTTGCTGCTTCAAAGTCTAAAAACAGCCCTTTATTAATAAAGAAAAGAAAATTTTGTAACGGGGTTGGTAGAGATTTTAAACATTTCAAATGTTCTGACTTTACAAATTTTACTGAATACCCTTAGTGAAACTTTTACGTGGCTTGGGAACTTAAAAATTTAATACGTTCCCAGTGTGCCAAACGGATCTGTTATGAATCCGTAACGAACTCACTTCTTCGTACATTTTGTCCGAAACGGATTGCGTTTCGCATCCGGAACGGATCCTTTTTCGTATGAAATTCCTCTCTCCGTTACGGACTTCAGTTACGAATCCGTTTCGGACTTCAGATACGAATTCGTTTCGGACTTCAGTTACGAATCCGTTTCGGACTTCAGATACGAATCCGTTTCGGAGTTCAGATACGAATCCATTTCGGACTTCATATACGAAAAAGACGATTCAGACTCTTTTTTTTAAATAATGCGAACTCGCAACGGACTCGTTTGACGCATTTAGCTACATATGTTAAAAATATATGTTCTCTAAACAAGTTTGACGCATTCAAATTCGAAAACTTTTTGCAGGAAATGAAACAAAAATTAAAACAAAAAAAAATTATTTTGTTATCAAATTTATAAGAGAGTAGTAGAGGCTAGTTTAAATGGTAAAAAAATTAATTCAAAATATCAAGCAAACGAGTACAATGTTGGTGAGTTCCAGGATGGCTCATACTTGTTTCTTCAAACAGCTAAACATTATTTTTCGTTGAAGCATCCCAATAACTTTTACTGCTATAATGACAAAGCGTACAAAATTCACGCAATTAAAAAAGTTTCCGAAAAATATCTTGTGTACGGCTATCCTATAGTCACATTTAACTTGATCACTAATGATAATTATTTAAAAATTCTGACAAGTACTTTTCTTCGATTTGAAGGAGAGCTTGAGGAGCACGAGCCTAATGAAATAAAAAAGTTGTTTAAAATAAAAATAAGTACACAATTGTATTTCGTATCCCTAATCCACTGAAAATAAAATAAGAAATTGTAAAACAAATTTAAGACTGTCTTTTATGTTAACGTTGTAGTAATTTTTTTGACGGATTCGTAACGGGTTCGTAACGGGTCCGTCAAAACATAAGAGCGATTCCTCTCAAAAATACGAATGGCTTTTTCCATTTTTTCGGATCCGCTTTGAACTCAGAACGGACTTCATAAACGAATCCGTAACGGACTTCAGATACGAATCCGTTTCGGACTTCATATACGAATCCGTTTCAGACTCTTTTTGCGGATTCGTAACGAGTTCGTAACGGGTCCGTCGAAACATAAGAGAGCGTAGTGCGTACTGACGGACTCGTAACGGGTTCGTAACGGATCCGCATCCGTTTTTGTGCACATTGGGTTGATATCTTTGTTCTAAGGAGGATACTTCTGGATTCATTTTTGACTGGCATGCATACCTTTTTTATATGTGCCGCGGCAACACCGTATACGAATACTTTCAATTATCAGTAGAAATACTCCCAGTAGAAAATATGTCGTATAGTATACAACATAGAAAAAAGCATGGTCGTTTTTCAGTGCATATATGGACTAACATTGTACTGCTATGTTCTGTTATATTACGTACGTTAATAATTCTCAAAACACTCATAAGAACTTAGTGGAATACACCCGTGCAAGCACAAAAAATAGTAAACGCCATTGCCAGGATTTTAATTTTATAATTAGTTAAGACCAATTCATGACTAATGGGTATTTAAATACCCATAAAACAGTGTTTATGAAAAAGGCCATGTCTCAAAAGTAGATGAAGATATTAAAATAATTTTGTTTAAGATATTACGGAAAAATGAAACTATTTACTGTCTTTACAATGTGAACCGCAATTCATACAATTAAATGTTCCTTTTCGAGATCGAATATGTGTGGTTTTCAAAAATGACAAAATTCATATATAAAGCTATGTAGAAAATTAGAAAATGGAAAGATCGAGGTAAAAATTCGTGGTCAGTTTGCCTCTAGTATCCTCTATTTATCAGGTGTTCATTATGACAAAAGAATGTTGCCATATATGCAAATTTTTATTAACACCAAGAACCCGGATTAGCCGATTGGGCATTTAAATACCCAATGCAGATTTCAAATACGATGACAGTTACAAACCTGAAATTTTGCAAAGCATTTTCTATGACCTATATAAGCTTCCTGATAAATTTTGGAAAAAAAATCGTACGGCGGAATCTATGAGCAGTCTTTAATGGGTTAAATAAACTTTTTTTGCTCTATCTAAAACAGTCACACTCTTGTCTTTATGATGTATAGTTTTTGAGATATTGGACTTCCTAAACATAGTATGCACAATAGGGCGGGTCAATTTGTTCGGATGAGAAAAAACCAAGAAAGCGTATAGCATAAATGTAATCTATTATGAATTCTAAAATTTCCCCAAGAAACCATAGGTCTAAAATCAATTCCAATATCGCGCATATCGAGGTCAAAACTTGTTAATGATTTAAAAAAAAATGTATAGTTTTATATAAAAATTATGACGAATAGTCCAAAATTGGCAGAGTATATAATTGATTTTGGACTTGTTGAAAATTAAGAAAATTTGCCAGCTCTCCAAATCTGAATTCATTTTAAAAATATTTTTTTTTAAACCAAATACTGCCAATATAATATTTTAATATTGTCAAAAATAAAACGATTTAGGGTGAAAACAAAACAAAACGGCAAATCGGTGTGCTCGCCCATTTTTAAAAATTCTGAAAAAATTATCAAAAATTTAGTTGGGTCGGGTAGATGCTGGAAATGGCATTTTTTATTTCCTTGCTAATTTATTTTGCAAGTTAGGGGGGTTCAAAAATGAAAAAATGATGAAAAAATTAAAAAGATGCACATTTTTGATGATTTATTTCTTGGAAACGAATAGAGATAAAATCTTTCTACTTTTTTTATTTTAATATAAAAATATAATATTTTTACATGTGTATCCAAACTTTTTCAAAAATGTGACAGTTTTGCCAAACAACTCTATTGAACATAGATTTTTTTTTCATCAATTTTATAGTTTTCAACCCTGATTTTTTCGAAAGGTGATTCAAAAATAAAAAAACTTTTTACAACTTCAAGGTTCTGTTTAAGTTTGTTTAGAATATGTAAAGATTTTTGCATTTTTGTGGTTCTAAATTAGTTTTATTTGCTCTCAAAGTTGAGTCGAACAACGGAAAAAGCACTTTTTAACACCCTGTATCTTCCTTTTCGCATGCATTTAAAAATCTGAAAATTTGGCAGATGATGTATTTAACTGAGTTTAGTAATACCTATTACTTTCATCATGGAGACTTTAATAGTTTCTACGGCATAGATTTTTAAATTTCACCATTTTTAGTTTTTCAAGTATTGACAATAATATAAATTTTTCATACCTTATCAAGATTTTTTTCTCAGACAGTATTTTTGGGATTCATATGGTATACAGATTTTTAGCCGTGCTCATAGGCTTAACTATAAATCAATGTTATAAAATACTTTTAGTACAATATCGTGTTTAAAAAATTTAAACGAATTTTATTTTAACCGTGGAGAAATGCGTGAAAATTCTTCAGTGGAATTTAAACGGATTTTTCAATAATTTACACGAACTTCAACTTTTATTAAAGGAACATTCTCCGGATATTATCGCTCTTCAGGAAACTCACTTAAAATACAACCAGACAAAACATTCCCTTTTAAAAAAATATAATTCAAATTTTGCTAATGTCTACAACACCAATCGCTGTAAAGGTGGTGTAGCAATTTTTGTCAAAAAATCAATAGAGCACCAATTTTTAACACTTCCCAACAGCATTCAAGCAGTAGCAGTTGAAATCAAGCACGATATCAATGTAACAATTTTTTCAATGTATTTTTCACCATCTGATTCTTTGACTCTGACTAAGCTAACCTCTATTTACAACAACATATCTACACCTTCACTCATCTTAGGTGATTTTAATGCTCATAGCATTCTTTGGGGCTCTCCCCACACCAATTGCAGAGATAAGACTATTGAAACTTTTTTTATGCAAGAAAAACTCTCACTTCTTAAGGGAGGGTTCTCCTGGATTTTTTTGGATTTGACCGAAAAACAAGCAAAATTTGAGAATGGTTTGTGGGAAAATGAAAAGACATACGAACTTATGCTTGTTCGAACTTTGATTCGTGGTTTATTGACGAGTAAAAAAAAAAAGATATTTGAAAAATTCAAAATGGTGGCTTGAAAATGGCGGATCTCGTCGACGTCTGCGCGCAAAACATCGACCTCCCGCGGACAGTGTGGGGCCTCAGGTAGTGAACTGAAATGAGAAATGTATAAAATTTATTAAAATTGATAACATTTCATATGCCTGGAACCTAACTTCAATTAAGTTTGGTAAAAAAAACCAATTTTATGGACTTTTAAAAAAAAATTGAAATTTTTTGCTTTTTTTTTACTTAGATCTCGTTTAAAAATTATAAATAAACAATTTTTTATGCCAATGTTAGGTTCCAGGCGTACAAAAAAGTATATACTTTCAAACATTCTTTGAATGAAGGAAATCGGATCAATAGAACAAGCCCTGTGCTGTCCGTTAGATTAGAAAACATGGTTCCGAGAAAAACGCGTTTAAAGTTTTTAGAAAGTTGGTACGCGCGCGTGACATGGGTACGTTTGACACGCTCTAGCTCGAGAAATACGCGTCGTATTGAAATATCCCTTGGCACAAAAATTCTACATATATTTAACTTTCATTTTATGTAAAAAAAAAATCGATTTTTTCAAAAAAATCCAGGAGAACCTTCCCTTAACGACTGTTCTCCCACTCACCTTTCCACGCATTCTACTTGGTCTCATGTAGACCTCTCCCTTGCTTCCCCTAGAATTGTACCCTTTTTAAATTGGAACGTAGCCACTCACTTACATGGGAGCGATCACTTTCCAATATTTATAACTTTCCAACATTGCTTCTCTAACCAAGCCCAAACCCCAAGCAAGAAACATCTCTTTCGGTTCAAGCTGTCTGAAGCAAACTGGGATCAATTTCAAGACATAGTTAACAATAAAATAAAAAAAACACAAGTTACACTAAATATAAACAAAGATGCTGCTATTTTTCATAAACTAATTATTGCTGCTGCAAATGAATCAATTCCGCATACGCCTATTCAATACAATTTTCAAAAGTCATTTCACTGGTGGAAAAAAAATCTGGCTAACCTCCGAACAATTAAGCAAAACCTTTGGCACACTTTCAAAAACAATTTTTCAATCGACGCTTTGCTGGCATACAAAAGAGCAAACGCAATTTTTAAACGTGAGGTCAAAATGGCAAAGCGGGAATCGTTCTATGCATTTACATCAGAAATCAACCCTTCCACTTCGACTAAGCTCATTTGGAATAAAGTTAATAGGATGAATGGTAAAAATACTGCCTTCACAATTAATAATTTAGTTGACAGTAATGGTTCAACAATTTCTGACCATAGTCAAATAGCATCCACTTTTGCTAAAGAATGGTCTGTCTATTCCAAAGACAACAACTTCAACTCAGATTTTATTGAACTCAAAAACAATTTAAACATTGAAGTTAACTACCCCCTTAGCGGTCCTGCAGAGTCAAATGAAACCGATATCTCCTTAATAGAGCTTAATATGGCTTTAAGTACTGTAAAAGGCAAAACACCCGGTTTTGATAAAATAAGCTATCCAATGCTAATAAATATCGTTTATTACAAATTTACAATACTATTTTTAAATCAAGCATAATACCACAAGAATGGAAAAACGCAACAATTATACCTTTACCAAAACAAAACAAGCCATCAAACAGTTTAACAGGGTACCACCCGGTCTCTCTTCTCTCATGTACAAGTAAATTACTCGAAAAAATATTAGCAAACAGAATAGGATGGTTTCTTAATAGAAATCGATTGATTCATGCTAACCAAGTTGCATTCAAAAATAGCAAAGGTACAATTGATGCGCTTCTATTTCTTGATCATAAAATTGCATATGCTTTATCAACAAAAAACCATATTTCTATTATTTCAATTGATTTTGAAAAAGCATTCGACAGGATTGGCTTCCAAACCAACTCTTGGAATGGAAGGTTGGCAAAAATATAATTAACTTTGTGAGAAGTTTTCTCTCAAGCATGAAAATAAGGGTACGAATAAATGCATCTCACTCTCAGCTCTATCCCCTTCATAATGGAATTCCACAAGGATTTCCTCTTTCGGTAGTCTTATTTCAGATTGCTTTTGAAGGACTAAACAAAATCATAATTAAACATAAATTTTTTAGTCACTGTATTTACGCAGACGACTTATGTCTAACTGTCAAATATAAAGACGAAACTAAACTGCAATCTGAATTTAGTTTACTTATCGATGAGATAAATTCGTGGTGCAAAAGTTCTGGTGCTAATATTTCTATACTCAAGAGCAAGGTTTTGCATATTTGTAGGAAAAGACAATGTATTCCTTTAAATTTAATTATAAATAATAATAATATCGATTTTGTAAGTAATCTTAAAATATTAGACATTATATTTAACTGTAACTATAGATGGTCTTCACATATAGAGTACATAAAAAAAATCACTTGTTAATAGACTAAACTTAATTAAATGCCTAACTAATTTCTGTAGTAATGCACATCCATCTGTGTCAATTCGGGTGTTGAAAGCACTAATTCTTTCAAAAATCGACTATGGTCTAGTCATTTATGGTCACACAGCTAAATCTAATTTGCGCAAACTTCAATCAGTGTATCACGCTGCCGCTCGTTATTGTATAGGTGCTTTCCGTTCTACTCCGATAACAAACATACTGACAGAGACAGGGCTTCCTACCATTGAACACCGAATAAAAACACTAACTGCTAAACTTATCCCAAAAATGTTAATGCCTACTGAGCAAATGTTTCCAAAGAACCTCAACAAAAAGCTAAAAGTTCCATCAGCACTTCACCATATACAAGAAAGCACTCTAAAAATTGGGTTTGAAGTAAAGGGTCACCTTAAATATATATCTTCCCAGCCTCCATGGAATCTAAGCAACCATAGCTTCGTCAACAATCTTAGACATTTACCAAAAGACTCCACCAATGCTGCCTCCTATATCAGTCATTTTGAAGAAACTATCAACAACTTCCAAAACTGGCATTTCTTCTTTACCGACGGCTCCAAGACCGACACAGGAGTTGGTTATGCTGTTGTTAACGAAAAATTTGAGATTATCAGAGCAGTCCAAGTTAATGCTTTCTGCTCAATTTTCACCGCGGAATGTGAAGCAATTTTTTATGCAATTAGATTTTGTAAAACCTTAAAAGGTAAATACATCATATGTTCAGATTCACTATCCACCATCAAAGCTGTTGAAAATATCCGCAATAAAAACGAAACCGTAATTAAAATACGGGACATGCTTATAATGCATAAAAATAAGTTGAAATTAATGTGGGTACCAAGCCATGTTGGCATAAAAGGAAACAGTATGGCAGATGAAGGCGCGAAATATGCAACCAAAGCCCCAGTAGAACTTCAAAACACTTTTAACCAGTCTGACTACGTACCTGCTGCCAACAGTTTTTATTCTAATGAACTTAAACTGAGCTGGATTAACTACACCCACCACTATAAAATAACCAACCAGAATGGAAACGCACCTATTTACCCACCAGATTGTCAAAGAAAACATATTCAAAAATATGCCAGACTCAGGATGGGACATACACTTTTCACTCATCAACACCTTATGGAAAACTCACCTCCACCGTTGTGTATTTTTTGTAACGCTGAAACACTCTCTATAAAGCACTTTACAGATGAATGCTGCATTATTAATAGTTATAGAACAAATCCAATCTTACTACTATCAAATGTAACTAAAGAAAATATAGAAGCCATTATAAATATTTTGAAGCATTTTAACATCTACTCAAAAATTTAAACAATTTAATTATAAAATGTAGGCTGAAGACCTTAGTTGTTAGTGCCTAGAATATAAGTTTGTTTATGTAATTTATTTTGTAAATAAACTTTTTAATAATAATAATAATAATGATTTTGTAAATTTGTTTTTGCTTATTTCCCGAACTTAGAGTTTTTTTTTGATACTGATTAGAAGGGCTGTGGAGTCGGAGTCGTGGAGTCGGAGTCGCGTTGTTTTTGCCGGAGTCGGAGTCGCTAAAAAAACTCGCGACTCCGACTCCGAAAAATTTTTTTCAAATATTTTCCAAAATAAAAATTCTTTCAAATTTTTTTTTCATTATTTTCAATTTTCAAATATTTGCCTTTTTTTACAGAAGTTAACTAAATCTTTTGTAATGAATTATTTTTTAGTTTATTTAATTTGAATTATTTATTTTGTTGATTTTTGTTGTGTTTTTGATTGAATAAAAACGTTAAAAATGTGCGACTTTTGTGCGACTTTTCGTTTTTGAAAAAACGGCTTTTTTCCTCCTTTTTCAAAATTTTTAACAGTCTCCCTGATTGTCACTCATAAACTTGTGCTTTGATTTTCTCATGATTAAGAAGAAAATGAAGCAAACAAAAGCATTAACGTTCTCTCACAAGTAAAAGCAATTTTGATAAGTCACTGCAAAAAAGAAAAAACTTCACTGCCAGTGTCGTCATGTTCATTTTAAATGCAATTACTGTTTGCATATTTTCTCTATCGTGTGAATACTCTCTATATATGTACATAGTATGTACACTCTTTCGTTAGAAATGTGTATTGATAAAATATTGCATTCATTCTTTCATGAAAGGAAACCAGTGCTGCTAGTTTAGGAGATTTTACCCTAGATTTAGGTTATTTTTTTTATTTAGGGTACATTTTAGGGGTAAATATTTGTTATCACTATAATAGAACTCCAGATATACAATTATTAATTTTCACTTAAATTTCCTAAAATAAGCAAATTAGCTCCTCGTTACTGGCTCTTCCATTTTCAAATGCATCGGTTGAAAGTGAATTTTCAATGTTTAACTTTGTAAAAGATGAGTTGAGTAATACAATATATAGAATGGAAATTTCATTAACATGTGTATAATAAATTAATAATTTAAATAAAATTCTGCTCTTGAGAATTCCTTTTTCAAATTGACTAAATTTAGGAGGTTTTTATTTTTGTCTTTGGTCGTAGTCGGAGTCGAAGTCAGAGTCGGAGTCGGAGTCGGAGTCGTACTTTAAAAATTTCGGCGGTTGGAGTCGGAGTCGCAACTATTTTTTGACGACTCCACAGCCCTGCTTATTAGCATTTTAAGTGTAATGTATTCAAATTAATAATTTCTTAAAGTTAAATTGTAAAGTATGTTGTTGGTGGTTCCATCTCTTGCGGTGAGCTAATTGAATTCAAAGAAGCGGTACGAAAAACAGATTTTAAAAATTAAAAAGAATTTTTATATTTACTCAATGTTAAAGCAAGCACAATTACCTTTTCAACAAAATAAAATTTATGATGGGATTCAATGCGTCCTTGAGATATGGACATTTTAACGTCTAAACAAAGATTTATATTAAAAAACATATTGAACTTTTTAACAAAAAAAAAAAATGTTAATGAAATATATTAAAAACAGCAGAGTTATTGGCATTAAAATTAAATACTTTGATTTTCATATAATTTTTTTCTCATTATTAGCTATCAATGTTTTATGAAAATTCGTTGTGCTAAAAATGATTGCACCCACTAAAATTTCTAAAAAAACTGGCAGTACTGCATTATTTTACTTTTTAAAAGTTTGGTAGCAATAGCATTTTCGCAAAATATTTCGCAAAACTTATCTGCTAGCTGCATAAGAACATCAGATATTCTTCTGTAAGCAGAAAATAGCGCCACCTGTCTATAATCCCAATCGTGTGGGGTTATATTTGAAGAAACTTTTGCAAAAACATAATTCAGCTATTCAACGCAAGGTGTACGTTTAGTTTGTACCCACACATCTTACACATGTGGCGCCATCTATCTGTGAATTTAACGCACAGATCAAAACTAATGAAATAATTGTGCTGACCAGATGCGCATATTTTTTTTATATCGCCATATAGCTTAAACTGATTACATGAAAATATTAACTTTTACAGCATTCTTATTCACAGTCATCTTTTCGATAAAATTGTGATATATATACAACATTTAAAGTACCATTGATAAAGAACTAATTGACAACGGTGACACAATATTGAGAACAAATAGAGCAATCACAACAAAACAAATTTATTTATATCTACAAATATAAGTAGATGATCACTATAAAGAAAATTTTGTATAATCCAAAATGTTCGTAATTACTTTAGACACACAACTGCATTCTTAGAGATATATGGGGACGTTCAAACTATATAGAGAATTTTAACACAAAACTAAGTTTTATTAATAGTCTGGTATGAAAAAATAGATTTTTAGCCATAACTTTTGATTGAAAAGAGATATTGGGGTAATTTTATCACATAAATTATTTTTGAGACTTGATTTTTTTGTAAAAAATATAAAAACAACATTTTGGAAAAAATAAATTTCGCGAAAAAAATCAAAGGGGGTACCCTTGTTGTTTTGATGACAAAAACAGTAAAATAATTTTTGCGCTTAGCTGGAAGAATTTTTGCAAATAAATGCTATGTCATATGAAAGGTAGTTCGATTTGCTGTTTTTAATTGATTTCATTTTTACAACAACAACAATTTTTGAGTAATTTTTTGAGTAAAAAGTCAATATTTTGGACCTTTTTTGACATAATCATAAAACATATATACACTGACTTAACGGTACAGTTCAACCTATTTTTGTGAAGTGATTTTATTGAACTTTTGAACAAAAAAAATTTGAATGAAATATATTAATGGACAGCGGAGATATTTGCATCGAAAGACCAAACTTTGATTTTCATGTCGTTTTTTTCTCATTCTTAGGCAACGATGTTTTATGAAAAAGTCGTTATACTGAAAATTTCTCCAATTTCGAAGATATGTGAATGTTTTTGATGTCAAAATAACAAAAATTTTTTAAAATTAAATACAAAAAAATCTCCGATACTAAAAAGTTTTATAATAACAAAATTACCGTTAGTTGAAAAATTTCAGAGGGGGCGTGGCAAAAACTAAGTATGTAACATTTTAAGTTGGGATGTACTTAATATGTATACCTAGTTTGAGCAAAATCCGTTGAGCCGTTTAGATTTGTATAAAGGTCGAACAAACAAACAAACAAACAGAAAATGAGTTTTATTACTATAGATGTTGGACCTACGACAAATAGATTGCTACGGGATCTGTGTCAACCGAATCTACCAAAAGATGAATCATTTGCCATTCTAGTGAAACGTTTAACCGATCATTTCACTCCCGCCTTGGTAGTTTTTAAGGAAAGGCGCAGTTTTTACGCTGCGCAAAAGGGGCAAGGTGAGACTGCTGTTGAATGGCATGCAAGAATTCGTCGGTTTGCTACTAATTGTGATTTTGGATCAATGCTGGAAAGTAAGTTGATTGACAAATTTGTTACTGCAACGGATGGAAAGGTATTCGACCGCTTATGTGAAGAGGGTACCGAGTTACAGTTGTCGAAGGCCTTGAAATTGCGCAGCGCTACGAAAAACCAGAGAAAGAAGTTTATGCAATTCAACCAAGCTATGAAAAGAAGTATGGTGAGCAGCGCAATAATAACGCAGGTAATTGGAACTCGGCAGAGAGATGTTATCATTGCGGAAAGAGAAACCACGACTTTAAGTCATGCAAATTTAGAACTTATGCATTAGGGCGGGTCAATTTGTATGGACGAATTTTTTGGAGGTCTGGCTCAGCGAAATTCGTAAAATACATGTAATTTCAAGACTTTTTCTCCACTACAGCATATACAAATTCTGAAAAAAAGCTGTGCGGACTTTCGTAAATAGATTTTGTTCTCAATTATAAAATATGAATGTATGAATGTATGTGTATGAATCTATTTACGAAAGTCCGCACAGCTTTTTTTCAGAATTTGTATATGCTGTAGTGGAGAAAAAGTCTTGAAATTACATGTATTTTACGAATTTCGCTGAGCCAGAATTTGACCCGCCCTATTATGCATGCAATAATTGTGAAAAAAAAGCCATTTAGCTACAGTGTGCCGAGTCCCAAGTGGTAATGTGGCCGCAGGTAGAATTTTATGTACAACAGCATCTGATGATTCTTCTAATTTAGATGTAATGAATTTATATAGTATTGAGCATAAGTATGATTTTCATCCATATACAATTAGTGCAAAAATTAATAATGTTCCCTTGTGTTTCTTTACATTCAAAGCTTTTATAAATAATTTTTCATATTTGAAATTGGAAAAATTCGAAACCAAACTGTCAGGGTACGGTGGAAATAATCTTATGGTAAGAGGTTCATTTCGTGCTGCAGTCGATTTTAATAATAAAATAAAAGATGTAGATTTTATCGTAGTAGATGCCAATGGTCCGTTGATTTTAGGGCGAAATTTTTTATCAATCTTTAACATTGTGTGGAAGGAATTAAATAAGGTCAACGCTCAAAATTCAGGTGAACCCTCTGAGTTGATCTCAGAATTTCAGTCGATTTTTGATAAAAGCTTAGGAAAGTATAGATACCGTAAGGTTCAACTACGCTTAGAAGGAAGCCCTGTACCAATTTTTCATAAACCTAGACCAATTCCCATTGCTTTTAAGACTGCAGTGGAGGCAGAATTGACCAAATTGGAGAAAATGGGGGTAATAACGCAGGTGGTATCGTCTGAATGGGGTACGCCGTTAGTTCCAGTATTAAAATCGAATAGATCTATTCGCATTTGCGCGGATTATAAAGTGACGTTGAATAAGCATTTATGTGAGGTTAAATACCCTTTACCTCGGATAGAAGAAATGCTTTCAAGATTAGAAAATGGCAAATTATTTACCAAGCTAGATTCAGCACAAGCGTACAATCAATTTGAGTTGGATGAGTCTTCCAAATTGATGTGCGCATGGAGCACGCATAGAGGCGTTTTTAAAATGAATCGCATGCCTTTTGGCATAAAGCCAGCATCTAGTATTTTTCAAAGAGAAATTGAAAAACTTTTACAAGGTATTCCAAACGTTGTTAACTTTTTAGATGACATTCTAATAACAGGAAAAGATAATTATGAACACATGAAAAATTTACGTGAAGTTTTTAAAAGATTAAAAGAGTCTAGGTTAAAGCTTGAAAGGTCAAAATGTGATTTTTTTATGAAAGAAGTATCATATTTAGGGCTCAAGATCAGTAAAAATGGTCTATCAAAAACCACAGAACGTATTGAAGCTATTTTGAGGTCACCAAGGCCTACAGATATTACAGAGTTCGGTCGTTTATTGGCTTAATAAACTACTACAGCAAGTTCATTCATAATTACACAGAGATAATGTTACCATATTACGAATTATTAAAAGCTGATAAGGAGTTTAAATGGGACGAGAAGTGCGAAAAATCATTTAATGTGCTGAAAAATAAGATTGCTGAAGAAGTAACGTTATCACATTTCAATCCAAACCTTCCAACCATTTTGACTTGTGATGCTTCTCAAAAAGGTATTGGAGCTATTCTTTTCCACCGCTTTGAAAATAATGTAGAGCGACCAGACACGTTTGCATCTCGCGTTCTCTCTAAAGCTGAACAGAACTATGGTGTTATTCAGAAGGAAGCCCTTGCAATTGTTTTTGCATGTAATAAATTTTATCAGTATTTAAAAGGTAATATGTTTACGTTACGCACAGACCACAAGCCTTTGTTGTCGTTGTTTGGCGAGAATAAAGGAATTCCGAAAATGGCAGCAAGTCGTATTCAAAGATGGACGGTGTTTTTATCTGGTTTCAACTACAAAATTGAGTATATTAAAAGTGAGCAACGAGTATAAATTATACCAAGAGAATTTTTCATCCAGCCTTCCAACTTCGTTCCAGACTATCAGCCATCCACCGACAGAAAAACCAAAACAATGACAACCAACGAGTTTATGTACTCGTTGATCTGAGTTATTGACGCTCAGCAATGAGAGCAGATTACCAATCAAGGAGAAGTAAACATGAAAATAAATATGGCAAGTAACGAAAGAAAAGGAAAAGAAAAGAATATTGTAAGTTTATCAATGAAAACCAAATTACTATTTGCCACAAATTTTACTTTGCTTCTTTATTGTGTTATTTTTTGGGATCTTCTTGTGTTTGCCGAATTTATGTTGTTTCGAGCTGGACATTATTGTTGTGATTTTATTTATTCTAGCTACATTTTGGTTGCAGTTGCAAAAAATAATTTTTTAGATATTTCATTAGCCGAATAGAAAGACGGAGTTCTGATTCGGCTTATGAAATAATTATTCTTTAATGAGGAGTGGCAAATATGTTTTTTTGATGAACAGAAGAAAAACGCATTTTTAAACACAACCAAAGTTAAAATTGTTTTTCAATTATTTTATTTATTAAACAAAACCACAGCTGCAAGCAGTGATGGCTTCAAAGTCAATCAACAAACGAACTGCTTGCCAGAAAATGATTTAATTTTTTATTAAAATGTCAATTTTACGACAAAAGCATTAAACGTAGATGCATGTCGCCGTTGAATTTTTTATTGGAATCGGAAAGATCTTTCGTATGTTCTTACGATCTTTTCAGATATATTTTACTGTTTAGCCAGGAAACGGGGAAAAAGCGGCAAATTTTACCAAAAATCGAGATTAAAACCAGTTTCTAAGTCAGTAACTCTTTGGCTATCAAATATATCAAAATTTTGAGTATACATAAGCCACTTATAATCATTTATGATTCGAATAGTGAAAATTTCACATTTATACGTACATATTGTACGCACGTATGTGTGCATTTAACTATTAAAAATTAAATTTGCAAAAAAAAATATTTCTAAGCCGTTGATTTCCAGAATAGTTACCTTAAGTTATTTAAGGTGTTTGATGAATCTGATTAGCTAAGTATGTTTCGCGATGACAAAAAGGTTAAAAACTTGGGGTAAAGATATATAACTCCTTAATTAAATCTGGGTATATCAGCTAGTATTCATGTAAAATTTTAATCAAAAGTAATATTTTACGAAATAATTAAAATCGTCAATTATATCTTAAATGTTATATTTTCTGTTTTAAAATTTATTCAATTTGCTTAAAAAGTATTATAAAATACATCAGCATACAATTTGACTTCCTAAGAAAGAAAGAAACTTCTTAAAAAACTTTTAATAAATTCTAAATTTACATAAGAATAAAATTTGGCTTGTTAAAACAGAACGAAACTTCTTAAATAAATTTTACAATTTTAACGTACTTTTTCTGTGTGCATTTAACTATATTTAAAATTAAATTTGCAAAAAAAATATATTCCTAAGCAGTTGATTTTCAAGCAATTAAGAAATGCATGATAAAAGTGCTCATAAAAAATTTCGTCACAATATTTCATTTGTTCTCAGCCATGTCTTAAAATACTTTTCTACAAATAATAAACCGTTAAAAATGTAAAATTTTAAAAATTCTTCTAATAAATGTTAAAAATTCGATAGTTACATTTTAATTACGTGATAAACAAAGATTATAAAAAATTAAATGTTCCAAATGAAACTGTTTTACTCGGATTAATTACACTGTGCAACACATTTTTTTAACGGAAAAGCGGACAATACAGGATGATAGTACTGGTTTATAGTAAGAAAACCCTAAAAGGGTTTTGCAAAGTTAGCTCGCTTTTAAAAGATATAGGCATTGGAAATTTACCTCTTGCAGAGTATTTTTTAAAAATGAAGTGCTCATTAGGGCGTATCAAATTACACTTTTTTTTTAAATTCGTATTCTAAGAGGTCTCAAAAGTTGCACTGGGAACAAATTTAAAGAAAAAAGCATGCTTCCTCTCCCGCAAGGTCAAAGTTGCTTTTTGAGAAAAACAGTAAAAAATACCGGCCTAAATATGCTTTGATTTTTGTATAAAAATTGCATATGTTTAAAGCAAAAGTAAATATAGATTTAAACTAACAATATCTCGCCAAACAAGATGCCACTCTCGATTTCTACCCTCAGTGTCCTGTGTGAATGATATGCAAGTCTACAGGTACACTCGAAATAGCACAGAACTTTTGATTGTTATCTGATTGTCTAAATTTTGGTGGCATGGAAGTATTAATGTTTTCCTTAAATTTGGCCATTAAAAATTTGCATAATTTTCGCCAATGAATTTTCTTGGAAATGCATACGTAAATGCAATTTTATAACTTTAACAAATTAATTAATATGAGATATTTTATCTCGAGCATCAGAAGCGGTACCGAAGATAACTTTCTGAATTTGGATTCTTCAAATATTTCTGAAAGTAAATTTTTAACACCAGGTTAGTACCAAGATTCCTTTACATGTTTAGATTTTTTAAAAAAGTTTTCCTCCTAGCATGAAATTTACATATTATTTCGTCAAACAACTTACCTAAGCATTGACAAACATGGTAAACTAAAATTTTGAATTTCTGAGCTTCCCGTTCGATGGGTCTTAATTGATTTAACAATTGTTGTTTAGATGTGTTTTAAAGAAATAATAACCATAAAGGAGATTGAACAAAATTGTAAAATTACATGATAGCAAGTATTTCTTTTATATATTATAATCAGCTCATCTTTCAAAGGCTATAACATTTAAAAGCGAGCTAACTTTGCAAAACCGTCTTAGGGTTTTGTTGGTCTAGATCAGTACTATCGACCTGTTTTGGTCTCTTTTTCGTTAGATTCCATGACCCTGAAATTGTGGCACAGTGTTATATACATTTAAACCTAAAATCTATCTGAAATAAATCTCTTAAAAATAACCAAATGAAATACTTAAATATTTTGCAATTGAAGCAATTGATCCGAATAACGAATAAGTATCTAATAAGAATACTAATAAAATTATAAGTATATGTGTATATAATAATAAATATAGTAAGTATAATATTAATCTTTATCTATACTATTATTTAAATCTATACTATTATAGAAAAATGAAACTTTTAAAAATTGATCATTTTGTGGCTGCCGCTCAACTCAAGAACAGCTGAATGGATTTATGTGAAATTTTCACTATTCGAATCATAATTGATTAAAGATGGTTCATGTATACTTAAAATTTTGATATATTTGAACATATGAAAGATCTTTCCGATTCCAACAAAAAATTCAACGGCGACATGCATCTACGTTTAATGCTTTTGTCGTAAAATTGACATTTTAATAAAAAATTAAATCATTTTCTGGCAAGCAGTTCGTTTGTTGATTGACTTTGAAGCCATCACTGCTTGCAGCTTTGGTTTTGTTTAATAAATAAAATAATTGAAAAACAATTTTAACTTTGGTTGTGTTTAAAAATGCGTTTTTCTTCTGTTCATCAAAAAAACATATTTGCCACTCCTCATTAAAGAATAATTATTTCATAAGCCGAATCAGAACTCCGTCTTTCTATTCGGCTAATGAAATATCTAAAAAATTATTTTTTGCAACTGCAACCAAAATGTAGCTAGAATAAATAAAACCACAACATTAATGTCCAGCTCGAAACAACATAAATTCGGCAAACACAAGAAGATCCCAAAAAATAACACAATAAAGAAGCTGTAAAATTTGTGGCAAATAGTAATTTGGTTTTCATTGATAAACTTACAATATTCTTTTCTTTTCCTTTTCTTTCGTTACTTGCCATATTTATTTTCATGTTTACTTCTCCTTGATTGGTAATCTGCTCAACGAGTATAAATTAGCATAATTTATACTCGTTGTGTTTAGTTTAAGTTTGCAAAAAGTAAAAGAAAGTAAATGTAATCAAATATTCTTTTGTAGATTATTGTTGTAACATGTTTTTTTTATGCTTTTATCTACACTTACGAAATCATTTAGATTTTATAATTTTATGTATGTTATTTATGTTTTTAACAAAACTGTAGATTTGCGCTTTCTAGTTTTAAAATTTTTTTTAATTTAGTGTAAAGATTAAAATATTGTTGTTTTATTATGCTAAGGAAAATTAGATTTGTGTTATAAATAATTTTAGAGTTTTTTTTTTAGCACTTAAACTTGTGAAAGTTTTCAAGTCCATTTTTAAGCGCTTTTCTTAGTTCAAAAATTATTTTTTTTTTGAGTTTTTTTTTTTTAGTTTTTAAGACATTTTTGAGGACTTTTTAGATCACGCGTGGCACGTTTGGGGTCTGAGCAGAGTTTCGTTGATTCAACGTTTATGGTTTCGCGTTGCCGAGAGACTGCCACTGGATCAAAAAATGTGTTTCACGCTTCGATGCCATGGTGATTGAACAAGAATTAGTAGTCGGAAGAACAGGTTGAGAAAACTTGGAGAGCCAATAAGTTTGCGGTACAAAAAGTTCGTGGTGAGCGGAGTTTTTTAAGCTTGCAAGCTTACTTCACGCTTACCCATGTGTCTAAAATTTGCATGGTATTAATTTTGGTTATGGAGATGAACTTCAAGACTTTACCTTTTTGCTTTTATACTTTGACTTATGGTACGACCTATGATTAAATGAAAAACCTAATTTCTTTCTGAATATCGTTTTCTGGACTACGCTTGTCTTCTCCAGAAGTAATTTTAGCTGATTATTGAAATTCGCTAAACTTTTAAACAATGTATTTTTGTACAAATAATAGAATTTTATGATTTTTGACGATTAGTTGCAGTACAGTCCAATCGCTTAGCTTCTTCGGTCCAAAAGAAAGATTTAAAACGGAAGTTGAACTTTTATATCTCACCATGTTACCAATTTTCATATGTGCAGTGGAATAAAAAAATTCGGAGAGAATCATGAAAAGCTTGTCTTGCAAAAACAAACCACTGTCAATAGTCTTCAAGCAAGTTTGAGAAAAAGTTTGCACAAATTGTTTTAAATAACGATATGAAAAAATTTTAAAATAAAATCAGAATCGTACATTACATAAGCGAATCGAATGAAAAGTCAGAAGCTGCTGATTCCCTTCCGAGACGTTCTCATAGACAAAGGAAACCTGCAGTTAAGTTTAACGTAGATCACAAAATTAAAACACAGTGATTGTATTTGTATTAAAATGTTGAATAATTAAAAATAATTTTGTTTTGCTTTATTTCTATTATTTTATTATATTTCTACTTTTTATATATTCACTCAATTTTTTCATTAATTTTATTCTTAAGAAGGGAGGAATTGTAATGTATTCAAATTAATTATTTCTTGAAGTTAAATTGTAAAGAATAAATTTGTAGCGCAGTCATAACTGCTCACTTTATTTATGTACATGAAGTTTGTATTTTATATATCAACATTCTCTCTTCTTATAACGGTTTAATCAAACGATGCAAATATTTAAGTTTGGCTAAGCATAAATTGAATTGAATCAAGCGCGTCGGAAGCGATTTTCATCTGGGGGGGGCAGTACAAATGGGGGGGCAGTACAAATGGTGGTGCAAAAAAAATTCACCAAAATTTCTTCACATGAAACATGAAGAAGAGAGAAAGAAGAGGAAAATATATAATACAAAAATATTATCGTTGTAAAAAAACTGATATTTTGAATAACTTTTCCTTTTAAATTGTTTATCTAGCTAAAAAGTGGGGGGGCAACTGCCCACCTTGCCCCCCCGTTTCTGACGCCAATGAATTGAATAAAAGAAACCATTCGAGTTTGGATGCTTCTGAAAGCAGCGCGTTTTATGTATAGATTTTACATTAAGTATATTGGCTTAGACAATAATTACAGAAGGCTAAGGCAAAAAAATACAAAAACTCAGTTTTCTCAATACTATGAAAATGGAGATACTATGTTTTGTCGTTGTACGGGAGAATAGTTTACAAATAATTTAATTACATTTTATAAGTGAAATTTTGAAAAGTTTTAATACAACAAATAAAGTTTATTAAAAACTATTACAAAATATCAACTACCACAAATAGTTCATATACGAATTGCTGAAATTTGACATATATAAATAACCCAAATTCATAGTTTTTAAACTTAAAAAATCCTTTAAAACAGTTTGTTGCTATGATAATAATGTGTGATAGATAAGATTAGATAAGATTTTATTATAAAAATTCGAAATATTATAAGAAATACACAATAAAATATCTTAATATATTGACAATAACATTTTAAGTTGTGTGTCGTTTAAAGAAGTTTACTACCTAGAAAGCTAATATTATTTCATGTAAAATTAAAAAAACAAAAAATTATGTATTATATAAATTCATTTAATAATAAATATCGATATTTGAGAGAGCTATTTAAAAACTCATAAAGCGCACTGTTATAACTTCCATTAAGCAAGACTAAAACTTCTGCCACCGAAACACCTGATTCTGCTTGTTTTGAAAATAGGACATACACCTACGAAATGATATGTGTTTGCTATTTTATTTAAATTACAAAAAGTGCAGGTATTTAGACCCACACCTCTAAAAGCTCGTGCATTTAAATCAAGCAACCCGCCTCTTGCTTTAAAAAGTAAGCTAACGACTTTTGCAGATGTGTTTTGTAGAAAATACTGAATCCCTTGTGCTCTAGTTGTGAATATAAGTCGTGATTTTGAGATGTGTGTTAAGTTATCCTTATTGAATTAAACAATAAAAAACCAATGTTTACATTTTTTCAATTATGGAAATGACACATAATTTTTGTACATTTAATTTATTTATCGACTCGTATCTGTAAGTTTGAATCATTTCCTCTTTTACTTTCGAATAAAATAAGGATTTCATTAATAAGAAAAAAAATATATGTTATTTATAAGATACAAATCTAATATCACAATAATATAAATTGATATTTTAAAGTCATTTGCCTAGGATGCTTATCAACTTACTTAAAAAAAAGTGTGAGTCTGCTACTGATGCAACAATTTCTTTTCAAAGTAGCAAGCTCTTAAAAAAAAATTATTTCCAAAATTTTTCTCTTATTTCTTGTTGATATTATCTACCTTATCTAATAATTACTTAACTCAAAATAATCGTTTCTGTTTTGGCCTGAAAACAAAAGTCTTGCTTGTTTTATTATGACTTCAACTTTATGTTTTATTAGGGTCTTAATTTCTGATGGGTATTACATACCTGCGAGTGAATATAAAAAATGCAAGAAAAAAAAAACAGATCACTTTGAGTAAAAAAAAAATCGGAAATGTTCGAAAAAAGAAACCAGTTAATTGTTAAGTTTGAGATACTTGATAAGTCGAGTTATTCGAATCGAAAATCGACGAGAGTTGTGGAGGGACAAGAAAATGCTCGAACAATTCAATAAAATCGTTACAAAAACACCTTTTGTTTATTAATAGGTATGTTTTCCTACATTTATGCTACATAATATCGACATATATTTAATTTTGATATAATACATGTTAGGTTTGTAATAAAAGAAGCTTTTTCCTGCTTACAAAAAAAAAGAAGACTTAATTTTTGCTGAGTTAAAATAAAAGACGACTAAATAAAACTTAGACTCCCACTTGATCTATATTGAAATTGCTTTAGTACGGTTAATGGTTCATGTATACCTATGTTAGTATACCTATGTTTATCTATTTATATAGATGTATATAATTATACACAAGTACATTGCATTACGTTATATTCAGTTTATCGTAATATATGTACATATAGCTGACAGTGACGGTATAATTGATGCTTTAACAAGGTTCTTTTCTTAACTTCTTTGAAGATGTTCAATAATATTCTGGATGTTATAAAGTGTTTTCAAAAATCCTTGAAAAGTTCTGATTGTAAAAATTTTGCTTGAATTCGTTTGCAAGTAATGAAGATATTCATGATTATAATCAGTTAAATTTTGTAATGATGATAATTTACTTTCAAATGATGTTAGACTAAATTTGACACTTTTTGTAAAAATAAATTTTGTCTTTTTTATATATATATTAAACCTGTCCACGAAATGTATGAGATTTTCCAAAACTCACATTTTTTAATGAGCACTTACAGTTTAAGAATCTCTCAATGATAGAAATAAGAACTGTGAACAAAGATTTTGAAAAACTTTTGCCAAAAAGTTGCTCAACGCGGTTGAAGTCAGGATTTTGGCAATTTTAGAAAATTTTAAAGGTATACGTACAAACAAAATTTTAAATAATTTATTAGTAAATATAAGATATATCTAAAAGCGCAATCTTTGAGCTAAATGGTCAAGCAAATAAGAAAAAATTCAAAAAGTGAAAATTATTGAGCCGTTTACTTTCTGTAGCCTCTAGAAATCAAAAAATTCAGATAATTTTCGCAATTTTTTTTTTCAATTCATTATATTTTTTCGAAAAAAATTTTTTATATACGTTTGCATATTTTTTATATATTCTTGGAACAATAAGGTACAAAAAAAATGTAGGTTAAGAATTTTTGGATGTGTCATTATTCACTAAACAATTAATTTCTTTATGAAAGGTCTGACTTAAATAGTTTAGTTTTAATTATATGTGGCAGATTTTTTCTATGATCAGCTACGACTTGAAGCAAGTATTGTTTTTGCTCTTCATCCTTCGTTGCACTTGAGTTGTATGATGTTATTAAGGCTACTCCTCTCTCTGCAACGTCGTTCAATATTTGCAAATTTTGAACAATTAAAAGCCCATTTATATAAGATTTATATAAGATTATCTTAGGTTAAACATAAAAAGTTCATACGTTTTTTTTACAAATTTACAGATACAAGAGTATTCACAAAAGTGCTGCTGATATAGCGTTAAAAAAATTAAGCAACCATTTTTGGTACCTAGGTGAAGAATTAGTTGGTTTAGCTTTATATGATGTATCATTAAGCTACGAAACCCGAAATAATATGGTGCACGCCATCAGAAACAATCCTGGCAATACCACTAGGGCCAAAAAAGCACCAGCTTTTATTATCAACAACATATCAGATCTAAAGTTGGAGCAGTTTGTAACAAAGAACACACTCTTTTTTTTGAGAAGCTGTAGCTATCAGTTGAATTTATGGACGATGCAGTAGACAATTGGGAAAACAACAAATCTTATATAAATGGGCTTTTAATTGTTCAAAATTTACAAATAGTGAACGACGTTGCAGAGAGAGGAGTAGCCTCAATAACATCATATAACTCAAGTGCAACGAAGGATGAAGAGCAAAAACAATACTTGCTTCAAGTCGTAGCTGATCATAGAAAAAAATCTGCCACATATAACTAAAACTAAACTATTTAAGTCAGACCTTTCATAAAGAAATTAATTGTTTAGTGAATAATGACACATCCAAAAATTCTTAACCTACATTTTTTTTATACCTTATTGTTCCAAGAATATATAAAAAATATGCAAACGTATATAAAAATTTTTTTTCGAAAAAATATAATGAATTGAAAAAAAAATTGCGAAAATTTTCTGAATTTTTTGATTTCTAGAGGCTACAGAAAGTAAACGGCTCAATAATTTTCACTTTTTGAATTTTTTCTTATTTGCTTGACTATTTAGCTCAAAGATTGCGCTTTTAGATATTTCTTATATTTACTAATAAATTATTTAAAATTTTGTTTGTACGTATACCTTTAAAATTTTCTAAAATTGCCAAAATCCTGACTTCAACCGCGTTGAGCAACTTTTTGGCAAAAGTTTTTCAAAATCTTTTTTCACAGTTCTTATTTCAATCATTGAGAGATTCTAAAACTGTAAGTGCTCATTAAAAAATGTGAACTTTGGAAATCTGGACAGGTCTAATATATATGTTTAAACTCTCTTCAGTGTAAAAAGCAAGTGTACATTTTTTGTTGATAAAAGAAAATTCCAATAAATGTTAAAAAAATTCCAAACTGCAATTTTGCGATAAATCGACCCTCTCACTTAAAAAATTTCATCGAATATTTCACCAAATATATGTATAAAAAAATTTTAAATTTGCACAGACTTTTAAATATCAATAATTTTATGAAAATCTCAAAATTCAGGTTTTTACAATCAATAAAAATAATAAAAAAAGAATAAAAAATAAGTCATAATAATGCAATCATCAGCAGAGCTGTAAAAGAATGCATTCATTTGTGATTTAAAATCATTTAATTCCCAATAAATAATTTGAAAAATTGATTGCATTCATTTTTTTAAATCATTGATTGTGATTTAAAATTTAAAATCTCAATCAATGATTTGAAAAAAAAAGATTACATTCTGTTTTTCAAATCATTGATTGTGATTTGAAATTTTAAGTCCCAATTAATGATTTGAAAAAAAGAATGCAATCATTTTTTCAAATCATTGATTGAGATTTTAAATTTTAAATCACAATCAATGATTTGAAAAATGAATGCAATCAATTTTTCAAATCATTAATTGGGAATTAAATGATTTTAAATCACAAATGAATGCATGTATTCATTTAAATCATTTTTTGTTTATTGTTTTTATTTAATTTAAAATATTTTGTTAGAAATGACAAAATTGAAATTTTTAAGGCGTGCAAATTTTCACAACATTTTCGTCAGAGCAGCACTCTGTTCCGCTGCGTGAAATTATCGCAACATGTTTCTGAGCAACATTTTTCCACGACAATTTAATTGTACTGCCTGTTTATTATTACGTTAGCCACTGGGCTATTGCGCTATACGAAACAAAAGAAATAAACATGCATATGAACCGAATAGCCTAATACTGAGTTTCAGAATTTCATAATTTCTTTGGTTTAAATTTTAGTACAGAAAAATTTTATTTATGGGTTAGTATTTGTGAAAGTTTAAATCTTAAGCCGCAAGTTTAAAAAATATGCAGCATACTTTAAGCTGTACGAAATTTTATTCCAAGATTTTAAACCGTGTATAAGGAATTGAAATATTAAAAGAGTAAGCTAAACGTGTGAAAGAGCGCGAGAGCGAACCGAAAAATAAATAACAAAATAAAGTTAAAAAAGATCTTATAAAATGAATTTTGCTTGCAAGTAACAAAGATAAACGGTTAAACAAATAATAGTAGTCTATGAATTTTCAATACTTGTTCAACAGAGATATCAAGATATCTTACTGATAATAAGATATGTTACAGAAAAACATGGACCCCCCACTATAAAATTTTTTTCTCATCTTGTCCCAAGAACTCAATCGAAGCCGGATTGAAGCATTGATCCAAACACACTGTTTAATAAAAAATATCTTACTTACTTCACACTGATTTTTAAAAGCATTATATTATTGAGATTACAGTGACTGGTTTCAATGATTTAAATAAATGAATGAAATATCGTGAATGCAGTCAATAATTTCCAACCAAAGATTTGAAAAAATGAATGCAATCATTTTTTCAAATCATCGATTGGGACTGGAAATTTTAAATCACATTCAATGATTTGGAAAAATGAATGCAATCACTTTTTCAAATCATTGATTGGGACTTGAAAGTTCAAATCACAATCAATGATTTAAAAAAATGAATGCAATCATTTTTTCAAATTATTGATTGTTATTTGAAATTTCAAATCACATTCAACGACTTGGAAAAATGATTGCATTCATTTTGAATATAAATCACATGATTTAAAATCACAAATGATTGCATTCTTTTACAGCTCTGATCATCAGTACATTGTAATTATTCGGAGTGTCACACAAAAAATCCGTTAGGTAGAGACAACTAATACAGACAATAGACCGGATTGAAATTTGAATTCTGCCGTTCGGGGTCTCAAAAATTAGAGAAACTCATAAAACGATTTCTGCATACTTTTTTTTCAAATCGGAGAAAATTTATCGGAGCGTTTTGGATTATCCTGAAGGTCCTTTTTGTTAAAAAACAGGTTTTTTGCTTTTAACTTTTTCTTTGTCAAAAAAACACATATCCAAATCTGCTAAAAATAATAATTCCTTACTTATACCAACAGTTAGGCATAAAAAAATGTTTTAATTATGTTTTATTATAACTCCTATTGACCTCCAAACATATAATTTTTGCAATTTTTAAAAGGACATTTTGTTAAAACCTCTGTAGAAGACACATTTTTAATTTGATTTACGTAAAATTGATCTTGTTGGAAAGGAATTAAATTATACTTTTTTTTTATTATATCGGTTAAAACAAATCTGTGTGTGAAAAATGACAAAACTTCAGTAATCGATTTAGAAAATTTTAAGTATAACCTGCTTGCAAGATTGGCTAACAGCTTTTACGTAGCGTCCAGTATTCTGCGAGTGGCAAGGAAAATCTGCAAACAAATTTTATGATGAAGTTTTTTTAAAACACATTTTGTTAAAACCTCTGTAAAATACATATTTTCCATTGGATTTACGTAAAATTGATCTTGTTGGAAAAGCATTAAGTTCTCCTTTTTTTAATAAATCGGTTAAATCAAATCTGTGTGCGAAAAATTACAAAACGTCAAAAATCTTTCATGTAATAACTCTCCTAAGTTCGGAACATAAACATTTTATTCCAATTGTACTCGACAACATGCTACCGAATATAGAATCCTAGGGGCTTCGCGCCGATCAGAAGTATCTCTATGAACTGGCTATGGCAATCTCAAATGGCACTTTCAGCATTGAAAACTGACCCTGTAAACCAAGCCAGATGGAACACGTTAGCGTCACGTGTTCTACGAGTTTACGTCACCAAACCAACGCCTTCAAAAAATTTACGCGATCTTGCTCTTTTCATTATGAAAGTGTGTGTGCATTTTTGGTGCTGGGTCAAGAATAAGCAACTAGCTATTGATGGAAGTCGCCATTTATACAAATACATATAGCTAATGCGTTCGTTGTCAGAGGACATTCAAAATTTTATTCAACCATTCGTCAAACGCAACGCTTATTTCTGCCATCCAGAAAATATCATAATGTCAATGATAACAGTAGATAGGCTATGAGGATTCTGGACCAAAAACGCGTGTATTTCCTTATGGGCCTCCAAATTCACAAAATTGTGAGAAGCAGCGCAGTCGGAAAGCGGTCAGAGGTGGCAGCACTGGCAGCGTGTTGTTGTTGTTATAAATGTGAGATAAGCAAGCATAGAAGACGTATGGGCAGACAGTCGGACAGATGGCCAGATGGATGGATGGATGTGTAGCTAAAGCGTGTTGTTGTTGTTGTTGTTATAAATTGGAGATAAGCATGCGAGTAGGACGGACGGAGGGATAGCTAGGGGGGTATGATTGGTCAAGCTAGCTGAAGTGGGAGATAAGCAAGCATAGAAGACGTATGGGCAGACAGTCGGACAGATAGTCAGATGGATGGACGGACGGGGAGATAGCTAGAAGGTGATAAGCCCAAGCTTCAAAGCAAGCATAATGTTTATGTATTTAAGTCGCTACAAAAACTTCGGTGTTGTTGTTGTTGTTGCTATAAATAAAATTTTCAAGTTTAAGGTGATAAGCCCATGCTTCATAGCAAGCATAATGTTTATGTATTTAAGTCGTCACAAAAATTTCACGTTTTATATGATAAGCCCCAGCTTCATATTAAGCGTAATGAGTGGGCCCAAAACCGAAAGTTTAAGATAAGGAAACAGTGTAGAAGTCTAATGTTTTTTTTCATGTTTAATATAATATGTTTATGAATTTAAGTCGCTACAAAAATTTCAAGTTAAAGATGATAAGCCCAAGCTTCATAGCAAGCATTATAAGCAAGACAAAAACTGTATGTTCATGATAAGGGGGGCAGTGTAGTTGTTAGCCCTTTCATGCCCGAATTAAAATGGTTGGGGCTACACATTTTTTGGGGTCAGATATGTGCTAGTCTTAACTCAAATAAGAACTGACAAAATTTTAAAGTCCTATAGTTAGTTACAGGATGTTGCTTATGTGCACCGTTGGGCAGTTATTGGACAAACTTAACACTTTTCTCAAGATTTTTATCTATATAACTCTCTCACCTTTTTTTTTTTTAATTGGTTTTACACCTAAACAATTATTAAAATGTTTTCAAGCACTTTTGTATAAACACTTTTTGCGAACCGATCCTGATCTTGATTTGGACCATTCTATTCTACGGAGAACGGCTACTGAATGGGCACATGCAAGCATTCAATAGAACAAATAGGTTTAAGCTTGCACGACACATAAGGCTACATGAAGCAAAAAACCGCGGGTCAAAAACATGAAAATATCGGGACTTCGAAGTCTATAAGTACAATGTTGCCTGTAGGCAACATCGGACATGAAAGGGTTAAGAATTTTAATAAATTTAATATGAGTTGGTTGACTAATGTAAAGACAAAGTATGAAAGCAGCAACGGCGGCTGCGGCGGCGGCTTGGGTTAATGATAAGTTAAGCTAGAGATTGAAAGCGTCATCGTAACCATGACCATACGCAACTATGCTGATATAAATAAAACAAAACGAGCTGCTTTATATATGAATCATTATTGATTTGTTATATTTAAAGTTTGATAATACATGTATAAAAGCAATAATTACATGCATAAAAAGTAATTGATTTAACCATTCAGCTTCGAGTATAATTTTGCTCTATTTTCTTCTTCTGTTTCTGCATCTTTTTACTCCTTTACCAATCTTATTTTTAGTGTCTTTTTTTGCTCCTTTACCCATTTTGCCAACTTTTGGTCATCCTTCTTCTTCTTACACTTCTCCTCTAAGTGCGAGTTGCTACCGCAGTAGTAGCAATATATTAATTTATGATACCCCCTCAATCTTTTCATTTTATTTTATTATGTTGATGGATTTAGTTGAGTAGCTATGTTATTCCATTTTTATAATGCTCTCATCATATATTGGCTTTTGAAGAACATTTAATATCTCATTCATGCTTGCAGATTAAGTCTCAAGAATTTTGAATATTTTTTGCCGAAATTGGAAATAAGCATGAAACATATGAACTGAAGCATGAAACGTATGATGATGAAATTGGAGATAAGCATGAAACGTATGAGCTCATAAGAGCCTAAGTTAAGAGGATATATATTATATGTAGGCTAATTGTTCTAAGCTGATGGAATGGGGTTAGGTGGTAGCACTTAGTGAAGTGCTATGTTGTTGTTGGAATTGAAGATAAGGATTTCAGAATAATTTATTATTTGAATACGTATATAAATGATTGAGTCGAGAGTATTTCATTCATTCAATATTTGGTCAGCAACATAAGTCGTTTAAACCTATTTCGTGAAGATTTATTTATTTGTATTTCTTGAATTTTAAAATGAGTGCACGCGTCAACGAAATTTTAAAAAATGCAAAAGCATTGTACGAAAATGCGCAAAAGAATCGTGAGCTAGTTATACCAAGTATAAAGGAGTGCTCTATACATCTCATTACCCTTCGTGATATTTTACGATGGGCAACAAATGTTGGAGCGAAACAGAGTGCTACATGCGGAATAGGACTTATTCAAGGCTATCGCACGCAGTTGAAGAAGCTCAACGCTTGTACTGGTGCAGGTCTTTCCCGAACGGGTAACAGATCGAATTGGGCTTCCATTCGAATTCGGTGGGAAGAAATCGAGTCAACATTTGGTGGACGGTAAGCTTAATTTTTACATAATTTTATTACCATATTATATATTCCGATTTAATATGATATATTAATTTACACCATATTTTAATTTTCAGAGTACGTACCGGCGTCATAATTAATTTAACGCATAAAGATCCCCAGAATTTCTTGGCGGATTGCCTAGATCTCTTCCAGCGCACCGTTAAAAAATCCTTAGTGAAATTTACGTCTCTTAAGGTAAATACAATATTTTGTGGCGAATTTCGGGTTACTAGAGCTAATGAAGAAATTAGTGAGTTGAAATTCATGAACACGAAAAATGTTGCTATTTACCGAGAAACGGATATTAGAGCTTGGTTTTTTGAACATGTTCAAAATACTATTTTGAAAAAGCTGGAAGAGTTTCAAGAACGGGATAGTGGATGGGCGTTGGCTGCAGTCGTTAACTTGGCAGTGAACATCAACAAATACACGCCACAGCTAGGATCGTCATATATCCCGCTACCACCACAGATTTATAACAAGAAAGCATGCGTTAATGTGAAAAATGATGACAACGCATGTTTTGCTTGGGCAATCATATCTGCTCTGCATCCAGCGAATGTGCATACGGATCGCATGTCAATGTACCCGAATTATCGGGATTTATTAAATTTAACAAATATTGTATTTCCAATGACGATGAGACAGATCCCGAGATTTGAGATGCAAAATAACATCTCAATTAATGTGTACATTCTACATAAAAACAGAAACAAATTTACAGTGCTGCCGGCATATTTGACAAAAAATAAAATGGAATGTCACATAAATCTCCTGATGGTGCAGAGCAGATATCAGAATGAAGCTGATGATGATGATGATGATAACAACAATGTCGCTGATAATGGGAATGGTGGCAGCAATGATGATGTGCCAGTCACATACCATTATGTGTGGATAAAAAGCCTTTCACGGCTTTTATCCTTGCAAGTGTCGCGAAATCGCAATGTTAAATATTTTTGTGATAGATGTTTGCACTACTTCCACTCAGCACTCAAGTTGGAGCAGCACACCGAGGACTGCAGCAGACTAAACAACTGCAAAATAAGGATGCCGACAGAAGCTGAGAAGGAGGTTTGCTTCAAAAATTTTAAAAATAAGATTATGACACCATTTGTGGTATATGCAGATTTGGAATGCATTTTGGCAAAGTCCATTGTTGGAAATGCATACCAGAAGCATATACCATATAGTGTGGGTTTTTATGTTAAGTGTGCGTATGACCCCACGTTATCGTTTTATAAAAGCTATCGTGGGGCGGATTGTATTGCATGGTTCATTTCGGAACTAAATAATTTTGCCGAAGATGTTGAAACTGTCTTTCTTTGCCCTCTACCCATGGATGACATGACTGTTGAGCAAGTTCAAAGTTTTGCGATCGCCAACACATGCCACATATGTGAGAAAGCCTTCACCAATGATGATGTCAAGGTACGCGATCATTGTCATCTTACCGGTGTTTATCGAGGCCCAGCGCATGAGGGGTGCAATATAAACTTCAAAGACTCGCACACAATACCCATAATTTTTCATAATCTTACCGGTTATGACTCACATTTCATTTTTAAAAATTTAGCAACAGATTTAAAGGGACGCATTGACCTTCTACCAATAAACAAGGAACGTTACATTTCATTTACAAAACGACTGGACGAATACGTGATAAAATATCGGTTTATTGACTCATTCAGATTCATGGCGAGTAGCTTAGATACTTTAGCCTCGCATCTACCAAATTTCAATATTCTAAAATCGGAGTTTAAAAATTTAAATGATGAACAATTAAATTTGCTCACACGTAAGGGTGTCTTTCCATATGACTACTGCGATGATGCAGTTAAATTTTCGGAAACATCATTACCCGATATTACACATTTCTACAATAAACTTACTGATACAAACATCCGCCCAGAGGATTATGCTCATGCACAAAGAGTCTGGGCGGAATTAAATATTAATAATTTGGGTGAATATTCAGATATTTACTTGAAAACTGATGTGTTACTATTATCTGATATTTTCGAACAATTTCGCACAAGTTGTCATAAAACGTATGGTCTAGATCCCGCACATTATTTCACTCTACCCGGTTATACATGGGATGCAATGCTTAAGCATACTGATATAACTCTTGAGCTATTGACGGATATTGATATGCTCATGTTTGTAGAGCGAGGTATTCGTGGGGGTCTTAGCCAGTGTACTAAGCGTTATTCGAAAGCTAACAATAAATACATGAATGATTACAATGAGGCTCAACCATCCAAATTCTTAATGTATTATGACATTAATAATCAGTATGGTTGGGCCATGTCTCAATTTCTCCCCCACAGTGAGTTTCATTGGCTGTCAGATTTTCAAAATTTTAATGTTGAGACTATAGCTGACGATTCAGATGTAGGATATATTCTCGAGGTAGATTTAGAGTATCCAATTAATCTCCACGATTACCATAAAGATCTCCCCTTTTGCCCTGATCATATTACACCTCCAGGATCAAAGCAGAAAAAACTGTTGGCAACTCTGGGCGGTAGCGTGAGATATATTATCCACTACAGAAATTTAAAGCAGGCTTTGAAATATGGATTAAGGCTATCTAAAATTCACAAAATTTTGAAATTTAGACAATCTGCATGGTTGAAGCCATATATCGATCTAAACACGAGTCTTCGAACAGCAGCTAAAAATGAGTTTGAGAAGAACCTTTTCAAACTCATGAATAATGCTGTATTCGGAAAAACTATGGAAAATATACGTAAACACAGTGTTGTTAAATTGGTAACGAGTTGGTTAGGTCGATATGGTGCCGAAGCCCTTATTTCTAAGCCTGAATTTAAAACCTCAACAATATTTTGTGAAAACTTGATGGCAATTGAACTCAATAAAACTGAAATATACTTCAATAAACCCATTTATGTTGGTATGTGCATCCTTGATTTAGCCAAAACAACCATTTATGATTTTCATTATGGTTACATGGCTCCCCAATTTGGTTCCGATTGTAGCATTTGCTATACTGATACCGATTCACTAATTTATGAGGTGACTTGTAAAGACTTGTATGAGGTCATCAAACGCGATTGCTTTATACACTTTGACACAAGCGACTATCCTATTGAAAACGTGTGGGATATTCCTCAAGTCAATAAAAAAGTTTTGGGTCTCATGAAAGATGAGAATAATGGCAGTATCATGACTGAATTTGTGGGGCTCCGTGCAAAAATGTATGCGATACGGGTAGACGGTGAAGATTCAACGAAAAAATCGAAAGGTGTAAAAAGAAACATAGTCAAGACTAAAATAACGTTTAGTGACTATGTTGATTGCCTTGAAAACAACATTGAAAAGACAGTTCAGCAAAATTTGATTCAGTCGCGGAAACATGAAGTAAGTTCAATCATACAAACAAAAATTGCATTAAGCCCTCATGATAACAAGCGATTTTTAGTAGCAAATAGTAATGAGACATTACCGTGGGGTCATTTCAGCATTATGGAGTAAGAATAATATTACTTAAGAATAAATGTTTATTTTTAAGATTCTAAATTGTTAAAGATATATGATTAAGAAGAAAAAAAAAAATAAAATTTTTATAACGTTGTACAAAATATATTTATTTTATATTTTGAACTTTACTCTGCTGTTGGAATTTTATAATAATCTCTAGTATGGGTAAGTAGCCGATGATGATTGCGATGACTTACAATGAAACAAAATGGATTTTAAGTATTTTATTAGTTTTTATTCATTGCATAAGTTTTAATTAGAACTGCATAAGTTTATACAAATTTACTATTTGCACTTGAATAGTAAACAAGATTCAGATCTGTCATCGAGCTCTATATTTGTGTTTGATGAAAGGGCATTTTTTCTGGCTGGACCACTTTTATTCCGCTTTGTCCATCAAATTGTTCTTGCTTCTTTTTTCTTTTTGTTTTTTTGCTTAATTTTCATCATGAAAATATGTAGTCAAAAGGATATTTTCTTATCTAATTTATTTTACGAGTCATAGCGTATTAGACGAGAGAGTACGTCGGCCGAAGAACAGGTATAAATGTTTTTTCTCGAAACACCTTTTTCCGCGCTCTACACGATTCCGCTTCAACGACTTGACCGGCCGCTCGGTCAGAGGTGACAACACTGGCAGCGTGTTGTTGTTGTTATAAATGGGAGATAAGCAAGCATAGAAGACGTATGGGCAGACAGTCGGACAGATGGTCAGATGGATGGACGGATGGCGGGATAGCTAGAAGGGGGTATGATTGTTCAAGCTGGCTGAAGTATGACGGTTGGTGTTGTTGTTGTTGTTATAAATAAAAATTTTAAGTTTAAGATGATAAGCCCAAGCTTCATAGCAAGCATAATGTTTATGTATTTAAGTCGCTACATAAACTTCGGTGTTGTTGTTGTTATAAATCAGCATTTCAAGTTTAAGGTGATAAGCTCAGACCCAAAACCGCAAGCTGAAGATAAGGAAACAGTACAGAACTAAAATATTTTTTATTTTTCCCATGCTTGTTTAATATGTTTATGAATTTAAATCGTTACAAATTGCATGTTAAAGGTGATAAGCCCAGACCCACAACATAAATCATGTAAAGCTATTTCTTGAAGATTATATTGAGTGTAGTTGTTAAGCATTTTAATTAATTTAATATGAGTTGGTTGACTAATGTAAAAACAAAGTATGAAAGCAGCAAAATAAATTAAGCTAACGATTGAAAGCGATATCATAACCATGACCATACACAACTATGCTGATATAAATAAAACAAAACGAGTTGATATGGACTAAGACTGATTGTCTTTTTATAAATAATTGTCATTAGTATTTATTCTTTTCCAAGTAAAGGTTGAATGGAAAGTGAATTAAAATTAATAAAAGGACCCGATTATATACGAAAACAATTAGTAGTTTACAATATGCGATTCTTAAAACAACATAAGTCAATTAAGGTAAAGAATATTGATTCAAAGTTAAATTCATCAAATAGAACACGGCACAGCTCATTACTACCGAACTCTATTCGCGGTCTTATTGTTGGACCTTCAAATTGTGGGAAAACAAATGTGATGATTAGCCTTATTGAAAGTCCCAATGGGCTGAAATTTCAAAGTATTTACTTATACTCAAAGTCGGCACAGCAACCGAAATATCAATACTTGGAGCGACTAATTAAACCTATTAAGGGGATACATTTTTCATCATTTTCTAATAATGATGACGTCATATCTCCAGACGAAGTGCAGCCCAACTCAATATTTTTATTTGATGATGTAGCATGTGAGAAACAAAATCACATACGCTCATACTTCTGCATGGGACGTCACAAGGATGTTGACAGATTTTACTTATGTCAAACTTATACACGTATACCAAAACACCTAATTCGCGATAATGCTAATATGATTATAATATTTAAACAGGATGAGATGAATATTAAACATATTTATAGCGATAATGTTAGTTCTGATATGTCTTTTAAGGCATTTCGTGACTTATGTTCAAAGTGTTGGAAAGAAAACTATAGCTTTCTAGTTATAAACAAGGATGATCACCTAAATAATGGACGCTATAGGAAGGGATTCAATGTTTTTATTAGTCTATAAAAATAAACAGTATCGATATTTTAAAATCAGTACAACAAATGCTGCTGAACGGATGACATTAAACAGCCAATCGCTAAACTGGGCTGCACTGTTAAACAGCCAACCGCTAAACAACTAGCTGCTAAACAGTTATTTATGAACAGTCATGTTCAAAGTGTTGGAAAGAAAACTATAGCTTTTTTGTAAAGTCCAATAAATGTATCAATTGCTTCTAGAACATTCTAGAAGCTTCTAAAACATATGAGTAGCACGGACAAGCAGACGGATGGACAGCAGATTAGTATCAGAACAGCATCAGATCAGTATCAGAAGAGCATCAGAACAGTAACAGATCAGTAACAGAACAGCATCAGATCTGATGGACCTACAAATCAGATCTGATGCTGTTCTGTTACTGATCTGTTACTGTTCTGATGCTCTTCTGATACTGATCTGATGCTGTTCTGATACTAATCTGCTGTCCATCCGTCTGCTTGTCCGTGCTACTCATATGTTTTAGAAGCTTCTAGAATGTTCTAGAAGCAATTGATACATTTATTGGACTTTACAAAAAAGCTATAGTTTTCTTTCCAACACTTTGAACATGACTGTTCATAAATAACTGTTTAGCAGCTAGTTGTTTAGCGGTTGGCTGTTTAACAGTGCAGCCCAGTTTAGCGATTGGCTGTTTAATGTCATCCGTTCAGCAGCATTTGTTGTACTGATTTTAAAATATCGATACTGTTTATTTTTATAGACTAATAAAAACATTGAATCCCTTCCTATAGCGTCCATTATTTAGGTGATCATCCTTGTTTATAACTAGAAAGCTATAGTTTTCTTTCCAACACTTTGAACATAAGTCACGAAATGCCTTAAAAGACATATCAGAACTAACATTATCGCTATAAATATGTTTAATATTCATCTCATCCTGTTTAAATATTATAATCATATTAGCATTATCGCGAATTAGGTGTTTTGGTATACGTGTATAAGTTTGACATAAGTAAAATCTGTCAACATCCTTGTGACGTCCCATGCAGAAGTATGAGCGTATGTGATTTTGTTTCTCACATGCTACATCATCAAATAAAAATATTGAGTTGGGCTGCACTTCGTCTGGAGATATGACGTCATCATTATTAGAAAATGATGAAAAATGTATCCCCTTAATAGGTTTAATTAGTCGCTCCAAGTATTGATATTTCGGTTGCTGTGCCGACTTTGAGTATAAGTAAATACTTTGAAATTTCAGCCCATTGGGACTTTCAATAAGGCTAATCATCACATTTGTTTTCCCACAATTTGAAGGTCCAACAATAAGACCGCGAATAGAGTTCGGTAGTAATGAGCTGTGCCGTGTTCTATTTGATGAATTTAACTTTGAATCAATATTCTTTACCTTAATTGACTTATGTTGTTTTAAGAATCGCATATTGTAAACTACTAATTGTTTTCGTATATAATCGGGTCCTTTTATTAATTTTAATTCGCTTTCCATTCAACCTTTACTTGGAAAAGAATAAATACTAATGACAATTATTTATAAAAAGACAATCAGTCTTAGTCCATATCAACTCGTTTTGTTTTATTTATATCAGCATAGTTGTGTATGGTCATGGTTATGATATCGCTTTCAATCGTTAGCTTAATTTATTTTGCTGCTTTCATACTTTGTTTTTACATTAGTCAACCAACTCATATTAAATTAATTAAAATGCTTAACAACTACACTCAATATAATCTTCAAGAAATAGCTTTACATGATTTATGTTGTGGGTCTGGGCTTATCACCTTTAACATGCAATTTGTAACGATTTAAATTCATAAACATATTAAACAAGCATGGGAAAAATAAAAAATATTTTACTTCTGTACTGTTTCCTTATCTTCAGCTTGCGGTTTTGGGTCTGAGCTTATCGCCTTAAACTTGAAATGCTGATTTATAACAACAACAACACCGAAGTTTATGTAGCGACTTAAATACATAAACATTATGCTTGCTATGAAGCTTGGGCTTATCATCTTAAACTTAAAATTTTTATTTATAACAACAACAACAACACCAACCGTCATACTTCAGCCAGCTTGAACAATCATACCCCCTTCTAGCTATCCCGCCATCCGTCCATCCATCTGACCATCTGTCCGACTGTCTGCCCATACGTCTTCTATGCTTGCTTATCTCCCATTTATAACAACAACAACACGCTGCCAGTGTTGTCACCTCTGACCGAGCGGCCGGTCAAGTCGTTGAAGCGGAATCGTGTAGAGCGCGGAAAAAGGTGTTTCGAGAAAAAACATTTATACCTGTTCTTCGGCCGACGTACTCTCTCGTCTAATACGCTATGACTCGTAAAATAAATTAGATAAGAAAATATCCTTTTGACTACATATTTTCATGATGAAAATTAAGCAAAAAAACAAAAAGAAAAAAGAAGCAAGAACAATTTGATGGACAAAGCGGAATAAAAGTGGTCCAGCCAGAAAAAATGCCCTTTCATCAAACACAAATATAGAGCTCGATGACAGATCTGAATCTTGTTTACTATTCAAGTGCAAATAGTAAATTTGTATAAACTTATGCAGTTCTAATTAAAACTTATGCAATGAATAAAAACTAATAAAATACTTAAAATCCATTTTGTTTCATTGTAAGTCATCGCAATCATCATCGGCTACTTACCCATACTAGAGATTATTATAAAATTCCAACAGCAGAGTAAAGTTCAAAATATAAAATAAATATATTTTGTACAACGTTATAAAAATTTTATTTTTTTTTTTCTTCTTAATCATATATCTTTAACAATTTAGAATCTTAAAAATAAACATTTATTCTTAAGTAATATTATTCTTACTCCATAATGCTGAAATGACCCCACGGTAATGTCTCATTACTATTTGCTACTAAAAATCGCTTGTTATCATGAGGGCTTAATGCAATTTTTGTTTGTATGATTGAACTTACTTCATGTTTCCGCGACTGAATCAAATTTTGCTGAACTGTCTTTTCAATGTTGTTTTCAAGGCAATCAACATAGTCACTAAACGTTATTTTAGTCTTGACTATGTTTCTTTTTACACCTTTCGATTTTTTCGTTGAATCTTCACCGTCTACCCGTATCGCATACATTTTTGCACGGAGCCCCACAAATTCAGTCATGATACTGCCATTATTCTCATCTTTCATGAGACCCAAAACTTTTTTATTGACTTGAGGAATATCCCACACGTTTTCAATAGGATAGTCGCTTGTGTCAAAGTGTATAAAGCAATCGCGTTTGATGACCTCATACAAGTCTTTACAAGTCACCTCATAAATTAGTGAATCGGTATCAGTATAGCAAATGCTACAATCGGAACCAAATTGGGGAGCCATGTAACCATAATGAAAATCATAAATGGTTGTTTTGGCTAAATCAAGGATGCACATACCAACATAAATGGGTTTATTGAAGTATATTTCAGTTTTATTGAGTTCAATTGCCATCAAGTTTTCACAAAATATTGTTGAGGTTTTAAATTCAGGCTTAGAAATAAGGGCTTCGGCACCATATCGACCTAACCAACTCGTTACCAATTTAACAACACTGTGTTTACGTATATTTTCCATAGTTTTTCCGAATACAGCATTATTCATGAGTTTGAAAAGGTTCTTCTCAAACTCATTTTTAGCTGCTGTTCGAAGACTCGTGTTTAGATCGATATATGGCTTCAACCATGCAGATTGTCTAAATTTCAAAATTTTGTGAATTTTAGATAGCCTTAATCCATATTTCAAAGCCTGCTTTAAATTTCTGTAGTGGATAATATATCTCACGCTACCGCCCAGAGTTGCCAACAGTTTTTTCTGCTTTGATCCTGGAGGTGTAATATGATCAGGGCAAAAGGGGAGATCTTTATGGTAATCGTGGAGATTAATTGGATACTCTAAATCTACCTCGAGAATATATCCTACATCTGAATCGTCAGCTATAGTCTCAACATTAAAATTTTGAAAATCTGACAGCCAATGAAACTCACTGTGGGGGAGAAATTGAGACATGGCCCAACCATACTGATTATTAATGTCATAATACATTAAGAATTTGGATGGTTGAGCCTCATTGTAATCATTCATGTATTTATTGTTAGCTTTCGAATAACGCTTAGTACACTGGCTAAGACCCCCACGAATACCTCGCTCTACAAACATGAGCATATCAATATCCGTCAATAGCTCAAGAGTTATATCAGTATGCTTAAGCATTGCATCCCATGTATAACCGGGTAGAGTGAAATAATGTGCGGGATCTAGACCATACGTTTTATGACAACTTGTGCGAAATTGTTCGAAAATATCAGATAATAGTAACACATCAGTTTTCAAGTAAATATCTGAATATTCACCCAAATTATTAATATTTAATTCCGCCCAGACTCTTTGTGCATGAGCATAATCCTCTGGGCGGATGTTTGTATCAGTAAGTTTATTGTAGAAATGTGTAATATCGGGTAATGATGTTTCCGAAAATTTAACTGCATCATCGCAGTAGTCATATGGAAAGACACCCTTACGTGTGAGCAAATTTAATTGTTCATCATTTAAATTTTTAAACTCCGATTTTAGAATATTGAAATTTGGTAGATGCGAGGCTAAAGTATCTAAGCTACTCGCCATGAATCTGAATGAGTCAATAAACCGATATTTTATCACGTATTCGTCCAGTCGTTTTGTAAATGAAATGTAACGTTCCTTGTTTATTGGTAGAAGGTCAATGCGTCCCTTTAAATCTGTTGCTAAATTTTTAAAAATGAAATGTGAGTCATAACCGGTAAGATTATGAAAAATTATGGGTATTGTGTGCGAGTCTTTGAAGTTTATATTGCACCCCTCATGCGCTGGGCCTCGATAAACACCGGTAAGATGACAATGATCGCGTACCTTGACATCATCATTGGTGAAGGCTTTCTCACATATGTGGCATGTGTTGGCGATCGCAAAACTTTGAACTTGCTCAACAGTCATGTCATCCATGGGTAGAGGGCAAAGAAAGACAGTTTCAACATCTTCGGCAAAATTATTTAGTTCCGAAATGAACCATGCAATACAATCCGCCCCACGATAGCTTTTATAAAACGATAACGTGGGGTCATACGCACACTTAACATAAAAACCCACACTATATGGTATATGCTTCTGGTATGCATTTCCAACAATGGACTTTGCCAAAATGCATTCCAAATCTGCATATACCACAAATGGTGTCATAATCTTATTTTTAAAATTTTTGAAGCAAACCTCCTTCTCAGCTTCTGTCGGCATCCTTATTTTGCAGTTGTTTAGTCTGCTGCAGTCCTCGGTGTGCTGCTCCAACTTGAGTGCTGAGTGGAAGTAGTGCAAACATCTATCACAAAAATATTTAACATTGCGATTTCGCGACACTTGCAAGGATAAAAGCCGTGAAAGGCTTTTTATCCACACATAATGGTATGTGACTGGCACATCATCATTGCTGCCACCATTCCCATTATCAGCGACATTGTTGTTATCATCATCATCATCATCAGCTTCATTCTGATATCTGCTCTGCACCATCAGGAGATTTATGTGACATTCCATTTTATTTTTTGTCAAATATGCCGGCAGCACTGTAAATTTGTTTCTGTTTTTATGTAGAATGTACACATTAATTGAGATGTTATTTTGCATCTCAAATCTCGGGATCTGTCTCATCGTCATTGGAAATACAATATTTGTTAAATTTAATAAATCCCGATAATTCGGGTACATTGACATGCGATCCGTATGCACATTCGCTGGATGCAGAGCAGATATGATTGCCCAAGCAAAACATGCGTTGTCATCATTTTTCACATTAACGCATGCTTTCTTGTTATAAATCTGTGGTGGTAGCGGGATATATGACGATCCTAGCTGTGGCGTGTATTTGTTGATGTTCACTGCCAAGTTAACGACTGCAGCCAACGCCCATCCACTATCCCGTTCTTGAAACTCTTCCAGCTTTTTCAAAATAGTATTTTGAACATGTTCAAAAAACCAAGCTCTAATATCCGTTTCTCGGTAAATAGCAACATTTTTCGTGTTCATGAATTTCAACTCACTAATTTCTTCATTAGCTCTAGTAACCCGAAATTCGCCACAAAATATTGTATTTACCTTAAGAGACGTAAATTTCACTAAGGATTTTTTAACGGTGCGCTGGAAGAGATCTAGGCAATCCGCCAAGAAATTCTGGGGATCTTTATGCGTTAAATTAATTATGACGCCGGTACGTACTCTGAAAATTAAAATATGGTGTAAATTAATATATCATATTAAATCGGAATATATAATATGGTAATAAAATTATGTAAAAATTAAGCTTACCGTCCACCAAATGTTGACTCGATTTCTTCCCACCGAATTCGAATGGAAGCCCAATTCGATCTGTTACCCGTTCGGGAAAGACCTGCACCAGTACAAGCGTTGAGCTTCTTCAACTGCGTGCGATAGCCTTGAATAAGTCCTATTCCGCATGTAGCACTCTGTTTCGCTCCAACATTTGTTGCCCATCGTAAAATATCACGAAGGGTAATGAGATGTATAGAGCACTCCTTTATACTTGGTATAACTAGCTCACGATTCTTTTGCGCATTTTCGTACAATGCTTTTGCATTTTTTAAAATTTCGTTGACGCGTGCACTCATTTTAAAATTCAAGAAATACAAATAAATAAATCTTCACGAAATAGGTTTAAACGACTTATGTTGCTGACCAAATATTGAATGAATGAAATACTCTCGACTCAATCATTTATATACGTATTCAAATAATAAATTATTCTGAAATCCTTATCTTCAATTCCAACAACAACATAGCACTTCACTAAGTGCTACCACCTAACCCCATTCCATCAGCTTAGAACAATTAGCCTACATATAATATATATCCTCTTAACTTAGGCTCTTATGAGCTCATACGTTTCATGCTTATCTCCAATTTCATCATCATACGTTTCATGCTTCAGTTCATATGTTTCATGCTTATTTCCAATTTCGGCAAAAAATATTCAAAATTCTTGAGACTTAATCTGCAAGCATGAATGAGATATTAAATGTTCTTCAAAAGCCAATATATGATGAGAGCATTATAAAAATGGAATAACATAGCTACTCAACTAAATCCATCAACATAATAAAATAAAATGAAAAGATTGAGGGGGTATCATAAATTAATATATTGCTACTACTGCGGTAGCAACTCGCACTTAGAGGAGAAGTGTAAGAAGAAGAAGGATGACCAAAAGTTGGCAAAATGGGTAAAGGAGCAAAAAAAGACACTAAAAATAAGATTGGTAAAGGAGTAAAAAGATGCAGAAACAGAAGAAGAAAATAGAGCAAAATTATACTCGAAGCTGAATGGTTAAATCAATTACTTTTTATGCATGTAATTATTGCTTTTATACATGTATTATCAAACTTTAAATATAACAAATCAATAATGATTCATATATAAAGCAGCTCGTTTTGTTTTATTTATATCAGCATAGTTGCGTATGGTCATGGTTACGATGACGCTTTCAATCTCTAGCTTAACTTATCATTAACCCAAGCCGCCGCCGCAGCCGCCGTTGCTGCTTTCATACTTTGTCTTTACATTAGTCAACCAACTCATATTAAATTTATTAAAATTCTTAACCCTTTCATGTCCGATGTTGCCTACAGGCAACATTGTACTTATAGACTTCGAAGTCCCGATATTTTCATGTTTTTGACCCGCGGTTTTTTGCTTCATGTAGCCTTATGTGTCGTGCAAGCTTAAACCTATTTGTTCTATTGAATGCTTGCATGTGCCCATTCAGTAGCCGTTCTCCGTAGAATAGAATGGTCCAAATCAAGATCAGGATCGGTTCGCAAAAAGTGTTTATACAAAAGTGCTTGAAAACATTTTAATAATTGTTTAGGTGTAAAACCAATTAAAAAAAAAAAAGGTGAGAGAGTTATATAGATAAAAATCTTGAGAAAAGTGTTAAGTTTGTCCAATAACTGCCCAACGGTGCACATAAGCAACATCCTGTAACTAACTATAGGACTTTAAAATTTTGTCAGTTCTTATTTGAGTTAAGACTAGCACATATCTGACCCCAAAAAATGTGTAGCCCCAACCATTTTAATTCGGGCATGAAAGGGCTAACAACTACACTGCCCCCCTTATCATGAACATACAGTTTTTGTCTTGCTTATAATGCTTGCTATGAAGCTTGGGCTTATCATCTTTAACTTGAAATTTTTGTAGCGACTTAAATTCATAAACATATTATATTAAACATGAAAAAAAACATTAGACTTCTACACTGTTTCCTTATCTTAAACTTTCGGTTTTGGGCCCACTCATTACGCTTAATATGAAGCTGGGGCTTATCATATAAAACGTGAAATTTTTGTGACGACTTAAATACATAAACATTATGCTTGCTATGAAGCATGGGCTTATCACCTTAAACTTGAAAATTTTATTTATAGCAACAACAACAACAACACCGAAGTTTTTGTAGCGACTTAAATACATAAACATTATGCTTGCTTTGAAGCTTGGGCTTATCACCTTCTAGCTATCTCCCCGTCCGTCCATCCATCTGACTATCTGTCCGACTGTCTGCCCATACGTCTTCTATGCTTGCTTATCTCCCACTTCAGCTAGCTTGACCAATCATACCCCCCTAGCTATCCCTCCGTCCGTCCTACTCGCATGCTTATCTCCAATTTATAACAACAACAACAACAACACGCTTTAGCTACACATCCATCCATCCATCTGGCCATCTGTCCGACTGTCTGCCCATACGTCTTCTATGCTTGCTTATCTCACATTTATAACAACAACAACACGCTGCCAGTGCTGCCACCTCTGACCGCTTTCCGACTGCGCTGCTTCTCACAATTTTGTGAATTTGGAGGCCCATAAGGAAATACACGCGTTTTTGGTCCAGAATCCTCATAGCCTATCTACTGATAACAGATGACAACAAGAGCATTCGCGTGGCTGGCTATGCAAAAATTTAATTCCTTTTCAACAAGATCAATTTTACGTAAATCCAGTTAAAAATGTGTCTTCTACAGAGGTTTTAACAAAACATCGTATTATTTAATTAGCAATAAGGGTTATAATAAAACATAATTTAAAAATTTGGTATAAGTTGGTTTAACTGTTGGTATAAGTAAGGAATTAATATTTTTAGCAGATTTGGATATGTGGTTTTTGACAAATAAAAATTTACAAGCAAAAAACATGCTTTTTTAACAAAAAGGACCTTTAGGAGAATCAAAAACGCTCCGATAAATTTTCTCCGATTTGAAAAAAAAGTATGCAGAAATTGTTGTTATGATTTTCTCTAACTTTTGAGACCCCGAACGGCTGATTATTTTTTCCTCCATACAAAAGCGATCCGGTCTAACAGACAACAACGATGAAGAGATATTTTTAACTTGTCATGGCGCATTACTTAAATACCACTAAGTACTATACATAATAACTGAAAACTAAATAACAATTTTCGCATAGACCTTGCAATAGCTTATACTTTTCTTATTGCATTTTTTTAAGTGTTTAAGTAAACCCCCGGGCCCGAACTTGACTCTCAATGGGCTTGATTGTAGGTAATCTTAGAGATTTTACAGTAATAAATATTATGCAAAACAGTTTCAGCTCAAACAGACTTTTTCGTTAATCTTTGGCTCGTTTTAAGAAATCCTGAAATTTTTAACACGTATTATGTTTTTTATTTTACCCACATAATTAAGAAAAAGTAATGGTTTTAAATAAAAAAAAAAATTAATTTTTAAAGTATAACATTTATATATTTAAATTATATAAAGTATTATATATTTAAACTATATGTTATATAAAGTACCCCATTGCTGCGCAATATTATCTAAGTTAATGAGATCAACTGTGTCCTTTTCCAGAAAGTGCTACAAAAATGTATTAATTAGGTTTTAAAAAAAAGTGCAATGGGTGTGGCGACTGAGTACACCTTTGCTCGTTTGGGCATGTTTTATTCCACTTTTTTCAATTTTTTTACAATATCAAGAAACTTAAGCATTAATCATTATTTTATGATTTTAAATTTTTTACCCAGATATAAAAATAGTAATCTAATTTTATCTTTTAAAGCCTAGTACTCTGTTCGCTTGCGTGAAATTTCGCTGGCAACATCTATTTATTTGTTGCGTGAAAATTTTGAAAGGTAATATTTTGCTGCGAACAAACATTTGACGTTCTGTTCAAAAATGTAGACACAAAAAATAGAAAAATCTGAAAATCACGTCAGTTCTTTGATTTTTATATTTTTTGAATATATTAATATAAAAAACCTTCTAGAATAGATATGCACGCGGATGATGTTGTTGGTTTTGCAGCTGGACAAATCGTGAACTTATTACTGCAAGCTGCAGAGATTTGCGAGCGCCCACACCGAGATAATGTGCACCCATATTTGCATATTAAATTTCGTCGCTTTATAGAACATCGCGACCTCTTTTTTTCCTCATCACTGAGCTGGCCCTTCCTTATTTTGATAAAATTTATGTCCATTGCAATATTTAATTTTAGAAATTTTTAAAATAATACAAAAATTATAAATCAAATTAGAAACTTACTTTATTCTTTTCTTTGCACTTATTTTTCAATTAAAACTGACATTTTTTGACAACTGTCACTTTTCGCTCCAAAATAAAAAGGCAGTCCAATTAAATTGTCGTGAAAAAATGTTGCTCATAAACATGTTGCCAGAAATTTTCACAGTGGAACAGAGTACTTCTCTGGCGAACATGTTGTGAAAATTTCTACGTTTGTTTCGCAGCTTTAATTTTTTATATAGAGATTTGAGTGGAATTTCACGTGAAACTGAACAGAGTACTTTGCTTAAATCTTAAATAAAAATCGCATTTTCATTAATATGCTCAAACAAAAATATAACTTTCGGTTTTTATTTTTGGTCGAAGTGAGTTGACCGACTAAAGTGCGTATAAGGTACGACTGAAAGTGAATTGGCAGACTGAAGATAGTTTTGGGTATGACTAAAAATAAAATAGCTGACTAACTGACTTTAGTTGGTTTTTGTTATGAAAATGGCAATAAAAGGTACGACTGACTTTGATGCGTTCATAATCTATATAAATAAAAATCAAATGTCGTTCGTTGGTAATTGCATCAGTTGAGAACGGCTGAACCGATTTGGATAATTTTTTTTTTAAAATGTTCGTAATAGTCCAACTTAGGTTTTTACGGAAAGAAAAATTGACCACGCCCACTTTGCGCCCACTTTTTTGATTTATCTAAAATCGGAAAACGGCTGGACCGATTTGGATAATTTTTTTTTAATGTTCATAGTAATCCAATTTAAGTTTTGTCGGAAAGAAAAATTGACCACGCCCACTTTTGCGCCCACTTTTTTCAATTTATCTAAAATCGGAAAACGGCTGGACCGATTTGGATAATTTTTTTCAAATGTTCGTAGTAATCCAATTTAAGTGTTTACTGAAAGAAAAATTGACCACGCCCACTTTTGCGCCCACTGTTTTGATATCTATATAAATAAAAATCAAATGACGGCTACACCGATTTGGCTAATTTATTTTTTAAATGTTCGTAGTAATCCATTTTAAGTTTTTACTGAAGAAAAATTGACCACTCCCACTTTTACGCCCACTTTTTTATATATACCTAAAATCGCAGAACGCCTGCGCCAATTTGGCTAACTTTTTTAAAATGTTTGTAATAGTCTACAAACGTTTTTTACAGAAAAAAAATGGGCGTTGGACAAGGGGGCGTGGCACTCTCATACAACCCAAATTTGCGATATCGAATAGCTTTTTAGTTACAGACCGCACAGGCTCGGAATTTAATATTCGAACTCAATTTACACATTAAGTTTAACTGATAACATTTTATGGTGTTGGACAAGGGGGCGTGGCACCTCCCATACAACCCAAATTTGAGATATGGAATAGCTTTTGAGTTATAGTTCGCACAGCCATGGAATTGCGTTTTCGACCACAATTTACACGTGCCGTTTTACTGATAAAATTTTATGGGCGTTGGGAAAGGGAGCGTGGCACCTCCCTTAAAACCCACATTTAATATTTTGAATAGCTTTTGCGTTATAATTCACACAGCCCCGGAATTCAGTATTCGACGACAATTTACACGTGCTGTTTTACTGATAACATTTTATGGGCGTTGTACAAGGGGCGTGGCTCCTCCCTTGCAACCAGAATTTGCGATATCGAATAGCTTTGGAGTTATAGACCTCCACAGCCTCGGTATTCGAGCACAATTTGCACATGTCGATTTACTGATAACATTTTATGGACGTATGGTGTGGCAACCTCCCATAATTTGCGATATCGAATAGCTTTTCAGTTACAGCTCGCACAGCCTCGGAATTCGGTATTCTACCACAATTTACACACGCCATTTAGGGGGCGTGGCACCTCCCATACAACCCAAATATGCGATTTGCGATATCGAATAGCTTTGAAGTTATAGCCTAAGAATTCATTATTCTACCACGATTTACACATGCCGTTTCACTAATCAAATTTTATGGGAGTTAAACAAAGGGGCGTGGCACCTCTCATTCAACCCAAATTTAGATCAACCCAATGCAGGTTCACTGATAACATTTTATGGAAGTTTGGCAACGGGGCCGTGGCAGCAACGCGCCGGGTTCCAGCTAGTTATTGTTAATAAAAATCAATATTTTAAGCAAATTTCAGTAAAAAATAACAATTAGGCCGATTCTAAAAAGGTAAGGGGGTAGATACCCCCCTTACCATCCGCTAGTTTCGTTCCTGGATGTTAATACCTTGTTTGCCGGCATTGTACATCCTTAATAAAAAGATAAATAAAACAAGCAGCGCCATCACTGAACCCAAACACAACTTTCAGTTTCCGAACTAAGAGATTATGATTTACACTGTCAAATGCTTTTGAAAAGTCAAGAAGACAAAGCAGTGTGATATTACCAGTGCCATAATTATGCGAATATCGTCTTGAATCTTAAGCATAGCTGTTGCGCAACTATGTCCTGTTCGAGCCTCTGTCATGAGCCTCTGAATATTCATTAATTTGCTTACACATTAAGAATTCGCAATTTTTTAAGAACGAGCATAGAATAGTATTCTAAAATATAGGGATCTAAAATCTTGCATAGAGGAAGTATTACTGACTTTCGCAGTAGGTATTATTGTAGCTAGCTTCCAAATATTGGGAAAACAAGAAACAGTAAAACCGTGGTTTATAACGTGTGTGAGAGGTTTTATGATAAAAGGTAATATATTATTAAAATAAATCGTATGGGACCATACTACATCATTTTCATCAACATCAAAACATTATTGTGAGCAATAAATTTTTTTCCAAAACTATTTCATAAATTTTCATTTTAACAAATAACCGTAAAATGAGATAAAAGTAGGGGTATTTCTTAGTAAACAATCAAACCGTTAAGCAATTCTCCTGAAACGGTAAAAAGGGGAAATATTTTGGGACAAACCTGCGGAGTCTTGTGAAAAATCTCTTATTTTTCTCTAGCAAAGCAGAGCGCAGGACATGCTCAATGTAAACAATAAAAGCTTTTTCGCAAGCCGCTCTCTGAGCGAAACGGTTTTCGGCGAGTAAGAAAAAGTGAGCATCGGATAGTTAGAGAAAGTTAGACTCATTAAACTGAGAGTTTAGGATTTTCGTATGAAGGACAAATCTAAGTGTTTTAGTGATTGGATTGTTATTGTTATTCAATGGGGCACGCTGCTCGTGTTATTGTTGTTGTTGGTGCTGCTGTTGTTATGATTGCCTTTTATTTATGTTGCCAAAATAAGCGCACAGCAATAGCAAACGAGTGACAACAATAACAAAAACAAACCCAAAAGCAAGCGACACATTTGAATAATAAGGTTGTTTATGACGCGCGTTTGTTTTTAGTTAGTTGGCAAAAATTGGTGTGAGAAAAAAAAAATGATTTAGCAAAATGTTGTCCAACTTTTTTTTGTATCTCCCAAACAACATGAAGACCATCCAGCGCTTGTCGTTTAATTGGCATTAGGAAGAATAAAATAAAATGAAATAAAAGAAAAAAAAGTTAAACCAACAGCATTCGGTGTCGAAAACTTTATCTGTTTTGGTTAAACTGTGAGAATGTTCTCAGCTGTTGAGTAAAATATTTGCTCAATTAACGAAATTGTCTGCTGTTTACTTAAGTAAATTTAACGTCCCCTCAAACTGACTCATGGACTCAGCACCTCACCCTGTCAGCCGACAACTGGAACTCACACATGTGACCCGTGTTAAGCTTGCGCCAAAAGAAAGCCTTGACAGCCTTCACGCTACGGCATACTACAGCAATGACCATGACCTCAAAAAGCGTATCTAAGCCAAAATGCGTTACATCCTGATAGGGGGAAAGAGAGTGATGAAAGAACGATTGCTAGAAAGAGGTGGTATGTTGATGCGATGGGATAAGGTGGTGTTAGGATGAAACAAAGGCAGCCGAAGTGACTGGCGCATACTGACGCAGATCATTATGAAGAGCTAGTGAAATAAAATGGAATAAATGAACAGAAAAAAGCAAATAAGTGTTACTGCTGGGTGGTTAAGGGAATTATGAGTTCTATTCTTTGTTTATGTGTGTGTGTGTGTGAGTGTGTGAGTGTGTGAGTGTTTGAGTACTTGAATGTGCTAAGCCACAGTGGAATTATTTCGCGTTCTTGTGTGTTGGTTGAGTCATCATGAATGGCTATGAGTAGCATCATAATCGTCATCTGCAACATCATTAACAAACATTGCTGCAGTTTCACCGAAAGAGAATTTCGTCATCATCATCATCATCCAAAGCATCAATAATTGAATTCGTTTTTTTTTTAGAAAGAACGTTAAAACAGGCCTGTAGCCAAGGGGGTGTTCAGGGTTCAAGCCCCCGCAGAGATTTAAAGAAAATAATAATAACATATATAACGTATCCATAATAATAACATAAGCATAAAAACTAAAGTAAAGCAAAACTACAACAACAAACATGAAAATATGAAATGAGAGAAAAACTGAGAAATTGATACTTAAAATCTCATCGCCTCTGTGGTGCATTGCGCTAATGCGTTTCCACGGCGTATCACAAAGATTTCTGATGAAGCCTGTAGCAGGGCCGAAATTGCAATAAAATCAGCTAGTGATGTTTTCCTTTTCATATTGCTGTCTCTTTGGAATAAACCCGCCAGAGGACCTTCGGGGAATCTGCCTGTCCCAAGCCAGGAATGGAAGGGTGAGGGTTGGTTATTGGATGGGCAGTTCATGGGGCACGGCCCATGAACTGATCTCATAATGAGTTCTTTCTGGAGGCACGGCTCCTGAATGTTCGTCTGATAACTGTAAAAGAAAAGGTTTACCTAGAGCCTTGGATGTTGCTGCCAAATTCTTGGAGAAAGCATTGTTTTGATATTAAGTTATCATAACACCGTAGTTGTAATATGCTTTCGATGGACGATCAATCCAACATAACTTGAAGAGCGGGGATAGTCATCCATCAATGATGAGGAGACCTGATCTATTGTCGTTCTGCAGACCTATCTTAGAATAAAGGTTATTATGTAGGAAACATTTAACCTTCGGACCGTTGTATAAGCAAATTTGTATACAACGGCTCATGCTTCTTAGTTTTCTGTTAAGGCTTTTATTAGTCTTAATTTAGGAAAACGACGTTGCATAAGTAGAATTGAGGTTTACCCGGTTTTACTGGGAAACCTATGGTTATTTTTTAACCTTGCCAAGTACAATTCGAGTGGCTGAAGGTGTCACAGTCAGATATAAATGTTCTAAGAACTTTTGGTCTGTAGTCGGAATGTTGAAGAGCCTTGTCAGGTGGAGCCTTTTGCCCGGGTTTTGACTATCATATGGGTTAGGCCCACGTGGGTTTTAAATTCGCTCTGACTGTGGTTAGGCCAGGAAGGCCGGTGTGAGTTACACTTTAGTTGAACTCGGGTTGGTGATTCCCTTAAATTACTAAGAGAATGATGGTAGATTGAATCTCGCCAATTTCAAACAGTAAATGTTAGGAAGGTAAGCAACTACCGGATCAATATACTGTTACCTTTGGAATTTGAGTACAGGCGACGGGGAAACCTAAATAGTCTGAGTTGTGACCATTTGAGATTGAGGAATTTGATTGCATGAGTGACAGGCCTAGTTGCCGCCTTAATTTTTCGTGTCAGAGAGTGATGACCTCTGATATGAATGGGATGATTTTGTGCGGATCAAATAAAGGGTTGTATTACTTGGTATAGTATACTGAGATGACCCATGGTTATTAAAATAACCAAGTCATGTTTAAATTCGAGTGACTGAATGAGTCACGGTCATGTATAGTGTCTTTTTGACATCAGTGCTGGGGTTCTGTGGCATGTAATTAGAGGAACCTTTCAAAAATGGTCTTTCTTGAATTCCGAAGGGGCGTTGACCGACGCTTCATATTTGTCCCAAGCATTGGAGCACCGTTGAATTAAGCCTTCGCGGCAGGGGTCAACGTTAAAAACATAGTGGCTTTCTGTCTCTTTGGAAAGATTCGTTAGAACAATTAATTGTGCTAACCTTGATCGAAAGCTAAATAAACGATTTTAAACTATCAAACAACTAGAATTTATATTTAAAATCAAGTAAACAGTAAAAAATTTGAGAGTAAATTTTATCTTTTTTATAACATTTGTTTGGTATAAACTTTTTTTATTCCAAAGAATTTATAAATTTTATACCACTCAATATTATAAAAATAATAAAATATAATTTAAAAATTTTATGTGGATATCATGTGTAAATTAGTATATATTTTGGTTCGAAAGTAACAAATTCACCGAAATCGGGAATTTTAAAAATATAGTAGTTTCGATTGGTCTGACGAGAAAAATGGTCTGAAAAAATTTATAAGATTTGATGGTATAAATTTTAACACATTTTTCGTTTGGACTTACAGTATGTGGGAAAAATAAGTTTCCAACGGAGCAATGTAGATCAAAACCCATGTAGTGTTTGTTTGTTAATATTATTATGATTTAATTTTATTGTTAATGAAATTAATGATCTTAAGGCTTATAAAGAAGATAAAAACATAAGCAAAATATTTTATTCAATACTTTTTTTTAACGTAAATTAAAAAAAAAAATTTTAATGTGTAAAAAATAAGTTTCCAAGACGTTCAATAGCCACAATGGCCACCATTGCGCATGCTCATTTGTCCCAATCGGTTCTGCATGGTATTAACCAGCTTCAAACAATCTTCAGACGTAAAATTGTTCCAGTTTTTTATCAAGCTGTCTTTCAATTCGCACAAGGTTTGTGGTTTTTCCTCTGCCACTCGAATTTTGAGCATTGCCCACGCATTCTCTATTGGAGAAAGGTCTGGACTTTGTGGTGGCCATGTTAAAAGTTTAATATCGTGTGAAGAAAGGTATTCAGATAATTTTTTTGCAGTGTGAATAGGCGCATTATCCTGCTGGAGTATGAAATCCACACCTATTAAGCGTCTGCCTTCAGGAATGGCAGTGTCTTCCAAAATTTTAAGATACAACGAAGCGTTTACTTTTCCTTCTAATAAAACAATTTTTCCAGGACCACATGCTGAAAGGCATCCCCAAACCATTAGACCCTTTCTACAGCCTTAACAGTTGGAAGAGTGCATCTGTAAGAAAGGCTCTCATTTGGTTTCCGCCAAACATAAACCATGCCATGTGAGTACTTCAGTCTTATCATAGACTCATCCGTCCATAGTATGTTATGCCAAAATTCTCGAGGTTTCAGAACGTGTTCTTCATAAAAATGCAATCTTTTCATTCTATTTAATTTGCTTACGAAGGGAGCTTTACGAGCAACCCGACCGTGTTTGCCTTCTTTGCGTAACCTGTTACGAATGGTGTAAATCGATGGGGCTACCTTGCCCTCCTTGAGTAGCTGTGCTCTGATTTTTGGCACCGATTTTAAGGGAACGGCTTCAGAAATCTGCAAAATTCGCCGATCAATTCTGGACGTTGTAACTTTTGGGCGCCCTGGTCTTTCCTTTCGAGACACCCGTTTCTCCGACTTATAGGCATTAATCACCTTACCAATAGCAGTGTGCGATTTTTTAAATATACCCGCAATGTACCTGTTGGTGTGTCCATTTTCATGTAAATTAATGATTGTCCTACGTTCTTCATCAACTAGTTGCTTGAATTTAGCCATATTTCTTTAAAAAAATCACTTATTTTATCTAAAATAATTCATTTTTAGAACATACTCACGAAAATTAATAAATAAAATAAATTACCAATATTTTTATTTTAAAATATAGTAGTATACGTCACAGAGTTTATTTTTCATTTATTTAACCGAAAATTTTCTATTTTGTTTGCCTGTTTTATTTAAATAACTGAAGAAACCCACATGGAAACTTATTTTTTCTACTATGAAACTTCAATCTAGATTAATCATTTGCACCACGTGTATAGAAGAAACGAGCATTGCTTCTCAGAATTTGCATTGTACCTCTCTCACAACGGTACTGATACAGTACAGTCAAAAAAATTAGTAATTAAGTTTTTTACGAGCCTAAAAAAGTCATTGGAAATAATGAAAAGGTCTGGCAACTTATTTTTTCCACCTACTGTATATGTACACCAAATAGTATAAAATTTATCCTCATATTTTTTACTGTGTATGATTTAAACTATCAAATATTTATAATTTGTATTTAAATCATATCAACATAAAAAAAATACTTTAAATAACACCAAGCCCAAAGCAACTTTCTACAAGCTCCTTTAAGACCTTTAAAATCATGCTTGGTGACTTCAACGCTAAGGTGAAGTCGAAAATATCAGCTTTCACAACAATATTTCCGATAACCGAATAAAGCTGATTGACTACGCCACAGCATGAAACATGGTCGTAAGTAGCACTAGATTCAAGCCATCTGGCATCTCCATCCAATATTATAAAGCCACCTGGATGTCCCCTGATCAAAAATCTCGCAACCAAATGGACCACATTTCGATCGGCGGAAGGCAATCTTCCGGTGTATTAGATGTACGCACGATTCTTGGTGCAAACACTGATTTCGATCACTATCTTGTCGCAGTTAAGATCCGTACACGTCTGTGCGCAGCTAAGAATGCACGCAAGCCTACACTAGACGTTGACAAGCTGCAATCAAAATGAACAGCTCAAGCCTTCACCACTGGACTCTCACTTCTGCTCCAAAGCACTCCTTCATTAAATGATATTTGCCCGCAGTGGACACACATTTAAAACTCCATGCGTGAGGCTGCCGAAGAGGTGATTGGCTACCACCGCTCCCGAGGAAAACAATGGTACGACCAGGATATTTGCGACACCACTGCATAGAAAAACATAGTTTGAAAAGCCACACTGCAGTTGGTTGTGACGTGCTCTGCTAAGGAGCAATACAGAGAGAAGACGAGAGAAAGGAGGCTTTTTTTTAGGTGGCGACAGGAATAAAACTCGAACATTTTTTGAAAAATAAGACGACTTGGCGAAATTATAAGCTCGGGACATCTTCATGCAAGGATGAGAATGGAAGTTTTGTGACAGCTGTCCTAGAGAACACTGACGATATGCAGGAAATATTTTTCTAAACTTCAAAATAGCGACGCTGCCTACAATTCCGCCAACAGTGATGATATTCCGGAAACACCAATTATTAATGACAGCATCGAGGTTCTGCTGCCGAGATTTAAGTAGAGTCTTGACAGCTATAACTTGCTAATGGATATCCTCACTGCTCACTGCATGGCGGCATCCCACGCGAGAAAGCTGGGCATCACCTCGGATGACAACTGCAGGAAGTGCAAGGAACCAGGCACGGTGGACACCCTGAAGCACCTATTATACACATTAGACGTGTTTATATTGGCATTTTCATCTCCGATTTCACTCTTCTAAAAAATATGAATATTTAAACTATACAAATAGGATTTAAAAAAAAAAGTTCATAAGTTAAAAACTGGGACGTCTCTTTCCAAAAATTTATATTTTGAGAGAAATTCAGTTCGTAAAAATTATCACTTTTTATAAATTGCCTAAAAATTAATTTGGTAACAAAATTTATTTAAAGTAAACCCTTTTAAAGGTATTTGGGTATGGTCAATCGAATGGTGAAATAAAAAAGTTGACTTTTTCAATGATTTTTATCGAAAAACTCGGAAAAAATATAAAAACGTTTATAAAGTTTTCATTTTGAATTAAATTTTTAGATATGTTCTCCGCCATAAACTAAAAATGACTATGGTTTATACCAACAAACTGTTGGAGTCTACATTGATTCGTGATAAAGAAGTAAACAAAGAGCACAACAATCGAGTCTTTGCAGAATAAATGCAGTCGCTTTTTTGAACCTTTGCTTTTGCAAAGTAGTAGAAAAACATTGCTTTGAAGGCGACATACAGCACATAATTCTGTTTTAATTTAACAGAAGGTGTTCGTATAGGCTTATCAAAGATGATGGTACTGCAGAAGCCACAGAAGCCTACTGCTGAGTTGATGTAGCTATCAACGAAACAGCTGTCTAGTCTGCTTGGTGGTTTGTTCTGCAAAGAACTGGTTGTTGTTGCAACCTGTTGCTTCATGAACTTAATTGGCACTAAGCTCAAATATAAAAATATATAAAAATACCATATTGTAATTAAAATATGCCATCATTAACTTTTCATGTGACTAACTTATGTTCTGAACAATTTCATTGTCTTTCAAACAAATTAAAAACTAGATCCGAAAGACTTGCCCTAGTATTTCTACAGCGATTTTTCCCAAACTCTATCTAAAAAAAAAAAACTAAATTCAACCAAATTTTGGGTTTACCATATTATAAAGTAAGCAATGTTTTTAAATTGATAACTATTTATTTTTCAACCATTAAAACATTAATTCTAAGCAGAAAAATTTATTATTTTAATAAAACAAACTACAAAAATAAAAGAAGTTGTAAGTTTCTGGCGAAGAACAAATATAAAAACTTAATTCAAATTCAAAGTTTCATAAACATTTTTAAATTTTTTTTTGTGTTTTTTGATAAAAATCATTGCAAAGTCAACTTTTTGTTTTAAAACTCTCAATTTTTATTTCACCATTTGATTGACTATATCCAAGTACCTTAGAAATGTTATACCTAAATATAAAGTTTGGTACTATATTAATTTTCAGACAATTTATAAGAAGTGATAGTTTTTACAAATTGAATTTTGTCCCAGTTCACGTCCCAGTTTTCAACATTCTTATGAAATATTTTTTAAATCTTATTTTTATAGTTCAAATATTCAGATTTTTGAGGGGAACGAAAATAGGAGATACTTTAGCAAATTACATAGAACTATAAAACAGATCTAATACACATGCACATCGAGTCTTAAATATATGGCGCATCGACATAGACGCCACTAAAAAATGTTGCCAAAGTATTTTTGGAATCTCTCCTAAAATTAAACAATTCAACGCAAATCTTAAAAGACTTCAACTAAGCACAAAGGTTTCTTTAATCGTAACCGGTACCACGGATCAGAAATTGTCTATTGAGCCTCCATTAGGATTAGGATTAACCTAACCCGACCTTCCAAAGTATCAATAATTAAATTTGTTTTTTTTAGAAAGAACGTTAAAACAGGCCTGGTTGGTTTAGATGGTGATTCTACATACAAGTAGGATCCAAGTAGCTCTAGTGAGCCGTTTTGATACCATAACCTTGTGTTTCTGTTGGTTGACTGGGTAGCGCACTGCTAGGTTATAACCATCCGGTGCGATTGATGAACGTTAGGAGATTGTTGAGAGTTCCTCTAGGTTGCTGAGGAAGGGCCTGCCAAGCGTTGTTAGTCTGGACCTGGCCAGGGCCGGGCTGGTGCACAGAAAGTGTGTTAGTGTTTCTTTTTCATTTGGATCATCGCAGCTGCGATAGTGGGTATTGAAGGGTAGTCCAATTCTCTCGGCATGAACTCCGATGCATCAGTGACCCGTAATAATAGCCGTTATTCTGGCTATGTCGTTCCGAGGTTCTGAGAGCATCTGTTGAGTTCTACCTATGTTGTAAAGGGGCCATATTTTTCTTGATGTGTTGCAGGTTGGTAGTTCTCTCCATCTACGACCGGCTAAGGTTAAGTAATAAGAATGAATTCCTCCCATAACTGTGTTCAGTGGAACCTCGATTGGTTCCGCTCTTGATACGTCAAGGAAATGTTCAGGGTTCAAGCCCCCTAAGAGATTTAAAGAAAAAAAATACATAAAATAACACCAAGACCAAAGCAACTTTCTACAAGCGCCTTTAAGACGCTTATGAGCGCTTTCGTTGTCATGACATTAAAATCATGCTTGGTGACTTCAACGCTGACGTGAGAAAAACATATTTGGTCAAGATCAGCTTTCACGACAATATCTCTGATAACCGAATAAAGCTGATTGACTACGCCACAGCACGAAACATGGTCGTAAGTAGCACTAGATTCAAGCATCTTAATATTGTAAAGCCACCTGGATGTCTCCTGATCAAAAATCTCGCAACAAAATTGATCAAATTTTGATCGGCGCAAGGCATTTTTCCAGTGTATGCACGCAGATGTACGCACGATCTGTGGTGCAATAATTGATTTCGATCACTATCTTGTAGCAGTTAAGATCCGTACACGTTTGTGCGCAGCTAGGCTCATCGACGTTCCTGCCGCTAAATGATGTTCGGGCGCAGAACGCCCGTCGGGTGTATTGGGTTACAAATTGTATTTATTATACCTATTGGTAAATCAATTTTGTGTACAGTATTATATTGTGTTGTACAAAACAGCGAGACTCTGTGTTGATTTGTATTCCTGCTGAGTTTGTGGAGATGCTAAATGTGGATGGTGGTTATGTGGTTGTCGGCTTGAATGTGTTGATATGTCTTCGTCTTCTGGGTGGGTGGGTTGTTGTGTTGTTGGTTCTGTTGTCGATGTTGAGTTGTGGTAAATTGGTAAAGCTGTCTTCTTACTATTTTGGTGGGTGAGTTTTTAGAAGTTATTCTCTTCGATCTTAGTAAAACGAATTACACGACGCAGGCGCAACGAACGGCAACCGTCGGCGGACGTGTTTAATACACTTTAGTTTACGTTTGGCGAAAACAGTATCTTTGCAATCTCACCTAAAATTGACAAATTGCAAATCTTAGCAGACTTCAACCAAGCACAAGGGTTTATTTGTTCGTAACTGGCATCACTAAGGATAAGAATATGTCTAAATAAGCCTCCGTTAGGATTCGGATTAACCTAACCTGACCTATAACTTGCTTAAGGAGGGGGAGCTGGTACCTGCTGTACTGTTTAAGAACGGAGGCGAAGCTGTATTTAAATGCATTCACGAGCTTCTATGCAAAATATGGTTTGATGAATGCATTCCAAACGATTGAAATCTCAACGTACTCTGCCCAATTACAATAAAAGGATCATACTATTTGCGCCTGCTACCATACTATTTGCCATACTATTTTCGCCTAAGGCTTATTATCCTACCGTGACATATGCCCTATTGATATCGCTGATCAACCAGATCCTCACGCCACGACAAATCTTGGAGAAGACCCTAAAAAAACAAACTGACACCCGCGATATTTTTGTTGATTACATAGCCATGATCTTCGACAGGTCAATAAGGAATCACCTATATTCCACCATGTATGAATTTGGTATTCCTACAAAACTAATCCGACTTTGCTGGATGACGCTAACAACACCAGTAGTGCAGTTAAAATAGTAACGGCCAAACGATGTTTCAGACAAGGTGATTCCTTCTGGTGACACTTTCTTAACCTAATGACGAAGAAGATCATCCGAGCGGATGATCTGAGACGTAGTGGCACAATATTCAATAAGAGTGTAATGTTGCTTGTACATGTTGATGACATTGATATCATTGATCATAATGCACCAGAAGCCAGGTCAGCATTCTCCAGATTAGAAAGAGATTCAAATTGAATGGGTCTTGCAGTGAACGCAGTTTAGACGAAATACTTGGTGTCAACAAACAAACTGTTCCAGCTTCTTGGAACCCAAGTCTTTTGAATGCTTTGCATCGTCTGCCCAAGATTTTTAGGCGCCCGAAAAATTGGAATACTTTACATTTTATTAGAAATTTTATTTAGATTGTTTTGTGTTATATTTCATTAATAATATGAATATGTTATTTTTTAACTAGGGAAGTCAAAGCCTCTTTAAATCTTGGGATCCCGGGATTTTAAATAAAATTTTCTTTTACATATATTCATGTAATTGCAAACAATTCATTTTAAGTTGATATGAGTATAGAATTAGAAAAACCTCTCTTTTGCTGAGGTTGAAAAAGATTGTTAGGACGATGAGTGTAAATCACTGGAGCAAGGACTTTGCAAAGTCTTAGAAAAATTGCAACATCGGGAAGTAAGCAATGTATTTCAAAATTTTCAGATATTCTGACTTAGCAAATAATTTTGTTTTGTGGTGAAGGCAATCGTGATCGAAACTTACAAATTGCTTACGATTATCGTACAACTATTTTGACAACTAGCATAGACACACAGTGCTTCTCATCAGCGGGTTATATTTGTAATAATATCTGAACAAAACTCTCCAATAAAAAATAAAACATGTTGATCAGCTTAATGATTACTTTAAAAATATTTAAAATAAAAACTTTTATTTTGAAAAGTCTTTTATAACCTTAATTTGCCTTAAACACAAAAAATCTCTAAAGAAGACGATGTACAAAAAAAAAAAAAAAAATATAAAATAAAATATATATGGTAATACCTTAAACTGTTCCGTATATTATTTCTTTATATTTTTTGTTTCTATTTTTAGGCTAAACTGAGAACAAAATAATTTTTTAAGGTTATATTTCTCTCATTTAGGTCCTTCAAAGATGAAAAAACATACCTTTGATTTTAATCTGCGCTACTTACGTTTTGCAAGCTTCTACAAAGAAAAACTTATTTTGCTCCTCTTCTGCACAAAGTCTTTTTTTTAATCTCTTAAAGGTTTTTCAACTCTTTAGATCTTTGTTTCGGTTCATCTTTTCTTATAAAATAGGCCGAAATTTTTTTTCCTTTCCTTCGGCACAAAAACGAAAATCCAACTGACTTTTGACTCAAATATCTCTCTAAATTTATTTTTATCATGTTGGTTCATCTTTTTCTCATAGAACCAAACAAATTGATTTAAACAAAAGCTTTGCAATATAAAAACATATAAAAATGACTTTCTGATGTGTCCAATATATTGGGCAAATCTACTGAAAGGGTTAAATTAATACAATTTGCTTGTAATTAATATAATTTAAGTTTTGTGTGTTTATTAGTACTAAAGGTATGCACAATTGTGTGGTATAGTTGTGTTGTGTTTTTTTTGCCATAGTTGAAAATCACAATTATGAGCACATTTTAAAATAGAATTTGTGGTTGCGAACCTTCCACTATAGCTTTTTGTTACTATGCAAATAAATTAACTATCCAATTTGATATATTTTATTAATATTTGACATATAAAAGTTTAACTTGCATTTTGAGCTTCTTCCATTTTTGCAATTAGAAAATAACTGCCACCCGATCCGTTGTCTATGGAACCTTAAAAACGGCGTTCGTTAAACATATCATTGGGTTATTTAAAATAACCACACTTTTGGTTTTTAGAGATTTCTTGTAAAAAAACAAAAAATATAAAAACTGCTCGTTAAAGAGTGGTACCAATACCATGGGGTTTTTAACTACACTCAAAACAACCCTTAATGTGTTTTGTTTTTGTTATGAATTAATTTACATTTTTTAGTTTCAAGTAATACACAAAAAAAATTGTATTAAAAACGTTTTAAATTATTTACTTCTTAATATTTTCAATCCCAAACTAATCCCGGGATTGAGATTTTCAATGTTAGGGAATCCCGGGATCGAGAAAAGCTTCCGGTATTGGACTCCCTAGTTTTAACCTTTGTCCGTCGGAAGAGATACAATTGTATTTTTTCCGTTTGCGAATTGCAATAACTTTTGTTTATAGTAGATATCTGAAGTTTTCTGAAATTTCTAAGCTTTTATCACGGATTATATATTTAAAATACCCGTTATACCTTTTGTTTATTTATTAAGGACATAATTATTTAAACATATTCATGGAAAAAGCCATACTTATCCTTTACAAGTATAAAAAGGTGCATTTGTACCCATACCGCCTTTTAACGTTGTATAATTCTTCCGCTGGACAAAGGTTAATTGTTGGATATTGGAAACTGATCAGTAGAAGGCAGGGACTAAGCCTTTTCGTAGCTCTTATTTTATTGAATTTCGAAGAAAATTTTTAATTACTTCCTCATCTGACGCAACCAATACAGGACTTGCTAATACAATTCTATATGCAATAATAGCATTTGACAACAAACTCTCCATACCAAATTATAATCAAATATCATTTGTGAATAGTTCTATCTTCTTTTTCAACTTTTCAATATTAAAAAGAACAATTTCACATTTTTTGAGCATTTTTTTAATTGAATAAAACATTTATTTAATAACAGTTTGCGACATAAAAAAATGCTTACGAAATATACAGTTTTATGAATACATTCGAAATATGTATTCTTAAACGTTCTCTATATTTTGCAAACATTTATAAAATTTCCGCAAATAGCTATAGTATTTTTAAATAAAATTTATTAATGTGTACACATGCCTTGCACGTGGTGCATGCGGTTTGACAGACGTTGATGCTATGTGATGTTTTATTTCACGATTTGTACATTAATGGAATAAACCACCATATAGCGATGGCAGTCTTCCTACAATGCAAAATAAGATACACAGCATTTTAAAATGAACGAGCATTCTTTTTTTTATTATTTTTAGAGGGCCAAAAGGGCTCTCTACGGCTGATATTGGGTTGATTACATACATGAATTTTAAAATATTTTTTTTTTGTTCTTAATGAGTTCGGTAAAAGTTATACTTTTTTCGTAATGTTAAGATTTTTTTTTATTTTTTTTTATTTTTTTATTTAGTATTTCAGTCAATGAACATTAGTTCTTACAGACTACGATTTAAGATATGATTATATTTAATCTTAAAATATTTACAACAATCTTAATAAACATTATTTAGCAAATATCTGAGAGAATTCTTTGAATTTGCAAAATCAAAGTTACAATGAAGCATAAAATTATTGAACTCTAGCATATCCCAAATCATAGGTGAGTTAATGGCATAGTTTGTTCTGCACGTTCCTAGATAAAATACATCAAAATGTCTTAAGGACCTGGAAGGAACATTAAAATTAATTAATGCCAGTAGTTTAGGGCAGTCAACCGTACCAACAACAATATCATACAAGAAAAGAAGAGACAAAATTATTCTTCTATTCTGTAGGGTTTTTAAATTAATTTAACTGCAACGATCACTGTAAGAAGGAATTGGAATTTCCGGATTATTTGTTCTAAAAACAAAGCGCGTAAAAGCTTTTTGTATTCGTTCAAGGCGGAGAGTGTGTGAAGCATAAAAAGGATTCCATATAAATGAAGCATATTCTAACTTCGAACGAACAATAGTAGTATAAAGAACTTTCAAAGTAAGAGGGTCATTAAAATTAGAACTATGTTTTATATATATGTTTTAGGAATAATGTAATTGAGGTGACTGATAAAAGAGAATCTGGAGTCAAATATTACACCAAGGTCTTTAATTTCTTTAACACATTTCAATGGATTGCTATCTAAATAGTATGATGTTTTTAAAGGAAATGCAGATTTAGCATAAGTAGAATGCATACATTTTTCATAATTAAGAAACAAATGGTTTCTAGAACACCAAGCATTTATGGAGTTTAGATCAGTTTGCAGTAATGAGGCATCAGACAAATTATTAATTTTACGAAAAATTTTTAAATCATCAGCGTATAACAGACACTGAGAGTTTTTTACTTTTGAAGTTATATCATTGACAAACAGAATAAAAAGTAACGGTCCCAATATGCTACCCTGAGGAACCCCTGAGCTAGCTACAAACGGTCTGGAAATTTCATTTTCAATAAATACATGGCACGTTCCACTGTGGGATTTTGGCTGCAAAAACCCCCTTTTTTGAGTGTAAAATATCAAAAATGTAATGATGCAGTTTTGTAGAGAATTGTTTAATTAAGATAAATTCATCATACAATTTTTTCTACAATTTTTTTTTTACAAAATAACGCGGTAAAGTCACCTAAACGAAATTCTGCAGTAACTGCCTTAGATTTTCATCCCATTTCAATGGGCTGGAAACATAATTTCTTTTTCTCGTATCTATATGATGTAAGTATATTTGAAAAATATAGTATTTCCGCATTAATTTAGAAGTAAAGGAATTGCATTACCGTAATATTTTAATATATATTTAGGTTCTTTTTTGAAGGCACTCAAAAAGTCAGTGTTTTTAGTTTTTCTTGGACAAAAAAAAGGTGAGCGTTATCGATCGTTGTGTTCTGGTTGCAAAAAAATGAAAGGTGGGACTGTCTTCTTTAAATTTACTCAAAAAAATCCACCAACTTTTCTCAATATTTTACAAACGCATAAGTTTTATAAAAAAAGTCAATAGTATTACAACGAAATTTTGCAATTAAATGTAATAAAAAAAGTGTGCCTACTTTTAGGCATACACTTTAGCAACAATTTGTTAATAACTGATTGACAGCAATTCCAAAGAAAAGCATAACAAAATAAAAAACAAAAACATATGATTAGGTAAATAAAATTTGATAGACCAAAAGTGTAATAAAATTGTGAAAAATAATTATTAAAATGAGTTCATTTTCTGTATCATATCATGAATTGTGTATGGAACTTATTAACTGTGGTAATAATGTTAATTTATTAACGGATTTTATAAAAGCAAAAAACTCGGTGCTTACGATTAATGAAATCAAAATAGTGACAAAAAACATTCATAAGCGATTTCTTGGTAATTTTTGTAAACGCTGGGCGGAATCGCACAAAATAAAAGCGTATTTCTTTCAGAAAAATGATGTCTGGCTAAAAAGTAAGTTGCGAAACAAAAATCATTTATTATTAACTTTGTAAACCATAACAAATTTTTTAAAGATATATTTGAAGTATCACTTGCTGATGATCAACCTTGTTGTTCAAGGAACAAGGGAAGGCCAGTTAAGGAATTCGATGATTGCAAATATCATAGTAAAAGGTACAAAGCTGCCGATTTAACATCCCAGTACAGCCAACAACAATTAAAAATGGCAAGTGGAGTTACCGACTCAAAAATTAAATCATTTTCATATATTCCTTCGTCTACTGCGCTAGCGTTATTTCTGGATGCAGAGTTAACAAAACATCAATACGAAACAATAAAAAATGTTTTGAAAGGAGAGGGATATGATATTTTACCACCTTATATAAAGGTATGTGAGGAGAAGAAAAAATGTTATCCCAATGAAATCCGAGTATCAGAAAAGGAAGCGTCTGCAAGCTTGCAAAGTATGATGGATCACACCACAAAGCGTCTCTTTGAAAGTTTTTCAAGCGAAAAGGTTAATGGTATGACAAATTCAAATTACACTCTTACGTCGAAGTGGGGTTGCGATGGTTCTTCGGGTCATGCAGAGTACAATCAGAGTTTGCCACCTGATGTAAGCGATAGAAGTCTGCTATTAGCATCGATGGTGCCTTTAAGTTTGAAAACAAACACTGAAGAAGAACAATGGCGCAATAAAAGTCCATCATCAACAAGGTATTGTCGACCACTTTTCTTCGAATTTACTAAGGAGACTAAACAAAAAGTGTTAACCGTTGTTGAGAACATTAAATCAGATATTGCTGCTTTGGGGAAAACGAATGTTGAAGTATTCGGCAAACAGTTCAATGTAACGCACAATTTAGTATTTACGATGCTAGATGGAAAAACGGCTCAGACAATTACAGGTACAGCTTCATCCGCCGTATGTTACATTTGTAATGCAAAGCCCTCTGAAATGAACCATTTGGACAAAATTTCAATGAAGAGTATTGACAATGAGGCTTGTAAATTGGGCATTTCGTCATTACACGCCCGAATAAAATTTATGGAATGTATACTCCATATAGCGTATAACTTGCCTTTTCAAAAGTGGTCTGCGATCGAAGCAGGAAATAAGATTTTAAAACAAGAGAACAAGGATCGAATTCAGACGGCATTCAAAGAAAGAATGAATTTGCGAGTGGATGCTGTACAACAAGGATCTGGCACTTCGAACAATGGCAATACCTCAAGGCGTTTCTTATCCAATCCTGCACTTGTTGCTGATATAACTGGTGTTAATGAAGAACTAATAGATCGCTTCCGAATCATTCTGCAGATAATAACGTGTGGACAGAAAGTTGATAGTGTGAAGTTTCAAAAATTTGCATGGGATACAGCTGAGCTATTTGTTCAAAAATATAAGTGGTACTTTATGCCTGTTACTGTGCATAAAGTACTTATACATGGAAAGGACATTATTGATGCAGCAGTACTTCCTATTGGTATGCTATCCGAGGAAGCAGAAGAAGCACGCAATAAAGATTACAGAAACTATAGATTAATGTTTTCTAGAAAGTGCAATAGAACTGCAACAAATACTGATGTTTTCCATCGTCTGCTTGCATCATCTTATCCATATATAAGTATTATAAGACGTCAGCCGCATAAAAATCTGTTAGAACTAGATGATGTAGTTAAAGAAATGATAGTTGAAGAATAAAATTTATAATTTATAATTTATAATTTATAATATAATTTTATAGTACAAATTTGACTTTTATTTGCAATGATTAGTTAATTAAAAAAAAACGCTAAGCCATGGCCCCCTAATTTTTTTTGCAAATGTTCAGCTAACATATTAGTCTTTAGTTATTTATATAGATGTAAGTGCTGCTTGGCATCGATCACAAACTACAAAGGCTTAAATCTGTTTTTTTGAAAATCGTGAAAAATTAAATTTATCATATGGGCGTTGGGCGTGGCACTTAAAATTTTAATATAATTGAGGACTCAAATGCAACCACTGGTAGTAATTTTTATTAATATACATATGAAAATAAGGAAAATACAACGTCTTTTAGTTTTACGTCATATGGGAGGTAGGCGTGGTTGTGGGCGGATTTTAACAAAAATTTATTTTTCATCTAATTTGGCAATATGAGAGATGTGTGTCAAATTTCAAAGCCCTACCTCGATTCCTTCGATTTTTTGCAGCAGCTTGTATGAAGAAATCCCACTGTGCGTTCTGTTACACAGGTAAGACTTAAACCGTTGCAATAAATTAGAATGAAAACCAAGATTTGCTAATTTTTTTATTAAGATATCATGTGAGACTTTGCCAAATGCTTTAGAAAAGTCGGTGTAGACTGAGTCTACTAGACAGCCCATTTTAAAAGCAGAATTGCAGTATTCCGAAAATAAAGTAAGGTTCGTTACAGTTGAATGTCCAGATACGAAACCATGTTGTGAAGGCGAAATTACACACTTAACAGCAAAAAATATTTTGCTCTTCACTACAAATTCAAAAAGTTTAGAAACTGCCGTTAGCTTGGATATTGGTCTATAATTTTCGACGTTATTTTTGTTTCCAGATTTATAAATTGGGGAAATGAATGACATTTTCCAATCAGAAATAAATACTCCTGAAGATAGAGATTTATTGAAGATAATTTGAAGAGGTTTTGCTAGGGGTTTACAACAATTTTTTAACAATATACCCGACAATCCATCTGAGTCGGATCTGACTGTAGTTTTAAGGTTCAAAATTCCCTCTACAACATCATCTTCAGATATACACAATGAACCTAAATCAACTAATGGTGACATATCATTAGCAATATAGTTCGAAAATATATCAGACGGTTCAAAATTTGATTCAAAGAAGTTAGCAAAAAGATGAGCTGTTTCAAGCGCACTATTAGAAACTTTATCTCTAAAAAACATGCTGGTTGGAAAGTTCGAAAACCTCTTCTTTGAATTTGCATAGCTCCAAAATGATTTAGGGTTTGACTTTATGTTCGTTTCAAAGTTCAGAATATACTGTCTATAAAGGTATTTATTCAGAAACTTGAATTCCCTCATATAGTGTCGGTATTTATTGAAGAAATCAATATTGTTAGCCGCAGCCCATTTTCTATAAAATTTATTTCGTAGATTTTTCAATTTCATTAAGCCCGTAGTATACCATGGCAGTTTATATATTTTGACGCATTTTTTCGGAATATGCTCACAACAAATTTTTAAAATAATTGATTTAAACAAAAAGAATGCATCATTAGCATTAAGGGAAAATATCTCACTATACCAATCTATGCCAACAAATAAATTGTTCAAAAGCTCAAAATTACAAGCGTTAAAATTAAAATTATTTTTATTATTAGTTATAGTCTCACAATGAAAAAAATTATAAAATTCGAATTCAATATGTAATGGAGTATGATGTAAAGTAGATGGAGATATAGGAAAAAGAGATTCATTTATACTAAAATTAATATTCTTACTTATAAGAGCTAAATCCAGAATTTTATTTAACTTATTAAAACAACCATTTATCTGCAATAAATCCATTTCAAGAAAACTGTCAATAACAAATACATCAAGGATGGTGTAAACATTTGAGGGCGTTAACCCCACCGAATCTTCAGATACTTGCGACCAAATTATTATGTTCAAGTTGAAATCTCCCACGATGCATAATTGGTACTTGCTATTTACATTTTGTGTAAGATAAATTATGTTATGCATATGTGCTTTATCTATATATATAAAATGGAATGTGTGTTTGTTTATTTGTTTGTTTGTACCTTATAGGAGACCAAACCTCTGGACCGATCTTCCTGAAATTTTCACAGCATTTAACTGGGACTCTGGCATGATTAATAGGGTACTTTTTTCGACCACACCCACTTTTACGCCCACTTTTTTAAAATTATGTAATTGCTCCCATATAGTTTTTAACAGATTTACTTCAAATTGTATACACATTATACTCCAGGTGAAGTAGAAATAAACATTTCTTACGCCACGCCCCCTTTCACGCCCCTTTTCACGCCAAATTTAAGTTTTAAACTTTTTGTTCTCTGCACAAGTTTGTTCCTTCCAACGGATTATTTTTTATTTGGTAGTATTTGCTCTTAATACTATAAACGTCGCCATATTACTATGAACCACGCCCACTTCACAGCCCCCTTTTTTAATTTAGATACTTACTTTCACCACTAACAATGTTTGCTATACAAAATACTTTTTTGGTAATATGTATTTACCTAAAGTTTTATATACTTTTTATCTACAGGTAAGGTAGCCATAGATTTTTTTATTACCAAATCCCCCTTTTTCGCCCCATTTTACTTTAATTATAATTAATTTGCTTTCAATATGGTATATATTTGGTGTCTTTAAAAAGTGTTGATGCACAAAAACATTCTGAAATAATTTTTTTATTATTATTTTTTTTTTAATTATTATCAGCACAATTAAATTTGAATATTAATATTGCACTACTTTTCCTTCAAGTGTAACATGAGATGCGATTGCCAACGCGTGTTATAACGCTTACCATATCATTGACATACTTACAATTAAAATTATGTATATGGCAATTCATTTCACTAATTAAGAACGCTTCTGATTGGCTGCCGTAAGAATAAATACTATTTCATCAATCGGAAGCTATGTTTGCAGCCATTAAAGCTGAAACTTTCACAGCATGTTACTATGACTCTGGAAGGAATAATAGGCTATATGAAGTTTTTTTTGGACAAAAGGGCGTGGCACCATCCATATAACCCAAAAATTTAAATCGCCATATTTGGGGCATTTTTTGACCTACGTCGATGATATTTGGTTCATATGGTATTGGCATAATTAGGTATACGTACCAGGAGAAAATTGGGTGGGTCCACGCCTCTTTTCAGGAAAATTAATATCGCAATATAGTCTTAACTACTGGACCAATCTTCATTAAATTTTCACAATAGGATATTCTTACGAAATAATAAATTCTTAACTATATAAAGTTGTGAGTGGACAAAGGGGCATGGCCTCGCCCATATAACCCAAAATTTAAAATCGTCATATCTTGGGCATTTTTTGACCAACGGCGGCAGTATTTGCTATATATGGTATTAGCATGAGTAGAAATACGTACCAAAAGAAAAGTGGGCAGAGTACGCCCCCTTTGTTTGCGATATATTGGAGGCTGGACCTGTTAACCGATCTTAAATTTTCACAGCGTGCAGCTTTGACTCAGAAATACTAATAACATGATAATATTTTTCAACCATGCACACTTCTGCACCTACTTTTTTACTACGTTTATTAACGCCTTTACCTCAAATTTTAAATACATAATAATTAAAATAGTGGGGTAGCCCCATTCTCTTTCTCCCACAACTTTCTGCAAAACAGCTGATTTTGTAATATGTGTTAATTAAAATAGAGAGTGGAGTAACCCCATTCTCATTCTCCCACAACTGACTGCGAAACAGCTGATTGTGTAATTGCTGCTTTTTGATTGGTCTAAAAATAAAAAGGGGGAGCATGAAGCAAATTACATGCGGTTCAGTGCTGAATTCTAATTCGTTTACAACAAAAAAATGGGAGAGGCATTGCAATAATTAAATTAAAATTAAATACATAAATTTTTGTAAATATATAAATACTTTTAATTTTATTTTATAAAGAGGGGGGTAGCGAAGCACACCGGGTTCAGCTAGAATAACTCAAAATCACTATTCGGAGGAATAGAAGAGACATATACATATACAATTTCAGATGAACCATGCACAGCAACACAAAGTTGATTCAGTAGATAGTCTGCGTTTTTTAAAGTAAAAATTGATGCAGAGATCAAAGAATTTACAGCGATGAGGACTCCTCCCCCACGTCTACAACCAGTCTTCTCAAAATCCCGATCTTTCCTAAATACACGGAAGAGATTCGGATCGAAAAACTCTTCATCCGAAAAGTCTGAGTTCAGCCACGTCTCAGTAATAACATATACATCATAATCCAACCGTGCACTAGCTATAAATATGGGATTAGTTTTTGTTCTCATACCAGAAACATTTTGGTAGAATATATTAAGATCTTTGTTATCTCTTTTTATAACTTTGGCTGCTGAGACCTTGCTCTTCGAAAATTTACAAAAGAGCTAACTTTCACATCAGCCGGCCAAAGAGATGGATTAAAGACTTCATTATAATACGATGAAGCCACTCCAAGCTTAAAACTAACTCTTTTTATTGAGTCAATCGGAGCTGTTTTACTCACTAATTTATAGCAAAGCAGATTCTGTTTGTTTACATTGGAATGTTTGAAAACAAAACTCACAATGTTTTCCACAGAGACTGATGGCAGAAAAGGTGTAATATGAAGTCATCTCATATTATCAGCTACCGCGAGCTCAGTGCTTAAGGCCCTATTCTCCTTCAGCTTGCTGTTTTTGGACCCTTTTTGAAAAAATTCTCATTTGAAAACGCAAAAAGATATTTGAATTTTGTTTTTTTTATTGAATTAGTAATGAATGAAAGAAAATAAAAATTTTTTTTTCGCCGCGATATAGGGGCTGTCCAAAGATGATGGCACCGTCAAAGTTGGCCCTCAAAAAAAAAGGCATGGTGCTGGCGGCCACGATTCCGGCCCTCAGGAGCGTCTGAAAAAAAAACAAATATAGGGTTATGATCAACATAGATGTAATTCTGGCCCGTAGTAAAATAAAAATTTTGTGATTTTTTTTGACAAAATGGCGGCCACTTGAAATTGACAAATCGAATTTGGACCCATTTTTTTGTAGTTTAGTGTAAAAAAAAAATAGTAAAAAAAATTGCAAAATTTTTATTTTACTACGGGCTGGAATGATGACAATTCTACGTCGATTAAATTTTGTTTCATCCAAATCGGTTCAGTAGAACTGGCGGAATCGTGGCCGCCAGCTCGAAAAACGTGGTTTCGAGATAAACGCGTTCAAAGCAACATAAAAACTACTCATTTTAGCGAAGACATGACCCCACAAAAATGGCCATATCTTCTAAAGTATTTCGAATTTCAAAAAACCCTTTTAGGGTTATATTCTTAAATGTCCAAGCTATAAAAAAATGCAAAAAAAAAGTCGAAAAAATTTTTTGCTGAAAGAGAATAGGGCCTTAAGCATTGACCAACAATCATATTTTGATTTATTTCATTATTTCTCTTAGGTCTTCTAACGTTTGAGCGCAAGAAAGGTGCCGCCAGCGGAACCGCGTCTAAAGACGGGGAGACAGCCACATCAGCTAGTGCAGGCGTTGAAGAGATGGTAGAAACTGCAGTAAAAACCGGTTTATTTGCAATTGACGATTGTCGCGATGAGTTCAGAGTAACAGAATTATGATGATTAGCATGATCCAGAGCAGTCAACGAACAAGATGTAGCTATCGGCTGGGAAATTAAAAGACCAGGCTGAGCAACAACAATTGACTTGTGTTGATCACTCAGTTTGGCAGGCTTAGCAGTAGTCGGCACTAGGTCTGAAGCTACAGCAGCATAACTTGGTGATAAGGTGACAGCACGCGCGGGGGTGTGAACACCAGCATTAGTATTATCCAATGTAGTTAATGAACAAGATGCCTCTATTGGCTTTGAAATTAAAGAACCAGGCTGAGCAACAACAAATGACTTGGGTTGATCACCCAGCTTGGCAGGTTTAGTAGTAGTCGCCACTGGGGCTGGAGCTACAGCCGCACAACTTGGCGATGAGGTGACAACATGCGTGGAGGTGTGAGCAGTTGCTGCAATTGATGCGCTAACATCACTTTTTTCAGCACTTTCCAACGAACAAGTGTTCGCGTTATTGTTTTTATTAACATTGGCAGAAAGCCGACAGAGTTCTGCGACTAATAATTTGAGTTCGCGAACATCGGCCACTAAATTAAAAACAGATCCAACAAGCGTATCTGATTGTTTGAGACATTCATTGCAATTAATAACAATGTTTTGGTTAGAGTTTATTATATTAGCAACACTATTTTCAATGCTTAAACACGATTTGTGAAACTTACTTGGTTAAAATACGAGTTACGCTCATTAACTTAAGCAATCCAAGCACATAAAGTGGTAGTAAATGTTGACTTGAAACATAGACGTTCAAGTCAACGAGTTCACATTTAAAATAAAAACCGTTCTTAAAACTATCCGGTTTTAGTAGTGTTGTGAACTCATCTTTGAATTTGAGTCCGAAAAATGATTCAAAATAGATTATAAATAAATGGTTCATTGAGATTCAGACATTGGTATCGGTACATTCTTGGAATCAGAACCCCCGACATAAAAAATCCTGTCTACGAGCCTGTGTTAGCATAACAGTTTTTTATTTTTTTTCTAGCTCAAGTCAGTAGCCACTTTCGCGCTTTGTGGGTTCTCTTCACTTTACACACAGGCACAAACACACACACATTTAGGCATTTAGCACACACATCCTAACAGTCATCGCATGCATATCCATCTATTTAAATTTCTTCACCATCAAGTAATCTTGCGTTGTAGCACAAAAATTTACGAGGTGGCAACCCCTCAGTCTAGAAATATTTTCCCAGAAATAAGTACGAGAAAGGATTTAAAATGCCAAAAAGGATATCATTGATAAGCTGCTTGACGAGCTGGAAAAAAAACATAAAAAATCACAAGAAATACACAAAAAAAAATCTTACAATAAGAAAAACGGAAAAAGTGTGAAGTTGTCGAAAGCACAAACACAGATAAATTGACATAATTAGGTGTTGGCACACTGAGTTGGTTGTCAGTGTGCTAGATTTGATTGCAGCTAAGGATTTGCATTGAGGCTTTCAGTTAAGCACACACACACACACAAAAACACTCGCACACAAACACTCACACACAAACACTCACACAGACGCATCTGCCTTGTGTTGCAAAGCACTATGTATTTAGGAAAATTTCATTTTGGAGAAAAAATTGTGCTCATACCTTATATCATGGTACAGTTATAGTGTTGCCCATGAAGAGCTGGTAAGGGGTCGTCCATAAACTACGTTACCAATTTAGGGAAGAGGAGTGGAGGGGAAGGGTTTTGAAATGCACTACGATAAATAACGATAGGGGGGGAGTGGTTTCAGACATTGTAACGTGACCAAAAATTGAAAAAAAAAACTCAAAAAAATTCCTATCAATATTATGTAAGAATAACCCTTTCAATGGCTAGGCTAAACTAAGAACAAAATAATTTTTTTGAGGTCTATTATTTGGTCTATGAATATTGCTATCATTTAGGTTCTAAAAAGATGAAATAACAAACATTTTTTAATTCCTTGAAGTTTTTTCAACCCTTTAGATCATTGTGTTTTAAACCCTCTTAATATTATTATCATTAAAGCCATAAAAACTGAAAAAAGCATAAATTTGATTTTTGTCCGGTTGATTTTTTCTTAAAAAATGGGCCAACAAAAATTTTGTTTGCTTTTCTTCGGCTCCAAATTTAAAATTAAACTGTTTTAAAACTGGTTTAAAATAAACCACAACAAAATTAAATTGGTCAAATAATTAATACCACAAACTGTTTAATGTTAAATATATCTCTAAATTTATGTTATCATGTTGGCTCATCTTTTTTCATAGAACCAAATGATTTGATTTAAAAAAAGCGTTGCAAAATAAAAATAAAAATTACTTTCTGATGCGCCCAATATATTGGGCAAATCCACTGAAAGGGTTAACTGATATTTATCCGGTGTTACTCTGTAGTGTTAATGTGTATTTTGTAAAACGTTTTATTCTTGAGGATTTTATTTCAATTTTCTTTAAAAATGACAAAAAATATGTCTTTTAAGAGAAATGTATTTTTATGATTTGAGTAGTTAGAATTTATAGTAAGTAGCTGAAATGTGTTCCTTGCAGATGGGCCTCTGATTACGAAAATAACCAGAAATTATTCTTGAGGCCTAATCATCATAAATGGAAGGGAAAGTCTTGAGTTCCATTTTTATTTATTTAATTTAATTATCATGTTCACATATAAGACAAAGTCTTTTAAATGCAGTAAGAAATCAAAGAATAACAACAAGTTATAACCAACAAATAAATAAAAACAAAAAATTTTAAATTACTTATTTTAAATTAAAAAAAAATTGTAAGCAACTACTAGATTTAACTTTAAATTTTAAATTTTAAATTTAAGTTATAATCAACAAACAAATGCATTTCACTCAAGAAATTAAATTTAGTTATAAGCTTAAATTTTAACAATAAATTATAATGGAATTGAATTTAGACTTATGTATAAATTACCTTTAAGGAACTTTATCAAATAATTAAGAAGATAACATAGAAACTTTAAAATAGAAAATAGGAGAAAGAAGAAAGATAGTATCAAGAAAAGTGTTGGAATATTGCATGCTTAAAGTTGTGCTTATTTCGGATACTTTTGATTCTTGAAGGTAGCGAATTCCACATTCTGATAGCGTTCACAAAAAAGAGTCTGTTAGAATTCAAAAAATTGTATACAGGAATTAAAAGGTTCATATTTTTCTGGTCGATCTACAAAACTGTAACTTATTAAATAAGTAATTAGGAGTTTTGTATAAATCAAGTTATGCAAAAAAATACAGTTTCTAGCATCCAAATAATTGAAAATATTGCAACCAAGTACTCGATTGCTCAAATGACTTATACGGTCAAACTTTTTAAGACCATAAACGTATCTGACAGCTTTATTAAACACAAGTTGTAACTTAAGCTTTGACCTCGAATCAAGCTTACTGTATACAACTTCTGAGTAGGAAATTATTGGCATTATGAGTTGAACCACTAGCTTTCGTCTAGTCTCAACAGGCACAAATGATGCAGTTCTCCTCAGGTTCCGTAGGATATAAATAGTAAACTTTACAAACAACAGAGTTTATATGATCTTCACAGGAAAGTGAGGAGTTAATATAGTAACCGAGATTTTTAACTTTACCTATAAATTTCAAGTCGACTCCATTCAGAAAAATGGCTGGTATATCAGAAAAAGAGTATCTAGACTTAAAAATTGGCAGAACAAATGATTTAAGAGGGTTAAGATTAAGCTTATTAGCTTTAGCCCAATCTACTATTTTACTCATGTCTTCATTTACCTCAATACATAAATCATCAACAAAATCAATTGGTTTGGACAAGTACAGCTGAAGATCATCAGCATATGCATGCATGGTTACATGACGGCATTTGCTGAAAATATCATTAAGAAACATTGCAAATAAAAGCGGACCAAGTACCGAGCCTTGAGGAACTCCACAGGATAAATTGTTAAAAGCAGACAGACTATTTCCCACCCTTACTCTTTGAGACCTTCCAACTAAGTAATTATATAACAGACGGACCGCAGTAATAGAAAACCCAAAATTAAGTTCTAGTTTTTGACATAGTAATAAATGGTCAACAGAGTCAAATGCTTTTGAAAAGTCCAACATGCAAAGCAAGCTTATATGCCCCATATCATATGATAATCTTATGTCATCTAGGATCTTCACAATAGCTGTAGAGCAGCTGTGGCCAGGTCGAAAACCAGATTGAAGTGGTGACATAAGGTTACATTTTCTAATGTGTTCGAAGATTTGTACAGCCATGAGAGACTCACATACTTTTGATAAAGCTGGTAAAAGACTTACCGGACGAAAATGACACGGTTCACAGGCATTGGGTTTTTTAGCTATAGGAATGATTGTAGCAGCTTTCCACGCATCAGGGAAGAAGCAAGAACTTGTGAAACAGTGATTCATTATGTGTGTCAAATCCCTTCCACTTTCTTACCCAGAAGGCATTCTTTAGTCTTCTCTGGAAGTGCTTCCAGAACTTTTTCAATGGAAGATTTCTTTGAGCCCTTTAACAAAAGTATTCTAATAGGTGTTATCCAGAAGAACTTCAAGATGGAATTCCACGGAATGGGATGATTTTTGTGGTTTGAGGGTAAAAAAATCCATAGGAAAATATTCCTTTTCCTGACATTCTCGCAATTTTGGTGTTGGAAATGAGAAGTGTTTGGATTTTGTTGGGGGTTAAAAAAATCCCACATTAAATATCTCTTTTTCTGATTTTGACTGGATTTTGGTGTTGGAAGGGGCTGGGTTTTTTATGCACTTGGGTTTTATCTTATCTTTATCTTTAAATGGTTTCAGTCCTATTTAAAAAACAGAAAGCAGCGAGTAAAAATATTTAATTGTTATAGTTCATTAGAATTGTTGACATTAGGGGTTCCTCAGGGCTCAGTGCTGGGTCCTATATTGTTTTTAATCTTTATAAATTCGCTTTTTTCAATAAAATTCCGTAGTTCCATCAATGCTTTTGCTGATGATATGGTCTGTGCCTTTTCTTGTGTCTCGCCCTTGCAATTGTCTGTTGACATTAACCATGATCTCGTTGTTTTAAGGCACTGGTTTATGATTCATAAGCTGGTACTTAGTGATAAAACTAGAATAATGCTTTTTAATGTGAATGCTAAAAATGTAAACTTCGACTAATTTTTTTTCATGGTGGTAAATGTGAAAGATTTGGTTTAGGTAATGATCATAGATGGGCACTTTGCAGTACCAGTAAAATTGCAGTAAAAATACATTTTTACTGATAATGAAATTCAATTTGCATTACCAGTAAAATTTTACTGATTACTGAAAAAAATTGCAGTAAAAATAAATTTTTACTGATTACTGGGAAAAAATTGCAGTACAAATAAATTTTTACTGATAATGAAATTCATTTTGCATTACCAGTAAATTTTTACTGATTACTGGAAAAAATTCCAGTAAAAATAAATTTTTACTGATAATGAAATTTAATTTGCATTACCAGTAAATTTTTACTGATTACTGAAAAAATTTGCAGTAAAAATAAATTTTTACTGATTACTGAAAAAAATTGCAGTAAAAATAAATTTTTACTGATTACTGAAAATATTGCAGTAAAAATTTATTTTTGCAATTTTATTCAGTAAGCAGTAAAAATTTATTTTTACTGCAATTTTTTTCAGTAATCAGTAAAAATTTATTTTTACTGCAATTTTTTTCAGTAATCAGTAAAAATTTATTTTTACTGCAATTTTTTTCAGTAATCAGTAAAAATTTATTTTTACTGCAAATTTTTTCAGTAATCAGTAAAAATTTACTGGTAATGCAAATTAAATTTCATTATCAGTAAAAATTTATTTTTACTGCAATTTTTTCCAGTAATCAGTAAAAATTTACTGGTAATGCAAATTGAATTTCATTATCAGTAAAAATTTATTTGTACTGCAATTTTTTCCCAGTAATCAGTAAAAATTTATTTTTACTGCAATTTTCTCCAGTAATCAGTAAAAATTTACTGGTAATGCAAATTGAATTTCATTATCAGTAAAAGTTTACTGATTACTGCTTCTAGTAATGCAGTAAATATTTACTGCAGTGTGCCCATGTATGGTAATGATATATGTTCCTCGTCGGATTGCATTCAAATGTTCTGTGATTATAAGTCTTGTTCTTTAAACTGCTTTGCTATTGAAAAGGTTAATTCTTTTAGATATCTTGGTATTTGGCTAGATAGTGATATGGATTGGACAATTTTTTTTTTTTTTTTTTTTTTTTTTTTTTTTTTATTATTATTATTTTTTATTTATAAACAATTTTGATACAACAATAGTTCAAATACACTTAAGATTAAATACACAATACAAAATTGATTTACAAATTACTGCATTCAGATGTTCAAAATGAACAACTGTTGAAAAGCAGTTGACATATCATGAAATAAAAACCATTACTTATGTATTGAGGTGGGGTCATGAATGAAAAACATTAAGATATGTATCACGATGACTGGTAAAAGTAGTTTAACAATACTTATAGATATAGATATTTGAAAACTAAGCTTTTGTAAATAAAAAATCAGATAATAAGTAACAGTGTAACTAAACTGACAAGAAAATATGCAATAAATTATAGATAGGGAAAAAGAAAAAAGAAAAGAAAAATAAAATATATAATTATACTTGAACAGAGATCAGAGTGTTAACAGTTTTAAAGTCAAACATAAATTCATACACGTGAACTTAAAAAGTATCTTTTGACTGCCACCAGGCATTTGTATTTGTTGAAATCATATTGTAGTCCTAATCTTCTCAAGTGTATTTACTATGGTATATTTCACTCAAAACTTGAGTATGGTTTAGCTTGTTGGGGAGTTACATACAAGACTAAAATATACCCTCTTCTCGTTTCGCAAAAGCATGTTATTCGTTTAATTTGTCATAGGAACAGATTTTGTAGTAGCCTTTTACTTTTCAGGAAACTTAATGTCCTTCCTTTGAAACATTTATATTTCTATAAAGTATTGAACATTTTTTTTTATTAAATCTGGATATCTTCTGAGACGACGTTCAGATACCTATCATTTGAGAGTTAATGAATACAATGTAGCACTGGTTCCAATGCACACATTAAGAATATTTCTTAACTTTTTTACTTCTGTTGCTCCTCGACTTTTCAATAGTCTTCCATCGGAAATAAAAAAATATTCATGTTCAATCCATTTTTCTCAAAAGGGTAAAGTTTTGGCTTTTAGACCTCAATTACAGTGTTATTGACACATTATTAGCTGTTATAGTCTGACTCCACAATACTTTTATTAAGTTTTTGCTCTCAATAAGGCCTTTACAAAAAAACAAAATTTAAAAAAAAAAAATCTTAAAAAAAAAATGTTAATATTAAATTTTTCCGATTTATTTTCTTTATTTAATTATTGTAAATAATGCATCATTTATTAATTATTATTTCATTTATTATTATATATATTTTTAACAAGCTGTATTCGCCTCTAGCTCCTAGTAAACTATAGAAGCAGCCTAACATTCATTGCAGTTATTTGTATAACATAATTCTTCTTATAGACACATATATTGTTATTATTAAGAATGCAATGAATTGTTGGATAAAAATACTACTAAAAGGTCCGCCATCTAACGTTTTTTTTTCAACTAGTACTTATTTCGTGAATGGTAACACTTAGCTCATGTCTGATTTGACAGATAATTAGTTTTATCCTTCCGCCAAACAAATATGCTTGTGTATACGCTTGAACAGCGCTGGGAAGTGGGCCTGCGATCGACTTACAGAAGATGCCGATTTTGCCAAAAAAAACATCTTTTCAGATGAAACTCATTTTGATCTTGGCGGGTATGTAAACAAGAAAAATTGTCGCATTTGGGGCACAAAAAACCCGCACGCATACATTGAAAATCCGCTGCACCCAAAACGAGTCACTGTTTGGTGCGGATTTTGGTCCAGAGGCATAATTGGGCCATTTTTCTTCGAAAATGAGCAAGGAGTGGCCGTTACAGTCAATGGCGATCGTTATCGAGCCATGTTGAACGAATTTTTGTTCATAAAAATTGAAGAGGAGGATATTGGCAACATTTGGTTTCAACAGGACGGCGCTACGTGCCACACAGCCGAAGCTACACTCGATGTTTTGCGCCCTGTTTTTGAAGATCGCATTATTAGCCGCAGAGCTGATGTCGTTTGGCCATCTCGGAGCTGCGATTTGACACCGTTGGACTATTCTTTGTGGGGTGCCCTCAAAGATAAGTGTTACGCCGACAAGCCAGAGACAATTGAGGCTTTAAAGGACAATATTCGTGAAGCCATTGGTGAAATACAGCTGCACACAATCGATAATGTGCTTAAAAATTGGACCGATCGTGTAGGCTACTGCATGGCCAGTCGAGGCAGCCATTTGAATGAAATTATTTTCCATTATTAACCGGAAAAATTGCACTTTCAAATAAAAAAGAAATTTGAGAAAATATCTAGTAGTTTTTTTTATAGAATTTAAAAAAAAAAATTTGGCGGACTCTTTACTACTACTTTTATATGCACTTTTTTACGTTTATTGAATTTAAATGCTTAAGGCGAATTTACACGATTCACTATCATCGTTCACTTTGGATGAATCATCTGATTTGTAAAATGTAAATTGAGTTTCATCTTTAAAATGAAGATGATTGTCATCCACATTGAAAAGTGAAAGAAGTAGAAGGTCTTCCTACTTTTGATGAAAGTGAAAGCAAACCGAACTGATGTGTCTTTCGTACTCAACATAATTTCAAGCAGAAAGTTTATATTTTTTTTATTTAATTGCTGAATAGCTATTATTTATTTATTTTTTTTAAACGTCAATAAAATTAATCAGCCAACGAATATATTTTGACATTCAACCCCGAATCATCCATCAAACATCTAATTTACACTTTTAATAATGTAAATTAAAAATTGATTCACTGTCATCGTTCAACGTTCACTATCATCGTTTTGAGTGAAATGTGTAAATTCGCCTTTATTGAATACCTTCCAGAAGTATTTTATGAGAATATCTCTTGAAAGTGCTTCTCGATAAGGTTAAGAAGAAGCACAATTGGATCTATAGAATCTTTCCTGGAAGCAGTGTCCCTAAGAATGCATGTCACATTTTCTGCAAAAAATTCAAATCATTACAAAAATCAAATGGGATATTATTTCATTTTTCATAAAAGAAAAACAAATTTTGTGTCAAACTGAAGTAGGTTTTTTAAAAATGATGCATCTTATGAAAGAAAGAATACAATATCCAATATCCAAATTTCAGTTTTTATTTGGTCGATCTTATTGCATCGTTGCAAATGCAAAAAAAGCAGCTTTTACAAAAAAAAATAAACATTGATATGCATTTGCAACATTCATGCACATGCTATAACAAAAGGCTGTTGCATATGCAAATCTAATCATATTGCATAACGGTACCCTGAAAAAATGTCTTCATTTTACATTAAACACAACCACAGCTGTTCAACAAGCTGTTCAATTGCTTACATTTTTAGCAGCAAAAAGTTTCATTTATAATAAAAAAAAGTGCTACAGAAATGGAGGGAGTTTTTAAAAGGAAAATTAAAAGGGAAAATACCAACAAAAAATGGACGGAGGAAGAAAGTCGCCAAAATTTTGGATTTTTTAGTGTAGGAAAATGTAAACAAAAAACAGCTGTTGTAAAGCATTTGCAACATCATTATATCAAGGTGTGCTCACAATCATCCACCCTTGCAAAAACACATTTGCAACAAGATCGTGAACTGCCCTATTGTTTTTACGACAAAAAAACTTTTGCGCTGTTTTTGGAAGAAGCAGAAATTTGTTGGACCTTTTTTGAAAAAAAGTTTAGAAATTTATTCAAAACTTCATTGTACTAAGACTTTCTATAGTTCTCAAGATATGATAATGTTTTTGTGACAAATAAACGGAACAATTTTTAACTTAATTAGCATTTTTTATAAGTTTTGGTAAATTTTATAGGTCCTATGACTTGCATACAAGTAGCGATTTTCCGTGACCTCGCAACTGCATCTCGCCGAAAAGTTATTATTGTTATCTATTTTATAGTTGAGTAGTGTTACAGCTTATAAATACTTCTTGTTTTCTGAAAAACTTGCAGTATCAGTAAGCATAGAAAGAGTCTTTCTACGGATAAGACATTTTTAAACTCTTCTACATAAAGTTGATGGTTAGGATAAAGTGGTGGTAGCCCGAAAACTGCTTTCATGAATTTATTTTGCATTCTTTGTAATTTCTTCATCTCCGATTTATTTCTATAGGCCCAGCACATCATCATATATGTTAAAAGCGAATGGAATAAAGACATATATCTGTGGTCACATACAATAATGACTTAACTCAAAATATCGTAAAAAAGCGATATGGAATTTACTTTATTGCAAATTTTCGGAATCGATCATCACTTATGTCTGCACATATTTTGTTTGTAACGGTTCATATACAGTGGTGGTTACGAATTTAGCACACTTAAAAAAGTAAAGTGAATACTTATATTTTCCATTTATTTGTTGTAAATTTTTATTAACTTTTTTGTAGTGTATATATTGTATTATGTCTTCTTTATTTCTTATATACATTTTTTTTATTTCAAAACTTTTTCTTATAGGGCTTAAAATCAAATAAAAATTAAAAATAAGCATTTCGACGTGGTCATGAATTTAGCACACGAGCGAAAAAATGTCTAGGATGAAAAATATAATCAAAATTGATTGCATAAAACTCAATATTTCATAGGAAATCCCTTATTCTTAATTACTGCATCTCATATCCTTGGTAAACTTTTGACCAAAGCCTCACAACGGTACTTTGGAATACTATACCGAATCCTTTGGATTTCCCTAAACAAATATGGCAAATTTTTTGATTTTACTGTTAGTATTTGCTGCTCGACATCCCTCCACAGATTCTCAATCGGGTTTAAGTCCGATGATTGCGATGGCCACTTCAAAATATCAATATGTTTGTCTTCCAAGCAACTCTTAACTATGTGAGCACTGTGCTTTGGATCATAATCCTGCATAAAACGCCATTAAAGTGGCAAATTATCCTCTTGAAATGGTATCATGGTATTGACAAGAACGTTTTTGTAAGCGTGCGGATCCATTTTTTTGGTAAATTTAAACAATCGGACAAACTCCGTGCCAAGAAAACTCCGCTCATACCATAACATTTCAGCCACCCTGTTTAATCGTCTTGAGCGTGTACTTTGGATTGTGTTGCATGTTTTGAGGACGCCAGACATATTGTTTGCTGTCAGATGCGAACCGGCAAAACTTTGATTTATCCCTCCAAAGCACATTTTTCCAAAATTCGTTGACTTTTTAAATATTCTTTTGCAAACGCAAGACTGCATTTAATATTTTTTTGCGACACATGTGGTGTTTGTTGGGCTATAAAGCTACGGAAATTGTTTTCATTCAAGCGTCTTCTTATGCCCTTTGAGGATACATGTATGCCATATTTTGATGAAATTGCATTTTAAATTTTATTTGAGGTCTTAAAAGGATCACTAAGTGAAGCTCTATAAATCAAATGGTCCTCTCTTGCTTTTGTTTTTCGCTCTCTTGATCGCTATTTTACATTTTTAATGCTCTAATACTGCTCTACATGTTGTAATGCGTTATATAATAACTTTCACGAACATCTGAGAAGCAGAGAAATCTCTGAAACTGTGCTTCCACCATTTTTCATTTGCTGAATCAAATGCCGCTGAGCCTCTGAACATCAGTAGCCTTTCGCCATATCTTACTACAATTTTTTGTTAGAACTCAAATAGAAATTTAATAAATTTAGTAGTAATAAATTTAATAAATTTAGTATATATTACTAGTAAAGTTTAATTAACGAAAATAAAATACGATATGGAACAGTAATTCTAACATGTGCTAAATTCGTGTCCAGCATTTAAACCACATTGATTCATACTACTTGAAATATGTCAGAAAATTTAAGAATAACTAAGAAACCAACTAACGGTGCATAGAGTTAACTTCATAAATAATACTCAACAAAAAATATTTGATAACAATTCTCAAGCTAAGATGTAAAAAATTTCAAATTAGAGTTACTAACACAGTGTGTGCTAAATTCGTGACCACCACTGTATTTAAAAAAAAATGGGTCGTATTTCGTGCAATTAAAATATCGTTTTATACGATACTTTGAGTTTAGTCGTTATTCCTTGTGGCCACAGATATATCGCGAGCTTGGTGATAACATTATTGATAATTTTGCCCTTATCCATACGATATTTTATTCTGTATGTTTTTTATATGAAAATTTTATGTATGAAATTTATTTATTGTATACTACGATACAAACTCTTGCAAGCTGACCACTTATGACTTTGATTCTGACCATACACGGTGGGCTTCAAGTCAAGGACGTCCGCAGGATTTGTTCTAGGGGGGTCAAAGGCATAATTGAATATAGAATGAACATAAACAAAATGCAACCTACATAATGCTATTTGCTACGATTATTGGTACTAATTTTGTGAATATGATATGCACATTGGACACATTGACACATGCTTGTACACATTAGAAAATCTAATATAATTTTAAAGATGGTGTAAAAATTTTCTCGTATCATGTCCGAAATATTTAAATACATAATACGTAATACATTTCAGTAATTTTTTGCTAAACAAAATATTTTTAATAGTTTAAAAAAGTAAATAATATGAGGCCTATATCCTTAAATAAAATCGCATTAATTACTATCGAGCCCCAAGATTTCAACTTTTAAAATTAGAATAAAAAAATTTCCTAATATTAAACAATATTTTTTTTGTTGAAAAACTGAAACACAAAATCTTAAAGAAATGAAAACGCACATTTTATAAGGAAAAAAGTGAAATAAAACGTATTTAAAATGATCATATAAAATGATTATATAAAATGATTATATAAACACATATATAAATACAATTTGAGTGGGAGTGTTGGTTCACATACTTTGTTTAAAAACACTTGTTTATAACGAATTGTCTGTGATATATGTTTCATTGATTTATGTATTTGATATTTGTTCAGAAAATAAAATATTTTTTATTTTCGATTTTATCACACAAACTGCCTGTTCATTTTTAATTAATAAAACTTACATTGCTTTAGTCAGTTGGTAAAGTCAGTCGCTTTTCAATGGAGAAAATAATGAAAAAGTTTGAGTTGGAGCATTTGCTGCCACAACTAAAAGGTAAGTTTTAAAATTTAAATGAATAATATCTGGAAAATGTTATTTGTTTATAGACGCTGGGATACAGTATCATAATTTAAAAATTTCGGTGAGATGGACATAGCTGATGATAGAATAACTGAAATAAAACTATAATTCTGAAAATCAATAAAACGTTTTTTAACCAGTAAAAATAATGAAATTGGGTAATTTTTTAATTATAATGGGATATAATGAAAATTTTCGTTTTTAAAATGAAATTAATCATTTTACTTTTGAATTTTAAAATGTTTATTGTCAAAAAACAAATTAATATTGACGAATCTTATTTTAAAATTTTCGTTTTTAAAATGAAAAAAGTATAGCAGTGAGGGGACTGCCGACCGAAGCGAAAACCGATACATAAAATATTAGTATTCCTTGGAAGACTGTGTCCTGCCACGGACCGCTTTACTGCTTTATAAAAATTTTCATGCTAATCGGAAAAAGTTTTTATATTTTCACTCTCTAAGTCTTTGATTATATCGTTCAAAATATTTTTTATTCAGATAGCATTTTTATCTTATAATACACCAAACTATATTATTACACTTAAATTGAATATTGCTGATATAAAATAATATACAAGGAGCACTATTGAATGAAAAATAATCCTCATATAATAAAATAAATTTTCTATATTTTATATATGATATTTTGTGTGATTCGTCTTGAAGTCTCTTTTAATGCCTGCATTTGAGATCTTGCTAAAAGGAAAACAGAAAACATAGCAAGCAAAGTGCAGTTTATTTTCTGCCCCCGATTTGGTTCATCCGTACATCCGGTTCATCATTAATGCACATTATTTTCGTCTTTTATCATTTCATTATATTTTAAATTATGGGTATTAATATAAAAAGCACATAAGCAAATATATAAATTAAACTTATTTTAATAATTAATATATACATGAAATACGCATACATAGAATTTGTATTTACATAAATTTAATTGAATTTCATTTACATTTTTTTCACTGTTTGCGTTAATAATTGAATTATATTCTAAAAAAGATACTATAGGTATGGTAGCTGAAATAAGAAACAAAAAATTTTTGGACGATGCAGTCCCAGTCACGATAAAACTATTATTTGGTAGCCTTGACAACTACTTATTTTCTCACGAGCTGCGACCTTCGAATTTCACACAACAGAAAACAATATAAAGTGCGTATGTCACACACATTGGCAGCTTTCAGCGGAGTCAATTGTTGGCATTTGTTTTTTTTTAAATTTGAGTGAGAAACCTTTGCAATTAAATGATCCATTCACAACAGGTGACTCTTCTGAATGCGGCCAATGTGTGTGACACACTTTATTTCTTTTGTTTTTTTTTTTTTGACATTCGATGGTTGAAATACGAAATGTCACTCCTACCTATTACTTATTATACCATGGTCCCAGTCAGAGAATATGCTGGCGACATTTATAAAACTACAAATGTTTTAATGTTGGTCATGAAACTCAAACACACGCTCTTGGATATTGGCTACCAGGCGCTCAGCTTTTTTCGTTTGACATGATTTTGACAGAATTGTAGGTATTATCGAAAAGGAAACAAAACAAACACAGAATATAAGGGGTACTTTTAAAAGTCTCTCCGTATCGAGCCTACCTGGGGCCTATATTAATTCTTACAGAGCTTATAGTGCTATCTTATATAGCAGCAAGCTTCAACTATAGCTTTAGTAGCGCTACTAAAGCTCTTGTAGAGAATATATAAGGCTACTTTCTTGAGTTTAAAAGCATTATTTTTGCTTCATATGGAGAGTAGAAGTAGCTGTCAACTTTAAAAAGAGTTCCTGCCAAACCTAAATAAGAGCTCTTGCAAAGCTCTTTTTTCTTATTCGTTTTAGTATGTATATGTTAAAAATAAACTCAAAAAATATATAAAATTTGACAAGTATTTGTGGTGATTAGAATGACAAATAAATTAAAGAAATATTATGTGATTATTATACCAGACTCATGTTCGTGTATTCGTTATATGCTGCGAATTTCGGTGCGCTTTTGAATTTATCTCAAAACTCAACCAAAAATTAAAATATTTTAATTTTTGAGCAGACATCTGCACAAACCTAAAACAGCCAAATACACTGTCGAACAGTCTGCGAAAAAACTTGTTGGCGCAAACAGTCTGTGTGGTCTGTTTGGCCCTTTAACGAAGAGTAGAAAATGAAAAGGTTGAAATAAGAATGTTATGTTTTTAAATTGTAAAAGTGCGGACACGTGTGTTAAGTTTGTGTTAATTTGAATGAAAATATTATAAAAACAGTGTTAAAAAAATATAAAATACCGAGGAAGTGTTCCATTTGCAAAAAAGCAAAAAAAACAAGTCTATCCAAAAATCAACTGCAAAACATGAACATAAAAAAACTCGAGATGATCAGCTGATTTTGACAACTAGCTCGATTTTCTCTGCTTTCTACTTCATTCCATTCCAAGTCGGCCCTACCTGGTTATTCTGCCATGCTCGCTGTCTGTATTGATGACGAGAGTTACTCGGAAAATCACGATGACGCAAACCAAAGATTTACCCTCTACCGAAATCGTTAAACGTGCCTAAAGAAGTTTTCACTTCAATTAAACATTTTACTATTGCATTTTAAATATCCGTGGGCAAAAATCAAGGGAACATTTTGGAATCTCATTTTAAAATTTTCGTTCTTAAAATTAAATTAAATGTTTAACTATTTCATTTTAAAATGTTCGTTTTTAAAATTAAAACAAACTTTAGTAGTGCAAAATCTGGGTTAAAACTTTTTAAAAGTAACACGTTTCTGCCACTTTTGAAAATGTTGTTTTCTCTGTGTATACAAAAAAAAAAAAAAAAAAAATATATCGCACATAAACAACTCGCAAGTTCGTAAAAGTTTTGGTAAAATATTAATTGAAAACCTTAACTTTCTTCTCTCTTAAAAAATTTGCACTTTCTTACTGACATGTGTAGTCGTCAACATGCACTTTATTAACCCAAAACATCCTGTCGTTGCCATACGGCGAACACTTAAAATGTGCTTATTTTAGTTTAAACCATTTTATATTTGCTTTAATAGATCATTCTGAAAATTAAAAAAAATTACTCAGGGTAATTCGGGTTAAAGAAGACGCTCGAAAATTTATTTTTCACACGAAACTAAATAATCTATAAGAAAGTGGTCGAAGCTGTATAGTTTAAGGTCAAGCCACATCCTTACCTATCCATAAGAGAAGTGGCTAGCAAACGTGGAGTGTCCGCAGCCATTGTACAAGAAGTGGGTACACAATGTCATTTTCCTATTCCAATTATCCTAACCGCACCGACAAACAAAATAAAGTCGATTAAGTTCGAGCTCGCGAATTGTCTGGGAGTGCCTTCAAAAAAGTTCAAAAAAACACCATTGTTTTGGCCTGATTTAGCCATATACCACCATGGAAAACTCACCTTGAAGTGGTTCGAACAAAATAACGTAAATGAAGTCTAAATCATGAACTGAATACATCGAAAGTCAAAGAACACAACAAAAAATCTTTAATATACATGCATATTAGAGCACCCATGAAATATATGGAATGTGCAAAAGTGTTATTTTCTTCGCTCCCCGCGCATTTTCGTAGAGAACTAGACTAAAAAATAAGATAAAAAAAAACCGGGTGTGTCTAGTGGTAAAATGCCAGTCGCATTTGACTTAAAGCCTCAAAAAAACACTCTAAAAAAGTTCAAAACTTTTTTGGCCTGTAACTCTTTTAATAAGTGCTTAAAGTAGTTGGTGATTGGGACTTTAAATTTAAGAATAACCTAGCCAATAACAACAGTGTGTAAACTTTTGACCAACTTGTATTATTTGTAGTAAAATCAACGTTGAAAGACAAGATTTTTGAAATTTTTTGAGCACTTTTTTTGCAAAAACGGTTGCCACTATGGTTTTCGTACGGATAAAATTATGTGCTTTATTTCATAATTGAGATAATAAAGTAAACTTTAAATGAAAAATTTTTTATAAAAAATATTTATTTTTAGCGCCGATAACGCGGTTCAAATAAAGAATATATAAAACAATAATTAAAAACATTAACAAAAAAAAAATCATGTAATTCAATTAAAGTTAATAATATAATTCAAGCAGAAAAAATATTTATTATAAAATATTTATTATGTAGATAAACAATTTAAAAAGAAAATTTCAAAAGTTATTCAAAATATCAGTTTTTTTACAACGATAATATTTTTGTATTATATATTTTGCTCTTCTTTCTCTCTTCTTTATAAGCATGCTTTCGGATAACCATTTTTTTTCTCTGTGTTTGCAAAAAGATAGAACAAAATGTAGAGTTTCATTTGAAAAAAATTCGGATACACTAAAAAAACTATTAAATGAAGTTAAAAAACTTTTTGGTTTGGTTTTGACTGTGCCTGCATCAGCAGCTTCATCTGAGCGTTCTTTTAGTGCACTAAGACGACTTAAGACGTATCTTTGAGTAACTATGACACAGAAACGACTCACTCATGCGGCACTTATATACATTCACAAAGATAAAACCGAAGAATTTAATTCGATGGAGGTGGTGAAAGAGTTTGTTTCTCGAAAGGGCATAAAGAAACATTTTGGAAGAATTTAAATTGATATAACTTTTTGTACCTTATTGCATTTATGCCATGTAAAGATATACCTAGTCTTGCTTTATAAAAGCAACAATTATTTCTTATATTTTCATATTACCATGTGGAAGATCCTTTAAAAAATTATCTCTAATATCGAAATTGGAAACACGGTTGCCACTTTGGTACAATTGTACCAAAATTGGTGCGTTTATGTTAACTTGGTACCTTGGTACATTATTTTCCGAGTTGGTACATTTTGTAAAAGATTTACAATTTAACAACTTGTTACAAAAAGCAAAATTTGATAGCACTGGAGAAATGTTCAGACTTCTGTTTAGTGGAACTTTCATTGTATTAAATTCTAAAAGTTGAAAGCTTACTTGCTTTTCTTGTCATATATATTAAAAATAACATTTTTTGAGACATTTTTTGAGACTTGAGGATTTTTTGTGAGAATTTCCACTAAAGCAGAAAAATATCTCCAATCAGAAAATTTGTCTCTTATTACCAAAGATATCCTTAAACAAATTAAAGACAAGTTCGATTTAGGTAAAGAAGATCTAAATGTTTTGAGTAAAATAACATCTTCACAAGTTATGTCAGAAAACAAAATTTCTTTATTGCCATAATTTAATAAAAAATGACGTTATTGTGACTGAGAGGAATCTTGTTCAGGTTTTAAATATTAGTTTTTAAAATTGTAATGACGTTGGGAAAAAATTTGAGTATTTTGAGAAAAAGCCTGGGTGGTGAAGAATGGATTGGGGGAAATTTGTTTTAATGATTTTTATCAAATTTGTAAATAGTCTGATGTGCCTTTCACACAGCTCAGCAGCTGTATAAATATTTTTTTTATTTTAGCCTGATTTATTTTAAACTAAGGTTAGAAATAAATTGGAATATAAAAAACTTATAAAAATTTAGCATAAAGCTATATTAAAAAACTGTGTTTCGAACGCAATGAATCTAATTATAGTTGGCCAGCAAAAAAACTATTCTGATGTATTTATTATTTTGTTAATAGCGTATAACATAACTTAATATTTTTGTTATGTTTGGTATGTAAACAAATATACTCCAGTGAATTATTATAATAAACTAGCTGAAACCCGGCGCGTTGCTGCCACTCTCCCTATTCAAACGCCCATAAAATGTTATCAGTTAAACAGCATGTCTAAATTGAGGTCAAATACTGAATTCTGAGACTGTGCGACCTATATCCACAAAGCTATTCGATATAACAAATTTGGGTTGTATAGGAAGTGCCACTCTCTCTTCATCACCGCTAATAGAATGTAATCAATTAAACTGGATGTCTACATGGAGGTCGAATACCGAATTCCAAAAATGTGCGACATATAACTCCAAAACTATTCGATAGCACAAATTTTGATTGTATGGGAGGTGCCACTCTCCTTTTCCCTACGCCCATAAAATTTTAGCAATGAAACTGCATGAGTACATTGAGGTCGAATACTGAATTTTGAGGCTGAGTTACCTATAACTCCAAATCTATTCGATATCGCAAATTTGGGTTAAATTGGAGGTGTCACGCCCCCCCGACAAACTCTAAAAAATTTTATCAGTAAATCTGCAAGCGTAAATTTTGGTCGAATACTGAGTTCCGACGCTGTGCGACCTTGAACTACAAAGCTATTCGATATCACAAATTTTCGGTGTATGGGAGGTGCCACTCCCCCTTGATCAACGCTCATAAAATGTAATCAATGAAACTCCATGTGTACATTGAGGTCCAATACTGAATTCCAAAGCTGTGAGACCTATAACCCCAATGCTATTTGATATCTCTAATTTGGGTTAAATAGGAGGTTTCACGCCCCCTTGTCGTACGCCCATAAAATGTAATTAATGAAACTGCATGTATAAATTGGGGCCGAATACTGAATTCTGACGCTGATATTCAATATCGCAAATTTACGTTAAATGGGAGGTGCCACGCCCCTCTTACCAATGAACATAGATTGAATCAATGAAACTGCATGTGTATATTGAGGTCGAATACTGAATTTCGGCGTTGTACGACTTATAACTCTAAAACTATTTGATAGCACAAAGTTGGGTTGTATGGGAAGTGCCACTCCCCTTTGCCCTACGACGACAAAATGTAAGTATTGAAAATGCATGTATAAATTTAGGTCAAATACCGAATTCTTACGCTGTCAACCTATAACTTCAAAGCAATACGATATCGCAAATTTGGGTTGTAAGGGAGATGTCACGCCTCCCTGTCCAACGCCTATAAAATAAAACCATTGAAACTGCATGTGTAAATTGAGGTCAAAAACTGAATTCCAAAGATGAATTCCTATAACTTCAAAGCTATTCGATATCACAAATTTGGGTTGTATCGGAGGTGCCGCTCCCCCTTGTCCACTCACATAAAATTTCATCACAGAAACGGTACGTCTAAATTGTGGTCGAATACCGAATTTCTAAGCTGTGCGACCCATAACTCTAACTAAAGCTATTCGATAACAACAATTTTTTATTTATATGTGGGAGGTAAAAGGGGGTGTGGCATTGCCCCTTAAACCATCTCGTACTCAAAGCAAAGCGTACTTACAAAATTTGAGCTCAATCGGACCAATGGTTTCGAAGTATTTTGATATTTTCTTTAAAGTAGGCGTAGATGAATTGTGACCACGCCCATTTTTTCAAAGTTAATTATAGTTATCATACGAACTTATTTACCAAATTTTAATTTCATACGACCAAAACCGTCTTAAATACAGCATTTTTATTGATTTGTGGGCGACAAAAGGGGGTGTGGTACAAAACCTGCAAAGATACACACATGCAATTTCTTATGTGCACCCTCCACACAGACCCCAATCACCCCTGAAAATTTCATTGAAATCGGGCAAGCCGTCTAGGAGGAGTATGCGAACAGGAAGTTTTGCCACTTAATTTTATATATATAGATATCAAAACAGTGGGCGCAAAAGTGGGCGTGGTCAATTTTTCTTTCAGTAAACACTTAAATTGGATTACTACGAACATTTGAAAAAAAATTATCCAAATCGGTCCAGCCGTTTTCCGATTTTAGATAAATTGAAAAAAGTGGGCGCAAAAGTGGGCGTGGTCAATTTTTATTTCCGACAAAACTTAAATTGGATTACTATGAACATTAAAAAAAAATTATCCAAATCGGTCCAGCCGTTTTCCGATTTTAGATAAATCAAAAAAAGTGGGCGCAAAGTGGGCGTGGTCAATTTTTCTTTCCGTAAAAACCTAAGTTGGACTATTACGAACATTTAAAAAAAAATTATCCAAATCGGTTCAGCCGTTCTCAACTGATGCAATTACCAACGAACGACATTTGATTTTTATTTATATAGATGTTATCAAATTATTATATTCCTATTTGGTAAATTTTTTCGGAGAATTTGGTACAACAAAAAAATAAGCAAGTGGCAACCGTGATTGGAAAAACTTTTAAAAATAATGAAATTTTAATATTTTTTATTTAGTTTTATATTTTTTTCTTTTGAAACTAAAATAAAAAATTTGTTTATTGATATTCATGTTTCTTTAAAGAAATTTTGGTGATTTTTTTTTGCACCCGCATTTGTACTGCCCCCCCCCACCCCCCAGATGTAATTAGCTTCAAACGCGCTTGGTGAAACGCAATATCATTAACGACTAATAATTTTTTAACAATTAATTTTGCAGAAAGATAATCTTCCTGCCAAGAGTTTGGATCTGATATCAAAAAATTTGTATTTATATTTGTAATTTCTTCATTCAATATGGTGTCGAAAAAGGAGTAAGTATTTATGGAAACGAAGTCGCACAACTTCTGAAGACATGATTTCTTCAACAGGTAAAAAATTCTATTTGGTTTGTCAGAATGCCCATCTTTATTATTAAATTAAATACCATTTTTCTTTTCATTTGAATATAAACTTCATCGTCGAAAAATGCCAACGCGATACTTGCTTCATTTAGGAACAAAAGGTAATTTTTTTTGCATAACTTCTCCAACAATTTTATCAATTTATTTATATAATTCTAGCTCTTGCAAGAGTTTTAAATCATTGGAAGGTGCTTTTTGGTGCAACTTGACTTAAAAACCAGTATTTTATGTAAACGTGAAACACAAATATGTTGAATCTGCTAACATTTTTCCATATTTGAGCTGAAAGATAGTGCATTTATTTATTAAAAGCAAACAAAAACTTAATAAAATATATAATAAATGTTAACTACTAACACGACATAGCAAATTGTTTTCTAAAAAAAAATTTTTTAGTGTGTAAATGATTTTTGCCATCTATCTTGCTTGACTGACAGCACCAGGCTTTGAAATTTTGTATTCTGGCATATCTTCTCCAAGAAACAGTGCACTTTATTTTAGCATTTCTATATAGTCATGCCATGTGTTATCAACTTTATTTCTTATTAGGTCCTTTATAAATTTTATTAGCTCATTTCTGATATTGCTTGGAAAGTATTGTGACACATCGAGGTCTATTGTTTCATGATCGAAATAGTCTGACTGTAGTTCAGGCCAAATTTTGCGAAATTTTTCAAACAGTAAGATTTTTGGACCTGAAGTCGTCGGCTCAACAGTAAGCTTAAATGCAGCACCAGCCAGTAATTCCATTATGTGGTGTCTATATCCAAAATGCAAAAGTTGTCGGTTAAGTTTTTGTTAAGATAGCGCAAGCTCCATAGATGTGCTGATATTGCTTGCCGTGGTATCAAAACACATTGCTATGACGTTATTTGCTACATTCCAATCCAATGAAGCTGAGTAAATAGCCGCGCTTTCGATATTGCCAGTTTGCTGACTGGCTTTTGGGACTCCTAGGAATTTCGTAACACGAAGATAGAATTATGGCAAGTCTGTTATATGTCAAACTATCCTCACTGGTACAATCTTCTAAGATTTTACCATCCCAATGTACAGTAAGCGCTGCATTTACGGGAAAATGATTTTTTATGTTTTTAAAAATTTGTTCCCTATATTTGATTCGTTGTAGCCTTATTTTTTCTGGGGAAATCATTAATGAGGATACACCGTGACCAAAATTGTATGCTACCTGACTAATTTTGTATCTATCCAAAGCTTGGGTCACATTTTCATTAACTAAATTTTTTACGTGATCTTCAACTTTTTGTCTTTGAATTTTTCGAGTAGGTATATAATCGGGACTATCTGAGTCGGACTCTACCTCAGATTGACTGGCGCTTACTCTATTTTGTTCGTCAACGTGAACCACAGTGCATATCTGTTGATTTTCTTGTACCGACTCAGGAACAAGGGCCAACCTAGTGCATACAGCTGCCATTGATTGCTGATGATCATTTAGAAAAGCAATCGCCTTTATTTTTTGTCCTTTTTTTAATAACTCAATGGCATTTATGTGCGGTACATCGAAAAGTACATCTTACGAGTCTACAAGCTTTTTTTCGTGATTTGCAACACCTCTATTACTACTGTTCTTATTTTTTCGAACACTACTGTAGGCATTGTAGTTTCGAAGGATACATTTTTGTATACCATCCTTTCTTTTTGTTGGAATTTCAAACGAATTATATATTACCAGAATTTCGTTAGTAATTAAAGAAGCACTCTCCTTAGCCCTTTTATTTTTATCTTGCAATTAATAGAATAGCCTTCCCAAAACCTCTTTTTTGCTTGGCATCATTTCTTCGTTGAATTTGTTTTTCTTTTTTCCTACAGAACACTTTTCTGTTACACTTGCAATTTTTCTTTAATTTTTATATGCTTACCAGCTAATGCTTTTGTAACATGCTTTCACTATATAAATTGTTAAAATGTCAACAGAAATGTCAAGTGTATTTACGTTAGCAACGAAGCATATTTGGGCTCAAAATGTTTTAGAAATTCTGTTACGATTAGAAATACTGAAAGTCTTTGGATAAGCTGAGCGTGCATTTATTCTTTACTTGGCTTGAGAATGAATTTAGTTAGACGTTCACATAATTTCAAAACTTTATCGTAAATTTTTTGATTAATGTTTTATATATTCTTACTTTGAACCGCGTTATCGGCGCTAAAAATATATACATTTTTTTAAAAAAATTTTCATTTGAACTTTACTTAATTATATATATTATGAAATAAAGCACATAACTATATCTGTTCGAAAACCATTTTGCAAAAAAAAGTACTCAAAAAATTTCAAAAATCTTGTCTTTAAACGTTGATTTTACCACAAATAATACAAGTTGATCAAAAGTTTATGCACTGTTGTCATTGGCTAGGTTATTCTTAAATGTAAAGCCCCAATCACCAACTACTTTAGACACTTATTAAAAGAGTTACAGATTAAAAAGTTTTGAACTTTTTTAAAGTGTGTTTTTGAGGCTTTAAGTCAAATGCGACTGGCATTTTACCACTAGACGCACCCGGTTTTTTTTGCAGATCTTATTTTTTTCTCCAGATCTCTATGAAAATGTGCGGGGAGCGAAGAAAGTAACACTTTTGCACATAAGGGTGGTCAAATACATATATATATAAATAACTGTAATTAATATTACTCCAGCTTGCAATTTTTTTGCAATGTTTTTACTTTGCGCAATACATCTGCACTCCCTCGGAAATGTTCAACAAAATCAGAAGTGAAAGATAGTATTCAAAGAAATCCGTCCAATATTTTTCAAGTCATTTTAGGAATTTTAAAAAAGTTAATTGCTATACTTACTTTTATTAATTTTAAACTTTACTCAACTTTTCGTATTTCCCTTTAGACGTTTCCATAAAGTTGGCGCTAGTAGTTTGAATAAAATTAAATTTTTTTTTGCATATTGCTTGTGTTTTCTAGCTGCCATAAAACAATGCACTTTACTACTAACTACAACACTACCTACTACTATTCCAAACAAACACAACAAACAGCCAGGCGAAAGTAAACACTCACACACACGCACACAAACTGCAGTGAATGAAAACATTTTATGGCTCCCTGCGGATCACATTTCATCATTATATGCGGTCCCAAGGAAAATATAGTAAGTAAATCACGCTGCCAGCCTTAGAAAATGGAACAGCGACAGCAGCACTGGAGGATGTGCAGGAAGTGGAGGCAGTGGCGACTGCTTTAGTGCAATCATGGGGGCGATGACTCAAAATTATGCTTGCATAAAATGCTGGTTATATTCCCAAGGCACATCGTCTCGAATGTTGCATACTTCTTGGCTAACTAAGCGGCTGACAGCCTCGAGAAATTCGAATGAAGACATGATGTTGGTGCTACGTGGGTGGGCTTTGTGGGTGTGTGTGTGTTTGTGTGTGCTAGTAATTGTGTTTGCAATTGAGTGAGCATCTAAATCTAAACAATGAGCAAGCAAACACAACAAACACAACAACAACGACAACAACGATAACTATGAAAAGAACAACAACAAATAATGAACCACAAAAACAACAAGAGCAACAAATTAATATACATTATGAACAACTCTTGGTAGCTGCTTTGATAGATTTGTTGCTTGCTTTTAGGCGTGTTTGCTTCATTTGCGGACATACAGACAGAGTAGCTGCATACTTCATGACGCGCAACAACGATATGCAGTGATGTTTCGTTGAAGACCAAAGCGTATGTGGCTAGCCACTTTAGCCACAACCGAAACAAGCGCAGATACTGTGCAACTAACTGTTTCCGGCAGCACGCGCCTGACTGCTTGTTACTAATTTGAGATGTTTTGGCAAGGCGATGCGGTGCATTCTTCTCCCGAATGTATTACTGCTAATTTGCATATAGATTAGGTAGAGGACTTTAGTGCCCAAAAAAGCAAGAAAAAAAAAACAAACAAGATAATCGTCGAGCAAAAGACAAGAATAGTGAAGGCGTAAGCCACAAATTCTAACTAAGTTGGAATGCTTTGGATGGGGATTAAGTTGTAGTTATCGTGGTCTCTTGTGGTGTAGGCACGCCGAAGCTTACCAAAGGAAATATAAAAGAAATATAGAAACTCAAATTTTACAGAACCTATTGTAATATAAATTTGTAATTTTACAGAAAATACTTTAAAACACTGTGCAACACGAGGTAAGTATTGGAGATTGTTTTATATATTCAAAAACTACATGCTTAACAAAGCTAAATTGCACCACAAGCTGGCTGGTCGGAGTTAGGAGTATACTTGGGCATGTACGAATATGAGTAAATTTTAAGTAGCAGAGAGGCTTGTAGGTTGCCACCTATAGCTTTCTTGATCCTGACTCGTCAAAAAATTGCCGTACTGTTTATAATACATTAAGGTGCCTTGAAAAGAAGTTCCATTTGTATCCCACTAAAAATCAATCTTTGTCTATTTTATAACGAATCCCAAAATATTTTGGATGTTGCAATAACTGCCACACACAGGTCTAAAATTATAAAAAACTGACCAAATTTAAGACAACAGAAGTGGAAAATAAAACTAAGCTTAGATATCTGTTTCAGGGAAATTAAACTTAATGTAAAAACAATAAAAACAAACATCAAAATTTGCAGCGATGGTTCCTTTATACATAAAAGAAGGCAAAGAGGCATGGGCGTTCACAGGATTTCTAGGGAGGGGCAAAGACATAAAGGAGTATAAAATGCGCATAAAGAAAATATAACCTATATAATTCCATTTTTCGAGATTTTTGGTATTAATTTTTCTAACATGATACGTACACTGCAATGGGACACACGCTTGTAAACAAAAGATAATCCAATATATTTTAAATATGGGGTAAAAATCTTTCGCGTATTATGCCCGAAATTTCATTTTCATATTTCATTTTATTTTTTGTCATGCATTACATTTCAACAATTTTTTTTGCAAAAGCAAATATTCGTATGTGTTTAGTTAAGTAAATAATGTGAGGTCTCCTTTATCCTAAAATACTTAAATAAAATCGCATTAATTACTATTGAGCCCTCAAGTTTTTTACTTTTCAAATAAGAATTTAAAAATTTCCCAATATTAAACAATCTTTTTTAATATGTAATTGAATTTCCTGGGGAAACTACCGATTTCAGCAATTTCCTAGGGATGCCCGATTTTTTTTTAAATGCCTTGATGTCATTGGAATATTCCAGAACGTTTATGTGAGGTAAGAACATAAAGATATGAGGCGAAAAGACTCAAAAGTGCAACACTAAAAAGCCAAATGTTCAGGACTTGTAAAAACTAAAATTAGAAAAGTTAGCTTATACGAGGGCCGTATGATAATTACGATAAAAATGAAACAAGGAATGATTTTTACTGCAAAAAAAATGTTATCTCTCAATATAGTCTCCTTTTAGCGTGATACACTTCGTCCAACGTTCCTCCAGTTTTTTGATCCCATCCGAAAAATATGTTTTCGGAAGGTCCTCAAAATAGGTCTCTGTTGATGAGTGATGAGCTCCTCTCTGATGGTGAATCTCTTTCCACCGAGTTATTTCTTTAGGTTTGTAAGCAGAATATAGTCAGAGGGGGCCAAATCTGGAGAAAATGTATGAGGAAGCAAGTACTTGAATTCATGAAATTTTGCCATGGGAGCTGGGGATGTGTTAACGCGCGCATTGTCTTAATGGATGGGGACGCTCGCCAAATGGGGACGTTTCTCTTTCAAAGCGTCGTTGAAACGGACCAATTCGGCTGCATAGTATTCGTCATTGATCGTTCATTTCGGTGGCAGATAATCGATAAAGATTATATCTTTCCTGCCGATAGCACCGTCTTCGCCTTCTTCGGAGCACGTGCGGTCGGTGAAGTCCACTGTTTTGACTGGTCCTTTTTCTCTAGTGTGTAGTGAAGGATCCATGTTTCGTTCACGGTTACTAATCAATGGAAACTATCCTTCTTATTTTTGTTCAACATCGCAAAACATGATTGTGAATCATTCCAATCGATGGTGCAGAGTCCCCATAGTATTTATCAAACCCTTCCTTGGTTTGGCTGATGGGTT